>CM076081.1:20811942-22219442 GCA_038088235.1 Zacco platypus | reverse complement strand
CAAGATATTTCAAAATGTAAATAAACATTGTGACATTATTTTAAGAAATAAAGCTTTTATTTATCTATCTTTTTAACCGTCTCTACATTTGTTAATTGTGATTGTTCATTTTGTGAAATAAGGCTTTGATGTACTTTAAATTGTATATAATTAAAAAAATATATAAATATACATGCACATACACATAGATACATACTTATATACATACAAAGTGTTTAAAGGTATATTTACATTTTCCATTTGATCATGACAACAGTTATTCATTAAAAATGATGGAGGGAAAAATAAACATACTCAGAGAGAGAGAGAGAGAGACAGAGAGAGAGATGTATGGTTTAATCGAGCACATTTCCAACAATTAAAGATGTCAATTCAGCGGGCTAGATTGCCGTCATGTAGTGATTGTGTCCTAATAAGTATGCCAGAGCTCAGTAGTCTGCTGCATTGTCCACAACCTCACACTAAGATCCGGCCTGCAGGAATAGGAAATGTGCGGTTCAAATTCCTTTCAGCTTTAAATGTTTCGCTATGTTTGTGCCATTACCCGATTTGCGCAGTTCCATTGAGTGAGTTGATTAATCAAAAAAAAAAACAAGTCAGCACATGCAAATAAACAATGCTATCACTGTGTGCAATTTATTCTTTGTGAATTCCCCACTCTTTGTCACTTTGAAGAGGCTCACTTCAACCTTTAAGAGTTTGTTTTGCTGATGTACAGCCCATCACATTACTAACTTTACTATACAAATATTTGAGACAGTAGCCTAAACAATAACTCGAGTCTGTCTTTCACGAACACCTGATCACAATCAAAAAGTGTTTAAATACCATGCAATTGATCAAACACTACATCAACACTACATGGACAGAGTCGCCACAGAAGTGTGT
This sequence comes from Zacco platypus, assembly GCA_038088235.1. Taxonomy (NCBI): domain Eukaryota; kingdom Metazoa; phylum Chordata; class Actinopteri; order Cypriniformes; family Xenocyprididae; genus Zacco; species Zacco platypus. Next base: position 22,218,554 of record CM076081.1, on the reverse strand, counting down.
GGAAACATTATGAGTATGGGTTGGAAGTGATCATTGCAGTCGGAATGCAAACAGTCAGACGGTCATATCAGTTATAGATTTCACTCTCAAACAATACATATCTCGCCCTGTTCACAGTCTTTCCCTCAGGAACAGAGATACATTGAGTCACACACTGAGCTAATTTACATTCATAGTGTCTCTTCTCGATTCAACAGTCAGCATATTTACTTAGTTCACTGCATGTTCTTTGATTTTGGGCTAGGTCTCTTTCGATGGCAAATCTTGCCCTCGTTTATTCCATCTCTGAAACAATGAATCTTGCTTCTGACAAAAGGTGTAAACATAATTACTCAGTAGGAAATCTAAAAAGCATCTCTGATGCTTTTCCGAAAGCACAGAAATTTGTTTTTGAATTTGTCACTGGGCTGTAATCAAGTTGAACCCTAACTGACAATAATGCACTTGGGTAATTTTGTGAGTCTAAGTCTACTTGGCCCAATATAATCCAAAATGCAAAGCAAAATTTTAATAAGATATTTAAATCTTTTTTTTTTGTTACTCTAAATGTGCCAGAGCTGAAAAACTGCAATTGAAACGATGTGTCGATACTGCCCTGATACTGGCCTAAAGCCCAATTAGTTATTAATTTAATTCAAATTAAAACTGTAGTTCAAACCGCTTACTTTCCTTTTTTATTGATGTCATTACAAAGTATTAAAAGACTTTCCTCATCAGCCAGTATCAGAAAACTCAATAAATTCAGATTACAGTAATCCACTTCATATGGAAACCCAGCGACTTTAATCTTATAAAGTTATTCTGTGCCACCCCGTGTTATACGCCACAGAGCTTATTAAAAACAGAGGAATTCAGAAAGGCCACGACATTTCACTTTATTATTTAAATTTTCAGGACATTCATAAATAATTTAGGGCTTTTTTTTTTTTTTTTAGCTGAGAAGGCTCAAAGGGGTTGAAAATATGTGTACCGTTGACAGTAGAGACTGACTATCATAAAAGAATGTCTAAGGATTGGCGGTTTCTGAATGACAATGAAATATGAGATTTCTATATGGCTCTGATCATATTCTGCTCACAGATGTGCAAACATGACAGGTGCTACATATCTCTGACTGACGCTGTTTAATATTTTGAAGCACATGATTAGGAAGCCTGAGAATTGGTTATTTTTTCCAAAGGTTCTGGGTAAAGTCGGCACTGTTTGATAAAATGTATGACTTGTAATTTGTAATTAACTATTGTTGAGACTCAGTAAAAATCTGACATAAAATGTGCTGAATGATGCATCATGACCTGACTGTATCAACAAACACACACAAACACAGTCTCCAGTTACCAGGCCTGTCCCATTTTCCTCATTTATTTTTGTTTCATTATGCAGGAGGGACTGTGTAGCTGCTCTGTATTTCTCCTCTCAATAATTTACCAGCGTTCTTCACTATCCCTCCGAAGAGTCTCAGCACAAGAGTCAGTTTCAGTCACGCATCAAAGTAATTCAGGTCAGACATGTGGACAGAACCTAAAAACACATGTGTTTGTTTGCCGGCTGAATTTGTAGATTAATATAAGTGAGAGTGTCCCATGTGACTCCAGACGCCGCATAAAGGGAGGAGACAGACTTGTGGAAAACTAAATGGGAGTAGCAGAGAAGTCCTGTCTTCCATTCTTATTGGTAAAGGCAATCTCTTGTCTTATTGCTGTAGAATGTACATGTGCGTTGGATGGAATGCCATGATGTAAGAATAAGACACTCACCAAGTCTGCAAAAAGTGTGCAGAAGTTTGTGAGGATCCTTCTGAAATCTAAAATGAAAGAGTAGAACAAGGCTGCAAGTTCATAAATGTCTTTGTTACATTTGATCATCTATTTAATGGATCCTTGCTGAATAAAAGTATCAATTTCTTGAAAAACAAATGTCTTTGATTCAATTTTTGAACAGTAGAATAAGCATTGACAAAATGCAACAAAAATATCGATGACTCATCTTGATTTTGTAGGGCTGGGTTAAAAAGAAAAATTCTCATTTTTATGAACCGATATCATTTCTTAAAGAGTTAGTTCACCCAAAAATGAAAATTCTGTCATTAATTACTCACCCTCATGTCGTTCCACACCCATAAGACTTTCATTCATCTTCGGAACACAAATTAAGATATTTGATGAAATCCAATGGCTCAGTGAGGCCTCTATTGCCAGCAAGAAAATTAACATTTTTAGATGCCCAGAGAGGTACTAAAACATTTAAAACAGTTCATGCGAGTACAGTGGTTCAATATTAATATTATAAAGTAACAAGAAAACTTTTTGTGTGTTCTAATACATAATATTACCAGAAACCAACTAGCAAGTAGCATAGCATACTTCATCAAGTCCCACCTAAATGTCCTGTTTCAATAGGAATTCCTGGAGGAAAGAAAACTGCACTTGTCAAGCAAGTTAATGGGGTCTTTAAAGGGACTTTGGTGAAACCTCTACAGGTCCTCAATGTCAGTTCTGAGTGTACTAAAAAAGTTGCCTCGGGCTGAGCTTAAATCTCAAAATGTCTCAAATGATTTTTCATGGGAGTCCAAAACAAAGACGACATCAAGCGCTTTAGAGAACAATGAATTGATCTCTATAGATCATCTGAAGAACAAACTTGTCCTATGAAACCACATCAATATTATGTTACTCAGCTGGACTTAAATGAACATCAATTGGCTGTGGGAGATGTTTAATTTCCATGGAGGGGTAAACCTGTCCATTTAATTATACACCATCCAGCCAACAAATACACACGGTGACGTCACAGCCCAGGATTGACGCCTACATGCTCACATACAATTGTCAAAAACAAGCACAAGAACAAAAAAGAGACAAGATGGCTAAGATAGCATCTCTGTATCAGAAACTACCAGCATGACGTGAAGTCAAGAGTGGATGCTTTTTCAAAGCGTCTGCCAAGCTAACAGTGTGTGAACACACACACAGACATTACAGCTCTAATGGGCCAGGCCCTGAAATATTATATTCACGGATTTCAAGTGAAGTGCTTCTGGGTCCTGACAGTACATCGCTAATGCCGCTGTCACATGCGACAGCACTTGAACTTTACTACGCCTGCATTTGCAGAGTTCGCCGGTAAGGTTAACGTAGTTCATTTAACAGGACACTAGCGTGTGCACTGATAGACTGCCGCTCGGAAATCACTCAATGTGATTTTCAGTAACAATACTGTACTTGGACTGCTCAAAAATTGTAATTCTTAGAATTTTTAACAGAACTAATTTGCAGGCCACAGCAAATAAATAATAATAAGAAATAATAAATAAATTATTATACATAATAAATAAATAATTCAGCAATACTTATTTTACGATGCTAAATAAAAAAGAAAGCTTGATAGTTGTCAACAAAATGGGATCAAATGTGGCACTGTAAAAAATGAAACAAGAAGATTAAACAAGCCACAAGCTTGTGTGGATGCTCACATCCCTGCTAAGCAGTAATGACAATATGCTTGTCAGCGCTCAAGGTTTCAGTCACATAATCTTGAACGAGTGGCTTTGTAATGGACTGCATGGCTCTTTCAGAGCGCACACATTCTGAGCTGCAGCGAGAGTGGGAGTTTTATCATCTAAAAGAGCAAAAGTTGTTGAATGAAAAACACTTGAGATCAGAGGCTGGTCGGGCTGAAAGCTGCGGTCAGGAATCTTTGATAGATTAGATGCCTCATAAAGCAGCTCTCTGGCCTTGACAATGTGAGAGCAGTACCAGCTCTCTCTCTCTCACACACACACACACACACACACACACACACACACGTTTGTTTTGTTATCAAAGTGAGGGCATTCCATAGGCGTAATGGTTTTTATACTGTACAATCTTTAAATACTACCCCCCCTACACTAACCCTAAACCTACCCATCACAGAAAACATTCTGCATTTTTACATTTTTAATAAAACATCGTTTATTATCGTTTTAAAGCTATTCGAAATATGAGGACTCGTGAAATGTCCTCATATTTCATGTTCACGTCGTAATACCAGTGTCATGCCCATGTCATTATACAAATTTGTGTCCTCAAATTACAAAAATGTGCGCACACACAGTCATTGTGCATGACTGCATGTGTTGAAAAATGACATTATGCTTATAAAGCTGAAGAATTCAAAGACACGTGCTCTCTCTCTCGGTCTCTCAATTTACGATGCGTTACTGGCAAGATATAAACTGTACACGTAATGCCAAACCAATAAGTAAAAACAAAAGTTCAATGGAATAAACGTAAAAACAAGGAAAATACTGCAGTGCAAATAGAATACTACAGTGTTTATAAATTATTTATCCATGCATTTTTGCTTCATTTGCCCTTATCTTTAATCAAAAACATTAACTTTCCTATCCCCGACAATATTTTCTCTGATGACGCGTGCACGGGCAGAAGGGCGGGACAATAATCCCTGCCTTCCAGCAACCTGTCACTCACATACTATTAGATTGCAGCAATTAGCAAACAGCAACAATCCAATCAGTTCCCCATGAACAAAATCAAGCCCTACATGTTATTCAAGTTCAAGAAGCCGTTTCACTCCATCACAAATCACAACAGGGGAGAAACAATGATCACAATTTGCGTTTCATGCCAACCTCTCTCTCTCATTTCTGATGCCATTCAGGCTCTTCTAGATTCTCTTTTATTTGATCTCTCCTCCACTCTACAAATGTTTAATCTATCATCTTTTGGTTGCTTCCATTTTCCCCCATTGATCCTTAACTAACACGGGAACACTTCAAGCATACAGGGACAGAAATGAGGTTGCGTGTCTGTGTTAAAAATCAAAGATGTACTTTATCATGCAGTATTCATCATAGCTTACTGAGCTTTGATGAATAAAATTGATGCAGAGGTTATCCTGACTTGCACGTGTGTGTTTGTGTGTGCGTGGAGGTCAGGAACCTGACAGGTCTCCTCATGTGTGTTCTGCACATGAACTTCTTGCCAGATGTGCTTTTGACCTTCCTTTCAAATGTTAATGCATAGCTAGAAAACCCTCAGGCTTGAACACACGCCGTCTGTCTTAACTTGTAGAAGACTCAAGGACCGTTTGCTTGGAATGAAGGGCTACATACATAAAGGAATGATGTGTGATTCATCATGTTTCTATATTGATGACAATACGGTCAGAAATTCTACTTGCATACATCACAACACACTTTTTTTCTTCCAACTTCCCTCTAAAACCATTAAACCTCAATAACCTCAACTAAACCGCAATCCTTGGAGAGACGTGACTTCCTGTCAATGCATCAATGAACTCCAAATGTGAACTCTCACCTTATAAACATCTTATAGAGGTCAAAGGGGAAACATTTAACAACCTCATTTACTTTCACTGTAAAACAGGAGCAGACTGAACACACTCACACACTAGTGGAGAGTGTAGTTTCTGAATGCTAAATATAGACAGATGTCTAGGGTAATTGTGCTTCATCAGATCTCGAACCTCGACTATCGCTCTGGGTGTCCTAATATGAGGAAAGTCAGACCTCATTTTAAGACATTCTTGAACTGAACAAAATTAAACACTTCTGAGTCCAATCAGAACAGAACATAAACAGTCTTTCCTATCGGTTCTCACATCATCTGAACCAAAAATCAATTATGGATTTTTTTTTTTTTTTTTCAGGTTGAAAATGTCTTTCTCTCTCCTATGCAGTATTTTAGAGCAAAAAGCCTGTTTACAAAAAACACCTGCAAACCAGTTTGAGTTTATCAAAATAATTGGTGTACCTCAGGTAAGTGTAAAAGAGCTTAAACCCATTAAATAAATATTATCGAAAACATGCTTAGTTTGTATTGATTCTACAGTCGTGGCCAAAAGTTTTGAGAATTACATTAACATTGGAAATTGGAAAAGTTGCTGCTTAAGTTTTTATAATAGCAATTTGCATATACTCCAGAATGTTATGAAGAGTGATCAGATGAATTGCATAGTCCTTCTTTGCCATGAAAATTAACTTAATCCCAAAAAAAACTTTCCACTGCATTTCATTGCTGTCATTAAAGGACCTGCTGAGATCATTTCAGTAATCATCTTGTTAACTCAGGTGAAAATGTTGACGAGCACAAGGCTGGAGATCATTATGTCAGGCTGATTGGGTTAAAATGGCAGACTTGACATGTTAAAATGAGGGTGATGCTTGAAATCATTGTTCTTCCATTGTTAACCATGGTGACCTGCAAAGAAACGCGTGCAGCCATCATTGCGTTGCATAAAAATGGCTTCACAGGCAAGGATATTGTGGCTACTAAGATTGCACCTAAATCAACAATTTATAGGATCATCAGCAACTTCAAGGAAAGAGGTTCAATTCTTGTAAAGAAGGCTTCAGGGCGTCCAAGAAAGTCCAGCAAGTCCCAGGATCGTCTCCTAAAGAGGATTCAGCTGCGGGATCGGAGTGCCACCAGTGCAGAGCTTGCTCAGGAATGGCAGCAGGCAGGTGTGAGCGCATCTGCACGCACAGTGAGGCCAAGACTTTTGGAAGATGGCCTGGTGTCAAGAAGGGTAGCAAAGAAGCCACTTCTCTCCAAAAAAAACATCAGGGACAGATTGATCTTCTGCAGAAAGTATCGTGAATGGACTGCTGAGGACTGGGGCAAAGCCATATTCTCCGATGAAGTGCCTTTCCGATTGTTTGGGGCATCTGGAAAAAGGCTTGTCAGGAGAAGAAAAGGTGAGCGCTACCATCAGTCCTGTGTCATGCCAACAGTAAAGCATCCTGAGACCATTCATGTGTGGGGTTGCTTCTCATCCAAGGGAGTGGGCTCACTCACAATTCTGCCCAAAAACACAGCCATGAATAAAGAATGGTACCAAAACACCCTCCAACAGTAACTTCTTCCAACAATCTAACAATAGTTTGGTGAAGAACAATGCATTTTCCAGCACGATGGAGCACCGTGCCATAAGGAAAAAGTGATAACTAAGTGGCTCGGGGACCAGAACGTTGAAATTTTGGGTCCATGGTCTGGAAACTCCCCAGATCTTAATCCCATTGAGAACTTGTGGTCAATCCTCAAGAGGCGGTGGACAAACAAAAACCCACTAATTCTGACAAACTCCAAGAAGTGATTATGAAAGAATGGGTTGCTATCAGTCAGGATTTGGCCCAGAAGTTGATTGAGAGCATGCCCAGTCGAATTGTAGAGGTCCTGAAAAAGAACGGCCAACACTGCAAATACTGACTCTTTGCATAAATGTCATGTAATTGTCGATAAAAGCCTTTGAAACGTATGAAGTGCTTGTAATTATATTTCAGTACATCACAGAAACAACTGAAACAAAGATCTAAAAGCAGTTTAGCAGCAAACTTTGTGAAAACTAATATTTATGGAATTCTCAAAACTTTTGGCCACGACTGTATATTCATTTGAGGATTCAATAAAGTCCAATGAATAATGTGCAATTACTTATAACCCTAAAATTAAAGATAGGATAGGCAATTGCAGAGAGACTATAGCAAGTTAACTTTGAAAGCGTTAGATCCCACCCGCACTTCAGAGCGCTCTCCAAAACACATGAACGCACACCACAGAGTCTGAAAAAGCGTCATGAGAGACGACATTAAAGGAGACCTATTATAGCCCTTTTGCAGTTCTTTGTCATCATGAAAGTTAATTATTTGCATGTGTTTTAAAGCCATAACATTTTAATTTTCTGATATATGGTTGACTGAGCAGGCACACAGAAAGCTGGATGTTAGATTTCTCAAACTGAAATCAAATTGATTTCTCTTACACATTTTATTGCACTTAAACTGAAATACACAAAAGGTTATGTCAAAAACAAACAAAGTCTGCGAGCACAGTCGGTTATGTCTGTGAACGTAAACAGCAGGGAAATAAATCATATGTGTATTTTAGATGTGTATGAAAGTGACAACAGTGTAATATACAATTCCTACTGAGGTATATGTTGTTAATAAGACCTCATGTCTCCAAGCACATAACTTTACAATGATAATTAACGTAAACAACTTACAGACCTTTTACTTCTACCACCTGAACGCTGCAGATTCAATTCAGCTTTGATAGTGTTGAAACGCAAAAGTCCCGAGTCTGAGGACATGAACAGCTCCTGGTAGAATGCCACAGGTTTCCATCTCATAACTACGTTTATGACATGGTGTGAACGCAGCATAAGCTGGTTGTTTTGGTTCAGGAGGAACTGTAAAAAGTGGCTGCTGTTTGTTTATGGCGTAACTCTGCATAGTCTTACAGAATCTGCTGATGACGTGTGATGTCTGCATGAGGGTTCATAGAGGTGTGGAAATATATATGTTGACAGGCAGGTAGGACATCGTATCATTGCATTGCCTCGTATGATTACATTTTTTGGTCCTGAGGGTTCCTTAGAAGATATATAGATTTTTTTTTAATGTTTAGTCCACTTCTATTATTGATTGCTATCAGTATGTGAAGAGAGTTTCAACCAGTTCAACAACAAAAAAAATTATATATAAAAATAATTGCCTACCCTAGCTTTAATTCAGCACAGCATGCATGTCCAAATAAACAGCATTATCAGTGGGCACAATTCATTTGTCCCTCGAGTGTCTTCAAGTGTCTCTTCATGGCAGAATATGATAATTACTCCGATCAGTGGGTGTTCTACAACGACATCATCAATAACAATGTTCTCAGTAGTTCTCCCACTGGACTCCACTCATTACTGGACACACAAAGACATTGAAAACACACATTACCACTTTATGTGAGCTCAGAAAGAAAGAGACAGAAGGCACAACTTTATCTCTTAACTGATTTCTGGTATAGTAACATTTTACAATTATACCTACATTAGTTAACGTGAACTACCGATTAATAACACTTCTACAGCATTTATTAGTCTTTGTTAATTTCAACATTTACTTACACATTTTTAAAATCAAAAGTTGCATCCGTTTACATTTATATACTGTGAGAACTATCATGAATAATTGTATTTGCAATAATTAACAATAATAAAGAATTCAAAATTCTGTAAAACAAATAAAATCTTGCTCATTATACACTCTTATAAGCTAACGTATTACTAATGTTAATGAATGAGATTTTATTTTATACCAGTGTTCTTTGCAGGGAAGGACCCACTAGGTGGCCTTGGAAAACTCCCAGAGTGGAGTTATTAACATAATCATCATGAAATACTACAAAAATAATATTTTCTAGAACAAACCTGTAAACAGACATATATAAAAATAACATTATTATATTGGCCTTTGAGTCAAAAAGGTTGAGGACCTCTGTTATATTTTTATTTTTTTTTATTTATTTTTTTTGAAATTTTTACTGAAAAATATTATAAAAATGCTACAGTAAAAAGTAAAAATTGGTTAACTGGAAGTTACCTTACCATACTATAAACTAAATGGTCTAACAGCACATTATATGCAATTTAACCGTAAAATACTATCAAATTTATGGTTTTTGCTAGTAACAGCTATGATTTACCATATTTACAATAACAGCTAAAAGACACTTCCAGAATTACCTGCATTACTCATCAAATATGATTATATTTTTATAAACAATTCTGTTTCTTATTTTTATCGGTAATGTACATGTGTAATTTGTGTTACATTTTATGTTATTTAGATAATGTTTATTGCATTATTTTAGTGTCGTGTGTAACCCTGGTGGTGTTTTGTCTTTGTGTGTATGCCTCAATTCACCACCTATATCTGTTTTATGGACAGACCATTTACAATGAACTCTGATTCATCTTGTGGCTTTTTTTTATTGTGAATTATTGTGGTGGTTATTGGTACATTTTAAGGTAAAATGGCAGATTTTGTAGTTAAAGTTCAGATACTGACATTAAATGACTTAATGAAATACAGTTTAGTTTTAAGTTGTAAAATATACAGGCATCCTGTAAAACTGGAAAAAATGTCAAAGTATTTTTTTACAGTGAATTTCTGGCAACCACAGCTGCCAGTATTTTTTACCGTGAATCTTACAGAATATTTTTTTACTACTGTTTTTACACTACTGTTATTCCAATCAATAATGATTGAGTATTTTCAACAGACAGACAGATGGTTGACCTCAGACAACACCAGGAAAACCAGATCTGACTCCAGGTATGTCCAAGGCCTCAATGAGTGTTAATGAAAACGAGAGTTTGTCAACAGAGGAATGTTCCAGTCTCTCATGACGTCTTGCCATTCAGTTTATAGGTGTGCGTCATCCCTTCAAATGTGTGTTAAACTTCTTCTGAAGAGTCATGTCAGCACACTCGGTGTTTAATTAAGGCAAGACATTTAGTGTTAAAACCAATTTACAGCTTCCAGGAAAGGTGTAACAGTCACACTTCTATAACACCACAATGAGAGAAACCTTCATTTCCCACCTCGACACACACACGTACAGACCTCAGTTCCATTCCCTCAAAACAAAGACAAACCTCTAAAAATGTGCTAAAGATATTCATCGACATCTCTCATCCATAAAATCATGCAGCTCTATGTGTCCCTCTCCATCCTGTGAGTAAAAATAGACACTTCCTTTCCCACTTTTGCAAAGCGGCACATTTTGTCAAGGTTACCATGGCAGCCAAACTAGGGAGCTCAACTAGCTTGAGGAACGCTGGGACCCTGTCCTTGTAACCACTGATATCATCGCCCCCCATAACCTCTGGTCAAGCAAATTTGCATGATTGTTCTTTTATTCTTTTGTAGCCGGTCTGAGAGCGCTATTACGGTTATTGCGTATTGATTATGATAACCTTTGGCAGGCCTATATGATTCAAAGCCTTAGGCCTGAGTCAATCAATAGAGCATTAGGATTCTCCAGCATGCGTGACTTTGTCTAGATAGCATGTTGTAGAGCTCATATCACAGATTGAAACACGCAGACTTGGCATGCGCTGTATAGAATGGGATGTGCAGCATTTGGTGGATGAATAAACGCTATGTGTGTCGCATGAATATCGAATGAGAGCGGATTTTTCAAACATGGAGACGACGACCGGAGGTAACTCCGTATCGGGGGAATGGGGTGTAATTTGTGATTACACAGCCTGTTGTGTCATCCACTCCTGAGCTCTCAGCCTCTATGGAGTACACGCTTACAGCATGATGAAGCACGTGTCAAGGTCAGCCTGACGTGTTCTGGACGTACTCCAGCGCGTCTCTAATCACGGAGGGCCAGCGAAGTGCTCCTGGAGGCGTGCTTATCAGAAAAACATTTCCGCTCTCTTTTGCTTTGTGTCTGGCCATCTCTTTTCTGACAAATGTCTTTTCTCTGCTTGGCTGACTTGCTGCAATGGATTTGTTGCACTGTGGCCTACACAAAGACAAAAGTATGCCAACAATTCTGTGTGTGATTTCTCCCTTACAGAAGACACTATGGTGGTGTCATTGTACAGTGATTGTATCAGAGGGTAATACCCTTACATTTTTGAATACTGAAGGATTACATGAAGGGTTGCGCTTCCTGTGGTATTTGCATGGTACTCAATGTCTTTCTAAGAACTCTAAGGAGCAAATCCGTGGTATAAATATGGCACCATGTCTAAAGACATTACTTTTTAACCAGTGTTGTGGAAGCAGATACTGCAGTGCTTTCAGGGTTTAGCCAGAATATACTGCTTTAACTGTCAGCCTCTCTTATTATCTTTAGTTTCAAAAAGGTATTGTGATTTTGTTGAAATATGACAGGGAAAGGACTCAATATCCCTTAAAACAAAACTCATTAAAGTACTTAAACAGGTTTTGTTCTTCCATCTTTTCAGTAATATGTCTGGATCTGGTATCAAGGAAGCTTACAAGAACCATAACTGTACCAAACAAGCCAGAAATATAAAATCCACACTACTGTTCAAATGTTTGGGGTATAAGATTTGCAAAATGTTTTCTCTTATATCTCTTAAGCTTGTCTTTAGTGTCAGTTGATCCTTCAGAAATCTTTGTAATATGCTGATTGGTCCTAAAGAAGCATTTCTTATACTGGACATTCTTAGATGAATAGAAAGTTCAACAGAACAGCACTTATTTTAAAAAGAAATATTTTGTAACATTATAGAATGTCTTTCATATGTCTTTGACTTTTGATCAGTTTAATGCATCCTTGCTGAAAGGGCCGTGTATATCTTATGAAATATGCATGCATACAGTTGTGTGGAAGCTTCACCAGTTGACTTGAATAGCTCTATTTAGAAAGAATTAATAATTCTAGAATGATTGGGGTGATTTTGTTTGTGAGTGCATCTGCATAGGAAATTAAAGACATTTTTAGGTGAGAAATATTTTTAGTGAGAAAAATTATCTTTTTATTTAATGAAACTTGAAGTGTTCATATATATATATATATATATATATATAAACATTTATATTAGCTGTTTGGATTTAAATAGGGAAATACTTAAGTCTATGTTATTATTAAGTATCTGTTATTATTATATTTCTAGCATGTTATATGTTTGGCAACAGTTCTGTTAACCCTAATTGATGCATCTTTTCATTTCTTTAACAAATATGTAGGAAGACGTATCATGGCCGTATCCCATGATAACAATGTCAAGATTCATCAGGCTGAAATTGTGAAAGAATGTTTGGGAGGGAAAATGAAAAATAATTTTCACACATGAAATGACACCTCTGAGTCCAGACGTCAAAGGGTTAGTTCACCCAAAAATTAAATTTCTTCATTAATTACTCACCCTCATGTCGTTCCACACCTGTGAACGTAAACAGCGTGCAAGTGTACAAGTAATAACTTACTTTTCATTTTGGGTGAACTAACTCTTTAAATTCACTGAAAGTCTGAAAGGATGTGTTGGAGTAGACTTGACTCTTGCATTGTCAATACAAGATCTTGACCAAAAATTGATGCACCCCTTGATGGAAATAACATCAAATTTTATAGAAATGACATTTGTATCAGGAGACTTGATTTTAATAATAAAAATATTCTTCTCTGGTAAGTTGTTGGCTGTTATATTTTAAGATTTTTCTGTCAAATAAGTTTATTTTTTGTTAAAGGTGCTAAAACATTTATGGAATAGCATGCATAAAATATGCCTGTTAGCTGACAGGTATCGCTGAAAAAGACATGCAGAAAAATTGCATCTAACCCTAATAGCAAAAAAGATTCTGACTGCATTTTTAACTAAAAAGTTAGCAAGTCGTCCAACACCATAAAAATGAGTGAAATCCAAACTGTCATATGGGTTGTACTTGAATGTGAATAAGCAGAGTGCTTTTTGTTTCTTTCTTGGCGTGAATGGGCCTTGAGCCTGAGGCAGATTTCATAGTCTCAAATATATGTAAATGTATCATAGGGCGCTGGGGTGATTGGTTGGGCCGTCAGTGGCCTGTCCTTTACAGTTAGGGAGTAAGTTTCTTTAGACAAATTTCTGTGTTTGTGCAATCAAATGGCCAAACCGCCCAAAACCAGCCGACAGCAGACCATTTAGTTCCTTTAGACTTATCTAAACGTCTGAGAGATAAATCGGATGATTCTTACACTGTAACCGTTTGCTTTTTATAATTTTAGAATATTGCTGACCTGCCAGCCCTCATTAAATCAAAAAAAGCAAACACTCTTTAAGAGGAAACAACAGCTAAACTGCATCACTGCTTATCAAACCCAACCAACACACACGTAATCAGGGCTTTGGTTAAACAAATGAAGACAGTTAAATGATAGCCTCTGAACACTGAGGGTGGTATTCGACCAGAGGACAGCTCTTCCTGGAAAAGCTTCTTCAATTGAGTGTTACTACAAGGAGTGACTATAACTGTTATGGTAGCATTTGCTGAGTAGTGTTCTCACAGTCACCTTGACTCTTCCAAAACTCTTCATAATGAAATTCACAAATTCCATCCACTACTGGACATTCATACACAAATTAAAACCTGTATTATGTCATGGATCACATTTTTAAAGTATTGGGGACAGTTGATGCAAAGACATGCTCGTTGTCATCCCAAAATGGTAAAGGCTTGGCTAATGCATAGTTAAAAACATTCAATTTCTAGTTCACCAAAAAAAAAAGATGAAATGTTGCAGTGTTTTTGTCCATAAACAATGGATGTCAATAGTAACCATAACTGTTTGGTTACCAACATTCTTCTTAACTATCTTAACTAGTGTTCCACAGAAGAAAAAGTCATACAGGTTTGGAAGTGTAGTTCCCAAGCTGCTGTTTTTGACATAATACTAATTGAGTCATGGAAAAAAGACAGATCTGAATGTCCATGTATGCTGAAGAGAACATTACCATTGTTGCTTTCCATGACTGAAAACAACCACAACAAAATGTTACAAATAACACATTCCAGAGCCAGATAGTCACTTGCATTCAGGTCTAACAAAAGGGACAATGCTCAAACTAAATCTAAACGCTATAGCTGAGCTTCAGTCTCATTAATGAACCAGTCCAATGTTTCTTCACCTAATAAACCCCAGTCATTATGAGACGGTGGGAAATGGAATTAGATTCCTCCGTCTCACCTCTCAACCTTTCCATGCTGTGTTTTCCACCATTTCAGCTTTATACGCTGATTAAGTGATCAGTCTCTCTCATACGAGACTCGGTTTCAATGCGCCTCCGGGCTCTCAGCCAAATGCACCATCCGCCAACCCAACCCAACCTAACAATGACAACCATTCAATATTTACCTTCAGGCCCTTTTGGAACGACCATTCAACTGTCAGTGTCAAGGCGGCCCTAGAGGAAAAGCTTAAATCTTCAGCTAATGCTGCGGCTTAAAACTCAAACCAGACTTGATTGTGCCTTTGACACAGCTGCATAAACAGTAGTTTCCTAGGGCACAGGAAAAGATAATTCAAAGCTCATTCGCTCTCAGAAGCTTTGATACTGCGGACATGACTGTGTGTGCATTAGAGAAAAAGCACTGCATGCTCTGCTCTGCAGGAGATCAGAGACAAGTGTGGCTCTGTGTCTCACCTGAGCTGTCACAGAGGAAACCCAAGATTACCTGGCTCTCTGGCTCGGCCCGCGTCCTTCAAGTTAAAAAGTTCTTCAGTTGCGCTGGGAGGTCACATACTTGAGAAACCATGTGGGAGAGAAAGACAGCAGCGATCTTCAGAAAAGCATTTCAATGAACTATTCATGCTTTTTCTTCAGTACGCAGTTTGTAGGCCCTGCATGCAATTTTTCTGCATGTACAGAATCTATACATTCACATTATACAACTGAGCTCACCCAGAGGAACGCTGTGTGCCGCAATGCAATGAGCTAAAATGTCCATTTCAATGTGACGAATGAACCAGAAATGGCACGGGACCATCTTTTTCTTGACTCATCGTTTGAATGGACTGCAAATAAAATGTCAAAAAATACAAAAGACATACAGTTGGCATACATTTTTTCATTAAAAAGAAAATTTCTCAGAGATATGAAGATTTGCAAAAATGATTTAAAATAATTGTAACAACTGTACTAATGAGCCATTGATATCTTTTGAATTTTCATTTTTAATTAGTAGATTTATATTATCTGTTCAAAACAAATGCTGGAAGCATTAATAGCCGAATTAAAATAGTACAAGAACAAAACAAAAAGTATATTTTCTAGCTTTGATGGCTTTGTTAATGCTCTAGGGAACATGTTTTTACATTTCATTTATGTTTGCAGATTACACTGAAGCTCTCACAGTTTATATTTGAAGGAACTGGTGTTTCAAATGTACTTGATGTACTGCTGCTAGCCTCCCCATGTGACAAAATACACCTAAATTACAGTCTTTATTTCCTAGATTTACCAAGGTTTTTTTCTCCATTTTGGAGTTTTGGTTTTGGCTTGCTTAAGTTGGGGACACTTGCTTGATATTCAGCAGTGTTTTTGGGAAGCCTACATTGGCGCCGTTGGCGATTACGTCAGTGTTTTCTCCAGCGCTGATATACATAAATTAACTAGACTAATAACTATTGATATTTGGAATGGAATTAATCAATAATATATAGAATAAGAATAAGATGAATAACAATGACATCATTTTCTTTGTGAGCTGCTGTGCAACCAAAAGTTATTTGCCAAATATTAATGTAAAGCTGCTTTGCCACAATTTGCATAGTAAAAAGCGCTATATAAGTAAAGGTGACTTTACTAGATATTATGGTGGCCCAGTAGTGCACAACACAACGAAATTTAAAAAGCAAACATAAGTTCACAACACAACGGAAATGGTAAAGTAAGAGTTCCTTGCCACTGTTCTAAGAGTCCTGAGTCTTACCATGATTAGTTTTAAGTATGTAAAAATTGTATATCGACATGAAATATTAATTCAAAAACACATTTGTGCACAACAGCTTCATATTTATACCTGTGAATGATTTGACGCACAACCACTGCGGTTGACGAAGGGAACGTCTGCCAAGTCCACCAAGTGGTTAAAACGAATACTTTGTATTCATTAAAATTACTTTTAACATTTAAAATCAGACATGTTCAAATTCCAAAGCTTGTACTAGGTTTCTATTGGTAAGACTGACTTACTATTTTGACAATACATACAGGGAGGTATCATTTCACCTGCAGTAAGTCAGTCGTACAAATAGAAAACTACTACAAGCATTGGAACATGAAAAAACCCTTTAAGTGAATTACAGTAAAAAAAAGTGTTGTGTACATAAAAGGAGGTATTACCACAATTTTACCAGTAGTAAGTCAGTCTGGTCAACAACAACAACAACAATTTGAACATGTGTTTTTAAATGTTAAAACAAAGTCATTGCAATGAATTAAAATTATTCGTTTTAACCACTTGGTGGAATTGGCAGACGTTCCCTTCATCATGCGCAGTGGTAGCACGTCAAATCATTCACAGGTATAAATATGAAGCTGTTGTGCACAAATGTGATTTTGAATTAATATTTCATGTCGATACACAATGTTTACATACTTAAAAGTAATCATCAAATTGTAAGACTCTTGGCTCTAGAATAGTGGCAAGGAACTCTAACTTAACCGAGCACCGAGAGCCCCCTAGTGCTCAGGAGCATTTCCGTTGTGTTGTGGCTTTATTTCGTTCTGCTGCGGCTTGTTTCCCGTCGTGTTGTGAACTTATGTTTGCTTTTTAAATTTCATTGTGTTGTGCACTACTGGGCCACTGTAAGACGATAACCTGAGGACAACAGCTGAATTAACATGCAGTGTGAGGTAAAGTCAATGTAACATACTGTTTTTACATAATACATGTAAAAAATACTAGTAAGTATACTGTGTGATACCAGTATTCCATTTCATTTCATTGTGCTTTCAATCTTTTCTCGTGACACACAGTGTAAAAGCAGTCAAGCGGTCGTGGTAAAGTATTGCCTTACAGCAGGTATTCCCCCCTTGCTGCAGTACTTTAAGCTGTCACTCAGTGGACCGTGTGAAATGCTTGCTGGGAATTTTTCAGAAATTTGATACAACAACAGTATCTGCGATATATACACTTAAGAGGCTTCATTTAATCTTCATGGTGCAGACAGCAATTTGTAACATCACACAGTATGCATCACACACACCGGATACTACGGCAAATGTACATCTCTCAGTGATGGTATCCCAGGAAGTGTTTATCTCCTCATTGTGTTGTCACTGCAGGCCATTCTGTTCATCTGTTCGTTTTGAAGCATTCAACATTATTTCTTGTTGAAACCCGTTAGAGGGTCACAAACAATGTCGGTTCCTTTTCTCAGCTCTGAAATTGTTTTCATGTTATCAGATTATTTTTGACAAGCTTCTTAGCTTTCGAATTGTGTGCATGCTGTAAAGATTTCAGTGTTTTCTGTCAAGTTGGGTTTTTTTTCTGTATCTGCTTTCCAATGAGTCCAGAGACTATTCTCTTACCATATCAAGGAAGCAGCATAAATGTAGCAGTTTGGCTAAATACTAAAAGACACTTCTAATTGAACTACATTTTTCAGTACTGTTACTGTAGCTCAGCTGCAATGAAAATAGCGTAGCTTTCCAGTAACAAGCTAATTTTGCAGATGAGCAGCTGTGACAAAATGCGATAATTGCAATTTTTTTGTTGCATATTACACGTACAACTTTGCAGCCATTAAAAGCGAAGCAATCAAAAATGCTCTACCAAACTCTCCTCTTTTACATGCAACTATAAGATCTGTTCCGTTTTAGTTTACGCACAAATAATAAAACTCTGATAATTTACTCACCTATATGTCGTTCCAAACCTGACATTCTTTCTTTGTTTCTTCTGTGGAACATAAAAGAGATTTTGAAAAAGATTTTAGTGTTCCTTTATCCACACAAAGAAAGGGATTAAAAAAAGTTTAAACATTCTTAAACTTTTCTTTTTTTTTTTTTTGTGGTGAACATGCTAAAGCTAACTTTTACCCAAGTATTAGAGCAATAAACCCTAACAAGTGTTTCTCAACCAGGTCGCAAAACCATTTTGAGTGTGTCGGAAAGTGTTTAGTCCAAGTAACAACAACAACCTTGATTCTAAATGTTTTTCTCTGATCTAAAATGTATGTGACAAGAATGCGTTTTTCCATTCCACTGCACTACATTGTTTTAGTAGCACTTTATTTTACAGTCCTGTTCCCAGTGTACATACTATGCACTTATTACAGAAATTATAATAACTTGGTAATAACCCTGAAGCTACACCTAAACCTAACCCCTGTAGTTACCTTATATTACTCAGTATTTTAATAGTCAAGTATCCTGCAAGTACATGTAAGTACACATACTATAAAATAAAGTGCAACCATCGTTTATTATGTAAACGTACTAGACAGACATGTTTGACCATTCCACTCTTGTCTTTTGGAGTGTCTTGTTCAAAAAATGTGGTGCTCAAATTAAAAGAAGTTCAAAAACGTGTCCCTAGACCTTGTGTTTTCTTTTTTGCTTCACTGACCAGCATTGTCCCAATTCATTACCTTCTGTCAGATGGAAGGATGTAGGGCTATATGTCAGTGTCATTACTTGTTAGGGCCAGTTCACACTAAACATTTTTTTGCAGTTAAAATTACAAGCATGCAATGTCAGTTACGTTGTCAATTAAACATACGTACATTACATAAGTGGTATGTCATGTATTAACCAGGAATGATGTTTATTCCATTCATCAGGATCAGTGTCCATTTGTTTTATTAACAGGTCATGTTAGTATTGTGTATTTACCATGGTAACTGTGGTGGCTCATACCAACTTACTAACTTTAATCTACTAACAAAAACTAGTCTGGGACTGCTATTTAATAGCCTTACCTTATACGGTTTATTCATCAGGGTTATGCGCACAGCGATAGTCTTACAAATTATCTGTATGTTAAGTAAAGTGGGATGATACTTGTGGCACTGCTGCTATACTGGTGGTATTGCAACAAATGCAAAAATGACAATATTCCAAATTATATAGAGTGACTCCACCCAGTGTGTTTTCAGCTTCAAAGCCATGTTAGCAGTCTAAGAGTCTGAGGAGAAAACTGTGGTATCCATGTTTTGTCTTGCCACAGTCTAGTTTGATTGCACTTTATGTTTGATGATGCTACCGTTTTGTATCTGAATTGTGCCTCAGGTATCTATAAATAATGTCTGGATATATAATTGGGGCACTTTTATAATGGTAATTCATAATTGTTTTGGCTGCCAGGGCATTTGCCAACAGCAAATACCAAGTGCTTTCAGACAATGGCAAATGTTCAAAATAACATGACATTCTACTCTGGAAAATACCTGCAGCAATGTCCAAAAATTAAATCCAATCATCTTTTTGTGTTTGTGAAAAATGATATTCTTGGCTGTAATTGAAAATGTATTAAATCAGACTACATATTATTTTAAGTTTTGCATTTTATGGTGATCCAGCAAATTAAAATGTTTACAAATTATTGTTTTCTTTTCATGTGGAATTTATTGGGTGCAAGTCAAAAGATAAGATTATTCATGACAATGACTAAGTCTACCATCGCACTTCACTTTATACAACACCTGAGTAAACAATAAAAGACTCAAACCAGTAATAAATTATAAATCAGCCATGATTAGATAAACCACATCTAAAGCCATCCCATAACACCCCAAAAACATACAACTTTGACCACAAATCAGCTGATTTCTAGGTTGTCAAGTTAACATTGTCAACTGAAATTAATTTAGAATTACATTGTGTTTACACAACCCACAGTCAGAGTGACGTAAAACTGAGTAACTTCGTTTATAATCAACATCAAGCAACAGATTTCAGCGTGATGTCAGATTTTTTAAATACTTGTTTGTGTTCACTCCTATTGCAATGATGATGACAAAATCACCCAGGCTACAAAACATGTCTGGAGGGCACATGTGGTGTGTCTGTCCTATTCAATGCTACACAAAATTGGACAACATTTCTTGGGCAACCACCAACTAGCTTCTGTAAGATTATATGTTTATTTCACAAATTGTTATCTTTTGCAAAACAGTAATACTGAATAAAAGGGAGAAAACAATTACAGAACAGAAAAATCCATACAAAATGAGAAAAATCAATTTGAGAGAATTTTACACCGGTATCAACGTTAACAAGTGAGCACGGTGAGAGAGTTTAATGGAATGGAATGATAAGCAAATGTTTCGAGATACAACAAGTTTCAACCTTAATCTTAGATCCGTCTTGCGTGTTAATGCTGCCATCTGTTCCCAAACTTTCCCAAACAGCCTCCAAACAATACGGTAAATCAAACAAGACATTACAATGATTAAAGTGGGTGGATTTAAAAGGTAATTGAACCCACCACGCCTCTCTTGCAGCTCAGTATTTACATTTAAACAACAAGCCTCAGGTGGATCACTGTTTACTCTTCATACATTATTTATTAATTCATTCTTTTTAGCGGTTACAGTTTTTACAGGGGAAGCTCTCGCCAAACACACTGCCACCGCTTCCCATCAAGTTTCAGTAGCGCCGCAAAAATGGTCTATTTGGAAACAAAGATGCATTTTATTGTCGGGGCAAACTACGTAGTGATTATTTTTTATAGTAGACAATAACAGCCTGTTTGCACTGCTTTGTCATTTGCAATGGCAGCCGAGTCATTTATACTATCAGTGTTTATGTTCGCATTCGTGTTTATGTATCGCAAAGGCAATTTATACTCATAAAAGAATAAGGGTTCTGTAAATATGAATACGCTCCAATTGTGGGTGTATTTTGTCTGCACGTTTGTGCATTCCTTTTCATCAAACAGGGATTGATTGTGTGTTGTAAACACATTAAAACATGAACAAACATGTCTCACTCAAAGCCAAACACATTTTTCCATTGAAGTCTGCACAGTAAGAAACAACAATGGAGGTGTCATTCTAATGTTTACCACACAACCGATCGGATGAGCAAGAAAACCAAACATCGAGCCGGCCCATAACTTGTTCGAGGCCATAAATGAGAGTGCACACGTTAACGTGGAAGTGACAGCAGCATTAAGATCAGGATGTCCATTAAAAGGAAATGACATAGTAGGCAATCAATTGACAGAGTGCTTTAAAGCTTTGTGAAGAGGCCATGGCGTGATTAAAAGCACTGCCCATTAAAGGTATTGTGCTGCAATTAAATTATGCTTAATTAACCCATACATTATAATTCAGGGGTGGACATGTGGTCTTGCTGCGCTTTTATTACCATGAATAAACTTCTTTTCTTAACAGGAAAACATCTAAAATGATGCTATGTGTCTCTCTTTCAGGTATCTTTTCCACATGTGTGGATGTGGACTCAAGATGCTTACTGTCTTTTACCCAAGGCCTGTCGCACCTGAGGCAACACTGCAGGCATGAAAGAACAGCAGATAAGGATGTACAACAGCATGAAAGGATGGAGAAGAGAGCTAGTGGTGTGAATGTGTAGATGTGAGGCAGGAGAATAATGTGTCCTCCCAGGACACAAGCAGAAGATAGTGTGTGTTTTTGTGTTAGGTCAAGTTAACAGCTCGAGTTCATTCAATAAAGCACATTCTGCAAAATCTGACTCAAAAGACTCATTCAGTTCAACAATTAGATTTACAATACACTGGTTGCATTGTAGGCTTTTAATTCACTATAAAGAACTGTCTCAAATGAGTCTATTGTTTGTTAATGAGGTTACACAAATTGTTTTGCATAATACTTAATACAGACTGCAAATTCGCATTAATTAAAAAAATATAACATGGTCCAAATTATGCGGCTGAGTAAGTTCGTTCAGCAGAACGCAGGATGGGAATTGTTGAACAAATACAACAAAAATGTTGTGTAAAAGATTGATCTTGGGATTTTAATTATCAATATTGAGATTCAAACAAAGAACACGATTAATCAGACAAAATGTAAGCTAAGATTTCTCAGTTGTCATTGTTACACGTTACATGTAGTTACTGTATTACTAACTATAAATTATGCATAATTACATGCAATTAACCCTAAACCAAACCCTCATCCTAACCTTCTAGTAAGTACATGTAGCTCATTATTATTACTATATACTTAAATGTATAAATACACTAACAACTTAAAATAAGAAATAAAAAAATCTTTCCAACCCCAAACTTTTGAACGGTACTGTATTTTACCCAGCATTGAGTCTGTGACATGAAGATGAAACGGATAGCACACCTAGGAATTCATTTGATGAATAAAATTGAATTGAATGCAGTCTGTGTGTTAAAAAAAGAGAAGATTCAATAAATAATGACTTTCAATCCTGAGATGCCTTGCAAACACTGTAAAACATAAATCTATAATATGGCTCTTTGGAGCTGAACAATGAGCGGTATTGTATGCATCGGAGAAATGTGCGTACCTGAGGTATGTACACGCATACATCAGCACTCTAGACATCTAATGTTTGCACTGGATTTCACACAAAAGCCCTGATGACATCACATCCTCCCTTGAGCTGGAGCACAAAGGTAGCGTCCAACAGACGGCGACCATTAACATTACAGAGGGTGCTGAAAGACGGAAAGTGTGTGCGCAGCTCAGAAGGAATGCAATTTCATTGTCTCACCACATTTATGCTCCTATAATACTCCATCTTTTCTTTCTAATATGATGGCATTAAGAGTCGCTCCCAGGGCAAATGCCCAACACAGTATTGTGTCAACAAATTTGGAGCAGCGTGAGTTATAATCAGCATATCAGCCCCTACAGAGTCTCTCTCATGTCTACAGGGTGGAATAAAATCTCGACAAGTGTTTAATTACATTATTCCTTCCCCCTCTGTCCTAATCCATGTAATCTCCTCTCTCTCCAACTCTTTCTCTTATCCAGGAACTTTGATGTTACCCGCACACACACCCCAGATACCCTTAAGCCCCGGTGGCCGAGGACCAAAAAGCGTCTGATGGCGTGCCTGATTGCTGCAGATTCTGCCAAACGTCTGATTACATCTTCCCGCATGTCTGCCCAGCGCCGCCTCCCGAAAGGAAGCGATCAGGAAGTGCGGGGTCTCGCGAATGTGGCTACCATATGGCGCTGATTGTATTGCCGCTGACACGGAGGGCGGTGGATGGATGTGATTGGATAATGATGGGGATCGGCCATGTGTGGATGCGATTCTGAGAGATGAGCCGAGACAAAGATTCGGGGTGAGGAAGGGATATTGAAGAGAAGATTGGATTAGGAATCAGGGCATATGAAAACATCTGTCAGATGCGGAAAAACCTCTGTTTCTCTCTGACTCCACTTAGGTCTTGTTTACATCTAGTATTGACATCCATCCCAAGTGATCTGATCATAAGTGGGCAGCAGGTGTAAACGGATCATTTAAACCGCGTTCAGAGATAGTCGAAATTAAATCACGTTTGCCAAGTATAGATGTTAATCTGTCCTGATGCATCCTGGACAACATCAAATCACTGTCTACTTGTGAAACATGTAATAATTCCACCAAAACATGAGTTTTAAACTTTTCCAGCTGTTCTCTAAAAGAAAACAACCGTCCAATCAAACACTTGGAAAAGGTCCACGTGCACAGAACTATCTCTGGAACATCTCTGGTTTGCCTGATACTAGAATTTAATAGACATGGGCGGAGAATGAACCAGCTCCAGGGTAAAACTAGGGAAACGTGCTTCCTCTTTAAAAACAAAACTTGAAATATCACATTTTTGATTATATCAATTTTCAAGTATATTTGGGAGCAACAGCGCGATGATTATGCATGTGGCATGAACCGAACATAAATCATTCGGTCTCTGCTAACCACTTGTGATCTGACCAGCCTAAGGCAGATGTTAAAGGGATAAATCTTCCAAAAATTAAACTATCGTCACACAGCTTCACATGCAGGGCATAAGATGCTAAATGTCATTCTTACTACAAATTCAACTTGCATGAATGAGATTTGGCAGCTATGGAGAACATTCGGTCTGCTCCTCACAATATACTGTCACAGAAATCGTAGCAAATTATGTTTTGGCGGAATTGGTGAACAGTTTCTATAAATTTCTTTAAACTTGTATGATCTGCTTAAACCCAATTGAGGGTTAAGTTTAAGAGGTGGACATTCATGCTTTAAAACAAAATCATGTACAAATTCATAGGAAATCAACCCATTAAAAAAATAAAATTCTCATGAGAAAGCTATCATATGGCTTAAGAAGAATTGGAATAAGGCACACAATTTGCATGAACTCTTTTAATGGTTATGTTATGATGATTTAGGTCTTCATTTTCATTGTATGGAAAAGAGCAGAGTGAACATTCTTCAAAATATCTATTGTGTTCCCCAGAAGAACAAAATTCTCACAGGCTTGGAATAACATGCGGATGAGTAAATGACGACAACACAATTAAAATTTTTAGGTTAACTATCCCTTTAATATCCAGTGTAAATAGGGCCGGACAAGGTCAGGTGTGATGAGCAGTGACTTATCACTATGTCACTACTGAAAACACCCAGCAACATTCTATAATATATCCTGTGATCTCAAATTCTGAGATTGAAATAATGTACACACACACACACACACACACACATCTATCCATCCATGACTTCAATCAATATCCATTGTATTTCAGCCTTTTACTGGCCTTTTATTGGAGGAGTCAAAACTCTCACTTGCATCAAACTGATTGAACAAATCCCACAACATTTTCACAGATGCCAAAATGCCCAAAGCGATCACAGTCTCCCAATAAAACAGTACAAAAGAGCGACTATCCGCCTTTTCAGAAGCTACAACTGAATATGAGAGAACAGACATGTACTTTTGTAATCAAAGTAAAAGTCTATAAAACTAAAATTGCGAGATGAAATGAAAGAGAGGGAAAGAAAACACAAACAAAGACAGACACTGTAAAATTTTGTAGACCAGACAGACGTCAAGTTCATCTCCACCACCCCTTTTCTTTCCTCAATTTTATGACTTTAATTGCAGCCATTTAATAATTTTCAAACTATTTTGCCTGAAGGCAGAACCACCCATAAATCACCATCTGAATGTGAGCGGAACATTCTTTCTCTTTCACCTCCCTCTCTTCCTCCCGTTATCACACACTCACTCTCTTTAGCTTCATTCAACTGTCACATGTCTGTCCTCCATTCAGCTCTGAGGTTTATATGTATGCATGTCTTCATGTCCTTTTCTGTCTGGGTCGGCACACAATATACAGTAACGTATCAGCTCTCTCTCTTCCACTTTCTACTCATTCATTCTTATGTCAGTTTTTCTTTACATCATTCCAAACCATCTAATCTCTCTCTGTCAAAATACTGAGGGCTGCAATGGCAGGTGGAATGAGCAAAGTGAGGGAACATATATATGTACTCATGTGCGCATGTGTCTCACATTCGTGAGTGTTAAAGAAGTAAAAATTCTCGACATATGCACTGAATCTATGACAGGATGACCAAACACTCTGAACATGGCACTTCTCTGAAAAATATGCAAGTTATGTTTGTTTCAGCGTTCCTAATTTCTGTCACATAAATGGGACAAATCACAACACGTGATATATAATAATAGAACTACATTCAAGTAAGAAGAAGAAGAAAAAAAAAAAAACAGCTGCCTGGGGATGTTACCAACATGACCGGCAAATGAACCGTCTTAAAGGGTCCTAACCAGGCATGACAAGATAAAAGCTGGCCATGTCTCAATGTGATCCATTGTTCAGTAGTAGGGTTGCAAACAACATTGCATTCCATTAACGGTTATTGTGCCAATGCAGATTGAACACCGCATTAAAATAGTTTCCTGCAACACTTATACAATGACTTTGCATGTGTTATATATATATATATATATATATATATATATATATATATATATAACACATGCAAAGTCATTGTACAAGTGTTGCAGGAAACTATTTATATATATATATATATGCACACATATATGCATGTGTGTGTGTGTTTGTGTGTGTTTTCTATATACAGACCTTCACATAACTATTATTTAATATAAAAAATGTTCTGGTTAGTTACGTAGACAAATGATTTTCTGATGGAAAGCTGGTGCAGACGCTGAGCAACATGCTATAAATGATCGTTCTCTCTCGTGTCTCTCTTCCAGACACTGTCTGTTTGAGCTTGAGCATCAGTCTAACAGAAAACATGACAGTGTCCACACACAATGAGGGAAAATAAACAAATGGCAGGCCTTTATGAGTTGTCCAGCTTTTGTTCTATCTCCATCTCTATTTCTGTCACATGTGTACAACAGCTCTGTCACTCTCTTTCTCACATTTATTTAGTAAAACGGTGAAAATAGAATGAGATTCTCATCTGCCTGTTGGTTCCTCATTTTCACCAAACTAGACTAGAGGGCAGCACCATCTGTGCGTCTCCACTGAGGTGACGGGTTCAGACCTGTCTGGAGATAAACAGTCGTTTACCAGAGTGATGCATCACTGTTGCTTCATTTACATATGCATTCATTTCCTCAAAACATGCTCTACAGGAATGGGTGATACTGATTTTCTTTTTGATCCAATACCAAGTATTAACAAGGCCAAAAGCTATTATCGATACATATACTGATACCTCTATTAAATTGTTTTTGTGCTTTTCTTTGAGAATAAAATCAGTAAATCATAGCCATTTAATACTTTTGAAGCTTTTAAATTTCAGTACATCACACAAATCATAAATGCCACATTTAGCTTTGTCATCAATAGTGATATTTTCCCCCACTTTAAAGGCAGATTTATTGGATTTAAAATCCAAAATCCTTTAGTACAATGTTATATATTTAGTTGACTTGTGTACTTGCATTATTCCAAATTATTATTCTCCCAACAATTTTTAAATCTAGAGAAATCAGCTATTTTACATGTGTCATTGTGTCGCTTGTCAATAGCTATGTTTCCATTCATCTATTTTTATGCAAGATTACATGACAGCGTTTGTGTTTCATCTGCGAGCTCTGAGGCGCAGATAATTTTTTATATATGAAAATTATTATATACAGTGGCTTCTATTCACCAACTTTCAAATTTTTTGTAGCGCCAGTTTATGAGGAAGTGACAATTTTGTTCTCTTCACCTTACTGGATGGAAACAGTGCTTCATTCGCAAAGGTTTGATGTGATATTCCAAATTTCTGCACAAGTTAAATTCGCAACTTTGGACGGAAACATAGCCAATCATGTTCGATCATCATATCCGCGTTACCCTCGATTTTACTTCGTAGAAACCCCGAAGACACTTTAATATATTATGTGTTTTATTTTAGATACATTATCGACAAAACATCGCTGAGTTACCCCACAATTTTATTTCATCAAGTTAAGTGACCTATATGAATAATAATTCAGCACTTGCAGCTATTTCATTAGAATTAAAGAAAATAATGTTAATTTAAGTGATCAAAGGCAGACATTAAACATAACTTTAATCGTTAAAAAAATAAAATAAAATGAAAGGATCGAGAGGATCTGTACAGCTTTCTTTACATATTTCCACAAAACATGAAAGCGAGTGCATTTACTTTTTTCCTCAACAGGTCAAAGGTCAACACAAAAAGGGCCTTTAACATTCTCGTATGTCATTCCATGTCTTTAACACTCTACAAAAACATTCAGAGGACTTTCTTCGTGTTGACTTGACGTTTTTGTGTTTTATCTTTAGTTTTATCAGTTAGTGGCTTGAGGAGGGAAGGTTTCTATGGATGAACACACACACATGCACACAAACACCCCTCCCTGTCCTGACTGGCAAGACTCAACTTCCTGTGTTTACCAAAACAGCACCTATATATAGAGTCTCCATTGGTCTTATTTAGAAACAAGGGACCACACCTTTCCTTTCCCAGCAAGAGAGGAAGAACCAGTGTGTCCATACGGGTGTGCATTAGGATTATGATCATGACAAGACGGGTGTGAGACTGTTTGTGTGTTTAATATTTGTAACATGAGTCAAACACCTATACTGATCTCATTACTTGGAAGAGCGAGAACGACATTTACACTGACAACCAAATGAGAGGGAAACTGAAAGAGAGAAACAGTGCACAAAATAGAGAATATGAGTGGATGGGAGGATTATGGGAAACATTCCCACAACATTTGACCTTTTGACCCAAAGCTACAAAGGGGAGGGTTGGAGAAGAGACGGTCCACCACAGACGTAAATATTTGGCGTTGGCAATCAAGAGACTGACACAAGCTGCTCCTCAAATAATCACCTGTCCATCACACACACACTTCTCTCCTATAGGAAAACACACTTCCTGCAAGACAGATAAATAAAGATTGTCATCTAACCCAGATGCTCATGGGAGCCGACGACGAATATGAAAAGCCTTCACATAATGCTAGGAAAAGCATCCCACTGCATTGCTAAAATTATCTCCTACACCTGAAAGCTGAATTTCTTCCTCCCTGCTCATATTCTCACCTGTGTTGAGGTGTTATAATGGTGTTGTTTAAAGTTGTGACATGTTTGGATGTTAAAATATATAAAAAAAATGTGTGGGATATATTGGATGTATTTCTAACATACCCCTATTTTAGCTTCCACCTCCTCTTTGACCGACTTAAAATCCTCTAATTGACTGAAGGATCAGACTAACACTGTGGCGCAAACTCACTGCTCATTAGCATAAAGTTCACCAAGACATGCTTACATCACATCGCCAATGGTCTCTAGTCTCTTTAAAAATAAATGACTACCAGTCTTTTGTCACTACAAATCGCTGTCTCATTGAATGCCCCTTAAGAGAGAATCCCACATGGCTGTAAAGGAGGATGAGAAAAAGAAGGAAATGACATCAAAGAAAAAAGAAAGATGAAAGACAGGATGGAGGTGATAGAAACACGAACGTGTCCTTAATTCATTTTTATTAAACTTGCAGTAGTTGGTGGAGTTTCAGGAGCGCTGCACTGGCCTGTCAAGAAAAGTAACTATATTTTCTGCACCATTACTGTAACATCAACACTTTTTTACGCAGTCAAACATTAAATAAAAACTCATTCAAAAAAATATATATATTTTGCTTAAGAGGTTGTTTATTCATGTTCACTATGTTTCATGCCTGAGAACGGCAGTTAGGGGTCAAAGTTCATCAAGCTCCCTGGAATACGACTGCATTCTTTGCAGTGTATAATGTGTGTTATTACAAAATCAAACTGAATTCTCGTATTCGACCAAATCGGCGATGTTTGAATATTTATGCAAGATGGACAGTAAATACACACACTAAACATGAATATACATACAGAACGAGACGAGATGTCCAATATGTTTGTGTGTGTTGGGCAAGAAAAGAATGTAAAGAGTGTTTGTGTGTGACTCCGGTTCCTCTTCCAATAAACATGTCACTCAGAAAGAACATGTATTGCCACTGGGACACCAAGATGGGGTAATGCAACTGCCTCGGGTGATGTTGGAAAAAATCCAAAACGCATCAACCAAACGGACTGCAATAGACCGGCAGAACAGCTCAGAAATCCAGTGTCAAAACAGAGGGAAATGGGAAAGAATATTCCTCCCAAGCCTTCCACATCATTAATCATGTGTGTGCTCAGCATTTTCATGCTGCCTGTTCAACCACAAATAACGAAATGCCTTATTTAACTGCTAGTAACAGAAGTGCATTATCAGCCATTGCTTTGCCATTGCCATTTTACAATGGCTTTCTGCACTAAACAGGAAACACACACTTAGCAAAGAGAATGAATCACTTCTCTCTACCAATGAGCACACAACAATTATAAATGTATTACAACCCCAGGCTGATTTAAGCAATCATTTCACTGAATTGCAAAACCAAACTTATAATTGTATGTCTTTGCGATATTTTCATTTACTCTACCATTTAAAAGTTTGGGGTCAATAAGATTATTTTTTTTCTGAAAAATGGATATTTCGATCGAAAGTGACAAGACATTTATATTGTTAGAAATTCTTTTTGTATTTGTCACAGAATCCTGTAAATGTATCACAGTTTTCACATATTAAAAATAAGTAAATAAATAAAAATATTAATCACAACAGCCATTTTCAACATCAATAATAATAAATCAGCATGTTAAAATGATTTGTGAACAATCATGTGACACTGAAGATGGAGCATTGCCATCACAGGAATAAATTGCATTTTAAAATATATTAAAACTGAAAACCATTCAATTGTAATACTATTTCAAAATATGTTTACTTTATTTTGATCAAATAAATGCAGCCTTGGTGAGAATAAGCAATGCATATTTTAAAAAGTCGTAACTTTTGATCAGCAGCGTATAAAACTCAAACATTAGTGGTCATTATTATTATTATTATTATTATTATTATTATATTTATTTATTTTGATTCATTCATTCATTTTAATGGCTGATGCTGAGATGTCAATGTTATATATAAAGGCTACAGTTAAATTTGATGATGGCAAAGGAACCATACACATTTCTAAATTTAAATTAATACTGTAAGAAGTTGATTGACAATATCTACTCAATTCACAGATGGGGAATGACCACTTCTGTTAATTGGCAGACTATCTCAAAATGGTCAAATATTTGATGATTAACTGGATTAGCCATTATTGATCTAGCACAATTCATAGTTAATGTAACATGGCATTATGGTTTTAGAAAATAATCTTGTCAAATACGAAAAATGAAATACAGAATTTACATAATTCTAGCAGAATTGGCTTCATGGGAACTGTGCCTTGTAATTGGAAGCTACCTGTGATTTATTAAAATAAAGAGCACATTTTTCAAATTTTCCAGAAAAAACCCCACAGTTAAAGTCTCATTATTCATCCTGTTAAACTGAAAGACAGCTGTGAAAATGAAAACTAAACAGCATTCCAGGGAAGAAACTAATAAAGCAGAACAAACAAATGCATAAAGCAGGAAATGTAACAATAACCAAGTATTGTGCTCTCGCAGCAGGTAAAGCTGTTCAATTATCAGGAAGCTGAAGCTACATTAAACCTGTCAGATATATTCATCACTTCCCATACTCAATTACATTCGACTTTCTACATCATATACATTTGAATAAGTTATGAATAACAAATGACTACAGTCAGGAGTTTCTTTAAGCTTTACAGCTGTGGCACACACAAATGCTTACAATTAGATGGAGAACAAAAGACAGAATAGAATGAAAAGGAGGACAACATGCAGGTGTATCATTTCAGGTGGTTTAATAAAGGTGGTTTCAGAAGTGAAATCAAACATGAAGACAATGATCAGATATACTTTCTAAATCTAAAACAGCACAAAGCAGAAAAAAGTACAATGTCAAAACCATTTCTCCATTTAAATATTTGTTATTTTTATGCTAACTGTACTTATACTGTCCAAAAGTTTAGGGTCTGTAAGATTCTTGAAAAGAACAATTATTGCAATTTCAAATAACGTTTCTATTATAATATATTATAAATGTAACTTATTCCTGTGATGAGAAAGCTGAATTTTCAGTATCATTACTCCAGTCTTCAGTGTCACATGATCCTTCAGAAAACAGTTGTGCTGCTTAATATTTTTCTGGAAACGGATCATTTTTTTCAGGATTCTTTGATGAATAGGAAGTTCAAAAGAACACTGTGTAGTGCATTTGAAAAATATTTTTTTTGTAACATCATAAATGTCTTTACTGTCACTTTTGATCAAAATAAATGCATCCTTTCTGATAAAAAAAAAACACTTTGACCAAACTTTTGAACAATAAAAGTCCCAGTGCTCTCTATGGCCAATCAATCCATAACTTCAGGCACAGGCAGAGACAAAACGAGAATAATGATAAAAAGAAACACACCGTGAGAATATTTGTGAAAAAAAAAAATGCATTTAGCACAAAGCAGCCAAGGATTAAACAAGTGTGTGTGTTCACGTGTGTATGTGTGAGAGACAAAAATAAAGGCAGGAAACAAACTGAACCAGAGATTGAAAGACAGAGAGAGAGGATTGACTTCATTATCTGCTTCTCGTCCCCTGTGATTTGGGCCCATCCTGCTTTAGGATGATTTGTTCAGACAAAAGAAAAGAAGCGATTGGCCATGTCTGCAGAGGTAGAGAAGAAAGGGTGCGATAAATGAAGAATCTTTGTAATTTCACAGCTGGAATTAAAATGACACAACAATGACACTAATTGCACAGCAGTTTCTTCCAGTTCCTTTGTGTTTATCTGCTTTGGAACGTGTGTGTGCATGTGAGATATATATATATATATATGTACCTCCAGATGCATATTATAAAACTTCTCAAACGGTATGTATAACTTATGCCAAGGTCATTTAGAGTGGATATAATGCATGAAGTCAGTTGCAGTAGCAAGACGTGCAATTCATCACTTTAACTTTGCAAAATATTGTTTCATCCATTTTGAACAGTATATCTACAGTATAACTTTTTGTCATTTCAAAAACCCTTTTACTCGGGCACATGTATTTCCCAAGGAATTACGGTGTGTGTACACAGTAAAATATATTTGTGCAATATGACCTTTTCAGAGAGGCCAGCAATAGCGATCTAGCATCCCACCCTCCCTTCAGAGTGTCTCCAAACCCACGGCTCCTCCCAAACACATGAACGCACACACACACACACCTCTTCTTGGCAAAGCGTCACAAGAGAGGGCATTTAACTATCTGATGTCTCAAAGCACATAACATAATAATAATAATGAACGTAAAGAGCTCGTACCTGACTGCTGCAGATTAATTTCGGTGTTGATACTGATGACATGGAAACGCATAATTCCGAGTCCGAGGACGTGAACAGCTCTACTTAGAACGGCATGGGTTACGATAATTATGGCATGAACATAGCATAAGCTCATTGTTTTGATGCGGTAGGAACCGTAAAAGGTGTCTGCTGTTTGTTGACTGCAGGTCTGTCTGTATACACTCTGCATAGCATGAAATGCGCTGATGATGTATGATGTTGGTCTGCACAAACAGGGTGCGTGAGGGTATGTATAAAACATACATTACAGGCAGGTAGGACATTGTATTATTTCATTTGGACCAAATATGTGATTCGGTTTGATTCATTTATTCAAGTTCACTCAGGCACTGAATTATTTGCTGCGATTTCTCATACCAAAATATTAAAGGAGCAAACAGAAAATGTGCTACAGTCCAGAAGAACTGCACTTTAAGAGCTGTTGAGTTATTACATAGGCCGGTGCTGGGGCAGCAGTGTGATGGAGGCTGGCTCTGGGGCGTCAGTTTACTCCAGCTAACTCGAAAACCGCTGAAGAGAGAGGGCTGAAAGAGACACCAGGAATCCTTACTCAAGGAGGGGCATAAAAAAAAACTTCAGGTGCTTTTTGATCGGGTTTTATAAGGAGATCTCTGCTGGACCAACATGAAAAAGAATCGTGATAAGATCGTGGATCAGGATCCTGTCTGAAAAAAATTGTGATATGATTTGTCAAAACGGCCACTTCAAGTCACAGTTGATGCAAATCTGTCACGAGTTTCCACAATGGATAGCATACTCCCTTAGAAGACAGCTGTCTATGTAGGCAGCAAAGCAGCTCACTAGGCTTTGGAGCAGGGGTTTAATTTTTTAATTTATAAAGTCATTTGAATGTGGCATTCATGCTTTGTCATCGGCCTTATCTCCATCTTCAGCGCTTTCATGAAGCCTTATCTGTTACGCCGGTAATTTTTCTTATCCTTCTATTGAGTGCATTGCTCATGTGTCTCTCAGAGCGTCTCATTGATATCCCACGATGCCACAGCTGCTGCAGCTAGTATGCGCTGGCAGGTAATCAAACCCTCTTTTGATAATGATAATAACGATCGTAGCACTGTCATTGTGTTTGTCATGGTAACAATAGCAACACGCAGAGAGGATCTTATCTGCGCGAGCTTCCCTTCCGAGCGGAACAGAACGTTTATCGTACTCATCAGACAAAAACATACAACTTTGAATGAGGAGTTTCACAGTGCAGTGAAGTGGACCCATTTGCAAGACTGTGACACACAAATATCGCTCCACACAGCAAACCGGACTTGCATGCTATGCTATCAGCACAATATTCTAAAGCATAAAAAAAATACAAAGCACTGGTTAATTCATCGTTGATCCATGATCTGTACGGACCAGGCCCCGCGGTTCAGCACGCATGTAATTCACGGATTAATTGCAAGTTTAACCACTATAGAGTGAAAGTTTATCATTTGACAGAGGTGCGTTTCAGATAGCACGCTAACTCCAAATTGATTGTGTCTCCTTGCACTTGGATAGACACAAAAATGTCAAAATACCAGTCTTGGCAAATTCTTGTAAACATAGTAGGTTATGTCTTAAGTGAACGTAAACTGAATCTGTGCATTCAATCTTCAAGTGACAGCAGCCTATAAATACCTGTTGTCTGTCATTAATGTTAATCAAACAACAAAACACAAAAAGATTAATCTATATTACATTTATGCAGTGAACAGTGTTATTTCACATTTACTGTACCTGAAATGAATACCACAGTTAGACCACACTTTGTTTGTAACTCTGTTATGGGCTATTGTATTTATCTATGCTTGTAATTAGTGTATTTGTTCTTATTTTTAGTTAAGAACACTGTTCACTTGCCTTTAAAAATGTTTGAACTTTATTTATTAGGCTAGTAGTTTTTGCTGTGCTGCTGCGCAATTATCTTGGATTTGTCTGATCTTGTCACATTGGCTTATGGGACTACCTTCTCCACAAAGAAAACATGCTGCCTTTAGGTGCAGTCACATTAGCAAAATTTCATGGGCAAAAAAGGGTCCATTGTCTATTGTCACCAAAGGGAAATCTTTCACCCTCATGCAAAATTGCAGATTCCGTGGATTCATACAGAAATAACTGGATTTTGCTCACGGAAATTCACTGAACCACAGTAAATAAGACCCTAATTTTCATCAGAAAATGTTACAAAATACCAGTACATAAAAAAAAAAGCTCATTAGGTTTAAAACCGAACATCACTTTAAATGTAAACAAACTTCACAGCTTCTGCCCGTATCGCTCATGTACATTCTAAATGAACTCTCTCTCATTAGGGTGCGTGTGTGTGTGGCTTCTGTCTGCCATACTGCACTAAACCTGCTGATAACCTACACGCAACCACTGGATAACCTCCTAACAACTTGCAGATGCGATCTATTCACAGGTCAGAGGTCAACGGTCTGGCAGTCCAGCACGGAATAGGAAATGACTGACAGATACAACGATTTTCCCGTCATTCTGCAGAAAAAAAATGTTAAGTGCGAACATTCTTATCATCAGGATGCTAACTGTGCCCAGTAATGCTGGTGACAACGGTGGGAAAGGTCACAGGTTAAAGAGAGAATCGTCACCCGTGATGTTGAAATGGGATTTTAATGATGGTCGTGTGATGTTTAGGTAGGCTGGTAATGGAAACAATGGCATTCCCGCACACAGATGCACCTCTACACAAACATACTGTGCTGCATCCTGATTTTCGGTGTTTCTCTTAATGAAAATGGTGAGACATTACCAAAAAAAAAAAAAAACCTTCAATGCTGAATAGCATAAAAAGACGCTCTTCTGTAACTCATTATTTATATCTTCAGTCAAATACAATGTACTTGCTGAAGGTAAAAATCTAGGGCTGCGTGATTTGGGAAAAAATAGAAATACTATGAATATGTATTACTATAAATAGAATTTAATTTCAATTTCCTACCTCACACCACTATTCAATTCAGAAGTTGACATCTCGGGTTGCCCAAACAAAAGGAGACATTTTTTAAAAGCATCACTGTGTTTACACTCAGTTTCTCCCTTACAACATATGAAGAGTAAATGCAAATAGACATGTCTAGTCATTTTTCTGCTGATGATTCAGAAACGCAGCAGGACTGGGGCAACGCAAAGTCCTGTTACTGTCAAATGAGACTTCAAGTACTTCAAGGTCAAAGAGCAAGAGATGTATATGTCAGTCTTTTTTATATTCAGTAGAGTGTAATAGGTTTACACGAACAAATAAGAGATAGAAAATATGACAAGGCTGCCACTTTACAAATTCTCTTTGAGGCATGAACAGTGCATTTTTCACATAAATGAGTTTTATCAGATGAACAGAATGCCACTATATTCTCCTTTTCCTCAGCTTTTATTCTCTCTCACGTCGGCAAGAATAAAACCACTCGGATCTGCAACATTGTGCTCTTTGTGTTTGTGGTCAGAGATAAGCACTTCAAAGCAGGAACGCTTTTGAGTTTGTGTGTATGTCTGTAAATGAAGATAAATATCAAATCTCTCCGCTCGTTTTCTAGCAAAATGAAGAAGCAGAGGAACTTCTAATAAAATCAGACTGATGTAATGCATCTGAAACAATCCACAGGGTTCCCACGGTCATGAAGACCTAAGCACCTAATATAAGTATAATCTTAAAAAGCCTCGGAAAAGTCGTTGAAATGTCTAAAGTGAATACGGGCTTTCTAAACTTGCTCTGCTCTGAGTCCGAAATATTTCATCAGCTAGATATTGCTCTATGTGAATGCTTGTGGAGTAAATCATAGCATGATAGCATCACTGTTGTTTGACTTGAGGACCGTATTAGAGACTAATAATTATGACTGTTTAAAATGATCAATTCAAAATATGAGTACATGACATACAGATGAAAGTCCTTCCAGTAAAATCTCTAAAAATGGCCAAAACAAGGCACCATGGTACTCTTTGCTAATGTTAGTTTTTGTTGGCACTCTCAAACTCTGAACAAATCTCCTGTCTTCTGACATCTTCTAAAAGTCAATAAGGGGATTTTCTGCCCCAAGATACACACAGTTAGTATTAAAGAGTGCATAAAATTGCTGTCGTAGCCAGATCTCTTAATGCCGGTGGTCAACTCTGACAGCTAGTTATTAAGCCAGTGCTAAAGCATTCATAATGTGCCAAACTATGACAGATAGTAACTCCCAGTTCCACAGTTGCTATAGCTAAAAGAGAGCTTTACCGATATATCACACTCTCAGAGACACAGATTACTGAGGGAACACCTGGTCTGATGAAGATTAGAAGGAGAAACCATCTCTACATGACAATCTAAATACAAACATGCAGCTCTATATATTAACGTCTACATCTGAAACCTTCACAGCGACTGACGGTGAGAGTACACAAACACACCTACTCTCTTGAGATTTTGAAGGGACAGTTTAGCCAAAAATGTTAAATCTTTCATTATTTACTCACCGTTGTGTAGTTACAGAACCTGTGTGACTTCTTTCTTCTGTTGAATATAAATGGATATATTTGCCATTGTTTATGTTGCTGTATTTTTTGGAAGTACCAGGTTATAAAGTAGTTGTGTTCTACATTCCAAGTCTTCTGAAGCCTTATGATCATTTTATTTGAGGAAAAGATCAAATTTTGGTCATAATTCACTGATAATCTTACTTTCTGAAAAGTCTGTTTCTCATAAAGATTAAAAAAATAGTATAAAACTTTAATACTAGCTATTTTTATGTCAAAATAAACAAAAAATAAACTAAAAAAATAGT
The DNA here is from genome assembly GCA_038088235.1 of Zacco platypus. Taxonomy (NCBI): domain Eukaryota; kingdom Metazoa; phylum Chordata; class Actinopteri; order Cypriniformes; family Xenocyprididae; genus Zacco; species Zacco platypus. The sequence continues at coordinate 22,180,640 of CM076081.1, read as the reverse complement.
TTTAAATGCTGAAGTATATAGAGACATCTCAACAACATTATATTGTACACAATGAAATGTGGACATTAATATTGAGATTTGCTAAAGATTATATTTAACAGTTTAAATTATTGTTGTTAAAGATTAACTTTGACTATCCGATGACAGCAAAGTTAATCTCAATGTAAAATAGGGGACTGCATGAGCATGCAAAATTAAATATACGATCAAAACTGATAGCAAAAAAGATAATACTGATGTGCTACCAAAATAATAAAGTACATCCCTATTTCTGAAGATTTTGAGATCATATCAGCCACTTTCCATGATTCATATAAAATTTCAGCTTGTAAACAATTATTTAATAACCTGACTATTACTGTAAGAACATTCTTTGAAAAACATTATTTCCATTTATGTTCCAAGGGAAAAGGGAGACATAGGTTTGGAATGACATGAAGGTGGGTAAATGTCAGAATGTGTATTTTTGGATACATTTTCACTAAGCGATTTCAAAGTTTAGTAAAGCTACACACAAACACACTCAACAATTAAAGACAAGCTCACACCAACATAAATGACTACTGCATATGTGTAGCACATGACATCTAAATTATCACTCATACACACACTCATCCAGTGAGAAAACATTTAATTACCACATATGAGTACACACACACAACGAGCTAGACTGAACACGAGAGAGAGATCTGACATGTTAATTACAACAGAACCCACAGATGGCACAGAAACACGCCTCAACGCGCCTCTAAGAGCCTCACATGTAACACACACACACAAAATCGCTCCGTGTTTTACTTAAACACACACTCTTCTGAACTCACCCAATGGGAAAACAGCCCAAAGTTTCAGTGCTGGTTCTGACTGTTGGACACTGATTCCAGCATGTGTGACTAACATCCCATAGAGACTGGACCATAATCCTGTTTTCTCTGGACCGTCTCCAGTCTTTATAACACACACACAATCACAGAGATCAAAACGCACACTGTCATTATCCTGCTATGTTCCTCCTCATGTCAGGATAATTAGTAGGATTGGATGAAGGATTTCATGCAGCTTTTCATATTTCATTCTTCTTTCCCCCTTTTTTAAGCTCAAACTATGATGTTAATGTGTCTCCCAGAAGCACAGAATAAAGCGTGTCAAAGAGTGAAAAACAGGGCTTTGGTAAGCATGTTATGATAAAGCTCTGCTTATCCGTCTGAAGGATCTTAACGTTAGGAAAGTGTTTCTGAAGTTTATTTTTAACAAGGTCCCTGGTCATGTCAGTTTGATCTTAGTTTGTGGCACAAATTGTTTTGTGATCCAGTAACAATGTGATTCAGGTTTGGCGAAGAACATATTATTGAAGGATTTGCCAGGGCAAACCTGCAGCCTGTGAATAAAAAGCAATGTTGATTGTCATTCCACATGCAAATAGAATGCCAACGCATTAGAGGAATATCAGGGGAAAAAAATGTGGGGCAAAAAACCTACTTACATAAGCAGATTTTCATTACATAAAAAAAAAAAAAGTTCAAAAGTTCAAAGTTCATATCAAGTTCAAAAACTCTTGACTGACATTATAAAAAAGGGATTCTGATACATTACCTTTCAATTTTTTTTAAAGATATTAAAACTTTTATCCAGCAATGGAAAAATTGTATTTTGATGAGCTCACATGCTCAATCTTCAAATACATGAGTAGCATTTGCCTTAGCAGTGCAATGCGTTTTCAGAAACCCTCCACCTTCCCCAGCTCCACCTGTATAGATCTGCTATGGGTAATTCATGTACGCTATTTTGTACAGCAGCAGCATGTCTTACTTGCTCATAGTAGTGTGTAGTGTAAATACTGGCAGTAGCAAGTCCCGTTTTTGCTTTGCAGCAGCATAGCAGATCTATTCATCCAAAACCAAACATATCAACATTGTCATACCCATTACCATGCCAAACACTCTGAGAGTGGTCATGACAGAACTGTTTCTAACATTAATAAGAAGAAGAAATGTTTCTTAAGCACCGGTCAGAATGATTTCTGAAGGATCATGTAACACTGGAAATTAGAATAATGACATAGGAATATATAACCATCACAGGAATTTACAGAATAAATGACATTTTAAAATATATTTAAATAGACCATTTAAAATTGACAATATTTCAGAATATTAATGTTTTAATTAATGTTTTAATTTAATAAAAGCAGTCTTGGTGAGCATGAAAAACTACAAAAAAAAAATGTTTTAAAAACATCTTACTGACCCCCAACGTTTGAACGATAGCAGTAAAATTTAAATAACTAAAACAATGTAACAAATTAAAACTAAGAAAGCCTGGACTAATATAAGAAATAAAATTATTAAACTGCATCATATGTATAAACAAAACAACTGTCATATTACTCTATATATTTATACAGTAGCAGGTAAATATAATGATAACAGATCTACAACAGTAAAAAAAAAAAAAAAAGTGTGATTTGATTATGTGTCACGATAAGAATGATCAAACAGACGGGTGAACTGGTTGGACAGGCTAAGCTACAGTACGCTTCGCTGGGCAAATCTACCACAATCAACAAAATAAACCTGCAATGTATCCATACAGTCTAGAGCTAGTGCAAGCAAACTCCTTCGAACTTTATTTGAAATTCATTTCTCAAAGAGAATTAAATCACTTGCTGAATTGCAGTGATACTATGAGAAAACATGACTGCACACTAGATATAAGGCTTACTCTGTGTTTTTCAAAGCATGCCCCTGAGCAAGTCTGCCGATGCAAACATGAAAGTGCACAAGTACAAAGAGGTTCGTGTCAGTTTCTTTGCACATATTAGTGATACAAGCAAGAAATTCTTTCTTCTGTTTAACTAGGTTACTGTGTAACAGGGTAAACAGACCCACCTTAAGCTCAATCAAACTTTCCTGGCCTCAAGAGGTCACCAGAATTCGTCTCGATAATCGTCGATAACGCATACTTAGAATTTTGTTAGGTATGGTTCAAGGCATTCCAACAAGCCTGTTGAACAAAAGTTATCCGATGTGCAATGGTTCATCCACTGTCAAGCCTCAGAGGAGGAAACAGAGAAAAAGAGGCCTGGTGTTACTTGCACAATAACACATTTGTATTTATTTCCTCAACACATTAAGCATCAAAGAGTGGCATATCTCCCCCATGACTCCTCCTGAACCACCATACCTCCATAATATTCATACAGCCACATTCCTGTATGTGTTTGTGTGCAGGCAGAAGAATCTGACTTCAAGGCTAAACAGAGATTGGCAACAACCAACAGGAAAGGAACCCGACAAGTCATTACACACACCGGCTAAGTAACCATTTTGCGTGTTTCTGAGATGAGGGTCTGTTGTAACTGCCTTTAAACGGTATTCGGCTCTTAAAAGAAATGGCCGCAAGTATGCACACGCGCAGCCACACGCAAAGAAGGAAAAAGGTAGGCTATGTAAATTAATGCTTGTGAAAACACCATTTCACTGAGAGATGCAAGTAAGGAAACTTTTAATGACATGAGTTCAAAGTGGCTACTGTTCTCCTCCTGACATCAATGAAGAAGAACAGAGATCAAATTCATTAAGTGCCAGTCTTTTGCTGACGATTAAAAAGTGTGTTCATACGCAAGCCGTATGTGCCGAAGATGTGTAAGCTTGAAATGAAGCGGTCAGTCAAGTTTACATTAATTAGTAAATGGATTTCCACTCTAATAATTTTTTTTTTATAACAAACATCATGAATGTAACCATTTAAAAGAGAAAAATGCATTATTTATAGCTTTTGTAAAAGAAAAAAAAAAAGAAAATAAGAGTTGAAATGTAGTTGCAAGTTATTTCTAGTTAGTTGAATGTCTAAAGTGGACCATCGAAATAAAGTGTTACCAAAATAAATAGAGATATTACAAACTAATAAATATGACAAAAGCACATAACAATTACTAAAACTTAAAGGGTTAGTTCACCCAAAAATAGAAATTCTGTCATCATTTACGCTCTCTCAAGTAGTTCCAAGCCTGAATGAATTTCTTTGTTCTGCTCTAGACAAAGGAAGAGAATTGGAAGAATATCAGCTTCCATAATAGGGAAAAAATACTATGTCAGTCAAAGGGAGGCGAGATCTGCTTGGTTACTGACATTTCTCCAAATATTCTTCCAAATATCTCAAATTTATACAGGTTTGGATCAACTTGAGGGGGAGTAAATGACTCCTTTTCATTTATGGGTAAAATAACCCTTTAAATTGAAAATCTAAAAATAAAAGGGAATTCAAAATATTAATAAAAACGATAATAGTAAATAGATATTACTAAAATAACACTATCCCATGAAGATTAACAATGAAATGACATTTATGAATCCATTGAATGCAAAACAAATTATATATATATATATATATATATATATATATATATATATATATATATATATATATATATATATATATATATATATATATAACGCCAGAAATATAAAACGATTGTTCCTAACAGCAGCTGACAGATCAGGATAAAAGGCTGAAATGAGAGAATGTTTGTTCTGTTCTCTCCAGCTGCTGCCAGCGGGTCACGCATGGTGGACGGACTATTGATAACCTCGATCATCCGAACTGATAAGATTCAAAGTCAGAAAAACATATAAAACACCCACATGCTGTCTCAGTCTCTTTTTTATGTTTGATTTCACATGAAAAGAAGTCGAAAGACAGACTGAAATGAAAGTATGAGAAAAATTTACACATTAGCGTACAAAACAGGGCCTAAAAACATCTTCATGGTCAGTGAAATGAGCTGCTTAACCCTTCAAAAAATGTTGACTGTCAGCCGTAGGAGGTCAAACTAAATATTAAATGAGTTTTTTGTTCGTTTGCTCTATTTTCTATTCAGATTAAATGAGATTTGCGAGTTTAGAATTCTAAATTCAGTAACCTTTTTTATAAATGGCTTTGTTGTTTTGTAGCAGTAAAATTAAGATTAAAATTAAATAATTTAGAAAATAAAAGCAACATAACAGACAACAAATATGCATATATTTATGTATGTCACTCATGACACCTGTGCCCCTCTGAATAAAGCATAAAAACAGCTTATCTAGTATCAAGATTAATTACATCATGTTTAACAGATGATTACAGAGCAAGAGAATTTGAGATTGAATGTGGGACTTTCCACGTGGCGATGGAATGAATGTGTTCACGTCAGCACATGCTCTGATAGGAAGATAAAGACAAGTTAAGAGGAAATTAAATGATTGCCCTTCGCTTCACTAATTGTAAATGATTGAAGAGATAAAGATCTATTCAACCTCCAGGCTATTTAGGGGGGGAAAAAAAGAACTCTCTTATCAGAAAACTCAGTGGCGTCTTTGTATTAACACACGCAGACTTGAGGTAGACACCTTTCGTCAAAGACGTTGATAGTTATATAAGCTCCTAATGTTTGTTTATAATTACTTTCACTCAAATGCACCTCATGACTCATTATGAATTCCTCACTAACTGACGGTTAACACCCTGACAAAACCCGAACAATCAGTCCAGACCAGTCGATTAGCCAATAAAATCAATCAATCAGTCAGAAATGGTTCAAAGCAGACTAATATAAAAAGGCCAAGAAGAAATAATTAGCTAATAAAAATATTCAACAGACACCGACTTGTACTAACAAGAATACAACATCACAAAATATCACTGAATATATTTTAGACTTAAACCAGAAGTGAACATTATGAAAAATATCATGTTTAACCTTATATTTGTCCACTTTATTCAATTCACCTTTCCACTATGCAAAGCATCAAACTTATTAGTTCATAAATATGTGCTGGGTAAAATGAAACAAGTTATTTTTATTTTTTTACCAGTGCCAGTCAATAAAATACAAACTCCCAATCCTTAAAATAATTTCTCCAGTGTGTTAAATGCTTTTACAGTGATTGTTACAGAAACTTTACTGTAATTTGAAAACAAACACAAAAATTGGTCATGAATACATTCCTCATATTTGATCCAATCATGTAAAATGTAGAAACTTGTTAATTGTCAATTAAATAAATATAAGGGGAAGCAGCAGATAGGGCATGTTTTAAAATAACTAAATTATTTGATAGCATGTTTACAAATTCACTTCCTATTAAATCTTATTTTAAGGTTTCAAAGCTAGGGCAGCAAGAGCTGCTTGTAACTGCTTATTTTATGTGTCACTGTTAATAATGTCAGCTTTCACAACATTCTTAATTACAGTAATGCAGTGTGCAGACAAATGAACATCTTTTTCCTCTCTTTAGACACTTTAATGGGGCAAACACATTTGGTGATTTTAAAGAGAAGTCAATGGACAAGGTGTAAAACTAGTTTTGCTGCAATGTATCTGTATGTAGTTCTAGAGAAGCACATAAGCTAAAATCTGATGGATTATACATCTTAAAAATATAAGTTCATATTATGATGCCTTAGAAGAACCTTTTTAAGTGCTGTGGTGCTTCAGAAAAACATCGATATGCAGATACTTCAAGAAACCTGGAGAGATTGACTTTTTAACAGACAGCAGACAGATACAGCAGCTCTTTCCCGATCATCATTATCACCCCATTCTGTCAGACGCACCATGCTGCACACCCTCTGTCAGCCCGCGAGGCATTAACAGGGCTTTGTTCGGGTGTTATGGGGGGTTAATTACTATATGAGGCCTATGTCAGAATGCTCATTATAAAACAGAGTTTTGGCACTAAATTCTCATACGTAAAGCTGTTGTAAAATGCAGATAAATGCACACCTGTCACTACACGTTCTACACTAAAGCATCGCGTTGCTGCGTGGCTTGTCAAACTCAAACAGCTAAAAGTTGGAACAATATTATTAACTTAACTATATTATCACAGCATACATATTTTATTTTTTTATTTTTCTGAGGTCAACTTCAAATGTTAGTGGTTTTTTATGATTTTTAAACAGACCATTGTTTTGCTGCTGTACCTTTAGGAATAAATCACCCAAAAATTAAAATTGTCATCATTTACTCACCCTCATGTCATTCCAAACCTGCATGATTTTTTCTTCCGTGTAACAAAAGCAGTTATTTTCAAAAAAAATATGTTAATGTTGTTTGGTTCCCAACTTTGTTTTAAAAAAAATCTTATTTTGTGTTCTGCAGAAGAAAAAAGTCATACAGTTTTAGAACTCCATGAAGGTGAGTAAATGATAACAATTTTCATTTTTGGGTGCACTATCCCTTTAAGACTTGTAAACCACATAATTGCAAGGAAAATTAAATTTGGTTGTTGTAGTTTTTAAAATCCTGACCCTTGAATAACCAAATCTTGGCTGCATTATAGATTTTCATTTTTTACAGTGTTCTAACAGTTTGAATTTCCCTTCATATCCATCGTTTCACTGCATATTTATTAAAGTATGAGTAATACTGTCTTTTTGACTCTCTCTCACAAACACACAGACCTCAAGAGAAATTATTTATTCAAACCTGCTTGGAAATGTGTTTATAGTGACAAATTAGCATTTACTGTAGAAAAACGAGTTTTGAGAGGAAATGACATAGGGAGGTGATTCAATTACTTATTTTGTATTTCAGGTCCATTTCTGTCACTCTTTTCCTTTCACTATTTATCATGTCTTTTCACTTCTTCCAACCACCAGATGCCTGTAATCCCTCAGTCCAACCCGGCAGCATAGTAAAGCAAGTGTGAAGTGAAAGAGAGAAAAAAAAAAAGCGAGAGAGAGAGAGTAGGTACGTGTGTGTCTGTCAGCACGGTTCTCGCAGGTTCATATTTTAAGCGTGAACATTAAAGATGAATGCACACGTCAGTTCAACCCTGGTGCCCTTGTGTAAACAATGAGGCCCTGTCTTTTAGCTCTCTCCCTCGCTTCAGCCCTTCCCTCCCTCTCCATGACAGAAAGTTAGAGAATCCCCCCCCTAAAGCGAGAGAGGGAGGGACGAGGCATTAAAAATATACTTCCTTCTTCCATTATGAGACCACATCTTTTGGACTTCAAAGAGCCTTTAGAATCAATAGTGGAGTGTCTATGTCATCTGTGTTTGAGGTCTCTGTGTTTCTTTGAAGAACGTCAGGTCTAAAGGCCTATAGCCAAAACCATCACAGATTTATGACTTTTAATTATCACAGATGAATGCTGCTGGAGTCCTGCTCTCTTTCTCACTCTCTTGTTCTTGGCACGGACTAGATTGTCAAGTTGCCCCCGTGAGAGGAAAGATGCCAAAAAATGAGTGGAAAAACCACTGAAAATACTCAGGAAGAGAGTGGGCGTTTGAAAAGAAAACTAGAAAGAGACTGTAATTGGAAATTGATGAAGTGTCAAGGATATTGAAAATTAGGGATGTGCAAAACTATATATTTTAAATTTCGACTAGTCACCCGCTTGCCTGAAAAAGGGGTTTACAAACTGGGGCCTAAAGAGAGAAAAAGAAAGCCCTAAAAAAATCATTTTTCAAGTTATCAGAGTAAATGTGTAAACCTAAATAACTTATTACACATTTTATGCAATAATTTTACACATTTACATTTTATATTATAGCAGTTTTATTCTTGCCTTTATCATCTTGCTCACTACACTAGGGTTGTAAAACTGCTTTTTTAACTATGCAAATTAACAAAAATTGGACAGAATTGAAACATTTCTGTGCAAACTTATACATATAATATTAATAAAGGTATAATATCTTGACATCAAAAAATATCAAAACCAAAAAAAGGGGTTAATTTTATAAAGACTAAACATTCAACAGGGAGGGAAAAAAACACAGCGAGACACTACACAACAGCCAAAAATGTCCATTTACATTAGCCCGTGTTCAGAATAAGGCTGTGACGTCATGGTATGTCAACTTTATAAAATATTAACATTACATCACATACTCTTATTATAACAGTATCAACAACGCAGGTTATCTGATATCCCATTCGAGTCAACAGTACACTAAACTGAGAATAGTTGCAACCATTAACCAACTATTGGCTTGAGATTTGCTGTCACTCTGATTCTAAACAGCCTAAGAAAATAGCTAAAAAGCCAACGTATTAGCCAGTTCTATGTGACTGAACTCTGTTTTATCTGACAACCGTCTTATACGTCAATCATGTCATCTTGAGCGCTGACACCTGCAGCACTGGCCAATTCACTGACTTACACTGGCATGTAATATTTACAAAGAAATGTTTTATTTCTGTTTCAGCCATATTCCCGCGCAACCTTCTGCAGTTCTGCTGCCATATTTATGAGTTAAGGTAAGATGACCAAACAAAACATAGGTAAGGTTGAGATTTGAACCCTGGACCCCTCACAAAGAAAACGTAGAAAACTAACATAACGCTCACTATCACTTATTCAGGTTTGTTTTTCCAACATATAGAACAGTACAGTGTCAGCCCTGGTCTGTATGTGTACATTTAAATTTCACTGAATTAAAAAAAAAGAGCTTACTTTGTGGTGACATTGGTTGATTTAAAGGGCAGCATGTTATCACCATGCTAAAATCTTCATTGAGAAGTTGCATCCCTAAATCCATAACCACTACAATAATAATAATTATTATTATTATTATTATAGATGACTAATTAACTATTCAGTTTTTTGACAACTAATAAACCACTCAAAACTCCTGACCCATCCATAATTTAAATTTGCATTCCTGTCCAAAATATGTGTATGCATGTCTTGAGACTATTTTTCTCTTATGCCAGATCACACTCTGGATTATGAATTTTAGATTAATTACATAGTATATACACATTCTTCAGTAGTGAGAGAGGTATGAAAGCAGTGTATGTGTGTGTGTGTGTGTGTGTGCCAGTACGTGATTATTCACCGGGAGGAGTTGCACCCCCTGTCCAAACACGTTCCAGAACACACACATTGCCCCAGGAGTCTTTGTTATCATATTATTTCATTTGAAGGAGTTTGAAATATTGTTTCTGCCTGTCTGCTGTCCTGCAGAGAAACTGCCAGCAGCTGCTCATTAGCTATGGAGCCGATTTCTCACTCGACACCCCCCGTGACTCCGCCCACATTCTGCTACCATGGCGGTTACCATGCCGACACTAAAGGTCCCATCTTAGAGCTTCAGTCAACCCCGCTAGGATGCTTTAGGGTTGTACGAGGCATTAATTCTCTCTCTCTCTTCATCTCTCCACATCTGGATCACATTGTTATCATAATAAGCATGTCTACAGTGTCTTGTGCCATGCTGAAAGGAGGTGTTGACCTCTGACCTCTGGCTTGGAGCAGGGAAGTACAATGACCTGTGACCCTTAAGGTTATGGATGAATGAGGTGTGAGGAACACTCAAAATGGGATGACAGGAAAGCTAAACGACAGCTTGTCAGCATGGACTCTTTCACAGCACCAACAAGAGTCTCTATCTCCGTCTGATCTGTACAAACAAACTCACACTTAGCCAGAAATTCATTGAGAATAACCTGCACCCAGTGATAGCGCTGTTTATTAGCGCTGTTAAATCAGGTAACATGGCCAAATAATAAATAATAATAATAAATAAGAAGAAGAAAATTCATTATGCCCCCTTGATACGAGTGCAGTTTTTGTTTGAATAGCACAAATGCAAATGTGATTCTGATTTAGAGCAATTCAATAAATAAATAAATATTGTGGTATATTTTAGATACGAAATTATCTGTTTTTGATAAATTTTGCCAACGAGAATAAAAAGTTTGTGTAATAAATTCTATGTTGAATCCAATAAATTATTTCTTTCTAAAGCTACTTTTTTGTAATGTCTTTTTAATGCCTTTCCCTAACACAATAATGACTTTAAATTATATTTTGTGGGTAATTTTGCAGCAATTTGATATGCTATTAATTTGCAATTAATTCAATTATTTAATCAGCACACAATGTAATTAATTAGATCAAAAATTTGAATCACTATATATGCAGTATATAATGAAAAGCGTCCAAAAAAACTGACAAATAAAACATTGAAGTCTCTAGACTTCCTTTTGAGAGCAGTGACAATGTAATTATAGAAACCACTGTGGGTTGAATGTGAAAATCTTTGGTTGGGCAGAATAATATCAGATGTACGACACAAAATCTATTGGTTGGCCAACTCTCCACGCTCAGACGACTTGGTTTAACAACCTGCCATATCTAATTCAGAATAGGCAGACTAGTCTTGAGTCTCTCATTTGATTTTGACAACTCTTGCAGGGAATGAGGGAACAGTGTACAGGACAGGAGAGGAGAGAAGATGAGAAAGGAAATACTTGGATGGGTGTTATCTATTCAGCCAGATTCTGAAAGTAATAAACGGGTGACAGAAAACTGTGGAAAAGTGAATGTTGCTTGGTTAGCATTAGAACCCCCGGATGTACACAGTCTGAAATCTGCCACTCAAAAAAGAAGAAACCTTCAAAGATCAATTTCAAAACCACAGAGGGGAAGTGAGGGTCATAAAGCTTTGAGAACTTTCTAATCGTGTTTAACCTCCATACACGTGTCAGTCATGTTTACATGCGCCTCCCCACGGCACCTCAGTGACGGATATCAGGCCCAACAGACTCGCAGACACAACAAAACCAAACCCGACACGTCGGGCGAAATAATTAAACTCAATCAGTCTGTCAACAGCATGAAAACATTCTTGCAGCTCAACTAGAGCATGTTACACCAACATTATGCTTAAAATGTGTTGCTAATCTCAAGTAGCAGCTTTTGGGATTTGCTGTAATGTGCCAAGTTAAAGAAGTACTGTCACAAATTGAATATTTGGATCCGCTTTCTGTCACAATAGGCTGATAAGCCTGCTCATAATGAAGTTGTAGCATACAGTGTACAGATAAAAGAGCTAGTGACTGGAGAATGTATTTGTGTAGGTGGTAAGTGTTTTACTGTGGAAAAGTAAGGAGACATTTTTTTTTTTTTTCGCTTGAGTTACTTGTTTGTGTGTGTGCGCTGAAGACAACCCACACCTTTCCTTCAGGGCGAAACAGAACTATCATTATCCAATTCATCTTAGAACACTTAAAATATATGAACCTAACACTCAGTTCACACAATGAAATCAATGAGGGGGCTAAATGAGGCGTCATTTACATCGACAGTCTTACTTTTCGAACTAGCTTAAAACCTGCTGACATGCCAGAAAACATTAAACTCACCAAACAAGTTGCTAAATGGTATTTGTGTATGCTAATAGTGCACTAAAATGAACAAATCTGTGCAACTGGTGTTAATTTTGGGATCAAACTGAGAGAGTTTTGATGTTTCTCATTGCATTAAAAAATTGGATGAAACAAAATTCACACACAAACTAAAAAGTGAATTCAAATGAGCCTCCATGAACAGTTTTGCAAGCACTTAAAAGTAGTCTACACTATGTAACTATGTAACCTAGCGGTTTAAAAAAAAAATGCATTTTGCAGAAGACTTTCTTCCCTGCGTGACTGAGCTGAATATGGTTGTCCTGCTTCTCATAAAACATTAGGCTAAAGAGATAAAAACCAGTTTAGATGGAAATGATCTCAAGCTGACTAGCTGAAGACGTTACTGTAGCTATATCCTATTACCAGACATTGTACTTCCCTTGAAAATAAATTCCAGAACAGCGCTACAACCATAATGAAATAACCCTGTGCAATAATGCTTTACAATGAACTCTGTTAGAGAGCTACATGTGGCAATTTATCCGTTCAACAAAATGCATTACTCGCCAGTTGAATAAAAACGACATCTCCATGTTGCTTTACTTTAGCATTTCAATTCCCTCACTCTCTCACTCATTGTGACAACTAACCTATGCCACTTGCACACTATAAATTTGTCAAATAGCCAGTGCATAGTCAATCAGGGTAAGATAAAAACACATTTTGCAAGAATGATTGATTGTGTATTGATTCCTTTAAATTTTGCTGGTTTTTAACAAAAAAGGTTACATCGCATAAAGGTTTAGCTATCCCAAAAATAAAAATTCTGCCATCATTTACTGACCCTCATGTTGTTCCAGCCCCGTAAGACTTCCGTTCATCTTCAAAACACAAATTAAGATATTTTAATGAAATCTGAGATTTCTGTCCCTCCACTAATCCTTCAAAAAGTTCATAAATAGATCGTAAATCTAATCCACATGATTTGAGCAGTTTAGCCCAAATCTTATTGCATTATAAAATGAAGTAAATTATATTTATTCATAAATATACATTGTTCAGCGAACATAAACGGACGCTCATAAGTACATACACGACGTGCAAGAACGAATCTCATTGGTTTGAAGAAACTAAAACATGTTATGTAACACGAGAAAGATCCCGATTGGTTCTTGCACGTCAAGCATTATGATTGAGCATAAATGATGTGTGCATTGATGAATGGTCATATGTGAATAAAATGAAATCTGTTGACTAAACTGATTGACTAAAAAATTGACTAAACTGCTCAATTCATGTGGATTAGTTTTACTATCTCTTTATGATCTGTTTGTGAAGCATCAAAATGTTGTGTGGACTCAAAGGAAGGACAGAAATCTCTCAGATTTTATTAAAAATGTCTTAATTTGTGTTTGGAAGGTGAATGAAAGTCGTATGGGTTTGGAACGACATGAAGGTGAGTAAATTATGATTTTGGGATTCAGTGATTTAATTTTGGGTCAACTAACCTGTAAGCATCCCCTGGAGGCGAGTTTTAGTGTGAACCTATGTGCAGTTTTATTAACAGAGCATCAATACATAAATCCAACAGAGTCTTCACATGACATGGACAAAAACAAAACAGGAACATCATTGAACTCGCCACAGTAACTACAGGGAACATAATCCACACTCATCAACAAAGACCATGGAAAACATCAGGGCTTAAATACAATGACTAATTATGTGAATGAACACCAGGGAACAATAATTACATCCATTAACCAATCAAAACAAGACATGAAACAGGGGTGTCACATGACGGGAGCACATGGCAGGATCACATGACATACAGGGGAATCACATGACATGACAAAAGGGAGCACATGGCAAAACAAACATGAAACATGCCTCAAAGAAAGTTCTGAATATCTTTCAAAGATTTGATGCCACCAACCTAGCAATTTGACAAATTAGTTGTTCCTCACTGTATAACCCTGTTACCTTATATATACGACTAACTACTGTTAAAATGTTTGGGGTCAGTTAATTTAGAAAATAATTCTAATATACTGATTTGGTGCTCAAGGAACATTTCTTATTATTATCAATGTTGAAAATGGTTGTGCTTAATATTTTTGTGGAAACCATTGTTTTTTTGTTTTTTTCACAATTCTTTGCTAAAGATAAAGTTCAAAAGAACAGCATTTACTTGAAATAAAAAGCTTGATATAAAGTTCTTTACTGTCACTTCTGATCAATTTAATGTTTCCTTGCTGAATAAAAATATTAATTTCTTTTAAAATTCTTTAAATCTTGCTGACCCCAAACCTTTGAATGGTAAGCATGTATTACATACAACCGGCCAATAAACATTAAGAGAGTCGCTCTCACCATTTTTGTTCTAACTGTTATTAATTTTATTGAAACCTATAAAAATTAAAACTGTCATCTCTGAAAGAGACCCACAAAACACAATGCCAGATTTTCAGAACTCCGATATAGATAATTTACGCAATATCAAAACAATGATCAGGATGGCTACATTATGGAAATAAAATCCTTTATAGTAAAAGATTAATAGCTACATTTAGCTTACATTTAGCCAATAATTTTTTTTTATAAATTATTTTAACAGTTTACATTTATTAATTTAGTAGATACTTTCATCCAACAATTTACAAATCAGGAACAACCAGTTCATCCTAAACTCGTTTTGACTTCATAATGTTCATAAGCAATGATTTCTGTGATTTTATGAAACTTAAAATTGAGACAAACCACAGAACTAATAAATAAATAAATAAATAAATAAACATTGCTACAACTTTCTGAAGCCTGTGCAGCTGTTTTTCATCCAAAACATTGTCACTTCCTAGAAGCTGATTTCATGAGGACTGACCTTTTTTTATTTAAAGGTATATTACCAAAGGCTAACGGGAAGGAAGTAAAATAGACAAAGGTAAAAACTATGAATCTCATTCTCCCCCAGTTTTGTTTGAAACATTTTTATTGAGAATGGGTAAAAAATGTAAAAAAAAAAAAAAAAAAGTTTATATATATATATATATATATATATATATATATATATATACGGAATAGTTTCTTAAATGCCTGTTTTTCGTATTAAAAATTTCATAGCACCTGCAAACATGGCAAAAAAATCTGTTCAAAGCAAAGTATGGTGAGATTCACTCCATGTTAACTTATTTATGATATTTAAATGAATTTTAAAAGATTACATAGGATGAAATAAAATAAGATATAATTTCCAATTTTTAAAAATCTTTAATATTGTTTAATCCTAATATTTTTACTTTATCCAGTATATTAAGAAATACATTTCTGTTTATTATGTGGACATAAAATGAACTGCACAGGTCAGCAAGTTATGACTTCCTCTTTCTCTGGCCTCCTGTCCTGCTTCTCTCCACTTCAGTCCCGTCCTGAGGACATCCCTTTTCTCCATTCTGAAGGAGGGGGGTATTTTGGTTGTTGTATTTTCTTTTCTTCCTCCACCCTTCCTTATTTAACCGCCCATCTCTCATGTTCTCTTCTGTCACTCAGAGCCACATTAACCATCACGTCTCTGAAGTTTCCTGTTGCCTCAGGAGGGAGACACTGACAGACTGACTCCATCTCAAGTCAAACAGCTGTTGTTGTAACTAATCCTGCTTATCTCTGCACTTCCCAGTTTGGTAAATGCCGAATGAGTTTAACCACTCACCTCTGTATGTGTGTGGTTCTGGGTGAAATAAGGAGAGGAACTGAAATACTCCAAGTAATTTTATAAAAAATATGTCAGCCACTGCTTCTTAAATACATTTTGTCTCACACATATGCTGCACTTTTCCTGCCGAACCTTCATCGTCGTAAATAATTGAATCTCTTTTCACTCATTTTCTGCAGCTACATCAAACGGAGAGGAATTTAGGGAAGAATTTATTTAAGTGTTCTAATCTAAACGCTCCAAAAACACCACATTTATAAGCCTGATGTGAATGTCTCTGTGTGTGCATCTATCATCACAGGTTCTTCACATCTCTCGTCCTCTTTTACCTACTAATCCTCATCATTCAGCACTGCACTGTTTGTGTGTGTGTGTATGTGTGAGTTTATCATTAGTCTTTTTATGTGGCCGAGAGGTGTGAGATCATACTCAACACCTTGAGCACGTGTGGAGAGAATTATAGATGCTAATGAGTGAATACTGTATGTGCTTGGTCAATCGTATGTGTGTATACTTTGATGTAATTGTTTGCTTAGTTTTACTATCTATCTATCTATCTATCTATCTATCTATCTATCTATCTATCTATCTATCTATCTATCTATCTATCTATCTATCTATCTATCTATCTATCTATCTATCTATCTATCTATCTATCTATTGCCTACAGGCCTTCAGATTTCAAAGTTAGGGGTTAACATTGGTAGGGCTTAAACTTTAGTTTTCAAGGCAAAAACTTTCTTTTCAGTGTATTTTAATTCTGCTTTAGAGCCCGTCCACACAGAGACGCGTTTAGATGTATTCGTAAATATTTTGTATCGCATTGCCGCTTCGTCCACTTGGATCCGGCGTTTTGGCTATTTATTTAAACCGGATCCTAGAGAGGATAAATCTGAAAACGTCACCCTTGCGTATTCTTGTATACAGCCAATATATTTTGTGAAATGACGATGCCATTCACCCACGTGTCCACCCTAGTCAGACACCGCTACGTCACGTACAGCAACAACAACAATAGCAGACTACATGCTTGTTTTCATGTCACAGAAGCTACTGAGTCTATTAGCTTTACTGAATTTTGTATAGAGCGTACAATGTTTATGCGCATGCTCTGTTTTTAGTGTATCTCCGTGGCAGAATTACAGCACCAAATACTGATCTAACATGTAAACTACATTGTTTTGAGTCTGTTTCAGTGGTTTCATGTGTACTCAGATATTTCTTGAGAAGAGGAAAAAAAAGGATAGGATAGGGAAAGCTCTGGCTTTACGTTTTATGTTCATTTGGGAATGAGGACAAATGTATGCCATGTGTCACTATTATAAGTGACCCAAAACTTTACTGTATTTTTGGATAATTTCCATTAAATTATACCTGAAACTATAAACAACCACAGATCCTCCATACATGTGTGTTAGAAGAGCAAATTTTTTATCTGATTATATGGGGGGTGGCGACAACTGCTAAAGTACTATTGGTCTGGAAGGCAAGGATTAGCAAAGGGTCAATTGTCCTCAGAAGTTTGTGAAATCTGACAAAGCCTTCCTTTAAATCATGTTATTCAGTTGTATTTTTAGGGTAAGTTGTGGGTAAGTCTGTAGTCATTATAACTAGCTATAAATAAAACAATACAAGTCTATTGATGTCTTCATTTAAACAGCTAGGTAAACGTATGTATGTGTGTAAACGGACATTCCTTTATTCACTCAGTTCTCAAGAGGCATCAGATATGTTTACTCATGTGTTTGTGTGAGGGAGGTTGTTTGCGACCCTATAAAGGTTTGTTTGTTCAGCAGGACACAGGAGCTAACAGGAGCTGACCTGCCATTCACAACCCAGCAGGACTCTGGGAACGTGCGTGAACACAGACGCTCCCCGTGTTACCCGTCGCCGTCAATCTCTCTTACCTGTCGCATCTGTCACATCAGAGCGAGAAAAAGAGAGAGGGTCAGTAAGAGAACGACATCCAAGAGACAACACGAGGAAAACTGATCAGGATGCAATCCCCTGGGACGTTATCAAGACCCCGGTGAGAACAAGACCAGTTATCCAGAGGGACCTCAACACTTAACACACACTTCCTGTGCATCTCCTCCCCCAACAAACATGTCCTTGTTGTTTCAGATGGGAAGGTGACCTCACATCTGCTGTGCTCTGGTTCCCACTGCTGTCATAGAGGGAAAGATAAATGAAACATCACTATTACACTCACATTTCATGAATGTAATGCAGGCAGATTTCTATAAATAGACCAACCAAGCCCACACAGAAAACTCTCTGTGGATCATGTTTGTGGACTGTAAATCACAGAATAACGAGGCAGCAGTGAAACAAATAGCGACTTTATGAGATAAAGTTAAGTAAGTTGAATTTGATTGGAGCTTCTGTCGTAATGTTGACTCTAGGCATTAATGTTTAATGGCAGTATAAATATTAACGAGTGTACAAGCACAAATGAGCAAAGCAGCAGGTCACGGGGTTTATTAACGCCGTGGGGAGCGATCGGCAGGTATTCACCGAATCTAAGGAGAACAGCACATCTAACATGGCCACTGGGCGGCTTTCTGCCCTCTGTTTGTCATGACGCTGAGGAGCAAACACACACAGACTCATACCAACACACACACACACACGTACACGACTCCTTAACGCTGGATGACATTAACATGCTGGCTGCATAGGTTACTTCCAGCAGGCTCTTTGTGTATCACTGCTGTGCTGTTAGCGGTTGTTTGTTGTGTGTGTGTACATGCGTATAGAGCAAAGAGAAAAGTTAAACATACACAGTCCTGTATACACTCTCTGATTTACATTCTAGGAGAAAAACACAGCTGAAACTCAAAATCCGAACAGCTAAAATGCACAAGGGTGATTTTTGAAGATAAAAAAGGGGGAAAATACATCCTAGCAGGAAAAAAAAAAAAATGTGTGGAGACTGATCAAATAGGCTTTTTAGGTTGAATGTAGTGCCGACCCACGTGGGCACTGAGTGTTTGTGTATGATTGGAATATTAAAAGCAGGAAAGAGTGGGACAGAATCAGTCTTCCTATTCAGAGTGTCCTTATGTTCACTGATCCCTATACACTCAAGAGTTTCATGTAAGTTGACACACACACACACATATGTGTGTGTGTATGTCACCTCACATAAAACTCGAGTGTATAGGGATCAGTAAACACTGGGAGATATATATCATATACATATATATATATATATATATATATATATATATATATATGTATATGAATATTGTATATTTATTGTATACTCTAAATCCTGTCATTCTCTAAATTCTCTAAAGTGTTGTGGTGCTTAATATGAAAGTGAATAAAATTTGTTAAATTATATTATGTATGTCTCTTCATAACTGTAATGCATACCCCATGGTCCTGATAATGGTATTTTAACTGTTGCATTTTGTGCACTTTCTCTCTTCAGTTCCTGTGAAGTGATATTGTTCCGTTTTGTGTGAAGTGAACAATATCTCTTACAATGGCTGAATTCCCTATGAAGTCGATTTGGCAAGGTGCTATCTGGGGATACAGGCTATTAAATGCACCGAGAGAGAGCTGAGGATACCTGCACTTATGCGTGTGGGTGTATTTCAATCTTTTATTCCTTTCATTTAGGTCATTTACACCATCATGACTTTCTGCAATGGGTCAGCGGAGTGTCTTGAGGGGTTGTGTTTTAAAGAGTCACTTTAAGGGTCAGCCTCAACAGATCCTGACAGGACAGAGAGTGAGGCTATTTCCTGCCTCTTAATGTCTTGAAGGTCTGTTCTCTTCTCTTGAGTAATATTATTCTCTCCCACTCTTGCCCTCCATCTCTCTCTGAAATCACAGACTCTCTCATCTGTCGTATATAATTCAGCCATATGGCCTCTGCCATTCATCCATGATGATTGTGTCAAGATCGCATCAGTTCACTCCAGACTAACTGAGGTAGTGTGCAGAACACTGTAGCATACTACTATACTGCTCTTATTATAAATGCAGTGTTGGAGATCACTTTTCTAAGTAATGAATTACAAAATTGTGTCACTCCCCAAAAAAAGTAACTAATTGTGTTACTTAGTTACTTTTTATGGAAAGTAATGCTTCACGTTCCTTTTGAGTTACTTTTTGGTCTGGGCTGGGCTTGCTTGTTTGTTTGTTTTTTAATAACTAAAAAAGTTACATTTTTGGCAAATGTGAAGGTCCTCACACACCAAAAGTGAATTAAATAAATCACACACTGAAGAAAATGCAAATTCTGGGTTGCAGAAGAATAGGAGAAAGCTCAACACTCTTACTTCAGCAATAAAAAAAAATTAAACATAAATGTGATTTTTATCTAAAGTCATTTTAGCTCACAGTTTTTTACAATCGGTAGGAGGACACATTTCTCAATGAGGTGTCAAATGGGAAAACAAAGAAACGTGCGTTACTTATTTGATGAAGTAACTCCGATACTTTGTTGTAAATTGAAAAATAATACATTACTTTACTAGTATTTGAAAAAAGTAATCTAAATACATAGCTTGCGTTACTTGTAATGCATTACCCCCAAAACTGTGTGTATAGCCAATAATTTTTAACATACATTTTAAAAAATAATCAGTTGTTATCATATGTGTTTATTAAACAACCTCAAAATTAGTAAAACTGGGGGGGAAATACTGGCACTTTCTGTGTTGCACTTAATGATTCTGATTCAGATTGTGATTCAGTGCTGGCAATTAAACAATAGAATGCATTTGCAAGCTTGTTTGAAATTATTTTAGGTAAATAATTACTTCATCCAGCACTGTTTTTGTTCTTTGTGTTTTGACTTTTATCATTAGTTTTTTACAGATAGAGAAACTACTTCAAAGGAGTGAACTGCCTGAATGACTAAGACTGAATCTTAATTGTTTTACCAATTAATTGCATAAGAATGATTGATTCATGAATCGAACATTGCTAATTCTGATCACTGCACGGCCACTAAATTAGCAAAAAAGCTTTTGCTACTAAAAACTAGCAACCCTACCACCTTGAAAAAAATATAGATTAAATTATAGCTTCGCTTTTAGAATATTTTGTAAAGATACATTTTCACACAAAATTACAACATACTGAATTAAACTTGTAAAAACATACTAATATGTACTGTTTTATGATATAGGCAGTGTACAGTGATGCTAGCATTTCATTCTGAACATAATCTGTTAGTGTCTCTCTTTTGCTTTTTCTCTCTTTCTGTTTTATCTCTCTCCAGAATCTAAGTGATGGCTTCTCTTTCCATCCCTCCCTCCTCCTTTGGCCATCTTAATGATTCCCTCACTTCATCTGCATGTCGTCGAGCATCTAGAGTAATTGGTTTAAAGAATGAAACTGCTCAACAGAATAACACAGTTCTCCACATGCAAAAAACAGTCTCTGAGCCATCAGGGAGTCTCTGATATATTCAGTTGAGATGGTGCAAGCGAGACGCCGCTCGACTCTCCAACGAGACAATGGAGACGTTGTAATGAGATACTGATGAGATCTGGGATCGGTGGGGAAACACTGTATTATGGATTATGAAAATGTGATTATTGATTCCACTGAGATTCTGGAGGTGTTGATGTTCAGACATGAAGCATACTCGGCTTTATCTGATGAGGCCATTGTTGAGATGATCCTGACAGAAAAAGGTTTCTTTTTTTCCTGATGGTGGTCCCTAATGACTGATTATTAAATCATTTGATATTTGGTGGCTTGAAAAGTGACACATAACCCTTGCTTTATCCTTTTATTCACTGTTCTCATGGTTCAGACTTTCTCAAAAGTCTCACTTCATACACTGTCCTGCACTTATTGCTGCAGTCCCTTGTTTCTGCAGAAGAATTCTTTGAAGTTCTAATCAGCTCAAATTAGTTCTGTTTTCCTGGTCTGTTTCTGGATGATTTTGTGTGTATGCTCAGGGAGCGGTGGTATGATCGATCAGACCTCCTCGAACTCCATTTTTACTCCATTTTCTAATTGACAAAATTTCCTTTCGTTCAGGTGTAGCCACTTGAGAAATCAGTTTCCTAATCCTGAGGCCTGTATGCTATTGACAAATGTGTTCTGCTGTGATTTCACATTCAGACCTTCAGGTGCTGGTTTCATTCAGCTGATGGATTATTTAGGAATACATTTTGATTTTGTTCACTTGCAAGTTGAGGTGTGTTGAAAACCCTCTACCACTGATAGATCTTCATTGTTAATATGAGCACTATCAGGACAGGATAAAAAAAAAAAAAGTTTCTCCTGATTCAGATAAGAATTTAATGTGACTCCCACACAAGCACTGACAATATCATGATTCAGGTGTGCGTTTACATGTATATATTTGGCAGCTGCTTTTATCCAAAGTGACTCACAGAGCATTCACGGTATATCTCTTACAAATAGACATAAAAAATGCCTGTGCACACTCTTTCTGAGCAAATTTACCTCAAAAGAAGAGCTATGAACTCTGTAGGACTCTTTCTCTCTCTGTCTCTCTCTGTGTTTGTGTGTGTAAAAGTGCTGGAATGCACACCAGCACATGGTCTAAAGAAGAAAGGTTCCTTTCATCATCATTAAGTCTGATGCAGCTCTCATGTCAACAACATCCAACAACAAAATCAAAGAGGGTGAGTTTTTATCCTTTTTTCTTCCTTCGTTACTTCCTCCAGAATCCTTTTAAGACAGGTAAATCCCAAAAAAGTATTTTGACACGAACACCAGCTGAACACGCTTGCCTTTTAAAGTATACTCGATTTGATATTGTACGCAAACACAGGTGTTTGACGCATATGCGCTAGAAAGTTTCATCTTTGTCCAGTGTCTGCACTATTTCTCTCCAGAAGTTATGAATGATAAAATGTCTTCATTTAAACTTTACCTTCTCACACAAGTGCTTGTGTGCCTGCCTTGGTGCCAACCTTGAACAAAAGATGCCAACCCAGGCATCTATTGTTGTTGCTATCTCCAATAGTTGTTGTTGTTCCATCTCATCTGTTCATTTTTTAACTGTGAAACAGCAGGCAAGGGCAGTGCTGCCATCTAATTAGTGCAAAAAAATAAAAATAAAGGCGTATTTGTGAGCTGAACATACAGACAGGGGCAGACTTAGTGATCCGGGTACCCTAAGCAAATTCTAGTCATGGGCAGTACCGCATTAAGCCTTTGCGGGGCACTGGGGTAACGCAGTTTCAACAACCCCTCCACTCCCCAACTAAGTTGAGCGAGCGCCAATATACGGATGGGGACAACAAGGATCAGCTTTTTGAGTCAGAAACACATGTTAAACGATATCAGATATCGATATCGATATAACGATAAAAGATATCAGTATTTGTCAAAGCCCTCATCGCTATCGAACAACAACGCTGACGGCTATGCCAGCAACGGAGACGCGTCAATGTACATCCAAGTAATACTGTAAAATTGCAGGAAGGCAGCATCTATTTCCAGAACACAACGTGGATAAACAAACAAATAAACACGTCAGCTGTGTGGACGCGAACCAATCGTTAACAATTCACCCTTCGCAAACAGTTTGATTGACAGGCGATCTAACCAATCATAACCCTGAATCCACCATTTTGTCTGACAAAGCAGTCAGGGGAGTTAGTAGATTAACATTGGTGAACTTCAAAAATTGTGCGTACTCACATCTTTCTGTGGTCGAAACAACATTCCTTCTGATGTCCATTCATGTTTATTTGTTGTTATATATGAACTAGTATGAAGAGATGATCGGTTCACGAGCCGATTGAAGCAGCTACAGCAATCTGTCACGACACATTAAAGAGACAATAGACGGTATTTATTGTTTAAATAAACTTAAAATTGTAAACATTTAACTAGCTTTCAAATTTTGTCAATTTTATTCCGAAATGCTGCTTCACCGTCATATTTTCTTACTAGTGACAACTATGCATTTGAAAATGCAAAAGAGAATTGTCTCGGGGGCTCCCTAGTGTTCAGGGCCCTGGGCTGCAGCCCATGTTGCCCATTAGGATAACATGGCACATGAAGTAAACTTACATTGTACTGTATACATTGTTATACATTGTACTGTAAGGCTGTACATAAGCGCTTGCGTCAAAACTGAAGGATACTTTGGGCTTTAGAAAAATCTATCTTCACCCACATGGTAAGCACATTGTATGCTGATGATGAAATTTATGTCACACATTGTACACTTAGTTTTGTTTTAAGGGCTCGAAACAGCTTGCCTTTTGCTGCTGCTGGTAAACACCTTAGAATTACTATTTGTCTCTGGCCAACACGGTCTCATCCCTATTCGTCACATGCTGCCGTTTGGTCATTTCCCCTTCACGTCAACACTCCGACGTCGAGGGTGGCCCTATTCGTCAATAAGCCGACGTTTAGGGTCTTTCGATAGATTTGAATGCAAATCCCTCATCGTCGGATTTTGACGAAAGGGGTTTAGGCATCCAGCCGTTTTCCTGCGCTGGAAAGTATTGCTTCAGGCGATTGATTTTGTGCTGCAAAAAATTCAACAAACAATTTGATTTGATTTGATATACTTTATTAATCCCACACTGGGGAAATTTCTGTGTTACAGGAGCTCAAAAATAAAATATGATATATAAAATAAATATAATGTCACTCTATTTGACTGTTGTAGGCTTCTTACCGTGGTGGAATCGCGCTGGGCAATGGTTTCTGCGATCGTCGCACACAGTGTGACGCGTTGCACAAAATTGCGCCAAAATATCAATCATAATGAAAAAGTACAGTCTTAATATTTTATATTAAGATTTTATATTTTATATTATAATTTGATCATGCTGATTCTTTTAAATGTTCGAGCAAGGATATAAAATATAAATATTTTGGCGCAATTTTGTGCAACGCGTCACACTGTGTGCGACGATCGCAGAAACCATTGGCCAGCGCGATTCCACCACGGTAAGAAGCCTACGACAGTCAAATAGAGTGACATTATATTTATTTTATATATCATATTTTATTTTTGAGCTCCTGTAACACAGAAATTTCCCCAGTGTGGGATTAATAAAGTATATCAAATCAAATCAAATTGTTTGTTGAATCACAATGAGATATAAAATATCTCACCTAAATTAAGACACGTTTAAGCCTACAGCAAATATGCAGTCCTGTAAGTCCTGTAATTATGCCATTTTAATGTAGGCCAAAATGATATATATTATATATATGAAATTATATATAAAAGTCGTGGTAGCGATTCAGACAAGGGTTTCTGCCCCACGAAAATGTATGGTGACCGCACCAACAGTCCATGCGACGACGCACGCTACTGCAAATTACACATTTGCAGCACAAAATCAATCGCCTGAAGCAATACTTTCTAGCGCAGGAAAACGGCTGGATGCCTAAAGCCCTTTCGTCAAAATCCGACGATGAGGGATTTGCATTCAAATCTATCGAAAGACCCTAAACGTTGGCTTATTGACGAATAGGGGTACCCTCGACGTCGAAGTGTTGACGTGAAGGGGAAATGACCAAACCGCAGCATGTGACGAATAGGGATGAGACCGTGTTGCTCTGGTGATTACATAGCGTAATAGCTCGGATTTTTTCCAGTTCATTCTGTTCAGTCCTTCGATGTCAGATACAATTAAAAGCATGTACACACTGGAGAGCCGCTTTATAGTAAAAATTAAAGTTGTATACTTTATTATTCTTACTTATTGAAAGCGACATTGATACTGTTTTTCATGTTTAATACTGTAAAGCTGCTTGCTTTTAAGCAGTATATTGCAAAAAGTGGTAAAAAAATAAATGTGACTTGACTTTACTGGAGTGTTGAATTGCACAGCTTGTGCGTACATTTCCGCATCGCTATGATCAGATGCTTTACGTATTCATCTAAACAGTGATTTCTGCAGTGTGGGTTACATCTGGATGTTTGCCAACAGTACACTGCTGAAAAGGAATTTCGAACTTCTTTTAGCCATTAGCAAAGAACGAAAAAGAACTTCACCCTGAGTATAAGAGAGTTTTGCGGCCATCTTGATAATGCAGTCAAGCAAGTAGAGCTCCTTTCTACTTGAAAATCTGCCAAAGTGCTATCATAAATATTCATTCTTTAACTCAAATCTGACTAAAAAAATGTATTTCCATTTGATGCGACCAAATGTTCAGAACTCTGATCGCTGAGAGTATCAGAGAGACAAGTCCAGTTGAGCTTTCAAAAATCCAATTCCCAGAATTTCAGTTTGGTTTCAGAATGAGCTAACTCTTAAAATGCATTCCTCTCCATCAAACGCTCGGTCAGAGTTATTATTCTGCTGTGTAAAGCGTGTTAGCATCACAGTGTGTCAGAGCTGTGCTAACAGAGAAAACCATCAGCATCTGTTTATCATCTCTGCTTGACTTCATCAGTCAAATGAAAAAGATCAATACAGAGAGAAAGGATGAAGGGAAGATTGAGCATTTTCTGTTCAATTTGCTTCTTCATGTTCACTTATTTTCCAAGCCTTGTCCATTTTTTGCTTCTGTCAGCTTCTTTGAGTCCCAATGTGTTTTTTTTTTTTTTTTTTATCAATAACCTTTCTGTTTTCTCCCTCTCTCTCTCTCTCTCTCTCTCTCTCTCTCTCTCTCTGAGCTGAGTGTCTGCGGTGGGCTCACCTCAATAGCTTTATCTTTCTTTTTGTCTTGTGATGAGGTTAGATACTGAAAGCTGAGCATCATGTTGTTTGAGCCTCTGCAAGAGAACATTTCGCTCAATATCAATTTAAACACAAACACAATTACAAACACTGACTCAGCTTGATATGGGTTTTACCAAATGCAACACACACACAAACACACACATGCACAGGAATGTGAGGACAGCCTCTTTCATTTGCATTCTGTCACAGGCTTGTCAAACTGATTGACATATATTTTACATTTTCCCATCATAACATGTTTCTGTCATTTCCTGTTTGAGTAGGGGCAATGTGACCCAACAGTGTGTGCGTGTGTGTTTGTGTGTGTGCGTGCATGGTTTTGTGATTTATGAGGACACATATTTGTATAATGACATGGGTATTACACTGGTATTACAACTTCAATGTGCAATATGAGGACATTTCATGCGTCCTCATGTTTCAAATAGCTTTAAAAACATACTAAACAATGTTTTATTAAAAATGTAAAAATGCAGAATGTTTTCTGTGATGGGTAGGTTTAGGGGAAGGGTTAGTGTAGGGGGACAGAATGTACAGTTTGTACAGTATAAAAACCATTACTCCTATGGAATGCCCTCACTTTGATAGAAAAACAAACCTGTGTGTGTGTGTGTGTGTGTGTGTGTGTGTGTGCATGTGTGATCATACTGTAGTGAACTGAGACATATGGAACATGATTTACTCAGTCAATGTAAAAAATCTGAGACTAGTGTGGATGTGTTTTTTGTGCATGTAATGTCTCCCTATTATCATTGGATAGATTGCATAAAAGGATATGTAACATAAGTAAAAAGAAAAATAATAAAAAAAAAACATGTTCAGTAACTGCTATCTTGTTTGTTGAGATGAATCAATCAAAAACAAATTAAAATAAATGTTTTTTTAGTATTTTGTTATGTTGACCACAATTCACCAGATGTAATTTAGAGAAAGATAGTGAATCCAGAAATAAGTATTTACAGCATTAAATATAAATCATACAAAACCAAACATGGAACACAGGAGTGAGGGGCAAAGAGTGGCGCTAAATCTAAGAAATCAACAAAACCAAAACATACTAACTTACATCATGTAAAAGAACTAAACTGACAAAAGAAAAACACGAAAATAAACATTGCACAACAAATCAGCATCTAAACTACACTAACTAACAAACATAAATACATGGAATAGCACTCGCCCCTTACCTGATGTATATAAACAAATTCAATCTCTCAAGTGTTGCATTGTGTAGGTCACGTGACATACTAACTATCTCTCGTCTCTGAGCCCGGGAAGATCTTTGGCATGAACAGAGTCACCATCCCAAAATAAACAAAACAATACAAACTTGGAGAAATAAAGTAACACAAAAGAAAAACAATCGAGGACGCTGGTAACAAATATCAAATCGAAATGAGAATGTGCACCTCTCTTCTCTCGTCACTTCTGGGTCTTTATACCAAAGAGGTGAGTTTCAATTGGTTCTTTGAGGAAAGGTGTCAGCAGGTGAAATGATGATTGGCACGACCTCCCAGCAATCATGAATCTAAGAATCATGATAGTTGAGAAAGAAAGAAACAAACAAACAAACAACATACACCACGGACGTGTATCAGAGTGCATCAGAGATTCTGAAGCTTTTGAAAAATGTAATATGAGTCTCAGATGTCCCCAGAATGTGTCTGTGAAATTTCAGCTCAAAATACCCCACAGATCATTTATTATAGCTTGTCAAATTTGCCCCTATTTTGGTGTGGGCAAAAACACACAAGTTTTGTGTGTCTCCCTTTAAATGCAAATGATTTGCTTTGCAAAAGAGCGCAGAGCTTTAACAGCTCACATCTTGGTTCCTCAACAACAATAAAGCTGGAGAATCTCAAGCAGCCAAAATGACGATTGTCAGTAACGGTGTTCAGGCTTACATTGTGGAAGGAAGAAGTTACAACTTACAAAATGCAATTGGCCGTTTCTGAATGGATAAATGTTGCTATGGATTCTACTCATCGACTAGCATGACAACACTCTACCACTCTAAAGCAGTCCAACATGGTCTCACCCCCTCTGTTGCAAGGTCTCAAGGCCAGGGTTTATGTAAATTTTGGGGTTTGTGATGTCACCAACCCAGGAAGAAGCTTGCTGTAGTCCCTACCAGCCATTTGTTGTAGTCCTGATTTCTGTAAATGAAAATATCTCCCTTTGCATTGAACTTTAAGCGTTGTAACTTTGCAGATGTTGTTTATGCTCAAACAGTAATATTACACACTATCTAAAGTTAAAAAAATGAAAATGAAATCATAATCAAGGACTTTAAGCATGTTTTTATTTTCTGAATTAATTTGGATATTTTTTGGAGAGCTTAGGGTAAATAAAAAAATGCATGGGAGATTCAACTGCCCACATGGGCAATTGGCATGCGGCCAACATGAAACCTGTGGACAAACCCTCTTACTGCCCTTATTTCAGCTGATGTAGACACCTTGTAATGCCCACATAAAACTTAAAGCTGGGACCAAGATGGTTCTTGCACATTTTGCTCAGTTGCAGCCCACCTAGTGGCAAGAGCAATCCTGCAGGAAATCCATATGGGCAAATTGCATGGGGCAATTATAGAACTCGCTGACAGTCATACTATACAGGGCCCATTTTTCATCATATTTCATACCCACATACAAATGTCGGCTGTGTGTCCTGATCAGAGCTGTAAAGAGTACCTGAAAACAATAGATTGAGGAAAAGTACATATGCTTAACTGCGAAAATTACAAGTCACTAATTCCAATAAGACAATATTTGCCTACATATGGTTTTGATGAAATGTTTTACAGTATACTGGTAATGACCTGAAAGAACCCCTGAAACATTTTTTGAACAGGTTCCTTGACACAGAACTAATTTGAAATGAGTCAGACATCCCATAACGAACTGTCTTTAGGCTCGTCTCTGTTGTACAGTTGACCCATCTGATTACAGACTTTCTTCCTGTACCTGTGCCCCAGGGGACCACCGTGTCCGATCAGAATCTTCCTCACATCTTGAGGTGTTAATGTGAGGGGTGACAGCTGTCGGTGACCTCTGAACTTTCCCAGGGTCCTTTTGTTCTGATCTCTGTTACTGTGTCGATTTCTTCGGTCCATAAACATGTCAGTATTGTGTTGAGTGCAACCATATGTATATCCACATCTAACCTTTGATGTCGCCTAAAGCTGATGCTGACAGGTAGAACAAATGCTGTTAACCTGTATGAAGATTTTCCCCTCAAAAAACCCTTTTAAAAGAATTTTTATAAGAATCACAGGAAAACAAAGGTGAAAGGAAATGCACTGAAGACAAAAAGAGAGATTAGAATTAATATGTATCATTTCACAATATACTGAAAACAGTATGAAAAAGTTCCAAGCTGGGGTATTATTTCTGGCAGAGTTTTAAAATGTGTGTTTTCTGCAAGCTTTTTCAGCTAAAATTTTCTAGAGCCTCCTGCGCTACACGAAAGAGTAGGAGTTTGTGATTCTCTTTCCACGTTGTTATTGTTCACTAAAATTAAAACAGTTAAAAAAATTTATTAACTGAAATAGAGGCAAATAATGATAATAATATAAAGATAAAATAAAAAATAATATGAGTTTGTTGAAGTACTAAAGTTACTTAAACTGAAATAAAATAAAATTAAAGCTAAATAATAAAAAAAAACACACCAAAAGCTAATAAAAATGACAAAATTACATAAAATTATTAAAATTAAAATGAGAACTGAAAAAAATACAATAAAAGTATATTAATAATGCAAAAATAACACTGCTTGTGTAATTGGGAGGGAGAAAAATTTGTTGAATGTACGTGAATGATAGTCTTGATCTGTTCATTCAGACATTATAACTTGTGTGTGTGTGATTGGTATTTATGTGCTCATAATGTTTTACTTTTATTAAAAGTGTGCAGGTTTGTGGGCAGGTATCTGTGCATGTCCATTTATTTTCACTATTTTCCATTTATACATTTTCATCCCTTTTCATCCCAGTCTTTTTCTTCTCTTCATTCATTTCTTCTTTTTTATTCCTTTCATCCAGGTTTGACCGAGAAGTAGTACAGATGTTGTTTAATCTCTTTTGGGATTGTTTGCTGGTAGATTATTGGTTAATCTTACTGTTAAGTGACAGGCTGTCTTGTAAGAGGATCCTTCTGTCCTCTGTGTTGGTGTAGGATCATAGACGGCATCCAAAACAGTCCAGAACAATCTCCCAAATCAAAGCAGTCATCATGCTTCCAAAACATGAGCGAGTTAAATCAAGTATCATTTGTTTCATTACTGTTATTATAATCATCTCCATCATTCTATCTTCAGAGCTTTCTTAAAGTTGAACTTCATATTTAGCATATTATAATTAGTATAAGTACATATCTGAAGCTGCTGTAAATATTATGTATATGTTCTCTCTCTCTCTCTCTCTCTCTCTCTCTCTCTCTCTTTCTCTCTCTCTCTCTCTCTCTCTCTTTCTCTCTCTCTTCCTCTCCCTCTGTCGTGTGGGATTAGACTAATTAGAACAAACTGAAGATTCGCTCTGTTTCCCTGTCCATCCCATTATCTTTATCCTCTTCAGTCACTGTCTTGATTTCTGTGTCTGTTCTCTGTAAAGCTACTGTGTGTAATGTTTTCGATGTTCAACCAGCAGGGCTACCTGTTTTTCTGAAAAATGGAAGAGGGTGTATTTGGGAAACCTGTTTGAAAACAGGCATTGGCTGCACTCGAATATGCAAACATATGTGAAAAGAGAAGCACATATGGAGAAGCTTTGGAGAAGCATGACCAAAGTATTCATAAAGCCATTCTTTGGTGCCACTTTTAGGTGACTCTGAAATGACACACTGTAGCTTTAAAGGTTAGTTCACCCAAAAATAATTTATTGTCGTTCCAAACCACAAGACTTTCTTTTGTGGAACATAAAAGATGATTTTAATATTTTAAAAGTTTTTTTTTTCTTACAGTAGAAGTCAATGGTAACCAAAACTGTTTGGTTACCAACATTCTTCAAATTATTTCCTTTTATGTAAATCACAGGTGAGAGAAAGTCTGCAGGTTTGCAACTACATAATGAGTAAAGGTGACCTATCCATTTAAGAGACCTCAATCAAGCAAATGCACACATGTTCTCGTCACCTCCATCGTGCACCAATTATGTATGGCATGTTTGATATAGCACACATGCATATTTTATGAAAATTCTAGCAGCACAGTGAGACATTATGTAAACGGTACCTGATCCAAATAAAATCTCCTCTGTCATCGTAAACAGTTAAAGCTCTGAGGACCACTGCCATAAAAGTCTGATTGATCCCATACACTGTGAAGATCTGAATATTTTGAAGACAATGAATACTGAACATTCACAAACATAGAAGCTAAAGTGAACTGAAAGCCAGAGAGGCAGAGGAAGATTACGTGCGGTGGAGAGATGAGTCTTATGGAAATGTGTTTAGTCACACTTCACTCAGCTTTAGACAGAGAGATGATGGAAGCTGTACAATAGCAAATGCAAATGTGTGTGTGTGGGTGTGTTTGGACAAAAGTAGAGGTAACAAACACCACATACACACTGCAAAGTTTTGGGAGTGGCAAATGCATTTAAATGTGGGAGTGAATCACATAAAATCATCATTGTGTGTGTGTAGGAGTCGCAATGTTTGACATTGATGTTGCAACGTTTTGATCTCTTATGATCTGACCTGTGACAGACTGGCTATAAAATGAAAAGTGAAAATTGATAAGTAATCAATCGTAATATGAGGCCGAAGTTGCAAAAGCAGTTTATTATGTATGAAAAGAATTCATCTAATTTGAATTGAACTAGAACTGATTTTACTGCATTTAAGATGCCAGTGTTATGGAGATCTAAAACTTCTTGGAAGAGAGCCAAGGCAGCCTTGAAACACTTATTTTTTTATTGAATTTATTATTTAATTCTGAATCAATAAACTTTGAAGCCATGTTTCTCTGTTCAAGTGTTTTTAAAGAAAGCATATTTCAAGAAAGTTTAGTTGTCACTAGTTGAGAATGAGGTTTTCAAATGACCAAATTTTGTGTACAATTAATAAAAACAGAGGAATGACAACTGCATTAATCTACAGTGGCCAATGAGACTTTTAACAGTAGTACTGTTGCTTTAACAGTCTGAGCAGTTTCAATGCTCAATTTTGGTATTTTTAGCACCAAAGCTACACACAAGCCATATGTCATATTTGGTCTCTTTCTGAGGTCAGAGGTCATGTAAACAAAACAAATAAGGAGAAGGTTACCATGCCAATCGCATGTGGTTGTATATGGCAAAAGTGCGTAATGCTTTAACACAACAATAAATATGTGTTTGTGTATTTCTATAGGGACTGTAATCCACCTGCCCTTGACAACACACCTAAACCCTCATGTTTATAGTCACTCATATATAAACACATTTCATAGAGCTGTCGGTCAAAATGAAATCTTGAAGCTTTAAGCCCTGTTTACAGTATTAGAGAGAACAATGATGTTTTGTGTAAAAGTCAAGAATATGCCTGGCACATATCATCTAACCCCAAAAAATGAAGATAGATAAACATTCACACATCTCTGTTGGACTCCATTTGACCCCCATATTCAGTTACTGGACTGAAGTACAGTCATAACTGAGTGGTATTTTATTTTTCTGCGAATTTAAGTAGATAAAAAAAGCCTGTCAAGACAAAATTTGATGTTTACAGTTTTTAAACCTTGAAAAGAGTGAAGTAGTTTTGATAGATAGATAGATAGATAGATAGATATTGATTGATTGATTGATTGATTGATTGATCTATCTATCTATCTATCTATCTATCTATCTATCTATCTATCTATCTATATCGATCGATTGATTGATCCAGTGAATTGTTTGGATACCCTACACCCTTCTGTGATTGCATAAGATGACAGAGCTCTATTAGTCTCTTCATCGCAGTAAACCAAAGCTCAGGACTGTAAACAGCTTTAGTGAGTGTTTTCTCACAGACACCGTAATGTGACACTGGCGCTCTACCTGAAGGGTCTGGGGTGAAAGTGTGTGTTTGGGGTTTTGAGTGACGGTGCATTTGTGTGAGAGAGAGTGTGTATGTGTGTTACTGAACACAGCAGTTAGGTGTAATGTTACACCACTCTTCCGATTATCGTGACAGGTTCCCACACACTCCCACCGGCTGGATGAGACTCACACACCCAAATATCCCCACACACTCACTGCGGATTTGTAGAATTGTTACTGTGTGTGTGTGTACGTGTGAAGTGTCCTAGTTCAACGTCATTCTTACATTACAGGAATGTTCTGGGTCGGACAGCAGATATGTCGTCCTATCTTACCGCTACAGGCTGTTAAACTCGACACACACATTCAGCATTGTCCTGTTGTCATCATATACCTGCATGTGTGTGAGTGAGTGAGAGAGGGGAAGTGAGAGAGGATAGAGAAAAATTGTTTTCATCAGCTTGAGTGCTGCTAGAATAAAGCATGCCATGAGGAACACACACACACACACCACATACACACACTGTTATTTCACATATAAAAGCCTGTAGCCCATCCATACGAAAAAGACAATGGAGACTTGTTCTCTTTGTTATGAGAGGAGATTGCGCTCTTCAACACACACACACAGAGGATGGGTTTTCATGTTTTATGGGGATTTTCCATAGCCATAATGCTGTACAGTACAGTATAAATGCCTTAATACTGTACAAACTGTATATTTTATCCCCTAAACTTACCCATCACAGAAAACTTTCTCCATTTTTACATTTTCAAAACATAATTTAAAATGATTCATAAGCTGTATTCCACATGGGGACCAAAAATGGAGACATTTTTGGTCCCCATGTGGAAAACACCTTATAAATCATATTAAATTATGTTTCAAAAGGGCAAGGATTTCGGATATTCACATCTTTGTGGGAGATTTTGTCCCTATAATGTATGGTTTAGCAGGACCACACACACACACACACACTGATGATTGAATTTTAGGATGAGATCAGCCCATCCACCTGTAGTATGAAACAAGTGTGCTGTAGGGCTGCTGCTCAACAGAGACAGACAAAGAAAGAGAGAGACTTTAGATATAGTCAGTATACTATTTCCTCTATTATGCCTTTTCACAGTATGGTTTGTTTTGCATGTGTACACGACGAATACAGCGTTGTAGCCTATCACCATTAACCATTAATTTTGTTAGTTGCGATAATAATCAGTGTCATCTTTCAAATTCTGTTCATTTTATCATATCAAAAGTACAAAAATGTAGTTTTGTTGAATTTAGTTTTGTTGCAAAGATACTGTACAACTTACTGAAACATATTATATCATGTGTAATCGCATCAGTGTCTCAATGGCGGAAAGATATCAATAAAACAGTTTGTAGCATTATATTTACCTAAGGCAAGTCTTCAGTGTCCACAGCTTGTTAGTTCGCTAGAGAAACTTCACTAAATATAAATTTTTATTATATTTTGTGATGCTTTGGTTATTAGTATATATTTAAATAAATTTGTCATGAAAATGACAGCCACTGTGTAAATGATATTTCAACAATGCATTGGAGTAAAAACATAATTTTATAATTACATTTAGAAGTTAATGCAAAAACTGCATTCAGTTTATATGTTTGAGTGTTGATTATTATGTCTAAAAATAAATAGCAACTGAATTTAGGTTAATAGTTTGGGCTCTGTTGTTAACCTTTAATATCCTAGTAATGTTCAAGTAAGGGCTCTCTATATTTACAACATTAGCAGAGATACATTTTTAGCCTTAAGAAACTTTTAATTAGAACTAAATTAATTTAAATACAGAGACACAATTTGTTCAATAACACATTGTTTAATAAAAAAAATAAAGCAGTTTTATGTTTAGTTTTCTCCCTCCTGCTGTGCCGAACTCATACCGAGACTTCAAAACCGTGGTACGTACCAAAACGTCACTTTTGTGTAACGTTACACCTTAGCAATAATAAATATATAAATATTGCAATTACTGTGTAATATGAGAAGAGGTATGATATGAGGCATATGGTATAATAAGAGTGAGTAGGCCAACATCTGTATTGTGTGTGTGTGTGTGTGTGTGTGCGTGTGTGTGTGTGTGTGTGTGTGTGTGTGAGAGAGAAAGAGAGAGAGAGAGAGAGAGAGAGAGAGAGAGAGAGAGAGAGAGAGAGAGAGAGAGTCTTATTATCAACTTTTTGTCTATTCCTCTCTGCTTTTCATTCTTTGTTTGGGTGGTGGTTTGTACAAAGAGTGCACGAGAGCAAAACAATGTTGAAACATTTAAAGGGAGGACTCTGTTCTAAAACCTTGTGAGCTGTCTTGTTTGTTATTAGCTTAGCAACATGCTAATGTCACAATCGAATTCAGCAGTGGAATCAGATAGTTCCCTGTACAGAAACAACTGACAGAGAAGCTCAATAGAATTTAAAACTGTGATCAAAATCCTTACTGACATTTACATATTTTATTGTTTTTGTCAACCAGTGTCATATAAATTCAGAGGGTTGAAAAAGTTATTTTCACTTAATAAAAAAAAAAATCACATGTCAAGTTTGAATATTATATTAATATAATATAAAATTTATGTAAATTAAGACAATATTACGCTACCATTCTTATTTATTGGTGACATTAAATAGGTGTCTTGGAATAATTTTATTAATGTACAAATGTGAATTAAATTACAGCAATGATATGCGAATGAGCAGTACATTCACAAGTTGAGTAATGACGCATGTGCATTATAATGGGCTCAATCGATGGGATGAAAGTTGAAAGGATGAAGACCTCCCAGTAGACCAGATTAGTTTGAAAGCGCCTGTCGGCAGTTGGTCTCAAACTAATGCAACATAACAAGACCACAATGATCGATCATTACCAGTCAGAGATATTACACGCTGCTACATTGATTTACAAACGCCACAGCATACACCTATTGAAGCATGTGTGCATGTGTAATGATGGAGAGACAGACAGACAGAATTGATATGCTACGAAGCCATGCCCTATCCAGACTTGATATAGTGACAAGCAATAAAAGCATTCTTCCATGTAAGTTTCATCAGTTTTTGTTCTAACCAGCCACAACGAATGACATTTTGTCAGTCGCTTGGTTTGTTTTTATCACTGAAGTGTCAAAGTGAATAGTCCCACCCACAATGAAAACCTCATTGAACCAAAATCTACTGAGATATACAAACTAGGGGTGAAACAGTTCTCAGTAAAAAAAAAATAAAATAAAAAATCTAACTGTAGCTACTGTTCTCCACAAACGCACTTGCACCACGGTTTATCTCATACCTGACGACGCATACGGGTCTATAATATGGTTTGTTCAAAAATAAATAAAACAGACAGACAGAGTTAGGCTAATGCATGTTTCTGTCTATGGATATGCATTCTGGCTAACTTTGTTCAACGCCAGGGTTGTATGCTCTATATGGGCAGTCATGCACGTGAGCTCAGGTGAGACCTGAGGGGTATTCCAGAAAGCAGGTTATGTGACATACCCAGGTATGTTTAAGAGAAAGTAAGCTGATAACCTCAACTTTCAGTTCCAAAAACAGAGGTAACTTTCTGGAGCAGGTTATGTTTGAGGGTTAGCTATACTTAAGAGGTATTCAGATGCGTGTTATTTAATTAATATAGTTTTAATAAGGTAACTACATTTGTCAACTACATTCTAAATTTGTTGCATAGTTACTGTTATAGTTATAGTTATAGTTACTTAATCCATCAGTGAATAAGGTTTTTCAGACTACTGGTGTCATGACATCAGCTTGTTCACTTTTAAACTGTAAATGAAAAGCCACGGCTTAATTTTCTACACAGAAACAGAGATAGAGGCAGATGCTTCTGTGAACACATAAATTACTGTGCAGAGCATTCAGACATGGATGATCCTAATTCCTGACCACAAAGGAACCTCTCTCACACACATGCAGGGTGAAATAAAAAGCTCATTATGTTCATGGACCTGAAGGTATGACTGTATTCTCTCATCTCATCTCAAGGCTGTGAATATTAAAGGATTTCCCTCTTTATTTCTCTCTCTCTCTCTCTCTCTCTCTCTCTCTCTCTCTCTCTCTCTTTCTCTCTTTTACCCCACAGGCTCTGAAGTGGAAATAAATTGCAATTACACCCATCCAGTTTCTTCTTCCCTTTCCTTATTATTTCATTTTCATAACAACAATTTTTGTCCTCGTATTCAGTCTAATCCTGAGACACGGTGCTCACAAGTTGGATGCACAGTACTCATCTGTGTGTGTGTGTGTAGGTGTGTGTGTGTGTGTGTGTGATGAGGTGTAGAAGTTCAGAAGGGTGGGGGGTAAGATATCGATCTTAACTTGAGAGTGATGCTCTTCTGATCTCTGTTGGGTTCTGGGCACACACACACACACACACACTCCTGGGGTGGATTCCACAATCCAAAGTGTACCCATGGCAACAAGAGAGGTGTAAGACCCACAGTTGAAACATAGCTGAGGGTCTCATTTGTGTATGTCTAACTCTAAACATGAATGAGAGAACCATCAACATGATATGTGGGTTTGTGTTGTGAATCAAAAGAAAAAAAAAGAAAAGAAAAAAAAAGAATTTTGAAGCAACCCACTGACCATGCAAGAAACTATGAGCCATCTTCAGGCAGCAAAGGTGTGTGTGTGTGTGTGCATGGTTGCGTGTCAGGGCTCCATGCGTCAGTAACAGCATCTCATTAAGGCCAATTCAAAAGCAGCTGCTTCAGTTTTACTGCTCAAGTCTCTTGATGTAGCTAACACCCGTTTTAGCTATTAAGTGGCATTTCTCCAGCCGAATTTATAATGCTGGCGAGATGGAAGTAAAAGGAAAATGTATATGACCCTATAGATTAAACTCAGCGCTTTTGAGATGCTATCTAAGCACTGAAATGTAAGCTAAAGCTGGGAGGCATTACGGCTCTTTACTGTAAAGTTATTCATCATTTTCCCCCCTTTTTTTCTCCATCTGTCTCCATTCACTCCTGTTTGCATATATATTAGTGTGTGTGTGTGTGTGTGTGTCTAAACAATGCTGCCCATTGTGAGACTGCCATTTATAGCCCATATTACACAAACACACACATACACACAAACAAATTAGCATATTCCCTATGAACCAAGTGAGAAACAATAAAATAAAAATATAACTTTCTGAAAAAGAGCGTTATTAAACTTATTATAAGAACTTAAGAGTACTGTTGTAGGCCTACTATTGCAAATGCCATATTGATTTTATAGAACAGTTAATACTGTAAAACAAGTAGTTAATACTGTAACTTACATTTTAGACACCAAAGAAAATAGTTCCAAACACATCCAGAGTAGAATTCAGCTTCACATCTCCTAGCAACACGCAGCAGTGGCGTTTCATTCATGAATTAATCAGTTGTTGAACAAATCGCTCGAGTGAATGATTCAATGACTCACCCATTTAGTTTCTGACCAAATCTGTGTTTTGAACAGCCACCTACTTGTGTAACGATGTAACCTGCAGAATATTAAATTACAACATTATAAATATTATATAATTTAATTATGTTATATAATGTTATACAAAATAATTTTTAGAATGTTAAAAAGTTTTACTTTTCTGTTCAAATGCATTTTGATGCCAATACGAATTAAAATGACTGTATTTGACAAATGTAATTTAACAAATCAAGCTTAATTAATTTAGAAATATGAAAACCTTTCTACAATATTGATTTTTTTTTTTTACTTCTAGTATAATTGAATTAGATTTAATATAATGCTGCATTTTAATGGATTCCCACATCCAGATTCGATCTTCCACAGGTGTCCTTTCATTCCATTAGAGTGTAATCTAGTACCATCATCTTCAGCATTCTCTCTCTCTCAGTCTGTCTTTTCCCGGCTAATGTCCTGTTCTGTGATTCTTTACCCAACAGCCCTCACATTGTTCTTCTCTCCTCCTCTCACACTCATCTTTCACTGCGTTCCCTTGCTCTGTTCCTCTCTCTGTACCTGATTGTCTTCAGATGACCTGCCATGAGATGACAGACTGACAGAAGTGCGACAGGAGTCTGATAGGGATGTCCATCACAACAAGAATGTGAGAAAATTTGAGTTAGAAGTACCAGCTTACAAGGTCTCGTTTGTCATGTTGTATTAACTAACATGAACGAAGAATGAGCAATACATTTTTACAGAATTTATTAATCTTTGTTAATGTTACTTAATAAAAATCCAGTTGTTCATTGTTTGTTCATGTTAGTTCACAGTACATTAACTGATGTTAACAAATACAACTTTTGATTTTAATAATGTATTAGTAAATGTTGAAATTAACATGAACTACTATTGATAAATGCTGTAGAGGTATCATTCTTAGTACATATTAACTAATGTTAATGAACCTTATTGTAAAGTGTTACCAATGTAATGAATGATGTAGAAGTTAAAAGGATAATAGTATCATGCTAATGTAGTAATCATGCTAACCCTTAACCAGGGAAAATGCCATAAAAATTTAAAATTACATAAAGCCAAAACTTTACCAGTACAGCAATTCACCATATAAGTGTGTCACTTTTAAATAAGTGGCTGGTTTACTCCTTACTTTTGCTTTGTCATGACCAACGCCACATTTTGGAGGAGTTTGAGCATGACTCAACTTATAAAGACAGGAGGAACCATATATAACTGGAAACACATTGCAGGGAGAGACAGATGATTTCAAAAGAATTCAACTTCAGATAACCATGAACAAACCAGGCGTCATTCTCTCTGTATAAAATACAAATGAATCAACAAAGAAGTTTCTCACGCTCACTCCAGAAGATGCAAAGTCATAGACAGACAATAGTAACAGGGCTGAAAAAAGCAGAGCACAGAACAAAAAAGTGTGATTCTACCAGCATTAATATCTAAGAAGCATGATGTTGTCCGGACTCTCATGTATAATGAAATAAAATCTGAAAAATGGGAAATCTTCTTCGTGAATATGTTTAAAACTCCAAGTACGGCCAAAAAGGCTCTTGAGCTAAACTTATATGTTTATATAAAAACAGTGGGTAGCACTTTATTTTACAGTCCTGCTCCCCATTATAGTAATTGCAATAACTGGGTAATAACTTGGTACTAACCCTGAACCTACCCCTACACCTGACCTTAAACCGTGTAGTTACCTTATGTTATCCAGTACTTTTTAGGTAAGTACACTGTAAGCACATGCAAGTGGACGTACTGTAAAATAAAGTGCAACCAAACAGTGTTATTTTTTTTTAAAGTATAGTAACCTCTATATGTTAAAATCGGTAATAACCTGTTGATGGTTATTATTAGGTTTGGTACTTTTAGATGCTACTATGCCATACTGTGTTGTGATTTGTCTCTGATTACATATGCACTGAACTGATATTTTTCATTTTCATCAAGCAGGTGTATTTGTAAAAAATAAGTCCTGAGGAGTTCAGGTACATTTGTGTTCGACAGTTGTATTTTCAGTCCTGTCCGAATCAAACACGTCTGTGTTTTTCTTGCACAACCTCGATAAAAATTACAGAGCAAATTTCCTGCTGTTGTCCTGCTCACTCTAGAGTCCAGTGGGAAATATTTGGCTCGCTCTGGGGTCCCGGATAGGAATGTCTGTGATTGGAGTCTCCTCATTTGTTTTGACCTTCCGTGACTAAATATAAAATTTCTCATTGAGCTGCCTGATGCACCTTCATTATGGATTTAGACCTTTTTGCCAAGTTTCGGGGTAAAGTAACAGATGGTGGTTCAAGTGCTGCTGGCATCCCTTCCGACATAAAAAGAAAATGAAATCAATAAGGAGAGTCTAATCACAGAAACTGCTCAAACAAGCCCATATGATCTTCACCCTAATGAATCCCTTCCATTACTATATACATAAAGGTATAAATATCACACACACACACACAACAAGTCTTGTTTATTTAGGTAAGTTTTGTAATGCACTTGACCTGCCATAATGCTCACATCCAGACAGACACTCCCATCTTAGTAAAAATAATGAGATCCCTATCCCATCTGAATCAGTATAGCTTTACTGTATCGCTGATTAGTGAATCACAATTTCAGTCTCATGTTCAGACTTGCTGCTGTGACGCGGGTATCAAACACAAACACATAATAAGGCACATTATATGGTATGATAGCTTTCAGATTGACAGCTCTCTGTGGAGCACATGAAAAAAATTGAATTCATGTCAAATGTCTCACAGACAGTTTACTGAAACTGTATTTAAATGAATTTACACCATTTTGTTGATGAATTATGTGGTTAAGATGAGGGGCGGGCAAAAAAAATATGACTTGTATGTCACAAATCTAAGAATTAATTGCTCTTTCATACAATAAATAGTCTGTGTGAAGAGTTCATACATACACATTGTGAGAATTCGACAGGTCACTTTAATAGAGCTCACATGATCAAAGGCATTAATACAATCTAATCACAGAGGATGGGAGCTAATTCATCAATTTATATTTATGTATGCAAAGATCCACCGCCGTTATTCCAACAATGCAAATGAGCGGAGAATCAGTGTGTTAATTCAGATCTTTTACACTCAAATCCCAGTGTGGCCTTGAATCCCGACCTCAGCTTTAGTCACACATGAGGGAATTCTAGAAATAAAAATGCATAATTCTGCCTGAATGTGTGCTCACAGGGGCACAGACAGCCAGAGTGTGTCCTATGCGCTATTTGAGAAATAGGGTGGTCTCATGTGGGCTTTAGAATCAGGTTTTATGATTATTGTTGTGTGTATGTGTGTGTTTAAGCTAAAGTGAGCTAAAGTTATTTTACATCAAGCCGAAATGCTGTGAATGCTATGACAACTTTTTGATGGACAGCTCAAAGCTTCTTCAGTGACAGGTGGAAGTGACAGAGGGTGGGGTATCTATTGTGACACGCCTCCTGAGAGCTGTCAATCACATTGATTGGTAGGCTTCAGTAAGCTGAAGCTCTCTAGACGTTTGGCCATTTGACAGTCCATGACAGTGGAAGAGGAGCCGCTGTGGGAATGAAGACAGTAAACAGTGTTGTTTAGTTTACTAATAAGCCCAGACAGAGTCTGTGAAGCTATTTACATTTTGTAAGGTGACTTTGGGGAGAAATCTGTCGATTTCTGTAGAATTTAGTATTAATATTTTAATTAATCTAGTATTAATATTTTAATTTATATATTTTATGTATACACATTTTTATAGTGTATTTTTGGTTGGTAGGATTTTTTTAATGTTTTTAGAAACATATAGTGCTCACAAAGTCTGCATTCATTTGATTAAAAAAAAAAAGTAGTAAAAAGTAATAATATTATTATAATTTAAATTAACTGTCTTAAAACTTTTTTACAGTGTAATTTATTCCTGTGATGGCAAAGCTGATTTTTCAGCATCATTAGCATCATCTTCAGTGGCACATGATCCTTCAGAAATAATTTTAATATTTTGATTTGGTGCTCAAGAAACATTCTTTTATTATTGTTCTTATTATTATTATTATCAATGCTGATAACAGTGGATAACAGTGCTTAATATTTTATGGAGACCCCCCATAGAAAGAATAGAAAGTTCAAAAGAACTCCATCTATTTTATATGAAATCCTTTGAAACATTATAAGAACTTTTTTTGAAAAAAATCTTACTGACCCTGTAGTTTATATAAGAAAGAAATATTTAAGAAAGAAAGAAAGAATAGGTATAGAAAGAAAAGGTACTGTATATTTGGCCATGTAGAATCATGGCCATTCAAATTCTGAATTTTCTATGCTGACTTTGGGGAGAAATATGTGGAATTCTGCAGAATTGCTTTAAATTTATATATTTTAATTCTGCGTGTGCATGATGAGCATATCATACAATTCAAGACAAAAAGAAGCTTGTCAAGTCCATTGCTACTACCATTCACCAGCTAATCCATTATAAGGTCATGGCGTAATTGCACAAAGTTACAAGTTTGACAAATAGTGGGGTGTTCCTCCAATCCTGTGGGATTGATTTTGGTTTTGTATTTATATAATCATATTTACAGACATTGATGTGTCAGCATATTTTAGTGACAGATAATCATTTTCACATTGGCCAACCTGAAACTGCACTTGCTGAAAGCAAATACTGATCCACTCACACACCCAAACACACCCAATGCACCTCTCACAAGGCTGTGCGCTTAAACACACTCAACATTTGTTGTCTTATCTAGTAGAGGGCGTATGTGTGTGTGTTGTCATGTCCAGGTTCACAATAGCGGTTAAACA
The DNA here is from genome assembly GCA_038088235.1 of Zacco platypus. Taxonomy (NCBI): domain Eukaryota; kingdom Metazoa; phylum Chordata; class Actinopteri; order Cypriniformes; family Xenocyprididae; genus Zacco; species Zacco platypus. The sequence goes on along the minus strand of CM076081.1, from coordinate 22,136,861 downwards.
AGCTCAGTGTTCAGAGTGAGGTGAAACACAACCAATGGCTATAAATAAAGACAGCCACGTTCCCTAAAGCCGAGGTGTGGAGATGAGTAACCGTGACGTCCACATACTGGACATGTCTTATCCCAAATTGCTTCATCGATTCTTCTCTCAATGTTTTTGTTTAGTTTTTGTTGTCAAAAACAACTGATTATTCATGCAGCGATGACTCCTGTCAAGTGGGGAATTTTGACATTGTCTACATGTGTTTAGTGTAAACACTGACAAATTGTTTTGTCATGAGCCATATGTGTATGGACAGACTTTCTACTTGAATCATACAGCGTATTCATATGATATTACAAAAATCGTGTTTTGGTGTCAGTAATGCTGACCACACTCCACCTCTGGTCCTCTCTGAGACAATACAATCATTGTTTCCCAATTCACATCCATCCCAGTCCTTCATTTAAGTCCTGAACTATCAACACATCGAGCGATAAGAGAACTAGGCACTCCTTGAATGGCAAATCCCAGAGAGAAGATCTCTAGTGTTAATCCTATACAAAGAAAGAATCAACGTTTTGAAACAATAACATTATTATCCTTTCTCTCAGTTTGATGTTTGCTCTGTATTCTTCCCCACCGGAGACTTTGCCGGAACAAAGAGTTCAACTGCGACATGTGGCTCCTCTAAAAGTAATCGGCACAGATTATTTTCGAGTGGATCTCCAGGGACTTCGAGCTCTCACTCAAAGCCACAGATTCATTTTTTTCGCTTATCTAGGCACATATAATCAGAGGTAGGCTAAATGAATACAATGTGTAACATGTGGTTTAACAGGAACAGTTGGAGCTATGAAGTTGTTCAACCTAAATCAAGACGAGGTTTAATCATGTTTCATCTTGTTTGTGTGACACGCAAATAGGATTTCCAGAAGCTTAGTCATTGATTTGAGGGACTATTTATGAACGTTGAAACTCATGACCTCTTGAAAATGTTCCTTTATTCTTCACAAAAGTAAGAAAACCCTTTATAGAGACCTCTTTGATTCATTTCCCACTTCAAAAGGGGTGGGGGGGATACGGAAGAATGTGTAGAGAGACAGAAGAGCGATGAAGAAGCTCTCCAGAGTGCTGGAAGGAAGTGCTCTTGGGAGACCACCGTGTAGATACTTCACTGCTTCGCAACATGGATAAACAGAAAAGAGCACAGGACGACAAAACTCAGCATGCAGTCAAACAAGTGAATGTTTGTACAGCCTGAGCGATGATCATCAGATAAACTTGAGGAGAGAGAAGGAACACATTCGGTACAATTCCTCGCCTCCTCTTTTGTTTCCCCTCAAATGCTAAAGCACGCAGATGGTACACATGAACTTTTCCTTAAATGATGACAACAAAAGACACGGAAAAAATCATGTGCGTGACGCTCTTCCTCTAGGCATTGACATTTGACAGATGCCGCTAAAAACGACAATAGTTAGAGCTGGGTAAAACTATTGATTTATATTAATCATGATGTTCATTCACTGTTTTCAAGTATTTCTTATAGTGTTTTGAATGCTGATGCAATGCCGCTGCTGAATCTAAAACCCCAAGGCAAAAGAAGTTATATTTTTCCCAAGTTGGAAGTCCACTCGTGATTACATAAAAATGGCATGTACTGTGCACAATAATTCACTGTATGACCAGTGTAGTCTGATTTACGAACAAATGAACTGGTTCTTTGTAGTGAATCAGTAACACAGCACATCCCGCTTCGTCCAATTCATGAACACATGACTCATGAGCCTATCCTTTGTAGTGAATTAAAATCGTAAAGCATAACCAGTGTGTTCTGATTCCTGAACAAATGACTCTTTTGAACAGTTTTATTGGTGTGTGCGTGAGTGCCAATGTAGTCCGATTCATATACACATAATTCATTTTTTAGTGAATTAGAAATACACAGCTTGACCAATGTGGTTCGATTCAAGAACTCTTTTGAACATTTGTGTGTGTGATTCAGAAATATACTGTGCAGTCAGTGTAGTCCGATTCATAAACACGTGACTCATGAGCTGATCGTTTTTATTGAATAAAAAGTATACGGCTTATTTGGTGGTCAACTCTTTTGAATTGTGTTTGTTGTTTTTTTGTTTTTTTTAGTGAAACATGAACATGAACATCAACTCATGAGCCAACTGTTTTTTTTGCAAATAAAAATATACAGTTTAAAGAGATAGTTCACCCAAAAATGAAAAGTTTTCCATGATTTACTCACCCTCGAGTCATCCTAGGTGTATTTGACTATCTTCTTTCAGACGAACACAATCGGAAATATATTTAAAAATATCTTTAATTCTCCAAGGTTTATAATTGTGAATGTCTGCCCAGATTTTGAAGACAAAAAATGCATCCATCCATAAATAATGAATCCATACAATGATGGCTTGAGGGTGAGTAAATCATGGGATACTTTTCATTTTGGGGTGAACTATCCCTTTAACCAGTGTCTTGATTCAAGAAGACTGAAGACTTAATTCAAAAAGACTCAAAATCTTTTTATATGCTTTCATTAAAGTTTATAACTGCAATGGGTTCATGATTTTATAATTTCACACAAAATATGCCCAAATGAATTGGTATCAAGTTGATACCCAGCCCTGACCTGATATTATTTCTTGAGAAGATTATGAAGCCCTCTGATCTTGTCTATTTAATATGTTCGTGGTTGAGGAGAATGATCAAACGTTGCACCACAATATTGTTAACAGCTTGTGAACCAACCACAAATGTGTCTGTGCAGGTTTTCATTCATGAATGTCAGACAGAGTTCATTCATTTCAGGAGAGATGGTGAAAAATGAAGTCTAATTGAAAACAAATGAACTGTGCCTGGCACAATGCATCAAACCCCTTGGAATAAACATAAAAGAGAACTGAAAATTCCATAGGAAAAACATTTTATTGAAAAACATTTTCAGTTTGTAACAGACTGGTGGAATGTGTGCCATTTCATTTCTATGACTTTTATAAGGTTGCACGTCCTGACCAGATCTTACTGCGAGAGAAGGATGGGCACATGGGCCATCGGGAAACGGGAAACTGAGAAGTTGGGGGAAAAACTCAAATGATAATACTGAGCTTGTTTACAAACTGGGTAGAAAAAAATCCAACAGAAAAAAGCAAAAATAAAGAACTAATTAAATAAATATCTATGGTACACACGTATGGCACAAATATGCAGCAAGCAGTCAGTTTGGCAATTCTCTATCTCATTTTCATTTTTAACCAGATCACCATGGGAACAGTGCAAAAGGGTTGAGTGGGAGGGGTCTGACGAGTGCTAGCTAAAATACATAGCAAAAAATTCCAATTCTATACAAAACATCTTACTTAAGAGTTTATAAAAAACGATTTATTGGGTTCGTCATCAATATTTACACAAGTTATTTACCAAAAAAATTAGTATGCTCTCTTTTAACTGAAGTGATTCATGTTTTTTTTTTTCTTAACTTTTTTTATTTGCTAGAAATGTGAGAATAAGGCTATTGTAACAACCGGGGATCCATATACAATACAAACAATAACGTATTTACAGCCTCTTACCTACAGACGTACGGTGCAAAAACTAGAGTCCCGTGAACTCAGGGTGACCATACAAGCAAGGCATTTTACAGTGGGCCGAAGACACTTCTCCCAGCATTTCGCAAACCTTCCATCGGCATCGGTGCAACATCTTACGCTACTAGTTAAGTCCTACCGCTCCTAAAATGTTAAGGAACGTTTGCAACCTGCTTGCCGGGACAGTGTCTTCGGATTCAAAGAAACTAAGGAGATTGTCATATTTAGCCCATATGGGACAGCAACCGAACAGCAACATGTTGTAGTTTTTGTAGTATGTTTGTGTCTTCTATAGTTTAAAACGACTGCTCAGTCTTCAATATGTACGTGTGTGTGTGTGTGTAAGTGTTCATGTTTCACAGTTTACCTCGAACCTACAGCACAAAGTAAAAAAAAAAAAAAAATGAAATAAAAATAATAACACACTGGGGTTGTAGTGTTTTCTTATGCTGTATTGTTTCATTTAATTTTCAGTGGTTAAGAACACTTTTCCATAGGTGAACGTATATCATCTTTTTTTCTCAATTGTTATAAAAATAAATAAAAATTGCATATTTGCAGATTTTGTGGCCTCTTACAGAGGCACAAAGCTTCGATCACACAAGGCTTGGCTTCTCGGTGAGATTCAAGAACCTCCATGAACAAGTGAAAACAAAATGGATGAACAGTTAATCTGCGACTATGGCAATCCACAGTCAGTCTGTGGACATTTTCAACTCTCAAAGTCCACCTTTGGTGAACGATTTCAATTTCGATGTAAGAAACAAATGAAGATAACTGTCGGCAGGCTGACATTGCTCACGAAAGGGTTCGCACAAACGACAACACACACGCAAGGAGTTTCAAAATCCACTGGGAGCTGCGGTTTATGGGATACGCTGGCCTCTTCTTGGTGACTTCCTCTCTAAAACGCATGCTAAATCCACTTGTGACCTCCATCGATCATAATGTGTTTTTTCCCCTCCAGAAACCTCCCACAATTTGAGCCTGAAAGATCCCATTTCATGCAATTTACTACATTTAGCCTGTGCTCATTCTCATCTGGTATGCTTGCTAACCCACGTCTACTGCTTTCCTTCGAGATTAAGGGGCCTAATTTCAACCCAGAGCACATCTGAGCTTCATCAACTGAGACAGGCAGGCCGGAGAAGTTGGTTTAGTCAGGACTCTGTTAGACATGCCCTTCCTTTGGTCCGTTTCTGGCCCTTCCCTCTCATTCCTTTCGGCTATTTTAAAACCCAACATGCTGTTTTCCCTGAGGGCTCCTTCCAAAGCCGCCCCTACCCTGGCCATGAGCGCATGTGCTTTTTGTGCGGGTAAGTGTGTGTTTGTGGTGAAAAGGCAGCTATTCGTGTAGGGATCGATGGAAAAAAGCTAATAGCGAGATGGAGAAATATCTGTTAACGAAAAGGAAAACTCGAAGCTTGCATAATGTGCAGATCTGCCATAAACTATTCATATTCTTGCTGTTTCACGCCGACCTGTCTGTATTCTATCATAAATAAGTTCTACGTGCACTCTTTCCAACCGTTTTCATCTACAGCTAAACAAATCCATAAAGAAAGGCTAATTAAATCTTTTGTTTCATTTAAAATAATTGTGATGCAATTTGATGTCCCTGTGCTTTTGAGCAGAAATGTAGAGCCGGAGTTCCACTTTTCCACGACCTGCACTGGCCACTGGTGAGCGAGAGTGTGTTTGTGATGGCAGAAATACTAGAAAAACAGGAACTTTTGCAGCCACATGCCTGGGGAAGGCAGCCATTTTGTGTCAAAAATGACAGATTTTTCTAATAAGCATTGAGTGATTCGCTCTCTGCGATCGCTTTCTGTTTTAATGTGTTATTCTTAAGTTTGTACTCCATATGGGCAAGGTGTTGAGGCTTTCAAAGTGCTGCTAAAGTGTTCATGTGGGTCCTCCACCTTCCCAGCAGGCAACAGGACAGCAACTGTACCAAATATTAACGTTCGCTCATTCCTTCCCTCTCTCTCTCTCTCTCTCTCTCTCTCTCTCTATCTCGTTCATCCAGCCCAGGCAGTGGACGTATACAAAATTAAATGTGTATGTGTCTTCCACGCTACTAAACGGCACATAAACCAGCACAAAAGGATCTCTATGACGATACCTATTAGTCTTCTACCAAATGAATCTGCAAGTGGACTTCACTGGGAATGACAGAAAGAAATGCAAGTAAGACGCATGACCATACAAAAGACTTCAAGTAAACATTGTGAGTCATTTTGTAGAGGTGAGCAAATGAGGAGAGCTAACGAAAATGAAAACAGTACGAGTGAACGTGCAAAAACAGATGATGTCCATTCAAATGTCCAAAAAGTACGCTCTGGAGAGCTTCCTGCTTCCTCGTTAAATCCACTTCCTGTAGCTGTGACCAATGGGCTGCATTCACTTCCTGTTTTGCGACGGATCAGCCAATAGGCCAAGCTAAATAAACAGCTCAAGTTCTTATTTCTTACTCTGTGATACTGTCATGTCTCTTGTCCATCTCCACGTGTTGTGTCTTTAAGGGAGATGATGTAGTGGAAAAAAGAAGAAGAATCATTTTCTTGACCTCTCTTTTCACGGCCACCCTCTCAACCCCCCTCAACCCCCCTCTCCCAGCTCGTCTGATTCACACACGCTCCCTCGTAAACACACTATAGTACCCAATATAGTGCACGTCAATCCCCCAAAAGGGTTTCCGTTTGCTGTTTTGTCAGTTTCGATTTGTTCGTTTCATTTTGCAGGTGCAAGAGCAGCGAATCAGGAGCGTCATTCCACCATCAGCAACATCTATATTGAGAGTAATAATCAGGAATATTGTAAAATAAACAAGAACAACAAAAAATAAGAGGGGGCAGGACGAGGGTGAGCTTGGGCGTCTATGCCACCTACGGGGGGTTCATCGAGGGGCATGTGAGGGGTTAGAGTTAAAATGTCCGAAAGAAGCGTGTCTGTTTTCACACTTTATAATAGATGTTCGCTGGGCTCTGCGGTGGCATTTCCTGTACGATGTAAACGGGGTGTCCGTAGTCGCCGCTCACTTTCTCGTAATGTGGGCAGAAGACGCTGTCAGCAGTCCGCAGTGGGATGATGATGTCGCTAGGCTCCGAGCCGTTGTTGTTGCCGCTGCCACCGCCCCTCTTGGGCGTGGCTAGCGTGCTGAGCGATAGCGTAGTGGCATGCTGAGGCGAGTGTTTGCGATGGCGTCGTCGATACTTCAGCAGGAGGAAAACCAGCATGATAATTATGATGATGACGATGACGCTGGCTGAAGCAATGCAGGCGAACAGGGCGACCTCTGAGCCGATGACTGATGATGATTTATTTCCATCTCCCTTCTCCTCTCCATGATGAGACGCATCTAAGAGGGAACAAAACAATGGAAATTAGCAAAAAAGCAATGAGCAACTAACTATTACTTAATTATCATTGAGAAAAGGGAAGTCCACAGCTTTGACAATAACATCACAGAGAAATGATTTTCCAGAACAATTTTTTTCAGCTGATGAATGATAAAAACATTGACAGCCAATCAAAATCCACCTGACTTTAAAGGCTCGAGCATTTAAAGTGGCAGGCAACATAACTGCAGCACACGCTTCTGATACACAGAACGTCATGTCCGTTGATGTTGACGCGGATATAGTTATCGTTATTTTAATAATTATCGTTCTTGGTGCGAATGGACCTTTAGACAAGAGAGGAAGTGGCACACTCATAAGCAATTAAAAAGATGCCTTCACAAAATGAAATGTCTTTTATGTATGGTGAAATAAATTTACATGTATTTATTTCGTAGATGCTTTTATCCAAAGCAACTTCCAAAGAAGAGAAAACACAAGCGATTGATCATAAAAGAGCCAACGGTATTAGCAGTGCAGTGAAAACAAATTTTAAGAAGAAATCAGAGTACAAAGCTTGAATAGAAAGAGTAAGTACAGTAGAGAAGAGAAAGATAATTTTTAATAAGAAATGCTTTTATCTAACTGGCTTAAATGAATTAGTTATGTGCTTGTGGAAGTTGTCAGTTTTCTGAAAGACATTATGAACTCTCTAAAATGCATATTATGGATAGATAACATCTCAGAAACACTCCATGTTCATGGAAAGCCGTGCACAAAGAGACCTCGCACGGCTTTGGACTCCAGTGAGTTTGTCTGGGGCGGCCTGAGGCTGGCGGAACAGATGAGCTGCTAACACTCACACTCAGGCTGTTTTACAAGTGGATTATTGTACCTAAGACACTCCACTCAAATGACTTTGATGTCCATATGCTTCTATGTGGAGGGAAAGAAGCTGAATTCTACAAATGAATTTGTTCCAGCACGTCCATCTTGCTCTGTCACATTAACGATTTGCTTGTCAGAAGGATTTTATGAGAACGAATCAATGTGCATGTCGTCGTGACAGAGGACTGGCACTTGTTCAGCAAAAAAGGGATGAAAACGCAGAAAGATTGATGAATCAGTGAGCGTCCCCTTACAGGTGTGTGAGGTGATAAAATGCGTGACGTACCTTGCTTGTCAAGTACTTCATTCGATTTGGTGTCCTTGCCCCCTGCGTCGGGGTGTTTGGGAGGGTAACTGGTGGGGTATTCTTTGGGGGAAATGGGATCGGAGGGGTCTGCAAAACATAGATAAGAAACACATTCATCACTCTGATATATGTATGCATTTTCATGTGGAGAGCTATTACTTTCACGCTGCTCAGCGAAATAAAAGTGTGCATGTGTGACTGATAGCAACCATGAGTGTGTGTGTGTGTGTGTGTTCGTCATTAAAACACAAGCAGCCATGATTAATTTAGTGACCTTCAGTGTCTGTATGTTTGTGAGAGAGCGAGAAATTCAGTCGTTTGTGTTGTTGGGTGTGGCCTATGGTAATTAATACGGTTGTCACTGGTGAGGTGAATTATGAATAATCGTCATTAATTACAGAACGGGGTCTGCAGCAGGTTCGAAGAGCTTTGCTATTGTTCTACACCCTCTCGCCCATAGTAAAACAGTTATTAGACACCCACACACACACGACAATGGAAATATTACTCACTTTGTCCAACCTTCATGATGATTTTCATCGACTTGGTTTTACACACCCCTCCTTCCTGATTATCCAGCCCTTCCATCGTTCCATTAGATGTAGCTGAAAGATGACAAAACAAAACAAAAGCTTTAGCAACATACTATGAACACATGTTGCTATTATATATGCAAATTCAATGAGACTGATCAAAGATGGTACAAGCTATCTAACATGATGTAACTGCAACATTAACATAACTAATGAATATTCATGCAGCTTTATAAAACAGTTAAGTCTCAGTGCAGAACCTTCATAAATCATGAAACTAAACTTTTAGTAGCCCTAACTTTTCCGTTTTTGAATGAGATGTTTTTATACAGGGCAAAATTGTGTTTGTTTTGGTGTTGAAAGATGAAATGGTCAGGTTCCCCGCTGAAAATGCGCCGTTGCTCTTTAACAATTCAATAGGAAATATGAAGGATTAAAGGAATAATAAAAAGCTGATTTTGTTCACGAGTGAGGCAAAGGCCTCTAGCACCAGGAGCGGTTGTTAATAATTTAAAGAATAAGGCACGGAGGGAGAGAGTGCTATTAATGAATGTGAGGTTTGGAGCGTGTTTAAGAGCGCGTAACGCTTTAGCCACAGCAGATGTTTGTCAAGAAACAAGTGAGTGAGAACAAAATAGATTAAATAATAATAATAAAAAACAGTCCTCCCTTTTTTGAGCAGATGTTGAACTGGCCTCAAAAACAAAGGGCTGAAAACTAGTTTTCTACATGCAATTTCATGTACATGCAACTCATTTAATTTCACAATTACAATAAGCAGAATTTAAAAAAAAAAATTAAATTTGAACTAAATTAAGCCATGTTTGATGTCATTATCTGCTGCTAAACAAACTAACAGCAGTATTCTGGCCACTGGTCCCACGTGTCCCATGTGGGCTTTTAACCGAACAATGCAGCTATGCCATGTGCGTGTGTGTGTTGTGTGTGTGTCCGCGCCCGGCAGGCTTGCGGTCTATTGGGTCAGTAACACAGAGCTAACGAGCTGCCAAGGGCTTAACGTCTGGTCAGCGTCCAGAACAATGTGGCCTGCATTCAGAGAAAGAGAGAGAGAGAGAGAGGGTGAGACAGGGGAGGGCGGTAATGTTGGAGTCTATGAGGCGCCTGTCCCACCATCATCACTTTTTTCCCCAATGCTGCCACTTTGATGAAGCATATGGAGTGCAAGTGAGTTTATGTGTGCGCCATGTGATGGATCTTTCTGTTCTCTGATTCTACTTTTCTTCTTTATCTGTTTGTAAGGACTGCAGCATGACACCATCTGATTCTCTCTGTTAGTTCTTTGACCTGTGGCTTTTTAGTGTTGAGAAGATCACAAGCTCATTACATGCAAAGCTCCTTAAAAGCTTGCGTTCCTTTCAGTGTGTTCATTTCATAAATCTGGCAAATGAGACTACACACACACACACACACACACACGCATTAAAGCAAACACATCACTAAACAATAATCACATGATCAGCTCACATTCCAGGTCAACAGTATATTCATTGTCATTTAGTTTTAGTTTCAGTGACCGTTTGAAAGTTGATTATGATACAGAGATACTTCTGGAGTACTTCTTCATAGGTGACCAAAAGAGGAGACGCACACAAGACATTGTTGTATGAGGCTCTCATAAAAATTTGTCTAATTTCAGTTTAAGTAAAACTAGGAAAAACAAGTTTAATAAACACGCTTAACAGTTTAATGTGGAAAAAAAGAATCATAAGAGCAGTATAAAAACAATAGAGGTCAATGCAAAGTGTTCAATGACAAAGACCTCAATTTGGGGGTTGAAAAAAAAAGATTAAGAAATTAAATACATTAATAAAATCTAAAATAAATCAATTTTTATTCTAAAACAGAAATGGTTTTCTTTTAACAGTAGGATTAGGGTTTGGGTTAGTCTGCAGTATGTATATAACTCTTATGTAAAAACAACTTAGTGGAGACTAGGTTTCAACTCCAGGTAAATAAATGTGCCTGTTTGGTGAAGGTAGACACAAAAAACCCAATACTGACACCCAAAACTGCTCTGTGAAACCCTATCAAGCTCAAACAGGCTGTGAGGTATGTAAAGTCCTGCCATGACAAAAGAGCAACCAGTGGGACAGGATTAGAAAGTGACACCATGCATTAGGCATTAAATGCATATTTGAAAAATGAAATGAAAAATGAAAATGAAATGCATATTTGCGTAGTATTAAACACAGATTTATATTATATATTAACATATTATGTTATATTATAACATAAAAAACAACTATGAATCATTTTAGACTTTTTTTTAAAGTATATATCTATATATAACTACTGATGCTTTAGCAAAACAGCCACTCAAATGTGATTGTGAGTTGTGATGAGCTGTAGCTGTTGTTGTTGAGATTGACCTGATCAACATGGCGTCAGGGTCACAGAGTGGTGAACAGCACTCAGGCCAATAATGAGAGCTGACACACAACAATACACACACAGAAACATCGCACATCTACTCTAATAAGATATGGCACGGCACCTCGAAAAGCCCTCACTGCCTTTGAACAAATCCAAACAACATGTCTCTCTCTTTATGTCTCTCTCTCAAAGTCAACAATGCTCTATTGGCATGATTGTTAACGTTAATAATATTGCCAAAGTGTACAAAGTACAGAAATGATAATACTGAGGTATATAAGAATAAAACATGACACAAATGGGGGAAATGTAGGTTAAAAATAGAATACAATGGAAAATAATTTCAACTCAATATATGATTGTTATAATGTTTTAAATCACTTAACACTTATCAGTAATAAATGCTCATCGTCAGTGGAGTCTGCTGACATGCGCTCCCTCAGGCAATGTTCCATAACTAGCTGCTAAATGTTTGATCATCGTTCAGTATGGGGAAGTCTGAAAACAAATTCAGAGAATGTGAAATTCTTTTTCTCCGTTTCTGGCCATTTCACCTGAAACTCAAATACCTTATGAGTGTTTCTGCCAATCACAGGACACACACAACTTTCCTACAGTTAAATTAGATTCGCACAATAGATTGACTTCAAGAATAACCAGTCAGAGACTCAGTCCTAATTTAAAATGATGAAACAGTAATTAAAACTGCAGATGGAAACCCCCATCACAAGCAGATTTTTATGCACTAGCTTTTCTGTTACTGACGAACTCTTCCTCTTTTTTTAGGGACAAAATTACTGAGTGCACCTTTATTACATAGATGTCGTTTGTCTCTGCTTCATTCAATTATCACATATTTCTGCAGATTGTGTTGTTTCTTTTTCATGAAACATTCCTGCTCGCTCTCTCTCTCTCTCTCTCTCGCCATATTTAGATCATGTATCTCTCTTCTTGCTCCCAGCTCGAGGGCAATCTGTCAGTCCAGATCACATCAAGCTCATATTCACACACTCGCACACAATCATATCAGAGTCATCAGCATCAGGCTGCATATGAACAATAGAAGAGCCAGTTTAAAGTTTGGTCAGCACACACAAACACACAGCAAGGTTCAACAATCAAGCAATAAAAATATACGATGACCTGGGGTCAGTGTGAGTGATTTTTATGCCAGCTGACCGACTGCATATTTTTTTCATGTACATATTTTGTCATGATGTAGAAGAAGGTTTGGGGTCGGTACATTTTTTTAATGTTTTTCTCATTTTTTTAAAGTCTCATGCTCACCAAGGCTTCATTTATTTGATCAAAAATACAGCAAAAATAGTTAAAATGTGGAATATTATCATAATTTAAAATAAAATGTAATTTATTGCTGTCATGGCAAAGAATTTTCAGCACCATTACTCCTGTCTTCAGTGTCACATGATCCTTCAGAAATCATATGCTGATTTGGTGCTCAAGAAACGTTTCTTATTATAATCAATGTTGATAATTTGTTTGGAAACCACAAAAGATTTCAGGACTTGATGAATAGAAAGTTCAAAAGTAAAAGCATGTTTTTATTTTAAAAAATATTAATACTATTAATTTTTAATATAAATATTTTTTATAACAATGTAATGTATTTGTGAAGAAGATCTTTAAAGTTAACACAATAAAATATGTTGCTCAAAGATAGCTGTTTATCATATTTATCTGATAATGTTGTCCAGCCAAGTAAAAATCTAAACTACGGGCCTAAAATACAATCCTCCAAACACACACACACACACAGACGTTTAGCTTGCTGAACACATTTATAAGGGACTGAAATCATCTGATTGGTTTCTGAGCAGATCCAATTGATAAAGACAGAGTGATTAAACTGAGCTATTAGGATTAAACTTTTTAATTAATGACTTATCGAATAAACCCCCCAACCGCACACAGCAGTCATACGTCTCTGCACTTCACGACTCACACACACACACACATACACACACACCAGCTGTACACCAGGGCAATTATAATCTACAATGCAGCAAAATGAACTCATTTCTCTTTCTCCACCTCCTTTTTCTCCTTTTCACTTTTCTCTCGACAAATTAGAGTCGCTTAAGAGAAACTGAGGGAAAGCTAAATAAAGGAGGAGCAAATTTTCCCAGAACTGCAAAATTGGATTTTCTCCTTATGCTGGAAGTGAACTCTCATTGTGAGAGAGAGCGAGGGAACGTCACAGGTCTGGGCAACGTGATTGACGCTGTGTATCAAAGTGGTCTCTGTTTATGTGTGTGTGTGTGTGTGACTTATTCCATTTGCTAGATCCCTGTGCTCCTCTTCCACCTCACCTGCTGTTTATACAGCTTGCGTTGAGCCTGAAGCGTGTTGAGGCCAGGTGAGCAGTTATTGTTTTCACAAATGTGAAAATTCAACCCACATGCAAAACGATACAAGGCACATACGAGAAGTCGTTTTTGTTTGTGTTCTTACGCATTCATGGTCAAATGCCACTCACAAACAGAAACTTGGCGTCTCCATAACTAACAACCATTCCAACCGACGTAAACAAACACTAGCAAATGTGATATAAACTTCCACTATTTGCACCACGACTCACTAAAACATAACTAATGTACTTCACTCCGCAATGTTAACATTTCCCGGTACTCAAAACCACATAAACAAACCCAAGAAAATGTAATTGGCCAGAACGGTGGTGTACAGATATATCTGCCATCATACTCACAGATAATGTAGTAATCTTTCCCCCTGAAGAACTCCAGGCCCCAAAGGTTTGGGCTGAACTCCTGGAATTTGAGGGTGAATTTGACATCCTGGTCTGGTTTGACGCAGTTGAGTAAAGGCGTGTCCGCCTTTGTGACTTGACAGGACTTTAGCTGTTCCAGGGGAACCATATAGAGTTTATAATACTCCACACCTTCCATTGAACCACCCTCCACTCGTGGGCACACTATGTCCATCTTATCCCCGATCTGTGGATACAGCACCAGTCCCTGTCCTGGAGCGAACCTTTGAGAAAAAGAGAGACAGAGAGAGAGTAAGACACACCACAGACGATAAATCATATTCGCACTGCTCTCAGGATCAAAAATACGCTGGATCACGAAGCATGGTGTTGATCAATAATTAAAAGAGGGCGATCAATTATTTAACAGTGACTATAAAGGATAAAACAGGTTCTGAAAAACTTGCTAGATCATAAATCGTAGGAGACTGAGACGATCTTAAACTGCATGCGTGTGTTTTTAAGTTCCTTTATGAGAAACAGGAAAAGAAAATGGAGCAGCTATAAAGACACAAAGGTGTTGACTCATGCCTCATACTTAAGAATAAAGGTAAATAGTCTCTCTGGTGCCAAGCGCTCAAACAGCGGCGCTGCGAAAAGAAAATGATGTCATGAGAAATAAGGAGGAAAAGTGCAGCAGCTCACATCAGGCGACGCTCCCAGCCATCCGCCTCGAGGGACTAAAGCAGGAGTAGCTGGGAAAACTGCTCCATTGTGTGTGTGTGTGTTTGACGTGCAACCGGGTAGCTGTCAGGACTATCTGTACGACAGATCTAGCCACGCAAATCCTCTCGAGCCGAACACTGGATTGCTATCTCGCTCATGTCTTATCTCTACGCTAGCTTATTTAAAAAGCCAAGAACAGTTTGCTCGCATATGTTTGTGGTGTTTGAACGTTTGCCTTGGTATCGTTCAAAAGAATAGGGCGAGACTCATAAATTCCCCAAGTAAAACATGTTCACACCTTAAAAGTTTGTGGTTTTGTTGTTCACACCAACAAAACCACAAATCTGCACCATTTTCCCAAAATGAAATTGCTAAACATTTTCGACAGAATCTTTTTCCAGTCTTTTTCCCAGCGATGCCACAGAAGTGTCATTTTCCTTAGTATGAAGAACATGTTAATAATCTGAAGAATCTTTTTCCTTTATAAAGAACGTTTTGTGCATCACAAACAGCCCGTGGATGTCAAAGGTTCTACATGGAACAAATCGATGTCAATAAAGAACCTTTAAAGAGTGTGCATTCATAAATACAACATGCTAATTCTATTAACTTCTATTTTATTGCATTTAATGGACATACACAATTGAGCAGTGAAACGAAGAGATATAGGCCAAATCCAGCATGCTAGTTGCGATACACATCTTGCAGCCCACAGTCATTATCCTAAACCACAGGGTATACAAGGTCACCCCGCAGCCCATACACACACATTCCGCTATTAAAAGGGTGTTTTACTTGTCTGTGTTTTACAGGAGCTGCTGTTAAAACATTGTAGCTTTAGTTTTGAGGGAGCAGGTTGTAAAAGTCGGGGGTAGTTGAACAAATAAAGTCAGAGGTCACACTCATGTTTGTAAATGACTTTAATACTTGTCTAAAAGACACACTTTAACCCCCCAACCTTAGCCTTGGTGATTCTCCCAGCGGTCATAAATATTCTGGGACATGTGAATGTGAAAAAGAAAAGGATGACAGAATAAGGGTTTGCACACATTTAACACAGACCGCTCATTCTGTTAACAAGACTGCAGCTGCACACAGAGAAGCCATTAAGTCAGAAAAGGCGCGCGTGTGCGTAAGAGCGAACGGTCAGGACATGTGCAGTACATCTAAGAAGACACGGCCGTGCCACTTGAGGACATTTCTCCGTAATTTAATTTGTGATCCACATTTTTCCCTCATATATCTCTGTTTTTTACTCACAAGGCATCTGTTTTATCTTTTCTCTTTGTCTTCTTCCCACTGACTCATTCACTCGAACTCCGACTGAAATATTCATTTTTGGCAGCATTTCTAAAAGCACTAAAAAATGAAGCCATTTAAATTAAGTTGGCCATAGACATTAAAGGAACAGAAAAAAAACAAAGCAAAACTCACTAACAGCGGCTAATGAGTATAAGGCTTTCAGGACTCTCTCTGGCAACATACACACGATATAAACTATAAAACTGAAGCTGAGAAACAGGTGGACTGGATGGACGGCTGAAAGGCGTTAAAGAGTAAAGGATAAGACATCTGTTTTTTTATATTCAATTGCTCCTCCCATTGTCCTTTTTTGAAGGACTTCTTAGGGGTCAAAATCATTTGCTAAAACCAACACATATGCTCCTGATAAACTCTGTTCAATACTTTTTTAAACTAATGTTTTCATATATCTCGCTTTCTTTAAATGCAGAGTTTTACATATGAATCTTTGTCCATCAGCGTTCCTCTTTCTTTCTTTTCCCATGTTAATCTCTCGCTGTGTGGGCCTAGCTGTGACACAGTGACAGCAGAAGCCTAATCCTGCCCCAATAGGAACACAGCGCTTTAACCCAAAGATCTGAAACAACACAGGGCGACGGTCGCATATGGGCGGAGGGAACATAATCTGTTTGACTTCCAATCATCAGACCAATATGGAGGTTCATGGGGCATAGAAAGACGTGGCTGGAAAGCGGGGAACAAAAGAAATCAACAGACATCTCACGGCCTAATCGCTCCATCATGCTTTGCAACAGAGTCCTGCGTCGGGTGAGAAGGCAAAGCGACCAGACAGGCGCCTTCTTCCTTTGTCACCCTATCCCTTCATTCTTTCCAGTTTTCCTCATCCATTCATCCCGTAATCCCGAAAGACCCCCGTCCGCTCTCCTCTCACATTTCAGAGCAACACGAATGTCATTTTAATAATCAACTTTTATTCTCTTTGTTGCCGTAACTAAACGTCGCATGTTTTCCTCATTCCCTTTTCTTTTTCTCTTCTCTCTCTCCCAGCAGCGAAACAATCCCACCCACCTGCTAATATGATGATGACAATTTCGGAAAATGATTAACTCAGCATCTAAATCATAACAGTCTTTCGCTAGCAGTCTATCATGAAGTTCCTGCGCCCCTGACGCAGAAGCGGGGGAAGGGGGTAGTTATTATTCATGGCCCACTCGCCCCTCGTTCATTCATGCTGTATCTGCATGTGTATGAAGCCATGGATGTGCCCCCGTCAGAACCCTGCTAAGCGATGTAATCTCCTAATGAAGAGAAGGGGGAACCTCCTTTGACTGAGAACGTGTAGAGCAGACTGCTTTTGTTTCTCCACCTCCGACAAAATGGATTACCAGAAGGAACAAGAAAGAGAGGGGGGAGAGGGGGGGAAGGAGTCTTTACATGCCTGATACATCCAAGGTAAAGCAGTGGAGGGGTAAACAGCAGTGCTCACTAGATTGACACATATTTTTGCAAAGGGAGGCAAGAAAAAACAGCTCAGTGATTCAGTATTGTGGGAGTTGGTGACGGTTGTCTCGTGTACATAAGGCCATAGGGACTAGAGTACAGATTTTAAGCACACTTCTCCCATTATGCAGCACTGATACTTTAGATGAAGGCATGTCCCATAGTGCTGTTCGGTACTCACAAACTTAGTACCTATGGGATTTCTCTCTTATCTTCAGACAGTACGTTGTATCCTTTATTGTGTATTCGTGTTTCTAAAATGAAATCTGAGTCGATATAAGTCGGGTATGAGGTTCTTAGTTCATCTATTATTGAACAATGAATTCATATCATGAAATACTTTAAAGCCAAAAGCAAGGCAGAAAGAAAGAAAAAATAAAGAAAGAAAGTCCAACAAGATTCCTGCCATGTCAGTACTTTTTGCTCAGTTTATCTTGTCTGGTGGTAAAAATACAGCCGCCAAAACTAACAATGCTATCAGTGCCATCACGCTTTAGTCCTGCACTACAAAGAACTATACATTGAACTACTCCAACAGAACGGCAGGAATGTGCGCAGTGAGTAATTCCACGGAACGCCAGCTTGCCTGCCTGGGAGAATGAGGCCTGCATGTTTACAGTGACACACAATAGAGAGACATGCCGTTAGAGGTCACTTCATGGTCACTCAGAGTCTACATCAATGAAGATGTCACAATAGATATTAATACAGTGGTGACACTTTACATTCAGTGTCAAGTTAATATACAAATATAATGAATTAAAATAATTTGTAATTACATTTACAAACTATTCCATAAAATAATTACACACTAAGCACCATTACTCAGAACTTATATATGTAATTACCATAAAATATCTAAAATCATGATAACACACTCTTTTGACCGAGACCGTTCATAATTAGATTTTATTTTGTGTTGGACCGATATCCGTTTATATGTTAGGTCCTAATTTTTGAATCAATAAAATGTACAAGAGTTACAGTGCAATATTTGTGAAATATAAATATTTTAAACACTGTAAGCTAGAAAACTGTATATTCACTATAGAGACATTTCCATAACTTCTCATTACTTATTCACATATAAAAATATGGTTAAAAAATTAGTCATTTTAACTGTTAAAGTTCCCTAAACAGTGTTTTTTTTAAAAAGTCAAAAAGGCCTTGTATTGGAGACATGTAAAAGTAGTGGAGCGGCCCAATAGTCAAGAGCACATTCAGCAAAACTGAATCTCTCAATGCAACACGTCATCCTCTTCATCTCCTCACTGCAGAGTTTCCTACCAACAGTCCCTGTTCCTTCATCATGCATGTCTTTCTCAAGATCACTTCGACAAAACAATAATTGGAACTGGCTTACTGCATTTATTGTTGGCTAATAAGATAGATAGATAGATAGATAGATAGATAGATAGATAGATAGATAGATAGACTCTGTCAAACAGACCTAAGATCCTCTCAACAGCGCAATCGCCGCGTATCCTGTGTAGAGTAAAGCCTTTTGGATCAATTACACTCTTATTAATTAACGTACTTAAGGACACTCGCGACACCGCCAGAGGACTAAAGACAGCCGCTCTATTAACATTACCTGTTTGTAATAAAGACCGTGATTATCAACACAGGACACCTGTTATGCGGTCTGTCCCTCCTGTCCCTTGCCCCATACATGCAGGGGTAAAGGAGAGGAGTCTTTCTCTGTTTAAAAAAAAAAAAAAAAACCGGGCCGAGAGCAAAAGTTGAATTATTAAATGAGCGTCGAGTTTCTCCAAGAAGCGCTCGCGCGGGGCTCGAGACCCCTTCGGATTTCAGCGTTACTTGATGTTTCTATGTTTTAATGCATGATTCAACGCCGCCGATGTGCTCATCTTGACATTTTCAAATTCACGGCTGGCTTCGCAGTCAATAAGGAAAAAAAAATTTTTTGAATGCGACTACTTTTACATTTCAGAAAAAAATAGGTTTTTCAAGAGATGAATCAGAACATTTCAGAAAATTGTTCACGCACTTACTTTTATTCATCACGCCTAAGAACTAGAATAAACCATATGTCATATTAAAGGAGCCTAACCCACAGCAGCAGAAATCATGAAAACAATGAAAAAGGATCATTTGCTAAAAGAAGAAAAAAAAAAAAACATGTTTAGATGCCTAATTTTCTATCAGGAATGCGATGGTGAGAATTACACAAACATTTTCTGAGGTAAAGGACTTTGGGCCTACGCCGTTCAATAAAAAAACATGCCTCCGTTGGAAATGTAACTAACATTTGTACAATGAACGTTTCATATTTGTCTTTATAAACATGAAATGCCGGTCCTACAATTTCCTTTAATTGTTTTTGGAGAAATAATTTCGTGTCATGAATTACCTCAGATCACTGTGGGTAAAAATCCTCTCAGATTTATGACCTGAGGTCCTGTGGGGCCATTCAAAAAAAGAAAAAAATCTTCCTTTCTCCCTCAAATCTACAAGTTAGCACGAAGAATTATTAATTACAGCGAAATAGGACTCATTTTTTAATATTAATGTACTAAACCCATGTGAGTGGAAACAACGCGTCACTCCCCTCAGCTCGATGGTCCACATCACCTGCTATTAATTTTCATTTTACAGTAATACAGGATGAAAGTGTTCACACCGTACGACGCCATTTATCCTGCTTTAGTGTATATTATTTTACAGACATCACCCACTTTCAGGGTTCAAATGTCGCTCTGAGAGGGTGTGAGAGGGTTAGATGTGACTGAAGGAGCTCTGCCGCCTCGCGCACTTACTTGGTATTCGTGGTGTTCCAGTATATGGAGTCCAGGATGAGCGCGCGGGACAGGTTCACCTTGCACGCGATGAATAAAACTCCAAAGTAATATCTCCACAGAGAGTCGCCCATGGTCCGTTACGACCGTTACGGTCAAATTCCGTTTCGCGGGAATTTCTAATTCGAAAAAAGAAAGCGTCTTGTGGAGTGCTGCTCGTGACAATCCAAACTCAATATCCCCGTTCCAGGAGAAAAGTAAAAAAAAAATGCTGAATTGGAGCCCGGTTAGAAGTGAACCATCCCGATGGGAAGAGCTACTCCTCTATTAGTCCTGCTCGAGATAAGACAGAGCAGCACCGCGGACAGTGGGCAGTTTCTCATTCGGTGAAAAATACGACTGAGTGGAGCACTCTCCGATCAACCGGCGGTGGAGAGCACGTACATTCCTCACAGGAAGGCGACCCGTGTCGTCGCCGCCGTAGTGCTGGATGTCCGTAGAGACATGGAAGTTAATCCCCCCGGTGTGGATAACAAACCAAGCAGGTACCAATTCCAAATACGAGGTATTCCGTTCAGGCAAACGAGGGGAAAAACCACCGGAGTTCCCAAAATGAATGAGGCAGTTTAGAAAAGATGAGCTAGAATGAAATAATTGTAGCCTGTTTTATGAAGCAAAAAATAAGAATGACTAATGATTTAAAATAAAAATAAAATAAAATGAAACGATGAAGTCAAATGAAAGTTCTCATGGGTCGCCGTGGAACCCGCACAGTAGCAGAGAACAGCTGCGGCTCGAACCCTGCAGGTCCGAATTGAAATGCTGTGCGCGTGAATTGCGGGACTGCTCCGTTCTCTGCGCGAACCTGTACTGCAAGTAGCTGCTAGCGTCTACAACACGGAATATTTGTCAGAGCGAGTTTTTCGCTGACTCCTCCCTCCTAGTCTCTCATTGGCCATGGAGAAGAAACCTGTCAATCAAGCGGTCGCTCGGCGACTGGTCGAGCAAAGAGAGAATATATCGGACTTCAGGTCGCCAACCCAGATTTCAGTTTAGGGATTAATGACATTTCTGCATTTCAAAGAGAACTCGTGGTTGAATGCGTATAATCGCAACTGTTACAATAACTACACCCAAAAAAAACAAAAAAAACAACAGCAAACCGTACTAATTAACTATCTGCTCCTAATAAGTACACAATATACTACCTACATGCGTACTAATAATTAGTGCTTGGGCTAATGTTTAATCACTGACTTTATAATGTTATTGTGTTTCATTTAAATATTTGACTTTGTTATACGTGTTCCACAGCAATCCAAGTCCCACATGGCCAATAATCTTAAAATAAAGGCATTTATTTAGGTTGAAGTCGACAGTAACCCGCCTGCCGAGCGCGTGAGGGATGATTCGGCAGTCAACAGCGCCCACTAGCGGTCATGAAGAACCAACCGAATGCGTTCAAGTGAGTACATTTGATTATTCTTCTTTCATTTATGTATCAATTAAATGACAGGTTTATTGCAACAATTTTTGTATTTTAAAATGGAAAAAAAAATCAAATCATTCAGTGGAATTCAGAGTAGGCTATATGATGATATATAGCCTACATTATCTTATATAGCCTAATAAAACTATAGCCTAATTCAGTTTCAATTGTCAGATGCAGTTGTCAAACGCAGCAGTGTGTTATCGCAAAATTAATTTAAATAAAAAGAATAAACTATTAAAAGGTTAACAGTAATAATAAAAAAGTTATACACATGTGGAATATACAACTTTTATCAAACTGTTTGTATCATAAACTATATATTAGATTAGATTAGAGTGTTTTAAATAGCCTATTAAGTTCGCGAAATGTCCGGTCTTAAGGAAGCACGTCTAAAACTAAATTAGGACGCAGGCGTGAAGAAGGCCGGTGTGAAAAGCATTCACACTTTACAAAGACTGTAATTGAATCAGGGTATATTTACAGTTATCAGTGTGTATTGAGACCATCAAACGGACTGATTCCACATCGAAGCGACAATTAACACACACACACATGCTGAACACAGACTGAATGCTGCGCATTAATAAAGCGGTTTATTAACGTGTTGACACAAAGAACGTGTAGGCCACTTGTGTTATTGTGCTACACAAAGACATATTTTGTCAATATAAGCACACAATTGCAAGTGCAAAATAAAGGAAACCTTAAATGTGTGTTTCATGCACCACTTACAAAGAGCTCCAAAGGTAATCAATTATTTACTTTGTGCAATGGTAGTCTGTTTCTGAGGATGCTCCCACACTACCAAACAATAAGACGAGCCAACACAATTCCAGAAGAAGTCTTCCCAACGGGAAAACACGGAAACGACGATTTCCTGAGCTATCTTAAAAATAACCAACGCAGATGAGCTGTTAATTGTCTTGGTAAAGAAGTAGGCTAATCATTCAATTTCTTGAATCTTGAATTCCCTACCAGAACACAATTTTAACAACATTTACAATTAAATTAATTATAATCCTATTGCGCGTGCACTGGAACACAAATTATAAATAAATAACAATTTGAGGGAAGCGTATTAAACAGTTTCTTTTTGTTTATAACTATGTATAACTTTCTTTTATTTAGTTTTTCCCCCTGACATTTAAATGTTTAAACTCATTTTCACTATCAATTTAAACATCTCAACCTAAACGTTCCCAAAATGTCTTGACACTCCGTAAATTAAAAACAAACAACGCTTCACACTTTAAAGATAAACTCTGAGTAACTTCTCAGATCGATGTTTATTCAGTTGCGCGCGAATGATCTCACGGTCCGTGGGTTCCTCGGAACCGCGCGTGATCGAACAAAGTACACTTAGGAGAAAACACACCTGCCGCCCTCACAACACACGCAAGAAACAGTCAAGTATGCGCATTCTTGGTCAAACTTCACGCATCGCTTCTGAACAGATCATAATAGCTGTTATAGCATATGCTTTGCGGTTACCGATATTCAATAAAGGGATTGTGGAGTTCAGCGCGCGCAGGGTCGAGTACGAGCACAGCTTCGGCGTTACATCAGTAGTTCATCAGCGCTGCATTGTTAAACCTGACAGTGACTAATACACGCGAGACTGCATCATGCGGGCTCGTCAGAAAAACCACACGTCTGTGACAGAAGAGTTTGCCAACATTTCCATTAACGTCTCACACAAGCTACCTGAGAGCCGCAGCCATTCAGAAGAACCTCGAGGTGAATTCATGATCAGGGGACTGAGAAATAAACTGAAATGCAGATTGACGTGGGTAGCCACTGGTGA
The DNA here is from genome assembly GCA_038088235.1 of Zacco platypus. Classification (NCBI taxonomy): domain Eukaryota; kingdom Metazoa; phylum Chordata; class Actinopteri; order Cypriniformes; family Xenocyprididae; genus Zacco; species Zacco platypus. The sequence continues at coordinate 22,113,542 of CM076081.1, read as the reverse complement.
TTTGAAAAGTACATTCCTTAAGATATGTTTCTGCAAGATCAAAGTGTTATTAAAAAACACTTTAAACATTTTAAAAAAGATACTGGGATATAACTAACTTTTAAAAGATGCAGATATTTCAGTAATCATTTGCTTACTGTACAAAATCATGGCAACATACAATAAAATATTGTTCATCTCTACTGTACTAAAAACTTCAAAATTTAAGATACAATAAAAACATAATTTCTACTTATCTATGAACAGTTCACAACCTGAAAATTCTTATAACAGTTTTTCATCTTAATTAAAGGGAGTTATAATGGTAACCAGTTTACGCATATGGTCAGGAGAAAGACAAGATATTTTTATTTTTATTTTTATTGTTTTTTGCTCTACAAATACTGTAACACTCCTTCCGCGCTACAAATGTATTTGTAGGATATTTATAGTATCAATTAATTTAACATTAAATTGGAATCTTGCAAAATGACAATCTGAATGACCTAGAGTAACTATAAATCTACAAAAAGGCAGTAGTTTTCTTTTTTTCTCTCTCTCTCCAGATTTTACTGTAATTGTCCATTCAATGAAATAAATGGCTGGTGTGTTGCATAATGTGACATATGAAGAATTAAAATAACAGGTACAATTAAACCAGAGCACAATTTGATGAGAACATTGAGGCTCTAAACAAACTACTTTGTGGTTTTCAGAGAACACAAGATTCAGGCAATGTTGTATTTATGGGATTTATTGGTCAACACACTAAATGTCCCAGTTCACAAGAAAAAGGGCAATTTACCACAAGACAAGAACACTCCCTAGCATACACTCATACACGCACACAAACTCGCTCGCAAACACACCCTAACTAGTCTTACCTGTGATTCCCGATTTCCTTAAGGTACCAACAGAGCACTAGACATTACAAGACTTTGTAACATTGTAACCTTTTTTTCACTGAAATATTTGTATTGTGAATTCTAAACAAGTTCTGGTCACACATATTATGTTCTACGTTTCAAAAATGAGCGATTTGAGTAAAGTGTATCAAAAAGGACAAATATGATCTAGGTTACAATGCTATAAACGCAGTTCATATCAGGTGATAATGGGATTATGTATTAAGCAGCATTTAAGTTACTCTATGCTTTGAGGTGTTCAGTCTAAAAAATACGAAATACTCTCACACTCCCACACATACGTTCACTAATAAGCATAAAACAAAAAATCTGCAAATTTACACTTTAAAAACATTTGTGCACTTCCCCTCAGATGCTTTGAATGCAAGTACAGTAGTTAAACTGAGGTTGTTCCATTCAAGCTCACAAACCATTGACATTTTGACCAACCAAACACGCACGCACACTCATATACACAAATATTTACACTTATTCTTATTTGCTTGCCATTGAAAAGGAAAAAAAAATGTTTCTGAAGGTGCATCCAGCATAATGGTGTCAAATATCGATACAACACTGAAAAAAAGCAAAAGTCTGTATAAGTCTGTGGTGGTGCCTGCAAGTCCGGTTTAGAAGCGATTCCATTTTTTTTTTTTTTCCTGGGTTTATGAAGCGCAAACTATGTGGGCAGAGCACACAGGGCAGACCTCTCTTTGAGACTCCGATTCACTTCAACATGAAGCACGCATCCGAAGAGAAGAAGAAGAGAGAAGAGAAGAGAAGAGAAGAGAAGAGAAGAGAAGAGAAGAGAAGAGAAGAGAAGAGAAGAGAAGAGAAGAGAAGAGAAGAGATCACTCTGTAGCTTTGAGAGTGAAGGAGAGGCGAGGTCGGGACTTGCCCTTCCCCAATATCATCCTCTGTTCCTCTTTCTGTTGTTTCTGCCTCTCCTGCTCTAGCTTCATGCGTTCCTCGTGGATCTTCCTTTGTTCTTCTACTATACGTAACTGATCCTCAGCCTGAAACAAACACACAAGCAAAAGTGACTTTTTTTTTTCTTCAATCAGCCAAGGCATAAATAGTTTTATTTTAGGTCTTTTGATACACTAATACATACCTTAATTAACATGCGTTAATGAAAAAAAAAAAAAAAAAAAAAAAAAAAAAAAAAAAAAGGTCACATGGAGGCATGGTTGGCACTGCTCATTGTTCTAACCGAGACTAAACATTTCAGAAAGAGCAAGTACCACTATGCAAAAAATAAATAAATAAAACAAAAAAGTGAAAACCATCTAAACACTTTAAGCAAATCCATGAGGGAAAAGCATTTTCTGGCTATTTTGAGGGAGCGCAAATTTATGGAAAGAGAAAAGCCAGATTGTATTGACCTAGAAATGTATGTCCAAAAAAACTGAAATATCACCACAGAAGTTGTCAAAAATGAGAAATAAAAGCTTCAAGAGCATTTAATAATCAGTGGACGTAATATTCAATATTAATCCACTGGCTTGTTCTTTGCATATCAGGGTTCAAAACCAATTTTATTCTATATCATTATTCAGGTATCATTGAATAAGAATTTAACAATTTCGCAGAGATTGTACTCACAAAGTGCTATTTCCAGCCGACTGAATATGAGAATATTATTATATTATTCTTCCCTATAGAAATTTCCAAGTTTTTGTATTTTTATTTTCAGGTCTGCACATCAACATATCCTGATATTTTCAGGTAGGGGTGTGTATATATATATATATATATATATATATATATATATATTCAGCTGTATTGATGGTAATGGTGATATTTATAAATATCATGTTAATCGTACAGTAAATAACATTGTAAATAATTCAACACCCGTCAAACTCTCTGTTTGGCACTCCAACATAGTAGGTGGCGGTATCGCACCTTAACGTTATACATAAAACTAAACAAAAACATTGAAATTTTTTTTGTTTTCAAAATTTCTACAATTTCTATTATCGCAATAATATTTTATATTTTCAACAACATTACATTATAACGAAAAGGCTTTGTGGACTACCAATTCTAAGAGATAGTGTAAATAAAATAATAAATATTAAATTTATGTGTTTCATGGAAATATTTTGTCTTTTTTACGTTTAGTACATTCATATTTGTTTTGTTTGGCTTTTGTTTCTCATCTTCTAAAATAAGTCATATGTTTTGTCAAAATAAAACAAAGAAACAAGTACCAGCTTAGCTTGAGCATCAGCGATCTTTCGGTTGTTTTCTTCCAAAATTCTCTCCAGCTCCTCTCGTTTGGATTTTTCTTCCTCCTAAAGGGGTGACACGGTGACATGTTAGGGCGGGCAGACAAATCCACTGAACTAAGTCTTCATAAACCCAGTTGCACACTCAAGCACGTCTACACTCGCACAAACAGGTACCAGTCAGCGACACTCGCACAATCTCTTTCACCTACTTTCACACACTCTCCACATTTCACATTCCGAACTGCAGCATCAAATGTCTGAAGCTAACCTCTATGTATGCAACAATAAGCAAAAAAACAAAACAAAAAAACCCACCCACGAATGTATTCAGTCACACCTTTAATCCCCACCACGTTTAAATATATATATATATATATATACACATCCAAACATTCATTTACGCATTCATTAAGATCCATACAGCACAGGTATGTAAAAGATAACACATCGACAACTAACGAAGAATCTCATTCGTTTGCAGATGGAAAAAAAATAAAAAAATCAGCTCGTTCTCTCTCTTATTTTTTTTTTTTTTTTATTTATCAGCATCCATAAGCAAGAAGTTTCAAAAGAAAATGAGAGAGACAAAGAAAGATTAACTTAAATAAAGGAGAGTGAATAGTAGTGGCTCACCAATGCTCGTATACCTACGCCTTTCTCCTTTGACTGTGTACTGTACCTACACAACTGCTGATTAAAGGGGTGAGTATTTACTGCCTGGTCCCGTGTGTCCCGTCCTGGACAGCGCAGCACCTCCCCTTTAAAAATTTCTGAGCTGCTAGCACGAGCTAGTGCTCTTACACAGCAACACCACATGCAGTATATAGCACAGTCCAGGAAAATGAATTATGTTAATCATACAACATTACCGTGTGGGGACGTCAGGCTATTAACGTTAAAGGATGTTAAAGACTGCAAAAACACAAAGGTGGGATCATTCGTTAGATGTGTTTGTTTGAAAACAAAAACAGTGATATGTTTGCGTCTAAGCTCAATGGCAGTGTAACGTTGAGTTTGGATGTAGATGTGTGTATGTGTGTCTGTGTATGTGTGTGTACCCGCACGCCAGCACTCCTGAGGAAAAGCAAATTGTGAGGACACAGAAGTACATTTAAAACACTGCACTTTTTATGACGTCAAAACGGAAGATTCAAAAGGAATAATGAAGTTAGAAATCTATAAAAAAAAAAAAAATCAGCAATTAATAAATATGACACAGATGACAGAAATGGATGAGCAATAAACGGAGGGGTGGAGCGTTTTCTGATTGATGTTGCAAATGAAGACCAAATCATGTGCAAACCCTAAATGTTCAACAATACAGATTCATTTAATGGTTCAGTACCAGGGCTACAGATGACGGGGACAAATCTAAAATGTACAGAAGGAGGGCACATATCTAACCCCATTAGTGCTGTGCCGCTGAATTGTGTGTGTGCTTGTGGAATGGAATTAGTTTCTCGTTCATAACTCATTGCATCTTTACAATTAGAGCACAGTAACCCTCCTTTATGGTATGAGTGGAATTACAAGCTATGGATTTAGCAAATTAACTTGTTTAAGTGTGGTCTAATGACCACAAAATGTATTAAGCGTTTGTAACATCCAAAACCACATTACGTCTTGACCTATCAAAGTACATTATGGTGGATGTTCACACTGAAAGCTCATGAACAAAAAACAAAAAGGCCAGGTTTGAATGCCGAGTGACCTTTATAAGAAAAGCGTTTTATTGAAGACAAACAGTTTCATACATTGTTGACAGTAAAACGGTAAAAGATATGATTAAAGAGAGCAAGGCAGGGGTGGAAAATAAAGGGGGAGAGAAAAGATGGGAAACATAATATTGGTCCCTCACAGCCGTGGCAAAACATTCACCTGAAACCCCTGAGAGTGCACTAGAGGCGTGTGAGACTCACATTAAAGCATTACAGAAAAAGTACAGAGCTTGTCAATGAACTGAGTAAACGAGGACTCCATCATCCAATGTCCTTAAAAATTAGCGTTCCCTAGACAGAAGCTCAACTGAACTTCTCCAAGCATCACGTCACACCTTGTAAAAGTTGCTTTCTGTAATTAATTTAATTCCCCACCCAATCAATCAAGCTTACTTCTATCAGCTACCCTGCGACTCCTGCTCTGACTCTGAGGGAAACGAGTGTCAGGTTGTGCCACGGCTGTGGGTTTGCGGTTTGCGGCTGTTCTCCGCTGCGTTCCGAACGACCGAGCGTTACCTCTCTGGCTTTCTGGGCGTTCAGTTCAGCCTGCCTCTGCCTCTCTAGCTCCTGCAAAAGTTGCGCCTCCATGATGCGTTTGGCCTCCTCCACCCTCCGCAAGACCTCATGTTCGATCTCGTCACGCCGCTTCTCAAGCTCTTCCTCCACCCGCCGTGCCACAAGCTCCTCCACGCGCCGCGCGGTCTCCTCCTCGATCAGACGCTCCTCAATTTCCTGCTGACGGCTGTGAAGGATACAAGAAAGGAAGGATCAAACATGGCAGTTTCATTGCAGACTCTTAACTTATAAACAAAGATAAATGTAGAGTGAAGAACAACTGATCAAGATCAGGGCTAAGAGTAGCAAATTTGTTTGCACTGATGGGCCAGTAGTCTCTTGCCATGACATTTTCACTGGCCCCCATTTAAGAATTTTGAATGCTAAATTTGCTAAAAAATGAGTTTATAATCTGTTTTACTTTACTTTCTTTAATTTTAAAATATTTTAAAATAAAAATATTTTTATTATTTAATTTTTACTATAAATGTAATATTTATTTGTTAATTATTTTGCAGAAATAAGGTTAATATGAAAATATATATATATATTTTTTGAAATTGTATTTAGCTTTTTGGGAGAGACATTTAACTTGTTTTAATAATATTTTATTTTAATTTTTCAAACACATATAAAACATACATTTTTAACAACTGTTTTCTTACCAAGACAATTATTATAATCATAAAAAGTAACCCCAAGATAGTTATAAAAACACTTTTTACTAAAAAAAAATATGCATAGCAAAACATACTGATTAATTTTCAACCAAATCTTACTGATGCTAGACTATACACCATTAATGTAATTTTACCAAAGTGTAATTTATGTTAGCTGGTTTGATAACCTTTACCTAGCAGATGATTTAAAAATATAAGCAAATTTTGCAACCATGTTAAATAAATGCATCGCTGAGCCCAGAAGAGGCAGGTGATATTGGTAGGTTTGATCTGTCATCTGCATTGTTTTGAAATTAAACATGTTGTGCACGCTGACATCATAAACCCATGAAGGAGAGAACGCCATTCAATGGGAGGCCAAGATTACAAAAGCATGTTTTTAACTTTATTTACGCTTTAAGCATGACTAAACCATTAGAAGAGAGCAAGCTGTCACACCTGGCCTTAAGAAGGAACACAAAAACTGACACAATACTGAACCAAGTGACCGTAACATTGCCCAAAGCCAAAACAAAAATCTAACAACAGCAGCCATTTTTTATTTGATTTCAGTGTCATGAAACTCGATCCAGGGCCTCTCTTTGAGTTTTAAAACACCTCGAATGTGGTTACAATGTACTCTGGGTGAAGATCAAGCCTGGGGCTGCAGGACTTCTCTTCCTGTTCTTTCACTACATTCCCCCTTCCTTCTCTTCCACAAACCTCTTAACATTATACTGGTGGTCTCAAATCACAAAAGAGAGATGTCAACAATCTGTGATAGTTACAAAAGCGTATCAACTAACACGGCCGGCAGATTTCAGAGATGAGATGACCTGATGTGTGACAGCCGCCTATGAGTCCAAGGAGTGATGAAAGTTCACTGAATACAGATAGGTAACATGAAACGTCACTTTTTTGCACACTAGCTCAGTATATTAAGTTCTTATCAATATTAAACAAAGAGTTGCTACTTGAAACATGAAACAACTTAAGTGATAGTTCTGTCTTAACAAGTGACACTTCATACATACATAACGAGTAAGGCCACACACACACACACACACATTGGTGCGAGTGTATCATTTGTGTGTGTGTGTGAAATGTATATATATATATATATGAATACAAAGATTGACATCTTACATCTTTCTCTGTCTCTCTATCTCTGCTCTTCTCTCCTCCTCTTCTCTCTTCTGTTTCTCGTCGTTGTGTCTCTTGCTCAGTGTCCGGCCGAACATGTCGGTTCGGTCAGGTGGCGAGCCACCCCTGTCCCTCCTGCTGCCGGATCTCGAGCGGGACCGTCTGCTCCTCTTCAGCTCCTTCGATCTGCTCCTTTTCTTGCTGGATTTGGATCTGGAACGGCTCCGTCTGCGGCTGTGTTTAGAGTGTTTGGACCGGGACGAGCTGCGGCTTCGAGAGCGACCCATATTCTGCACGAATAAATCGGACTAACACCACTAAATTAATGCAGTAATGTCTACGGCGACCTCATGTAATATTATATAACGGTTACCTGTATAATTGTTTAATATAAGCTTGTTTAATAAGGTTGTTTGTTGCTTTCTGCTCCAGTGAATCTGCGGAATCAAGCAATATGGCGACCGCCTCCAGTCTTCCTTTTCCCAGAATGCAACAGCGTCGGCTCTTTTCGGATATCTCCGGCCTCACTCCGAGTGAGGAGTACGAGGAGGAGTCTCACTCCCTGGCGTCTGCGGAAGTGTGAAAGCACCAAAGGTGCACTGGAAGCTACTATCTTCACTCAAAAACACTGTCAGTGACTGCAAAAAGAGCAGCTTTGTGTTACAAACAACTACATACTGCAATGCAGTAGTGTATTAGTACAATACATCCTACACGGTACAGTTTACTATTACATATTTTAGTAAATCCAAAGGTCATACAGGTATACTATGAATACAAAAACAACAACATCAAAAAAAGAAAAAGATTACTATCCACATTCTATAACAGAAATAGAGTGCTGCAGGGATGATGTAATTTTGTAGTCCAAAACCCAGACATGAGTTAGCTTTTTAACACTTCCGGTTCTACCGTTCTAAACAGTATACATTTCCACTGCACTATGTTCTCAACCATTTAGCGTATGAATTTATTGAAGTTATTTTGTCGACCAACGTTGGAGTTTGATAGGCCCTCCACCTTCGCTACATAATTAAAGCTGCGACAGTCCGCTTTTTAAAGATTTAAAAGTTTTTCTTTTTGGAAATTTTCTGTGTGATCACTACTCACACTATATACAATAAAACGACATACAACAGCATAGCATAAGTATGCAAATTGGGACACATCTAATGGGTTTTTGGTTAAATGCCAGAAATATGGTCTGTGGTTAATGCAAACTCAAAGTATTTTTCAAATTTTATTCTGTGACATAAAATACATAAGTAAAGCCCATGTGATTTTGTTTTACTTTTTTGGAAAAAGTCGGTTGCCAACAAGTGGCTAATGGGACTACCAAGGTTGTTGGGGACAATAAACCTCATCAAGCCAAACTTTACTACTCACTATTCTGTGTTTACTTTCTCATTGTGCCGAATACATGTAAGTGAATGTGTTTTGTCATTTAAAAACCTTCATAATGACCATGCTAGCTGATCTAGAACACGCGATGTTAGTTTGCGCCGCAATTCAGAGAATCGTAGATGTCGGATTTACTACATGTCAATTCCTCCACTTTTCCTGAAATACATAAAAGTAAGTGGCCATTAGATCAGCGAGCAGTCAATAAACACAACAATTAAGGGAGGTCAGGTATGGGACAAATCAATTAGGCCCAATATAAGGGACATCCCAGCTAATACGGGACAGTTGGCAACCCTACACTGAGTGGCTATTAACATTGTAAAATGTGTTAAATGGAGCTGAGAGTTCATGCTTTTATTGCTAGCTGAAATCATAATAAAATTGGCCAGAATATTATAGACAAGTATGTAAGTGGTGTGGAACTTTGTGAATGACAGGAATGCAGAGTTCTTTGGGTGCAGATTCTGTTTTGGCCTGCTAATTGATGATTTGATTTTGGATCTGTGCACATGAGAACAACAGCTTAGTTGCAACAAACTGGTTAGGTAACAAAGTCTACGATTCGTTCCAGAAAAGCATAATCCTCTTGTTGGCCAATTGTTTTTGACAAAATCTTTCTTGTTCCATTCTGCTGGTCCTTTTTTGCTGGTTTCCACGAGAGATAAGCTTATCCTGGCTCTATATGAAGACCAATTCATAACTTTATTTTTGTCAGGCCCATTTGCTGACAGGACGGTCATTCTTTGAACTCCAGGGGAGCATTGTGACAGGCAGTTGCTTATTCTGAAAAACTACAGGCTAAAAATATTTAGCCAGAGCTATTTTAAAACACACATGAGCACATAGCCATTATGAACTCTGTTTTAAGAACTAGGATATCAAGTCCAGATAAAGAGCGAGAGAGAGAGTACTTTCTCTCATTTTTTGGCATGCCAAGAAATGAAATTGGGGTTGGAATTTTGAATCATTCAAATTGCTGTAGCTGAACTTTGACACAAATAAAATAATTATGTGTATAACTCAATATTTTATGTCTGTTGTGTCATCTGACTTCCTTCTGTATTCAAAATTAAAGAAAATATTCAAAATTAAAGAAGATATTTTGAAAGTCAATAGGGTCGCAAACAACATTGGACCCCACTGACTTTCACTGTGTGGACAAAAAAAACAAACAAACATGGAGACACCTTTCACGATGTGGGTATTTTATTTTACAATGACAATATCATGAACTAAATATATCAAAGTAATATGTAAAAATATGTTATTTTATTTTTGTTATTAAAAAAATACAGTGCTTTAAGATTTTCAGGTACAGCAGGTCTATTTAACAATAGTATTCAAGAAATAATACAGAAATTAATTAATCAAGTCTATTTTCCTCAATATTGTGTGTTTATTTTTAGGGATTTAACCTGTCAGTTTAATGTTTTGACTAATCTTGATTTTTTTAAATGTTGCGCTTGTGTGCTTTTCTTGTGCGAGCTGGAGTGACCTGCTGTGCTTATGAACGTTGTGCACAGCAGACCAAAAGTCAGGATTTACGCTAAATAATAATTTAAATGTCACTTTGTTTTTCATCAAACCCTATTATATACCCTCAGAACACTAGGAAAATATGGCATGAGATCATTTTGTGATACTTCTGCATATTTTTTTTAAGGCTTGAAGCTGGTCAGTATGAGCAGGAAAATTTTCTCCTTTTGTTGTCTGACAAAGAAAGAAAGTAAGTCATACGCTATTAGAAAAACACCAAGGTGAGTAAATAATGACTGAATTTTCATTTTTAGACTATCCCTTTACTGTACTGCACAGCTATATTTATGTACAGCAATATAAAAATATATTGAAATCTTTATAAATTGAAACTTCACCATCATCACCACGATCTATAGAGTGGTGGAACTATGATGTCACTTTGGAGGCCAATTGGCAGTCAGCATCACACTGGTTCCTTTGACAAAAACTTAATAGGATTTTTACTGAGGCTTTTGGATTATCACAAAAAATAAGCTCTGTGATCAACAAAAGTTTATGTTACTTACACGTTTTGTCCTTCCAGATAATTTTCCCAGATGAAAACAAATTTTATGAATTCAGAAGCCTAAATGCAGTCGTCAGAAGCAAAAAGCTTAAGATTTCAATGTCCCCATGGCTAAGCTTCCAACAACTCTTTCAGTCTACATCTAAAAACATTTTCCCTAAAAGTTTGAATTAGAATAGTTTGTAAAAGCATAGTTATAAACATAACTAGGCTGTAAAAGCGTGATGATGTCGCCGACAACCTCTGTAGTCCGATTTTGTTAGTTACCATTTTCCAGGTCATTGGTCACACATAGCTTTGTGCCTGTAACATATAGGCAATTACCATCAGTAAGATGAGGCAATAGTTTGGGCTATAGCGGAAAAACCTTTACACTCAGTGTTACCAACATTACCTCAACATACTTGTCTTGTATTGAGTGAGTCACGTGGTCTGTTCAGCGTTCAACGAGGTGTGTTGTTGTAGTCATAGAATTTGTTCAGTGAGAATGAGAGAAAGTTCTCCTTAGTTAGTTTGGTGTTTATGGTCATTGTGTGACAGAATAATGCACAAAATTGCTTAGATTAATAATTCAGGAACGCTGGGAGATCACAGTCAATTTAAGTTGAGTTTGCAGATTTTGGGAAGTTGTTGTTGAAGTGAAAGTTTTAGGCATGTAGTGCAGAAAAGCTACTAGAATGAGAGCGTTTTCACATCCTGAAAAGCAACATAGTAATAATGGTAGATGTTAGGGATTTGTTTTTATTTGAGACAATTTTATGTGTTAAACGCCCGAACACAAACAAACTGATCTCCGTTGTTTGCCAGAGGAAGTCATCAGTATTCCGTGTCTGACATGATCAATGAGCATCAAACTAAATTACTTCCCAGCTGATACACTAAGGGTACACAATAAAGATTTACTAAAAGTTTTTTTTCTTTGTACTGATGACAACGTTATCAAAACTATCCCCTTTCACACGGATCCACGGAAATGACTAAAAACGCTGTATTACATTTTATTATAGTTATTCTTTGATATCCTTCTCTTTATTTCCCTATAGTGGCTAATAAATCAGATGTCTCGCACATTTACACCTTAAACACCTTACTTCCGTGTTGAAAAATAAGTTGGATAGACTAAACACTTAATAAGCATGTGCATGCCGTCACCATTTTCACAGATTCATGTTTTTGCTGTTTACACAAAGAAGATAATGGTATTGTTTTCAAAAACTTGCACTTTGAAAACTGTTTTCAAAAGATTTCATTTTCAGGCTCCCAAAATGCCGCTGTGTAAATGAATGGCCAAAACGGGAAAAAAGGTTTCTGTTGTGTAAACAGCCCCTAAGAATGACAGCTTTTCCTTCCAGTTGAGTAAAGTCATATCAGCCAGATGAGGCAATAACATTGGTTATATTGGAAAAACTCTGTTACAAAAATAAACTAAACAACATGCCCTTCATTTAGTGCGTCACTTGGTCTGTGAGAACAAGAGAAAGGTTTCCTGAGTTAGTTTGATGTCATGGTCACTGTGTGAAAGAATAATGTACAAATTTGCTTAGATGAATAATCCAGGAAGAGTGGTTTATGCTCAGTTTGAAGTTGAACTGCAGATTTTGGGAGAAGTTATTGTTGAAGTGAAAGTTTCATGTGTGTATTTTAGAAAAGCCACTATAACGAGAACATTTTTACTTATTGAAAAGCAACATAGTAATAGTTGTAGATGGTAGGCATCCTTTTTTACTTGAAGTAGGATATTTTAGCCATGTTTCTTGTTAAATTCCTGAACACAAACAAACTGATCTCTGTTATTTGGCGGTGGAAGTCAACAGTATTGTATATGTCTGACATGATAAATAAGCATCCTACTAAATGACTTACTTCCCAGCTGCTACACTAAGAACCACTGCATTTCCTTCCAGTGGAGCAGCGTCACACAAAAGACATACGTCACTGCTACCTTAGGCCAGATCACTCTCTTTCAATCAAGCCATTTTACAATCCTCAAACATATTAACCTCATCTTTAAATGATTAGTTGAGCAGTATAATACCGCTGCTTTTTCCCGCTCTCCCAACATGAATGGCCTTCATGCTACTCGAGTTAATGAAAAGTCGCTGCGCTCTTTCTTCCCCCTTTTTTATTCGTTTGATCAAAGATGGCCTCTCCTCTCTGGCTAACCTCTCTTCTCAGTTGGCCATAGCCTCTGTCTCTTGAGGGTGAGGGCACTTAACAAACACAGGATCCCACCGCTGGGGCACATTGTCATGTTGATGTCCCAAGGGCCCGTACACAAAGGGCCATTGAGGAGAGGAAAGGAGAGAAAGACCTGAGACAGAGTGAAAGGGAGAACAAGGCTCTCAGGAGGAGTTTCTTTAACCCGTCATGCAGCGTGTGTGTGTGTGTGTTGAGTGGGGGAGGGTCATATACCAGCTATAGCTCCAGTGTTGTTGGTCACTGGACTGATCTTGGTCACCGACTTCTTAAAGTCTCCTGGGGTTGGTTCTGCAAAGAGTCACCTTACTGTGTGTCTGTGTGTGTGGTTTCATGGAAATTCAAGAAGCTTTTCGGGCCGACATGCTTCAGTTGTTTGTTAACTCTATGTGTCTATCCTTTAAGCGCCATCAAAACTGTATACCTGACATACGTTGGATTAACTTTACTATTCCTCATAATTGGGGATTAATGTGAGAAACAATTAAAGCTTTTGAATGGAATCTTACACATTATTTTTATGTGTATTTTATTAACATTTTTCAGTACAGAGAAAGGGATTTGTAGGTGGGATCCTTGGCCAGTATAACCAACCATCCAACATCCTTTGAAACCCATAGGGCCTGTTTACACCTGGTCCCTTCATGCGTTTTTACTGATCACATCGCTATCTGATTTATCAAAGCGATTCCATTTACACTTGGCCACATAAATGTGTCTCCGCAAAATGGATATAAATTCAATTCCAGAAACCATTTCTCACGTATTGCAGATTCAATGGAGTTCACGTCACCGAAAGCAACAAATATTAGCAGCATTTCATTGATCATCAGCTAATTTCAAAATCAAAGACCGCAACAGGAGAGAGCGTGGCAACAGCACTGGCAAGATCATTTAGTCTCATTACTTTTAATGAAGATGATTGTGCGTTGAGCGTCTGCGACTTACTCTCAGTTTCATTTGCGGACGTTTGCGTGTCACCTTGCTGAAGTGATACTCAGCTGCTCATCTGCGGCGATGCGCGATCAACTAGTGGCATCATATCTGGCTATAACATGTTATAGTAACACTTTACAATAAGGTTCATTAGTTAACAACATTAGTTAACATGGACTAATAATGAACTGCACTTCTGCAGTACATTATCAGTCCATGTTAACTAATGTTGTTAACTAAAGTTAATTAATGAACCTTATTGTTAAGTGTTATCGAAATTTTACAAATACGACAATTTGAGCGCTGTTGAGCCGATTCATAAATAGTGATTCGTTTGTGTTGATGCACTCATTAAATGTGTCTGTGACTGGCTTCAATGATTAACGAATGGGAGCGTTTGAAAGTACACAGAAATGTTTGAATTTGAAAACGGGAGCATTTGAACGGTCCACTGTACCGACTTGGTATCGTGGTAGCTACTTTTGACAACACTATTAGCAACCACATAATAACTACCCACAACATAATAGCATTGTGGCAATGAGTTTTACAAGTACAAGGGCTACAAATGTTCATAAAAATGTAAGATTCTGGTTAAAGTGTTTTCCAATTGCTAGCAGCAGCAAGCAAAAATGTCGTAATTTATTTCTTACAATCCCCACATCCTCTATTGTTTGGCCAAACAGGGTGTCCCGCCCCTGTCAGTAGTTTAGCCAATGTTGTTATGTTTCAAACAAACAGATTGCAATTCTGTTTGGTGCAGCTATAGTGACACACTTCACTTCATAAGTGTTAAAAGTTTAAATGTGGATCCAATCCATTAAATCCATTAGATGTGGAGCCTCTGTCATTGTAGAAAGAAGAGAGTTAGAGAGCTCTCGGTCAAAGAGCATTGAGCTCTGAGACCCTCTTTCATAATAAACGGCTATATGGATGGAAGGCTGTGACAGGCCAAGCAAAGAGGTGAAAGGTCATTTCTGCAGTATTGGATTGACCTGAAAGGTGATCAGACACAGATGAAATGTACTGGTCTGTCTCATTCACTCTGTCCCTTCTCTTGTTTCTCTTGGTGAGAATGAGGAATAGATTTCTCTGTGTTTGTTTCTGTGCTTTTCCCTTATTTTTAATCGTTTCATCTCAACGAAGAGGTCCTTGAGAAAAGAAAATGGGAGGCAATGAGACTTTGGCAACACAGGAAAAAGAGCCTGAGAAAGTCCCTGCAGGAAAAGAGCCACATCCATCACGGCTCCAGACCTCCTCTCCTCATCTCACTCTCTGTCCCATTCTCTCTTTACCTGATCTAGAAACAATGGCCATTTCCTGCTACTGAGTCTTGAGACTGGGAGCTGGAATGACAGAATGAATAATCATGAGAGAGAGAGAGCGAGCGTGAGAGACTGTTCTACAAGAGGCTCTAAAGCTGACGTCACCTTTGTGTATGTGTGAGTGTGCACATGTGTGCTTCCATGCATTACATACATCTGTTTTGATGGTCAGAATAATTTATGAACAGAACTGTACAAACATCCTCATGACAGACCACACAATGAAAAGCATGGATAATTTGTAGAGTGTTCTGGGTAGATCTTAAACTTTCCATGGCCATTAAAGGCTATTGAAACAATAGTTTACACTCCTGGAAAAAAAAAAAAAAAAAAGTAATTTTCATTATCGAAAGTTCATTTGTTTAGTTATTCTCTTCTCTAACATATTTATTCAACTAGATTTTATGGAGTAAATTTGTGATTTGCCTGATGCCTGATTTGTGAGTGAATTGTTCTTTTTGAGTTAAGTTGTTTGAATGCATCAATTGAACTGATTCACAAATCTGTTTGTGTGCCAGTTTTAATTAAAATGATTTCTGTATGTGCTTATCCGGTTACCATAAATGTACAGAGCCCCTAAAGTGAAATTTGCAGGAAAAAAGAAAAGAAAAAATTCCAGAAATCTTTAGGAATCAAGTAGTGTGAGAAGAATGTGTTTTACATGTGCATGGGAAAACGTTTGCGATGCCATGGAAAAAAATAGACATAAGTAAACCAGATAATGGTAACATATGAACACAGAAGTTTGTCTTGCATTTGCAAACGTTTTCATGTGAGTATATGGAAGTGTCCGAGTTTTTTTTTTTTCCTGCACAACAGGAGCTCCTCACTTTAGGGGCTCCTATACAAATAACTGGAAAGATCATATATGTTCATTAATCTCAGCATTTCAAACAAAATTCGTCCTTTTCTTCATTAGTTGTGTGCCACAAGAAAACTCTGTTTCACAGTAACTATTATAATTAATGTACTTCTACAAATATTAGCTAATAGAGACATGTAATAAAGTAGATAGCAATCACTGAAAGAGTTTGTAAAGGTCTCTGAACATTAGAAAACTGGGTGTGGACAATGAATGCTGTGACACGATATCAAACTCATTTTAAATGCCTGTTAGCCTCATTCCCTGCATCCTTAAAGACCCCCTTAGGACCCTACCACAGTCTTTGTACAACAAACACATGCGCACAGTGAAAGTCCCTCATGTTTGACTGATGTCCTGCATCACAGTTAGATGTGATTGATACGTTATATCCATCACCTCGGCTGTCCGGTGCACAGTTTGCCTTCTCAGTCTCCACTCCCTTTTTTATGCGGCGTGTGCATGTCACTATCATTAAACCACCCTTTTGTTTCTCACCTCGTCCATCTCCCTGACAGTCAATGAATCAGGGTTTTAAAGTGGGCTGGGGTTTGCATTTGCACATGCATGTCTGCTCGTGTTAAACACTCATATGAATATCGTTATGATCTGAGAAGCAGTATGAGACTGTTTATCTGTAGGTGTGTTCTGTTGTCTTGAGGTAATAGTGTCATCACAAGCTTTTTGATTTTAAACTTTTATTTTTTTTTCTCTAAAGCTTGGAGGTTTTGCTCAGGGAGGAGCATACTATAATTCTGATAAGAAAATGCTGAAAGATTTGGATCTTATTGTATCACTTGAAACATCAGGACGTAAACTAATTCATTTTTTTCCCATAGATAAATAATCTATACGGGAACATAAACTAATTTATGTTCCCAAACTGTGTTTTATCACATCATATTATCATTTTCTTTTAAGCATGTGAGAAAACCAGGTGTCTATATGCGCATATTTTATCTTCTCTGGGAAAATAATATGCTCTAGAAACTTATGGGAATGTTCTTTGGCTGAATTAGTTTAGCGTTAAACTCATACAAAATGTTCTCTTTACACAGAGGATGCATATAGGATTTTATTTAATTTCTTGGATGTAATATAATTAAATTCACATTTGAAATGGGGTTTGCACCGCTTTTAAACTTGGTTTATGATGGAGGTTAGAAACAAATTGCAGTGCCAAAGGTTACAGTTTGCAATGAGGTGCTATATTGCTACAATGTGATGGCAAGTTGTTAAGCAACAGGTAACCGATCACTATGTATGCGCATTACCTTTTTTAAAATTTGTTTCATTTCAAGCATCTTGTGTGTGTGTTTGTTTACATACCTATTCCGTAGTTTTTGGGAAGCTAAATCTGACAAAACCTTCCAGAACTTCCTTTTGGGAATGTCCTTATTTATAAAAAATGGTACAAAAATAAACAATTAATAACTAAATTGTAAACATGCAGAAAGTTTTCTGTTAGTGTTAGGTTGTAAAGTATATAATTATGAGTAGGTGAGAGTATGTTATTATATTGTAATTGTGTGATCTAATTTATAATGTTTTAATTGTGAAAACTAAACTGAACTGTATTTGTCACTATGCATGCAAGCTCAACTGGTCCCCGAGTAAGCCGCTCATGCTGTGGTCTAGTTATTGACCGCTGGGGTCAGGTGTGATTGACAGCTCTATTAAGGCTGAGAATCCATGTGACACTTAAATTCTAAATGGAGGAGTGAGAAATTTCACTTTCGATCACCTCACAGTGACACAGAGCTGCTTAGCGCTGACACTCACCGTGACATTCTTTTGATCACTTTAAAGGATGCCCTTTAACCCACCGCACTGACACCAACTCTGTATTATACACGCTCACAAACAGCAGAACAGCAATAAGAAATAAATCTATCAAAAAAATCTAAAAATATTTAACAAAGTAATAATTCTGAAGAGTGCGCTTGTGGACACATTTCTATCCCACACTATAAAACTCAATTAAGTTCAGAATACATTTGTGGAAACTTTTTGTCTCAAAATATTTAAGTAAACTAATCCTTTTTTTTTTCAAGTTAGTAGAACATAACATTTTTGTGACATGTGGGGCAGGTCTGAGAGCTGTGGAAGCGGAGCAAGGCCAGTGTGGTGCACATGTGTCTCTCATTAACAATCACCAGCATCCCTCTGCTCCCACATCTCAGGCTCCACTCATCATAATGTTAATTACATACAGTTCATTTACATAAACATCACATTCAGATCTTGATTAAATGTTAGATAGCAAACAACACATGGTATTATAACAGTATATTACAGTGGGGAGAGCAAGTATTTGAAACACTGCCGATTTTGCAGGTTTGCCCACTTACAAAGCATGTAGAAGTCTGAAATTTTTATCATTGGTACTCTTCAACTTTGAGTGACGAAATCTAAAACTAAAATCCAGAAAATCACATTGTATGATTTTTAAATAATTAATTTGCATTTTATTGGAAGACGTAAGTGTTTGATCACCTACCAACCAGTAAGAATTCCGGCTCTCACAGACCTGTTAGATTCTCTTTAAGAAGCCCTCCTGTTCTCCACTCATTACCTTTATTAACTGCACCTGTTTGAACTCGTTACCTGTATAAAAGACACCTGTCCACACACTCAATCAAACAGACTCCAACCTCTCCACAATGGCCAAGACCAGAGAGCTGTGTAAGGACATCAAGGATAAAATTGTAGACCTGCAAAAGACTGGGATGGGCTACAGGACAATAGGCAAGCAGCTTGGTGAGAAGGCAACAAATGTTGGCAATTATTAGAAAATGGAAGAAGTTCAAGATGACGGTCAATCTCCCTCGGTCTGGGGCACCATGCAAGATCTCACCTCGAGGGGCATCAATGATCATGAGGAAGGTGAGGGATCAGCCCAGAACCACACGGCAGGACCTGGTAATGACCTGAAGAGAGCTGGGACCACAAAGAAAACCATTAGTAACACACTACGCCGTCATGGATTAAAATGCTGAAGTGCACGCAAGGTCCCCCTGCTCAAGCCAGTGCATGTCCAGGCCCGTCTGAAGTTTTCCAATGACCATCTGGATGATCCATAGGAGGAATGGGAGAAGGTCATGTGGTCTGATGAGACAAAATTGAGCTTTACTCCACTCGCCGTGTTTGGAGGAAGAAGAAGGATGAGTACAACCCCAAGAACACAATCCCAACTGTGAAGCATGGACATGGAAACATCTTTCTTTGGGGATGCTTTTCTGCAAAGGGGACAGGACGACTGCACCATATTGAGGGGAGGGTGGATGGGGCCATGTATCGCAAGATCTTGGCCAACAACCTCCTTCCCTCAGTAAAAGCACTGAAGATGGGTCGTGGCTGGGTCTTCCAGCATGACAACGACCCGAAACACACAGCCAGGGCAACTAAGGAGTGGCTCCGTAAGAAGCATCTCAAGGTCCTGGAGTGGCCTAGCCAGTCTCCAGACCTAAACCCAATAGAAAATCTTTGGAGGGAGCTGAAAATCCGTATTGCCCAGCGACAGTGGGGAGTGGGCCAAAATCCCTGCTGCAGTGTGTGCAACCCTGGTCAAGAACTACAGGAAACGTATGATCTCTGTAATTGCAAACAAAGGTTTCTGTACAAAATATTAAGTTCTGCTTTTCTGATGTATCAAATACTTATGTCATGCAATAAAATGCAAATTAATTACTTAAAAATCATACAATGTGATTTTCTGGATTTTTGTTTTAGATTCCGTCACAGTTGAAGAGTACCTATGATAAAAATTACAGACTTCTACATGCTTTGTAAGTAGGCAAACCTGCAAAATCGTCAGTGTATCAAATACTTATTCTTCCCTCTGTAAAAAGACTGTCATTATATACTTGCATGTATTTAATCAAGCAACACACAGTATATATGGCCACATGCTCTACTCTTCACAACAATAGTGACCCTACAAAACTAACATAACAGAACCCCCTGTAAATCCCAACATTACACAACATTAAACACTAACTTATGTCCCCCTATGTTAATCTTGTGAAAAAACACACTTAATTTCAACATTTATTTATACAATGTGACACAAAGCATGCTGGGGATTGGAAATCTACTGTAACGCAATCATATTAAGTTCAGCTTACTACAATGACATTTTGAGTTCAACTTTTTTCTATTAAGTACAAATAACTTTCATTATTATTTGAGTAAAACAAACTCATTCCATTTAATTAATTTCACTGTTCAGTTTTACAGTGTATAAGACCACATGAACTGAAGAGCTGACAGATTTAAAAAGCTGAAAAGCAAAAAAAAATCGTAAAAGTGTGAGCTGAGTGGCTCTTTCAAGTGTACTCATTTAACCATGTGAATTATTTTCACAGATTTTGATCATACATCATGGCTTAAAGACTTACAGGTCAAAGGATAGTGCCAACATGATGGATGTAGTATGTCTGAGAATTTATTTGTTCTACTATACTGCATTACAGAGCTCCGCACATGGCATGCAGGGGGGAGAAAAGATATATTGGCCTCAAATTTAGAATTTGCACCTACAAATTAATTTTTTTCCTCATTTTAGTTAAATCGGCCACTAAATTCAAACGAGGGAATGAATTAGTACTACACAATTTACATGATATAAGTAAATGAAATGAAGCAAAAACATACCTTGAAAACATATTTCATCAACGAGAAGTATATTCTTTGTACATATTCTGAAAGTATGCAATTTCATACTCAAAAAGAGTGTTTACAGTGCTTACAGGCAACCAAATAAACTGTCTTGATTTTGATATGATTATTAGCTGGATGTAGCAGGTCAAAATAGAAAGCAACAGAGGCATTTGGTGAGGACAGTTTGTGTTCGGGGGTTCAAGTTTGGTGTATACGAAGACGTGGGGTACTTTGGCTGATATTTTTAGGTTCAGTGTGTGAGCACCCCTGACCTTCCAGACCTCCAGAATGTAGGTGGCAATTCATGGGGTGAGACAGCTGCTGCTGGTGTGTGTGTTTGTGTGTTTATTTCTTTCTTGCAAACCTACATATACAACTCTAGCATTCCAGCCCTACCACAGATACACACACCTACATGGACAAACACATCCATCTAAGCTAGAAGTAAGTGGGTGGTAATAGTGACTTGATGTTGACCCGAATGTGACCCTCAGTCAATCTCTCCTCCCTAAACTGGGCTCATTTCCGTGGAATGCACCCCACGTTCCCACGTATCTGTAGCAGATAACATTTTTATCTCTTCCAGTGCAACACACACCAAATCTACACCTGTTCAATCTAATGCGCCATGCTAAAATGAGACCCCTCTGACAACAACAACAATAGAGATTAGACAAATTCACACACAAATTACAGGTAAGAATGGGAGGTTTTTGTGTGTTTATCAGGATCCCCTGTTGCCCTCAGTCACTTAACACCCTCAGACCCTGCATTTTCTAAAATTATTATTAATGATAATTATGATTATCATCAATAGATTCCTGTGTTGTTTGTAGCTCAGTCAGTTGCTCACTTTCCCCATCTGCCTGTCACACACTCACACACTCTCATCACAGGTGATTCTGCCATCTGTTGCCACCAGTCAAAGTTGCTAAGATATGCAAAGTACAGAAATGGCAACACACTGATACTCATTCACACACATATATTCAGCAAGAGTGTCTTGAGGACAGACTGAAAGGGTGGTATGCAATTATGTTGTACAATATTTCCATTGTGACATGTTAGTTGATTAAAATAAGACCAAATAATGATAGAGCCTGCTAGATTGCTATTTCCTATAAGAAAATTATTATTTTTATTATTATTGTTAGCTGAGCCCAAAAATCATTTTTAAAAAAAAAAATTCAGACACATAATTTTGCAGTACAAAGGCAGCTATAATAGGATACAAAATATGAAATAAAAATGCAATAACAAAATAATTCCAATAAAGTATTTATTTTTGCAGTTCTATATTCAAATATCACACTAGAAGTAAGTGGATGGTTATAGTTTGAACATTCTAAGGGGCTTTTCAAACATAATGCATAACATTTCATAACACCCCTAAGACTAGAACGACCTAAAACGTTATATTCAGGCAGTTCAATTTGAATTCATTGCAGAAAAGTTTGAAAAACAATATTGAAAATGTTTGAGAAATCTCACAAGTGCTGTAGTAAATTGTTTGTTTGAGATCTTCTGGCTAATTTTTAGTCAACCTCAGATTTGAGTTGGAAGTGCTATTTGAGACTGTAAAGCAGCAGTCTTGCTGAACTTTACTGACCTGAAGAAACTGTCCAGTCTAAAATGGATGTGTCAGTACTTGGTCTTGTAAGCACTGAACCAGTTGTGCGTGTTTATGTTGTGGCAGCAATTCCCGGGCTTTCTGCTTGAACGTCACGAGGAAAGCCCCTCTGGCTAACACACACGGACAAATAAACACACATTTGTGAATAATACACACACATAATGTGGTGTGTATATTAACATGTGCTTGGTTTAGTACAGGGACCAGCCTTCTTTAATAGTTGAAGTTATGGAAGATCAGTAGTTTTCCACCAAGCCTTTCATGAGTATTATATATATGCATATTATATTATATTATTACTAAAACATTGTTATACAATTACAATGTATGTACATAGAATTTTTATCATTATTAAGGATTTTTAAACACTGAGACAATTGTTTTAACAGACTTTATTTTTATTTATACTTTGCAGACAGATTTTTACTTTCCCTTATTTTATGCATCTTTCCAAGTAAGCACATATATCTCAAGTGTTATTATTAACATCTGATAGACCACTTATTTCATTGCATACTCCAAGAGGTTCTTTTGTTACTTTTTTCAGATGGAAACATACAAACTGAATAGACGCCTAGGTGACTTATGCATGTAAAAAAGATCTACCTAGCACCTTTAAAGGTTCCTCCAGCGATAAACTGAATAATACTTTTGAGTGCTAGACATAAGCACACACACATACACACAAACACCTGCTTTGTTTTCTTTTTGTTATATTGTTTTCTTTTTGCTATTGTTTACAGCTGCTTTGTGTCTCATGGTAGGAATCTCTCGTACATAGAATAGAGAGTGGGGATAAATTGCAGGAAGGGAAAGAGACTTCTGTCATTTAGTGTGACCGTCATATGGTCCATGTGCTTATTTAATTACTGGATGGAAGCCAAATAGGAAAATGGAGAAAGACAGTTTGAGAAAGATAGGTGTGACGTGATGTAATGATAATAGCATGCACTCAATATTAGACTTACTAGTGTTTGTATGCAAAAGATCTTAGTCAGAAACACAATTGCATCACCTGAGACAGCAACACTCTCTCTCACACACATACACACGCAGAACAATAGACACAGATTTAGAAGGCTGTGGGAAAAAGAATACAAACGCACTGTCTGTCCTGCACACACACGGTACATATCCTCCCCACCCATTACAACACCAACCATCACCACTGTCCTGTCTTCAAAAGACAGTTTATGCAAAGCTATGAGCTGCAAATGCAGTCTCGAAAACTGGTTTGCATAATCACAAAGACACAGCCGATGGGTATCGCAGTCAGCTCTAAAAAGGTTCACATTTTGCATTTATTTTATAGGGGCATTTGTTTGCGGCATGTCCAGTGTTTTACTTCAGTTCATTTATGCAGATTACTGTAAGTATCTGAATTATAAGTGATATAGGAGATGGTCTCATCTGATTGTAATGTATGTGTGTGTTTTGAAAGTGTTATGACAGTGAAAACTGGACAGAATCCCCAAAAGTGTTTTTGTCAGCCTGTGTTGGGAGGGTCAAGCTGTGTATATGTGATTCAGGAAGGTCGGTGTGTGCTAAAATAGCCTGGCCTTTGTGGTTTAAAGGAAGTCATACAAAAGGAGGGACCTGAGAACTGACAGTGAAGTCAGAACAGACAATGAGACACATGTAATGTTGAACAGAACAAATCTGCATGGAAATGCTAAATGACAACACTGTTTGTGGCGTCGAGCTACAACTTTCATCTGTTGTCCTAGTATTGTTTAACTGAATATTGAATATATGATTTTAGTTGAATTAAGATGTGATTAAATTAAATGTAAAATATGGAAAGAATTGTTTTACTTTGACAGAAAAGTGCCTGTACATGTACACTAACGTTCAAAAGTTTGGAGCCAACAATGGAAACGTTGGAGCCAACGTTTTTTTGGGAAAAAATTCGTCATGCTGACCAAGGCTGCATTTATTTGATCTAAAATACAGTAAAACAGTGATTTTAAATTTAATTAAAACATTTTTAAATGTAATTTATTCACACGTAATGGCAAAGGTGAGTTTTTATGCAACAGCTGCAGTGCAACTTTGAGAACGCCCATTTATCAATATGAGGGCAAAATATTATTTTTATGGGTAATTAATTTATAAGTCAACACATGAGACCTTCAATAAAAGCTGACTTTATTTACATGCATTATACGGTGAAATTGAATTACAATTGCAGCTTGACAAGCAAAATCCATCCATGCACTGGATGGAAAGTTGTTTTATTAATTAATCACAGATTTTCAAAGCAACATCCTTACTTGACACCTCCATGTTAAACTAGTTTTATTAACTGGTATTAGTCAGCATTCAAATATAGAAACATGGTTCTCAAAGCTCTGCACTCTTCCACTCTCCTTCATTGCGAGGTTTCTGTCATTCACACCCCCACTGTGATGTCACCATCTGTAGCCCTAGACCTGTCTGCCACCAGTGTGTGTGTGAGTGAATGCACCATCTGTCCTCTGTGCTCCTCCCTTTGATGCTGTTATATATGCTGCTTGTGAGTATATCACTAGCACATCTCGCACTCATGCATCTCACACCATTAACACTCTCCATTTCATTCATATACTCAAGCCATGAAACCCTTGAGGCAGTATTACATTTCTCTAATCATGTACATATGACCCATTAGTCGAGTGCTCATGTTCCTATTGATTCCTTTGAGCATATGTCCATGCAACGTTTCATTCAGTCTTTACAAAATGTCAGTTTGAGTTTATGGTGAGTATAACAATGATTTATTGTGCATCTTGCTATTTTGAAGCTCAATTCCAAAGCCTATATGAGCTGCCTACATTTAAGACATTGTAGTTTTATCATTATTTCATTCATTTTAAATATACTTGTAAGCAATTTAGTTGTGCAAAGTAGCGCCACCTAAGTAAAAACTATTTCATTTTATGTTTATGTATGCTATGCATTTATGCTTTTAAAGGTGCGGTCACATTAGCTAAATTTTGGCAAAATCTGGCTGGAAAAAAGTTTAATTGTCAATAGTGTAGAAATGCATGAAGCACAACTCACTCAGAAGCTTTTTTCAAACCACGCATCTTTCTGTTGTTCAGTGCACAAATTCATGTGACCAACTTGATTGTGAGGGAAATAATTACTTTCATATTATGACAGATAACCTAAAAAGCACCCATTTCTTTACTATTTTGTCAAAATTAATGAAAAATAAAACATTAAAAATTATTTAAGTGAATTTAGGCATACTAGAATTATAATGTACAGAATGAAAATAGATTTTCATTTTGAGATTTGATAAAGATTACATTTTAAAGCATTATTAAATTAATGTTTTAAAGATGAACTAAGTGGGGGGTTAAACGGTGAGAAACAATCTCTTTATTTAATAAAGAGAAACCTATCAAAAAACCTAATATTTACCAATAACCAATAAACATTATGCTGATGTCATGCATCCTTAATTCCATTGTTTATGTGTACTGTGTGTTTTTACCATTAGTTTAGCAACATGCATCAAACTATTGGAACCTACTGTGAATCACTTTTTATGATGTTTATTTCATTTAGGATATTGCTTTAGATGGCAGTAGTCTATGTATAGACAATAGACAATGAGACCTATAGGGTTTTGAACAGATCTCTAAATGTTTAAATTAAACATTTTCATAAAGGTAGGAGGACTTAAAATAAACAGACACACGGCTGTAACCTCTTAATTCGTTTTCCACACTCTAGTGTACATCAATCAGCTCTGTAAGCCTTAAGTGTGAAAACAGACACTGCAATAATTGAAAAGTGTCATCCGAAGACAGCTCAACAAATGGCTGACCAAAGAGCTGCCAGTTGATGGTTGATCAAGAAAAGGGTATTTGAGGCATAGATTTACTATTGCTGTCTGTACTCTTACAGGTTGCCTGATATTTTCTGTTTCTGGATGTGTTAAAGTTCATTTCCTGTAGCCAATACTAAAGTACTTGCATTACGATAATAACATCACACCGAGCAGTGAATGATATAATACTCCCATAGCTGGCAATAAGGATACAATTTTAAAATTTTTGTCCTGTGAACAAAAGTGTTAGCCCTGCTTTGGGTTCAGGGACCTAAATTAGCAGTGACACCTGTTGTCGGTTTTATAAACTGCAGCAGGTCTATACTCGTTTGAAGAGATACACTGGAAAAAAAAGAAATTGGTGAAGAAACAATTTTCACTCTAGGAACTCTAGGAATTTCTAGTAAATTCTACATCAATTACAAAAGACACAGCTAGTAGCACATTGAATTAAACACGGAATTTTTTGGTATTTTCCTGTATCTGTAATCTGTTTTATTTACAACGTTGAAAAAAATCTTTTTTTATTATTATTATTTTTTTTTTTACATTGTATGCTGAAGGTTTCCCATAGCACATCTCAGATAACATTTTCATTTCAGAGGATGATTGGGGTGGTCACGCCTTAGTCATCAGAGTTTCTATTGAGTGGTTTTGCCATGTCCGTTTCTAAATCAAATGGTAATATCCCGTTCCTTTTCCAAAGGCTTAATGAACTCTAAGAACACTGCCTGCTGAACAGAAACCATTCCCCTTGAGAACAGCTCAAGAGAGGATGTATATTAGTGTGGGTGTGTTTCTAACTTTGCCTTTGAGGTTTTTTTCATTTAGCAGATGCTTTATTAAGAGATTTATTTTCTGTACTTTGAGGACACATTTCCTGGAAAATGTCTCAGAAGGTTAGCTATATCTGATTGGGAACATCTCAAATCTTTAAGGGTACTAAATAATGCCTTTTATTTAGTATTCACTCATAAATATGCCAAAAAAAAAATCTATAGAAGTCACTGGTATGTCCCTATATAGAGAGTTGAGTAAGTGTGTGTGTGTGGGAAGTGAGCCTTGAGTTTTTCCGTGGTGTTTTCTCAGCTCCAATCATTACCACTGCGGAAATGCTAATGGCTGTTTGAATAAGAGCAGGTTCGAGGGGGCACTGGGGGCTCAAGGCTTTGTTTGACTTGCTGATCCTGTCTGCCCGGCGGCTCTCAGACGCTGTTGTTTTTAAATTACGTAGGGGATATTGCTGGCCAGGCAAAGATATACAAGTGGAAGCCCAATGCTTTTAAAAACCACGGGAAAAATGCTGAACGTAACAAATTATAAACCCTTGTCTTCAGCTCGCCTCTCGCCACAAATGATTTATGTTTGAAATAATATTGCTACAAATCACTTCTGCGAGGCCTCCGATGGGCCAGCCTGTTTTTGGACTTAGGAGTAATGAGGGATTAGACAAAGTCTCGGGTCCTGTTACGCTATAGCTTGTGGAGACAAACACTTCAGTGAGAAGTTATACTTTCTATAAGCCTGTACATATGATGTAAAGATATTCATAATGCCTTATCATATACATCGCAATCCCACAATTTAATAATTACTTTTTAAACTTTTTAAACTTTAAACCTGTAAACACATGATATCATATGGTGTTTTAATGCTTAACAATATTTTAAAAATGGTAGGTCTAAATATGCATATAACTATGACCATGAATAAAATGATGCATGAAACTGTATTAAATGGCATTAATGTGAAGCAGTGCTTTAATGGTATGAAATGAAATGAAATAAAATAAAATAAAATGACTTTTATTGTATAGACAAAAAAAAAAAATGGAATGACATGAATTAATGACAGAGGTTTTACTTTTGGGGGAACTAACCCTTTTTAGTATCACTTTGTAATGTATTATATTCAGAAAGTGCCACTGAAAGGTATGAATTTTGCCCTCCTGCTTTCTCAAGGATTATTATGGCCATAAACTTTAATATCTTGTGAAAGGGCTCAGAGTATTTCATTAGAGTGGAATGTCCAGCTACTCAACGGAAGAGCGCTCTCACTAACATGATAAAGGATGTGTTTTGGACAAACCAACTCAGCCGAGCAGAACCACATACATCCCTAATTATCTCTCGCCGCACCATTACATCCAGGAATCTAAACAATAGAGGTGAAATATGCATCATCAGATGATATTAGAAAGACAAGAGCATATGTATGGGCTCTGTCAGAAAACGAACAAGCAGCCTATATAGTCTGTATGGGAACATAAATAGTTACTTAGTCAGTATTGAGTTTTCAAACAAATAATGATGTAGTTGAGTTTATTAAACCTAAGTTATGCAAAACAGTTGAAGACCATAATTAAACTTACTATGTAATACAGATAGAGTATTAGCAAATGCAATTTGTTAGATAATTGAGACTGTTAGACTAACAAACTGAGAACTTAAGAAAAGTTGATAAGAAACAATTATCATCTCTCTCTCTATGACTCTCTCCTTCATTTTTGCCTGAACAGGGCAAAACATTTCATTACCATCTAAAAGTCACAAAAATGCTGTAACACAGCACTGCAAAGAGCTTTAATAGGGATGTAAAATGTGTTTTTTTGTGTGTGTGTTCACCTCACAACCCATACACAGTCCCCAAACTAGTGCAAATGGACACTCACACTTTACTGCAGAGATTTATTGCTCTCTCCTTAATTCTCTTTCTCTGGGTGGGTTGGGAAACATCTGGAGGTTACAATGGCTTCCACAAACACCACCAATCCTTAACCCACAAACACACGCGCACACACACACACACACACACACACACTAATTAGAGTGAGTGACATTGCCAGTGCTGTTGTCAGTTCTTGTTAATGGAGCAGTTGTGGATGTCATGCTTTATAACATCATCAGAATGGAACAAGCATGTCACCAGCAGATGCCCAGCTCAAGACACCAGGGATTAACAGAGTGCTGGGTTCGAAGTTAAATGATTTGAATTTTTTATTAAGTCTACACACATTATTGTAGAAGAGAATTGTGGTTATACTTTTCTTTTGTTTTATTTGGTCAAAATCCTGAAACTTTGTTTATTTCCAATTTTGGCATTTATTTGGCATACATTTGAGATTGTCTCAAACGGATGTCTCATTATCCGTTGTACTGTTCATTAATGGTAATTAGTGTTTTTAAATAATTGAGAAGTCTTTATTTTTATCTGATACAATATGGAAAGTTCACTAAGAATGATTTGCATGTATTTGCATGTATACTGTCTGCATTGTTTTAGTGCTTGATTCCCTAACTGTATTATACAAATTAGGTAATGCCTAACACTTCTCGCAAAGTTGGTTGATTGTTGATGATGTATAGTTGATGCTTAGTGAAAGAACGCTTTTTTTTTTTGCACTGAAACACTATAATGCACAAAAGTGGCACAATTGTTAAATGGCTTGTTTGTCAGTTTGTTACAGCATAACTTCAGTAAATTGAAAGTTGAGATCTACACTCTAACAAATGTGTATCCCTGTTCCTCTCCCTCATTTCTCCCCAGTC
This sequence comes from Zacco platypus, assembly GCA_038088235.1. NCBI lineage: Eukaryota > Metazoa > Chordata > Actinopteri > Cypriniformes > Xenocyprididae > Zacco > Zacco platypus. The sequence continues at coordinate 22,083,916 of CM076081.1, read as the reverse complement.
ACGTTGACTCTATAAGTGAGATGGATGGTTATGATTATTCACAGACAGCACAGGAAGAACAGAGCTCTCTATTGGTGTGCCGACTGCCAGTGGCTATCCTAAACAGATCTGAAATTCAGAACTGTGGTTTCATTCTGTTCAGACATTGGCCTGGGAGAAAATGTGAAAAAGACAGAGAGAGAGAGAGAGAGAGAGAGAGAGAGAGAGACTGAGAGCGAGATCAAGGTTTGATTGCTGAGAGGTAACATCCACAGGTTAAGCTCTGGCCTCTAACATAGCAGACCAAACCTAATCATTTGCGAGATCATCTGTTTTTAAAAGCACAACAGCACCGTTACAGATTTCAATCAGCACTTGGGGACACCAGCAACACAAAACAGCCTTTTCGATTAAGACTGATTTAACAGATTGAGGAAATATGAGGGTTTGGAGTCATTCTGTTTAAATGGGATTCTCAGCAGAAAATCCTGTTTCATACTAATTTGGATAACAGTTCCAAAAGTCGTATCGCCACTTCCATCTCTCTCTTTCTCTCTCTCTCTCACCAGCTCTGAACTAAACTGTCTTCAGGTCTTTGCTGTCTTTTATATACTTGCAAATACTTTCTAAGGTTCTAAGCATCCTAACTGAAATAATAACAGGCCTAAATTTAATCAGGAATTTTATGTACCGAATTTGAAGAATTCTGCAAAACGTAGTTAATCATTGATGAAATGAACTGTGAGTGATCTTAAAGAATTAGTTCACTTTCAAATGAAACTTAGCCCAAGCTTTACTCACCCTCAAGACATCCTAGGTGTATATGACTTTCTTCTTTCTGATGAACACAATCTGAGATATTTTAGTAAATATCCTGAAGCATCTGACCTTTATAATCTCAGTGAACAGGGTTATGAGTATGAGCTGAAGAAAGTGCTTCCATCCACATCCATCCATCATAAACGTTACTCCACACAGCTCCGGGGGGTTAATAAAGGCCTCCTGAAGTGAAGCGGCGTGTTTGTTTAAAAAAAAAAAAATCATAATTTTTTAAGAAGTATATAAGTTATCCATAAGTTACGATGTAAAATATCTAGTTTCTGCCCGACTGCCTTCCGTATACAACAAATGAAGAAAGTGTAAAACTCTTGCAATTAAAAAAGTTTACTCTACGTCCTACGTCTTCCCTATTCAACTTACTGAAATAGCTTAACTGACACAATGTCAGTTTACACTTTCTTCATAACTTGAATATGGAAGGTGGTCTGGGAGAAGCATTCAGATACTCTTTTACTCAAGTCGTATTGGATTTGTTTACTTGTAACTTGTAATGGAGTCATTTTTGCTGTAAGATATTTGTACTTTTACTCAAGTAAGGCTTTCAGGTACTCTTTACACCCCTGACCCGGAGCCGTGTGGAGTACAGATAATGGATGGATGGAAGCACTTACTTCAGCTCATATTTGAGACCCTTGTTCACTAAAAGCTTGGATGCGTCAGGATATTTATTAAAATATCTCAGATTGTGTTCATCAGAAATAAGAAAATCATACACATATTGGATAGGTTGAGGGTGAGTAAATCTTGGGGTAATTTTCATTTGAAAGTCAACTAATCCTTTAATGTTAGATGAAAGTATAATGTGATTCTCCAAAATATTTAATAAAAGAAGAACACAAGACTCAGTCTATATATTGTTATATGTATATAGTTTTGTAAACAAGCAGTTTGGAAATCTGTGTATTTCTGATGGTGCATATATATCTTTAATACCAGATTTTAATACAGTATTAGTAAATGTTGAAATTAACATTAACAAAGATTAATAAATGCTGTATAAGTGCAGTTCATTATTAGTTCATGTTAACTAATGAACCTTATTGTAAAGTGTTACCTTTATAAATTGACAAATTATTTTACTTGTTGCTGTGGGATTGCCTTTTTTCTGAAGGATGTGATGCTGCCTTGGTCAAAGTTATCTTGGAAGGCAGCATAATGTTATTGCCAACCTTTCTGAACAGCCTTTGTGCAGGCAGGACATCTGTGATGTCTTAAACATCTTGTTTTATATCTTGCCATCTAGGTAGGCAGCTTGCTACATTTTAGAACCAAACTAATGTCTTCCTCCTCTTCTCTCTCTTTGTGCCTATTCAAACACAAGCACACACTACTGAACATCCACGTTAACCTTTGACCTCTGAGGTCATCTGATAGAGTTCAGTTTGATCCTCTAATTGTGACACTTGGCATACTCTCTCATGCCTGATCACACTCTTTCTGTCTCAGTCTCTTCCTTTCTCACAAACAAGCACAAACACACACGCTGAGCTCACTGACCTTTTCTGACATACGGTTCCCTATGGGTTCAGTTTATCCTCTAATCTTCGGTTTAGAAAAATCAGATGTGTAATATTGTATAACAGGTCATAGTTAATGGACTGTGCGGATAACATGAACGACCCCAATGGGCTTCTCAGTTTGCAAACTACCAGGGTCTTGCAAATTAATACCAATGCGGTGATGTTGACGTGACATTAATCTTATCCAGTGACCTGAAATAACGTTCGTGAAGATCGCTATGCAAACGTCCGGTCCTGCTGTCAACTGCGTTACACACACAAACGACACATGGTGTCCAGATTACCCTCAGACAATCACACAATGTTTAAAAGGCACAAACAAACGCTTTAGGTTCACGGCATTCACTCATTTCTGTGCTTTATCTTTCTTGGGTTTTTTTTTCTTGCCAGATCATGTTTATTTGCCCGGCTGTGAGGTGAAAGAATGTCTGGTTCTCACTGAGCTTTTGTGCTTTCTTCAGGTCAGCCACATTTTGCTGGTGAGAGCTTGAGCTGATGTCCACTCTGCCATGCCGCTTACTATTGTTCTAGTGGGAAAAAGTTCACAGATTTCATAATCTCCCGGAATCATCCACTCTGAAACAGGTTACATGAGAACCGGCTGCTGTTTCGGTGCTCACAGTTTATGGTTTGGAGGTATTTGTTGGGTAAATGTTTTCTTTGGCCCAGCTATGAAACATGTTAAAAGACTGTCTGGATGTTTTGCTTTATATTGACAGACATCCTCACACTTGAGGTGTTAACAATGTCTTGTTGTGTGTGTAGGGAGACTTCTATTAAAGCTTATTGTGTTAACTCATGTACATGGCTGTTTAACATTAAGCAGTTAAGACATTAATGCATCTAAACAACAACAGATTTAGCAAACAGCAAAACTTGGAAGACATTATCCGCAAATGTTCCAAATCCAAGTGAACCGTCATGGAGTTGTAACCTACTTGTTTCAGAGAACATTCAGTATTGTTCCCATAAATGTTTGCAAAATGATAACGTGGAACTTTTACTTTATGTTCACACCACCATTTTTTTTTTATTTTTTTATATTTGAATATTAATATTTGGGTAACACTTTACAATAAGGTTCATTAGTTAATATTAGTTAACTACATTAGTTAACATGAACTGCACTTATAAAGCTTTTATTAATCTTTGTTAATGCTCATTTCAACATTTACTAATACATTATTAAAATCTTGTTAACATTAGTTAATGCACTAACATGAACAAACAATGAAGAACTGTATTTTCATTAACTAACACTAACAAAGATTAGTAAATATAGTAACAAATGTATTGCTCAGGATTAGTTCATGTTAGTTCATACATTAACTAATGTTTAACTTATGAACCTTATTGTAAAGTGTTACCAACATTTGTCTAGCTAAATCTTATTTTATTTTGAATTCATTTTTTAATGAGCTTGCTGCATTCTGGAATTGCCTTAACCACAACAGAATCAGCTGTTTTATTTTATTTTATTTTATTTTTTATATATAAAGCAGCCTCGAGATGTGGAGGAATCTCAGAATATTGGACCTTCTGCTTTTAGTGTTTTCTTTTTTGAATGGATTACATGAATCAGTGGCGTAAACAGAACTTTAGAGTCCTGCTCGGAAAATCCTTTGTTCCTAGAGGTTTGTTCTATGATGTGTGTGTGTGTGCGTGTGTGTGTGTGTGTGTGTGTGTGTGCTTGTGGTCCTGGTAAACATTTTGTATTGGGACAAAAGGTACCCGCAAAGATGGCAATATCCTTGTGGCAATATCCGTGTGTCGCTTATAAATTCATAGTTTTTGAAATTGTAAAAATGCAGAACGTTTTCTGTGATGGGTAGGGTTAGGGTTAGGGGATAGAATATACAGTTTGTACAATATAAAAACCATTACGCCTATGGAGAGTCCCCACAAAGATAGCAAAACCGTTTGTGTGTGGGGTGTGTGTGTGTGTGTGTGGACACAGAAAAGCCAACTAGAGCAGTGCTGCCAGGTGACTCACATCTATGTGTTTACGACATCTCCTCAGGAGGTCACAGAGATTAATGAACCTGAAATAACTCCTGTTAGCAGGTGAGATAGAGGGAAAAGGTTTCCAGGTGTGAAATGAAGGAGGAAAAGAATAGAAGGACAGACGGAGGGATAGGAGAGCGCTTGTCATTGATTAAATTAATTAGTATAGAGCTGAGCTTGCACTCAGTATGACAAAAACATAATTTCAAATTAAATTTAAGACTATTTACAATACTGTTTAATAGGTTTTTTTTTAGTTAAAGAGTGCTCTCTAAAGCTGATTTTTTTTAATTAAAAATAAAGACAAAAAAAACAGTAATACGGTGAAATAATATTACAACTTAAAATGTTTTCTATTTTTATATATTTTAAAATTAAATTTATTCCTGTGATGGTAACACTGGGAATTTTCAGCATCATAACTCACATGACCCTTCAGAAATCAGTCTAATATACTGATTTGATGTTCACGAAACATTTCTTCTTATCAATTTTGAAAACATTTGTGCTTTTTTTTTTACCTTTTTTTTTCTTAATATCTTAAATAATAATATATATGGTGCTTTTAAAAAATCAATTTCAATTCATTCAACAGTTTTTAACTTTATAATTTCCCTTGATTTCACAGCTATTCATTAGGGAAAAAAATGTGTATTACTATTGCCCCCATCACAATAACTGTCTTCTACATTTAATATCACTAATCTTAAACCATTCTTTACCTCTGAAAACACTCTTAAAGCTAAAGTCTGTAGTTTCTGCACCAGTATTTACACTCTGTGGGGAAATTAGCCTACAAATTGCTTGCGTCTCTACACATTAAGCTGGCAAAGGAGAAAGTCTTTTAACTTCCAAAAACTTGTTCACTTCAGCTTTAAATGTTCAATCATTCATCACAAACAGGTTTTAGAAGAATTGGCCAAGCCAAATTGAGTTCCCACATGCATTTCTAGCATTACAGTGCACAAGGAAATTACACTTTCAAATCCTCTCCTCTCGGTTCACTTTTCATTCTTTCTTCACCCTCTCTCCATCTCTAAAACCCATGACCTGGAGCAGAGCACAGGGATGAAACAGACTCAAAACACTGTCTGGCTCTCTTCGTGTCAATTAAATACTTGTGTGCTGAAAGAAAGAGAGATAGAAAAACAGAATTGATTGACACTTTGGAGTTAATCCCCATATCAACGACTCCTGGAGAGACGGGATACACTTAGAGCACAGGGGATCACCGACAGGAAAGAAAGAGAGTGAAATGAGGGAAGGAAAGGACAGAGGACGGGGGAAGATTTCAGAATACATTATGGACACATACATAGGCTTAGACTCATCTATCCATCTTTATTCCCTCCTTTTCTCTGCTCAGGCTCCAGGGGGGGATGGACGCTGCTGTCCGTGCCTGAGGTGAAGGCCCCTCGCTGGGCAGAGGATGGAGCAGCAGTGGGGTTGGAGGTCTGGTGATGTTGCTGGTGTCCTGCTGAACAAAAGGTCTCTATGAGTGAAACACACAACAGCATTTTAATGAGCCACAGTCTGTTAATATTTCAACACTCAGTTAGGACTCTTCCAGACTTGGGGCAGCAGGGAGTGGAAAGGAAGGTGCTTGGAGAGATGGATAAGTGCAATAAATTGAGCTCTGAACTGCATGAGATGAGTTTTTGAGGGTTAATCACAGTAGATGTCCTAAAGGGTTCAGTCTTTGAGACTAACTAATGTGTGTGTAGTGTTTCATTTGTATCTGTATATTGCTGGGTTCATTGCGGAATGCTCAGAAATAGAAAATACTCACATCTACAAAATTAAATTCATCTAGAGTTTGCATGTGGTGGAAATAAAATGAACTGGAATTAGACTTAGACTAGGCTAGAATTACAAATAGAAATAGCCAGAAAGAAAGAAGAGAAGAAAGAATAAGAAGTAAAGGTAAACTTGTTTACGTCTCTAAAGGGATTAGTTGAGGAAGCCATTTACCCATCAGCCCTTGCGTGGTAGAGTGAGCATCCACCGGTGTGGAACGCTGCTCTTTACACACCCACCAAAGAGGATCATGGGATACTTATTCAAAGCCACAACAATGATGAAAGAGAGTCAAATTTGAACAACAGTTTCTTTCTTTCTTTCCATTATAAATTAACAAAATGAATATATACACACACACACAGGACTTTTATCTGGGGACCCCACCCTGGTATGCGATTTGGCTCATTTTTGCCATCATTGGGCTAGTTTTGATTAGCAATTGGGCTTTTTTTATGCAGACCTGGCAACCTTGCTTTCCACAGCTCAGACCCATCTGAGCTTTAAATGTACTTGATAAAATTAGATCATGAGCAACACATTTTAGACTGGTATGGCACGTCATAAAATGTAAACTAGTTGCATAAATGGCTCGCTGCTGCTCCAGACTTTTTCTTTATTGACAACGCACCAGCATTAGTGAAGCTCTTTCAAATGTGAAATATTTATCTTGGTCCTGTCTGTAATCTATCCCTCTGGTTTTTGTTGTCTTCAGGTTAAAGTTGAGACGCCTCTTTTGTCCTCACATGTCACAACACTGTTAACCAGCAGCTGCTGCAGAAAGGCCTCATGGGAATGCCTTTCCTTATACCTGTGCTAAAAGCTTTTCCTTCAGGTGTGTGTGTGTGTGTGTACGTTAACCTTTGACAGCACTGGGGTTCAGATGCGTTAACACTGCCTCTCTCACTGAGTTTGAAAATAGTTAAAGCGGAGGAGAAGAAAGGAAAGAAAGGAAGAAAGAAAAAACACAGAGAGGAAATCAAGGGGACAGACCCTTGGGCAGACGCTTTTTTCCCTCATTCAAAGGAGCCGCCGGATCAGCCGGAGACTTCAAGTGAAACCCGATAATGTTAGTGGTCAGAGAAACATTTACAGGTGGCATACACATTACTCTCTGTTGCTTGTCCTCTCTCTTTCCCCCTCTTTCTCCTTCTCCGAGACAGAAAATCTCAAACACCTTTTCTTTCCCTCGGGAAGACTTTGTTCTGAAGTGCTCTGGGATCATTGTTGTGGCTCTCCTTCGAGCATGTTTCATTTTTAAACAGTTTCCTCTCTGTGATGGTCTCAGATATGCTTCTCTCTCTGAGAAGGCCGATAAACAGACAAACTATTTAACCGGCGAAAGACAAGAGATTTTTAGTGTGATCGCAAGTCAAAGCCATATGTTCTCCTCTCTCTTTCTCTCCCTCTCGCTAATGAGTGTATTTCTCAGCTCCTCTGCGGATTAGGCGTGCAAAGAAAGAGTGAAGGAAAGAAAAGATCCAATTGAGAGACGGCGAGGTCCGCCGAGCTCAATGGGAGAGAAAAGCGGGTGAGAAAAAGGGGGCGAGAGGTAGAATGGCATGATCTGCAGGGGGCAGACCCTCACTCCAGGACCTTCCTCTCTTTCTGTCGTCTCTTTTTCCCCCTGTCCTCCTCCGCTCTGCCTTTGGGATTCAAATGCCGTCTCATTAGTTTTTATTGGATTGAAATGTTTCGCGAGGTCCGTGTTCACGTAGGGTTTGGTGGTGGGATTCGAGAGGCTAAGAGTGCACCAAATAAGTTGTATCCTTTTGCCTTTCTTTCGCTCAGCTTTTCACAAGCTCATTCCCATCCCTCCTTCTGCGCCTGCTAATTGTGCTGTCGTCTTCACGCTTCAATTTGCGGTGAAACCGCTTAGAAGTTAAAATAAAGGAGCCGTTTTCACTCTCTACGCACTTCAGTCCTCTGTTTGTGCTTTTTTGAGTGCAAATTGATGTGTTTGACTCTCATGAGAGACGAAAGGATTGGGGACACATTTATCCATGCCCAGCTTAGAAGACAGTACAAAATGCGGTGCTGTATGCAATTACATAACCACGTCAATTATTTTACTCACCAGAAACAAAAGTACTCTCCAAACATCAATATGCCAATAAGTTTACAATGAAAAAAAAAAAATTCTGCATTGAGCATCTTATTCTCTTGACTTCACCTAAATTTGAAATGGACACAAATAGTACATCCATGTAGTTTTTTATTATTTTTTAGCCAGATGATATTCACAAACTTTTATTTTTTTTACATTGTAATGTCCTTCTCTTAAGGTTCTTTGCTTACAGGGTCTCAGTCTCCTGCTATTGTGTTGTTTCCTGTGCTGGCTCCTGTTATCAGTGGAGATCTGCCTCTGTAGCTTTCTACAGACTGGGACAAAAACACAAAGAGCCACTACACACACACCTACACACTTTCCCAGGCTTACTCCGGTTCAAAGTAAATTATGCATATGAGCATTTGTCTGTGACATCTTTTGTTTCCAAATCTGATTTTCCTATATGGGTGTTTCATGGCCTCATAGACCTTTAGGAAATAAAGTCTCTTAAAACTCTTTTCATATTTTCACTATTTAATTAATAACAGTGCCCAACTGCTGAAGACACAGGCATCTCAAGAGAACTTTTTTTCTGAAACTTTTCCACATCGTCAATTCAACGACATCTTAAATGATGTATTGTGTTTACTAGCATTATGGATATGAGGGAAATGACTATGATGGAAATTTGTTTCCTTTTCGATTATTCAAAGGTGACAATTCATACTTTCATGATGGATTTTCATATTAAATGTTGAAGGCATGATACAAAAAAATGTTTTTACACACACACATTATGGATATGCAGTTTACGAGGCCTCTCCTTAGGCGTAATGATTTTTATACTGTACAAACCATAAATACTATACCCCTACACTAACCCTACCCCGAAACACACCCGTCACAGAAAACTTTTGGCATTTTTTGAATTACAAAAAACACTGTTTAGCATTTTTTAAAGCCATTTGTTTTACAAGGACACAGGATACATTGTAATACCCATGTCATTATACACTTTTATGTCCAAATATGCACACACACACACACACATTTCATTTAAAACACACGTCATCATTTAAAAAAAAAAAAAAAAACTGTAAAGATATAAAAGTGCCTTTAGTTGAGGAAACCCCCATATGATGAAATACTAATACAGAACGTATTGTACATACTATATTGATCTCTGTAATGGCTTTCCATTATAAATGTATATATGTGAGGTCAGTGTGGGCACGGGCAAAGCATGGACAAAGGCCTTTTTTCTTTCAAAGATAACAAACACACACACGCATACACAAAGATAACAACCCTCCTCTGTCAAACTGCCCCTCGACCTCCCCTCTCACCCCCAAATCTACCCTCATTGTCACTAATCCCATCCCAAGATGTTATCAGCTGTGTGTATGTGTGTGTGTGTGTGTGCATGTTATCTGCTGCATTGGTTATCTTAGAATAGGTCAAAACAGCAGAGTGCTGCTACCGGTAACTTTCACCTCAGGTTAAACTCAAGCGTGCTCGCAAGAGCACAGACACGCGCATTTAACACCCCGGCAAAGTGTTCAGACTCTTTCCGAAAATTACGCCTGATCTCCGCGCCATTCATCAGACCACCATTATGACGTTATGTCGCACTCGTTCGCTGGGATTAAACCCTGAGAACTGATTACTCTTTTTTGTTCTGTCGTCCACTCACCCTTGTTTTCTTTTCTTTCTTTCTCTGGCTAATAAGGATGACATGACCTAATCTAGGATCAGCGCTCTTACTGCACAGTTTTCTTGACCCCCTCTCTTCTTTTAGTCTTTCGCCTCATTTTCTTTCCTTCCCCCAACATCCTCTCAATCAGCTCACTTTCCCTTGTTCTCTCTCTCTTTCTTCTACTCACCCATGCACTTCTCTATATAGTTTGTTTCTTTCAATTCCCTCACTATTCAAACAATATAATTGGTCATATGCTAGGCTAACATGTGAATTAGCTAATTGGCCTTTGCCGTTTTATCTTGTATGTTCGTTCATCCGTTCTTTTCTCTTTCTTTGTTACGTCTCAGTCACCCTGTGTGAGAAACTGAGCGCTTGCTGAAAGCACGCTAACTCTGTTTTGTTTCTCTGTAATGAATTAGCGTATGTCTAGGAGCGACGGTATATCCTGACCCTTGTTATTCAACTCTCATTTTGTTATTTTTCTCTTGTGTAGCGTGTGATTGAAAGCGCTAGCTTTCCTCTCTCTCATGTGAACGAGGGATGACAGAAAGCTACATGAACCTTGCTGGCGGGAGGAAGGAAAATTAGACAAATACGGTGGATAAATACACAGAGCAGGTGTTGAACAAAAACAGTCATTAATATAATGCCACGTGTTTGATTTGGCTTATGAATATGTGGTTACATTGCCTCAGCGTCTTACATCTGTGTCAAATAGTAGTCATATAGTTCAAATCATACAAAAATATGAGTTAGTCAATGTGTGTGAGGTTAAACGTTTTAAAACAATGAAGTGACGTCGCTTTGGATGAACAATTTCCACGTCCTTTTTTTAACAGATTTTTTTTTCTTCTTGATTGGTGTGTTTGGTGCTCTTCTTGGCATTGTAACACATATTATGTGAATTCAAACTCATAAAACATTCATTGTTTATGTCTACATTTGTTTCAAAGTGTAAACTTTACACACAGAGAAACAATTCCTGAGATCTTTTAACAAAAGAGAGATTTCGTAATCTACATCTTGCATGTTCTGATAGAGCGATATCAGATCAAATACACATGCAACATTTTGACTGTATTGTGCTTGATGTAAATATTTGCAAGGTCGTGACACGAGTATGAGAGAATGTGCAGTTTAATAGTCAAATCAGGTTAGGTATAGATCACAATTCACACACACACACACACACACTGTTTTCCTGAGGGCTGATGTAAGAGCAGGTGGGGTGATATAATTCACTTTGTTGTCGTGAAACACAACCCTCCCCCCAGGCCTCACAGATAAAGAACCACACACACAAGTGTTGTTTTTAAGATCACCAGATATATTTGTGCTATAAAACAATTATTGGTAACAAAATCATTTAGTCATTACCAAACATTATTTATTGTAGTAGTTGATAAGCTTTTAACCAGCCTTTTCTACTTAAATTAAAAGTAAAACTGCTATATATTTCATGCTGTCACTAATTGTGACCAAAAGTTTGGGACAGTAATATATTTTTTAATGTTTCTGAAAGAAGTCTCTTACTAAGACTTTATTTATTTGATCATAAATACAGTAAGAAGAGTAATATTGTGAAATGTTGTTACATTTTTAAAACAAATGTTTTCTGTTTTATTTTTCAAAAAATATAATTTATTCCTGTGATGATGAAGCTGAATTTAGCAGTCAGTACTCTAGTCAGAAATCATTCTGATAGGCTGATTTGGTGCTAAAGAAATTTTGACTCTCACAACAGCTTAATATTTTTCTGGAAACTGTGATACACTTTTTTATTTTCTCAATAGAAAGTTCAAAAGAACAGCATTTATTTAAAATAGAAACATTTTGTAATGATATAAAAGCCTTTACTGTCACTTGTGATCAATTTAATGTTAATTTCTTAAGAAAAAACCCTTAAGAAAATCCCTTGCTGACCCCAAACTATAACTCGGTGTGTGATTTTATGTCTTGCAATTGAAGCCTTTATTTCTCATAGTCTTAATTTCGCAAGTATTTATTATTGCCTATATTTTTCAGAATTGAAAATGGTGCAGCATATGGTATATAAATTTTAAGTCAAACGTTTCGCTGTTTACGGTTCACTGTACAAAAACAAAAAAACAAAAAACTACTTCAACTCTAAAACTTAAGTTCAGTTGCTGCATTCATTTTAAGGATAGCCTAATCAAATTGGCTGTACATTGTACAGTCATTTCAGCTTAAATTATTTTAAACTGACTTTTTAAAAAATGATTTGAATGATTTGAAAAAAAAAAAATCGAGTTGAAATTGGTTAAATTATTAAAAACATGTTTTTTCCAGAATAATTTCTCTTCTTCATTTGTGTCTGGCGCACTTCTTGACACATACAGATTCTTGTAACACATACTTATGTGAATTCTGAATGTCAAACTCATAAAACATTCATTGTTTGTGTCTACATTTGTTTCAAAGTATACATTTTACACACAGAGAAACAATTCCTGAGATCTTTTGACAAAACAGAGATTTCTTAATCTTCATCTTGCATGTTCTGATAGAGCGATATCAGATCCAATGCACATGCAACATTTTGACTGTATTGTGCTTGATGTAAATATTTGCAAGGTCATGACACGAGTATGAGAGAATGTGCATTTTAGTGAAATCAGATTAGGCATAGATCTCAATTGTCATGATCACTTTTTTTTTTTTTTTTTTTTTTTTACTGTAAGCTGCTTGAAGATGTACAATAGGCCTATATAATTTAATATTATGTTCAATAGGCCTATATGATTTAACATAATTGATTCATTTCATTCTCTAACCAGATGATTATTTCAGGCACACACACCCATCGTGGATGGGATTACAGATGGAGAAAGACTGAATTTCACACATACAGGCATTTTTAGTAGAGTATTCATTGATTGAAGCAGCCTCAGACTGTATTTGCTATTAGAATTAGATTAATATTGGTTTAGTAAAATGTCCATTGATGTTACTGAAACATGTGACTATAGATGGTGCTGTACAGTCATTTCAGATTTATTTAAAAAAGAAAAAAAAAAGGAATGATAATTGACTTCAGTAATGTCTCTGGAAATGTGATAGGGCCTCTATATGTGTCATATAGAGTTCATGCTTTAGTACAGCCAATATTCAGTTAACTTTGACGGGTTGTCAAATAATGTACAATATGGTTTCAATTGAGATATTTAGATATACTGATGTGTCTGCGGTTCCCTTAGGGCTGCCTGATGGGTCTAAATGAACTGTGGGCTGTGTGGATGTTCTTTTATGTTTAACGGTTCGTCTCATTCCGGTCATTCCTGTGATTAGCAATGCTAGCCAGGAGCCGTGTCGCTACAATGCGTTTCTCACGCGCAGACAAGCGGCCCATTGCTCTGCACCTCTATTCCTTCTCTCCTTTTCTTTCACACCCTCCTTTGCTTGGCAGGAGGGTCAGAAAAAGGAGATTCACACTTTCATTCTCTCATTCTTTTCCTTTCCTCCCCCTCGTTCCTGAGCATTTCTGCCGGTGGGACAACATTCCAGGGCTTTGTTTAGGGTCAGGACGGGCTCAGAGATGTTTAATGATGGGGTTAGCCATACAACATTTCTCCTTTCTTTTATGAGAGACAGGAGAGGGAATCTGAAGTGTGCAATCATGTGTTGTTGTAACTTAAGGACACAGTTTCTGAACAGGATTGGATTACACACACAAATTACTAGCACATATCAACAGACTTTAACTGAGGTATTGGTGAAAAAGGCAAATATAGTCACACACACACACACCAGCACACACTCTATTGCCGGAAGGATGCAGGTGTGAAAAGCAATAAAGCTGTAAGAAACAGGGAGGAATCTGAGCAATCTGAGCAGTTTGAGGATTGCTCCAGATTCAGAACATCGACAGCATTTTGTCATAGTTCTCACCTTATTTGGACTAAATATGCAACTTTTAGACCCAAACAAAATTCACCAGAAATGCTTAAATGTAGAAGACGTTTTCCAAATAACACTGGTAAAATCAACAAATCTGTTGACTTTCCCACGAAGCATGTGGATACCAGAAGCTTCACATTTCAGCTGTTAAAGCCTCCAGAATGCTGTTTACCTCTCATTGTAAGTGTGTGACGCTGTGTTACAAATGCTGTTGATAGAGATGAATTGTATTGAAACCAGGAATATTCATTTTAAAGGAATAGTTCGCCTGAAAATGAGTCAGTGACACCGGAGTGCAAGATTTTATTTAATAATAACACATTTAAATGGCTTTTTGTCATTTTTGGACAACCGTCTGTCCCTGCTCACTTTCAGTAACAGTCAATAGTTCTTTACCTTTTTTTTAAAGAAATAAACAAATATTTTAACTTGATCAAAAGGGGCCGTAAATACATTTATAATGCTACAAAAGATTTCTATTTAAAAAAAAATGCTGTTCTTTCTATTCATCAAAGAATAAAATGTCCACAAAAATATTAAGCCCACATCAATTTTCAACATTGATAATAGTAAGAAATGTTTCTTAAGCAGCAAATCAGCATATTAGAATGATTTTTGAAGGAGCTTGTGACACTGAAGGCACTGGAGTATTGATGCTGAAAATTCAGCTAATTCACAGGAATTAATTACATAACAAATAATAAATAAAATATAAAACAGTCATTTTATATTGTAATAATATTTTTCAATATTACTGTTCTGTACTGATCAAATACACGCAGTCTGAGCTGAGCATGGGAGACTTTTTTCAAAAACATTAAAAAAATCTTACCGACCCCGAACTTTTGAATGGCGGTGAACATTCAGCTAAACATCACCTCAAGCGTTTCATCAGTTTGAAAGAATATTCACTTTGGGCTGAACTGTGCTTTTAAATGGCAATTACTAGTACACATCACACACAGTTATTATACAAAAAAAAAAAAAATGCAGTGACATTAACAACCAACAACATCATTACTTCATGCCTGCATGTGCATGGTTCCTATTTTGTGCATTACAGCATTAGTTGGTTCTCATGGCTGACCTTCTTGAGTAAGGCTCAAATACACGCACACCTAAAATCAGACTTGGCTTGACCTTAAAGTGTAAAGTGAAGAGAGTCATTCTCTCCAGGTATTTAGGTGCACAATAATAGATTACACAGTTAAACACACACGTCTCATAGCTTTGCCATTTGTGATAAGGCAGAGAATGTCCTTTAATCTGCTAGAAATCCATTGAATGAGTGAGAAAATGCCTGTTTTTTTTTCTCTCTGCAGTAACTCAAAAGCACGCAGAGTTTCACACAATATCTAACTTCCTGTTGCTGTGGCATTAATGCAGGAGCCCAACGGTGCACCAGCAGGGCCCACAATAACAATCAGGCATGCGAGAGACAGCTCTTCTCAGTTCTCATACCACCTGTGTGTGTGTGTGTGTGTGTGTGTGACCCTAAAAGCCCTCCACTGAGCCATTATAGGCGCAAAAGATTTTTGTGTTTACCCACTGTACATGATAGTGTATCAGCAATCAGTGCTTGAAATTCTCCCTGGTCGTTCATTGCAGATCTACAGCATTGTCATGGTCAGATAATGATAAGGAATGGAGATGTGCTGAGACGAGAATGCGAGAAAGTAGATCAATGGACGGTTGCGACCCTCAAATATGGATGAGACGAGACTCAAAGAGAAATATTTAACACCATCAATAATCAATAAGCACAGAGTTAATGTTATCTGTATGAACGCTTCTTTGCTGACCTGATTTTGTCGACTGGACTGAACTCTGAGTTCAAAAATATAGATTGTCTGTGCCTTTAAAGTATTGATTTTTAAGATCAAAGCTTTTAAATTTAAAGCGAGATGTAATTATAAGATATTTAGGAACCTTTTTGATGTGTAAAGTGCGATGCCTGATAAATTGGCCTATAAGTTATTGGCCATCACATATCTCTCATGTGATATCCTGCATTGTTTTAAAGCCCTAAAACACTTTGTCCAGCTTGGACTTTTCTCTATTTTTCACACACAATCTTTCAGTAGGCTGCAAAAAAAAAAAAAAAAAAAAAAAACTGCCTATAAAATTTAATTCTTTACTATCACTACTGAGACCTCTTGTACTGGCCCTAAACTATTGTTTAAGGCCGACTTAATAACTCAACTCTACATGGAAGATTTTTAATGGTGTACTTTGCTGGTCAGCATGAACTTTTCTCCAGTTCACATTTGCTCATTGTGCAGATTTTAGTGAGACACAAATCTACTGGACAACTGACCACTGCTCCAGGTGGTTTATGGGATGCAGGTGGGATAATCAAGTTTAACGCCTCCAAAAACACACTCTCACACACCTGGTCAGATGCTCCTCTACCCTGACACAAAGAAACCCTATTGTAATAGCTGTCTATACACCTAGTTGTAGTTGTTATAGTTGTCTATAGCCCTTGTTTCCTGTTTCTGTTGATTTTGTTTTTGATCTGTTCTTTTTTTTTGTTTTATTTAATGTACATCAGTGGTGATTATGGCAATTAAGAACCTCATTTGGAGAGGACAGGTATTATGTCATGTGACTTACATATCGCAACACCTAGTGAAATAACATGTCTAAAGATATGCGCACCACTTGTTTTATTTATTAGAGTAGGTAAGTAAGGGCGTGCCACGCCGAGGACTTGTTTTCTTATTTTTCTTTTCATCAGTTTAGGTTATGGATTAATTTGAGTTAATCAATTTTTCTTTTATTTGGTGCCATATTTTGTGTCCTCCCCTGGTTTATCTTTATTTCTATTTATGTAAATATTATATATATTCTTTTCTTTATGTTATTATCTTTATAATGGTTTATCACTTACTTTCTTGTTTGTACAATAAAACACTATCGGTTAATTTGTGTGACGCGCTGTCTTTTGCCACCATCTCCACCGCTCAGTCGACCACGAACTCAATGTTCTCATCCTAGACTAAAATTGGAAGTCAGAACACCCAGAGAGGGCAGTTGTCATGTATAGGTATGAAACAGCTTGTGGTTGAACACATTCTTTCAACCACACAGTATCATTATTTCTGTGTTACAAATTCAAACGATCACAGAAGTATTGGGATAAAGTTTATGGTTTGGATATGAACAATGATAAAGTGATCAAAATAGAGTTAATCACCTTTTGAAAATAACTTGAGGCATTGTATCAGTTACATTGTTACACTAGTAGCAGACGACATGTAAAATGTATTTGTCATTGAATCATTATTTCAAGAGATTCGTTCAAAAACCAGTAATCCATCCAGTAAAACAAGTGAAGTCACTGAATAATTCATTCAAACAGAATTTTAATAATAATAATAATAATAATAATAATAATCATAATATTTATTTATTTATTTTAATAGACTGTAGCAATTAACATTTTGTCAGAACCCTAGTAGTAAATTACATGTTATTTTGTTTAGTTGTCTATTCAGGTTCATGGGAGAATCGGGATCTCTATTCTTTTTATTTTTTATTTTTTTAAAAACAGGGTGAGAGATTTAGTTTGATTTTTTTGTTGTGAAAATTGTAAAGAAAATATAATATCTAGGATATATTTTTTTTATAAATAGAATATATCACTAAAACACAACTGTCGCTGTAAGAACCACATTCAAGGCAGCCCTGAGGTCAGAGATATGGCCTGGCAGGTGTTGTATAAACTCTGATGCATAGCATGCTGCCACTTATATGCAGGCACCTCGAGACCTGAGTAGAAGGGGTCATTTCTAAATCTCACAGCCCCATCTTCTCTCTATTGTTTCCTGTCACCTCTCGGATTGTCACTATCAATTCAAAATGGCATAGTAAAATGTATATGTGATGGGTCATTGGACAACTACAGTTTCCCAGCCTTTCTTTTCCATACAATGTTTCCTGAATGTGTCAGGAAAGTGGGGTTGTTTCCGGGCCACTCAGAGGGGTGTCTGCATGAAACTCCTCCATCTTTGCCTTTCCCATGTCACTTTACTCACATACCAGTTCTTTTTTCTCATCTGTTACATGAAAAACTGCATCACATTTTTTGACAGAACATAAAACTGATCTCTGTTTTAGGTTGATCCCCGTCTTTTTTAATCATTTATTTTTTATTTCTTTTTATTTTTTATTTCTTTTAATTTTATCTTAGTTAAAGCAATGTTCAAAAACACATTTTGTTATACTGGTTGAAACACTCTTCACATCCTGATAGCAATCAATAATCAAAGTGGTCTATATATGTGTATGCATATGCGTGTGTGTGTGTGTATATATATCTTCATCTTCTGTGAGTCACTACACGTTACAGAACAACGACCTCTCAACGCGAGAAAAGAAAGAATGTACTCACCGGCAATGCAGCTTCTTCTCCGGCTGGAGGCCAGGCCATACCTGGGCTATCTGGTCGGGATGCTCTTTAGTGGCACACACCGAAGTCGGAGCCGGACCAGATGACTTCGGAGCCCAAGAGTCGATGCATGCAAGTCTGTCCATTGCAGAGCTAGGAGCTGACCGGAACCCCATCAACCTGTGGGCCGCGGATCCTTTCCCCACCCAAGTCCCCAGACTTGATTCTTCATCTTTGCTTCCCGTCCCATCCGAAAACCATCAGTCCGTAGCCCTGCCTGTCTCCCTGATCCCGTCTACATCGCTGGTCACAGCCAGCCCCCTGGATCGTGGCCACCGCTGCTGTCGCCCAGCTCCTTGGCTCTGCCCCCGCCGCTCACTCCGAGCGGCTTCTCATCAGCGCCTCGGTCTTCACCTCCACCAGCTCGGCTTGAGGCGGAGTCCCTGGCTCCACTTCGGGCCTCCAGGCCCGTGTCTCCACCTCGACCCGTCAGCCCGCCACCATCGCCTCGGCCCACGCCTCCATCATCACCTCCTCGGCCCGTCTACCCAGAAGCTCCACTGGGCTCCTTGTCTCTCCAGGTTGGCCTCCGGGGATTGACGCCCAGCTTTTGCCTACACCCGTCACCACTAGGACGTCTTCAGGCTCCTCCCTCCCTTCAACCTCCCCGTCATCCTCTCTCGCTCCAGCGTCGCCCCGGTCATCCGGATCATCGTCGCCACCTCGGTCCTGTGGTCCAGCGGCTCGGCGCCAAGCTTCCGGGCCTGCGGTGTCGCCCAGTTCCGGCGGCCAGGAAGTTCCGCCGGTTCCTCTGCCATACACCATGGTTCCGCCGCAGTCGATCGGTCCCAGGGTTCCGCCCATCCCTGCAGTCGGGACTCTGCCCTGGCTCCTCCCTCCGTCGATGCCGCCATGGTGTCTGTGGCCAACAGCCCCAGTGTGCAGCCTGTCTTCAGCTCCACGCCCTCCTCCGAAGCCTCCGCCCTCTTTTCTTCTCTATAGACTCTGTCACGGTGCATACGCGCCTTTCCGAAGGGGGGTGTAATGTCACATGTATGTTTGGTTTAATTCTGTCTTGTCAGTATTAGTTTGAGTTAATCACCATATTTCTAATTAGTTAAGTCTTGTCAGCTGTCCCTGTCTAATCATCTGTGTATTTAAGTTCCTGCCCGTTTCCTGTTCAGTGTCGGTTGATGTTTGTGCTACTGTACACTGTGTCGTATGCTTACCAGTCACCCTGTGTTTTGTAATAAATCTACCTTAGGACTATCTACGTCTTCGTCTTCTGTGAGACCCTATACGTTACTATCTATCTATATATATATATATATATATATATATATATATATATATATATATATATAATTCGTCCAATCATTGCATTCAGTCCATTGCATTTTGTGACATCTCTATCTACATTTTGTGTGCTTGAGACATGAAGTAAATGAAGTATGAAATATAACGGCATCTCGTGACGCTTCGAAGACTCTGCTCCAACTGTGTGCGGTCATATGTTTTGGAGGTGTGGCTTTTGGAGAGTGGCTTTCTCTGAAGGCTATTGCTAGCTTGCTATTACTAGCCTCTCTGAAATTGCCTATCCTAGCTTTAATGATAAAATGTTCTCCCTGCTTGAAACTGTATCAGGGTGTTTACATATCTTTATCTTGAAATCACGTTGACCTTGTGCCTCATTCATGAAACACGAGCAGAATGTATTCCTGTGTAAACTGTTTGTAAAACCATTCTTACGTAAAATATTACATTCAATTAATTTACACAGAACTTCTGCTCATGTTTCATATATGAGGCCCACTGAGTCTAAATGTGGCTCTCGGTTTGAAGAAAAACATGTTTCAGTTAGTTTGTGTGAGGCCTACCTTTAACCAGCATGACCTTAATTAACCTTAATTAATTAGAAAGACATATTCCCTGGCTTGGCTTGTTGACAAACAATAGATCTGTATAAAATTTAATAGAAACAACATAAAAACATAATAAAAACCCTACAAAAAGTAATGTGAGGGCACCATGGTACAGTGATAGTATCAAATGGTGTTACTGTCCAGTCAGTATTATTTTTTTAAAATTATTATCATTATTATTTTGCCTGTAGTGTTTGTTTTAAAAGTGCAGTAGGAGATCTGGGAAATGCTAACGTTAGCCTGCTAGCATTGAAAGCATACGATTACGATCCCACACTCCGGGTAAATCGTTGTTCAAAGGCACGCCTCCTCTAAAACACATGAGGCAGGCAGGTAGGATATTGTATTTCATTCAGACCTAATATAACAATTGAATGAACATTTTATGGTCCTATGCCTTCCACAGATGATATATATTTATAAAAATACATTTAGACTGTTTAACATTTTGGGTTTTTTTTGCATTTTATATGCATTATTTTTAGTCCATTTAACACTGATTAAAATTACATAATTTTAGTCAAGTAAAATACTTTAAAAAAAAAAAAAAAACAATGTATAATTTATGTTAGAAAAGTGTTAGAAAAAAATCATTTATATACTTAAACAATTTAAAGATTGTAAAGACCTATCAACATACATACATAATATGTGAAAACCGTCCTTTTATAAACCTGAATATTGACAAGATTAATACTGTTTTACTGATTTCATTGCATAGTAATGCAGGCAACTATGTAGTCCACACTTTCTGATCTGTTTTATCATATGATAGCTGAATAAAGCCCTTATAAGTAGATAATAATATCATTCTACCTCCTGTCTGTCAGACAATGATTAGAGAATGGCTTTGTTTGCTCACTTATAATGAAAGAAAAAAAGGAGCTAAAGGGGAGCGAGAGAGTCCTAAGAACATGAGGTCAGAGGCCAAAGCTGTCAGGGGGTCAGAGACAGAAGTTTGCTTCTGTGACAAGATGAACTGCATTGAGGAGATTTGACCTTCTGCGACCTTGCTGTCACACTGGACTTCTACTAGAGAGGGCACTGACTTTAATGGACTCCAACCTGCGCACATATATTTCAGTGTGTGTTTGTATCACACTTTCTCCTTTCATGTTAAAGCAAAGAGAGAGACTCAACAGAGTGACCCTGAAAGAGTAAAAGTGAACCTGACAAGGCAGGATATTAACAAAAACACTTTTATGATCTCTGGCATGTACATATTCAATTCACACATGTATACATGAAAGCACACACACACACACACTGAATATAAATCCATTTCACCCATCTGTTGGAAATAGAGAGAGAGTAGGGTCGTGTGTCTGCAGTGCTGTTCTGGACTTTGCTCCCCTCTAGTGGAAAACAAGTATTACACTGTCAGTCTATTGATGTTTTCACACCTTGAATATTTTTAATCTGGTCTGACCACCTTATTTTGAGGTGTTTTATGTGAAACTTACGATTTATTGGCCGCTATAGGGAAATAACGAGAGAAAATCAAAGTGCTGTAAACTGTAAAACTGTTTGCGCTACAAATCAGCATGTTTATAATTAAGACAAAGCATTAAAAAAATATGGTAAGAAATACCAGTTATAATATACCAATATCAAGCAGCATAACAATCTGTTAAAATAACTGGAAGCGAATGACACCGGAAGCCAGACACATACAATTTACAAATGGCCACGCCCGCTCTTCCCTAAAAATAAGGTGGATAGTTTTTACACATAGATTTTTGATTGTTTAAGGCATTTCTGTGGGTTTTTTGTTTTTGGAGTAGAACATTATTCATAATATATTTATGTATATTTATATTAGCTTGTATGCTAATGGGTGTTATTAAATGTGTACTTATTTTGGCTATACTTGTGAGGACCAAATGTCCTCACTTATATTGTGAAATACTTTCTTAACACACTAGTGAGGACATTTGACTGGTCCTCACTAGTTAAAAAGGCTTATAAATCAGCCAAAAGAGGTTTTTATTTAAATCTAGTGATGATCAGTGTTAGTTTAGGAGTAGGGGTTTGGGTTAGCTGATAGAAAATTCCATTGATCTGATATAAAACAATGGAAGTCTTTGCAATGTCCTCACTAAGATAGCAAAACAAACCTGTGTGTATGTGTGTGTGTGTGTGTGTGGGCGGGTATTCCCTACGTTATGGGGACCAAATGTCCCCACAGGTATAGTAATACTAATAAATTTTGATCTGGTGGGGACATTTTTTTGGTCCCCATGAGGAAACAAGCTAATAAATCATACAGAATTATCTTTTTTGAAAATCTAAAATAGCAGAACATTTTCTGTGATGGGTAGGTTTAGGGGTAGTGTAGGGGGACAGAATATACAGTTTATAGAGTATAAAAACCATTACGCCTATGGAATGTCCCCATAAAAAATGAAAACACAACAAGTGTGTGTGTGTGTGTCGGTTTTGTGAACAGGACTTTCTCACACCATACCTCATAGTTGTGCCTGTACTCACTGAAAGCTCCACTTCCTGCTATTGAAACAACAGCCCTCTTCATTCTGCTGCCTTATAAGCCCTAAAACACACACACCACTGATGATTCAACCAAACCCTCACGCAAATCTGTCGATAGTAGATTTAATGCTTTGGCATGATTTATAAAGAAAACATTAAAGACCACTTCAAATGTCCTCACACCTCAGTTTGGACATTTTCAAACTAATTTGAAATAACTTTTCCATGTGAATATATTTTAAAATGTTATTTATTCCTTTGATGGCAACGCTAAGTTTTTTAATTCTTCAGTGTCACATGATCCTTCAGAAATCATTTTTATATGCTGATGTGTTGCTCAAGAAACATTTATTATTATTATTATCAACACTGGAAACAGTTGTGCATCTTAACATTTTGATGAACAGGAAGTTCAAAAGAACAGCGTTTATTAAAACTAGAACATTTACATTGTAAATTTATTTCCTGTACCTTTGATTAATGCATCCTTGCTGAATAAAAGTATTGATACAAAATAAGATATGACTGTACAAATAAGATACAACTTGGCTCATATTAAAAAGAAACGCTTTCAAAGAAGGTTTTGGGTATTTTGGGATTTGGGTAAGCGGGTGGGCTTTATGCTTAGGTTTAGAATTGTACAGTGACCTCATACATGATTTTACCATTTTGTACGAGATATTAATACTTGAGCCCCCTTTTTTCCAATCCATCCCTATCGTTCTCCACCCCTTCCTCCACCCAATCTCTCTCTCTCTCCCTCTTTCTCTTCGTCTGATCAAAGAGCCCCAGTTCTGTCAATGTGAGGTGCTGTTTGGGATTAACACACCTCTGGTTCAAGGTTTAATCTAGACTCAGACATGGGAACTGAGGTCGCTGGCCATATGTCCCGGCGGAGACACAGAAAGAGGTCGGACCACACCACCGGGCCTCGGCCTTAGACCTAAACACCTCTTAAGAGATTCATGATGAAAGGTGTTCTCTGAAGCCTCTCTCTTTTTATTTGCTCACAGCTTTGTCTCAAAAGTTTCTTGTTTATCCACAGGCTTAAAGATTCTGTTCACCTGTTCTCATCTTTAAGAGAAAGAAAAAGCCATTGGTCCTTGTTCTCTTATTTAGCCGTCCGCTCTCTCTAAGATGAAGTGACAGAGCAAACATGCATCACACAGCAGTGGAGTTGGAGTGTGACCGGGCCGGCTATTCACCCTGCGTGTTTCATAAACACTGGATTAACCCCACTCACACACAGCACCTCGCTCACAGGGTGACGCCCCTGCGGCCGTAATAAAATCTGACATTGTTTGTGAACTCCAGCACATTCCTGCCTCTAATTCTCTTTCTGTCTAACTGTCCCCACCTCCTGCACACTGAAACATTAGCTCATGTCCACGCTATCATTCTTTGAAGAGGGAAAGTTTGCCGATATAAATAATACAGGCCTTGATAGTGATTTAGGTTTAGATAAATGGGACAAAAGGATGAAATGAAATCCAGATTAAAAGTAAGTGAAACAGGGCAAGCATCATTATACTGTGTGTGTGTATATATATATATATATATATATATATATATATATATGTGTGTGTGTGTGTGTGTGTGTGTATATATATATATATATATATATATATATATATATATATATATGTGTGTGTGTGTGTGTGGGTGTGTGTGTGTGTGCGTATATATATATATATATATATATATATGAATATTAATCTGTTATCTGTAAATTACATGTTATTCTTCTATTTTAGTTCACATACAGTTCTTTGTCAATAAAATAAAATAAACCCAGGATATCATTGAGACCTGGCAACTTTTCCCCATCTAAAGCAGGGACTCTCAACTACTTTACTGCACTATGTTTACTGTACATAGTATCATATTACCTCACCTGCCTAGGCTGCTTTAAACTCTACAAAGGACCAGTTCTGCATGGGCGACTTTCATGAAGCCTCTCAATATCACATTTCCCCCGAAATCATGTCGTGAGTAATCGAATTTCCTTGATAATTTAAGATAATGGCTACTTTGTAACTAGCTATATATCATAGCTTTCAAATCTCTGGGGGAAAAAAATATTGATTTTTTATAATAATAAAATAATAAGACTAACAAACCAACAAAAACTTGCATTTTGTAGGCTTTAGTTTTTTTTTTTGCTACGCATGAGATCCTCGTTCTGTGAGTGTTTGTCCATCTAGTGGCTGAATTAAAGTATTGCACGTGGATGTTGTGGACCGAAAGCTCTAGTAAACGGGGTATAACTTGCTTTAATCCAATTGTTGGTTGTTGTATATGGGTGTGGAAATATAGAGAAATGATAACTTAGAGTTAAAAATGTTGAAGTCGGTTATATTATAATGTATTGTAACATTATAAAATGTTTAATTTCTCTTTAAAGTTAGGGTCTCCATCTAGTGGCCTAAGTGTGCTCTGCATTCAGTGTACATTTAAACTCCTCAGGTCGTTGTTGTAATTTGATTGTAACCCTTTAGAAATAATTACAGCTTCATAAAAGAACCAGATTATATGTTAAAATGTACAAAATTTTTCCATTAATGAATAGATAACTAAATAATGTATTATCACCATTTAAGTTTGATTTAGGTGCTTATATTAGTACTACACGGCATCTCTAGAGAAACAAAAAAAACTGTGCTGACCATTTGACATTAATGATACACACATTTCTCGAAACATTTCTGAAAATATCTAGAATTCTTCTTATTCTTAATAATAATATTATAATTTATTATTAGCGTATTATTAAGAGACCCCAAATCTCCAAGATATTCTGTTCCCTATATGTGGGTCTGCATTTTATTTTATTTTATTAATTGTTTAATCATTATTATTTTATTTCACTGCAAAATTACAAAGACTGAGAAGGGGAGAGGGGCTTCAAACCACATGCTATCTGTTTCCTGTTTGAACTGAGCCAGCAGGGTTATGGTGTACCAATGATATATTTAAATGTACACCCTCTGACAGTTGAAATGGAAAGTCCTCTGGTTAGACTTAATAAAAGAGAAAACAATGAAAGAAAATAAACAAATAAAGAATAGAATAAAAAAAAACACACCTTTATATATTTTTAAATTGACTTTTAAAGAGAACAAAAATAATGTGGGCAGATATCACAGTAATACAAATAATAATAATAATAATAAATAATGTAAATAATGTAAAATGTTATTTATTATGTATATTAGATGGAAAATGGCTACATTCAACATTTACACAGACCTGAAAACCAAAGTGATTTGACCCCGAAAACCAAGCTCTTATTTATCCAATCTTCTCCAAAAGAAGAGTCAGTCTGACTATCATATCTCTCTCTATGGAGACATTTCAGACTGAAATGGTGCTGATCTCTTTTCATCTGTTCTTGTGAGCTTTAACAGCGGCCATCTTAACTGAAACTGTTGTCACAGGCCTCAGGAAGTGAAGAGTGCATGATAGCAGAAACCCCATGTATGCACTAATGCTTGCACATATTGAGCGACGTAGAGTTTGAGTGTCCCATGTGACTTGTACACTTCCTCCAAACGACACACTCTCTCTGTCTTTGCTGAAACAGGTCTTGAGCAGTATTTTTTGGAACACAACAGAGAACCAGGTACGAGAGTAAACTTAATACATTTTTAGGACGGCAGCACTGGGGAATGACAGAATATATGAGAAAATGAACAGAGATGATGCGACTAAAGAAATGTTTTATGGTTACTGAAGATTTACTGATGGTTGCTTACAAGCTAGATGCAAACCTGTTTCTATAAGCTAGATCTTGATCCTTATTTTCCTTTTCCTTATTCTTATTTATGTCTTTTCTGCATATCAAGTAAATTATGCTTAAAGAAAAGTATATATGGACAGATGTGTAATTTTACATGCACACCTAGAGCTAATTGTTATGTGTATAAATTTAGATGTATATATATGTAAGGCATTATATAATATAATAGTATTGATCTTAATATACTGGATGACAATTTGCCAGGTCAGCTAAAGAAGTTTTGTTTCTTGAACTGAAATGTTTTGATGCCTTGATTATATGTGGACTAAATCTTTGCATGTAACGTTCCCCAAAAACTATGCCAAAATGTCAGAACTGATAAGTTGCTTGTTAAAAATATGATTTTCTTTTTTACAAATTGTAATTTTTATGGACAATTCAATCCCCTTAAACAGAGATTGCATACTGTTGCCCACTTCTAAACCACTGGAAGAGAGGCCACTTGTCATGCACGGCTTAAAGTGCCACTGTTTCCGCTGGGTGTTTTTTTTTTTTTTTGAAGATTTATTTATTTCCTGTCATGCTACAGTGTGTTATCATAGCAGCAGCAGATTTCATGGTTCACAGCACCCCAGAGAAACATTTTAAATAAATATACACATAGAAAGAGTCTTTGACATGTTTACAAATTACAGTCCAATTGAATTCACAAAAATGAGCGTAGATTAGTGGCTGAATTATCACTTTCTAAAACCTGCTAAGAACTGACAGAAATAGCTGTTAGTGTGAAATGCACTGTAGAGTTTTTGGCGTACACCATTTAAAGACAAATTTAGGGAAATTATTCAAATATAAAAACTTTTAATCTTGTTTAAGTGCATATATAAATATATATGTGCATGTATCTTAAAATGTAGTGGTTGATAAGCTTAGGTTCTGTAAAAAAAAAAAAAAAAAAAAAAAAGACATGACAGATCAGTTCCTCCACTCTCTGCCTGATGGTGCAATTACTCTGTTGAAACATTCACAAGAAACATATATAAAAAGCTGTTAACAGAGCAAAATGACACAATAGAGAAATATGCTGATGAAAACAACCAGATGTAGTGTCAATAATATGTATAATTTTGCAATCATTTTATAAGTTCAAACTTCAAATTATTGTTATTGTTATTGTTATTATTGTTATTGTTATTGTAGCTTAGAAGATGAAACCAATTCAGGAGGTGAATTCAGTCCATAACTTGAAAAGATCTGTAAAATTTTAAATATAATGATAAATTATAATGATTTTGTCAAAGTGACTGAACTACAATGGAATTGACTGCAATTCTAGTTTGATGCCTTCCGTTTTGCAAGCAAAATACTTTAAAACATTATTTTACTGAGGCATGTGCAGCAAACTAATGGTAGGTAAGACCGGGGCTAGTTGTCACATGACCTACACTTTTCGGAAAAAAAGTTGGGTTCTATATATATAACCCTACGTTTTTGATGCAATTAAAAAAATAAAAAAATCCTTTATGCCAAAAAAGTTCCATATAAGTAAAAATGTCTTAAATGGATGCATAATACTTTGGTGTTTAATGGGTTATTTAATTTTTTTCTACTTTTTACGTATGTTTACAAGCTGTTTAATTCATAAAACTTAGAGTTAAAAATGAATTAAAACCAAATTAATTAATTAAAACTAAATCCATAAAATTATCCCATGATTGGAAACCCCTGACAGAACCTTTAAGGACAGAACCTTTTCTTCTAAAGGCCAAAAATTATAACAATAAATATAACTAACAAAAACTATATTAGCATCTACACCAGCGGATGATATTGTTTGTTTTATTCTAAGGTTACATCTACGTTAATCCAGATACATTCGAAAATGGCCTTTTCATTTCAAAACACTCCCCGTCCACACTAGAATTTTCGTAATTTTTCCAAATGTTGCTCATCTTCACTGAAACTTCTGAAAATGCTTAAATCAGCTTACTGCACGTCCGTAAAGCATAATAAAAGCTTATGAGATGATTCAGAGAGCGGACACATCAAGCTCACAATATACTCCAGACATGATCATTTTAATAGCAAAATATCTCATCACTCAGTGTTGCGCCCAGGACACACTCTGCAGTGTGTTGCTGCAGGACAGCAATTGCAAGTTCATTTTCTGCTGCAGGAATACAATATGTAAGGACCTTACTGACCTTTACAAAGGTCCTTAGCAACCCTCTGAGAGGAAACAATGCCGGCATAACCATAATTATTATATTTTTATAATTTTTATGTAATAAATCTGCTAATCATAAATATGAACAATATGTGTCACATGACTAAACATGCGTCATCATTTTCGAATGCCTCCATTTTCACAGTCCACACTACGCACAACGCAAACATTGAAAAATGGCATTTTCAAATTTATCCACTTGAGAGAGCGCTTTCAAAAAGCTCCATCTTTGATGACATAAACACTGTCTCGGTTTGGATGGAGGCCAAAAAAAGATGAATTTTCAAATTAAAGTTTGTTTGGACAAGACTTAAGGGCACATTGCAGTTTTGTAGTTTGTCACTTTAGGGGCTGTATACACGACACCGTTTTGAACTAAAAACTTTTTATGCACTTTTTCCATTCATTTACATGACAAAAGTGTTTTGGGGGCCTTTTGAAAATGAGTTTCAAAGTGCAAGTTTTGAAATTGATACTGTTATTGTCTCCTTGTAAAGTACTACAAAAACGTGAATTTGTGAAAATGGTGACATCATGCACATGTGTAATATGTGTTCAGTCTATATGCCCTTAGTTTTTTTTTTTTTTAAATGACATTGCTAACTACTGGCTGGGTATGCATAATACAGCATTTTAATCATTTTCGCAGATCATCGTTGTCATCTGTACGCGAAAAACAGAAAGGATAAAGTAGGCTACCATTAAATGCTCAAGCTCCTTAAAGCAGAATGGATTCTGATTGGCTGTCAATATTTTTGTCATTCATTAGCTGGAAAGAATCATTCTGAAAGAGATTTTAACTATATCGTTCTCTCTGCCATTATCATTATACTTGTGATGTGGACTCTGCAATTCTTTTATATTTACAATGACTAAATATAAAAACTATATCTTTATTGAGTTTTTGAACTATATCTTTATAGAGTGATAGTTGGTTTATGGAAGTAAAAACTCCATTAATTTTCTCTATAAGGAAATTGATTTTGAAAGATAGACAGACCTGCTGTGAGCTATGAGGTTGTTAATCCATTGTATTTGCTTCTGCTGAAGGTATCTGCCTGCATTATTGCACCTTTTTTTTTTTTTTAATAATCGTGTTTAACAGTGAAATGCCTGGTGAAAAACTACATTACCCATGATGCTGTACAGAAAATTACACCAATCAGAGAGTCGAAAAAACAAGTCGCTACAAAATAGCTCTTTAGCTCTGCCCACTCCCATGAAGCTCTGCGAATGACGTAATCGAGTCAATCTCCCTACACTCTCAAAATACTGAAATGTTTGTTATATATGCATATTTTGCAATAAACTTAAAATATATTGTTTGTGTACATATAATCAAGATTTGTAAATGAGTAGTTTTATATTTCTCCATTATTTTTAATTTGATGCTGATCATTTTTAATTTGATAATCCAATGCTTCATGGGATTGTAGTTCTTTCCCTCGCTAAAACCGTTAAGTAAACAGTCTTGTATCTTTGTCTTTTTGTCCGATTTTTGATTTTTTTTCCCCTTCAAATCAAAGTTTGTAGTGTTGTGATTCACCTTGTAGCTGATTGGCTTGGTTCATGGCTTATATTTCTTTAACAATGACTATTTTATAATCCCTAAGGGAAAAATATGTGTGAAAAACTTTCGGAACTGGCACTGTGTCACTCTATTGTTACACCATGGGCTACGTCCCAATTCAGAGGCTGCGTCCTTCGAAGGCCGCATTCAAAGGCTGATTGCATCACCGCAGCACGACAAAGGCTGATAAATATGTCCTTTGTTTCCCGTGAAATGAAGGATACAAAAGATGGATCCTTCGCAGCCTTGCCTACCCCCAGAATTCATTGAGCATTGGTGATGACAGTTTTTTTTAAATTAATTTATTTTTTTTGAGAGAGCGAGAGAAATGCCAACTTATTCAAATATCTAATGATACAAATGTAATAATAATGATAATAAAAAAACTTTAAATCAGTTCACTTGTATCTTACTAAGATGTGATAGTTCAGAGATATCAGAGATTATGCTGTCAAAGCTGCCCCATGACTTTTATTAATAGATTAACTTCACTACTGAATCAATACTTTATAATACTCGGCAAGGAGGATGAAATGTCTCTGTTTTTGAAGTAATTAAACTCACAGCTTTATTGCTAAAAGAAATACTGCACAGACACAGATAATTAACATTTAACAAACATATTTCTCTGTTTCTCTCGCTCTCTCGATATGCTAATTAATTCAAATAAGCTTTATAATTCAATTTTCAATCAAATAAATGTAACCTTGACACAATATTTTATCTCTGTGTCTGACCTAAAACAGATGGAATGCTAGATCTAACAGGAGGTATAGCTGACGAAAGTAACAGTCATTTTAACCCTCCAGTCAAATTTAACTCTGTAAACATCAATGACAGCTTTAACTTTTCAATGCTGGCAAATGACCATGGTATAAAAAACTGGATAATCCACTTCTAGTTATACATTAAACTCTCTGAATGCACTCACTTCGGATCAGCTGGTTCTTTGCCTCCACGTCATGCATTAAAATCATTTAATGCACAGCCAGCCATGGATTACGTAACGTTATATTTATCTCCCTTGGTGTGAACTGGCCTTAAGAATGTATATCTCGGTCCACTGGAATACACTCAGATGAGTCAAGTATATAATCAAGGCAATTTTTAACTGAAAGGTTGAACTGTGTACTCAGAACAAGAATGTTTTTCATAAAATGGTGTGAATTTTATTTATTTATTTATTTTTGTGAAGAAAAATTTTATGCAATTTATACATTGAAATTTCTGTTGGCCAAAACAATACTTTGATTACGGTTGTGGTTGACTGATGCACTGTTCATATTTTCAGGCAGTTAATAATGATAAATGACTATTTTTTCAGTGTCAGCGATGCAGAAGCAGCCAGCAATGGTGCTTCCTGGAGCCGTTCAGATGAGGATCAAGAGCTCTCAAAGCAACACTGGAGAGAGACTCAGCCAGACAAAGTCTATGGTCTTACCAGAGCCTGACACACTACAGAAACCTGTGAGCATGAGCGCAATCACACGGTCCAAGACCAATTAAATGATTTTATGCCTCTCTGTCAATCTATGTTTCATGAGTGCGTGTAACTGCATGCACCATGTTATTTGCAGCATTTCCTGGTGCATTGGCTGTTTTTAGAAACGCAGACACAGAACAGCAGAGGGCAGGCCAGCACTGCTGTACAGGGCCGGCTGCTTTTACTGCTGGCAAAATTGAGCCATTTTCATCAACCTAAAGCTAATGCAAAACATAAAATAAGCTGCATCTGCTGTGTTCTTACTGTAATAATAATTTTGTGTGGTAGTATGTACAATTTTATGATAAACACAAAATTGTAGTTTTATTCAGAATTATGACCAAAAATGAAACATGGATGAAATTAAGCTAAACATGAGATATTACGTAGAAATATATAACATACATGTAAAAAAAAAAAAAAAAAAAAAAAAAATAGTGCAGTGACATTACAAAACAAACCTTTCGCTGTAGGAGAAACCAAATGATCCGATAGGATATAATCTTGTAGTTTGATAGAACATTTAAGAAAGATGCATGTATATGCCTCCAACAAATAAATAAATTAATTAAAATTATTATTAATTTTAAAATAAATTACAAAAAAAATTTAGTCGTATCATGATCCATAATCTCATTCAGGCAAAAGAATATTATTTGGGTGAGAGATATTCACTTAGCAACGCATGCTCTTTGTTTAGATCAACCGTCACCGGAGGAACCAGTCTCAGCATAACATTGATGGTTCGGTTGGGCTGCAGGTATGATTTATCGTACCTCCTCCATTACCACAATCGCATAAAATTGGGTTTTTGGATGTGAGAGCCAGAAGAGCCAGCAGTGAATGATTTACGCTCACAAAAGTTATATAATGATAATTTTGAAGAATGGAAATCTGAGCTGTATAAACAGAGATTAGTATTTCATTACACAAGAAATGGGAAGCGTGGTTTCAAAACTTTTTCTTTTTGAACAGCAAATTAACCAATACAATAAATTAATGCAGCAGTGCAGTGTTTTTATGCTACTGTATTTTTGAAAGACTAAATATTTTTGTGTTTCTGTTCTATTACAGACTATATTAAAAGGAGAATATTTGAACAAAGCCAAAATTGCTGAAGGAGGAAAGAAATTACGGTCTGTCTGTCTATCTATCTATCTCTATATCTATATCTATATATCTATCTATCTATCTATCTATATATATATATATATATATATATATATATATATATATATATATATATATGCTGCAATCATTTACTCAAGTAGTTCCAAACCTACGAATTTCTTTGTTCTGCTGAACACAAAGGAAAATATTTGGAAGAATGTCAGTAATCTATGAGTTTTCACCCCCATTGGCTTTAAAATGTGCTTTATAAGTAATAAACAGCCAATATTCTGGTTATATGCAAGCTAATAAGCAGCAAGTTAATAGTGAGAATACTGAGTTTAGTGTAATAACCTCAATTATTTTCACAGGAAAAACTGGACTTCAACCTGGGTTGTTCTTTGCTCCAATCAACTATTATTCTATAAAGAGAGCAAACAAGAAGCTGTGGCAAATTTGGTAAGACCAGGTTACATATTTGCACACACCCATAAACAGAGCAACTGCACCTGTATTCAGGGGAAAAAACAATGAACAAATATTTCTGTCAACTGATAAATGTTACCTTTACAATAAAATAAATATATGAATAATGTGTAAAATTAGGAAAATAAAACATAAAAGAATTTAATGAACAGTTGTGTGTAAAGCAGCATAACTGTTAGCAACTGGGTGGGAGAAGCATAATGATTTCCATATTTGTCTCAGTTCTTAACTTTGCTTTGATCCTGACTATTTAAAACACAGCTGAAAAAAAGAAATATTCATCATGCATGGGATTTCATGCACAGGACTTTACAGCCATATTCTTATTCTGCTGATTTGAGCAGCACGTGGTAGTGATAGAGACATGAGGTAAAGAAGAATAGAGGTTTACTACCTTCACGTGCTTGTCATGCTTGTAAATGGTATGTCGAGGCCATCGATGGGGTCAACTCATATTAGTTTCAACATCACTCATGGTCAAGTGGTCATAAAGCCCCCGAGCTCTCTGCCATTTCTTAGGGCAATACACACAGAGGTTATCAGGATGAAGTTAAGTATTTTTGCCACCTCATTAAAACCGCAGGACTGTATGAAATGCCTCTTTATGTAGCTTAAAAGCCTGACTCAAAGCTGTTTTATTATTTCTGCTGATCACAAACAGAGCAGTTTAAATATAAATGTTAAAATCTCCTGACAATTGTCATCTATTGTTATAAAACGTTTGATTTAATAGGCGGTTTGTCCTGCATCTAAACATTGTTTTCGTCAATTGCTTATTATTTTACAGAATCACGTAAGACATGAGAAACGTGGCGTTTCTATTAGTGTTTTGGCGAACATGTTAATTTAATTGTACTTTCTCCACAGAAACCAGGTGGTAAAGCAGATGGCGTGGATCTGTGTGGGGCTGTAATTGAGTGGACAACAGAGAAATCCAGCCGGAAGAACGTGGTTCAGGTAGGACAGTCGGACACATTGAGCCAAAGTTCATCCTTTCATCCATTGTATTAACCGTTAAAATAGGAAAAACTATTCAAAAACTAATGATTATCTCAGAAGCTGTATAATGCAGATGCATATTATCTAACAAGTCTTGCTAGTGAATATTTGCCAGAAGTGCCATCAGTTTTGATCTTGAGTCACAAGGTCTCACTTCTAATAACACTGGGCTTCCTGCTTCATCTCTAATAATCCATCCTTCCTTTTTCAGCTCATAGTTTGCAAGATCACAGCTTAACCAAACCACTCAATACATTTATGAAGTCTCAAGGGATTGAAAAATCTACAGAGAAACCCAATTGCTTAGTGAGCTTAGCGTCCACTTTCACCAGGCTTGATATTGTCCGTCGAAGCTAGTGTCATACCTCTTAAAAACCCTCAAGAGAAAATATGCACAGTATTTTATCTACATACCAGTGATTGGATGGGTCTTTCAGGACGCAAAGTTCTTTAACACCCAAAAGCATTCCCTGATATTTCTGTCCAGTCATTGTTGTGATGAAGGCTTTTTATTAGGATTTATCTAACGCGAGATAATCTTTCGACTGGTGCGCAAAATGCTTATCAATAGATTGATAGCAGAGTTAGCTCTCATAATGAGGCAAAGCGAGGATAAAAAGACGATTTCTGATCTCATTGCGCACTTATAATATCTTATCACTACCACTGTACTTGCTGTCCAGTATTTTGCCCAGAAATCTTTTTTTTTTCTGCAGGAGAGATTAAAAAGGCATTAAGCAGTAATCTTAAATAATCCCAAACTCTCACACAGAAAAAAGTGCATGTAATGATGGTACCAAGCCATTTCGTAGTCTGCCACCGCTGTCAATCAACCTCAACCAGGATTAGAAATTAGTGTGCAGGCTCGTTAATTCAGCAGTGTGGAGAGTTAGATTTGCAATCTGTGAGGCATTCATCCGAGGTCTCGAAGATCTGCTCGGCTTAGGGCAAGACAAAACACTTGTGTCAGATTGAGGGATAGTTGTGATTAAGGAAGTTCACGTTCTTTCATTGGAGGTTTTGATCAGTGTCTTAAGCATCTGGAGTTGACTTTCATTCCTTTTTTGTGCTTCTGTCGCTGCTGATATTAACCTTAAATGCTGGTGCAGATCCTTATATCTCTGCTAATACCAGGATTACAGCATTTATCAGTTGAAACTTAGCAGCCTTGAACCTCAATCATAACGCTGGAGGTGCTTTATGTAGCATTTTTGCAAATTAACATATTTAAAATGGCCTTAAATTTGGAAATTGTGCATCAAGGGCTGGAATACAAGTTTCGCTAAAGACGTACCGTTCAAAAGTTTAGGGTCGTTAAGATGTTTTTTTAAAGAAAGATCTTATGCTCACCAAGACTTTATTTATTTGATCAAACATACAATAAAAACAGCGATATTGTGAAATATTAGTACAATTTAATATAGTTTTCTGAGTTAATATATTTTAATATGTAATATATAGCTGAATTTACAGCAATCATTACTCCAGTCTTCGGTGTCACATGATCCTTACGAAATCAGTCTACCAGTATATGCTGATTTAGTGCTGAAGAAAAAAATTCTTTCTGAAATTTATTTTATGAACTGTTCCATATTTTTGTTGCAATCTTGATACTTTTTTCAGGATTCTCTGATGAATATGAAGTTCAGCATCTACTTGAAGCAAAAAAAAAAAAAATGTAGCATTACAGACATCTTTACTACCACTCCTTGGTGAATAAAATTAATTTATTTAAAAAAAATCACTAAACTTTTGAACGGTGGTGTCAGAAATCTTTCATATTACTGGGATATGCAGCAAAGCACATAACATTTATGCCAACTAGTGAGTAAAAATCAAGATGCATTTATTCTGTTCTTGAACTAAGAATCACTAAAAATTCTCATCACAATGTTGTTCAGCAGTTTGACTCTCACAGCTTGCTGGTTCATTTAAAAGGGTTATGAACCCAGCGAGACATATGCATTTATCACTTTCAAAGCTCCCAAACTAAATCTGTTTTCCTATGCACAGATGAAACTCTAGTGCTTCTGAGAACACCACGTTTCTTCAAAGTTAGACCACTGAAACAACTGATTATAACATCACATCAAATTCAACACAAAACTAAAAGTATGACTGAACCTGCAAAATTTCTAATTTGACCATTTGTATAATCAGATAACCCAAAACTTCATTGTATGGACAGTTTAAACATTGTTCAAACTATCTTCTTTTGTTTTCTGCAGCAGAAAGAAAGTCATACAGGTTTGGAACCAGTGTTGTTATCGTTAACTAAAACAATAGCGACTAAATATATGATGAGAGAATTTTTGGTAGATTAACCCTTTACATCTTACCTGTGAGAAAAAAGAAAAAAACACACACCATCACATACATACATAATAAAGTAAAAAAAAAAAAAACAAAGTATTTTCATTGTACTAAACAACCCATGGAAAAGTATTATCTCCCAAAACATTCATCCTGAACACCAAAGTCCTTTCTCGCTCAGCCTATCAGTTTTCAGTGTAGCAGGAAACAAAAAAACATCGGACAATGGAAATCCAATTCTCATCGCATCCGTGTTTGCGTCACCTGCGTGAAAAAGACTATCAAATCCAGCAATCCTGTTACACAAAAGCGACTGCACTAAGACCTTACAACTGTCTCATATTATTGACAATGGTTGCCTGGCATGAGTGTTTGAGAATCAAGAGGAAACATCTGAAGCTGATTGAAATATCATATGCTGGCATGTGGCGTCAAGCTGGGGAAACAGCAGAGCTAAAACTCAAACCGTTGCACTCTCCTTTCACCTGACACACACTTTGAACATGAATAAAAGAGGGATTCCATGGCTGAGGTCAGTCAGACACGGAGAACATAAATGAATAAATAAATCCTTCCTCAAAAAGTGGGCAGAAAATAAGCAGTAATTATGAACCAATTTGTACTGTTTGGAATGAGGCCAGTGGAGGCTATAATGTTAATAGGCACTGTGATGAATAGCATGTGGTTGATGTCCATACGCCATCTCCTGAACTGTCCGTGGAAGTGAAGATCGTTGGCCAGGCACTGTCAGATCTCGTGTCTCATGCACTCGGCTCCTTTCGGGCATGTTTACTGCAGATTATGACAGACTGACAGGCTTACAATGAGTAGGAGAGATCTGACTCTTCAAATGGCTTGCCTAGAAGGACTGCTAAGTATCATGCTTT
Organism: Zacco platypus; assembly: GCA_038088235.1. Classification (NCBI taxonomy): domain Eukaryota; kingdom Metazoa; phylum Chordata; class Actinopteri; order Cypriniformes; family Xenocyprididae; genus Zacco; species Zacco platypus. The sequence continues at coordinate 22,046,490 of CM076081.1, read as the reverse complement.
TGAAAGGACACTTTACAGAATTGAGCTAATGAAGTGATGTATTGTCTAATTACAGAATGTTGTTTGGATTGTCACTCACTGCGTGAGTAGTACATGTAAACAGACTTAACCTGACTGTCGCAGCAGTGGGCTACTCAACGCTGGACTTTCTATCAAAATAAATTTGATCCGAATGACATAAAATTGCAGGGTAAAAGTGTAGCGTAATTGAACCTTCGCAAAGACCCGTCGCCTTTGGTTACTGAGAGCCATGCGTTCTCACGCCACACATCATGTTCTCACAGTGAAAAATACATCCCGGAGCAAAGAGGACACTGACAACGCGTCGACAGACATATGAAAAAGTTTCATATTTAATATATCGTATTTTTTTAAAAGAAGTTCAAACAATAAATAGCGTATCGTGGCTCTTTAATGTGTCGCGACAGATCTCTGTAGCTCCTTCAAGCGGCTCGTGAAACAACCATCTCTTCATACTAGTTCATTTATAGCATCAAATAAACATGAACGGACATCAGAAGGAATGTTGTTTCAAGCGCGGAAAGACGTGAGTACACACAATTTTTCAAGTTCAAGTTCACCAACATTAATCTACTAACTCCCCTGACTGCTTTGTCAGTCAAAATGGTGGATTCGGGGTTATGATTGGTCAGATCGCCTGTCAATCAAACTGCCAGCGAAGGCTCAATTAGACATTTGTGAGCAATGTTAGCACAGTGCAAGGTTCCATTAGTACTTTAAATGGTGACATTTTTTTTTTCTTTTAAAAAATATTCATCTCTTCATTTAAAACACTCTCCTAATAGTTTTTCTTCTTCTTTTTATTATTATTATTATCACAGTTTTATTTATTCCATCACAGTGTCATTGCCACCATATCTCAGATGATGATTAGTGTTTGTTAGACTTCAGTGATGGAAATGACATTTTAAACATTTTACAATAAAATGTCCGACAGGATTTTATGTATCCTAAATACATATAATTAAATAATATTTTCACCCTTTTGACAAAATTACAGCTAAATCGGAAATGGCACGCAATGAAATTTGTATTTTGATATTGAGGTCAGCACAAAAGGTTTAACTGAAGTTATTGGAGCTAGTTTAGATTATCTTGGATTTTAAAATGTAATAAATGTATAATATCATCTGAGACAAGGGTAAAACAATAAACACTACACATAAAAGACAATTGAAAAGCAGTAAATGATGAATATATGTCAAAAAAGTTGCCAAGACACTCTTAATGTCACCTTTAAGTTGAAATCTTTTTTAATAAACATCTAGTCCTGTGACATACAGTATAAGAGTGTAGTAGAAAATGGACATTGTGTAGTTTCAAGAACTAGATATTAAAAATATTACTGCACCTCTAAGCTTGCGATCACGCAATCTTTTTCTTAAGACCACTTTGCGAGAGGGTGGAAGGAAAGGTATTTGCTTGCCCTCAAAGCAGCTTACATTGTATCGAGCATTAATTTCAGTATTCATAACAAAACAATATATTTTATATTCTGTAATAATCATGGGGTGAACAAAAGGATTTGAGATTCAGACAGCAGATTAGAAAGGAGATTAGAGCAGCAAAATGACTCTCTCTTAGCAAGAACATACGATTTACAACGCCTCAGTACAAATAGTTATAGCCTAGGAAAAATAAAGAATTCACTTTTTGTTTTTGTTTTTTTACAATTTAAGAATGTTTGAACCCTAATTCAAACCAACATACAAAACCACTGCTAGAGAAAACATATTGCGTAACAACACTTTTGACATAAAAGCCCTTGTGACATCTTCCCAGTTTGACAACTAGCGCTTCTCGCTTTTATGTATCATTATTATGTTATTTCTCACTTTGACTTTCAATTCAGCTGTTCAGTTGTGGAAGTTTTTGCATTTGCAAATTACAACTCACAATTTTAATCAAATCGACTGATGGCTCAATCCTTTATGACAATAGCGCACTCATTTAAAATTGCAATCTGGTGAATGTCTGTTACAGAAACAGTGCTGGTGAAACACTTTACGAAGATTTTGTTTCTGTCATTGTTATTATTAATATTTTCAATGCAGCCTATGCAGTCTAAACCAGTGAATTAAACATTGTGTATGAGAAAGCACCAGGGGAATGCAGCGCATCTTCCTCCATTCCCTCTGATTTTGCTTTTGTTTTCTCCGGGAATCCAATAGCTCTCTAACCCAGACCCATCTCAGGAGTTGTGGAAAATTGGAGATAATTAACCCTACTATCTAATGCGCTTCAAAGTTGAGTTGTGTCTTTATGTAGCTTTCAAATTAATGTTTAATTTAACAGCAAAACACAAATGTTAAGTCACAAATGGCATTCTGGTCTTTGTGCCGCTCTTCATAATTAAAAATTAATGAAGAGTCAAAGTGAGAGCCCAGATATTCAAATTCCTCCTCATTAAACAGTGTGATTAAAAGCGTAGTGCTTTTATATGTTATACTCTTTCTTATTTCCACTCACACAACACAAAACTTTCCACTAGTCCCAGTTTTCCAATCAGCTACTTTTTCCTAACCAATAATATTCTTTCACAACATTTTTTGGAATATATTATTATTATTATTGTCATTTTATTAATAACAAAACTATCCACATTGATAAGAAATTGTCTAACAAGCTATCCGGGGCTGTTTTCAATGCCAGTAACAAACACTGAGGATTAAATAGGAATTCACCAATGGTAATTACAGGAATGTAATGTTATGTTACTGTATGTAATATTTCACTGATTGTAATGGTCCTATAGTAAAGTCACTTTTACTTATATTTAATGCACACAACAACAAGTTTAAGTTGAAAGCTTAATATGTCACATACGCAGTGATGCAAAGACTTGTGCATTTCTTGTAAAAATATATGCATAGCTATGTGTGTACAAAATAAATGAGAGTTAACGGATAGGAGAAGAAAGAGTATACTTTTAGAAGAAAATATGCAGCGTTAAGCCCAGTGCAGCAGTGAAATCGTAAACCGTGCAGCATAAATAGTACACAATTTGTTGTGTAAGCTGCCCATAACAGCATTAACTGTCCATAGAAATATGTGTGCATACTGCAAATATTGGCATTATATCTATGGGCCCTTCTTTTCCACGGGCAGCACCACATGCAGAGATGAAACATGGAATAAATTATGAGAGCTTGATTCTAGGGAGGTATTGGTGAATATAGCAAAAGATAGTTTTTTTTTTTTTTTTTTCAGAAACAGAGGGGACAGAACTCATGACTCATCAGCTAACGCTCTCAGATAATCTTCATGAAATCAAAGACCAATATGACGTTTGGTTTTGAAACAGCTTGATTTACAGGATGAGCTATTTTGAAAGACGTGTAAAATGTGTTTCAGTTTAACTTAATCGAGCTTTGGTGTTGAATTTATTAAGGCTGGTTTGGCTTTGAAATACTATTTGAATTATTTGATACATTGCGTGCTGGGTTGTGAAACATTATCACTGTGCTGTCTTCTGAATCAAAGTCGAACGGCAATACGTCAGTCGTTCATTTAATTTTGAATGTCCGAAAAGAATGAGAAAAAAAAAGAATGTTGTGTGTCACATACATAAAATATCTGTCGAATCTGCATAAAAGGGGATCACTGATATTGCTCGAGCTTCATGCGTTGTATGACAGCCAAACCAGAAAGAGATGTGAAACTGCCATTTGAAAGTTTCTGATGACCTGCAGCACAAATATCCGTCATTAAAGAGGATCTGTTTCACCCGTTTGAACCGCCAATGAAGATTCCAACAAGTCCACCCCACTCCAAACTATTACTGTCATGTCCGCAGGCAGCCTCCAGGAAAGAAGGAGCTTCAGAACAAACATGCTCTCTCGGATGTTCCACTCTGAAGAATAGAGGGATCGCAAACACACTCTGACAAGAATTGTGCCCCTAACCATTCCCTCTATATTCACTCCATCCCCAAAGAGACTGCTTGATTCCCCCTGCCACCCTCTCTCAAAGTCAGAAAAGTCTGTTTTAAACGGGGCAAACTTTGGACGTGTATGTGTAGTGACTGTATGGGGGGGTTGTGGGGGGAGGGGTTGTGGGGTATTCTGTGATCCGGCCTGGTATTTTTAGAGACTGACCACTCTAACATGATTTTAGGTTTTAGAAATATGCAGTGTCAGCTCTCTTTAAAATAACAAGTATCTCTTCTGTGCAACGGTATTTGACAATTCTGACCTTAGCGTTGGTGTTTGCTTGCATTCTTCTGGGAATGCCACTTATTCTGTGCGACTGTGCCATGGGACGTTATGCCAGTCTCGAGAAATAAGTCTAATATTTAGTCAGGTATCACACTAATAACTTGTCAAAAGGCTTAGTGCATCTGACATTTCTCATTTCTCATTTTATGGTCCTTTTTTGTGTGTAATTGTGTCACTGAGATCTGCCTTCTTCACACAATGTTTATTATTGATTTGGTATTTGAAGAACAAAGTTTGCCCCCTATTTATTGATAAATCGTATATTTATCTGATACATTACTGTTCAAAAGATTGGAGCTGGTAAGTCTCTTATGCTCAGCAAGTTTAAAACACGTTAAAACAGTAATATTGTAAAAAATTATTGCAATGTAAAATAACTGTTTTCTTTTTCAATAAATTTAAAAATGTAATTTATTACTTGATGGCAAAGCTTAATTTTCAGTATCATTACTCCAGTCTTCAGTGTCACAAGATCCTTCAGAAATCATTCTAATATGTCGATTTGGTGCTCAAGAAACATTTCTTATTATTATCAGTTGTTATTACAAATTTTATTCCAAGATTCTTTTATGAATAGAAAGTTCAAAACAACCGCATTTATTTGAAATAGAAATATTGTATATAATTATAAATGTCTTTACTATTCAATTTGATTTAAATGTCTTTATTATTCGATCAATTTAATGTGTCCTTGCTGAATGAAAACGTTAATTTCTTAGATTTTAGCCTAAAATTAAATATGCAAAACAATAATTGTGCAGAAGGTAGATATCAGAGACACAAATGCAAAAATAATTGTTCTGTTCAATTCTAGGATCGTGATGTAGTGCACAGGTCTTTTATTGGCAAGGGAGTGTTCGCACAAAGTTTGCCCACTGTATTTGTTTGAATGAACTTTAATTTAAATCCTCTTTTATCAATAGATAACCACCCCAACTGGTCATGAGTTTTTGCTGCAGGCAGATCACTTTCCAACCATCTGTAAATGGCATGATGCCATCAAGAAAACAGTGGACAGTCTGGTATGTCATTTCTTAAAGACAAAATAGCTTTTTGCACATTTTTAATTGGCATACTCACCTGAGAAGTGAATCATTACCTATATTTTATATAATGGACTATATCTTAAAAATGGGAATAGGCAAATCGATGGTTAAATACACTAATGCATTAAGCATCTAACACGGGGATGAATACTGGGATAAATAAGCAATATTTTTTGGATGTTATTTCTGCATCTATCTGATGAATCTTTTATATGATGTTGTGGTGTAGTCGAGTGGAGCTGGAGGCCAGAGCTGTGGCAGAACGGCCCTACACAGATCCAACAGTACAGAATGTGTGCCCAGACCAACCTGTGAACCCACCAAACTTAAACCAAAAGAGACCAAATCTGAACACAGACGCTCCATCAGTGAGTAACACGTGTGTGTGTGTGTGTGTGTGCGTGTGAGAGAGAGAGAGAGAGAGAGAGAGAGAGAGAGAGGTGATAACCGGCAGTCAGCACAGAGAGTTCAGAAAAAGTGAGTGTGTCGGGGTTGCAGCCTCGCTTCTGCACTGTTTAATAACCACATTAATGAGTTAGCAGTACAGATGACATTCTGTTCACAGACTTTATTTCATCAAATGAAATGTAGGTCATATTTTACTACCCCATATATATATATATATATATATATATATATATATATATATATATATATATATATATATGTAAAGTAAAATGGACCCTATTTTAGGATTATTATGATTTATTGCATTTTTAGATTTATCTTCTTGACAATTAAGCAGTTCTCAGCACTTTAAAATAAAAAAGATTATTTGTCTTTTTTCACTTCTGTTAATTCACATTTACATACAGTAAATATTACAATACAGAACCAAGAATCTAATTAGAGTAATGGAAGTTTTCAAGTCAAAAGGAAAATGAATAAAATGTGCTTAATTGTCATTAATCAATACTTTGTCATGCTACTATATAAAAGTCATAATGGTCCTAAAAATAAGCTTCATTTTTTTTTTAAGCAAAATACAATTTCCTATTTTCCTTTTGGAAAAAAGGGCGTGAAATGTGGCCTGGACATATTTGTTTACGATTCATTCTTATGGTTCATTTTTCATCGCTTTTTTCTCTGTGCGACTGTGTTCGCATTCAGAACAGGAAGCACAGCAGCACCTTGACCACATGTTTGTTACTGTAACAAAAACATCCGCACCTTCAGTAACATGATAACTATAATAAAATGCACACACGTTTGCACATCTCACATCATCATTTACTGTATGAGAAAGAGACCGACAGAAGCTGAATTTCAGACAATGTATATACGACTGTTCTGAACTCCACTGAGATGTTGAGTAAGACGGATTCGGTCTGCTCTCTGTCAATCATTATTATAAATTACAAGCTACTTGACACTCTCCAAGCGCTTCTGTCATTGGTAATTGCAGCATTTTCTGCCTTGAATGAGTATCAAAGAGAATTCATTTACTACTGTACCGAATACTGGGCAGTAGATTCGAGCTCTTGCTAGTCACATACTAATCACTGGACTTGTCAAGATGGTGTAATATTGACACTAACGTTGGCCGGAATCAATAAATAAATGCTGTGAAACTAGATATTCACGTACACTGGAGAATATTTCAACAGAAGTAGTTTTTCTGGTGTGCTTTTGAACAATGTAGAGAAAGGAGACAGTCTTATTTGCATGAGGAGGACTTGCACAAAGACAGCCTCAAAAGAATGTGGCGAGTGTTCAGTGACAGCATTGTTCCTGTGTCTCCTCTGATCCCCCGCACAGTGTTCAAGCTGAATTACAGCGCCTCAGACAGCGCGGACAAGAATGGAGTTAAGAACAGACTGAAGAAGTTCATCTCCAGACGGCCCTCCATGAAAACGCTACAGGAAAAAGGCCTTATTAAAGGTGAAAGATTTGCCATGTGCACTCCATACATTTATGTGATGCTCATTGCCAACTATTAGTTTCAAAAATCCCACATTTTTTACTCTGCCCAGTTGTAGCCCAGTTAATAGTCATAATTACATGCTACGTAATTACAGGTTGCATATTACGTGATGACATATGAATGTGCAATCTTAGGGCATTAGTTTATTTTGGCTCTGTGTGTTTCCATATTAAACACAACTGTGACCCAGTTAAAAAAAAAAAAAAAAAAAAGGTAGCAAGACATTCTTTTTCATTTACACATTATACCAGTTCAACAAGCAATCCCTGATGCGGATTCTTAAAGACTGTAACTAATTTATTCCATTCATGGCATACACCAAACATAACATTAAAGGATATTTTAAGCATACTTGGAACTCTCGGATGAAGGTAATGATATCTTTAATTTTCTCTGGTGTCAAAAAGACCCTTTAATGTAGTATCTGTAGGGGTAAATGGGAGATCAAAGAGGACAATATTGAGGGAATGAATAAAACTACTGTGGGATTAAGAGAGTAGCGCAGGTGGCCCCTAACACAGCTATCGCTGGCAGAGCTCCAAGGCGAGATAGCCCGCTAAAAAAAACATCTTGAAATTAGGAGCGTTCCATATTGTACCAATGCTTTTAAATAGTAATTTATTTAGAAATGCCCCTCCTGCCAGATATTTCTCTAGGAAAGTTCTGAATGTGCATTTGTATGCAAAGGTGGCTTGCTTGCAGTCATTTATGCATTTAGCACATCGCCACTTCCCCCCGTTCCTCGCGGGTGCCGAAATGAGAGCAGGACATCTTTGATGTTCCAGAAGCCTCTGGGACAGCTCGCCCGGTCCTAAATGAACTCAAAAAGCCAAATGATGAGGACACTTACACCTCTGCGTTGACAACTGTAGTTTTGCTCATTATGGAGCGTTCTGGGCCTTTGTGGGCCATCTTTAAAATATGACTGCCCCAAAACATTTCACTATACATTTCAGCTGTGAAATTCCTGGGTCACACTTTACATTATAGTTATCATAGTGATGTATGCTCAAATAAGATCAAATGAGCACCTCGTAATCTGTAATTAGTTTTGAAGCAGCTTGCCATTACTCATTGTTATTATCTGCAGCTGTTAGTATTTTTTTCAATTAAATTAATTAATTAATGTTATGCTGATTAATTAATCACAAATATGACTAACTTAATACATTGACTCTTTAGATCTGCTGTTATCATAATTACAATAACAATAAGTATTATTATAATAAATTATACTGTATTAATAATGTTAATATTAGTCTTATTATTATGAATAATAATTACATTAATGTTGTTGTTAATTGTTATGTTATTAATTATTATCGATAACATTAAAGATACTTTTTATATTAATAAATGAACACCTGTGATATTTACATTTACATTTACAATCCTACTTTAGCTTTATACATTTGTAAATATGAATCACTGACATGTTTTTCCATAGACCGAGTGTTTGGATGTCACATGTTGACCCTGTGCGAGAGAGAAAAGACCACTGTGCCCAGATTTGTCAAATTGTGTGTGGAGGAAGTAGAAAAACGAGGTATGGCTTGAAAAATCATCCTTAAAAAAAAATGATGTAGGTTTTATCACATGCCTGGCTGACTAACGGACAGATGTCTTTACCCTGTCCTCACAGGCCTGGATGCTGATGGGATATACAGGGTGAGTGGCAATTTGGCCATTATCCAGAAACTACGCTTCCTAGTTGACCAAGGTAAGTTTAATTCAGTAATTATCTATTATCAGTGGTTGGTTTAAGGCCAACAGTTGCATCAGTGTTCATCTAAGTGACGTATCATCATTTTAGAACTAAAGACTTATCAGAAAGGTATGAAGTGGTTAGTTTGTAATAGGCACCACAAATTATTTTATAAGGATTTTCATTGTGGTTTAATATGCAGTGAAATGCAGGCAGAACAATGTGCTCGGCTCTCTAGGGGCGTATTAACGTTGACATAATGATTAGCATTTTTTAATTTCCTCATCAAACGACTGTTGTTTTAATTCTCTCTGTTGGCTTCTCTGACTGTGTCTCTCTGTTTCCCCAGAGGAGGAGCTTGACTTGGGCGACAGCCAATGGGAGGACATCCATGTCATCACCGGAGCGCTAAAGATGTTTTTCCGTGAACTGCCAGAGCCCCTGTTTCCCTTTCGCTTTTTTGACTTGTTTGTGGAAGCCATTAGTAAGTACTGAAATCGATACGAGCAAATCAGTGTTATTGCTACAAATATCTGGGATTAGAATCTGAAAATGTATTACAAGGAATGATTAATTACCTTTCCCAGAGATGTTAGACTTCTGAATACTCAAAATGTGTTCAAGTATTTCACGGCGACATCAAGTTATTTCTATTCATGGTTTATAGCATATGTCCTCCTAACTGTAATTTAAGCCACGGATGGCTAAACCGCTCGCCACTCTTGGGTTGAGTTGTGCTATTTGGGATTGACCCTATTAGAGGCATTCTTGCAGATCTGTCAGCCAAAAGGGGTCGCTCTTTGACAGGGAGGTGCTGAGATCGTTCAAACTCCCTGTTTGGGGAATGGGGGAATTTCTCAGGCCAGAGGGCAAAGTCAGGGCCTGTGGTCCAGACAGAAACTGTCACCAGATCGGCCTTAGTGTCACGTGTAACCTCCCTCCAGCAGCACAGAGCAAACGCTGGGCCTCATCTCGAGCGTCCAGCTGACGCCAGTGTGTTTCTCTTGGGCAATCTACCTTCTGAAAGGCATGTACCTTCTGAAATATATGTATGTACCTTTGTGCTTAAAACAACATTTGTCCTGCACTTTTGTTTTATGACTTGTTCAATTTCTGACACCCTGTAAGTTTAAAAACAAACACTTGCAGATTAGTGGCCGTGTGAACTACATAGTGCCGATAAACTATGTACTAAGCTGTATATGGGCATGTACATAGAGAGTAAGTATAGAGCAAATAGGCAGTGCAGAACATTGTAGGCACAATTGCAGCTTTATGGGGCCAAACACTGAGAACAGGAATGATGGAAGATCAGTTTAGAGAACACCCAAACCCCCTTTCTGATATATAAAAACAACTATATATTTTCATGTATAAAGACCTACACTACCATTAAAAAATTTGGGATCTGTTTTTTTTTTTTTTTTTTAATTTTTAAGAAATTGATACTTTTATTCAGCAAAGACACATTAATTCGATCAAAAATGACAGGGATTTATAAGATCTCTGTTTCAAATAAATTGTTTACTTTCTATCCATCAAAGAATCCTGAAAAATGAATCACAATTTCCACAAAAATATTGAGCAGCACAAACATTTTCAACATTGATAATAATAAATTGTTATAATAATACATAAAACTTGATAGCTTTATGAGCCAAGCTTAAAAAAACAAGCTGAAAAACGTTTATAATAAGTGAACATGGCAGCACTACAAGAGCACGCTCTGTCAAGCAGCCTTTCCAAGCATAAGCAAAACATGATGCCTCCTTCGACTGTGCTTTAGTTAAAATTGTTGAACATAACAAGTCTTTTGTCACTGTAATATTTCTTTGGTCAGAATAGCAGATATCAAACATGCGCAACGCCAGAACGTTGCTATGGTTGCCACGGCAGTTTCGGGTGTGAGCTGTGTTTGTACACACATGGAACAATAATTTAGAGGATTCGGTAATACAGCATTTTCTCCGTCTTAGTGTGCAACAAGTGTCTCAGAGTGCCCAGCAAGCGATTGCACGTTCGCTATAACAGTTACTTTATAACATCATTTTCAACACACTCAAATGTATACTACCGTAATGTTAATAATCTAATCCATGAACATGATTTCTGCCTGAGTCCTGTCGGATTCTTTCCCATCAGCTGTGAGGTTAAGACGACAACTTCCATGATTCTGCGCTCAATCTTGGCGTCATCAAAGCTATTTTGAATAGGCAATCTCTAGTGTGGAAAAATTACATATTGTGCCTTTAAGTTGACAGAGCTTTTAAGTTGAGATTAATGATATATGTTTAAATGTGAAAACACTGTCAATTCAATTAAAATTTCTCTAGTGCTTTTCACAATAATTTCAAAAATCTTTTTCTCTCAATTTTAGTGTACTTCTTAAAGGGATAGTTCACCCAAAAATTAAAATTCTGTCATCATTTACTGATTGGTATGATAATATATATCGTTACCATGCCATACAATTTATATTGTGATAGATCTTGCGGTATTTAAATATATAGCACTACTGAAACCTCAGAGTGACAAAGTGCATGAATGAGAATATAAAGAGCGGGACGTGCTTGATGTTAAAAAGTGCACAGTGCAGTGCTCGTGCGGACTGGCCAGAGTGCACACACAGAAAGCTGCCTCTCTCAGAAGGCGATCGTGAATTTGAGACATGCTTGCTGTTAAATAGCTTTATTAAGCACAATAAGCAGTGAAAATTCAATGCAATGCATGTGCTGACTGGCACACAGCGTAAGCGTGTGGTCAGAAAGCCACAACTCTCAGCAAGCGATTGCAAATTCTCTTCTCTTTCATGGCTTATTACACTTAAAATGGTCAAATACACGTGCGGTTATGTCAAAATGGCCATTGTGTGGAGAATTCGTGTAAACTCAGCCAGTTATGCTTTAAGTAAAAGTAAACAGTTGGCGTTAACCGGATGTGTATCCGTACTTTTGGTGTTAAGGTGACAGCAGCCTAATATGCTTCTGTGTCATTAATGTGAATCAAACAAAAGAGAAACTAACTTATAGCGCTTGACTGGATAACTTTTTTTTTACATTTTAATTTAATTCATAGTGAGGATTATGCAATATTTTATATTTGATAATTAAATTTCTGTAACAATTCTAACTATGTTAAATAAACCTATTGTACATGAAAAACTTAATTTCGTTAATTCATAATTTTGTTATATTGAAAAGAAATTAGATATAAGTAACTATACTGTGATATATATATAGTTCCAAACCTGCATCAATTATTTTCTTTGAAAAATATACAGAAGATATTTTGAATAATGTCAGTAGCCAAACAGTTGATGGGCCCCATTGATTCCATAGTATTTTTTCTTCCAATTCCATGGAAGTCAATGTGGTCCATCAACTGTTTGCTTACCAATATCCTTAAAAACTATCTTCTTTTGTGTTCAGCAAAAGAAAGAAATGTATAAAGGTTTGGAACAACTTGAGGATGAGTAAATAATGACAGAATTAAATTTTTGGGTGAACTATACCTCCATTGGGGGCATGATACACAGCGAATGTAAAGCATTCTTTTTATGAGGTGATCCATTTAGACCTCACCTCCAAAGTTAATGTATTTTTGCATTGTTAGCGTGACCAATTGTAATCAAAGAAATCATTATTGTTTTCATACAGGTTTCCAGAATTCCCCCTCAATATTTTGTTAGTGCTTCAGTGCCACTATGTCTACGCTATTTAGAGAAATCAGCCCACAAATGTTGTACTTGTTTGATTGTTTGACTGTTGTTGATATAATTGCTCACTGCACCTTAAGTTGTTTGATTTTCACTAGTTTGTTTAAATAAATGAATGTTTTATAGTCTTAGAATCTTGAACTATGGACCAAAAGGCCAGTGCGCTCACTGTAATAAGTGCAGGGGTATCATTATTAGCACAGCATCTCAGAATATCCCCACTGGAAGGAGATGTGCGTGAGACAGAATGGGAACAGGCCTGGGGTGATTTTGTAATTTGCTAATAAATATTTACTCGCGCCGCATGTAGGCCAGAGTACCGCAAACTGCTTGTATCCAATTAATCAGTAGATGAGCCGGATCACTTACAGATAGTGTTTAGACAACTAATTATTACTGCAAAAGACTCCTAATAGCAGGAGGTATAATTAGTTCAACCTGCAACACGTCTCACCAAAACTGAGAGTATGTTGGTAAGACCATATACTGGACTACTTGTACTGTTTTATTCAGTATGATTACTGAATAAATGAATAGAATAGAAATTCATTGCTGTAACCCAGGGGTTTTCAAAGTCAAAAGCAGTGGGCCTCCATACACAATGGTGTCTCCCCACCCCCCAATATTTCTGTTTGTTGATCAATAATAACCGACTCTCATCTCGTGTGCCTAGTGTGCGACTCCTGAACGCCAATGTAATCGTCTTTACCTCAATTACAATCGTTATCCATCAAAACTTTGCTAGCGCGACACTGGTTTGTTTTATCCAACCGAGAGATGTAGTTTTGGTATCACATGGCATTTTGGGTGTTTTGAGCCATCGTTCAGTTCGTATTTCACAATTTCACAGCATGATGAGAAATGGCTTAGGCTGCTCCAAAAAAAAAAAAAAAAATAGTTGAGAGATTGCACTTTGAAGCCAAATACACTATCTTCTCTGATAAAATCGGCCAGGTTTTCTCTGCATTAGGGCTGTTTTGGACTGAGTGTTTGAATACATTTGCTTACTGAATCCTTGGACTGAAAACTTTCCAGGAGTTTATGATTTAAATGATCTGATTGAAAACAGAAGAGTGGGAACATAGCGACGTCTCTTGTCCAAAAAAGCTGCTTCGTTTTGTTTTTTTAAAGTATTGTTTCTGCTATAATGTATTGATTGATTATTTTTTAACCATTCTGCACACCTCCCCTAACATGCTCTGGCGACCCCCTGGGAAGGCGCAGTCCAAACTTTGAAAACTCTAAGTGTAACGTAATTTAAATTATATTTTTGACTTGAATACAATGAGTTCATTTATATATTACAATAACTTGACTAAACTTGACCTTGCATTGACCTTGTGGTCTCTTTCTTGACTCATTGTTTTGATAAGGCTTCTATATATATATATATATATATATATATATATATATATATATATAGACACAGGGCAGTAATTTAAGCTGTCTTTTATGTGAGACAAGTCTACTGCTGTGAAACAGGACTGTTTACACTGTAGACTTGGGAAATGTAACTTGTTGACACAAAGTCTTGATTTCTAGTATGTAGGTTACTAAGCTCCTCCCCTGTCTGTAATATTGGAATGGTTTAATGAACCTTGCAGCTCGTCTTACATTTCATGTACTGAAACTATCCAAGAGCCTATTTCATTGATCTCAGCAGATCACTGACAAGCAATTTCAGTGAATTCTACTGATATTTGAGTGGCTCAGGTCTTCTATATTGGTCCATCACTGTCAAAAGAGGACAGCTCCTCTAACCATGTCTGCCCTTTATATGGGTGGTATTAACTAAAGGTCTCTGGAACGGTACTTTGGACAAGGATCCATTCAATTAGGACAGCTGCCCAATCACAGACTGCTTCTGGAAGTCTTTGTGGAACCCAAACTCAATTAGGCTTATTGGACATTTTGGCAAATTATTCATATGTAATCTTCAGGCTTAAGACTTCACCCAACATTTAAACGGCCCCTTCTCTCACGACTTGTGAAAAGCTCTGAGCTAATTTTATCTTCTCTCTTGCAATGTATGTTTATGTCAAATATGTGCTCACTCCCTGCAAATCAACATTTGGGCTTCCCAGGGTCCTCAGGTGAACAGTTGGCCTAATTTTCCATTCTTTCACTTGGTGCCTGTTGTGGATGTGGCAGGCACCAGCTCTTGGCTCGCGATGGACTAAATCTATTATTCATATTGCCTGGTATCTTAGCGACATTGTCCTGCCACCTGTCCAATAGACAAGCTCGCCTTGTTATACAAAGTGAAGACATACTTGTTGACAAATGGAGGCTTTGTTCTCCAGGCCCACACACACAATCCAACGTTTGTTTAGTAATCTGGAAAGTTCATTCAGATGGACTGTATCGTTATATCACATTTGAAGATGACCAATTGCGTATTTTAAAAACTAGATTGTAACATTTTCCATTTGACTTTTAATGTAACTTCAAATGAAACTTGTCACAATGGTAGTGTGAAATGTGCTGAAATAATGGCAATCAGAGCTGCGTCAGACAGTACATCTGTCATAACATAATTGTTTGCCTATTCTGATGTTATGCTCTTTCAGCTGACAGTTCAAACTGCAGCTTGTGAATCACAAGTCTTTACATTCTATGCAGCTTTCCTCATTTGTGCAACGTGGCCTCATTGCCATGCAAAGCTAGCATGCAGAAATATTTTCAAATGCATAAATCTCTTCCCAGTCTCTATATTTCATCAAGAAGTTTTTCATGTTTAATAAATTACAGCGCCGATCCTCTAAGACTTTGTTATTCATAAAGCAAAGTATTCAATTGGGATACATTTAAAATCTTAATCATAACCTGCAGGACTATTTGCAGTGTGCTAATATTTGCCTTGACGGGGCTTAAAGAAGCCTGCAGACAAAGCTCGCAGATGGGCTTATCCTGAGAAGCAAAGCTGTACTGCAGTAAAGATGGTCTCATTGTTTGTAATTGGATTATATTCACAGATTTTTGTAACCAAAAGTATATCTATTCTTTACTGTACATCAGCTCTTTTCACAAAACAATGATGCTCTCAGTTTGATTTATAGAGTGTACACTGCAGTGACAAAATTGTGCAGCAATAGGTACATAAAAATGTTTAATCTGAATTACATTGTCGGAATGTAACACTCTTTTGTCATTACCCACAGAATTTTTTTTTTTTATTCAATTACTAATGATACATAAACATTTTTTTGTTTTGTTTTGTTGGGTTTTTTTTTTTTTGGGAGAAATAGTACGCCAGATTTATCTCTAAATGTCAGTGCGTTTCATAATCAATTAGGATCAGGTTTTGCTCTTTTGTTTGGTGGAAAAAAACATAAAATTGAAAATCATATAATTTTGAAATATTAAAATACATACTAAATTGTTTATTATATTATATTATATTATATTATATTAAATTAAAGAGTTTTTAAACATAAGTTTGCATACCTGTACTTTCACAATAGCTTTATAGAAAATGAAATAAAAATGCATGCATAATGGATTTGATCTAAGAATGCCCACTGCATTCCTTCATCAAAACATTGCCTTCATTTTGAGAGCAATCCCCTTTGATCAGAGCACTGTAAGTGTAATTCTTACCATGGTGAATTCATGCTGATTTAGGGTGTAGGCATTTTGAACGTGTTTTATATTAATGACACTGTCCCACCATCTGTCCAAAATACAGGACAAGGGACCATCTCCAATATGCTAGCCACCAAAGGCAAAGTAATTAATGACAGCAATAATGCCAGCAATAATGACTAGATTAAATATTTTACAGGCCGACTGCCATGCAGTGTCAAAGCCAAAAGAAAGCTAACGGCCTCCACTGAGATAATGCTTGAAGAGAAAGTCATAAAAAAGATATTGCTTGAAAAAAGTAATGACTGAATGTTGATGAAAACTGTAGTGAGGATTTTTAGTTCATAACACACATTGTTTTACTAATTATGTAGCCTTGACATTAAAAGTGTTGTTAAAACTTTATTTAGATTGGTTTAGAGCATCATTTACATGATTTCATGGCCTAACGTTGTAACTAGCTCCATAAAAAAAAGCACAAAACCTTGTCACTCTGCTAGTGGTACCTAGAGGAGCGGGTCAGAGATTCACTCTGTGTCCTAGAACATGGTCTCTGTCTGTGCTCAATTGACAGACCTGGCATCTGACAGGGGCATCTGCTCGCCGAGCCTGTGCCAGCGCGGTGTATACACGGAGACATCTGCTCCATTAGTGCCCAGGGGGCATCCTGGGCAGTACAGTAGACTGGGGGCATAAGTACTGCCAGCTCCCTTCCATGGCACATCCCATGAATAGCATGGTGTAGCTGTTAGCCATCCTCAGTAAGAATAACCAGGGATGTTTTCTTAGAGGGACAAAGATTTTACTCTGTTCAAAATGTGTAGACAATTGATTTACTGCATTGTAAATTTGTTTTATTATGATATTTAATCAATACAGTTACACTAGGTATCATTTGATGGAGAGCTTTTAACCTATTGGGGTATCTATAATGAATTGCATGCAATAAAACTTTCTCTCCCATATGAACATTAGGTAACACTTTACAATAAGACCTCATTTGTTAGCATTAGTTAACTAACATGAACTAACCATGAGAAATACATTTGTTACAGTATTTATTCATCTTTGTTAAGATCAGTTAATAAAAGTATAACTGTTCATTGTTTGTTCATGTTATTTCACAGTGCATTAACTAATGTTAACAACTTTTGATTTTAATAGTATATTAGTAAATGTTGATATTAACTTGAACTAAGGTTCACTCTTAGTTCATGTTAACTAATGTAGTTAACTAATGTTAACTAATGAACCTCATTGTAAAGTGTTACCGAAAATTATAATGTGAATGTCAATAGCATGTGGTGTGAGGCAATTTTTGAGAAAATTTAATTTGAAAGGAAATTTGTAAGCATTCTACTGTATATGAAAGTCTTAAAGCATTAAGTTCACCCAAAAATGTAATTTCTGTCATTAAGCACTCACCTGTCATTTCAAATCCGTAAAACCTTTGTTTGTCTTCGGAACACAAATTAAGATTTTTGATGAAATCCAAGGGTGTCTGATCCACTCATAGGCAGTAACATCATTGTACCTTTTGAGGTCCTAAAAGGTAGAAAAGACATCGATAAAATAGTCAACATGACTACAGTGGTTCAACCTTAATGTTGTGAAGCGATGAGAATACTATTTGAGAGTAAAAACAAAACAATTGAGGTGCTTTTCATTTGATACAGAATATTTTCCTTGTGGGAAGATAGTAAAAAACAGGCATTGGATTTCAGCAAAAATATAATTTGTGTTCCGAAGACAAACGAAGATCTTACGGGGTTTGGGACGACATAAGGTGAGTAATTAATGACAGAAATTTCAATTTTGGGGGAGCTAACCCCTTAGGTATGAAAAAAAATTAAATAATTAAAATGTACCACAGAATACAATTGTTTGGTGTACTTGATGTACCGTTTATGTAAAGGATTCAGTAGCGTACACGACCATTCAAAAGTTCGGGGTCAGAAAAATACAACTTTTTGAAATAATAATAATAATAATAATAAATTGATCAAACGTTACAGTACGGACTTTTACATTGTTATAAAATATTTCTATTTTAAATAAATGCTGTTCTTTTGAACTTCCTATTTATTCAAATAATGAAAAGAAATGTACTAGTTTCCACAAAAATATTAAGCAGCACAACTGTTTTGCAATGTCGGTAATAGTAAGAAATATTTCTTGAGCACCAAATCAGCATTTTATCATGATTTCTGAAGGATCGTGTGATACTGAAGACTGGAGTAATGATGCTGAAAATTGAGCTTTGCCAACACAGAAATATTAAAATAGAAAATATTTATTTAAAATTATATATATATATATATATATATATACACATTTATTTTTTTTTTAACAAATAATGATTTCTCAGTTTTTGATTTATAGAATGTACTCTGCAATGGCACTGACACATTTGTGCAGTCATAGATACATAAAAAATTTACTTCTGAAGTATAATGTTAAAACGTAACATCTTTCGTTCTTTCTTTCTTCATTAATCTTTCTTTCATCTTTCATTTAGCAACAGAAAATTGTATATTTTTTGCTATATTTTTATTAAATAAATGCAGCCTTGGTAATCAGGCTGAGACTTCTTTTAAAAAAAAAAATTTAAAAATCTTACTGACCTCAAACTTTTGAATGGTGGTGTATATATGTAGGGAACTGGTGACTTATAATCTTGGAGGTCCGTTAATACTCTTTTAAACACATCCGTTACGGTGAAATTTGACCTGAGGGAGTTTGCAGTGCACACAGGTGGCCCCGTAAAAGCTCCATTTCAACATCTGCTCACGGTACATAGTGATATTGATCAAAAGCATTGATTAAATTATTAAAACACCCTCCAATCTTCCATATTAAAATCTTATCAACAATAAATTACCCTTTTACTTATTTTATCATACAATCTTCTTTACACTAACAGTGTTCGAAATAATACAATCAGCTACATTGCTATATCCATCATAATGGATTTAGAGAACTTCAAAGTGTCAAAGGTCAGGTACTGACACTGATGTAGAACAGTCAGCGCACAGGTTGGTGCCTCTCAGGAGTTTGCCATGAGGTCATCAGCCATCTGACATGTAAAGAGTAGCAGGGTCAAGAGGTCACTGGTTACAGCTTGTGTTACAGCATAACAGCTTTTAATGGACGTGGACTATTACGGACCATTAGCACCATTCACATGTGCTTTCATGTAGGAAACGTGAAAACCTGACTGCAAAATTACAGCATTATAGGGGTGTATATGCTTTGAATTTACAGATGGACAGAGTTATTTTTCTAGAACATATATAATTTCATCCATCTAATGGTGAGATACTTTTAAAGTCATTGCATAGAATCAAAATAACATTGCTGAAAAGTGTCAGATAACCATGCAATTGTACTAAATATATTTACACAGCTTCATAACTGCATAAAGGTTATAACTGCATAACACAGTTTGACTAAATGCTGATTGCTCCTTTTTGGCAGCTTAAAAAGGGATTATGTTGTACATAAGTTAGAAAGAAAATTAAAACAATCATAATTAACTATTAAACATACCGAAAGTAAGAAGAAATCATCTGATAAATGAAGTAATCTATTCGATTACATATTGCTTTCTGGTAAGTCAGCATTTTGGAATGGGACTCATTCTGCTTGTGGCTTTCTCAAGCATGTCTATATAATTAATAGAGAGAGGGATAATGGTCCAGTATTAGGGAAAATTTTGATGTTAGATGAGCTATGTTAATGAAAAAGTGATGGAAAAGACATTAACTTCTCTCTGAACCTAGAGGTTCAAATGAAGGAGCAATACTCAAATCAAAACATTTCATCATCTCTTCCCTGCCAACAGAAATTAAGGAGCCCACACAGAAGGTTCAAGCCATGAAGAAACTGATCCATCAACTCCCCAAACCCAACCACAACACCATGAAACTGCTCTTCCACCACCTGAGGAGGTATGTCTCCATCCATACACACAACCTGGGGCGTAACACAAAATACTAGATCCCACAGGACTTTTTGGGAGCCCCTGAACCATTGAGGTGGGCGGACACCGTCTACGTTGATAGTTTTCTTGTCTAAAGTAACGAGTAACATATTGCACACAATAAACGGACCATTTTCAAATTCAGATGTTATATCTTTGTATTTTCCTCTCAGTGTCTGCTTTAATTGTCTGAGCTTCACCGATGTCTTTTGATTAAGCTTCAGAAAGCTTGAGCAACAGTAGTTTGAGCAAACTTTTCACAAATTTCTGTGGTGTGAAACCTTGCGCTCCATTCACTAATGGCAGTCAAGCTCAATGAAAAAGACCTTGTGTTTGAACGCGCGTCTCAACATATGAGCTCTCAATAAGCATTTACTTTTCATTTTTGCATGTCTACGTTGTGAAATTGCACAAGACTGACATTCACATTACTATCTAGCTGTCTAATGACCTAGCTTGGCTCTCTGGCTTTACGTTTAGCTATGACTCAGCCTTCTTCTTGAAGGAAATAATTACATTTCTATACGAAGGAAATAATAACAATTTTCATTTTTGGGTGAACTATCCCTTTGAGGACTATGTGCTAAGTTACCAGTCACAGGTTGTGTCTGCTTTCCACCACTACCTGAACTTGACAGTACAAAATCAGACTAGACTGCAAAGGGAACTTCCCATTTTTACAAATGGAAATTTATGGTGCATTACCATAAATTCCATTTTTTTTTTTCATTCAGACCAACAAATAATGCCCAATTTGAAAAGCTTCTATGAAAGGCCTCAGTAAACAGGATGCAACATGAACAGAGGACTTAATATGAGCCATAATGTGTGTGTGTGTGTGTGTGTGTGTGTGGACGCTCAAGTCCTTGTCCATGATAGTGCTACTGGCACAGCCAGAAGGCCATATGGCTAGTCTCCATCTCCCAGGAGGGGTGTTCTATCCCACTTTACCCTTCTGCACATTTACCACCCTGCACAGGAGGGCCACAGGACTCATCTCAGATTGATGAGCACCCCCTCCTCCCTTCCCCCAATGGAACATGCCCTTTGGCACTAGTGCTAAAGTCTGTTGGGTTGCCCATGCCAGGTCTCCCAATCAGAAAACACTAATGTGTGACTGAGAGAGAGAGAGACACTCATTGAACGACAGTCGATTACTAGATGATATTCTGAGAGTCTGAAAATGTGCTGAAGAAAACTAGGACTGCATTCCATGATAAAGCTTGATGATTTTTTAAAATTTATTTCTGGTAAACATGCTACAACGCAAACCTGCTGCCTCCTCTCCTTCAATATAGGTCATGAGTTTTACAAATGCATTAGCCACAGCTAAATTTGATTTTATTCTGAATATTGTTTAACATGTAATATGGATTATTATTATTATGATTATTATTATATGGCATTATTGTTGATCTGAACTGAGATTTTTTGTTATTTACCCCCTCAAATCTATAATATATTATATTATGTTTATTATATTATATTATATTAGTAGTAGTAGTAGTTTTATTATTATAAATTTAATTACTGCACATTTGTATTGAACTTACTTTTTTTTTTTTGACAATTTGTTGTTTCTTATTTCTTAACAGATGATTTATGTATACATATATTTCACTGTGAATGTGAATATACACAAGCTGCACATGAAACCTCAATAAAGTGCCATAGTTGGGAATCATTGTTGGTTTTGCACCATTTCCAAATCTGTAGTCAAATCTACACACAGGCACGAGGGTAAAGCATTACCACAAATTCAATGAATGGCGGCATTAGAAAATTCATTCAGCTTTTATTCTGCTTGCTAAAAAGCTGTTACAGTGGAACTTGTGGTGACACTGAAAATCCCTGTAGTGCCACCAAGTCTGTTCCTTCTCCACAGCGACGTTCTCGCTGCTCCTTTCTCGCAGTATTAGAGCAATAAAGTGCTTCGAATCCAAAGCACAGTGCTTTGCTTTGTGGGTACCACACCCTGGCCAAGTGATGTGGTTCTGTTTATTTTATATTCTCACTTAAGTCATACTTGTTTCTGTCTACTGCTTTCCCTCTCTAAATATCAGGATGACTTTCCCAGGAATAAAGGCAAGGAATGTGCGGTCACAGTAAATTAGGTTAAAGTGTGTGTTATATCTGTTTTCTAAGACATATGTAGTCATTTTGAAGTCCAGAGTGAGAACAATGAGGTTAGGTGCCATAAAATGGCATTGATGATAATGCATACATATTTGGCTTGTTTTGTCAAGCGATATTGTCGGCTTTTACTCAAAGTATTGATTTGCATTAGCTCCATATCTGCTCAAATGTCACTTTTCGCCTGTACACTTCCTGTCTTTTATTATCGAAAACAGGTATACTTAACTGAAGAGGCTCTCTGAACTCCTACTATAATGCCTTTGTAGGTTATATTTTGCGCTGACTTGGCTCATCTAAAAAGTGGTGAAAGTCAAAAGCTCTTTGTTGTGGGCGCTTTCTTTGCCCGCATGGAACCAATGTTCTTTTTTTTTCTTTTGGTCCGTGGAGCCTGGATTCAATAACCAGTTGTGTGCTCGCATTGTGATGATGTGGTCAAGGCAACCAGATTTTCTCAACAGTACACTTGCTCAGTAGTGCTATTTATGTCATTTTTTGTGGGAGGTTTTGTCACCACCGCTCATATTTCCCGTTTACCACAAGTGATTTAAAAGGCCACAGGTTTTGTTTTTTGTTAGTAATTCAAGGTTCCGTTTGCCTTTGTGCTGGAAAAGAAACCTGGAGAAACCTCTGATCAGGAAAGCCAAGGGGAAAAAAAGACATTTCTTCTCATCTATGTTTGGTATTTCTTAAATTAGATTGAAGAGAAGTGCTGCTGTGCAAATTTTGATATCCACAAAAGTATATGCACAGCAATTTATGATCTTTTATGGTGCAGACAGGAAATAATAATAAACAGTAAACAATAAAAACAAATCTGAATGCCCAAACTGCAAATATTGTAAGTGGAAAATCAAAATCAAGCTCAAGCCCCTCCTGATAATAGCAAGCCTTTCTTTTATTAGTTCAGTCAAGGCCGTCGACTTGTAACACGAAAATGACACAGTTTAAAGCTTGGAGCGATTCTGTAACCCCCACCCCACCTCAATTTATTATTCGTCCCATGATTCTTCAGGAGCCAGTTAGGCTGACCCAATTAGCACTGGCCTCCTAGGCGGGGAATGACGGCATTGTGCGCTATCCTCCATTTCCTGTCATGCCCCGCTTGCAAACGAGATGCTAATTAATAACCATTGGCATCTTGAGCCGTACACGTCGGCTTATGTACGGGATATCAATGATTTGTCAGATTCAACCAAGCATAACGCAGTCACCTCCGGTCAAGCTGCCCACAGCCTGGCCCTTACCCAGACACCAGAGCAACACTGGACTCAGTCAGCTGATGGTTTAATGAGCGCATTTTGCCATAAATACCCAGATACTGAGGACCATATTGCATCCTTCCCTTTTCCAAATCAACACATTTCTTTACTGAAAGTGTTCATTTAGATGAGGTGTACAAAAATACATTCTCTTACAAATCAGGGAATAAGTAGGTGATAGATATTGTTTTAACACAAGATTATGATTTAAAAATGATAATGGGGTATATATAATAAACACATACACACACACAGAGAGAGAGAGAGAGAGAGAGAGAGAGAGAGAAATACACAAATATAAAAAGAAATATATTTTATTTTGTATGCATTTTACATATATTTTTTATATTCTATATTTATATTTGATGTGGATTTCATTATTATTTATATATGAAATATTTTTAAGCGCTGCTTAGAACTGTCATTTTTGGTGATTTATATTTTAATAATAATAATAATAATTTTATACAAAATTATAAATATATATATACAATGTTATTTATTATTTTAGAACAAACAAAAAATGAGAAAAAAAATGTACACTTACATTTATTTTTCATTTGCATTTTAAATTTTTTGAGGAAAAAAAAAATCTAATGAAAAAATATGTACGCTTGTTTGTTTTTTTGTTTTTTTTAATGTATGTGCATTTTATATAAAATATTTCAATATGTCACTCAAGACTCTTGGCTTACATGATTCTCTTTGACAGTGCATGTGTTTACAGTTTTCTATTTTTTTTTTTTTTTTTTTTTGCCTGCTAGAAAGCGTCTTCGTATTGCACTTCTTCCCAATATGTGATACTACTATAATTGAAAATGATAATGACTGTAATTAAGCTTCTATCATGATTTTAATCGATCTGCCATTACTGATAGTAGAGATGAATGTGAAGGTGGGGGGGGGTCATGTATATAGTGGTGACACAGTGGCATAATTACCAAAAAAACACTAAAAGGTTCAACAAAAAGCTTCATATTTAATGTTTTGAAAAATCACTTCGGGAAATGAAGTCTCTCTCCTTAAGATCATTAGCAGACCATTAGCAATGGCAGCCGAGATCCTTACATCATAGTGCGCTAATTAGGTTAAAATGCTCATGGCAGGACAAGCGTCTAGCTGTGATGTACAGGGGAAACGAAATGGCCGAGGTTAATTATACACATTAATGGGGAATTATTGAGAGCGCTTGGCCTGCCTCTTAAGTTGTGTTTCTCATCTGAAATGGCTTCCCAAAGTCTCAATAACACACACGAAGGGACGTCACATGTAGCACCATCATTACCTCATTACAGCTGAACATGTCTTGCTGAGGAAGCCTGTGCGTGAGTATTTTACCAACAACACAGGGATTATAGATTGTTGAACTGTATTGCATAATTGTAGACCATTATTTTGATAGATGTGACCATAAATGTAGATGGCACAGGACGTCAGTTACACTACGGTACAATATACGTGAGTGCAGTAAACCCAACACACTCCTAATCAGTACCTTTCAGAACTGGGCCGCTGTAAAACCCATGCAAAGTTTACTTCGAGATGTTAAGCCTGCTTCCCACCTCTTAGTCAGGATCCCGTTGACAACTTGGAAAGCAGCCCTCCACCACAATCCCTCCCTCCCACCCTTTCCAGGCCTCAACCCATAACAGAGCCAGAGGGCTCCAATCTGGCTCCTTCTAAGAGTCCTCCAATACACCAGTATTGATTGTCTCTCCACCACAGCCAAACCTCAGCTCACAGACATTCTGCTAAAAGTGCGCTTAGATGCCTCCAAAGAGCAGGCACAAGTCCTCAAAAACACCCTGCCGATGGCCCGTCACGACATTCTAAGTAGGTTTTTATGACAGGAAACGTGTACACTTTAAGCTTGGAAGGAATGATTGTATTTGTACGCCGTACTCAGTTCTTCCATTAAGGATCTTCACGAGATGTTTTCTGAAAAAACAAAACTATATTCATTGCTATCGTATTACATCAATGATCCTGTGTTTTCTGTTTTACAGAGTCTTGACGAAGTCAAAGAAAAACTTAATGTCAACACAGGGCATCAGCATTGTGTTTGGACCGACTCTCATGTGGCCAGAGTTTGAATTAGGAAACATGGAAGTCAATATGGTGTACCAGAACCAAATAGTGGAGTCCATTCTCATTGGATGTGTGGAGATCTTTGGACCAGATCGCATGTAAAGTGACCCCAGAGATTTCTGGAAAGAGACTGTGAAGAGAGAAAAAAAAAAAAAAAAGTTCACTGGCTGGATGTTACACTGTAAAATTATTTCTTGATCAAGATGTTTTTATTTTTGCCGTTTGAAAAAAGAATTTAAAGAGTCACTTTTATACGTTTTATATATAAATTTATAATTTTATTTTTGTATAATGCAAATTTTACATTGTATCATACCTCAAAACGTCATGGACCAAGACTGTCAGAGAAATAAAGCAGTTTTTGTAAATGGGTTTTGTACACTGATTTTAATTTTGGCTGTAAGCAGTTTTTTTTTTTTTTGTGAAACTTTTTATTTGGCAGAAGCTTGAGATGATAAAACACATCTTGTGGTTATTTTCGGAACAACAGGTTATTATATTGCGATGTTGTGTTTTATCAATGGTAGATATGTACATGTATTTGGCTGTTTTGAAGTAAACCAATTTTTCATTAAAAAAAGTAAAAAATATATGCTTTTCAAGAATATTTCATGATCTATTACATGGTTGGCATTATTCTGCCATCTGAATTTTCTGCAGCCTCCTTCTGTCACTCTGTGGGCTCTTTGCATTGTCAGATAACGTACAGCGTGATCACATCGGTTTCTAATCAAACTGCCAAAGTCCTCTCCAATTCTCGAACAGCAGTCTCTTTTTATTTGCTTCCCGCAGGCCAGTACTGAGACTGTCTGCATGGAATGTGTTTTTAATTCCATCCCAAAGATAAGAGAGAGTCTGTAATTACGGGAAGAGCCATCCATCCTTGTAGCATTTTGCCTGCATCAGATCCTTCATAGTTTGGCATCTCGAGCAGTAATGATAAAGGGGTACTGGAGGAACAGGAGGGCGACATAAACCAGATTTGCGGGTTGTGCGTCTTTCTAAATCTCGACTGAAAATAACACAGTGAAATGAGATGCAGCTTTTAGTGACCTCTCTGGCACAGCTGCGCTTCACTCAGGGACCTTAACGAGTTCGGCAGGCCACCAAGACCTTCATCTTAGAACCTTTGAAAAGAAACACAGTTTGGTTTTTTTTGGTTTTTTTCTCCACAAAAAGTTTACAGAAAGCTTGGAACTTGTATTGAACACATTGGCTTGGTTTGTCATTATGCCTCGACACCTAAAAAAGTTTCACATGCCAGGCATGTTCATTTGCTTTAATGCTTGACAAGAAGGAAAAAGAAAAAGCAAAAAAGATGGCAAAAACAGCCATGATTATATATAATGTTATGATTAGATTAGATTACACATAAGTGCTTTATTTCACAGCGTGTGAGTCTTGGTCAGAAGGATAGGGACTGATCATCAGCTGAGCAGAGATGAGAGGGCACGCTGTACAGTTCATTCTTGCATTCAATGCTTCAAATAACAAGAAATCAAAATGTGTGGGTGGATGGACTGAGGTGGTAAGTAACCCAGGGGAGAGTATTGGCAGATATTTGCCGTGTGCATGAAGCGAACGCCCAGATTTATTTTGTGCTAGATCCCATGGTCACATGACACTGGGCATTGTGCAACACAGCTCACACTTTGAGAGCCGTCGTACTGCAGGTGGTGCTTTTGCTCATTAATATGTGCAAAATTAACGTCTACCATCAAATTGGCTAGTGAAAGGTGTGGTGCATTTTGAGTGTTTGGAACATGGTGTGAAGTGACTGAATCTAAAAAAAAAAAAAAAAAAAAAAAAAAAAAAAAAGCCAAAGTATTTAGTCAGTATTTCACACAGATTGTTTGCTGCCAGGATTTTGACCTTGCCAAGAGTGTGTGTGTGTGTGTGTGTAATATATATATATATATAAATAAACACACCACTTCAGTACATATATAAATATAGGTCAAAGGTCAAAGTCAAAATACAAGATGAAAATCCCGGCAGCAAACAATCTGTGTGAAACTGTGTTGACAAAATACTTTGGCTTTTTTTTTTTTTTGGTTGTTTTTTTTAAGATTCAGTTACTTCACACCAAGTTCCAAACACTCAAAATGCACCACATTTTTATTTTTTTTAATAAAATATAATGTGTAATACATTTTACATTTATATTTTTATATATATATATCCGTAAGATTTAAATGTTTTTGAAAGTCTCTTATGTTTACAAACAGTAATATCACAAAATAATGCAATTTAAATGAACTGTTTTCTATTGTAACATATTATAAATGTAATTTATTCCTGTGATGCAATGCAGAATTTTCAGCATCATTACTCCAGTCTTCAGTGTCACATTTCCTTCAGAAACATTTCACACATTTTTTTTTTTTTTTTTTATCAATGTTGAAGACAGTTGTGAAGCTGAAACTTTTCTGGATACTGCTGGCATTTACATAGATTAATGTCATTATGTTCGGGAACTAATAGCAACAAGTTGATCAAATTATCAGGTCTGCTAACCATTGTTACCAGTGTGAGGGGCTCTATTGACGCCATGCGGTTGGTGGGCGAGGGACGCACAAAGCCGTATGAAACTGCGGCCTTCGTGTTTTCTCTACGTAAGCCAAGACGTTCCATGTCTAATGATTTCATGTAATAACTGGAGACCACTGCGCTTTTCCGAACCCCGACAAACTCCCACACACCCCACCCCCACATTTTGTTTTCCCATCCTTCTTGGCAGAGCTTCATGGAAACGAGCGTCTTTGTAAGTCCGCAAAAAACAGAAAAAGAAATGCAAGAAAGGGCCCAAAAGTAAATGAAAGCATAACAATACAGTGTCCCTGTGAGATGCCTGCCATGTTCTAACCACCAGGCCCCATTAAAAAGAGCCTGGGCTCCAAGAGAACATGGCAGCATATTGATAGCATATGACTGAGTCACATGAGGACAACTACATCTCTCTCTCTCTCTCTCTCTCTCTCTCTCTCTTATCCATTCCTTTGGTCTTCCTTTTAGATCATAGATCAGGGCAATGGTATAAAAACTGAGGGATGAGTATTCTACCTGTCACTTCAGCCAGGGCCGCCTCCTCATCCTGTGAGGAGAAACAAACAAATGATATAATCACACAACCGTACTGTACAACCACAAACAGTAGTACACACTTCCCCTTTGGTAATGGTTATAATTGGACAGCGTGCCACAACATGAGCTGGTGTGAAAAAAAGACTAAAATAAATAAACTGGCATCAAGCAGCACACAAAGCAAATAAAAGCCTCTTCATGTAGTCTATCCCTAACAAATCATTTACAAACTTTAACTTAAGGTCCTTCCCTTTTTTTTTAGAAAATAAATGATTTTAAAATGATCAAATTTGATTATTTATATTATTAGATCCTAATAATGTCATTTGACGAATAAGAACTTTGATCTCACAAAAATAAGGTGATAGATATTGCGGGTGCTGGTCAGTGGGGTTCATTCGAGAGCTGACTTGTTGACCAAGAAGGTTGGAATAATATTCCTTTTATTAAGCAATAATTACAAGAACATATTAAAATAAATACACTTTTAATACATATGAAGAAATAAATCCTTCCTAATTTGGTGACAGCCATGCTCAAACTATACTGTGACCACTAAATTTTGCTCAAGTCAGAACTTGAGGGTTCTCATTAAACTGCCATTTCCATTTTCCATTTCCTAAATCCTTTTGCTGGTTTCGGAGGAGGCTGTGATGATCCCGTGCATTTCATTTGCAGCGAGTTGCTGCTCTGAACTCTGTTACAGCAACGATCTGAAAAGTGACAGAGAGAATGCTTAAAGTATACTTACCTTCACTTCCAAGAATCTAATTGAGATAGCATTATCTGATAACGTTCAAAGGTCTGAATATCATAACTAACCTCTAAGCTTATCTTAAACTGGCGGGTATTTATACCTGATGCTGTATCAGATCAAATTCACTTAAGTGATTCCCCTGTCAGATATTAATATATCTACAAATATAGTCATATAATATGAATGGCAGCTTTCCAAGCTCTGTGCTGCTCCAGCGGGACACCAAACATGAATTGTGGGGGGAAAAGAAGACCGCACAAATCTTAATACCATTTGTTTTGTCATCGAATTCGGCCGGCATTAAATTAGCTTCCCTAGAACACCATCAGTGAGAAAACAGCAACAAGCCAATGAAATGGTTTAATGTGCACTGAGTTTTATAGAGGTTGCTATTAACTTTTTATATGTGGGGTGACATTTTGTGCAGAAACGGCAGGTTATAGGCTTTATGGCGTCATTAGGTCCTGACCTCAGGTCGGCACGGGGTAGATGGCAAACTCATCTGACAATGCAGGATAAGGTGCAAACAGGTCAATCACATCCATCTGCACCTTATAAATAACACAAGTCACAGCATCCACTTTCTGATGAACAAAAATAGGCAAATTATATGTGATTCGTAATGTAGACTCATTGTAAATATCAAACAGCACACAAAAGTATCTCACTGACTCCCTAAAATATGAAATGTGTTACATATGGAGGTAGGATATTAGGACTATTTTTTCTATGAGCTATAAAGGAAGCACTCCTACTTAATGAGGAGTAATGAGACTAATCTCGGCTGCGTGCGTGAAGACGGCGACGTGATTATATTTGAGCCTTTAATTCGAATCCTCCGTCCGGCGCACCTGAAAAATCGATGCATCTGAAACAATAACACCAGAAAGTCCGCCGCTTTATTGAGAGAATGTCTGATAATAAAGGAGGAATCCTTCAATAACTCCTGCAATAAAAGTCAGGCCTTTTTTAATAACACATATGTTGGCAGGCCTGAAGTGGGCCGTGTGATTGTGGCATTGCTGTGATGTGAAAGCAGACACTTATATCTTTATGGAAAATTTGACAGGCCATTGTTAGTTTGCCCAGATTTTACATTTTGCAAACACATATAAATAGCTAGTTACCATGCCCCCTTAATTATGTAGCGGGTTCCCGGCTGCAACGTACAGCCAGATCTCCGATGCAAGGAAAATAAAAGAACCATATTTAGATTCAACCACAGTCCTGGGGAAGCCTTGCATCAACCTTTACTGAGCCTCAAGGGACTTTGTCACAACCTGGCAACCTCAGGTGGAGAAAGAGCCCACAACGTTTCAAGCCGCAACTTGGCTGCCGCTCTGTCGGAGTGGGAACCAAAGACTCCAGAATTCCAGGCTGGAGTCCTCCGGCACAAAGGATAAAAATGGATATGAACCGAAATATGAGGTGGGCCCGCCTTTGCGCGACACGAAAGCGGTTTCAGGTTTTTTGATTGTTTATTTTTACTTTGTTCTTTTTTCCATTAACCACAAATCTAAAGTTGCTTTTTTACAGCACACAAGGACATTAAAATCACATATACATGTTTTTCTTAAGTAATAGCAGAGAGGTAGAGAGTTTTTTTCGGGTCATAAACTCTCTTTAACAAGGCTGGATTTTAAAACTTAACGTATTTCTTGGGGGGTCACGTCACGATATGTGTTCCTCTGTTAACATCATGTCGCTGTCTGCTCTCAGGAGAGATCTGAAACTGTCCCCCAGAGTGTCCCAGGAGAAAGCACTGAGATTCACCTAGGAAACAGAGAGACAAAGAGAATAATAGGAATGAGATGGAACGAGCAGGGAACTGTGAAACTGTTATGACAGAATCCGATTGTTTTATGAGTAGTTAAGGAGTGGTTCTCAAGTGGTTTAGCTTCAGGATGTAGATTTTAATCATTTCATCATTTTAAATTCAACATCAAGGGAGACCCGAGTCAGCACCACAATTGATTTATGTAACAAAAAAAGTAATAGTATATTTATTATTATCAAATGTGTATATTAATTCAATCATTAAAGAACTCTAATTACACCTTGTTTGTCATCCACAATTTATGTCAAACCATATTTAATATAGCATGTTTCATATTTTCTTTTATCTTGCATTAAAACTTCTACAAGTGGCAAATTCACCTCAAAATACAGTGGATGCATGACCTTTGACCTCAACAACAAAAGAAACAGGGAGCATTTTCTTTTCTGTTTCAAATAAGACTTTATTTCTCTCCTAACTGTGCATGATTATATAGTTTGATTGTATGGCATGCATTTTTTGCGTGTAGCATTGCTTTTTTCCTCCTGCTGTTTTCAAAGAACTTTAGAACAGACCAGTTGAGGACTTGTATTAATCTTGTTGTACTCCTACAAATGACCTAACTGATTTGTAGTACACCTTAAAGGGATTTAGAGCAAAAAAAAAGGCAGGTTATGAATTTGAGCCATATTGATTACTGATCATGTTACCGACATGTAATAGCCTTGAATGTTTACTTGTGTAAAAACCACAGTATTTTATGACTAAAAAGCACTAAACATGTAAGAGTCCTTTGGAAATCAAATCAACAACAAAGACCTCTACAGTGAAGTGAACATTATTTACCTGAATAACATGTTGTCTGACTAATTGTGGACGCTTGCAGAAGTCTTGAAGTCTTTTGCACAGCTGTTCAGGTGTTGAATACAGATATGTTGCTACAAGAGGAAAATACATATTTGATAAGTAAGAAACCTCAAAATGCCGATGAGATCACAGGCACTTTCAGCATTAAAAATTCAGCTGACACCATGCTGTGTGTGATGCTGTACATTATTGAACTGTGGTTATATTTATTTATTTATATAAAAATGCCAGAATGGTTTATGGCAAATTCTTCGATTGTGCTTTAAGATGAATAAGTCATTATACACAGAAGTTGAACATCGCAGCTTTGCCTGTGACAATAAATCTTCTTTTGCATATGAAGTTGAGCTAGTTTTCTCATCACTGGCAAATCATGAAAATGAGAGAAGAATTTTACCAGGGAATATTTCCGGATAGACCAAAGCCTTTGGACACAGGGGATAACAACCACAATGGACCGCTTCTAACCTGAAAGAGAAGATTTATGTCATTTAAGGTTCAATTCCATACTGCATCAGTATTGTATTGACAAAATCTATTGAAATGACTTGGCTCCATTTCCCAATTAGCAATTTCTGAAACAGCACCAATAAAAGTTCAACACTATGAAGCTGACAACAAACCAAAACAGCTACCAATACTAAAAGCCATCATAACTAGCGGGTATCTCATTATTTTCCCAACTGACCACCTGACAGATGAAGCGGCACCCTGGACTACACCTTGATCAGTTTCAATTTTTCTATACTTCAAATACCTAATGAACTAAAGCTACCTCATAACTATGGCATAGTTTTGACACTATCTCATGCTTTTAGTTCATCAAATAGTTCAATCTAGGGCAAACTTTGCTCCCAACTGATTCAACTCATTTGAACCCCTATTGCTGGCAGTGGAAATGACCGGCTGTTTAAATATTTTGTAGAATGAGTATTAATATTTAATGAGTCTATCCATCTCTCCCTTCACCATCAGATCCTCATCTCATTTCCCATGCTAAAACCATGCATATTTTAATATCCGATTAGCCCTCTGCCATTCACAGCAGAAATTTCAAGATTCTGATTGAGCAATGGAACAAATCTTCTCAAACAATCCCAAGGATTTGTGAAACATTTCAGTCACAAAGTTACGTTTGTATTGTTACATATTTAACGGTCACTCATATACTGTTAACAGCAAACCTTCAGATCTGTGACAAGAAAACAAAGCATTCATTTTTCTTTTCTTCGCACTTTCAGGAGTCATGGATCGACTCATGGATATATTACATATATGCACACACACACATACATACATACACATGCTAACATTGTTCAATGCCATTTATGTTTGTACCAAAGCAATAAAACATGCATTTTTATTCACATCTTTTTATTTCAACACATTTTAGGCCATTTGGAGGAAAAAAAAACATCGCCTAGCTATAATTTCTCTACAAAAGAAAAGAAAAACAACAGCACAACAGTCACCGTCCTTGAGCAAACACTAGACAGTGAAGGTTTAGTGTAGTATTACCTTCTCTGCAACGTCAACATCCCCTTCCCTGATCAAATTCACAGTGAACACAGTAAATCAAAGTTGCTCGGCTGGAGTCTATGACAGCCCGTCGTATGAAACTGATTAAGGTCAGTTCCATGTCAATGCAGTTAATGTGTGAGCGTGCAAATGCTTATCAGGCTTTTCATCTCAAATATAATTAGGCGATCATTCTGCTTGGCTGCCTTACTGTTTTTCTGGAGGGCACGGATGGGCGTCTGCTGACAATTAATCAGATTAGGCTAATTTCCACAATAACGAGGACAGAACACGGTGGAGAAAAGTCCCCTTGCGTGTTGCGGAGCTGACCAATGAGACGCAAGGACTGATCAGCAAAAGCATTTGAGCAGGTGATTCAAGTTCTGAGGTCTTACGGCCTTTTTCTCATGTCATCAGTCCTTTGAAGCAAAATTGATTTACTAAATGGATGTTTCTTCAATTTCGGGCACTTTTATGTCCCAGGGGTTGATTTTTATTAAAACGAACAATTTTTTTATATGGTCACATTATTCTTTTCAAATGTCTTATGTACAGATTTCATTGTTTTACCCTTTTCCCAGATTTTGTACCTTAAAGGGGGCCCATTTTGCAAAACTCACTTTTATATTGTTTTTGAACATAATTATGTGTCTGTAGTGCGTGTACACAACCACTCT
Source organism: Zacco platypus (assembly GCA_038088235.1). Classification (NCBI taxonomy): domain Eukaryota; kingdom Metazoa; phylum Chordata; class Actinopteri; order Cypriniformes; family Xenocyprididae; genus Zacco; species Zacco platypus. Next base: position 22,012,132 of record CM076081.1, on the reverse strand, counting down.
TGTGGTAAAAATCTATCCACTCCATTATTTACTTTCCCCATAAATCTAAAAAAGTCCCTCAAATTGAGCCGTTTAGGAATGTACTCCAATGTGATGTCAAACTGTAACAGGCCCCGCCCACGACTGATGACGGATTCTGCCCTATTTGCTTAGCTCCTCCCCTGAGTGAGCTGTACACTGTCTGCCATGTTTATCTCCTAACCAGAGCATTCAAGTAAGATATTCATTCTTAATAAGTCAAAGAGCAGTGAGCAATTTTCTGTATGTCTTTCGTTGTATGATTTGTATTAACAAGCATATTCAAAATTAGGTACTGTATATTATGCTGCTATCACTTTAATAAACAGAACTAATATATACATGCTATATACATGAGATTTCTTTCACTGCAATTTACGTTCACAGATATAACCTGACTGTTTTTGACATTACCTTGTGTGTATTTGACAGTTTTAAGTGCAGTAAGATGTGAAGGATGTTCTGTGTGTTTGTGCTTCAGAAGTGTGCGCTCAGAAAACCATATATCAGAAGTTTAAACTGATAACTGATGACCGCAATGTCACATGAGCGTGACCGTGACAGAGATGATAATCAAAACCAAACAGATGTTTTGTTAGTTTTTAGCAAAGTATCTGAAGCACGAGCTGTAAAGGCACAGCACTATTCTGGATAGGGGTGCGGGGAGGGGAGCTCATTTGCATTTAAAGATACAAGCACAAAAAAGCATGTCTTTCATTCCACTCAAAAATGGCCATTTACAACATGGTATAATAAATGACCTTTGGGGTATTTTGAGCTGAAACTTCACACACACATTCTGGGGTCACCCGAGAATATTAATATTTTAAAATATTAAAATCTTTCATAAAATAGAAATTATTAAATTTAAGATTATGATAATCTCAGTATTTGTTTTGAGAAATGATGCGCATGAGTTTTTTACAAAAATAACTACTTGTGGCATAATTTCCATCACACACAAATGTTTTTTTTTTTTCTAAATTTAGTTCACTTGTTTACAAAGGAAACTTCACTGAGATGAAGTATGAGAAGTGATAAATATTAATTATTACTATTATTATTTTAGAAAAAATATATAATAAATTATTTTATTTTGTATCATTTAAAATAAAGACGTTATTTTTTTAAATGATGCAATTGTCAAAATATTATTTAAGATACATAATGCTATTAGCTCTACACATTCACCTTAACACAAATGAGTAAAAAAAATTTAATTTTATCAAATGAATGGTAGTACATATATACATGCTTTGAGATGTGGCGCAAAATGACACTGTGGTGGGATTTTTCCTTAAAAAAAAAATAAAAAATTCTCCCATGGTGTGTTCATAGTTAAAGAAACACCCAGGCATTAATTACCCTTATTCAGCTCAATTCAAACGAGATGTTTTTGGAAGTTAAACATTATTAAGAAAAGCCGACAGCAGGTGTTTGATCAGTGTTTGAACACACACATCGCCTGAGGACATAAACGTAAAACACACACAGCTGAGGAGTCTCCATATTCCTCCTCTCCACTGGACTTTGATCTAATGAAATCGAGAACAACCTCAGCCGTATGTAGTAAGAGTCCCAGAGGGAACGCGAGTCTAAACCGTTACCTCGCAAAGGATGTTTCCATCCAATCGATATCACAGCCCAGAAAATTCATCAGTGCTGTCATTAAATAGGACGTATACATTTAGCGTAGAGAACAAGGATGACTGAGGTCCTCTGTGTAGAGGGAGCCCCGGCTAGCACACTTTGGATGAGTGCTACATTAGCCCTGGGCATTATCTAACAAACTCTTCAAAAGTCAAGCACAGGTGACTGAAGATATCGATCCGGGCGATACCGAGCACATCAAGGCTGGCGTTTTCAAAGGTCGCTCCAAAATCCACGCAGTACCCTCCTGACTGTGAAACAGGCCTTTGGGATTGAAAGCAACCTTTCAATTAAGCCATGAACTTTTCTGAGCCTGTTTGGGGTTTGGAGAATTACACGCTCAAGGTAATCTTCACATTTTGTGTTAAAATGTGGCATGATAGAGCTGTCTTTTTATATTAGCGTCGATTTTGTATTGTTTCACATAATTTTGGCTGCTAAACAAATGGGAGTGTGAATTCTGAGGTATTTTACTAATATGAATGACTAAATAAACTAAAACTTCCCTAAATTTCATAAAAGCAGCAAACAACACTTATGCTAATCATCATAAATAAACCACTGTGGTGAATTTATGTTTGGGGAGAACATATTTCAGTGACAGACAGCAGATGAAACTCACATTGCTACTCCGAAAAACTCGTGCTTGGCTGTGGAAACGACGACATCTGCTTGGCACAGAGCTTTGAGGTAATCTTCCTTACTGGGCATGAAACCCCAGTGCTGGATGTGGTCAACCAACTGTTCTTTGGCTTCTGAAAAGATGTCTATAGTGGGAAGGAACGGAGAAAGGGACAGAGGCCTCAATATCGACGTGTAGTAATTAGCGGAGAGAGGGATGTTTAAAGTTTTGGTCATATTTTGCGAGGAGATAAAATGAGCAAGGTCATCATAAATTTGGACATAAAATGGAGAAGGGCACAAATAATCAATAACATGATTCTATTAGCAAAATCAAAATAGATTAAAACCGTTTCAATGTGATTGCCTTCCGAGCAATCGTAAACATAATTTCATAACATGAGCAACCTTTACGATCTGTTTATTTCTTTTGGTCCCATGGCTGTTTATGCCACGATAAAACTTTGCATCTCAATAAGAGATTGTGTTTCCTGTAAGTCTCGCTTTGGCAGCGCTAGAGTGTGCGGACACATAAATGAAATGAACACGACGCCATAAATACTTAAGACTGTCCGAAAGATATTAAAACATAATTGTCCGCTAATGAGGAGTGTATTTTGCCAATGAAAATGTTGCCCATGTGCGATAAACAGTTGATCTTTGAACCTAAAGCGATGCACTTAACAAATTTGTTTCAAAGTTAAACATGTAATTACATTTGTGCATGACATCAGAGGTGTCAAACAACCAAATCATTCTATGAAAAGAAAGGAGAAAAAGGGAGGGAAATAAATAAATCCCATTTTGGTGAAGAAAAAATTATATGGCTACTAACTGCAAAGTTTTGTCAAAAAGAACTGTCGTAAAAAAATGCAATCCCTACAGCACATGATGTACCTGGAACGTCAGTGAAGGTTTCTCCCAGGACAGAAACTTCAAAGCTCAGCTGTCGTTCTTTGAGTTTCAGTAAGGTCTGGAAGAACAGCTGTGGGTTTTTGTCATGTTCCCTTTAGCCAGAAAGAGAAAAAGCAGAAATAAAACACTGACTATTTCACAGTTGGAAACAATAACACAAATACAAATAGCAGGAAAGTAACAATAGAAAATAAAAATCAGTACCCATCTCATATTAACTTTAACATTAATCATATAGTGTATTTTTGTGCACATTTGTGTGGTCCTGGTATTCCCTACGTTATTTGAACCAAGTTTTTAAATTATTTTATATATATATCTCCACGGGGGGGGGGGAGAGAGAGAGAGAGAGAGAGAGAGAGAGAGAGAGAGAGAGAGAGAGAGAGAGAGAGAGAGAGAGAGAGTTTTGTTTATCAACAATTTTTTTTTGGATCTTTAACTTAATTTTTGCAACCACAAAATATCCATGCAAATTTTGTTACCAAAAGTCCATTTCTGCTTTTCATTATTTTTTTAAAATGACCTTCAACTTTTCTGTTTACCCATATGTTCTGGTGTTATTGTGGAAATAAAAAACATACTGAGAAAAAGGTAAAATCTGTGATTAAACAAACTCTGATGAAATTTCAATGTTTGACATTTTTAATTTTGATTTCACAGAAAAGTGTAAACAATTGGAAATGCTAATACAATTATTTACATTTGAGGTGCGTGGTACGAGTTCTCAAAGTTTCTCTACGAATCACAGCTCGTATACCTTAATTACACATCTGAAGCTGAGGCCACATGTTCTGTCACGGTGATCCAGCCAGGCCGCTGATTGCTGGTGTGCTTCCATTAAAGTTCTGAGCTCAGCCAAGAGATCTGGTGAGCAGCTTCACAGCGATCACTGGCAATGCTTCATTACCTCAAAAATAGTTCACTCTGAAGTCTAAAGTGTGCCTTTAAATCCAAGGCACACTTTACAGGTTCTAAGAAGATTAAATGAGGAGTACTTCAAAGAATGTTTTATTAAATGCTATTTCAATTTTATTTTGTACTACGAGAAGATCAGTGAGTATTTTGCCTAATCCATATGTACATAATAAAATAAATAAATAAAAAAGTGTCTAAAATGTCAGAGCAGAAATTACACACTTTCTAAAGAAAAGAAAAAAGAAAAAAAAAATCAATTGCTTTAAACAATTCTATTAACAAATGACCACAAACTACTGAGTCTTCTTTCTCACGGAATTACATTCGAAGTGCATTTCGCACGTGCAAGCCCCTGTTTTATTCTACATTTAACCAACATGCTGACAGCACATCTGAAGAAGAATCTTCCCTCTGAATACAACGACCCTCGACGCACTGGTTTAAAATCCTTCTCTTTGGCCTAAACTGCGCGCCTGAAGTCCTTTCAAAACCCTGACAGTCAAATGGTGATCCATGTGGCTCATCCTCTCGATAAAGCAGAGGTACATTACCGAACAACGGCCTTACAGAGCTCATACACATTGCACAAAAGAGGCTTTGACAAATCTCTGAGCTCGTCAGCACTGCCGTTCTGTATACTGTCTGAGAAAGAGCTCTCTTCACAAAAAATGACGATGTTGAAGGTCAAAAACAATTACCGGGGCAGAAGCGCTTTGACAAAAGACACCTCCCACTTGGGTGGAATCTCCTTAGATGAGGTATTAGTGAGGGCTTATTTCCTCTCATTTCCGGTTCTTTTATGTTGCCTTTTCCCCCATGGCTTGACGTTGATTCCCTCATTAATTTTGCAGCCTCTTTGATTCGCTACATTGTGGATGTGATTGCTACCTCCTCCGGACTAAGACTGGTTGACCTGCGGGGAGGTGACATGGCGACTGCAGGGATGCCTATTACCCGGCCTGTCAGTCTAGTAACTAAAACAGCCTTCATGAGGGCCGTGATGCCTTATTTCCTACTGACAGCATAGCGGAGGGTTAATTAATATGTCAGTTATGTTATGCAGGGATTGTTGGGGCTCAACGTGCCTCTCGCTCTAAAACTGGTAGAATGGAGACCCACACAAACACAAGTTCACTAAAATGCACTTGCGGCTGCTGTTGGTCGGTGACGTCTGGTCTGGGCATTAATACAGATTAATAAACGTACAACACAAGCATATTAGCGATTAATTATTAGAAACTTTCTACAAGCTACACTTAAGGGACATTTTAAATGCAGATGTTAATGATAAGTGGCAAACATGGATGACCCAAATAAAGTTAGAGGCGGAGAGTTAGTACCTCATACCGCTAGTATGGACACTCCACTCCGCAAGATCAATCAAGATTGCTCTTACTTTCTAAGCATTATTCATAATAAATACTTGTATTTATTATTATAAAAATGTATTATATATTATATTACGAAATTATTTTAAAATCTATTTAAAATGTTTTTTTTTTTAATTATACACACACTTACACATTGGGTTTTCATGTTTTATTGGGACTTTCCATAGACAATGATTTGCTCTGACAGGTAAAACATAACCCTAGCCCTAAACTTGCCCATCACAGAAAACTATCTGCATTTTCACACTTTCAAATCATATACAAAAAAGTGTCCCCACAAGGACAAGGATTTCAAATATTGCCATCTTTGTGAAGATATTTAGTCCCTATAATGTACGGAATACCTGAACCACACACACACACGCACACGCACACACAGAAATATAAATCTTATGTAATGTAACTTTTGATCAATTTAATGCACCCTTGCTGAATAAATTCTTTCAACAAAAACAACAAAAAAATCGGTAACACTTTAAAATAATGGCCATTAGTTAACATGATCTAATAATGAACTGTGCTTATACAGCTTTTATGAATCTTTGTTAATGTTAATTTCAACATGTACTAATACATTATTAATGTAAATCTTGTTACATGAACAAACAACGAACAACTGTATTTTCATTAACTAAGATTAGTAAATACAGTAACAAATGTGTTGCTCATGGTTAGTTCATGTTAGTTAATACATTAACTAATGCTTAACTAATGAACATTTTAAAGAGTTACCAAAAAATCTTACTGACCCCAAAGTTTTAAACGGTAGTGAAAAAGCCCATGTGTACAAGTGTGTGTCACTTCACAATACTAAAATACGGGGTGTTCTTACCCTTTGACCTTAGAGTGCAATGAGACAGAAACCAAATAAAACAAATACGAAAAAAGGGTTCTGCAGGGACCCGACGAATCCTCATTAGCAGTCATCCGGTACCACTTAAAAGAATATGATCCTCTCATTTAGACAGCTATGATTAAATATTCCCCTTTAAGTCGCACCCATGAGGTGCATGTTTTAAAATTCAAACTCTATTTACTGCAAAAGCATGACGTTAAAGGATTCAAATCAGAAGGAAGCGAAAGGGCTAATTAATGGGGCTCTTGAAAGCCCAGGATTCAGTTATCTGGGGATTGATTAGGGTCAGCTGAAAATAGCGGAGGCAAAGCCTCCGGTAAAACAAGACAAAACAAACCATGACCGTGTCGATCGTTCTCACTGTTCCTCCGTGGGGAGGGGTGCATGGTGGGGTCCTAATAAGGGGGTAACTATACACAAACGGCTGTGAAAATGTATGTGCTGACTTTCTTTCATTACATTTCGACTGTCAGTAAACGATTGGTTTTCCATTTCTCTACTGTTATGTGACCCTGATTCATTAGTTTTAATTGTGTGCAAACATCAAAAGTCAAATATTTTCTGGAATTCTGCCTTTGCTTGTAAGTCGGCTTTAAATCCTTTGTGCCATTTTCAAAATTCCAACATATCATGTCGTTCCAAGCACCATCCCTATCTAATGGGGGTCTCGGCGGCACGGCTGTGGTGATGAGCAGGGCACAGGAGGAGTTGTGGAACAAGTCACGATCTATGCCAGCACAGTGTGATGATGCGTCAGTGGCTGTGTCTTTTTTACTTGGTCATTAGTGCCCACTGCAGTCTGGGAAAAATGTGAGATACACAAATATGTCTGGATTTCAAGACGGGCCACAGAAGAAAGAAAAAGAAAACATTGCGTAATTGCCTCTTGGGAATGATCGCCTAAAATACAAAAGGTCCAGCAGAGAGAAAGCCCATGCCAGCCCACGTGACTGACTGATGGTGTACTTTAGTAAATGTCTTCTTCACTGCAGCGTTTTTTTTTTTTTTTTTTTTTTTTTTTTTAAGAACATGTGCCTGTTTGTCACCGTGAAAAACAAGGTTGCCCTCTTAGGTAAATGGGCTTTTCAGAAGCAAATTTAAGCCCTCATCACATGCACCTGCAAACAGCTGCCCTTTCTGACCATGCGCCCCGGTCAGCGCCTGCAATAAGACAGCCCTGTAATCCAACGGATGAAGACCTATCCAGGCCACATGGAGATTAACAATCTGCAACCAGTGATGATGACAAAAAGAGAGGCTGGAAAAAAAGGAAAAAGGATGAAATGGGACACACTGTCAAAGATAATCCAAGCCCCTTCTTATTTTTCAGCAGCTCTCGCCCTGTGTAAATCCCAATTTAACTCGGACCAAAGCCAACGTTTACGAAGCACGGATGTTAACAGCGCTAATCCATCTGTTTTGCTCAGTTTTGAAGAGATTACACAATGGGTGCTTTTGTTACTGATACAAGAGTAGGTGAATGACAGATACATAACACAAACAAACATTGCAAAATCCCTGTGCCAGCATCAAACTTCCACACCGGTGGTCTTTTCGGTTGTTAATCTGATTTATGGGTGTTTTTTGGTAAGGAAACATATCATCACTGCCAAGAGATGAGCAAAGAGTCATGGGAGAAATATGTGGCTTGAGCAACAGTTTCTTTTTTTCTTTTTTTTCTCAGCCCATGGCAGATGAGGTAGAGATACAATGCTGTTTGGTTTCCACTCATGCCAAGAGGAGGTCTAAAATATGGGGAGTGGAAGATATTTAAACTTCAACAAAAACCACAGAGCAATCCTGTGGGCAATAAAATATTTTCTCATCCCTCCCCCATCAGTCCCTGTGAACAAAACTCAACGGCACAGACGTTCTCCTCTGTTGTCGTCTCTGCAATTGAGATTCAGTTCATACGAACTTTTAAATGTTTTTGAGAGGAATCGAACAGCGATGTCACTGATAATATTCTAACGGTGGCTTTCGCCGAGACTGATTTCGAGAAACAATGAGATGATGCTGAAATATATTACACGAGCATCGAGGGGGTCAGTGGACACATTACACGCTTAGATCTGCTTCAAACCAGTGGTCTATCTATGCATGTTGTACCAAAACAAGCATGTTATCCATTTTCTATGCCTCTGCTGTACTGTCAAACAATTCCCAGGACAGTCCAAAGCAAATAACTCACAGAATGGTAGTTGTATACAGGTTGATGTTTGAGGCGCTTTCATGTCGCGTGTGTTTGAAGTCTGTTGAGAAACAAGGTCCTCGCTTTACATTTCTGTGTGAGTGCTTTGTTTAGTGGGAACAGAGAAAGCTAAAAACTATTATTTCAACATAGAATTTTTCAATTTTGCAGTTTCCACAATTATATGAAATATAGGTGTCAGCACTGTACCATGGGTTGATTTTTATGACAACAATCAAAGATTTTTTTCTTAAATGAAGATCACATAAAACTCCTTATTTTACCATGCCTTGGTTATTTTATCTACTTTTCAAATGTCTTATGCCTAACATTTTACTGTTGAACCCTTGCCTCAGACAGAAGTTCATGAAATAAATATTATTACATTTAAACTCTGATTATATAAAAATAGAGAAATTATCATAAACTATCACAATATTTATAGTGTGAAAATGCACAAATTCACAAAAGTCTGAAATATAGTATATAGTAAAGTATAGCATTCTGTGTATTTAAGTATACAAAAACATGCTATATGCTAGATATGAAATTAGCCTCAGAAAGGCAAATAGTCATCCATTTTATACTAAAAAACTTAAAATGTCATCTAAGAACATTATCAAAAACAAATTATGTAAGATGTTTTACTAAAGTATATATATTTTGCAAGCAAGTCCACAAGATCAAAAGTGCCCAAAGTTTGAAAAGAAGAAATATCTTTACATACTCTGCATTGAAATTCATTATAATTATAAATGAAGAATAAGTCAGTATAAAAGTTATCAGTCAGTATAAAATGTTAAAAAGTTAATGAAAAGAATAAGTGAAATATTGAATTTATTTTGTGAAGTCCAAATATCTATAAATAAATGCATGTTATACGAGTTCTTGATGAATAAATGTTTCTAATGTTTTCATGAACATCTTACCAGCGATGTGGCCAGACTATGTGGAGTGGCCGAAGTTTCCCTCTCTCATCATCATATGGATGGGACACTGGCTGATTCCCCAACGTCTCCTGATAGGGCGTAACACTCGTGGGCTGCTGCGTACCCGTCGGATTAATAATCTTCTCAGGTGCCTCAGAGTCTATCGTGAGGTCTGGACAACTGCTGGAGTATATTATAAGGTCATTAGTTAGGCCCAGATCATTTACTCAAGAAATAACAAGTCTTAGCCATTTTAATGCACAAACAGCATTTGGTGCTATAGAGTGTTACCTTGGACCTGATGTTTGAAAGTGGCTTTGAGCAGCCTGAGCGTGGATATCACCACACTGCGCTGAATGCCTGAGACGTTTGTGTGCAGGGAAGAATCTGAGGACGAAAGGGGAAAAGCCCTATAAAACAACATAAGAGAAACTGGAAAAACTATTTAAAAAAAAGAGAAAGAAATAAAAACACACTATGACTGTAAACACATTCCTAATTCAAAGATGTTTTTCTCGATTTCTATAATGAAAAACACCATAAGGAGCAAATAATTCATATACTACACCAGTCAGAACATTACATGTTAGAGTAAAATAAACAAAGAAGGTAACTAAAACCACATTTTAAAAAAGAAAAAAGGGCCCTCATGTGGCACTTCTCTCTCCCCGGCCTTAAAATATGTCGAGCACACAGCCGGACTGATGTATTCTGCAACCGCGATGATTATTACAAGTTAAAGAAGTTAAAACAAGTCACATTTTCACATAATTCTCTGCCAAAAGCAATCCATAAAATGCAGAAAGCATTTTCTCCGTTCTCTGCGACTGCACAGCCCATGCGCTGCATCTATGGCACTGCGAGTCCTAATTGTAGGTTGTGTGATGGACGCGAGCCAATTAGCTGCTTGAGAGCGAGATTCCCCCATGCTTACTGACGCGCTATTATTTTTTGCAGTGGTGCAAAACCGAAGGCAATGTTAAAATCCAGAAAGAAACTACCTTGTACTGCTTTATGAAATGACAGATATATGGCACTATCTTTAGTCCAGATTGAAGAAGTCCAAGACAAGTCAAAACATTTACAAAAGCCATTCAAGATATTCATGATGCAACATAATTTTCCAAAGATTAATGAGCAGCTCACTAGCAGCAAACACTTGGCAGCTGATGCAAGCTTTCATTACAGTTACAGTAGACCTTCATTCTTTTTAAAACAAATAATTTAACATTGCAACTCTGCAACAAGACACATTTGGGAAGGAAAAATGAAATAAAATATAGAAGTAAAAAAATAATAATAATAATAAATTAAATAGAAATAATCCAATAGTACAGTTCATTAAATTGGCTTGAATAAAGAGGATGTCCTAAGTGGCACTTATATATGTATTTCAGTGAGCCAAAGTCTCTGTGGCGGAGAGAAGCAATACAACATGACGAACTACTAACCGATTTAGCACGACTTCCCACAATATGTTTATAATATATGTGGATCCTTCCAAGTGCTGGAGAACTCATCGACTTCAAAACAAAAGGGGCTGTAAAGGCAGTCGAGTGTAAAGAGTTTCTCTCAGAGTTACGTACAGATGGCTGCCTCGACTCGCCACAACGTTGGGTGTATTTCTACCACCCACTTTTTCCAAGTTAGTTGTGTACGAGTCATAAATAATTATACGAGAAGAGACAGCAGCTCTTTATTTCCCTTTTCGCATTGGTTCTTTATCTCCTCAACTGTGTTGAAAGCGTTTCCGGGTACAGGACACAAGCGTGCATGTGTTTGTGCATTTTGATAGGGCTTTCATCTAGATGAAATCAAGTTGCAGAAGTGTTAGTCAAATACAGATAGGTAAATTGTGGTCTGAATGGAAGAACCTTCAAAGAAAGCTATTAAAGCCACAGAATAATTGTCCACAGAGCATTTGCTATTTGCTCTTTTGAAGTTGTCGTTTCAGACGCAATGCTCTAATCCCGTATCCATCTCAGTAAATATGCATTCAGCAGCGATCAATGGCTATCGAAATATGAAACGGTGCCATTATTATTCTCCAAACGTCCCTGAGAAAGACAGAGTATCAATGAGAGCAGTCACTCAACAGTTCACCTCCATTAGATTAGCCATTGATAAAAGTGCCAGGGAAGAGTTTCGCAATGGATGAATTAACTAACAGATGTGGACAGGGGAGCCAGGCTACATAAAGCTGCACTAAAGAGATGACAAGAAGGTGGTTGCGGCAAGGTATGAGGGATGGAGCTGCCTAGCAAGCTGGGAGGAAAATTTCATTTCGAGGGCCATTTTGAAAATTACATGAGGAGGTTTTGACTAGGCAATAAAAACACAGCCGTGTCCACTGACAGGAGAGGGAGAATGCCACCAATTAGCTTATTTATAAATCAGGCGCAATTTCAGAGATGACTTTTACCTTGCATTTGATTAAATGTGAAAGGATGGTTGGGGAAAAGAGGGAGGAAAGAAAATCAAAGTCAAAAATCATTTCATCTAATTTCCTTTATTGGCAATAATCACAAGCGGTCTCTTTTTCCCAGGCTAATGAAAAATTCCATTGATCTTGAGGTTGGCCGTTGTGATGGCTTAGAAGCGGAGAGAGCTACATGTGAGTATGCAAACTTTCTCCGGCAGTTCGGGCAGTTCTTCTGGGTAGCTCAGGACAGCTTAAACTTAAAGTAACTGGGTTCATTACGATTTAAGTTCAATTGTTGCTTAATGTTGATTAAAACCAAAAATTGTACTCACACAATTTTTTAAAAAGAAAGCAAAAGTTGTGATGACAATGAGACGCTTACAATCGAAATAAACATTTATTAACAACAATTATTCTTGTTAAAGCACTAATTGAATTGTAGAGTGGTCTAAATGTTCATTTTTATTTGTTATTTGCCGATCAAGAAGATAGATTATAGCAAATATCTAACCGTTTGAGAGCACTTTCCCTCTAAGAGCACAAGTCAGATTGAGTTGCATGAAATGTTAGAAAAAAAATTCCAACAACCTTAGTTACTTTGACTAGTGGCTTTGCTGCCATTGAAACGGAAACCCTGCCAATAACTTTACACAAATGTAGAAGACAAAAGGAGAAGAAGAAAGAAATGAATGTTTTTTTCAGCAAGGATGCATTAAAATGCTCAAATCTGACAGTAAATAAATTTATAAGTGTTACAAAATATTTCCACAAAAATATTAAGCGGCACAACTGTTTCTTGATCATCAAATCAGCATACTAGCATGATTTCTGAATGATCATGTGACACTGAAGACTGGAGTAATGATGCTGAAAATTCATGCCATCACATGGAAATAAATACAATATTTTCAAAAATAAAATAGTAAAACTATTTCACAATGTTACTGTTTTTACTGCATTTCTTTTTTCCTTAGTGAACCTTACAGACCCCAGACTTTCGAATGGCAGTGTACAACATTGTGGCTATAAACTTTATTCCATCAGCCCCATTTATGATAGATATATAACCGTGATGTTAAAAAAAGAGAAGAGTCGGAATTATTTTTGGTGGTAACAGACATTATGCCACAAACACTGTCAATTTAGCTTAACTTATATTGAACCTGAAACATCCCTATAACACTCTCTGCCCACTGAGCGAAAGCGACCGATCACGCAAAGGTTTAATGCGGCCAAGTGTGTCGTTTTGAAAGCACGGTGGCCAGCATTAGTCTCATCAGTGTGGGTGCCCTGTAGGGTGGCTTGACAGAGGTCTGGTATGATGGACACAGGAGACCTGAAGAGAGCCTCTGAGATGTGGACAGAGAAGGTCATTACTGCACATTAACATCTACATTCATTATTACCAACTGACCTCGTAGTCAAACGCCAAACTTCCTGTCCCAACTGTGGCACACATCCTGGACTTTAGTCTACTCTACGTGACACTGAGAATAAAAATATCATACCTCTGAGGGCGTTGGGACGAGAAGTCCAAATTTTAATGACAAAGACTGACATGCAGTACAGCTAAAGTAGGTCACAGGAGGTAACCAAACAGAAGGCTAGTAGAGGTTTCCAGCAGCACTACAGCCGTGCCCCATTTCCATTTAACGCAGATGACGGATATGATCGTATTGGGTTATGGAATGCGTTAGCAATGACAGACTTTCCATATTATGTAATCTGCATTTGGCTTACCAAATCTGACATGGCTTGTGCAGTTGTGTCAAAATCTGCCCATTCAATGACATCTGTCATGTGAAACAGACACAGAACAGCCTGATCACTTCAAACAAAACCTCGACATCTTAGTCACAAGCACATAGCTGTTCATCACATCTAACAATCTTTTCATAGAGTGGGATGATAGATGTTAACAGTGGCAATGTATTGTTTTATTCTAAACAGAGATATTTGTTTGCTTAATGGAAGATAGCAAATTGAAATTAGTTTAAAATGATAAAAAAAAATTATAATAATGTGTGTAAATCTGGTAATTCTATAGAGACTAGAGAATAATAGGTACAGTTCTGTTTCAATTATACGTGGAACGTGAGCCACGATGCCATGTTTCACTGTCTATACTTTGTGTTAGCAGGATGAAAACGTCATGTCTGTATCGAATAGAGAAGTCAAGTATTTTTCTTTCGAGATAAAGGTTGAACTCCAAGAGACATTTTTAAAACCGTTGATGGACATTGTGGTAAAAAGGTTTGCAAATGAATGTAACTTCAGTCTTTTCATAAGGTTGATAGCAAAATATACATACGACGGTCGCTTCCATCTAGTAAGCCAAGGTTTCTCAAACATGGGTTCGGAAACCCCTGGGGGTTTGTGAGGGAACTGCAAGGGAGTTGGTGAGTTGTTGAAAAGCTAATAATTAATTATATCAAATATAAAATTGAAAGAAATAAATGGGGATGCATGATAATCATGATATAGCGTAGTGCTGCAAAATAATTCAATAACTGTATTGTCTGAAGTGCTGTGTGTTTTAAAGCAAAGAGCAGCATGTGAATAGCTTGTGATTAGGTGTATTAAGGTTCATAGTAAATTCAGCAAACACCATCTCTACATAATAATAATAAAAATAATTATTATTATTCAACTCGAGACTAGAAAATTCATACCTGCACTTGATTACATATTCCCCCTTGTCAAGAACAAACAATCAAAGGAGGCACATTTTTGCTTGTGTTTTATAAATACCTGCATGTCCTGATTGCATCATGGCAAAACCTATGGCCACAAGCCAGCTGCTTGGGACAAATCTCTGAAGGCAGGGGCTTTATCCTTGATTCATTCCTATTTATCACGGTTCGCTCCTAGCACTTGAAAGCACCATATGGACTCAATTGTGGTTCGTTCCTGGCACACGTGATCTGGAGATCAGACGCATGCCATACCTTTGGGCTTTACCATTGGATTATTTTCACAGGGCACATACTGAAGAGTCTTCGCGCCACAAGGATAGAGATCCCTTTTGAAAAAGTCCTCCGAGCACGAGGTGGTGGAATCCGATGTCAAAGAAACAAATGAGAAAAGGTGCCCGCCAGATGTTTCACCGACAAGATTAAACGCTCAGCGATTTGATTAAGAAAGCCTATCTCCTCATCACCCCATCCTGCCCACATTAAGGCTTAAGAGCAATCAAAAAAGAGAGTGCTACGGGATGAGTAGCAAGGCGCATGAGGATTTGGAGCTCGGGTGCCAAGTGATGAGTTTCTGACCGCTGGTGGCTACCGACTCTGAGGGAGTACAGTGATAATCAAGGCCTCCACGGGGACCTCAGCAAGTATGAAAAGCAGAATTAGCAGAAGTTAAACATCAGCAGATACACTGCAGCTATATCACAAAAGCAGCTTTTATTAGTTATGCGTATTTACAAAACATGCTTGCGCTGGACCAACAGCAAATTTTCCAATACATTGGAACGGTTTCCTCAGCCGTCCAGGGATGAAATCACTGAGTGAAGTCCAAAACTCAAAGTTCTACACAAATTTCTACAAAAACACACACACTCACTTCAATTAAATATATAACCCACACAACTATGAAGCCGTGGCACTGTTTTATGTAACAAGGTAATCGGCGTCTTTGATGCGACTTTATTACTTCGATATGGGACCAAGGCGCATAATTTCCACTGCGCTGTTCCCTTTGAACCGTTCTGAGACAATCTCTACAGCAGGATATCCTGCCATCTGCTTCAGTAACAGAATCGCTCCGCCAGTCAGTCATTGGCGGCAGGCCGCCTTACAGAGAGTCACATCCATGCCTTTGAACTGCTTTTTAAAAAGCAGCCAAATACCCTCTTTTCCCCACCAACTTTGAAAAGTAGCTTCAGTTATCTGTGCTGAGTTAAATGGGCTAATGAAAACCTGGTCCTCCTGACAACGAGAGTCTAGCGAGAGATTCCTGTGATGGATTTTCCCCTCGATGAGCTTGATAGCACTGTGGTCCCCATCTTAGGAGAAACTGTCATTGTTTTAGATCACAGCATTGGGATCAATACAGTACTGGCCATCAATCTTACCACTCCAATCGGGTGCGTGGGACTTTCTGCGAACATCTGATGCCAGTTAAGTGCTATGGAAACCAAATTCACTCTTCTGCCAGAGCGGAGAACAATGGAAATCAGAGCAGCATTACATCCGAGTCTTTCCAGGAGTGTCTTTGTGATGTGGCGGCTCCGTAGGACTGAAACTCTTGAAAGGACACCTGATTGTCATGTGACTTTATGCAAACATGCCCAGTTGGCCTGTTGTGTTTTAATACAAAGACTGGCCTTTAATAGGGGCCACCAGCGTTGTGGATTTTGGTGATTGATGATGTGGTATGGCCTCTCTCAGCTGGGCTCCTGCTCACTAGGGTCAATCGAGATTGAATTACGGCTATACGCAGAAAGCCAATTAATAAGTGAGGTCTGATGAAGTTGATCCAAAGGACACTGCAAGGGAATGAAAGCCTTTAAAAGAGAGATTTCTTTGGATTATGCTAGATTCAATGAGATATTACAAAATATGTTTTCATTCTGAGGTTACTTTTACCTTGTTTATTTTTCTCCATCTTTCTCCACTAAATGAGGATGGTGACTGCAGGATAACCCTGTTCTTTATTTACTTTAAAGGGAGTTTCCTTATATTAACCTTTCTGGGCTGTCCTCTCGCAACTATACAGTACGTTCCATATCAGTATTCTTGACATCTTTCGGTCTTTCTTTTGTTTTCAATAGCATCTGTTGTGAATATGGTATGACACTAGAGCCATATTTTCATAATTATAAAAATTTTACTACTTTTTGTTGTTTGTTTTGCCAGAAAAAGAACAAAAGAATGAAAGAAATAAGAAATTTGCATCACATAAACAAGGGACCAACGGGAGCCCACCTGCGAGATATTTCATATCAAATACTCTGTTTCTTCTCTTGTTTGTCTCTGGGAATATTTTTAAATTCTTAAAAGGCTTGGACAAAGTTGGTTGCTGAGAAAAGAACCCAGGGCATGTTGACGGATGGCCGGCCATGCATATAATCGTTTCCTTACACTCTGTGAGTTTGCTTTGGAAGGGGCGAATTACCATCTGAAAATGAGCTGAGAAACACTGTAGGCGAGAGCCCTGCGTCATCAGTGTCAGCTTACTTACAGCGTCTCTTACCCATGATACGGACACACACACTCACAAACATGCACACACACTAGTGTGGACCAACATTACTAATGTCATCTTAACCCACATTTTACACACAGGGAAAATTTGTCATCCAACCAAGCGTAGGGGCACATCCATCCCCTCATAGAAACAAAACACATAAAAAAAAACAACATACACGTAGACAAACAAACACTAAAAAACAGAAGGCGGAATTCAATTAAGAGTGACCACTGATAGTGCTGTTTATTTGTATATGCTATTAGGCATGTAACGGTTTGCGATTTAAAAAAAAAAAAAACAGAACCATACCGTACCGTTCTTGTACAGCGGTTAATCTCAAATATGACGAGGCAACTGTAATAAAGCATTAAACAAACAGACAGAGTTTCGCTAATGTATGTATCTGTCGATGGACATGCTCCGCATGCGTTTCACATGAGTAGCTGTCCAATCAACTGCTAGTATTGCTGATATCACAGTTCCTCACGTGTTGGTGTGTTGCAGTTGAGCATGGCAAGCGAAAGAGAAAAGCCACTGATAGAGACACAGCCAGTATAATATAAATCTCCTGTCTGGGAACATTCTGAATTCCCAATATGCTGTTTCAAAGTCCCGTATGCACTAATATGTATAATATAGTGTGTGGAGTGCCATGATGTGACCAAGGCAGGACACCACACATCCACAGATTCCATTCCATTCCATTCCATTCATCAGATTCCCGACTGTGAACATGAGAAATCTCGCAAAATCTCTCACAGTCAAACGTGACTTTGGAATAAACAAACATGGTGGACGTTGGGCAAGAAATGGCATTAATTGCATTGGCGCTGCTTTGTACGGAAAATTAGGTTTGGGTTTGGATGAAGTTGTGTTATGCTTCCGTCTTCCGTCAGCTCGCTGTCTGATTTGGTATAATTTTGTCCCACTACAGAGTGTGTGCAATTTTGTCCTCGGAGATCCCTCCACACAACAGGATTTCTGATCGTAAATATACAACATGCTGGATATTTACTATTTGAGATCGGTGCAGCCCTGACATTTTTGCAAGCAGATTCCGTCACTCTTAACACACATCGCACCATAAGAAAATCCTACATGATAACGTCCGCTGGTCAAAAACTTCATAACTTCATTTGAGCTGTATTTTGGTGAAATTTTAATAATGTAATGACACATACATGTATGTGATCATATATAGTGCCACAATATAAACTTTGACAACAAAGTGATTATTTTAAAAATAGAGTATTTCCTACGGTGGCCCAGTAGTGCACAACACAACGAAATTTAAAAAGCAAACATAAGTTCACAACATAACGAAATAAAGTCGCAACACAACGAAATAAAGCCACAACACAACGGAAACAAGCCACAACACAAAGGAATCGCCACAACACAACGAAATAAAGCCACAACACAACAGAAACAAGCCACAACACAACAGAATCGCCACAACACAACGAAATAAAGCCACAACACAACGGAAACAAGCCACAACACAACAGAATCGCCACAACACAACGAAATAAAGCCACAACACAACGGAAACAAGCCACAACATAAAGGAATCGCCACAACACAACGAAATAAAGCCACAACACAACGGAAACAAGCCACAAAACAACGGAAACAAGCCACAAAACAACGGAAACAAGCCACAACACAACGGAAACAAGCCACAACACAACGGAAACAAGCCACAACACAACAGAATCGCCACCACACAACGAAATAAAGCCACAACACAACGAAATAAAGCCACAACACAACGGAAACAAGCCACAACACAACAGAATCGCCACCACACAACGAAATAAAGCCACAACACAACGGAAACAAGCCACAAAACAACGGAAACAAGCCACAAAACAACGGAAACAAGCCACAACACAACAGAATCGCCACCACACAACGAAATAAAGCCACAACACAACGGAAACAAGCCACAAAACAACGGAAACAAGCCACAACACAACGGAAACAAGCCACAACACAACAGAATCGCCACCACACAACGAAATAAAGCCACAACACAACGGAAACAAGCCACAACACAACGAAATAAAGCCACAACACAACGGAAACAAGCCACAACACAACAGAATCGCCACCACACAACGAAATAAAGCCACAACACAACGAAATAAAGCCACAACACAACGGAAACAAGCCACAACACAACAGAATCGCCACCACACAACGAAATAAAGCCACAACACAACGAAATAAAGCCACAACACAACGGAAACAAGCCACAAAACAACGGAAACAAGCCACAACACAACAGAATCGCCACAACACAACGAAATAAAGCCACAACACAACGGAAACAAGCCACAAAACAACGGAAACAAGCCACAACACAACAGAATCGCCACCACACAACGAAATAAAGCCACAACACAACGGAAACAAGCCACAAAACAACGGAAACAAGCCACAACACAACAGAATCGCCACAACACAACGGAAACAAGCCACAAAACAACGGAAACAAGCCACAAAACAACGGAAACAAGCCACAAAACAACGGAAACAAGCCACAACACAACGGAAACAAGCCACAACACAACGGAAACAAGCCACAACACAACAGAATCGCCACCACACAACGAAATAAAGCCACAACACAACGGAAACAAGCCACAACACAACGAAATAAAGCCACAACACAACGAAATATAACCATAACACAATGGAATCGCCACAAAACAACGGAAACAAGCCGCAACACAACGGAAATAAAGCCGCAACGGAAATGCTCTCGGTGCTCAGTAAAGTTCCTTGCCACTGTTCTAAGAGTCCAGAGTCTTACAATACCATGATTAGTTTTAAATATGTAAACATTGTATATCGACATGAAATATCAATTAAAAATATATAACTAATTGTGTCGTGTACATAAAAGGAGGTATTGCCACAACTTTACCTGTAGTAAGTCAGTCTGGTCAACAACAACAAAAAACCTTTTGGAGAATTACAGTGATTTTTTTCTTGCAAATAATTGTTTATTGTAAGTAGGCTACATGAAGGGAGGTATTGACAAATGTCACCTGTAGTAAGTCAGTCTTACTAACAGGAACTAACAAGATTTGGAATTTGAACATGTCTGTTTTTAAATGTTAATACAAAGTCATTGTAATGAATAAAAAGTATTTGTTTTAACCACTTGGTGGAATTGACAGACGTTCCCTTCATCATGCGCCGTGGTAGCGCGTCAAGTCATTCACAGGAATAAATATGAAGGTACTGTGCAAGTAGGTGATTTGTAAGACTCTGGACTCTTGGAACAGTGGCAAGGAACTCTAACTTTACTGAGCACCGAGAGAAAAATTTTATTTCCATTGTGTTGCGGCTCGTTTCCGTTGTGTTGTGGCTTTATTTCATTGGGTTGTGAACTTATGTTCGCTTTTTAAATTCCGTTGTGTTGAGCACTACTGGGCCACCGTAGTTTCCTTTTCCTAAAAAGTAGCATTTTTGATCGTAGTAGCATATGATGTTTTTGAGTGTAAGCAGGGCAGTTTGTGTAGGGCCCAAACATTTATTTTGCCTACGTCATAATATGAGGTAAATCACTTTCAAGTGTTCCTGTGCTTAAACTTATGTAAAAATTGTCAACAAGCATGTTTTGGCGAGTATCCTAGCAAACATAGTATGTTGTCTTAAGTCAACGTAAACTGAAAAAGACAAGACATGTTCATTATCAGTTTATTGGATCCATACATTGTGTCTTAAAGTGGCAAGAGCCTAATATACATACTACTATCTTTGTTTTTAATGTTAATCAAAAAACAAAAGAGAAAGAAATGGCTCACTGGTACTGACTGGATAACTTTTTTAAATTTAATAAGGATTAATCTTTGTTTAATTTATACAGTGAAGATTATATGCAGTGTTGCTTTATGTTTTGATTACTTAATTTCTCTACCTGAAAAACCTGAAAAGCACTGTTTATTTCTGTCTTTGCTCTATTGTATTTATTTGTGCAACTACTTGTAGTTTGGTCATTTGTTCTTTTTTTTTTTTTTTCTTGAACATAGCACACAAACCCGTGATACAAACCGAACCATGAGTAATTTGAACTGTTACAGCCCTACTATATTGCCTGATTCATCAAAAGAATAATGTAAATCAGGTAAGAACACAAAAGTGCTCACCAGTCTGTGCTGGACACAATTTCTGATATTTCAATTGTTTTAAAAAAAATTCAGTTATTTTTTTTTTTTTTTAAAAAGGTGCAATCTATAGTAAGCATAATTAACACAGAAAGATAAAAGGAGAGACACAAAAGTGACTCAACTCTTCACTCAAACGGTTTCCATCAATACAGTGCTTTTTCATTCAGTTTGCATTCCTAAAACACAACAGTATTTCCGTAACAAAAAGGGAGAGCTGTGTTATCAATATAGGTGCATAAAAAAATACAGCAAAGCATACACAGCTGTTTTAGTGATGACAAACACTGAAACGTGACCTCAGTGGTCTGTGCTGGTCTGGCTCTTCTAAATCACGAGAAACAAACTTGAAAACACAAAGCGGCTGGATATTTCTTTTAAGTGTGCATTAAAAATCTTGATTTTGTCAACAAAGAACTGACTAATGCAAAAAAAAATCATGCATCAGAGAGATAATGGAAAACATGCCCTGCTCAGACCTGAAGATAAACATTTTAGATATACAGATTGAAAGAACAAAGAGAAGGCAGAAAAGTAATGGACTGCAAACATAAAAAACAGAAAGATGCAATAATGATATATGACATGAAACTTTTATGCTGAGCTAACACATATAGAACACATGAGATTCAGATTCAAATGAATAGTAAAGGTTTTATAATATTGGGTGTTTGTGTGTGTACATATAAAACATTTGATTTATAATTTATAAATATTCACTAAATAATTTGATTATATGATTTATATATTTTATAAATTTTTTTATATACTACACAACCTGACCTCAATCCTCAGATTTTAACTTACATATTTGAATGGGCACAAACTGATCTCTTTAGAATTATATAAAGTTTGTATTATGAAACCTACTGACTGACAAGCAATCCACAACTTTCACATATTTCTAATTCAATAGCGACATGCACATCAGAATGACAAAGACTGCTATACGGCTATGGGAGGATGTGAAATGGTACGTACTACATGCTTCCAGACTCTTTAATCTTTAAACCAGCACACATAAGCCAGCCCAAGAATGCCTTGAATCAAAATGAATTAACAATATTGTTCCACTCCTTTCGGATCCTGCTTGCTGTTCATTAGGAATGTAATAAGATGCAGGCCCCTCCGTGGAGTCGCTTCTAGCCGACTTATTCTTGACATTGCTTTGGAGCGGGGCGATGAAAAAAGCACCACCCATGCTTGCTGATCGAAGACGACAGTTCGAGAAGCAAATTCTGAAGCCAATCTAGACTGCGCAAGTCAAAACGAAGTACACAGCACAGTGAGATTTTAAAGCTGTAGGGGGGAAAAAAGAGCAGTGTGCTCAGAGACCCTAAATAAAAGTTAAAATCAATCCAGGGACAGGCGAGTGAGACCACAAGGATATCACGCATTTTAAATATTTTCTTTTAGTTGGTTTTGTCCTCTATTCAAGCAATTTCAAAAGATTTTATTTTAAATACCAACAACAAAAAAAAGTTATGATAACTAACTAAAACGCAATATATAATTAATGGACACAGCATGAATAGTCAGTTCACTACAGTTGCTTGCATCCACATGCAAAAGCAAAAAGGCAAAAAGGTTTCTGAAAATAATTTTGGAAACATGGTGAATTTTAATAACCTGTCCAAAAAAATGTAGTTTGATCCGTTGACATTCAATGCAGATGAAATGCCCTGAGTAAAAATCCACACTAATTATTATACTGCAGTCGCTCAGCCACACAAAAATCAAACAGAAATATCTACAGTCAAACAGACTATAACACAAAGAAATCGCTTTCTGTCCCAGTGGGCATGTTGTGTATGTCCATGCATGTGCGCCCAAGCACAAGCACGTATCTGTAGCCGGAGCGTGTCAAGTGATCCACACAGGATATTAAAGCTGTCTATTCTAATCACTTTCTTACACAACTTTGCCCACTCGCCATTAACCACGCTTGCATACGCGATCAGCTTTTGGGGGCGGATTAAGAGTGAACTTGCTAGCACATTTTTTAATCAGTGGAGGAGTGATCCCTAGAAGGCTGTGGTGAGGGATATAAACAACAGACCTTGTGACATCAGGAAAGCGAATCGGGAAGTGGAGGACACGACACTTGGGCCGGATTAGCCGGTCCAGATCTTTGGGCCGATGGTCGGGCATGGTCTTCATGAAGGTGGAGATGGAGGACAGGAAGGACTCCATGTTGAACGAGGAGTTGAACGCCACCACATCCGCAACCAGACTGGGAAAACATTGTCATTTCAGGCGATGAAGGAAGAAAAACACTGAGAAACAAAGCCACAAAATGTCACAATAGCTATCACAATAATGCTCTTTAATTAATTCTTGATGATGAGCGTTATTAAAAACAACATACGTTTTGAAAAGCGAACGTCACTTGTATATGGAAAGCCGTGCTTAGCAGACGTCTACAGTAACTAGTTACTTAAAATATCTAATACATGTTGATTAGAATCCACAGACACAAACACACCATGTTTTTAAATGGCACACTGATTAACCCCAATTGCCAGAATCAATCACTGCATTGCGCTCAATTAGAGAGTGAATTAGAGGAGCCGAGCTCTTTTTTGTGTCACTGTTCTGCCACGTTAATAAAGTTGAGCAAGCAAAGGGCCTTTGAATTATTGACATGATACTCTGACAGACAACAATCACAATGTATTCCAATTAGAGCTCTTAAAACCCTTTCTTTCAAGCATCAAGATTGATTATGACATTAGGCTTTAAAACATTGAGTTCTTAAGAATTAGAGCGCCATTACACAATCCCATAATTAACCAATCACATCATCCCAAGTAACATGCATGATAAACTATTCTGTCTCAGACACACTGTCTCTCTTGTGAATCAAAATCCAATCTAGTACAGAAATGGTACTTGTTACACACAGACTGTACACTCTAAAAAAATGCTGGGTTGAAAATGGACAAACCCCGCGTTTGGGTTAAATGCTTGCCCAACCTGCTGGCTAGTTTTATTTAAGTCAACTATTGTTTTAAAAATTACTGTATTGCTTGCTTAAAATGAACCCAAAGTATGTTGTAAATTAACATGTATTAATATGTTTAATAAATGAACATTTTTTAATACGTTTAATGAATGATAATTAAACAATTAACATTTATTAAATTGCTTTTTAATAAATGTTCACCTTTTGATTATCATTATTGCCTCTAGCAATTATGTGTTCGATTTTTAATTTGCAACCAATTTGGGTTCATTTTTTGCCAGCCATATAGTAATTTTTAAACAATAGTTGGTTAAATAAAACTGCCCAGCACCTTAAGTGTATTTATATACTAACATATGATAAGGTTACCAGATTTCTGAAAATCAAAACCTGGGAAATTTCTATTTCAACCATTGATATATAAGTGACACTTCTAATGTTATTAGCTATGAATTAAAAAAAGGCATATATACTTTGCGATACTACTCTGAATTATAATTAGTCATCAACGCACACTTATGAACCATAAAAACTATTTGGAGTAACTCGCAGCACTTTCGTTCTTCTTCAACTACTTTATATTATTCATTATATATACTAATTTCTGCCAAATTTGCATAATATTTTTTTTCTACAGTTGAAAATAATGATGAAATTGAAATTACACTGTGTGCTATGATTTTTCTTTTTTTTTTTTTTAATCTAGCATGTGTAATATCCAGCACATAGCACCAAAACATATGTTTTTCTTCCACAGGTACTTTTGTAAATTTCATCAGACTCATTACCATGAGAGGATCTGGTTGTAGCCATATTGGAAGTCCCTTTCTTGGCTCTTGCGGACTGGATAGACCAACTGGTTCTCATGGAAATAGATAACCTTCTTAAGATGAGCGAGATCAGGCCGCAGAGCTACAAGCTCAGCAAGATTGAGAACGGAGCTTGTGAACAAAACCCTGCAAGACAGAAAAAGAAAAAAAACAGATAAAAGAAGGAGCCATTAGTTCACGGTCTACCATGGCACTATTTGAATATCAATGTTCCATCACAGACCTAAGCATTGATACTCATATTGATACTCATTGTAACATAACTGTTCTGACCACAAAGGACTGATGCAATGTGAAAAAAATGTCCGCTAATGTCCCCCTTTTCAAGGCATTGCAATTTGAAAATGTATTAAATAATCATGTTGGGAACTGAAGAAAAAAAAAAACCCTCCTGCTTAGATTTGATGCTAAACAGTCAGTAGCCTATGCAGTGATCAAGTGCGATTTTGGCACGCTGGGAGATTAAAATTGCAAACATTTCCAGTCAAAACTGTCCTTATGATATGTATTTGAGCTCCTGTTGTAAGTGGTTTTAACCCATATTTGAGTATTTTGAAATTTATTCAAAACTATTCACATTATTTTTATTTATTCATGTCATGTCAATGCAATGCTAACTTTTAGCCATTTCTACGATCTTAAGTGCCACTGATATGACACAAACATTTCTTATTATCAATGTTGAAAACAGTTGCGCTTCTTAATATTTAATTGAAACCAGGATAGTTTTTTTCCCCCCGAGATTCTTTGATGAATAGTTCAAGAGAACAGAACAACTTTTGTAACATTATATATCTCTTTACTCTCACATTTTATCAATTTAATGTGTCCTTTCTGAATAAAAGTATTAATTTCTTTAAAAGAAAATCTGACTGACCCCAGACTTTTGAACAGTAGTGTAAATATAACTAGCTTTGTCTTTTTGAAATGCAAAAATGTATAAAAAGCCTGCGACAATGGTCTCAACTGACTTAAGAATAAAAAATGAAATCCTAGATCTGCAAAACAAAAAAAAAAAAAAATGCATCATTTCAAACACAAAAGGACACAGAAATCTCTGCACACACCATGCTGAGAGAAACATTATTGAGGTTAATGAACACTCCTTTAAGATGTTATATACACAAGTAGGGGACCATTGAAAATTTTACCCTTGTATGTGCTAAGAGCCATGGGACAAGGGCTTTGAAGTTCAGTTCTGGTCTCCCTAAATGAACCCAGCCCCCTCTTCTAAGCCCCCACCGCCTGTCAGTCTAACCCTCCAGCCCGCTCGCCAGTCTCTTTGATGTGGGGAGCCTGCGGCCTCGCGACCGTGACTCCGTCGCTGTCAGAAGTGTCCCTTTTATGCTAATCTACGACCAGCTCCCCCTAACCAATTCCTAATCTTAACTATACGAAAAACCAATCACGCTGCTTTAAGATCAGCGTGAAGGGGCAACTTCTACCACCCCGTGCCCTCGTAACTGTGCGGCAGGATTACGTTTCCTTTCCTCAACTCCATCAGGACGAGCGCCGAACGACACCTCCCAAATCCTAGCTTGCACACAACTCTCAAATCAAACCAGATGATGGAAGTTACTATTTTTAGTCTTGCTTTCCTCTTGAAATTGTCAAGTGGAGTGCCTCCAATAATAACGAAACAGGAAGGCTTACTTTGGTTCCCTTTGAACTGGAGGTGAGGACAGACACTCGAATCTAATGCATCTTTTTAGGTCAGTCCGGTTGATGTGGTTGATAAAGCCAGTAGGCAGATGGTAACAGTATTGGTTACAGAAACCTTAATGAGTGATTTACCCACCAAAGGCCAAAAGCTAAATCTGACTCATTTATTTCAGTAGAAAGAACTTTAAAAAATAGTTTCATCTCAAATTAATGTACTCTATAGATATAAACTTCATCCAAGGTGTGTAAACAATCCTTCAAAGAAGCCATTGTTGGCTTTTATTAAACTGTGACGTAACCATAACTGTCGCCCACTGACTTTTTCCAGCAGAAACTATTAACCGTAACTAAACCAGACGTTTTGGCTTAGTGAGAACCTGTAAGATAAGAGACACAGTGGGTGGGCAAGCTGCTCTGTGCTGAGTCAGGTTTGTAACTGCATCATCAAAGGTGCAGATCTGGAAAAGCAAGCATTGCTCTTGGCGTACTGTAGTTTTGGTAACACTTTACAAACAAGTTTCACGTTAACGTTAACTAAATAGTTAAAATGAACCAAAACAATGAAAAAAGCATCTATCAAAAGTTGTGGCTGTTAATATTGTTTAATGGACTTCAGCTAACATGAACTAACAATAAAACAATTGTATTTTTCTTAACTAGTGTTAAAACACATTATTGTAGCAAAATACTGTAACAAATGTATTGATCATTGCTAGCTAATGGGACATTATTATAAAGGGTTACTGTCGCTTTAGTGGCTCTTCATTATTTTGTTTTGCAGTGAGAAGAGATTAACCATTGAAACGGACCACATTTAAATATTTCGTTGCCATGAGGGCAAGTTGCAAACGGCCTGACAGTTACATTTTTAAATATGCATATACATTTTTAAAGTGCATACAGGATGTTGACACGTGAAGGGTTATGACTATGCATATTTAATACCTGACTTCAGGAATGAAATGTATGTTTCGCCTTTTGCTTAACTTCGAGTGCAGTGTGATTAGATTGCAGCTGAAGGAATGCTCAGGGCTTCCCCCACCCACCTGCGGTTTCTCCGTCCCTTAAAAGGAAGCATGAAAGTCCCCATCGAATCCTAGTCTTTAAATGTGTTTGTGTCCTTGTTTATGCAGTTTTAGAAACTCAATTATACCAACACTTCACAGAGTTCCATTAAATAATAAGAGTGTTTAATCTCCTCAAGTAGTGCACTTTAGGTGCAGACACACTACCTTTAAAATATCACCGTAAATTGAAAATAGCCTGATTCTGGTAACACTTTACAATACGTTTTGATTAGTTAGCATGAGTTAATTAGGCATTAATGAATACTTTTACAGTACTTAATTATACTTACTATTTTTTCACATTTATTAACTAGTACTACTAACTAACATGTATAAATGATCATTAGCTATATTTTGAACAAACATGAATTTAAAAACATTAGCATATTTATAAATTAATGTTAATTTAGATTAATAAATTCTGATGAATAAAAAAAAATGTTGTTCATTGTCAATGTATGATATCTATATAGTATATATACTATATAATAACCATGAAATCAAAACCGACACTTTTTTTCAGTTTTTTTTTTTATGGAATATTTATTATAAATTATTTATCCGTGCACATCAATTTTTAGAATTCATGTGCCCTTATTTAATCAAAATAACTTCCCCTTCTTCTAGCAACAATGTCTCTTCTCTTCTCACATGACATCACAGCAATAACAAACCACAACCGTCCAAAATCCAATCGATTCTCAATGGACAAAATCAAATCCCGTCCTACATTTTTATCTTGTTAGTTAAAAAAAAATAAAAAAATTTTTTTTAAAAATCACATTAGGGAAGAAAAGACTCTCTCAACTTGTCATGCTGACTTTAACAAATTGAACCTTACTGAAAATTATTAAAAATTATTATTATTAAAATTATTATTTCCTTATTGAAAGTGTTACACAGCTTCTTATGTTGCAAATAAAAAAGGCAGTGATAATTACACTAATTCAGCGTTGGTGTTCATTTTGCATGAACTATTTAATCTGGAGATCATATAGTGACTTATCAACTGTGTACCCACATGTACCAGCAACACCTTTAACTTGATAAAGCTTGTTTTTGACTTTTAAGAACTTCCTAGTATTACGTGTAAAAATGTCAAACCACATTACAATGTTGTTTCTATACAAAGCTACTGTGATGTGTTAGTAGACATTTAAAAAAGATGACAATATCTGTGATTTCAGAAGAAAACAAAAAGCTCTAGATCTAAAATTAATTTACATCAGCAGCACATAAAAATAGCATTAATTAGTAAAAATTTTAGGTCAAAATATATACGAAGATGTGTGTATATACATAATGTGAAATAATAAAAAATATATATACAAAATAATGCATAAAAAGGTTGCACAGGAAATGCAGAAATGTGTTAAGTCTTTGGAAAAATGTAAAATATTTGCTCCTGCAAATTCTGTTAGTTGCAAGTCTCCAATATCCATGCTTTGCAGTAAATAGGAAACCACAGCAATGTGGCTTTAAAGTATGGGGCTTGGGGGAGGCCAAACGTTTGAAGTATGAGGTACAGTAGAGTGCAGCATACAACAAGTAAGTAAGTGCAGCGTACAACATTTATACATAACCTGACAACATTTAAGGTCATGCAAATGTCTAAAATTGTGTTCTTTGATCTGGAAAATGATCATAAATGTTTAAGAGAACCCTATTAAGCACACAAAGATTAATTTGTAGCTGACACTTTCTTTGGCATTCTTTATCTAATGCAATGAAATTAATATTATATATGTCTAATTTTGTCCCAAAAAAAATAATACTATAAAATTGCTTTAATGGACACAACCAAACTGATGACCTCTGCTGACCTGTACGAGGAACTTGCTGGAACTGCTTGCATGAAGTACAGAGCAGAAGTTCTTGCCCTCCAGTGCCATTTCTTCGCAGGTAGAGTGAAGCTTACACAGTCTTCAACGCTTTGCTTGAGAAGATCAACCAGCTGTTTGTGGGAGCCGCCATAGAACGCCTCCAGCAAGAGCACACTCATGGATACAGGCCCAAACTGTATAGTGTTTATGGTGAATTCACGCTTATACAGTAGAGCTGAAAAGAACGAGGGAAAAAAACTATCAGAAAACTACTAAAAACATCACATTTCAATGACTCATATAAAAAACGACCATAACAACAATCATAGCGAAAATGATACTTTAATAACCTATGATTAATAACCACGTATTGGAGTATTGGAGAGGGTGTTAATAATAATCGCACCAAACCAAATTCACCTACGTACAGTACTTTCCGAGTCACCTAGAATTTCATCATATATATGTCACGGTTAAGTCATAACTGGAGTGCATAATAAGTGCATAATAAACAAAATACTTCAGCTGATCATTTGGAAATTTACCTCGCAATTCAATTATGTTGTTTCGACAACTTAGCGTAAAGCGATGAAATTTACTTAAAGCGACGTTACTAATTTAGCTCACTTATTCAGTAAAATGACATCTCATTTTTTTTCCAAAATAGTGTAGGTTTTCAAGTAAAAAAAAAAGCTACTTTGTTCAACAAGAAGCATGTAGCTCTATCAAACATTACTACTGAATGCACTGAGGCCATAATCAAAAGCTCTTCATCAAGTACTAATGAGAAGTTGGATTCATTTTAGTGAACTGGTTCATTTGGACAGAAAAAATAAAACTACAAACAAACATTTAGGTATTCTTTTCAGTGGCATAATAATGCTGCCTTCACTAAGTTTCCGACTGTTGTAGAAATCAGGGTATTTTTTGTTTTTATATGAGTGAGTCATTCATTCAGAAACCCCTTGTTGTTTTTGTGGCAGATAAACACAGCTAATTTGTGAAAATAAATTGGCATCTCAGTTAGGCAATGTAGTTTGCAACTTGTAGTTGTTAACTAGTACCTTTATGTAATTAGCTTGTAGCTAATTTCAAGCATGTAGCTTGAGAAGCTACAGTTCCAAACTTCCTGAACACTGAACAATTTAAACAGATAACACTCAAGTTTTACTTTAAAATGATAATAACTTGTTGGCACGAAATTAAGTGGTATCTTGTGGTGCATCGACCATACTTTCTTTACTCGTCTAAACACCCATGTGATAAACACTGCTGAGCAAAGCACTTCATGGTAAGCAGAACTGTGAAAACGAATCAAAACTTTGCAACAGGGAACTGGAAATGTAACAACTAGGTTTAAACGTCTAACCTGAAAGGCTGGGGTTTTCCAATCGCTCGGATACAAAGAGTGGGATTTTCTCACAGAGTGATTTACCTCTACCCTTTTACCTCAGAGCCTCCATTTTACACAGGTAAGGCGTGAAAAGCATTCGACCTCAAGATGGAGCGGAAAGTGAGGGGTTAATGTTGTCGCATTCAGCCCCCCACATGGTTCATGAGAAAGGGAAACCCCGCAGTGCTCGACCTCACAACCAAAATCATCACTATCATGACTGTCTATGGATGCTGAGTCATTGCTCAACTGCATTCAAAAGACTCGCCTGTGTAAGCATTAACTCCATCAAATCAATGGGACGCCATAACATCACCAGAGCGGGGATTCAATTTCTACTGATTTAGTCAAAATACCTTTGAAGGCGGCATGAAAAATTGCATTTACACGCCTAAGACTATTACAAATAACTAGCTAACCTTTTGCCAAGTCATGACCATATGAAAAAATAAAAGCATTAAACCAAGAAGAGAATAAATTGGCGTATAAAACTGAATTATTTATACTGCATATTACTCATATAAACACATTTATAAGAAGCTTGATGCAATTAATCTTCACTAACATCGAAGGTGGCATGTTTACCCATGTGTTCACCTATAGAATTAACCATAGAAATGCCTTCCTCCTTTCTCGTAGAAAAGCATACACCCCCCCTCCCGAGGAGACAGGCCGTTATCTAATCTGCATTATTCCAGATGAAATACAGGATTTCCTTTGGCTCTCAAAATACTGGGGAAGAGGCAGCTTTTGAGAGATTCAGCCTCAGAGTACAGAAAAAAAACTGGGATGCAGCTGATACATCCGCAGGGGCAGCACACGAAGACGTCATATCAAGTGCCAGTACCAATCCTGACGATTAAACCCATCAGTAAAAGTGACTCTACCAATGGCACCAATAAGTGCAAGTACAGGGGGGCGGATAGCATGGCACTGCCCAATGACAAGCACCCAGAAACATGGCGCATTGGAGCGTGTGAGCCAACTCTCAACACCTCATTTTAACAGCCTCTAGCCATCCGTGGATGTCTTAAGTGTGTATGCGTGTGTGAATGTGTGCGTGTTTGCGTCATCACCCGCGATGGACTCTGACAGGGCAGGAGGAGGCCTTAAAGTGATGTGGTCTTTCTGGAGGGCTAATTCAGCCAGAATGAAACATCCGATTATGTACTCCCACACAGCAGACCAAAGCCACAGCTGATCACTTGAAATTAGACTTGAGCGATACGAGGAACAACATGAGGACGAGCCTTGACCATGCTGCATCAGGATTGTATCCAAAGTAAAACACCAAACAAAATAAACTGGGCTGTTAAAATTATGTATACTATTTTCCAAAATCCATTAATTAAATACAATTCGTACTATGACTTGAATAAACCTCTTCATGTTTTGAATTTCGGAATTAAAATTCATTTGGCTGAATGCATAAAGTCAAAAATTGGTGATTCAACTGTACTGATGTCATAATATAGAAAAAAATTCTCATTAAAAAGAATTAAATTCTTCTATTGGGCTGTTACAATAAGTAATCTTATATTTATTTATATATTTATTATTTATTTAGAATCATAATAAATATTTATTTATGATAATGATGATTTTGTGTCACTATATCACCCTGTTTGGACTGAGTTGCACCATTTCCCGCCACTAGTTTGTCGTCATGGTTTCTAATTTGATTTTTCATCACTGTCAACTGTCACCTCGTTTGTCTGTGTATCTAAGTCCTGTTTTTTCATTTCACTTTGGTCCGGTCTCTTTCGTGAAAGGTTATTTTGCGTGCTCTTCATTATTTGGATTGCCCTGTGGATACTATTAAATTCTTTGTGAAAATATCATCTGTGTGCTTTCATTTGCAGCATAACCATTACATTGTGAATATAATGAGTATTATCATTAGTAGCAGTATTAGTGTTATTATTAAAAACTATTTTAACAAAACTACTTTCCTACATATTAGCCTATTAATGATGGAAAAACTTTTGTTGGAAAATCAAAGCCATGTGGTGTGAACAACAAGGGTCACTTGTTGCAGCCAACATGCATAAAAAATGTCATTAATTTTATCTTAATTATTATATAGACTCTCATGACTGTGTGTCAAGATCAATAAGTCTTTTAATATGTGAGACAATTTGACCTTTTGACAAGATAAATACATGTATAAGTGTATAATATATAAATATAAATAATATATATATATATATATAATTTTTAATTTTAAGTACTAAAACATTATAATAGCAAGGAACTTCCTTTAAATGAGCTTTTTCTTTTTCTTTATTGCAAACACACTTTTTTTTTGTCATTGACCCATGTACCACTGAGGTGCTAATTTTGAAAATCAAACGTGTGAAGTCATGACGGATTGGTGGGCATGCACAATAAAAGAGCTGCAGCAGACACATATCAACACACTTTGTTTTCACAAGTCGGTCACTCAAATTAAAAAAGCGAAACCTACACACAGAGGGAAAATATATTAGTGCCATCACATATTGCCTGGGTCACGAATGAGTAAACTGTGAAAACTAAGTGAACTGGCAAACCGTGGAACTATTTCAAAGTTTACTGTACTCATAAATTCAGACACTGGGCCTTCTTCATTGCTTGCATTCATATCACTTCATATTTGAGCAATATTTTAACACTCAAACACTGTACCTTGTAAATACCATGGCTATGATTCTACACCGCCTAAGATGTGACAACTTTTTTTATTGCATGTCCTAACATTAGTTAAAAACCACATCAAATAAAAGAAAAAGCTAATTAATGAAAACTTTCTAACTATCCAACCTAACTTCCATTTCCAATGTCAATGGAAATGAGTAATACATTTTCATCAGCTCAAGCAGCATGAAATAACTGTGTCAAAAAAGCTTTTCTGCAATGATATTGTTTAAC
This sequence comes from Zacco platypus, assembly GCA_038088235.1. NCBI lineage: Eukaryota > Metazoa > Chordata > Actinopteri > Cypriniformes > Xenocyprididae > Zacco > Zacco platypus. The sequence goes on along the minus strand of CM076081.1, from coordinate 21,978,200 downwards.
AAACTGGTCTAATGAATGTTGCCAACACAACCTCTTCAACCTCCACGCAGTCTCTGCTGAACTGAGTGGCATCCCAATCACCTAAAACACTATTAAGCCTTGTAAAATGATAGTCATTTGTTCCTGAAACCTTTTAATTCGAAGTACTCAGACTGACATTGCCACTTTCAGAAGGTTCACCACACGCACGGAGGGCACAAAGTGCTATTCATAAATGCCTTTGATCTCACGTTAGAAAAGCGAGAGGAAGTTCACATTTTCCACGAATTAAATTTTCAGACCATCCAAGTGTCTGTTCTGTCTTTTAATAGAGTGAGCCGTGTCCTCATTCACCTCGTCAGAGGCTTTGTGTTAACGGTAATCATTAAAGGAAAGGAAGCTGCTCTGTAATTACATGCTAGCACTTACATGCTAATCACTGCACACTCGGCTGACAGAGATGAAGCGGTGAAACGGCAGGCACGGTAATCATGTGCCATGAATTGAAGAGTTTAACCTGATTCTTTATCATTTATGGGTGACAATTAGGTGACAGACTACAGCATTATGAATTAGACTAGGCTTGATATAATAATACAAAAGTTAAACACTTGATTCCTGTATAGATCGTCTGAAAGAAAATTTCCTTCAGATTTCAGAAAGGGCTAATTTCAAATGTCTAGTGGAAGAAAATTGTGTCTATTACTGTTAACGATTTGATAAGATGGCAGAAAATTGCCTCTTTAACAGACATGGAAGGCATGAAGTTGATCTAATAAAATTCAAAGAGCCTTGTTTAAAATATCAAGATGCAAACAAAAATTAAATTAAAAAGAAATAATGTAAAGGAGAACAAAAAAATGAAAATTTTGTGACGAAGATACCTCAAACAAATGTAACTGGATGTGTAGGTGACATTTCTTTCCAAAACCGCATTAGCTACATGAACTGCATTTGGAAAATGGTGAATTCCTCTTTTTGTCATTATTGAGAATAACAGATTAGGGCACTAAAATCAAATTCCTCATCGATATAATTTACTGGAATGGATAAAAAGTAGAAAAAGATTTTTACCAGAAGTCCCCACATTTCTAATTAGCTTTCCATGTCGATGTATTTCCATTTGTGGGTAAGAGATCATTTCCTGTTTAAAGTGTAACACACAGCACACAGGTTCTCCTTCATTTATGGGTTATAACACGCATACTATCACAGCGAACAGAAATGGCCCGGATATCGCAGTGATTGAATTAAACAAAACAGACCTACAAAGATAAGTTAAATAATAATGCTGCCTGTTGTTGTCTTCCGAAATTCTGGCACAGAGCAGGTAAATACTGGGTTATTTGTAATAGTCTGAGATTTTTAAATGTCCCTTTACGTCCCTTTTCTCTTTTCAATGTGACAATAGGGATCAAACACAATGCATATTAAGCTAAATGGGTGACAACAATCTCAAGACCAGCTTTGTGACATTTCAAGTTTACATTCTCCATTTCCTCTCACTGACTCATTTCAAGCACAACACAGCTGGTCCAGCTGAAACCATGCAAATTAAGATCTGAAGAAACTACTCTGCATCATATTGCAGCATTCAGAGTAAAGGATTTTCATATTCAATACCATATTGATGATCTAAATAAATAAAACCACTACAGGAAACATGATTTTAACTCTCATTTGTCTAACTTATATGCATGTAGTGCATTTGACCACTATTATAGCATCTCTGAGACCACTGATTTTTAATGCAATATAATAATTCTGAATTAATATTTCATAAAATATTTGTCTTATTTCAGCCAAAAAGCTGACTGCTGTTTAATTACATCTTGATTTTATTCAGTAAACATACATTAAGGAGTAGGAAGCTAAAGCCACATTTTAATGTATTCATTTCAGTGCAAAGATAATAAAATGTCAGCCCAAATGGCATCTATATGACATACTCTTAAATGATGCCAATGCCTTTCTTCAGAACTAACTTCACGCATCATATTGCAGCAATCAGAGTAAAGGATTTTCATAGTCAGTATCATATTGATGATCTAAATAAATAAAACCACTACAGGAAGATCTGAATAACATGATTTTAACTCTCATTTGTCTAACTTGTATGCATGTAGTGCATTTGACCACTATTATAGCATCTCTGAGACAACGGATTTATAATGTAATACAATATAATAATTCTGAATTAATATTTCATAAAATATTTGTCTTATTTCACCTAAAAAGCTGACTGCTGTTTAATTACATCTTGATTTTATTCAGTAAACATACATTAAGGAGTAGGAAGCTAAAGCCACATTTTAATGTATTCATTTCAGTGCAAAGATAATAAAATGTCAGCCCAAATGGCATCTTGAACTAACTTCACTTTTCTAAATAATTTTTGCAATGACTTTTAACCAAGTTTTAATCATGTTAGTGGATGTATGAAGTCTGTTCTTATGTTCACATAGGTGTCCTCGCGAACAGAATAACTGAACTCATCAAGTGAACTATGAATGTGCAGGGCTGGGTAGGTTACTTTTAAAATGTATTTCACTACAGATTACAAAATACATGCTTTAAAAAGTAATTTGTAACGTATTTCATTAAATTGCTCAAGTTTAGTAACTTAATCTAAATACTTTAGAATACTTTGGAATACTAATAAGTGTGGGACAAACAAAAAAAAAGGTGATTTCAAGTTATCTCACAATTCTGACTCTTTCCCTCAGAATAGCTTGATATAAAGTTGCAGTTGCGAGTTATAAAGTCAGAATTATGAGATATAAACTCGCAATACAGAGAAAATTCAATATTATGATAAACTCACAATATTGAGAAAAGTCAGAATTATGGCATTTAACTCACATACTAAATTCACAATTGCAAGAAAAAAAGTCAGTATTGAAAGTTCATATCTCCCAAATCTGACTTTATAACTTGCAATTGTGAGTTTAAATTTCACAATTCTGAGAAAAAGAAGTCAGCATTGTGAAATGCAAACTCAGAATTGTGAGGGGGAAAACAAATTGTGAGAAAAAGTTGCAGTGACCTTTTTTACAATTATAAAATGACTCACAAACAACTATCACAAAACATGAAAACAGTCGAAAACATGAAACTTAACTCCGCTTTTTCAGACTGTCAGAGTCAGAGAACCACCAATTGCTGTTTAAATGACATTAAAATTCAAAGTAATCACTTTGGTAATCTAAAATACTTTTCAGATGTAACTGTAATCTGATTACCACCCATTTCAAATGTAACTGTAATGAAATACAGTTACTCAAATTTTGTATTTTAAAGTTACTTGTATTTCGTTACTCCACAACCCTGTGAATGTGTTCCACTATCGTTTAACAAGCAAACAGCCTCTATTTCTGTCGTTAGTTTGAGTTCTTTATCTACAGTATTAACATTTCGAACCAATCTGTGTATGTAATGTTTTGCTTGGAAAAATCCACTAACTGCTTTAAAACCCATTTAGTAAGATATGTTATCATCTAATGCAAAGACATCAAACACAGTCTTCAAATACATTTTGAGTCACTGTATGAGACAGTTGTAACGTTGCATTTACACAAAAGACAGCGTTTTTTATTACATTAATTCACATCACAGCAATGAGAACAAATTAACTTTAACATTTGTTTAGAAGACAACAGACACTAACACACATTTCGCTATAACTGCACAACCGCATATGCTCGCTTCTTCCTTTAGTCGATCTATTGATAAGTTCTCGTATGTTTTAAACCGGTAACGGAGGATGAAATCTCCAAACATTCGCGTGTTTAATTCAGTCTTACCTCTTCCTGATAGGAAACACCGCGCGTGTTTACGTCATGACGTCACTTTACGTGATCACGCTCAGTCGTTTGCAGGCGTCATAATGTGCAAGTGTGAAGTGAACTATGCAGACGTGGGACGTTTTTTTCTTTTCTTTTACTATCGAACAATGATTTTTAAGTCATTTTATTTTATAATACGAACATATTTTTTTAGAGTGACAAAGTTAGATTTTTTTCAAATAAATGTGTTTTATGCTGGAAATCTCATGTCATATCAGCTTAAGCCAGATTTTGGAACATGGTGGTGGTTTGTTTTCCACAGTGGTCTACTAACCCTAACCAGCTTGATCAAGGTCTACAAGGTTGATCTCTGTCCCACCAGCTGGTAGTCCATCTGATCTATCATCTAGATCGGCTTGGACCAGCTAATGGCCATAAATGACCAGTTTGGTTTAGCTAGAAGAATCCATTTAAAACCTCTCAATTGTTGGTGATTATCATTATTATTATGAGAGCAGTTATATGTGGAAACTAAGACAACTGAAAACATTTCTAGAAATGACAGGCAATTGTTGCATTTACTAATTATTATCTTCTGATATTTAAAGGACAGTCAGCTATGAAGCTTATTTGACCCACGTTTTATCTGAATCCCTATTTTTGCTATACTTTCATCATCTTTTTAATATGTTGTTAGTATATATAAATTTTGCACTCAAGATAAAATTGTTGCAAAACTGCTCTCTCACACACTTAGCCTATCTGTTCACCCTTCAAATAACGTAAAAAGCTTTTAGTCTCTTTATTGATTGTTTTATTGAAGACAGTGGTGCCGATACTAAGTGACCACAGTTTTACAGTAGTAAATATGTCATTTTTGGTGAAAACTGTACAATTATAATGGTAAATATTGGTAGCCAAAAGGGACATATTTATTGTTCATATTTAATTGTGGTGTGTATGCTTCATTTTATTTAATGTTTTGATTGTTTTATAGTTTTATTATTTACCCAACATCACAACCTTTGTATATTATTATCACTATTTGGATAAGTGTGTTGTGTACAGTGCTGAGGTCAGCGTAGGTAAAGTACAGTGTGGTCAACAGCACTTCCTTCCTTCAGATAATCACCTGAAAGGAAAACCACATGAATAGAACAAATACAGCTGTCTCAGACCAGATCAATTACACTTTTATATTTCATGTAAAGTATTCCAAATTTTATCATTCACTGTCAGTGTCAGAACATTTAAGTGGTTTTCCCACTCATGCATGATGCATTTATTTATCCACAACCACCCCAAAATCAAAATTTGGACAGCAGAGGAAATGTGTATCGCAAAAGAATGTAGCTTATGTATAAGTACTATGCGGTTCAATTTGACAGGGCCATACAGTAACCTTAGCTTCTAAAACGAAATGGACTGTATATCCCTGCAGGGAGAAAAGTGTCTTGAATAGTTCCTTGAAAATTAAACTTGAGATGAGTATGTGAGTTGAGAAAATTAGCAAGGTCATGGTTAATGGAACTCCTTAGAGTTCCAACATCGAGACTTCACAGCCAGTTTAGCAGCCCGCAGCTGACGTTAATTTAGCGCAACCCAACATCATTCAACTTCAAAGAGACTAATAGAAGGCTATCATACTGTGAGAGACTTTGATAAGGTGGATTATATTGCTATGTGTAATCCACATCAAAAGGTAAAGGTTCCAGTAATTAATTAAATGATAACACAGAAAATGATACAGGGGAATATTAAAGTCTGATGTTTGATAGCTATTTTTATCCAATTTATGGAGGTGATATTATAATATGGATGACACTACTTATTACTTGAGCGCACACACACACAGACATGCACAATATATCACAGATACTAAATTGCCAACTATTTGAACACATTGTTTTCTTGACCATATGGGAATGGTTATTTTGTATGTAAATGAATAAATTAAATGTGTCAATATTTGTCAACTTGTGTGGAAATTTAAGTGACTTGTTAAGTGAGATGTAACACAGGCTTTCAAAATTAAATTGGGCTACATTTATTCGAGCATGGTCATTTTCAAGAGAAATTACAAATTAAAAATTAAATTATACTTCAACAGACATTTCAAAAAATCCCAACAACCCCCCTCCCCACCCCCTTTTTATTTCTTTAGCTAAAAAAGGGAAAAAAGGAAAAACAAATAAGATGAATAAAGTGGATTTTTTTCCTTTCAGTCAAAAATACAGTGTTTTCACAATATTGTATCAAAAGTTCCCAAATTGTAGATTCTCCTTCATCATGTAAGTGTAGTATGAAGAGCAATTCACAGCAATCGCTCCAGATACAATAAATGCTCTCTTTACGTAAAATTTGTTCCACTTGTAAGGATCCTTATTTACTAAAATATATCTATATCAAGGAACTATAATACTGTACACTACAGTATGAAATAAATATAATTAGGAAATATAAAATGAGTCACATAAATAAAATGGTAGTTTAAAATAAAAAAATGAATTTTGTATTGAACAAAACAAAACAAACCAAGATAATACTGACAGATGATCTTAAAAAAATACAGAAAATTGCACAAACAATATGTAAACTAAACAACTGCAGTCTAGATATACTAATACTGACGTAGGTATTTCAAACGACAAGGTGAAATATTTCATTTAATACTAAAGCAGGTGCAAAGAGAACACTAGTTGACTTCGCTTTATACTGTACAAGGATGGCACTTGCAGAAAACACAGGTGAAAGGGTTTGCATATAAGGCTTTTCTCGAACGAAAAAAAAAAAACACAAGGGTTCTGACGTCACCTCATACAATGAGCCTTCGTCATTACAGTAACCCAGACTCTTTTCATCCACCCCTGGCCAACTTTAAGACTTTGTACGTTTAAGAATCATATAGGTATTATTTAGTTAAAGTCGCTTCATAAAAAAAGCCATGGTGAGACGCCAAAACTTGAATGGCTGGTCAGGAAAAGAAAGGTAAAACAAGGGTATCACAGTAAGTGATAGACGAAATATAACACTTACACACTACTGCGTTTTCAAGCGCAGTATAAGTACATATAGGCAATGTTTTTTTTACCTAAGTGTTTTTTGTTCATTTTATTTTTGTTTTTTATTTTTCCTTTTTTCTAATACTTTTTTTCAGAGTGCAATTTCCAGGCTTGTGCTACGACCACAATGAAACACAGGAGTTATATGGAAATCAGCACCGCACAGCTTTCTGGCTGAAAACTCTGTACATTTTAAAAACCTTTCAATTATTTTTATTCTGACAATCGTTATCACTTGTATTTTTGCATAATATGGATTCCTTCATGTTCCATCCTAGTTTCTGATGCCTGATTTTGAAGTTCCACTCTTTATATCTATGAGTGCAAGCCTCAGGCGCACGCTCAGATAACCAAGACGTGGCAGTGTGGTACAAATGTGAATCTGGCTCAAAGTCCCTCCAAAAGGGGCGGAAGAAGGGCACGATGCAAGCTTGAGGGAAAAACAAAAACAAGAAGCTTATTCCGAAATGCAGTAGTTAATCAGCATCCTCATTCTCTCCGTCAGGATTTCTTTTGCTCACTAATTTCCCCTCTTCCGAGCTCTCTTCCTCTGTCCCTCCTATTACTTTGCTCTCTTTCTCCTCTTTTGCTGTCCCTTCAGGGCTCTGAGTTTCAAACCTCCGCCCCTCAACCTCCATTTCCTCTTCCTCCACCAACCCTGTCTCTTGTCTGTCAGTCACTTCCGGATACGCTTCCTCTGCTTCCCTGGCTCGACCCTCAGTGCCATCTCTCAAGATGGTGTTTTCTCGTGTGATGTCCTCAATCTGGTCCTCTGGATCCGAAAAGCCCAGGGGCCCGAGGCCTTGAAGGTAAGCCCGACGCATTAGGAGCTCCGTGGGCTCCAGGGGTCCGCCATTGTCGTGGCTATCTTGTTTGGCGGCCTCACGCTCCTCCGCCTCTCGTTTGCAGTAGGAATATCGGTGGTTCATGTGCTGCGAGTAAGAGCCGGAGTGCGAAAAGCGTTTGCCACATTTGTCACACTGGTAGGGTTTCTCGCCCGAGTGTAGGCGTGAGTGCTCGATGAGGTGGTGCTTGTGTTTGAAGGCCTTTTTGCAAATCTGGCACTGGTGAGGCCGCTTTCCTGCAGAGACACAAAGAGAGAGGAGCCAACAGGTTAGCACAGCATCCATAACATCTTAAAGCTATTAAAAGCAATTTGAAAATTCTCTCTGTGGACGATGCACAAACTTGTATCAAATCTATTGTTTGCATTACAGTCAAATGTAAGGTACAATTTACTAAGACACACATCCTTTATGTAACCACACAAGTAATCCCTCCTTACTCACTTGTACCTAATGATGAATTCTACAAAGAAAAAAAAAACTTGTTTGGGATTAGTTTGGGTTGAAAATCGGAGAAAAAAAGTCCTGACTAAAAACCCCATCGTATCAAACAGTGACAAACCCCACCGGTTTATTTTAGATGTTACCAAAAACAGCGCAGGGAGGTGAGGGGGAAGCCACAATCCTGAGGTGCTATTCTGAGGTTGTCTGTGACTGTTCTGAATGCAGCCAAGGAGATCAGGTGATTATCTCTCCATGCCGCACAAGGTGAAAGTGAGGCAGTCAGCATCCCTGACAGAGTTTATGACATCATAACTTGGGATATGAAAATGCTTAGATAAGACATACATCTGTCTCGTGATGCCTTGTGTAATACAAATGCCAAACGCTTCACCTCCTGCGCACCTTCCTCTTTCACCGGCTTGGATCACGTCGTCTACTTACAGAAGCTAGGAAATGAATTCTACTCTAATCAGTGAAGAAGGAGGCACTTGCCATTTGGCATTCAGTAATTCCACCAGTAACATACTTGCCATAAAAACCCACACACTCGCCATCAGCTCCAAGCACATGAACAGATGTACTATATTCTTGGCCATGAATAGCCCTGGCATGCCTGCAACACCTTCCATAGCAGCCATACTTGAGATGGTCCCCTTCCCCACCTCCCCTCATCAAGTTCAAAAATAGACGAGACGGCAGATTCCTCTCTATGAATTCCGACCGAAGAATGTAAGTGAGGATGATGCAAACATGTGAAAGAGAGGAGTCCCCCAGGAGGGTAGGTCACATTGTGGTGTAGAAACGCCACGCACACATCAGGCGTTCACACACCTGGCACACTGCGCCATGTTGGTATGTGTCTCCATATCGACTGGTGTTCCAAATACTCAATTTAAAAGCAGTGTGAGATTTTTTGCGGATCATTGAACAAAACGCAAATTGTGTGTGTGCGTCTGCCATTTAAAGTGGTAATTATTTTTGTAAATTTTAGCTGGATTATAAATATTGTCTGTCACATGCTAAATTTAAAAATTTCCCCTTTGAGCCTGTCAAAAGGAAGAAAACCGTTACACCTTTGTCATGGGTTTGAAATGTACAACAAAAGTATGGCAATGGACAGAAAAAAAAGTAGGTATGAAAAAAATAAAGAAGGAAAGGAATGAAAGAAACAAGAAAAAATACAATGTGGTCAAAGGGAATTACTTGGAGGGGGGATGGACGAGGGTAAAAAAAAAAGAGTTGTCTAAATGTGATATACCTGTGTGCTCATATTTGTGTCTTAGGAGGGAACTGGTCTTCTGGAATGTTTTGTCGCACAAGTCACACGCGTACATACCACTTTCAGTCTTCTTAATCTTCTTCCGGGAGAGCAGCGACTCGCTGTCTGTCAGGTCCTCTAGCCCTGACAGATAGTCCCCTGCGCTGTCCAGTAGCTCCCCCTGCAAAAGAAACAGATTTTAGACACTTCACACAATCCTAACCTGCCACAAATCCTAATCCTAACCTGCCACCTAGGAAGAGACAGCCCCTTCCCCATGTTTGATCCCAAGTCTGGACAGAGCTTATCTCTGTAACCTGTATAAGGCCTTTATCGCCTGAAGAGGTCTCAAAAGAAGGACATATGGCTTGATATTAAGAGGACTTTACATGGATTCTCTCAGTTTAGTACAGAAAGTAGTAAGAATTAATGTATGTAACAGAGTAAGGAAATGCTGTAGACAACATATTTTTAGTTAGCAATAACCTTTGATAACATCTATAATTTAATGTATAGAGATTTATATTAATATTTTTATTATTTTATTTTAGATATTTAAACAATTCAAACTTGGTTAAGACAAAATGCATGACAATTTTGAATTTGAATGTGCTTTATCACACTTTTGTGAGAGGTTTAAACAAAAATAAAATGGAATACACTGGAAATTCTTTTTCCCGGCACCATAACAGTCTATTTACCTGGAAGCCTGGTTTCCGCTGATATTTCCGCCGTTGCTGCATCTCAGCAAATGTGGCTGCCCCTGCTGCGTAAGTGTAAGCCATAGGTGGTAAGAAACTCATGGGATCCAACCCAGGGTAAGGCCTGAGTCCCGGGATGCTGGCTTGAGCCGTAGACATAAAAGTAGGTGGAGGGAATGCTCCGTGAGGTGGAAGCGAAGTGTACATGTGCCCACCACCGAAGGGGTTTATGCTAAAGATGGGGCTTGAGCTTTTCTCCAGATGATTTTCATTGCCCAAACTATTGGGTCCGTTGAACTCCTTCTTGATGTGGGCCAAATTTAAAGGCTCTGTGCCTGGTTCACGTGTAGAGGAGTTGCTAGTGTGTTCAACAGAGAAACCATTCGGTTTGGGCCTTCGTTCTACCTTGGAAACTTGTTTTGGCAAAGACAAGTCCAGTGGTTCTCCATGGGCATCCTCAGAGGCGAGGCTGTTAGGGGTGTACGAACTACTATGTGAGTGTTTGGATGATGATGATGAGAGATTCAAAGGTGAGGGTGTCTCACCTCTTAAGTGGTCCACAGAGTCAAGTGGCTTTTCATTGGTCTGCCTGATGCTTGTAAACTGATGCGGTTTGGACAACTTGTGCCCTGAATCCCCATTGGTTATAGCTTGGATCTCCGCTGTTGAGTCGCCATATTGACCCAGAGAGACAGGTGACCGTCTGCTCAAGCCATGGTTTAGCTCTCCACTTCGTTCAGGAGGAGGAGATCTTTTCCTTGAGAAGCTATGGTGAGATTGAGCTTTCCATTGCACAAACGAATCCTTCACAAAATCTTGAGGAAGACCCACTGCCATGGAGATCTTCCTCAATTCCTCTAAGTTGGGCTCAGTGTTCATGGCAAAGTAGGCATTCAGTACTGACATGTGATCCTTGTAGGGGTTGACTGGGCTGGTGGCATTCCTCTCAAAGGATGAGGAGATCATACCATCATGCTGCTCTGAGCCGATAAGCCCCCTGCGGCCGGTTGGTACAGTATCATTAGGTTTGAGGACAGCCTTGATCTCCTCGTTCATTTTGCAGAGATAGCGCTCATGTTGATGTAATGGAATAGGGCCAGAAAATGTCTCCTTGCAATACTGACAAGAGAATGGTGCGTACTGTGCATCTCTCTCATGTGCTTTGTCTTCAGATAGAAGATCCATGGTGTGGCTGGGTCTTTCTTTTTTTATGTCCGCCGCCCGCCTCTTAGAATCTTCTGTTAAACTCTGGAGACACGCTTTGGCTTCATTGACCTTTTCCAGTGTGTAGTCAATGATAGTCTTGGTGGGACTGTTGTGTCCAACGCCAAGGAAGCCTTGCTGGGCGGCCAGTACCCGATTCTGCTCCTCCATCTGGGAGCCTAATTCCTTCATGTATGCTCTGAGCTTAGAGATCTCTTCAGGGTTGCCATCCATTTTCTGTCGGGAAACTGTGTTGTCCACAATCTGAAGAACCTTCTGAACCTCACTCATGTTATTGATGAACCCTGGATAGCCCAATGGATGAGAATCCGACCCAATGCCTAGATGCTGCAGGGGATTCTGAGATGAACTGTGCATCCCTGGAGGGCTACCTCCACGACCACCGCCATTGAGAAAGGCTCCTGACCCACCATATTCTTGTTGAGATGCGATCATAAGACGGTATTCATTGAAGTCCATGGGCTCAGACTTGATGTCTGGGTGGGCAGATGGGTCTTGAAGGCTCATGGACCTGCCATTCTCCAGTTTGTGACGGAGCTGAGCTAAGGCAGGACTGCCAGGGGAGGATGCAGCAGAGTTTGGTGATGAGCCAGGCTTGCTGTTGACTCCATGGCGTACCCGTCCATTAATAGAGATAAGGCCAATGCACTTCTTGCTACTTATGTGGGAGCTATAGGAGCCAGAGTGGGAGAAGCGCTTCTTGCAGTTGGAGCACTCATATGGCTTCTCACCTTTAAAAAAAACAAACAAACAAAAAAATCTAAACTTCTTATTTTTATTATTGCACAAATACAAAAATTAAGTTATGTTCCTTCACACATTAAGTTAGAATTGCATTTAACTTTTTCTCCAGGCCATCATTCAACTTAATGATTGATAGGATGATGGGATCCTACAATAACAAATAATTCTTGCATAATTATATAATTATGGTTTTAAATATTCATCATCTATCCAGACTATCCAAACCACACTGAATTACCATTAGGCAAATTGGAGACATATGAATAAGATTACATACATTACTGGCATTCTTTTGACAGCACTTATTAAAGGAGGCTCTCGACATATTATTCAACGAAACCCTTACCACTGTGAATGCGGAGGTGCTCCTTCAAATGATGCTTGTATTTGAAGGCCTTTCCACACTCTGTGCATTTGAATTTGCGGTTACCAGCTCCTTCGTTTAGCAGTTGAGGCTGCAAGAGAGAGAAAGATTATAGAAATTGATACAGGTAGAAAACAGTCATGACATGAGTTTGTAATTCCTTCTGAAGCTTAAATCTGTTAAAAATTATTGCATGCATTTATATTGAGAATCATACACAGAAATTATGTCAGAATTGTATTTAGGTTCATGTGTCCAAGGCTGATGAAGCAACAGTTATTCAAGATCTTTTTTTTATTATTATTATTTCTACATAATTAAGTTCAAATAATCAATTTGTGGTGACTTTCTATCTTCACAGTCTTTTCCGTTAAACTACTATCTACATGCTTTAAACATTTACTGTCTAGGTTTAGTTAAAACAGTGTAGGCTGTATCTCTATTCACCATTTAAAGTTAAACGTAGGTGCTCTTCCTCCATTTGAAATTCAAATGTGGGCCCCAGATGCACAACAAAAACAACAGCATTCACCCTGCACCCCACACACAGACACAAAAGGTCTGTGAAAAATATGTGGGAGTTCACGTTTGCTTAATAGTCACTATGTACAGTACGATGCAGAAGTTGTTTCTTCAAAAGTTCATACTCGTCCACATACGCCAGTCTAAGATGTGTATTGAGGTTTCCATTTACTGTAGGAGTGTATGCAAATATATACACAGAAACTACATTGAAATGTAAAACGAAGGTGAACCTAGGAATTAATGTTCAAAGCCTTCAGGAAAATATCCCTTCAGAGCAAATAAACAAACACTTAAAGTCATTTAAGGATTAGGATACTCTAGATCACCAGGAAAAAAAGCCATCTGGTCGTATTTAATTCAGTCTGGAGAGGTGTACATATGTGTGTGTGTGTGTGTGTGTGCATATGTGTGAGTGTGAATCAGCCAGCAAGGCAAGTATTCCAAATTCTTTTTCAACATGCCCAAGTCTGCTTAAGGTTCAAAGTTGAAAGCCTAAATGCGGGATATCCTGTGATAATCCTATCAAACAACCGAGAGCCCTTTTACCACATCAAAAACAGACATTTTCCTTCAGTAATAAAGCAATATAGAGTTTCCTCTTCAAAATAAATCCATATCACTGCATTTTTTCACAGCATGCTCATGTTCAGACCAGCCTAAAAGGCAGAATTAACATCAGCTTTCCTTGCATCTTTTGAGTTGACTCCACTCCAACAGCTGATGCGAGAAGTCGGAGGGCCTATAGGACTCAATGTGCTAGAACAGCCCACACATGGCCGGCTGTGGGCGGACACTCAGGGGAGTATGACAGTGCACAGCTGTGGCTCCGGTGTGAAGAATTCAAGTATTAAGGAGCTTCCGGAGGAGCTTGTACAATGCTGGAGTTATCAACAGGCTAAAACATGTTCTCCTCTAACATGTTTTAAGCAAATGCTCCGAATGAGAGATCCAGCATCTTTCACAATGAATTTCTATAATAATCCTAAAAAACAAAATTGGGAACTAATGAGTGTGGGTACTGACTGAGGTGGGCCTTGTCTCACCTGATCTCTGGCAGGCTTATGTGTGGCCATATGGCGCTCTAGCTGGGTGCGGTAGGCGAAGGTGTCACTGCACAGGGGACAGGGGAAGCTCTCATCGTTTTTCTCATGTCGGTACTTGATGTGCTCCTTTAGAGAGGTCAGCCGCTTGTAGCCCCGGTCACAGTAGGGGCAGGTCAACAGTTGGGCAAAGGCATCTGGCGTCCTCAGTGCCAGATCTGGGCAAAATTGAAAGGAGCAAACAGAGTGAAGGAGGGGGATTGAAGAAAAAAAAAAAAAATCAGCATATGTAGGACAAACAGTTGCCATATGAGGCCATGGGAGAACGATAGGTAAAGCACTGCCTTTAGAAATGTGTTTTTGAGTTTAAGATATCACAAATAGTCAAAATTTGCTATTAATTTATATAATTCAAATAGCAAATATTTACACTTTGTCCACCCAGACTTATTTGCAAATAATATTAAAATATATTATTAAAAAATATATATTTAAAATATATTATTTAAATATATTATTAAAAAAATAAAATAAAACAAAATTAAATTGAATTAAATTAAACTACACTAAATTAAAAAAAATGTATTATATGGTACAAAATTAGAAATAAAAATATTTCTTACTGGCCAACACTTAAACACGGTTTTTTACATGCTTTAATTTTATTATTTTATTTTAATGCCCACCATTTTCATTTTCATCTTGTCCATTGGCCTCTGGTGTCCCCAGTCGCGTACCCTCCTCTGGGTCCTCTGGGTAAATGATAACAGTATCCTGCAGGTATTCTGCAATGCTCGCTGCATGTCCCTCACCGTCTTCCAGTTTCCTCCTGGTAAATAAGCTTTGCAGCTCTGAAGAGGCATCAATACCCTTAACTGCACACAGGAAGTGGGGAGAGAAAGCACAAATGAATCCAGTGGTTGATGCTCAGTGTCACTGGAAAGGACCAAGCTGAATATTTGGACACTGGCCCCTCTAAGTGTGATGTAGTGGAGACCAAACCATTAGAAGGCCTTTCAAGGTGGAAGTATTTATTTAAGTTACAACATAATGGCCACTTCAAAGACTAATAGGAGCCAGCTTGATCATCAAGCACTCTTTAAGCATCCTCTTGCATGTTTGAAAATGCTTTAAACATTTCCAGCATTATGGGTAATTGAGTTATATGGCAATTAGGCGTGCCGGGGTAACTGATCTCACTTTGTATTGCTCATCGTATACATAAAAACGGACCCAATAATCTAATTATGGATCATGTGTTACGTGTAATTGCACAGAACAAGATTTTAAACGTGATTTTCGTAAACAATAGGTTTTTGGATATTTTATGGAGACCAACTAAAAGATACTGACAGGATGAATAGACAAGAGTGCTTTATAAAAAAGTAGATTTATATACACATATATATAAAAACATGAGGTAATGTGGGCAGATAACTAATAAAATGACAGAAGTTATTTTAAATTACACTTTTTCTTCAGATGACTGGACCATTTGGGTAAGCAAATGAAAATGTTATTGTTTCTTTGTAATCAATTTGAAAGTACATGGACTGAACAAATTCGATTTTGGTCTTAAACTCAATTTAGCTGCAAAATGTGATTTGCCATGCACTCGCGCTCAACTAAAAAATGTTTACTTTCCATCTCCCATAGACACACGAGGAAGCATTATCTCAGATGCTCAAGTGTGTGCCATGCATGCGTTTACTTATGGTCTTAAGAGACGTTACACACTTACATAGGAAGCTTTTCATGATGAATTTGCTCAAGATTTGACTAAGTATATTCATTACAACTTAAAATTGTTGACCTAACTCTCTAAATATAGTTATTTATTGTGTATCTACTGTATGTATAAATATTTCAACGTATTTTGAAGTGATCTCACCTGTACCATTTCCAATTCCATGAAGAGAGATGTCAGGACTCATGGAGTTGTACTCAGCTTTTCTCTCCTCTGTAATAGTGCCAGGTAGAGAGAAAACACTTTTAGTATTAAATGATAATGATGATCACAAACAATAAACTGCCCTCATCAGTTCATTTTAATTAACATGTTTAATATATGTTAAAGTGTTATTAAATTAGATAAATATGATACAGCAAATGAAAAAAAAATCATCTTGATGATGAGAGGACATTAGAAAGAGATATATCTCAAACATGTTGACAGCAGCTCAGAGAATGATACGCTTCTCTTAAGCGGGGCATAAGAAATCATGTCAAGGTATTTAGGGAGGAGAGGAGGGTGGTCTGAGAGGAGTTTGCTCATATACTGCAGCTATTGTGTTTGTTCCTCCTCCTCCCCCTCATGTGACCTCGTACCGGCAGTCACAAGTATCATAAGCTTCCCCCACAAAAGGAGGATATACAGCACCTCTTACACCACATTGCAGGGGGAAAACAAGGGTACTCAAGACTCCTGACACACACTCGCGCGCCTCCATGGCATAAGTACTGTTTAATTTCAAAACTGCCTTCCACTTCCTTCCTCATTATCTAAGTATGACAACCGAGAGAGCTTCTGAAAGTCGGCAAATTCTCTCACTTTTCACCACATTTAAGGGATGTCTTTCAAAGCAGAGTTTGAAATCATTGTAAGGAAAACTTCTCAGAGCAATGCTTCTTGAAGGGATGTTTTGAGCATCAAAAGCTTTACTAGACTGGGATGCGTTTCATTGAACAAAGTTTTACAAAACAAGGCATTTGCTAATAGGGGGCTTGCCTTTGCGAAACCCCTTCCTGGTGAAATTGTCTCCTTCTGTGCTGTGCAGATAAAAGTGCAAGGCCTGGAGCCAGCGAAAATATTTTCAGCATTGTGTTTTCCTTTGAGGTACATTGGCTTAAAACTTCTTTGGAAGGGTTAGCGATTAGCAGTATTAGCATGTGGATATTTTAAGGTCATACGAAGGACCGAAAGTCACGCACGGCGCACCGAAAACCCAGTTGAAGGGAAGCCAAAGAGGTATCAGAAATTAAGTTTGAGTAAATACGTTTCCTCGAGGGACAAAATGGCAACTACATTAGAGTCTCAGTTCTGCTTGTGGTAGCTTCAGGCTCCCTGAGGTAATGGTGTGATTTTAACCACTGCAACTCCATGAGAAGTTCCAGATCTCTTTAGGTGCACAATTAAATGATATTTTGTTTCAATTGGCCAATTTGACATGGACATATTAGGCTTGCAAACACTGGAGCACTAGAGCTATATACTGATGAGGGCTGATATTGCTGTACAGTGTATAGTAATAAATGCAGTCTGGTCCAAAAGTCAGCATTGAATTTTGTTTAATTAAACTTTCAGGACTTTTAAAACGAAATGAAAGTTAAGATATAAAATGACACTTTAAAATATATATATATTTATAAAAAAAATGCTACCGCTCAAAAGTTTGGGGTCTGTACAATTTTTTCAAGAAATTAATACTTTTATTAAGAAAGGACACATTCAATTGTTAAAAAGTGACAGCAAAAAAATAAAAACATTTACAATGTTAATGTTGAACATATATATCTTTAAAAAACTGCTGTTCATTTGAATTTTCTATTTGTCAAAGAATCCTGAATAAAATTATCATGGCTTCCACAAAAGTTTTAAGCAGCACAATTTTTTTCAGCACAGTGATAATAACATGAAATGTTTTGAGGACAAAGTCAACATGATAAAATGATTTCTGAAGGAAAATGGTGAGCATAAGGGACTTCTTTCAAAAACATTTTTTTAAAATAAAATCTTATATAAAATCTTCCAAGCATTTGTTCCAAGCACTGTCTTTGCAAAGCACAGAAAAGAGACTTGAGGTGCATCTTCTCAAGCAACCACAGCAAAGAGGAAGCCCCACACCGGATGATTCATCTGCCTCTTGCATTTACCAGCATATACCACAGTATTTTTTTTCCCACCTAGCGGACTCATCTCTTTGTATTTAATCATTAAGATAAAATAATGCTATGCTGCCAGAGGCGTGGCGTTCGAATAAACTCAGATGACGTTCATTAATCTAGCATATCATAGTGTGAACATCAACTAAACAAAACACTGTTCAAGCGAATGACACATCCCTGAAGACCCTGTTTAGTTCTGTGACTATGACACTCTCTGAAGTTAAGTGATGCATATGGTTTAGTCATTAGCCGAGACTGATTGCTAGGGGTCGGGGTTTTTTTTCTTTCTTTTTTTATTTTTTCAAACTGGGCGACTCGCATGAGTTCTCCCTTCACTCTGTAACTGTCATCCAGGCCCAGGGAATTGTGGGCCTATTATGTATGTAAATGGCCATCATAATGCTAAAAATTTCATTTAAGGCCTTTAATGAGTCTTCAGCAGGGCAGGCTCCTGCTAAATGATAGCTCTGCGATCCTAATTAAGAGAATTTGTCTTTAAAGCCTCACTGGCTTGGGTCTTGTCCGTGATCTTGATTGCTTTTGGTTTTGGGTGGGTGAGTCAAAACGAAGCCAGAAGAAAGGGGTGTGGAGTGATGATGCACTAAAGATTAGGTGTAACCTACTTTATGACAACAGTAAGAAACCAAAGTAGAAAACTGAGCTAATAGTCTAAAAGTTGCCATTACATCAAAAATGCCAGACAGCTGCTAGGTGTTGGCCTAGTAAATAAAGCAGCTCTGTCCTGGCAATATGAAAATTGCAAGTTTGATAGATATGAAACATCGCAACATCTTTTTTTTATGTTAATACCGCAATTCGGTCTAATATTCTCAGCTGTCACTCTTACCTGAACCATTCAGGTCTCCGTGGCGCCAGACATGGGCCCCTGCCCCATCCTGGCTTTCGTTTTCTTCATCCCCCGGGCAGAAGAGCTGGGCATGGGCTACCTGGGGTGAGGCCTCCAGACTTGGCACACCTGCTGGACTACCTTCTCCCTCAGAACCCAGCAGTCTATCCTCCTCTTCAGACCCTGAACCCGCATCCACCACATTGTCATAATTCAGCACTGAGGACAGAACAGAGTTCAGGTGTTATTATGTGAGTTTACCCACATATCAAAAGTATATACAGTCTTAGTGGTATGGCTATATGGCTACAATCTCCACTTCTTTACATAGGCAATAAGCACATGGTAATACAGTCAGGAGAACAATTGAGGTTGCCAGTGAAAAGAAAAGAGATAAAAAAATAAATAAATAAAAAAAAAATCAGCAGCTTGCTTAAAGCGACAGTTCACCCAAAAATGTTGTCATCATTTATTTACCCTCAGTTGGTTCCAAACTGGTTTATATTTCTTTATTCTGCTGTACCAAAATGAAGATATTTGGAAGAATGTAAGGAAATGTAACAGAATACATACAGGTTTGGAACAACTTGAGGGTGAATAAATGACGACAGAATTAAAATTTTTGTTGAACAATCCCTTTAATAGATTTTTTGTAAAATGTACACCTAATAAATAATACAAAGCAGGTTTGTCAACATTTCCTGACCCAGGGATAATATACATAATATAAAATAATTAATTAAATATATTATTATATTAGAATATTTCCAAAGTCTTGATGTCAAGGTAATGGAAAACTCACAAGAACAGATTGCTTGATATACAACAAAAGAGAGCATGATGAAGCAAACCAAAAATCCACACAACTCGGGTGAGAGGTGGCGAGGGTCTAATAAACTATGAAGCTTACATCATGGGAACAACAGTTTAACGTTCAGGTTCATTTGAAGTTCTTTCCTTGCCTAATACAGCATACATCTCCCCAGGCTCTCCGAGCACCTTATCTCAGAGGCATGCTGCCAAAGCAGTGAGAACTAGTGGGAAGTTTCTCTAATGGTTAGATTAAAAAACCTAATTGCTGATTTCAGGACAATTTTCTCCCTCTTCTGAACACAGAGTTTTAAAAAACAACAAACTTTCCCTTCCATCAGTGCTCTATTTCCCAGTTCGTTGGCGTCAAATGGGCTCAACTGGGCTGTGGAATGCTCCATTCCCTCCTCCGTACCTTAACTACCCCTAATCTCTCCCTAGGAGCCCATTCACTTAAAAAAAATGCCACTGACGTCTTTTTTTCACAGGTTCCCATGCAAAAAAGGCTGACCGCTTCCCTTTGCCAGTTCTCGCTAGAGGACGTGAACATTAGCCGCACGTATCTGATCATAATATGATCTTTGTCTGATCCGTGGAGCTGCATTTGCTCCCCCGGACAACTGCGCAACAGGTGCAAATTAAAAGGGGAACCATCTCGGGTACAAGGGATGGTCGAAATGCACTGACCCGGGCTGAATACCAAAGAGTGGGGTGAGGTGGTATGGTGCGGGTGAGGGGCGTGGGACAAAAAGCTTTCTAACTAAGAGGTGTGACCAGCGGGATTATTTAGGAGCGACTTCAGGCCGAGGGTGAAGACCCCCCCCTCCTTGAATGAAAAGGAGAAGGCGAGCAAGAGAAAGCAAAAGAGAGACATAAAGGGAGTGGTTGAAAGTAAGACATGAGAGGCTCTTTGTGTGGTCCGAGTATACCTTGGACGTAAAGCAACTTTATCTTGCCTTCTTTCTATCCTCTGTTCCCTCCTCCCACGTTTCATCCCTTTCGCTCTCACAAACCCATACATTTCTTCATACTTAGCCCAGTAAAAAGTGCACTTCACTTTCTTGCACAGGTGCCGCTCGAAAGACAGCCCTGAATTTTGGTATCGGAGCTAAAAAGCTGTGGCCAATCATTCAGAGTTTGAATGGTGGGAGTGTTCAGAAGAAAAAGAAAGAAGTGGGAGGACTGGGAAAAGAATCAAGAGGATGAATACAGAGGTCAGGGCTGAATATTAATAATAGTGAACTGCTGAGTGGTTTGACTTCAAGCCCACACAAAGCACTAAACTCTTTACTCCATATTTTCCTGTTCTTGCTTGTGTTTTTTGACAGCATATGCTAGCCATCCACATTCCAAATGACATAGCTTGAATACTTGTGTGGATGCTTGAGATTTTTTTTTTGTTTGTTTTACAGAAAGTCAGTATGGTTTGTTTTTAAAGCATGTTCTGATTTTACTATAATTGCATAGATTCGCTCATGACACAAATAGAAAAAGAAAACGCTGAGGTTTTAAAACCATTTTTGAAAAAGGAACAGGCATGTTTTCAATTCCGACAAGCAGATACTTTGCCTGTGTGTGCGTGTGTGTGTGTGTGTGTGTCAGTGATAGAAGCAAGTGATGGGCACTCAGAGCAATCCATCAAACAATTTGCCTCTAAGGTCACATGGTTCTGACAGATGTGAACGAGATATTGTATGCAGCTGTGCACTTGTGTGTGTGGGAGTAAAAAAAAAAAAAAGCACTAAAGGTATCACTGTATAAATGTTTTCATCA
The DNA here is from genome assembly GCA_038088235.1 of Zacco platypus. NCBI lineage: Eukaryota > Metazoa > Chordata > Actinopteri > Cypriniformes > Xenocyprididae > Zacco > Zacco platypus. The sequence continues at coordinate 21,956,914 of CM076081.1, read as the reverse complement.
GTGAAATATCGGTAAGAAGCTTGTTTTCATCCTTTTAATAATTTGTAATTTCTATAAATTTGTAGCATTTTCAGGTAATAAAATTTGATGCTCATCTGTAATTAAATTCAAACTGAATAAAAAGTAGAATGAACTCCAACAGGTTGTAACTTTGATTTAAATTTTTAATTTTATTACTAATATAATCATTATGATTAAGATTATTTTGAATATATTAGTAAAAGTAATGAATAAAAGTATCATTAAAACATACCGATACTTTGTAACTTTATCTTGGATCTACCAATCAAATACGCTTTCCCCTGTGTAGACCAGCCCCCATTGTAATTCTATTGGCTGCCATTTTAGTGTGTCATTCCGGCAGCTGTCCTGCTGTATAATTCCTGCAGTGAACGGTCCATTGTGCTCACCCTAGAGACAAAGAGGCCACCTCTCTTCTCTCTCTCTCTCGCCCTGACTTCTCTTCCCCCCCCCCTTCCTTCTCTCTCTCTCTCTCTCTCTCTCTCTCTGTGCTATTTCATATTCTCGAACAACCCCACCTATCCTTCTGCTAGCTGTCCTCTGAGAATAAGCCATAATGTACTTCAAGTTGGTTCTAAAAGTCATCCTTAACAAGAACTCAGTAACAAACTACACAGGCAGAATCTTTTAAATGCTTACGGTGGAATTAGCAAATAAACATTTAATATAATTACAGAAACAATACCTTGTGTCTGTCCAGTTTGGATAAACTAAGAGCCTTTCCACTAACTGGGAGAGGTTCACACATTCCATAGCCTGGAGTTTTGCGCGCGCACACATACACATGTTCTTCTGAGCAGTTTAGCTGTTTAGACAGGTATGTGTGTGCTCTGTCACAACCTCTTACAATCCTCTCATCTCATATGCGGAGTATGTTCCCAGCGTTCGGGGGAAAGCTGCAGACACACCTGCAAACCCAAAGCCACATGTCCATTGGAGCCATTCCACTGGTACATGGCGAAGGATGATTCAAGCGTTCGGTTATTTCAGACAGGAAAGGCTTCTGTTACGGCGAACGCTCAACAATCACATCCATCTGGACTGAACGACACCTCCGCTGGCTCACACACCTTTTAAACATTCCCTGTTCACAGGTAATCCGCCTGCTATCCATGTTTTCCCCTTCCTTTCATCTCCTTTCTGTCTGTTCCTAGCGGCCGAAACAGAAAGGTGAGTGCGTATTCCACATCCATACTGAGAATCAGACAGCCTGCCGCAGGTCTTTCCCAGGTGCCTCTCTGCCACGGTAATGAAACCCGGCGGAACAGACGGTGGAAAATAACTGCTCTGTTCTCTCTCTCTCTCTCTCTCTCTCTCCTGTGCGGTGCGCATCACCTGAGTGAGCAGTGGGGGAGGGGGGCGACTAGGTAAGACTTCAAACAGTTGAAAGGAGGTCGCTGCCTAGTGGCTATAGCCTGGAAATGATCCATGTAAATCAAATCAGCCATCTTCCATTCATGCACAAAAAGGATGAGGGAGGGCAAACTTTTACCTGTTTCACGCTTCAAAAAACAGCACAGGGGTAAAGAACATGCTGAGGCAGCAGTCTGATCTAAAATGAATGGGAAATAATTGTAATTTTTTGAGAATTTCTATTTTTTTTTTTATTTTATTTTTTTTTTTAATGCAAGGGAACCACCACATTCTGAAAGTAAATCACATGATTTCACCTGTTGGACACAACAATAAGTTGTATTCAATAATTTATCCAATTTTATGTCTAAAGAATAAAATAGTTTTAAGCAGTCTATGAAGAACATGAAATTGTACGACAAGTGTGTCTGCATTACATTCCTTTAATAATAAAATAAAAATATATATAAATATCAAATCAAATCTGTGCAGGATTTAGGAGTAAATTAGCAATAAAAAATAAATAATGTACAGGATTGATTTAAGAGTATTTTAGCAAAATAAAATAAAAAATAAAATGAAATAAACAAATAAAAGATGCAGGACAAGTCTTTTTTGGTACATTTTCTGAGAAAGAGTATTTTCATATATGTATATATATATGCTACAAATGAGTCTTGTTATTTAAATATCCTTGAGCTAACACACAGGCTAAAAGTCACAAAACTCTAATTATGATTGTGATGAGTCTTTAAAATCAGTTAAAAAACAAAAACAAAAAAACAACACACTTTCAACAATGAATCTGTGACTCCCACACAAGGCTAGTTAAATCAGCGAAGGCCTTGAACCTGACAGATAGTGTCTGGATTGAGTATATTTTTTCTTGTACGGTTAGCACGTAGATAACGGCTAGTGAAAGTGCTCTTGTTTACGGTGCATGTGATGGGGGAGAAGGCTCTCCATGTTTGTTTTAAGGCCGGGCAGCCGAAGAGGTCACACTGGTGCTGGGGGAACAAAGGGCCCAGGAAGAGAGGGGCCGCTTTTGTGCTGCGGTGATCCTCAGTGAAAACTCAGCTATGCGTGAACCATTACTGCAAACCTGGAGAGGGTGTGTGTGTGTGTGTGTGTACTTTGGTGGTCTTTGTTTTCCTTGTATTTAAGTATTTCAGTACTTGCCAATATTTGTGAGTGTGAAAAAAAGAAGAGCGAGAGAGACTGCTTTTGCGCGCGCACTTATCTAGTGTGCACCCATCTGTAAATGGGTGGCGGTGCTCCACAGACCCTGCCGTGAAGCGGCAACAGTAGCCTGGCCCTAATTGAATTAAACTCCCATTTGTCTACTATAGGACCCAACGCAACAGGCAAGAAGGAGAGAAGGGGAAGAGAGGAAGCGAGAGAAAGAGAGAGAGAGCTCTCTGAGGCTTGCTCATGCCGCCAGACGGCCCACCTTTCCCCCTTCCTCCCCCACGCAGACCCACCATCTGTGCCCACCCCATGCACATGTTACCCCTCTCTCTCTCGACAACTGTTCTGGGCCTCTACCAGCCTCAGACTGCCTGTGTGTGTATGTGTGTGTGTAAGTTCGTAGGGCTGGAGACACACAATAGCTCACTGGGCTACCCTGAGGAAGAGAAAAGACAGGAGGAGAGGAGAACACAATATGCTGCACAGAGGAAGATAAAGAAGTCAACCTCTATCTCAGGCGAACTATCAGTCAGGTTGCACTCTGGGAGAAAAGAACAACCACAAAAAGCCCAAACCGCCTCAGGGCGAGAGAGCTGAAAAGAGACGAAGCAAATTACACACGCTAACAAAACCTGCAATTTTAGGTTTTCTTTCCTTTGAGCACAACGTCTTTGTACCGTGATACTCTACCATAAAATCGGCAGGTGAGGGTTTAGAAGCACAGGCAGATGAATTTGTTGGCCGAGTTCGGAGTCTATCAATTTTTTTGGAAGTTAATATGGGTCAATTAATATGCAAATCTCCCGGCAGATGCTCGGTGGCTCTCAGCATGCGATTGGCCCGTCGGTCACTAGCTGTTCAAACAGTTTCACGAGCAAAACAACACCAGGTTCCCTCTCGGAGACAAACCAAAGAGACACTTTACATCATTTTTTGTTACATAAGGCATATTTTTGTCCTTTTTAGAGAGGTAAATTAATTCTCTAGTAAGAATGCAAAGCACTCAAACAACAACTACCATAGTTGTTTTTTTTTCTTTTCTTTTTTTTAAGATTTAAAGAGGTAGTTCACTCAAAAATTAAAATTCTATTATTATTTACTCACCACCTTGACGTTCCAAACCTGTATGACTCTTCTGTGGAACACAAAAGAAGATATTTTGAAGAATGTTGGTAACCATTACCATTGACTTGACAGTTAAAAAAAGAAAGAAGGGAAAAACTAGGACATTTCTCAAAATATCTTTCATGTTCCACAGAAGAAATAAAAACTGGTGTGAGGTTGCATAAATGATTACTGAATTTTCATTTTTGTGTGAACTATCACTTTAAAGCACATATTTATGGTGTAAATACAATTACATCTCCCCACAGGCCGTCAATATAAGTTCTATTGCACTGCCTGAAAAGCTTCCAACTTCTCCACTTCAGAAAAATTGATTCCAGTCTTTTGGTAACTTTTATTTAAGGCTGATTTCACGGAACGCAATGATCTTCCCCTAATACCTGTTTACTATCAGACAAAAGGCAAAACTAAAAAGAAACAGATTGGGTTCTGCTAAGACTCCTCAGTGGCATTGCCAGAGGTGCTTGTTTGGTTTCTGAAAGCTAACAGGTCCAGATGGAGCAAAAAAAATAAGACCTCAAAGGGGGGCTTTAAATGAAGGCTCCAGACCAGCAGACAGGTTGCTAATGAAATATTCATGTAAGGAGTGGCTCTATCTATCTATCCATCCATCCTGCCCACAACCTTCCCACACTTCCTTCTTCTGCCCTCCACCATTTTATGGTGTGCTACATTTGAGAAGAAAAAAGAAAATAAGAAAACAAGCACTCTGTCACTGGCACCACAAAGACGAATTCAATCTCTACCTTATCATAAGAAACCCTCAGAGAATTTAGTGATGCATGGTTTGATTTCAAGCCTTCTTCTCCAAACTTCTCCTTTTTGGACGTTCTTCAGTGTGTCTTGGCAAGTGTTCACAGCATATGACCGCTAATTGTACTTTCACAAGTGCTGCCTGCATGGGAAACATTTCGTTTATAACAATTCCCTAAAAATCCCTCACATTCTCTGAGTTGGTAAGTGCTTCAATTATGGATAGAGAGTTGTATGTTTGATTCACAGAGAATAAGTCATGCCTAGAGGTGCAGTCACATTTACATTGTTCAGAAAATTTTCACGGGTGAAATCCAGTCATTTCAATAGGAATCAACGCGATCAGGAATTTTGTTTGAAGGTGAAAGATTTCCCCATGCAGATTTCACAACGGGTTCAAGTTGGTTGCATTGATCGACAGAACGCTGTTTGGTTTGAAACTGACTTCTGTGTGAGCTGTGCTTCATACTCTACACTATTGACAAAATTTTTGGCGACCTTAACAGCTGAGACTGGCGTCTTGCTCATAGGCCATGCATTACCGAACCATTTCACCCACCTCTAGCTCAGATGAGTACGATTCCCCTCCCTCTTTCTCTCCATATACACGGGCTGCTCGTATCTGCTGCTGAGGGGGCAAATATGGCTTTGTCAAACACAAATGCGCACTGGATGGAAGCTGTGCTCTCCTGTGTTCGGCAGGCCCAGGATCAGCTGGGGTGGTATTAAACATGCACAAGGTTGCCTGTGAACAACTGTCAGCGCATCTGCTGCGTTGTTCTTTAGCCTCTCTCTCTCCATCACTCCCACAGCCCCATCAATAACACTCTACTGCAAACAGCTCCTGGCTACCGCCGCGAGCGTGTGTGTACATGCGCCTTGTGTGCTGTGTGTGCCAAAACACGAGTGAATAACACAGATTATGCCCGCATCCAGTTGTGTGTACGTGTGCATGTCCATTTACAGCAGCCTAACCTGTTTCGTGTGTGCCTGTGCGCAAGAATCTGCTCTCAATATCATAATGAAATAAAGAGCCTGCTTTAAGCACATGCAAATTCAAAAGCGCGTAATCAGGGCAAAATTAATTTTGCTGTTGCTGATTAGAGACATTAATTAATCTGTGTGAGGTGCGGGCCTAATCTGAAGTTGAATTACACCTCCTGTAAGATTAATTAGGACACGATAATAACATACGGCGCTGCCAGTGCAGATTACAGTAAGCCTTATTCCTTTGACTTGAAAAAGAGTCGAGCGAAACCTGAATCGCCAAGCAAATCGCCGCTTAAGTACTTTGTTGACGATTGCGGGTGCCGTATTCTCAACTAGTTAACAGTTAGCAGGGATTTCAAAGGTATTCAATTTAAAAAGGGTTTTGAATTTGGGTTGTGGCTGATATGTAATATCTCAGAGCTTATTTCACATTTTAAGGTACTTTCGAAATGGATTCAAGGATCGTTTGACCCTGTAGAAACGTTACACTGAGAAGATCATTTGTGGCAAGTGCATGCCTGTGTTCGGCTGCCAACATGTTTATCGGTGTGTGCGACTGAGGTGTTCGGAGAGCTCATGTGCATGGATCTGTGGAGACCACAGCAAAACCTAACCAGTTGCCAGCTGGCAGTGTAGGTGGGAGCCTTTTAAAGAGGTCAGTGTGTGTGAGTGTGTGTGAGTGAATGGGGACAGTCCACATCCAATGAGGAATAGAGCCCCCTTGGTCCAGGACCTTCAATCAGTGCAGCTCTTTCTGATGTTAATGAGGGAGTAAAACACATCTGTTCAGCACCCCCTCCCGTATACACATCGTAACACATACACACTTGTGTGAGGAGTTTGGTCACCTGAATAGTTTCCCAGCAGGTAGCACACAAGGGAATGATTCGGCCCTTTATGTGGTCATTCTCTGACCCTCCCAAAACCTTTTCCATGCCCTTTCGCCATAACTACCATCAAAGGTCAGATGACCCATGGGATGCACCAGAGACCCATATTTGGCCCTTCTGTATTGTCAGAATTGTTATAGAGGCAAGAACAGAATGAATGAACTGCAATAATCACAATGCTGACGAAAGTGCTGGTCAGTGACTAATATTGGTTTGAGCCTTTAAGATTGTACTGAATTAACTTATATATATATATAAAAAAGAAATAATGACTGATATATTGATATAGGCAAATTAAATTAGAACATATAAAATAAATAAATACATTACATTATATATATATATATATATATTAGTTAGATAGATAGATATTTACATACATGCATACATTAAAATACATAATTAAAATAAAAATCTGATCTAATTCTAAAAAAAAATCTAATTCTAAATTCTATTCTATTTAAAATCTAAATCTTATCTGTTTGTGTGTGTATGTGTGTTTAAATATCAAAAACCTTTTATATATATATATATACATAAAACATAAATACAGAAATTTTTATATAAACAAATTCATAATAAAAAGGATTTAAAATAAATTTGAAATTATTTAAGATTATATATATATATATATATATATATAATATACAATCTTAAATAACTTATATTTTAATTAACTGTTTAAAATGATTTATAAACAGCAGCATTATTTTGCAAACTAGGAAACACGCAGAGGATGAAGATCTCTAGTTTTCTGGGAGGAGGTGCTGGATTAGGAGCACATCAAAGAGTGTGAAAGTGAGCTACTTTGATGATGTTTACAGTAACACACCTGGGGTAACGCAAGGTGCTAATTAGCTCAAGTGGATAATTAGAATGCCGATTACAGGAATCAAAAGGTACTGCAGAGCTTAAAGCTACAGCCTCCCTCTGTAACCACTCCTTTGGGTAAGCTCTCTCTCTCTCACACATACACACACACACACACATACACAAGAGCATACATACAAATAGTCCAGGGGGAAGCCATAAACATCTCCTTGGCTCAGGCGATTATAAGACAGGCTTAGAGTGGAGAACCAGTAAATATTGAGGGGGCCATTGTTCCCTTCACTTCCTCTGTTCAGCGAGGAGGATTCGTCTTTCCCCTTGATGACACCTCCAGGGAGCACACGCGGATCATATTATCGTCTAAAACGGAAGTCGTATTCATTCCGTCGACTGTGTTAAGGCTCTCAGAAGCCACATCATTCGTAATGCTGAGGACCGCAGGGCTTTCACAGAACAGGAAAGACCCATGTTAACTCCTGAGCAGCCAGGGTTTGCCGCTTTGTTAGGGAATCATCTATGATTTAACGCAGGGAGTGGCAAAGCATTGGGCTAATAAAGCTGGCCGAGGCCATTTACAAACAACCTGAATTATTGGCGTTAGAGTTACTGTACCCTGGACAGTCACTTCAAGAGCATATGCAGCTCAATGCAGCTTGATTTGTTACCAAATCCCTCTTGATAATGGCCATCAGGAGGAACCACAAAAAACAAATGAGCATGCTGTAAAATATTAATCAAATTATTGCAATTATTTTCACTGCGATAGTGTACAAAACTTAGGTTCTCATTTTACCAAGAAGTTCACTCATTTTAAGTTATATGGATATCACCATAAAACTTTTTGTTTGTTAAAAATGGCATCAGGTAGTTTGTGTTGAAACCTACAGACTAAAAGGGACCATATAAATGCCCTATAAGACTGAGTTTCTTATTTCACACCCCAATGTTTATTGTTCTTTTTCATTCACCACAACTCTACTGTATAATTATCCCTATTATGTTCATAAACTTTCAACGCTGGCTCTGCGATTGTTGATTTTAGCTGTTGGGTAATACAACCGTTCCTTTAAAAATGCAATACGGCTCAAACCTTTCAGTTAAAAATGGCTAAATAAATACATCAATAAATAACAAGATCTTTGCATGGTCACCTCAAAAGAAAGCTGATTTCTGACCTTCTCCCAGAGTTCCATGGAAACCAGAGCTAGACAGTGGCCAAAAATACATGTTTTCTTAAAATACAAAAGCCTGTGAAACTGTCTGTTTTGGGGAGTTTTGACTTCAACAGGTGCCAAGAAAAACCTCCACGGTCTCAAAACCTGTTATTTAAACAAGGGTGAAGGACCATAGGTCACATTCTCCCATATACGGCTTCTCATTTTCTAAGCTCTTATAATACAGTTAACTGTTTGAGTTCCATTGAAATAATATTTCAAGGCATTACAAATGAAAAATAAAGAGTTTAATCACGTCTCCCCCCCCCCTTAACATCTCTCAAGCATGAGCTGATAAATAGAACATTTGCACGTTAAACCACAACTTTCTTTGGTACACATGTATGTAACAGTGGCCAAAAAAAAAAAAAACATTGCTGCTTTGTTTGTCATGTATTCGCTAACACACGCTCTTTTCTACCCCTGTGCTGCTCTTATCAGTCATGAGAGGGATAAGGTGTGACCTGGTAAGGGTGGCAAGTTCCACTTTCAGAGGTGTGATCACTGGGGCCCAGCAATTGAGCCAGAGGCGCTTATAGAAGGAACTTAATCAGCCTTTAGCACCTTGAGATGGGCGCTGAGCAGACGTTAACCGAAATGGCAGCTGCACCTCTTTTAAACACGGACTACAGTTTTTGTAGTCATGAAGTCTGGAATTCTTTCCAGCTACTTGTCGTTGGCAAATTTACTGTCATTCAAAAAGATAAAAATAAATAATCAATAAAAAAATTCTCTTGTTTGTTTATATACATTTATGTAATATGTATGTCCTACATAATTACCTCTCGTGATACAGATAACTCAGCCCTGAAACAATCTTAGCAGCGTTATTCAGGTTTCTTGGCGTAAACAACCTGGTGAGATTGTGAGTCACTGTAAGCTTCATTTGAACTCAGATAGAGTATCACAAAGCATGTGATATACAGGCCGCTGATGTGTGCTACCGTGCCTTCACACACACAGCTACACACACTTTTTTCCTTGGGTCCTCTGCCTGTTTACCAAATATTTTTTGTTACCATGGATCACACAGAGAAAGAAGCGAACATCTGACTGAGAGGCTGTGTCACTTGATTGAGCTCAACTTCCTTTCAAATGAAGAAGAGAATCTATAGTCGACAGGCAAAGCTGTTATATCAGAAATTAGAATGTCATTTTCCTGGGGTTCACTTTCATATCTTTTTGTGAACTAATACCATTTTTCTAATTATACACAATATTAATTAAAACAAACTGTAATATTTAACTGTAATTAATGCTTTTATTCAGCAAAGTCACATGAAATTGATCAGAAGTGACAGACTTTTTCTGTTTCAAATAAATACTGTTCTTTTGAGCTTTCTATTTCACGAATAATACTAAAAAAAAAGTATCACGATATCAACAAAAATATTAAGAAGCACAACTATTTTCAACATTGATAATAATAAGAAATGTTTCTTGAGCAGCAAATCAGCATTTAATGATGCTGAAAACTTCTTTCAAATATATATATATATATATATATATATATATATATATATATATATATATATATATATATATATAAATACTGACCACAAACTTTTGAACAGAATGTGTTAAAACATGTATATTCTAATTTGAACATGTATATTCTAATATTAACCTTATAGTAAGACACTTTTTTTCCCTTCTATGGAACACAAATTATATGCTGATCTTTTCCACATACAAATGAAGTGAATGGGTCCTGGACCTGAGGAGCCCTAAACATGACAAAAAGTATCCTAAAAGTGTCCACACAAATTATGCACCAAGTTTTTGAAACTATCCTTACATTTAAGGAGTAACAGACCACAATGCACAATATAAGCTGTTATTCACTATAAATCATCCCCTCCAGCAGAGCACATACATTTCTTATAGGTTGTTGTCAAATAAATATATCAACAATTGGTGAAATTAGCTATCGTTGATTCTGAACATTGTTGCTTCACACATCATGTTTAAATAAAGGGGGAAGAGGGGAAGATTTTCAGTAAATTACATACATTTCTTTCACATCCATATGCAGCTGGCTCAAAAGATTTTCAATAACAACATGGCATTTTTTTTTTGTACATTTCTGGAGCTTGACAACAGACCCCATTCACTTTTATTGTATGAAAAAAAAAAACAGCTTGGACATTGTGCTAAATATTTTCTCTCATGAAAGAAAGGCATACCTGTCTGAAATAACATGACAGTAAACACTGAATTTTCATTTTGGGTGAGCTATCCTTTAATATTAGTACAAATATACTATGGTAAGGTTGGTAAAGGTGAACAAAACACGGTCATGTAGAAGGAGAAAAGAAAAACAAAACACTTCACCTCATCATACGGGTAATGTTGCTGCAACAGTGTGTCGTTAGTCAAAAGAGAGGGAAAAAAGAAAGCTCTGTTGCTGTTTGTCTCTGATAAGGCCCCAACACATGAAGATACGAACTGCTCTATTTGTGTATGTGAGTATGTGTGTGTTTGAGAAAGGTATTCTCCCTTTTTCTCCTAACTGTAACTAATTCTACTTTTACACATTTTATATCACATTCATTTGCAAGAAAACCCGCTTTGGGGAATCACCTCGCGCCGTTTCGAAATTCTAGATGTTCTTCAAACCTGAAAATTTGCCTCAGAGAAGATGAGCTCCAATCTAACGGCATACAGAATGCCCGTTTAAATGCTAGAAATGATGAAGCCATTCCGGCTTCAGCAGCCCGCTAGCCTCTCATGGGGACGCAAGGCCTACTTCCAAAAAGCCTGAATTATTTATTGACCTAGGTGGGAGTGCTCTCTGGAAATGTTCAAACCCTTTTTGACAAAAGAAAGCAACATGTTTAATTCCTAATGTTTCAGATCAAATCAAAAATACACCATCTTCACTTTCTCCATACATCATTTAATAATGACTTTACAGGCAAACAGTGTGCAGAATTTGTTTACTCTGTTGCTATATTAGAGTTCCTGATTTACAATTTTTGCCCCCCTCCAAAAAAAAGAAAGAAAGAAAAGTGCCCTCAAAACACATATTCACGTTCGCACACACAAACAAAGCACTACGACTTGATCTTTGCCAGGTGGCAAATAGTACCTTAAGGCTCCCTGGCCCACACATCTTAATGTGCAGTATGTCAGATGTGCCGGGTTGACCTTTCACCTCTGAGAGGCTGACTGCAGGGAACCCTTTGTTTCACATCTAACACATTTCAGACCTTACTATGTATTGTAATCTCTGCAACTGGCTTGCATTGGTCCAGGGCATTGAATTCGTTCTGGGTTTTTTTTTTTCATTCCCTTGTGATATATTAACTGGTTTGTATGTGATGTAATTTATGCGTGCTGGCACAGAAGCATGCCCTGCTAGTGGAGTTCATTTTTGGATCTACATTTCTGAGCGCAGACTTCACATCTCAGCATGTTTAAAAAGTTAGGAAATATAAATGGATAGACGTTTCTATGATAATATTGTTTGGTATGTTCTTTCCTCTTTTTCCAATTTTTGACTAGTGTGACTGGAGGGGGGTTTGACATGGAGCTTTGTGTGTGTTTGCGATAGTGCCGTGATGTAAATAAGAAAAACAAATTGTTGCAAAACCTTTCGTTCTTGGTTGCCGTGGATATTCTAGTACAAGTGTTGTTCAAGTAGATCAAGGGAGCAGTATAATATCTGAGATTAAATGTGTGGGGCATCTGGGGTTCTCTCACGGAACAGGATTTATGCAATTATTCTATGACGAATAACACTACAGATATCACCAGAGCCTCATGAATATTCGTGAAAGTCACTGTATGAAATGATCCCCTTCCAGTACATCATACACTTGCTTGCACACACACACACACACACACACACACAAGACCGTTTGTAGGCTTCCATCTCGCACACGTTCAAGCATGCATGTGTGCATGCACAAAAAATGATGTCAAACATTTTTTGTCTTTCTTAAACAGACAAAATGCAATATTTAGTCGCTCTCAGTGTGTTCTTCCACCTATTTGTTGATTTCCTGTGAAAAAAAATTGCAGTAGTGAAACTATATAACTCAGCAGACCTCTGGCCCCTGCTGCTCAACAGCCAAGATGAATGTCCACCAATAACACGCAGGCCTCCACCATGCAAATCTGACCTCCAGCCATGATGTTTGACTACCACTGCACGCTAAGCTATACACTTGCGTTTAAAATGGGTCAGTTGCTAAAAGGATGTTTACAGTACATTGCCACTGTACAAGCCAGCTGATGGTGGTGATAAACCACAACTAAAGATTCCACTGCAACACCAAAAACATGTCAAATGTCAAATGTGCACTATATGATTTTATACAGTGAAATAGATAGGTGGTTTCCTAAACAAGATTAAATTTCAAGCATAAACTGTGACATTAATCAAAACAACAGTAAAAATAATTTAAAAAATCTATATTTACACATAGATAGATAGATAGATAGATAGATAGATAGATAGATAGATAGATAGATAGATAGATAGATAGATAGACTTTTTTCACTGTCAGTCACTAGCACTAAAGGTAAATGTCTCAAAAAAACAGCTTCATTAGAGCCGTCTCTATTTTTGCTTAAGATAAACTACACATGAAAGTGAACAACAAATGAAGATAAACAAGTTTGTTTAGACCAGTGAAATGTAAATTCTGATACTGGTCTCCTCGGACCTGTCCTTGAGCTTACAGTTTACAGACATCATCTATGGGAAACAGAACTGAGTACAATACTTTTAAAAAAAAAAAATGGTGACTATTTTCACACTTATTTAACACTTGTTTTTTCTCTTTGCATATATCTTCCTGTCGTCCCCAGCAACCTGAAACCAACCTCTACATGTCTGAATACTGTGTACCAAAAAGATAACGTGAAAAGTCCTATGGGGGACTTAATTCAAGTGTTGAATTAATGGCAAATAAACGGGTCCTCAATGGAACTGCATTATACCTCGTCTAGCTCTACACAGATGATTCGTCATGTTGATAAGTGGACAAAGGCCTAGATTACCCTAACAAACCCTGCTTTGTGATCCTGTCCTGCGGTTAAAGAGGGCACAGGGAGTAACGAAGCAAAAGGTACCACCGTCTGTCAATTTGAATCAATTTACACATCAGGGAACGGCAAGCCGTGTGTCCCCCAGTGCTACCTTCACAGTGACAGATGTACGTCTACTACATGTGACCTGAGAAAACGACCCCTAAAAGCCACCTGCCCCCTGGGCACAGTGCGGGTAATTTGTCCCACTGTTCCTATTCGACACTGTCGATGGCGATGGTTGTCTGAGGTAAGAGGAACTGACAACCATGGACTCCCCAGGGCAAAACTTTCCACCCAAGTGAATCGGTAGGATGAAGGTTAAAAAAAAAATCTAATAAATGACTTCTGAGTAGTCATTTGGTCTTCATTACTCCCCCCTCAAAAGAAAAAAAAAATCTCCTGTTCCACACCCACATGCATTTAACAGGACTATTAAAGTCTGTTGCTTCATTGGCAAGTCATATTTTGCAAGCAGCATGATAACTTTAAACTATTCACCTTTTCTCATGTGTGAGTTTAAAAAAACACATACTGTATCAGAATGGCAAAAGGTTTTAACACTTAACTCTCAAAAGTTTAATATTTAAATTATTTTTGGGTCATATATTATAGACTCTGTCCTGGCAACTGAACAACATTAGCATTAGCTCCAACCGTACCCACTGCCTATGTGCAATCCCTAAAGTCCAATACAGCCTTAAAAAGCTAATTGAGCAAGACTAACTAGCTAATCTATCCCATGATAACAAGAACACAGATTAAAAGAGAAGAGTTGGCTGCACAGTAAATGTATAGCCTATCAAAATTTACAGTGGGTCATAATGCTAATGAAAACACTGAAGAGTTGGTAAAATACTCTTTTGAGATGGCCCACACAACTGTTTCCCTCAGTCATACTGTACAATAATGATCAATCTCAGTGGAAATAACTTTCACTCCCACTTAACAGCAACCCAAATTTCCTCCATGTGGGCCTGTGGCCAACACTGACGATTAGTTCTCAGGCTAGTATGTAGCAGCTGGACTAAGCTAGTGAAAAAATATGCATGCCTCCATCATGGGTGCGGAATGTGACAGCTCATGCTCATAGCATTTTTCCCCATCCTCCTCCTTTTGATTCAACAAATCGCCATAAACTTTTCCTGTCATCGAAGTGCATTGTGGAGTGCAGTGGGTCCCAGCGGGGGAAGAGCCATTCTTGCTAGCTTTTCACACTCGTATTTTATTTCCTTATTGTGTTTGGACTCCAGCCTACAACATCCAGGTGGAGATGATTTCAAGGGCGAGCGCCAAAAATGTGCTCTAGCAGCCAGGGATGGACAGGGATAACTAAGCAAGCTCACCTCTTGGCACTGAGCTGCCATTTTGTGTCCAGCTTTGTATAAACATGTCTTTCTTTGGAACATGTGGAACACAACGAAGAGATTCAGTACAACAAGTACACACTTAACCAACAAACGCACTGTGCTAAATGTAAAATGTAAGTGGATATGGAAGGAAGGAACTCTGATTGTATGAAGCAAAAGCACTGAATCAGCCCCCCCCCCCCCCCATCAATAATTAGCCTACCACAGATGTTTTCTTTGCCACTTCCAGTTTTATCATATTATCATATGACTGTGCTAAAATACAGAAGTTGATTTTAATGCAAAAACCTAAAGACTAATTTGGGGTGGAAAACCCAAGAAGTTATAGGAATTAGGTTTTTTTTTATAGTAAAATAATGTATTATATCATTGTCATGAATTATTCATGAAAACGCATGATGCCCAATAACAACTTGCCTCAACACTATTAATATGCTGTTAAATGCGAATTCACAGAAACCATATTAAAATACCAAGTGATCACAACATAGTTCTCTGAAAAACAGAAATAGTATACAGAAGTGCTGGTATTACAACGTGACATGCCTCGCTGTGATTATTTAACATTTTGAGCAGTAATCAAATGGGTGCCAAACACAAAATGACAAGCAGCTCTTGAGAACTCGCTATCTACCTGGTTATTAGCAAAAGCTACATTTGCTTGATGAAAGCATAGCCAAAAGAAGGCCATCCCCAGGAAAGGAGGGCTGGTCTGGGCTTCCTTTAACACAGCAGGGTCTGGTAATAAACGCTCGGCCTTTTGTTCCCCGCACAGTTGGCAGGAGGTTAGCCAACAATACAGCAGCCATAATGCCCTCTCCCAAGGGATGCTAGAGGCTAACACTGATTCTGTTACATTGAGTCGCAGCAGAAAGAAAGGCTAGGTCATGAACTACTTTTTGAATCACCTCCGTACCGAGCCATTGTTTTGTTCTCACACTAAAAACACCCTTTGAATCCAAAGTCCTTTCTGTCATTTAGCTGGTCACATAATTGCGAACATGCACTACAGCGTAAGGTGTCTTTGTTGGATATTGTTTTCCAGACTTACTATTTTTAGGTGTATGTGACTGACAGCTATCTTTGGACCGCTACAGTGGGAGACTGCAAGATCAAAAAGGCTACAGCTGTCTGAACCCCAGCTTGTCTCGCAACCTTAAAGATCACCCGCCGACAAGACCTAAATTGCTGATACAATCTACCCATAGACGGCAGTTCCCTGCTGTAAGAGAGGCCTGTAGGGCCTGTAATCCCAGCAGACCCTCAAATGCCCTGAAAATTAGGCCAGAACTTTAGTCTAGACTCATGAACCCTGGTGGTGTCAGGTTGCCAGGCCACCTGAGTTAGCATGTGGCCCTTTTTCTCCGCACCAGCATGTAATGTGTGCACCTCTGCGGGGAGGTAGGAGAGGAAGGGGTCTCCGGCAAGCGTGCTCAGGTGTTTTAACAGCTGTTGACCCCCTTTAAGCTGTGAGGGTGGTTAAAAGCACTAGGAAGTGACCGCTTGATCAACTCCAGATGTCTGAATAAGGAGTGGGGGGATGACACCTACAGAAGGTAGGACTGAAATGTCAACCCGCCACATCTCATTCCTGAGTCATGCTGGCATCATTCTGCCTTTAGCCCGGCAGATCACTCCCGGAGATACTTATTACTGAGGGAGTGTCGCAGTACAGAGTAAATCAGGAAATAGGGGGTGGAGCTTGAAGTTCGAAGTGCATTTCCAAATAAATCCTCCCATTACCGGCAGATTATGCCTCACGTCTCCCCCCATAGACACCTTTAAGACATGCAGCTTACCGGCTGCCCTACCGGTGAAGTCGGCAGGGGGATAAACATTTTGAAAATGGAAACCCGAGTGCAACTATCCAAAGCCACAGACTGGGACCTGCGCCACCGTCTCTCTGCTCTTTAAATCCCAAAGCATTGAGACACTAGCATACCCACTCAAGGTGCACTCTAAAGCAAGTGCGTGGAGGACCCTTCTCTCTTTCTTTCTCTTCTCCTGTCTTTCTTTCCCAATCAGTCCTCGGTCAAATTGACTATAGTCTCCAATTAGCAATTGCCTAGTTCTATTGTGGGAAAACAATTTGCCACTTAAAACGGGACTTCTCAAAATGCTCGAGCTGTTTTGCTTAGAATAGTTTTAAGAGCACTAGTCGTTTTTAAGAGTCTTGATAGTGCAGCAGAAATGGGGATTGGTGTGAGGACATTATCGTATCTGAAATAGAAGTGTCGCTGAAAAGCAGAATGAGTTACAGCTTTTATCTGAAAATGCTCTCTGTACCTCACACACCATCCTCAAGCATACGTACACGCTCGCTCTTTGCACATTTCCACATTTTACTCCCCCTAAACACTGGTCTTGTTTTTCTTCAGCCACAATCCTACATGAAGTCTGTTAAACACTCAGCACATGTATGTAGGAAGCACTTGCACACCACTTCTTCACACTGTAAGTTCAGTTGTATCAGTTCAGTAGCGTCACTTTTCAAAATAGCCTTCACTGTCAGCTTCTGTGGTATAGGTGTGGAACAGTCATGCCCTCAAAGAACTGAACCATGAAATAGGTTAAGATAGGAAGCTTCAAAATGACACAAATGCACATTTACATGCGCAGTTATTATCAAGATACAGCAGGATTTTGCATAGTCGTTCTATAGTCTTCATCTGTCTTTTAAAGTATAAATGCAATTAAAAATTTGATACCTCAATATCTCTACCTCGCTTGTGTTGCGTTTGACTTTTGAGTTAAATACACGTTGTGCGTCACCTCTGTCTTCCTTCAGGGGATGTGCATAACACCAAGGCCTGTTGTAGCTTGATTAAAGTGTATACATGCTGGACAGAGTCAAGCAACATTAGTATTATCTAGCTCTGTTTTTCTAACTTCAAAAATCAGACCATTACAACTGCAGTCTGACTAAAAAAGACACAGTATGTGTGTATATATATATATATATATATATATAGATAGATAGATAGATAGATATATAGATAGACATATAGATATATATATATAATATAATATAATATAATATAAAATATTTTCAAAATAAAGTCTTATTTTGTGATGCATTTTTTCAAGCCCATTTTCAGCTATTAATTTTCCTGTGTCATTGTGGGAAATAAAATAAATTTATCATGTAAAAAAAAATAATAATTATATATTATACTATATTATATTATATTATTACATCATATTTGATTTATATCAACCAAGAACAGATACAATTTATATTTGAAAAAGTGTTGGAAAAAAGCAAAAACAAAAACTACATTACTAAATCAGATGAACTGTTTTAATTATTTTCCCATAACAGCTCTGAGTTCTGGGTTATATTTTGCAAATCATTCCCAGCTTCCTTGGGGACACCTTTTCATTGGTTCCGAAGCTTTCTCCCATCTTGGCGAGGGAATGCATTTCTCAGCCAGGCAAAAAGAGAAAAAAAGAGAGAAGTATCCTAGAATTTTAGTGGGAAGAACACAGGCCCACCCACATGATGCAGGCTAGGCTGCGCAACACATTAAAGAACAGATTTTGCACAGTTGGGAAACGGGATTTATTCATTTCCCCAGGTGGAAAGAGATATTGTTGCCTCACTTAAAGGGCCCCGTGAAACCATGCAGCTTTTATTAGAACGGTTTAATATTAATCATTTTGTTAGCTGCTGTGAAAAGCAACTTTAGGTTTCATAGTGGCACGTCCCTTATATACAACAGGACAGATATTTCCACCTGTGAGATCTCCTTTGACAGAGAGAAAAGCTCTTTCCTACACTCATAACCAAAGGACTAAGACAAGAAATGCTTACAGTGTGTCTGGTAAACACTCAAAGTTTGTTTGTTTAGAGTGTTATTTATTTATATATGTTTGAGGAAGCTTCTATTGGACTCAAACCATGAGCAGTGACTAAAATTTACATTTGAATCAAGAAACGAAAGGTTTCCTGAAATCCAGTTGTTGCATTGCCGACCTAGAAGTATAGTAAACTTGTTGCTAGTTAAGATACAATAATGAACAACACACCTCTACACAAGCACAGATAGTCATCACGTATGAAAAGCGATGTGATGTGCAAAAAAAGACTTCACACAGCACTGAAGCACAGTGAGGCAGCTTATCAGGGATGAGTCAAATAATTAGCAAACCGTATTGCAATTGTGACTTTGTTACTGGGCAGAGGAGAGGAAGTACTATAAAGAGGAAGTCTAAAGCTTTCTTCAGGGCGTCTTTAACCAGCAGACAATGAAGAACGTCAACTTTCAGCTTGTGTGAAATATGCTTGTGTGTTTATATGAAGATGTTCTTACCTATGTTGAACAGAACATGAACAGATGAGATGACCATCAGTACCGGGGCAGAGAGAGAGAGAGAGAGAGAGAGAGAGAGAGAGAATTAGTCCATACAAATTTAAAATAATGACCAAGCACATAAAAGAAATTATTATATGAATAATATTATTTTATGTATATTCACTATATATTATATTACATTTTTAAACACTTATTTTTGCCATTTAAAAAATGCTTGATACTTTATTCTATATGGCATCAACATATCCAAGGCTATACAACGTATCACTTATTTTGATCTTAGGTACACACTCACAGATATATTTTCTCCCTCTCTCATATGATGTGAAACATTTCCTGACAGTTTAGGCTCTTGCTTTAGGGAGTGTTTGAAAAATAATTACTTTTCCTTCAATTGGTTTGAATAGTAACTGTAAACATAACCAGATCTTAATGAATGACCTTCTGGTCTAGTGAACGTATACACATCTAACATGTTAATTACTGTCTGGTATTGCTTGAATCAATTTGCATTTAACCTAGATTTCCAGTTGACAGGGATTACACCATGTGATTGGTCTGGTCAATATGAACTAATACAGACTACCTCTACAAACTCCACAGACTTCTGCCCATAGTATATTTATAGTTTTGTCCTATTTTGCTATGTTTCCTGCATCTAATTACTTAATAGATTAAAAAAAAAAATTAACAGTAAAAATACACAAATGTTTGAACTTAATTGGTCAAGAGAAGACTTCAAAGTCTAATGCTCTTACAATGTGAAAAGATAAAAATGAAACTGGGAAAAATATTCTTTATTGATAACACCCATCATACTGAGTATATAATTACAAAACTGTTAATCCGTGGGTAATATGCCTTCCCTCAAGCTGTTCACAACAAACCAGGCATAACACACAACACTATGGTCTCACTAATTCCCATGTCTCAGACATGCAAACAAAAGACCCCCTCAGACAAGAGGTATGACCCCCACCCTGGCCTAGTGGGTCACCTATTTGTGCCTCCCCGTCTTCTTTCCCACGCCAACCTCATACTCATTAGGGCCCTGCATAAGGAAGAGTGTCTGCTGGGGCATTAGTTTCAGGTGAACTGGTTGACATAGTGCCCCAGAAGGGCTCCCACTTCTTCCATCCTTCCCGTCCTGTCTCACCCCATATTGTTTATTTGTTTGTTTGCTTCTCCCTGCATACTTTGCTGCCAGAAAGAAAGAACTGTTCCCCTCCATTTCAGCAGTGACTGTCATAAACAAACGACTCATCATGCATAGTAACACACACACACACACACACTTATGACAACCTTAGCAGAAAATATGTCTACATTTACATGATCCTAGGGAGCCAAGAAAATGTAAAGCGCGTAATCTTAAAGGTCACTGATATTTCTTCCAATTCACTCCAGTCAATTTCAGATGAGCCCTGTTTCAAAACAGCCTAGTTCAAATCAATGCAACAGGAAGTTCCCCACACACTGAAATGGCTCGTGTCAGAGTGCCTAATTTAGGACATGGTTGAATCTCCACCCTTGCTAAAGTGTTTTGGAGAAGACGTCAGCAGACCTTCTCATTCTTCACAGAGAGGTGCAGTTATCACATAACCTGTGGAAAAGGGTGGGCGCCATCCCGGTTCTTTAATTAAAAGGGAGAGACTGTAAGCAAACTCATCCTTTTAAATGTTTACAGATGGCCGTGTGTCAACAGCTCGCTGCTGATTGCCGTCAGTAGAGTAGCAACAGACAGCTGGAGCGCACTGTTTCTCTCAAACATTCGACCATAGTTATCTCATGTGGTATGACTGTTTTATGCCACTTCCTATGTTGAGAAACATTATGAGTAGCTAATTCAAACATAAAGTTGAAATTTTTGACCAAACAAGCTGCTTTCCACCAAATATTTGTAACCGAGCAGTTACAAAAACATATGCTTCCTTCTCACCTTATACTATTCTGTGTTAGTCAACTCAGAATCACAAGAAAGCCAGTTTGGCCTGCAGTCATGGGAAATAAGTGTAGGGCTGGACTGAGAACTGTTTATTCGACGCAAGCGCACTGTTGACTGTATGCTTAGCTGAAAGAAACGAAAATGAAGGTAAAAAGCAACAACAAGTGAACAAGGATAAATAACTTGTGCAGACAACTTTATAGATAACATTCACGGTCAGTTGGGAGGTTCCTGGAACGTTTTTCGGGCCGATGGTTTTTGTTGGCCCTGCTAATGTAAACTACTCTTCCTTGAATCAGATGAAATGGGAAATTATTGGCTGGTCCCAAAGACATTAGCTACCCTTACATGACATGGGATTGAAACACAAAAATCCAACCAACAGGACTCGGTTCACAGCGCCCACCGCAAAAATGCAGGGATGTACTGTGGTGTATTTTTAGGGAGAACATGGAAAATGAAAATGGTAGTGCTCTCTGTGGCTTCTCAGAGCTCTTCGCCTCCAGGGACAGTAACCACCCATTCTAAGGAAAACAACATGTACAAGTACAAGTACAATGTCTGAAGCAGTGACTCGTCCAACCTAAAATGAGCTGGCTTCTCAATAACAAATATCTCAGCAAAAAGCAATTCAGTTCCACCTATTTTATTTCTATTCTAATGTGCGGTTACGTGAAGAATTTTTGAGATTGTGACAAACTGTCTATCAATGTACTGTTTTAGTCATCTCTCTCACCAGACTGTGATGGATATAATGGCCACATACCAATGCACAGAGAGAAGCCTCACGTGGAAAAAATACATTTACCCCCCCCCCCCCCCCCAACACACACACACACACATCACTTGTATCATTACGCTGGCCCTTGACCCTATTGCATCTGCTCTCTCTAGGGGAGACATACACAAACAGCAAAGGCTGTTTGTCAGAACTGACACCATAAGTTTCTGTTTGACTGTATCATGTCTGAAGAAATAAAATTAACAAATCTTACATTGAGCTCCTGTGCGGTTATTTCAACAGCTCCCTTGGCAAATGAGTCAATCACCGGTCTGAGTAATCTTGTTACCTGTGAAATGCATGCATGCCACTTCTATTGCCACAGAACTACTGAAAAGGAGGCTTAGCTCAGGCAAAACAAACTAGGCGATCAAAAGAGCCATAACTGTCTTGCTGGAAATGCTTTTGTTTTGAAGGACCTTAAAGGACCTCACGTTCTAAGGAAACTTTCACATCACAGATACAAGGATGACTAAGCATCACAGAATGTCTTTTGCTTCTGACTCTGCAGAAAGCACTCTGGTATATGCTAGGTGCTGTTGGGAATTAAAGAGCACCTTCTTTTTTTCACCCTGATGCTTTACACAACGTTTGTGGGGAACCATCCGTCTCACGGGAGCTCACAACATTCTGAAGCACCTTGTCAGATGCCGCCTGACCTAGTCGCTCCACACAGCACCCCAGGGGAGAGAAATAAAAAAGAACGAAACAATGACTGAGGGGTTGTGTGCAGCCAAGAGGAGAAATGAGGGGAGGAGGGGAGGTGACAGCGACAGGGAAAGAGAATGGGAACGCTCCGATACTAAGCCCACCGCTCTACCATTTCCTCCCCCTCTGCATACACACACACACAGCCAGGCCATTGTACACCCAGGGGGCTTTGCAGATAAATGGCCGCATGTTAACCACATTTGACGTGCTGCACAAAAGGGGACACCGCGGGTCCCATGACGCAACCTGCAACAACTGAAACCCACCGCCCCCCTGCTTCCTCACCTCACCTCCTCCTCCTGCTTTGCCCATCCTAACGGAGAGAAAAAAAGACATGAGGTGCAGTGATTGGGTGAGGCTGGGACGTCAAGTGTAGAGAGAGGCAAGACAATTTGTCGCTAGGCTGTAAAGACTCTTCAGCATTATGCCTGACTGGGCTTTTTGACCCAATGCCATGTCAGTGCAGTGACAGGCCCCAAAACTGAAAAAAAAACAACAACAACAACAACAGCAAAAGAAATAAGAAAGTTTTTTGAAAGACTTTCCTTTCTGTAAGTTTCCAAAAAGCATAAATGCATTTGTTGGAAATTTAAAATAATAATTATAAATAATAATGTTAATACGTTTTGTTAACCTAAACAAATCTAAAGTGACATTTCAAAGCTGGAAAATATAATGTAGCTTAACTTGACCACTTGACTTAGCTTAATTAAACACTCCATAGGTATGATGAATTTACTGTCATGTAAAAGATTGATGGGACTTTCAGGACCCCTATGCATCTGACTGAAGCGCATTTGTGATGACAGGCCTGCAAACAGGCCGTTACGGAGCGGAAAACTTTACTTTGAGCATTTGCCATGGACCTCTCTTCCTTTGGAGCCCA
Organism: Zacco platypus; assembly: GCA_038088235.1. Classification (NCBI taxonomy): domain Eukaryota; kingdom Metazoa; phylum Chordata; class Actinopteri; order Cypriniformes; family Xenocyprididae; genus Zacco; species Zacco platypus. Next base: position 21,933,503 of record CM076081.1, on the reverse strand, counting down.
TTCAGGTACAAAAATTGACCTCTGAACACCAGAGCATGGGAGCCAGCCTTCACTTTCACTCCTGCACCCACTCTCACAAGTACGGAGCCAAAAAAAAAGTATGTGTTTGGGGGGGAGTGCTCGCTTTGCAGCGCCAGCACTAACCTTTTCAGCCTCGTCACGTCTTTGATGCCTGACGGACTACACAAAAGCACCTGCTCCATCCCCGGAGAGCTTCTTTGGTTCCCCCCGCACCAACCCCTGCTGACCTCACCGGCATTCCATGCCTTTGGGGGGCCCTTCCCATGGCTACCTCTTCCTCAGCTGCCCCCAGACCCTCCCGCAGCCGCCCCCTTCACCCCCCTAATCCCACAGTAAACACGGCAGGGCCGGCCTGTTTGGAGGATGCACGGGACTTCTCACAGAGCTCCAAGGAAAGGTGCACCATGGATAGGGCCTCGTTGCGTGGGAATGAGGGAGGAGAGGGTACGGAACCTCATTGAGATGCAAAGGGGTCATTGGCAAAGTGAAAACCTCATAAAGTGACAAAGGCCTCTCCAGGTTGATGTGGAGATGGGTAAAGTCTTTGGTTAATGCAAATGTAGGATTCAATTTGGTGCGATAAAAGAATTTAAATCAATGCTGAAGTCTCGACTGCCATAACAAATGTGTTATAAAACTGGAAAGATGACAGGTAAAAGTTTCGTCGGTCGAATAAGCAATTATTCAGTGTTTCCTCCCACCTTTGTCTTCGGTTTAACAAAACAACATTGTCATGGCTATCCGTGTCCATCTGTCTCAAAGTGTGAGATATTAGAGAAAGAAAGAAGGAAGAAGAGAAAGAAACATTCTGTGTGTGTGTGTGTGTGTGTGTGTGAGAGAGAGAGAGAGATCAACTAGTGGATCGACAGCTGTGAGCTTTTTCGAGCTGTGTCCTGTTTTCTAATACAAAGTGGTGAAAGGAATTTCCAATACTAGAAACATCGCATACAAATGGAGAACATTTGTATGCAATGTAAAAGGGAGAAAATAAGCTCCGCACTATCAATAAGTACTCCTCACACATAGCATGTAATAACTCTGTCTCACACCTCAAACCTCTACACAAGTATCACTATCCTTGCCTCCCTGCATGTTTGCACAAAAGCTGGAGTGTGAAGTGAATCAGCAGGCAGTGCCACCCTCACATTATAAATGGCTTGATCGGTCCTTCCCCTTTTTCCATTTCCTGTGTACCTTCCCAAAGCATCACGTGACCTCTCCAACATCTCTAACACTCCTCTCCCCTCTCCTCCAATCGCTACCCGCCATACCCAGCCAGTGCTGCTAGACAGAGCACTAATTGCAGACATGCCAGGCTACCACCATAATAAAGCTGGGAGTTGCTTTTGGGGGGGGGTGGGGGGGCATGGCTTGCTCATTTGCGAGGATGGCTGAGGAAGGTGCCACACATGAATATTTCATTAGCTTTAATTGCTGAGGAACACTTTCTTTATGGCAGTCTCGCCAAAGAGGCCGCCGCTGGTAATAACGAGGCTTGGCCCATTGTAAAACTTGAAAAGCCGATGGCATTAAGACCAGTGATTTTGCCAGCCTGAAAAGGTGGGTTCAGTTGTACCATCTGGATCTGTAGCACACATGGCAATACAATGCCGCTACTGCCTAGCAATTGGAACACAATTAAGGCCTGACATCATTCAGTTACAGTAGACCCTCAGGGCACCTTGTACATCAATATAAGGAAGTCTAGCATCATTCAGTCAGGCAATTGACAATTTTAGCACTTCACAGTTCTACAGTCTGTAGAAACGGACCAAACCCTTCTTGCTTTTAAACTCTCAAATCTAAAAAAAAAGGAAGAAGAAAAAAAAACTCACACACTCTGTTAAATAAACTTTACTTTAAACACCTTTGAGCAGCTTGGGTTCCCTATTGTGAATAAACGCACCAGTTGAAGTGAGTGAAAGAGCTAGTGCATGCTAGTGTCTCATTTGTAGCAACCAGAGGCTGCTTTGACGGGGCCATCAGATCCAATCCTCCTGAGTGCTAGCGCTTACACTAAGGAAGAGGATCATTTAGCCCAGGAATGTAAAGCACAGGACATCCTCCCTGATAAGGAGCAGGCATGCCTTGCCCGAGGTTGTGGGCCAGGAGTTATCGACTTGAAAGGCAGCAAGTCAGCACTACACTCAGGCCTTGGCTTCTGTGAGCGGAGAGTCTCCTCATTACTTTAATTGCTAGACCTGCAACCCTCAAAAAAAGTTATGCCCTGTAATCTAAGATGAGAGCCCTGCTGGTGGACAGTAGGAAAAGCAATAAAACAGAAAAAGCAGAGCTTGGTGACTGCTTTCAAAACCTCACCTCAGATAATGATAAGACACAGCAGATTCGAGGAGTGATGGGGAGTGAGGTGCTACAAACGCAGTCTGTCCATCAAACGGGAGGCACATAAGGAATGCTGTCAGGAGTAATTCCTCAGTAGTGTTCGTTTCCTGAGGTAGCAGGTTGACATTTGCTTATGACAGTGCCCACAGCCCCTATGTCCCAGGCAAGTGCTGGTAATAGCACCACCCTTTCACACTTTAGAATCCACATCTGTGTCATAGAAAGATGTAAGAGTCCATCTCCAGTCCTTTTACCTTCACTTTTATGTTGCAAATTGATGACTGAACAACTATGAGTTTAGATAACAAGGCTGATGTAATTACAGCTATTGGCCCTTCTAACATAGACGTGCATGTTTAGTCTGATCTCAGAGCAGTGCCTGTGACTGTGGGTCAGAATGAAAGAAGCCATTACACTCAAGCTAATCTCTGAGAGCAATCTATTCCAATTACTTAACCACTGTATCACAGGCCAACATCTCCACCCTCATCACAGCAAAGGAAAGATACGCGCCGACAGACGCAGCCTGTGTTTTCCTAGCAGCTCAGGGAAGGGAAACCTTCAAACGCAGATGACTGGCAGCAAGGCCGCAGCCCATGGACACGGACTCTTTGGGCCTGTAATATAGATCTGGCATTAGGGCGGGAGCATTGTCAACAGAGTGGGCTTTAAGAGGCATTCACCCATACATGGGAGGTCTGGGCCCACAGATGTCATGACACCTTAATCCACCGATCCGTTATTGATTGTTCCATGTGTCTGTGACCTTGCCGGAGGTGTTCCACTAATCAAACAGGACATGTCCATGTGCGTGCGTACGGTGTACATGTGGGGTTTGTGAGAGAACATCCATATGTGTAGGCAAACATAAGTCGGACTTGAGGGAACAATTAACGTCGATTCCAAACTGTCGAGAAACAGTGAAAAATAGAAGGGTTAAATGCATGAAAAACAACTTTTATCAAAAGCTTATCAATTTTTTATGCACGTTATATTCACAACAACACAAACGCACAGACATCCCAGTCAAGCTCAACCTTAGTTCCATTCATTATCACCGGGACTGTTGTTTCTGCTGCCTGCAGTGACATACCTCATTATTGACCTTGGTAAATCCTCGCTGTTTAGGCTAACGGCAATTCGGCGCCACAAAATGTCACAGCGCTACTCTGCACTCACTCATGAAGAAAATGTGCACATGGTTAGTTAGGGGGAAGACACACAACAAACTCTGTCAGTCACCTTGAACCACAAACATAAACGTCCACGGCCGAGCACCTTGAACAACAACAGATAACTTGTAAAGTACAGCCTCTGACTATGGAAACATCACATGCTATCTTGATCACCATGGCCGACGTGGGTGTTTTTGGCAGTCTTAGGCCAACTACCCACACCCAACGTAGCGATGGGCTGCATAAAACAAGAGCTGTGGTATTTGAAGCTGTATCATCTAGTAGAGAGTGGGAGAGCAAGAGAAAAGAGGAGGGAACAGACTCACTACTGTGAATTGCCCATTCCGGTTAGTCACAAGTGACACAGGACTAACGAAGCCTCCGGTGGTGTTCTCCTGTCCCTCTTAGCGGTGACAGATGCTAGGAGAACAGAGTCAGATAAAGCTCTCTGCACTAGCTTGGAGAAAGAAAAAAACTGGGGGATGGGCTTAATGTAGCTTAACTTGGAATAAAAACACCATAGTTATGCCACGGTTAGACAGCTTCCTGCCACAAATTATATAGGAATCTAAGCATCTCCTAGCAAATATTCCAAAATATCATAAGCTTCAGCAGGAGCTCTTTGAATCGGCATATACTCAGACCACAATGCACTTTGTGCAGATGCTCCAGAGACAACTCCTCTACCTAGACCCATCTAATCTCTCACGTCCAGAGAAGAAGTTTGAGGCACACAATGGGGGCACGTCTCTACACTAATGTATGTTCCCTTGTCTTTGGCAGATAGCAGACTGCTTTAGCTTTAACCAGCCTCCCTGGGCCACCAGCATACAGCTTAATGCGATAATACGGCCGCCCGGTGAAGCATTAGGCCTTCTGCACCCCAGCAAACAAAGGACCCCCTCTTTCCAAGCAGGGTCCGTCCCCTCCCCAGTGTCCATAGGTGTTTGCTGAAGTAAATCGGCCTAAATCCTGCACAGCTTGGCCCAGCTGAAAGGGGAGGGGACTTGAATGAAGGTGTACAGATAATCTCCTTTTCTTACAAACAAAAAAAAAAGTCGAGGGGGGAGGGAGCGAAACAGATAAAATTAAGAATTCATATCACATGGTGCATTTGAGTATTCTTACGTTCCCTCTCTCTCTCGGTATGCCTGTGGATTTGCATTTGTGATCCCTGACCTATTGAGGTACAGGGGGAAAAGCGAATGAAAGGCTAACACAATAATGGATGTCTTGTCTGTCAGTGAAAAGGCACAGGCGTTTGGCCCCTGACTGGATGTTTTGTCTCACTTCGTGAAAGCGATGGACTGCTAGAAAGTGTCGGTCCTGAGAGTGGCATCTGTCCCGCCACCAATACAAATCCATGAATCTCTAAAGGCCGATGTCTCGTTTCTCTTATCTCTATATCTGGGTCGTTGGCTTATCTTGAATATGGCAGATGTATGGCAACTTTATCGTGGTGGTGGTGGGGGCAAAATATTATCAAAGAAAAAAGCTAGTCAAAATAAGTCAGCTAAAATTAGGCGTGTGATTTTGCTACAAAGTGACAACATAAACAACTAACACCTAACGTCTGTAACAACACTTTAAAAATGGATTCCACTTAGTCTCAAGCACTTGTGATATTTCTTTTGGGTCCATAAAACAATCTGTTGCTTGCCTCTAGATTCCCCCGGCCCCCAGCTACCCGCCCATATACACACGCTAACTTGTTTTCTCTCACTCAATTCTTGCTAACCTTATCGGTGTCTCTCTTTTATTTTTTTTTGTCTCTCAAAGTCCCTCCCTATTCTCGCTCTCTCTTGTCTGCTATTCGGCCGTTAATAGTTCCAGACTGGCATCCAGTAACATTATCTAGCCATTAGTAAGGACCCCGTCCCTCGCTGGGGCAGTTGACTGGCGTGGGCAGCGTAACCAAGGGAGTTTAACAATCGCAAAGAGGCACCAAAGTTATGTCACTCTACCTCTGTACCTCTAGCTCTAGATCATAGTTTCCACCTTTTCTCTCCTCAGTCGCTCACTCTCCCTTTCTCCTTTCTCTCTTGCGCTCTTTTCATCTCTGGCTTTGGGATGCTGAAAGCGAGAGAGTGGCCTGGCGGCAGTGAAAGGGCTGAATTGTGATTAAGAAGGAGGAGAGGAGCTCCTTTTCTTTGTTCTGCCCTCGGGGGTGTTTACTGAGGGGGTGTGTGGTGGAGGAGGGAGAGAGGGAGTGAGGGAGGGAAAAAATAGAGAGAGAGAGAGAAGGAGAGAGAGAGAGAAAGAAGAAAAGGGGGTGGCTGAAACATGGCATAGCAGATATGAAAGGCATTCAGGTCAGCACAGATGATGGTACTGCTGGGGAGCTACTTGAGATTGGTGTGTGCACGTGTTTTAGAGAGTGAGACTTCTATTTGTAAATGCGCATATAAATAATTGCAAGATTTTTTTTTTTTTTTTTTTTTGAAAAGGCATATTTATTAGGAAGTGGTTAAAGGAGGGTGAAAGGTATCTGCTGCAGCTGCATTCACAATGGCCCGGTTGTGTGCAATACGTGCCAAAGACAGTACACTACACACCCTGGTACTGCCGATTATAAGAGCATGCCAATGAGATGCCCCAATGACAAGCCATTGTCTTAGCGCTTTGTCTCGGTGAACCTGCTAGCCTCTTTATGCCACCAGAACAAATATCACACAATGTACCCTTCATAGAAACAAGTGATTTAATCTGTTAGCTGCAGTGACTCAATACAGCGACTTCTCACAAAGGCTTCTGATCATCTGTATTAGTAACTCTAGCATCAGTTCTAAAGGAACCCAAAGAACGTGAATGAATCACAAACAAATGTTAAAGTGACAGCTGGAGCACATATCACAGACAAATTTTGCCTAATAAGGAAAAACCTGAGAAATTAAAAACCGATGCAGCTGAGCATCACGACAAGCTTACAGCGATCTGTTATTAATGAGAGAGCGAAACGCAACAACAGAACCATGACAATCTATAGAACGCTGCAACTTTATAGTCTTGCGCCTCTGACAGTTTTGTCAAGCTGGCCCTCACAGCTGGATGTGACGTGCTGTGAAGAAAAGGGGGAGGTTGGGGGTGTGGGAGGGTAAATGACAACCACAACACAACTGCAGCCAGAGAGCGGATCGAGTTTCACATAGGGCCTAATGTGACCTCCCATTGGGCCCTCAAAACAGCGGGGTGGGGCCGCACTGCAAAGAGAAGAGGACCTGAACTACAAACTATAAAAATACATTTGGATTCATTTTTTTTTTTTTTTTTTTTTTACCAAATCTGTCATTTTAATATTCAATATCATATTTAAATTGGATAAAATGTGCAATCGAGTTAATGAGGCGATAAAGCAAACAATTGAATTTATACATTCAATAATACATTTTAACGGATCATTTAAAATAATTATATAATTTTACATAATTATATGTAGGCTTAAGTGCGGAGTTGTTCAACAGAAAAATATCCAACTAGCCAATAGCTGTCATTAATGTGTGTGTATTCTTTCTATTATTTACATATATAATAACGGCTGGTGAAAACGATTCGAATGACTTTTACTCAACTCACTTATCATCATTCAAGACTCGTTTTATAGTCATCGCTCGATATGTAGTCTATTATTTATCTGCTCCTCAAATACATTTTCTGTCATTAAAAAGAAGTCAGTTTTCCTCAAAAGTTAAATAAATGAGCAACTAATGTTTTTCCCTAGCAAATGTTTTGAAAATAATTATAAACTCAGTGTGATGCGTTTCTGTTTCAATCCGAATCACGAGAACTGATTGACCGCTTCACTCATTTTTGCCCCCATTTGAAAATAGTTTCAACCCATCGACTTTATTTAGAGTCATACACTCCGCGACAGGCTACATCGATTTTTATAAAATCAATAGATCGCATTTAATAAAGTAGCGAGGGCAAACATAGCTTACTGAGTCCGGGAATATGTGTAAATTCTTCTCCCAAAATAACCAAAGCAATATTTACATTTATTTACATAAAATACAGCATGATCAGCATGATTAGAAGTGTTTTAAAAAATATATTACACTCTGATCCAATTACATTAAATCTTTTTACAAATAAATAAATAATAATCATCTATAAAAGAAGGACGGGAAAGCATGGGTAATAATCTGAAGATGTTTGTAGATGAGTTTGTTTTTCTTTGTGTCTATAATTCTCCTCAGGCCAATAGGCTACACCAGGACTTTTCTTTTTCTCTTGTTTTTTTTTTTTTCCTTAGGATCCCAACAAAAACAATTGTTACTTCAATTCACGCTAATGATCCCTTAAACACAAATCAACAGTCATGTGTTTAAGGTTGTGACTATTTATAAGTTAAGAAAGTGACGAAAAGTGTCCCAACACATAACCTGTAACCGTACAGCACTACTTTACTCATTTACAACTGCACAGAAAACAGAAGTCCATTATAATTATAAGTGAACAAGTCTGACAAAACAAACACAACACCTAAAACAACTTTCATAAGTATTTTAAGGTATTTTAGAGCCGTGTTGTGTCCAGCAGAAGACACGCGTGCGCGCACGCACTCACACACACATAACGGTTTTGTGCTGTGAGATAATAGACGCTCACATCTGAACTCTCCCTCTAACTCCTACTCTATTACAACTTAAACATTTCCACGGCAATGAAAGCAACTTAAATCAGCAGATGTATACCTTAAGCACACAGCAAAATAGTTTACACTGTCGTTGAGTTTTCCGCACTCCTCTGTACAGCGCTTCAGTTGACAACGCACAGTCTCACCCAAATCCAACTGTGTTTTAAAGACGCGAGAACAAGCCGGAGACAAGTTTTTCGACATAAGACACTTTCTTACCGTTCTTTCTCCTCGGGTTGGCCTGTTTTCTCCTCTTACACCGGGGACCCTCCGCCATGATCTCCTGCTTCATTGATAAGAGTGGGTCAGATGGCAGCAGTCCGCATGGGCTCCGCTCCTTCATCCAAGATCTAGCAAGCAACACACACACGGCAACAATTGGACTCTCAGGGCAGGAAGGAGGATGTGTGCCGCTCACAGGAGAGCAAATGATATTTGGGGGGTAGAGTGACTGAGACGTCCGAATGAAGTTATCCAGGAGGGTTTGTTTAGAGGGACCGTGAGCGTCCTGCGCGTCGTCTGATCTTTTGAAGTGTGTGTGTGTGAGTGTGTGTGTGTGTGTGTGATCGGACAGCAGCGCGTGAGTGCGCGAATGAAGGGGGACGGACACACCGACACCTTCAAGTCACCATAAAGCATGTGCGTATAGAGCATATCATAGAAAGAAAAGCAACGAAAGTTTCCGGCAACTTGTGTTTAGTGGACATGCTTCATGCAGATTTTTTTCTTTTCACTTTTCTCTCTTTGCTTTAAGTTGTTATACACATTAGATCTTGTGGGCTACTTTCTTTTTGAGTCTGATGGATGTAAACACTGGCTTCATAATTTCTTCACTGTCTGACTTTTACTGATTGACCGAATTTAATTAAGCATAATTACTTTTCCTCGGTATTGACATGAGATTCTAGTTAGTTTGCGGTGATTAAAATGTTTGCATAGCCTATAGTTCCCTTTTTTAAATTTATTTATTTTTCTTTAGAAAATACGAAAAGGGTCCAAAACATTACGTGTTGCATTTGTGTACAGTCTTCTAATAATTGCTTCTAATAAATCTTATATTCGAAATCTATAATAGTCATTTAATCACAAAATAAAAAAACGTGCAGTACTGTGCAGGCGAATCCTTAAAATAACACACGGAATAAAAGCATGGTAAACAAACAAATAAACAAGACACATTAGCCTCTCGTCAATTCGTGGATACTGATGACACAATTTCAATGATTTTTTTTCTTTTAGCTTTTTTATCCAATCAAATGTTTAAATGTTTAATCTAAAACTATAAGTCATGTACCTAAAATCGAAAATAAGATCGGCATGAGATGCAGATAAAAAAGAAAAAAGTGTTGTGTTGTTTTCTGAAGGGAAAGCATCCGTTTACGAGAGCCGCGTAAACATGCACTGATAAATTTAACGAGCGACATCATCCCCATCATCCCTGCGTGAAGCTGCCGGTGTGTCAGCATCCATGAGGCGCGCGCACCTTTCTCACCTGAGCCGGCTGAAGCCAAGTTGATTGCAATCTCATATTCGGGTGGGGGTTAAAAAAAAGTCAAATAGGCTGTATAAAAGCATCCACAAGGACTCAAGTACACACGAAACAGGCTCACCTACCCGATTCTATATGAAAATTCCCCAAAGAGCCGGTTAGAGGGGAGGAAAACGCCACAGAGATGTTTGGAGCGCTGAGGAGGACTCTGCTCTATAATGAGGGACCGTTATTCCTGATGGACAGGTTTGGACTGATCTCTGTGAGCCACAACACGGAACAAACCTGAGGACGCACTGACGTGTTCCGCCTCTTCAGATGACATTTCTGCGCTCTCTCTTTTACTTTTGCGCTCCGAGACTCTGACACACACGCCACCTATCTTTACAGGGCGGGATAGATGGAGAAACACTGAGGTCGTCTGATGAAGCAGATCAGGTGCTCGCGTCTATCGCTCTGCAACACAGGTGGGACTTTGGAAAGGTGAGGCAATGGACATGCTATCCCGTAAGCGGAACAAAGCAAGAATGGTTAGAACTCGAGCATCGACAGCATGACCTTAAGGAAGAGGAGCTGAAAAGATGCACGAGAGGCTGCCGGTGCTGCACTGACTGATCTGACAGGTAGCTCACCTGTGTGTGTGTGTGTGTGTGTGTGTGTGTGTGTGTGGTGCGCGCGCGCTCTCGCTTTCACCTGGCATTTCATTGTTACTTCTCGTTTTGCGCAGCGATACATGTTGCATTTGCAATTTTCATGTTTTATATGTGATTCATTGTATAAAATACGGGCTGTTTGGACTCCAGAGTGAACAATGCAATTAAAAGTGATAGTTTCGTGACTCTATGCTGCATATTTCAAGCCAGACAGGATGAATTCGTTGCAGCAGGCGAATAATTTATTTTCACCCAAATCTAAGCTATCATAACAAATCTCGATATTATTTTCTCAAACGTTTTTCCTCCTTTCCTCAGCCTTCTTCAACCCTCAATCTTTCATTTTAATACAGCACTCCGTGATATATTAAAGGCACTCTGATTGGTACAGTGTGAAGAAATTTACCCTCCCTGAATTCATGCATTTTTTTTGTAGGGATTACTAATTGACCAATAAAATGCCAGTGCTGTTTGATGTACTCATTAAAGACCAATTGGATTTCACTGGAGGCGTTTATATTAATCGATGCATTTTATTTAGACATTGAGCAGCGAGCTCTTATTTGGGAATCCCTCTTTGCGCATGATGCATATAATAATAATTATACATGTACATTAAAAGTATCATTATTATTATATAATTAATAAATTATTATTGTAATTATTGTTATTGTAATATGAAATACTACTTTTTTTCACAAAACATGGGAACGCTGCTTTTACTCTTTTTTTTTCCCTCCTCATGCAGTTTTATTTTTATGAATGTGAATGTTTGTGCCGCTGCAGAGTGTGGCATGAAATTGGATCATAGTCGAGAGAATAAAACCCTAACCTAGAAATTTATTTGTGTCGATTATTTTTTTGTATTCTGAGACACTATGACCTATTTTCCGGAGAAGTAAACGAAAGAATCGAGTGCAACCAGGACGGTGCTCAGCTAACCGTTCTGTGTGTGCTGTTGTGTCAATTGGCAGCAGAAGTTCTGCTGTATTACTCATTCACTTTGACTGGAATCAGCTCCCCTCGCGAGATTTCTCACTAATGCATTCCGAGGATAAAACGGCATATATTCAATTCCTGATTCTCCAACTGCCATTCGCAATGATAGAAACCAACGTGACCTCATATTCTTACGTTTCACCCACATACTTCTGCTCCCAAATGATCCCTTTGTCTCATTTATAACAAGATTCCTCTGCTCTGGTTTGCCCTGAATTTAGTTTTGTTAAATTGTTAGGATTTAATTACTACGGCTACTTAAATATTTGTTTTGGCATCACCGAAAAAAGGAAGGTAGTTCAAAAAAATAATAATAAAACCTGATCTAACTATTGATCAAGTGTGAAATGGCTGAAAACAGAAACATTAACCACTGACAAACCATTGAGTGTTGAGAGCAAATCAAACTATCAGAGCAAAATTGTTTAACACTTCCTGTTGCATCATCAGTCTGTGGGAGTGTATTGCTTTCAGAAAACATGAGAGCAGACAATAAAATCCTGTCTTCACTTAGAAGAGTTTGACAGGATATCAGATAGCACTATCGTTGATCTTTCAGTCGGAAAAAGTCGAGGCGACAATTGAATGGTCTTTTTTCGGTGTCTTTTCTAGTACTGAAGAACTAGTTGGGCCTTATTATACCACAAAAACCCAGAACATAGACTGCTGACAAAATACCTGTGGGCGCAAGATGGAAAGAGGGAAGTTCTGCCACATCATCTAAGCACCATTATCCCCTCGTAGACGTGAGTGACAAAGTTTAGTCTAGGCAATGTGAGTTTAAAATCAGCAAATTCTTGGAAATATAAAAGAGAACTGAGAGAATGAGTCAACAAAAACCTGAGGAAAGGTTTACCATACTGTGACCATGTGAGCTCCTAGTCACCTCCCCATCAAACCAACACACACACATACACATACTGTTGCCTAAGTACATCTTGCAACATTGCAAGAGACAGTCTCCGAATGAACTGCCCACCAGGGTGAGACACTGGAAAAAACAACCTTTTTCCCCCCAAATGATGCATTTTATTGATATTGCATGTGTGTTGAGGTCTTGTTTCTGTGTGTATATTGACACAGTCAATTTTTAACCCAAACTTGCTTCAAACTACTTCCATGACACCTACTGAATGATGCTGCGCTGTCCCATATTTTCATTGTCACCACTCTCACTCCATCAAGTTGCACACGTTCCACCCCCTCGGTGTCTGGGCCGCTGTAGGACAATGGATGTCTGCATGGGGCGAGGGTCTTGCCCAACCTATTGTCAGTTTATCATGGCGAGGCTCTAGGTGCAGGTCAAACGAGACGGGGGCCCTTGATGTGCACGCAGACGGACACAAACATCCCTCCCCTGTGGCCCACAAGCATGACCTAATCCAGCTACAACCGCTGTCAACATAAACACATGACTAATCTGAGTGCATCTATGGCAATAATACCGGTCTAAGTGGAAAAGAGAAGAGTGGGGGAGAGCTGTGGCCTAATCCTGAGGGGGGAAAAGTACAGATTAATAATAGACCTTGGAAATATAACACTATTTTGGGGAGGGGAGGTCAGGGCTTGGTTTCACCTAAAATTGAGTGAGTGATATGCAGGGGCATATGGTTGCTCTATCAGCTTACAAAATAAAGGAGGATTAGTGCTTTTGGACGAGGTTCTGTGACGTGATTACACTCGTGTCTTGGAAAAGACTTTGTGTTAAGGGGCTATTAATTGTGTAACAATCTTCACTGTTTGTCAGATGCTTGTAAAATATTCTATTATCTTGTGCTACACAACCTCAGGGTCCCACATTTGTTATGAAAAGGGAGTGAATTAAGGTCTATATGGAATTTTGTATTCTGTGATTTGTTGACCTGAACATAACGCAGACTCTTCATTCCGAATCTTACAGTGTGTGCAGCAAGACTGTGACCTCCTGACCCTCTCTGAAAGACATCAGGATAGCACAGATGGAAGGCACACCTTAGCCCCTGTATGATTCACTTTCGTTCTGATTACTGCTTTAATATGGTGTAACAGCTCTTTTCCTGCCCAGGTTCCTGTTTAGAGGCCTTCCTGTAAATGTCATGTGTTTCCATGAATAAATCAGACTTTATGACTACACAATTGCAGCATTTCTATGTACTAGCACTTGCTTTGTGTACTGTCAAAAATGTTCGCTATGTTTTATTTCTAAATTATCATAAGAATAGAGATAATAATAAAATGAGAAACTTTTTAATGTAGTGGCTTGATGGAAAAAGTATGGAAACATGTTTCAGCCTCAAAGTAAATAATAAAGGATAAGAAAAGTCACACTGTGAGAAATAAAATCGCAATTACAAAAAATAATGATGCAAAGATATAGTCACATCCTGACATAGAAAAGTCAAAATGTAAATTTATGAAGCCAATTTAGAGAAACAAGGTCATAATTTTGAAATAAAAAGACACTGCAAGATATGAAATCATTATTGGGAGATACAAAGCCCCAATTAATTTCATTTTTTTTTACTCTGACGCAAAAATGGGCTTCCATAGTGGCATCAGCTACTTAAGATATGATATTATAAAAATTCCAAAACTTTTTTTTTGTTTATTCCCACAACAACCTTCATATAAGTAATAAGCATCATTCAAATAGCATTATGCCTTTTAGTATTTTTACCCATAGAGCCTGAGATTTGGACCCCCCACAGCCAACCGGATTTGGACCCCCCAGCACGCACAGGAGTATGATGTAGCGGGTTAAGCCAAATGATACATTTTACTCACGTATGCCTCACTACGATCGTTGTAATTCCACCCATCCCCAGCCATCCATCTATCCTACCATCCCTCCATCCTTTTCTCTCTGCCCCTCCTCCTCTAATACATCTTCAGATTAAGGTAGACCAAATGTCACCACTAGAGATTACCGTACCTAGTAAGCTATTAACATTTATGGCCCATGGAGGGATTAGAATACCTAGCTGGCTATTAGAGTCAGAGGTCCAGCGAGTGAGTCGGTGACTAATGTGAGTGTCACAAGCAAATGCAGCGCAGTCTGGGCTGAAACCCAAACTTCAACACCTGTCAGGAGTCAAGGGTGTTTGCTGTGCCTCCACACACCTGTTGTGGGTCTATCAAATCGTGGGGCCCGCGTGATTCGTGCCAGGTGGTGACATTCAGATGCAAGTTTACATATATACACACACAGACACACACACACACACACACACATGCACACACTCACATGCACAATCATGAGCTCACTGATAGGATGCCTAACATAAGCTGTATCAGTAAATCCCTGCCACAACACACCTACGCTCATTTTTTCTTGGCAGATGATGTCAGTGGAACAAGAGAACACTTTTAGAGAATGTAGAAATGGTCTAATTAAACAAACTCAGATTTCTTAAAAGAATTATTTCAATTTGTAAATACAAACTGATCACCTTTTAAGTTATAACAAGTAAATGTTCGAAATAAAAGGCATTCAATTATAAGTAAATAATAAATATATATAATATGGTATAAATAATATGGTAATAAAAAAAAATATTGAACAAAATGCTATTAGGTGGGTAAATGTTTTGTTGCCTGTATTAAAATCAAATGCAGTCAACAACAATGTAAAATATGACACCTCGAATATGGATCACGCACAAGGTGCAAGTGACAACACAGACCACATGTTGGGCGGTCCATATATATATACACACACACACACACACACACACACACACACACACAAACAGTATATTGTATGAAAGGATAAAATATGATATTTAAGATGTATAATATTAAATTTTTGATATTCATTCATGATATGCTGAATAGCATTTTAATTCTGAAACTCAACTCATGTGCTTTACTGAGCTTTAGTTCTGATGGCAAGAATTCATTCACAATGGTAATTCGGGGATGTATTCACAAAATATGTGTGGATTTGCCAAATTTTCTGGAAAAAAATTCAAAAGCATAAAAATTAAGGTAACACTTTACACTTAAAACCATTATATATACACAGTATAATGCAATATAAAGGATTTGAATGCATTAATTATGCCTTTTAATGCGCCTTATAATGCATTGCATGGTATCATGAATAATTGTATCCAGTTATAATACATTATAGTACTTATATATTTCTCTGAGCACACCTTTAGAAATATAACGCATTAAACCATACGACAAACAACCAATTTCAGATGTAACAAGGAATCTTATAAATATTATAATGTATTTAACTATGGTTACAATTATTTATGAAAAGATATAATGCATAATAACATACATCATACATACTTTTATAATGGTTATACATAAAGGCTTGAAGTATAAAGTGTTGATAATATTATTTTTGTATTTTCATTTCTGGTGCATAATTATTTAATTTTATAAATAACTAAATTTTAATTTGATAATCTGTTATTAATGTCATGGAAATAAAGAAAATATTATAATTTAAACCAGTTTCTGTTTAATAAATAAATAAATAATAACACAATAGTGCCATCCATTAGTGACATTGGTGAGTTCACCTCAATGAGTCAAACCTTGCTCTGCTCATCATTGTTCTGAAAGAGAGTTGGGAGTTTTTTGGCCTCTTCATTCTGACAAACAAGAACAGTAAAGTGAGGGGGAGCCACACAAGCAGCCAATGTCTTAGTCAATAGCACACCAACAGTCTGCAAATTCAGCTTCAAAGTTCAAAGTTTTACACTGTACATCACATATTGGTGAAATAGGTTTAGATTGTTTAAAAAAAGTCAGAAAACCAAAAAGAATTACTAACTAAAGAATAATTAACTGAACAACTAAAGGGGAAAAGTATAATAAGCCATGCAAAGAGAAAAACACAATTGTGCAAAACAGCAGGAAGTATACGTAGATGAAATATGTGAGTTGTTGAGCAGAGGTAAATGAACTAAAGTGCTGAAGTTTGCATCAAAGGTCATGATTATGTGGAAAAGGTAATGAAACCTCTTACTTGAAAATGTGCAATCGTGTCTTATACGGATAAACAGACTCTAATTGTAAAAGAAAAACATCTGTAACTTTTAATTGCTTTGAAATGCCCAGGGCAGGGGTCAGCAACCTTTTATGACAAGTAGTTTCTTTTTTTTTTTTCTTGTCAATCACTGTGCCGGTCCAGTAATTAAAATGTAGATAAGAAGGGATGATCAACATTTCTAAAATAAACAAATAAAATTTGGTCTTAATCTCTTTTCTTGTGCTTATCACTCACTTACTATGATATTGCTGAAACTGAGCTAGTAATTAGAATAATTACTGATTTTAATTGACAAGATTGAATTCATATCAACTTTTACCACATTTATACTGAAATACAAGTAAAATACCGTACTTTAGTTTTGCTTTCACATTTTGCGAAGTGACACCACATAACAAAACTCTAGTGCTCATTGCAAAAGTGAAAAAAGAAGAACACGATTCTCAATTTTCACTGTAAACCATCTTTGAAAAGTTTGTATAAATAAAAGTTACAGTAACTTGTTGCCAACCTCAGGGAAAGCCATTATGAATAGGCTGAGAAATCACCATTCATTTCACATTCATATTTGAAAGCAATTTCTCTTTTAAGATGAATTAGCAGATAATTACAAACGAGACAACAAATTTGCCTCTGGTGTAACTCTAAACCTGTGCTAATGAAGTTTAGCTCATGTTGTTGTCAGTTAAAGGACAGAGGTAAAGACGGTTGAGAGAGGAAATATTCAAGTAATATCACTTCAAGTGACACAGAAGCCACAATGAGCTCAGAATCGTAATCAATGGTGCCCAGAGTGATGTGTCGAGCTCCTGTCAGGCAGACAAAGAGACAGGCTGTCAGGTCAGGGCTAAATTTACTCTTGAGCTGGTCTCTGGTGTTTCCTCAGGCCTGTCATAGCTGCCCTCAGGTTTGCCGATAAAGAAGGCCGGATACTCAAGTGTCTTGACAAGTCTGACAAAGGATAGGAACTGTAGGTTGGAGCATGTGTGTGTGTGTGTGTGTGTGTGTGTATGTGTGTGGACAGCACTGATGCACAGTGTCCCTGAGCTAAAAAAAAAAAAAAAAGAATGATACAGGAAATCTGCACTCTCCAGATGTACTAAAAGAGCGTGGAAAGCCATTTGTCCTTCCGAACATACATTTATAAAGTTTCCAAGGACCACTGAGACTGTGGGCTCCTGTGATCAATATATTGACACAAGCACACAGCTTGATTATCTCCAGATTTAGTTGTTGTTTCTTAAAGGGGCTAGTTCACCTAAAAATCATTTACTCACAACCAAATAAGATATTTTATTTATTTATTTATTTATTTGTCTGTACAATGAAAGTGAAGGGGGTCCAGTGTTGTTTTATGGACCCCATCTTTCAAAACATCTTCTGTGCTCAACAGATGACAGAAAATCTTACAGGCTTGGAACAACACACTGCAAAAAAAAAAAAAAAAAAAAAAAAAATCCCTGTAAAATTCATGGTAAAAAACCGGCAGCTGTGGTTGCCAGAACTTTACCATAAAAAATACGGTAGCAGCGTTTTAGGTTTTATGGGACAGCTGTCTATTTTACATTTCAAAACTGTATAATTTAAAGGTTTATATTGTAATAATTACGGTTCATAACTGTTTGTTTTACACACTATAAAAAAAAAATCTGTTAATGTATGTTAATTTACCAACCTATTGAAGAACTAATATCTGTTTTGTACCTATACAGTGACAACCACCAAACACAGTGGTGATGAGAGTCACGTGATGAAACAAAGCTCATCACAAGCAGCTTTTCCAAAAGCTGAGAAGAACAAAACTAGTATATAGAAGGTTCACAAAGTGTCATTCACACAAACACTAAACACCATAATGGTAACACACATGAAATTTAAAAACTGCAATAAACATTAATTTAACAACATTTGATGTAACATAAAACCTTAATGTACATAATTGATTTAAAAAAAAAACGAAGAAGAACTAAGAAGAAACAGAGTTATTTCAGCGAAAATACATCAAATGTGAAGTGTCACTCAAGGAATTGTAGGAATGTCAATTTACGTTTTTTCACAGTAAATTATACAAAGACTTATTATTTTTAACTTCAAAAAACTATAAATTTAATGGTATTTTACCGTAAAATTTCAATAAATGTACTGTTAGATCTGTAACAGTTATTCACCATTTACAGTATGGAAACTTGCTGTAAACCAATTAACTGTTTTTCACCCTTGCATTTTTTACAGTGTTTTACCGTTAAATTCAGGAACAGTTTTTTACAGTGCATGGGGGTGAGTTAATGATGACCGCATTTTCACTTTTGGGTGAACTAACCCTTCTAGAACACTCTGTGCAAATATGCACTAAAAAATTATGGGATAAAAACAACCCAAGTTGAGTTGAAAATGGACAAACCCAGCAATTGGGTTGTTTTAACCCAGTGGTTGGGTTAAATGTTTGCCCGACCTGCTGAGTAGTTTTATTTAACTATGCTTTAAAAATTACCATATTGCTTGGTTAAAATGAACCCAATTATGAAATTAACTTTTATTGATATGTTTAATACATTAACATTTATTAAATGAATGAATGAATTAAAAAACATTCAAATTATACAACAACAATTAAATTCCTTATTAATAAATGTTCACCTTTTGATGATTACTGCTGCCTGTTTTAGTTATGCTGGGCAAACATTTAACCCAACTGCTGGTTTAAAACAACCTAATCACGGAGTTTGTCCATTAACAACCCAACTTGGGTTGTTTTTAACCCAGCATTTTTAAACTGTAAAACCCTTTTTGATATATAAGATAGAATGTGTTGTATTTTCAGTGTTACCAGGGCATTAGTGGACATTAGTGTAAACCAAAAATGCCTAAAACAGACAAATTTGGCCCATGAAGGCCTTTGATTTGGCCTACCATGCCAAAGCACAAGGTGGTATGAATATGAGGGGAACATATTGAAGCATATCTTTCTTTTCATACATTTCTAAGTTGTTGTTTTTGGCACTTAAAAGTTAGTAAACACACTAGTTTTGGCACTAGTAAAAAGTTTAATTCAAAAAAGCAATTCAAAGGTGGCTTCTTCTCTGAATTCATGTCCCATACTCCTTCCTTTCCTTCTTTCTGTGCCACTTGTGCCCACATATGACCCTATAAGAAGTGCACAAACTCAGTTAGCGTTAGCCTTATGTTGGACCCTTAATCGGTGCTCAGGAAACAGCAGAACTAATCTTCTGGGGGAAGCAGCGAGGTGAAGTCTGGTGAGCTGAAGAGGGAAGTCTGCAGGAAGTGACCAGCCTCTGATTACTGTACACACTGCTGTCACGGCCGTCATCACCTCCCCTGCTAAAGTGCGTTGTACGTGGTTACCTTCTCCCCATCTTACCCTCGCTGTGTGTGTTTGTGTGAAAGAAAGTGTTTGAACTATTTTTTTTTTATGTACATTCACTGTCAACACCTCACTTGTGTTATGCGTGTGCTGAATGAGGCGAGGTATGAGGCTCATTGTCGGCGGCCTGCTCAAAACGGAAGTGCGTTCAGCTATGATAATCAAACAAAGTATGCTGGAACATAGAGTTAACCAGGCTAAACTGATGTTTCTTACAGACTCTTCTCTGCTGATCTCCAAAAGCTTAAACACACAGTAAAAAAAGGCATTCTGATAAATTGGGAGGAAGGGGTAAAAAGTGTCGGTGGGTAAACTGTGTCAACCATTTAATCTAGAAAGTGCTGTTCATAATATTTGCCACATTACTATATGTTTAGAAAGGACCCATGATATGCAGCTGCATTTATTTATTTTTTGAATTAACATTTTTGCATGTTAAAGTAAATTTTCTTAAGTTTATCAGAGAAAGCTTATCTTTATCATTTAAAATATATATTACATGTTGGTGAACTCTCAACATAAACCATATCAACTATTTGGCTGAAGACTAGAAACAATTTTTTAAACTAAGCTTGTATTTTTCCAAAAATGGTAGATTTGGGGTAAAAGGGTATCAGATGCTTTGGGGTAAGATGTGTCATTGGCTCAACAAATAGTGATAGCGAGCTTCCAAAAAGCAGGATGTATAAGATAAATAAAATATAAATAATGCATTAGCAATCAGTGGTGGGTAGATTACTTTCAAATTGTAGTCCATTACTGAATACATATTAAATGAAATTTGTAGTTAGTAACATTTTAGACAATATGACTACTTTTGGATTACTTTTAGATTACTTTTGACCTAATTGGAAAATTTAGAAGATAAATAAGAAGAATTAGGGAGAATCAATGAATTCTGAATAATTTTCTTCCATTTTATGAATATTATGTAATCATGTAATCATATATTTTGATTATAAGTATTTTAAAATGTAATATAATCTAATTACAAGTATTTAATTTTTGTAACCTGATTATGTAATCAAGATTACATATAATCAGTTACTTACCCAGCATTGATAACAATATATGATATATAATATATATATATATATATATATATATATATATATATATATATATATATATATATATATATATATAATGCACTGTGAACTAACATGAACAAACAATGAACAACTGTATTTTCATTAACTAACGTTAACGAAGATTAGTAAATACAGTAACAAATGTATTGCTCATGGTTACTTCATGTTAGTTAATACATTAACTAATGCTTAACTAATGAACGTCATTGTAAAATGTTACCATATATATTGTTATAAACGATATATAAATACAACTATAAATAATAATAAAATACAAAATACTGAAATTTTTTCGCAAAAATTAAATTTTCTGAATAATCAACATTTAATGTGCACTTTTTAAATAAGAGTGAATTTTTTTCACATTTTCTTTTTTATTTAATATGTAAATAGTTTCAATATTCGCCAATAATTGAACTAAATAAACTTACTTGACACAGCTTACCCCTGATGTGTGGAAAATTGGGCACTAGACCACTAATTTGAATGGTAATGTTTATATAGTTCTGTTACAGATGCCTTATTCTAATTTTGATTGATAGATAATTATTTCAGGATGACATCTCACTTCTCATTGGCGTAGGGGATATCTAAAATAAAAAGTGACACAGCTTACTCCACTCCTCCCTACTTGTGCAATGCAGCAATAATGTCTTCCTAATGTGATTTATTCTCTTCAGTAGAATCGCATTATGGGTAATGAATAGCAAAATGTACTGTGGTAAAGTAACCACATATAGATACTAACCATGTTTCAAAAAAAGAGAGATTAATGCTTTGTGCCTGTGACTTAATTTATATATTATACATTGAGTTGTATGTTAATATGTGCCTTGATTCCTTCTTAAGAAATCTATTGACATGTTCAGGCTTTAAAACAGAGGATTTTTTAGCTGGTCTTATATTTTTTACTATTAATTCAACATGGCAAATAAGGTACATCAGGCCATTTATCTGTTTACTCAGTTGTCATGTTCATGTATTAAATGTAAATATATCTAAGAGTGGTAAAAAAAAATCCTGTCATAACGATTAGAAAAACAACCCAACACAAAAGAAGATACTGCCTTGATGAAATGTCAGCTCTTTTGTAAAGCACACCGGCTACACCGACAAGGAGAGGATGGATGTTTGATCCCACCCGCTGTTGTGTGAGGCACTACAGACACAGAAAGACAGAGACTGCAAGAGAGAGAGAAAGACAGCGAGAGAGAGGCCACAGAGAGGATTAAGTTTACCTGTGAGGGGCCTGTCAGGTAGATTTAGCAGCAGAGATGATAAGCGAGGGAGTGTGTAGGAGGACGAAAGCGGGAATGAATGAGCGTTTCACAGCGCTGTCGGGCAGACAGAAGAATAAGACACTATTTCTATCACAACATCAGGTTAGTCTGTCAGAGAGGAGTTTGACCGAGTTAAACAGGATGTCACGTTATCAGGGACTGCTGAAGGGAGTGAGGGAGAGCGAGAGGGAAGAGAAAAGATAGAATGTAGTTGCACTTGAAACTGACCAGAGCCACAGCCGCTGGCTCAGAGCACCATGGGAAGAGGTTAGAAGTGATAAGCCAATAATGTTCAGTTTACAGCAATGCTCCTGAAAATTCTTTTTAAAAAAAGCTACACTATCGTGAAAAAAAGAGCAGCTCGAATTATTATGATGTTTGAACTTAATATGTTGGTTGGCTTCATAGGCAATTTATTTATGGGTGCTTCCGTCTTCCTGTTTTTCATCTGTGATTATGCGATTTCTCTTCATGCTAACTAAAAACAGTAACTGCAGTAAGAATTGTGAAAGTAAGGATTTAATTCACTTTGAATTCTTCCCTGATTGCTTGTTAATGAAGTTTGTTGCTTTAAGTATTATTCTTCCCAAATTTTCATTGAACTTTGGAATACTTTATTTCTGGAGGAGTGTGTACACAACCCTTCCACAGCTTGCTCATCGGTCCAGTAAAATCAAAAATTAAAACGTAACTAAATGTCATGTAAATTTGAATTTTTTCAGCAGCCATTACTCCAGACTTCAGGGTCACATGATCCTTCAGAAATCATCTGATATGCTCATTTGGTTCTCAATAAACTTTTCTTAGTATTTTCTTAGTATTAGAATTAGTATTATAACTGTTATAAAACAACTTTAGAAGGTTCAAAAGAACAGCATTTATTTGATATAGAATTTTTTAGATTATAAATGTCATTGCTGTCACTTCTGATAAATTCAATGTATCCTTGCTGATTAAATGTATTAATTTCTTTAAAAAAATTCTTACTGTCCCAAAATTTCAGTAGTAGTGTATAGAAAAACTAAAGATTTTTTTTTACTTACCCTTGTTGTTCCAAAATAATTTGTTGTTGTTATTTTTTTCCCCTGTTAAACACACAAATAAAAAAAAATAATAAAGATTTAAATATTTAAATATCTAAACATTTTTCTAGCAACCATAGGTTATGAAGCTTCAAAAAGAAAAATAAATCCCTATAAATCCTCTGAAGCCATGAGCTTTGTGTGACGAACAGAGCCAAATTGTTCAGTCCATTGTAAGTTACTGTTCCTGATACAAAAATTGCTTTTATGAAAAATCCTAATCACTTCAGGGGACTTGACCTCAGGATACAAGTTTTTTTAAGTGTACCAATAAAGTAACTACACTTGTTCTTGCTTCAGGTCTGAACTTTGGTCAGTGTCCGTCTGAGATTTACTTAAGTTGACAAATACTCAACATTCCATAATTCGACAGATTTTATAAATTGTGGTTTTTCAGTGCAACCACAAAAATCTAGCATTTAGAGACATTGGCTTGGAGTGACAGCACTTGCAGCAAAGTATTCTGGGTTTATTTCAGCTCACAAAGGAAGCAGAAGTCTTCAGAATTTAAGTTCAAAAAGAAAAAAGGGAAAGTGTTTTGCTGTCAAATTTAGGGCAATTTTCAAAATTACAGCAAAGACATTTGCTCAGTGAACATTTTTGTAGTAGTACATGTCTTCTTGTATGTGTGTTATGTGTTATTTCAGCAGATCAAACCTTAAGACTTGGATGCTGAGGCAGGTCAGGTTAATGCTGTCAGCGCTGCTTTGGTTTATATCCATCTTCCTGGAAGCTCCGCCTCCCTATCACCACTTAAGATAGCCCTTCAAATGTCTCTTGTCCTCTGCCGTGTTCATCTCAGTTGTTTTCCAGAAGAGCTACAAACAGCAGTGAAACCTGGGATATAGACATGAGGTCCTGTAGCTCACACATTTAAAATCTATCAGCACAAAAACAAAGAAATCACCAGAATGATTCATCAAATTCTGAAAAAAAAACCAATTATTATGTTTTTATCATATCATATATTAATATTTTTCAAATGTATTAAAATAAAGCTGCTGAAAATAGTTAAAAGAACTGTTTTATTTTTTAATATGTATGTTTTTATAGTCATGTTTTAATTAAAAGTTGCAATGGGCGATTCTCTACAGAAAACTTTTTGTTATAGATTGAAAGTCTCATATCCTGATAGCAATCAGTATCTAAATGTATTTTTTCTAAATATATATCGCCTGTGGAAGCCGTAGAACCATAATATGTTCATCCAATCATTATATTTGGTTCAAATGAAATAATAAAAGATGTCTTACCTGCTTGTCAATGAATGTTTTTACATACCATCGGGCACACATCTTACGTCATCAGCGTGTTTCATGCTATGTAGACAGAGAACAGACAGACGTCGGTCACGGAGCACTGTAAACAAACAGCAGCCACCTTTTACAGTTCCTCCAAAAAAAGAGCTTATGCTGCGTTCACGTAACTACCGTAATTAAGAGATGGTAATTCGTGATGTTCTAACCCGGAGCTGTTCACGTCCTTGGGCTCGGAATTATGCGTTTCCATGTCATCAGTATCAACACCGAAATGAATCTGCAGCAGTCAGGTAAGCTCTCTACGTTGTTGACGTTCATTATTATTGTAATGTTATGTGCTTTGAGACATCAGGTAGTTTAACGTAGTTTCTTGTGACGCTTTGCCGAGATCAGCTGTGTGTGTGTGTGTGTTTTAGAGGAGGCGTGGCTTTGGAGAAGCTCTGAAAGGAGGGTGGGATCTTATAATTTGAAAGCTAGCTGCCAGCCTCTCCGAAAATGTCCCATTGAACCATTTATGTGTCCTTGCTGAATAAAAATTTCTTTCTTTCTTTTTTTTTTTAAATCATACTGATGCCAAACTTATAAATAAATATTTTATATATTATAATAATATATATTATAATAATCTTACCTTTACTACAAAATTTGCATGAGTAAGGCATCAAGTTAAAGACTACACAAGGCCCAGAATTTCCTCACATTTTTATAGATACATTACACCTCTTCATTGGACACAATGTACATTTGCAATAGAATGATCTTTTGATATGGTCTGCTTCAAGCACATCTAATCCACAACCTTTCCACAACCTCTACACAACTGTTAAATATCCCCTGATATCAGTGTTCCTGGCTTAAACTAGAGTCACGTTACCAGTCATCCTGGGTCAGGTGTTCCATTTTAACTGTAAACCCCACAGAATGAGCCAAAGTAAACTAGTGCCGCAACTCACAACGGCCTGGGCGGCTTTAGTGAGAGGAAAAAGGGACCCCTTTATGGCTGATTTTCTGGATACATATTACTTACCTTTAAAAAGCAGAGCTGTTCTCCAGGGACCCATCCAGAATCCGGCCAAAGTGTTAAGGCTATTGTGTTAACACACAGCTGGAAGCCACAGCTACTTCTGTCATCGGGCCCAGCTACAAATGTGTTTGTGTCTGGAATTGCCTGGCCAATTTCAAAAAAAAAAAAAAAAAAAAAAATTAATGCTCATATTGAAGCAGGAGTCGTCTTCTGTTGACCCTGCTCGTTTCATTACAGTAATGAAATTTCACTCCGTGACGTGGCGCCATGGGCATATATAGCTTGTGTGAGCTTTAGAAGCGTAGAATATTGGCATAATGCTACATGTCTAAATGATTGAATGCCCTATGTTACAGGTTTTTTAATGATACATAACATGAAGACTCTTCTCTAACACAAGCCTCCGTTTTGATGCCAACACAATGAGCAATAGACACAAAAAAAACAAGCCAGTGAGTAATATGCAAATGGAAGATATTGTTATAAAATGTGAAAGTTCTGACACGGCAGTTCAAGATTAACACCCATTATGACTAAACACTTGCTGAACAATAGCTCCACTAAAAATTGGTCAAATATCGAGGGCTGTGCCACTCTTTTAGAGAACTGCACACTGGATATCATCACTCAAGTTGTTTGTCTAGAAATGTAAGTTTTCAGCCTCCTGTTGTTCTTGGATTTTATCGTGAAAAGATCATTTTCATTGTCACTTCACTGCCTGTTGGACTGTAAGGGCAGCCTATAATAGACGCTAAGAAGTTTATAGATATAGAAAGGTGTGAGTTCACACTGATGATGTACTACTAAAATGTTTTATACAGACTTTCCTCTGATATGAAAAATTATTACACCTCCAGGGGCAAAAGAAAGTAGAGGTTTGCAAAGTTAATGGTTTTTGCTAGAAAAATGCTTTAAACACATACTTTAAAATACTATAAATATATACATTCCTTTTTTAAAAAAATATTTTTCATTAAATTGACCATTCGCAAAGACCCGCCCCCTTTAATTACTGTTGCTATGTCCGACAAGCCATGAGCTCTCACGCCACACATCATGTTCTCATGCACAGAAAAATACTATCCAAATATTTCAAATATAATTTTTTTAAAGAAGTTTAAACAATAAATAGCGTATAGTGTCTCTTTAATGTGTGGTGACAGATCACTGTTGCTCCTTCAAGCGGCTCGTGAACCGACCATCTCTTCATACTAGTTCATTTATAGCATCAAATAAACATAAAAGGACATCAGAAGGAATGATGTTTCAACCGCGGAAAGATGTGAGTACACACAATTTTTCAAGTTCAAGTTCACCAACGTTAATCTCCCCTGACTGCTTTGTCAGACAAATTGGCGGAATCTGGGTTATGATTGGTCAGATTGCCTGTCAATCAAACTGCCAGCAAAGGGTAATTTGATCAGCCAGATTGTTTTCAGACAGTTTCTAGTTCATTTATTTGGGGTTTATCCAAATTATTTGGAAAACATAAAAGAAATTACTAAAGAGAGAGGAATAGATTTTGCAGTTGCATTGCACTCCTTTGAGCCTACCTTTTGACTTTTGTGTCATGGAAACCTTAATGTCAGCATTCTCTGTAATTTCTTTGTTCTGAAAAAAGGGAACTGGTTTATAATCAAAAATATAACAGTTGAGCCAGCATTTTGTCAAGAAAATGTCACAATGACTTGAAAACAAAACAAACATAAATAATTTATTATTATTATTATTAATAAGAATATTTTATTTATTTATTTGTGCATGCAGTTAAATCTTTTCCTCATTTTTTTTGTTTTCTTTACAATTCTATGGCTGAATGCTTTGGGAACTTCTTTCATTTCTCCAAAAGAAGAAGTAAAAATGGAAATCTCTAGATTTCCGATAGCTGGCATGTCAGAGAGGGTGTATAATGGGAGGGTTTGGAGAATGTTGGGAACAGCAGCTTGTCAAATGATTATGGTTTTTGTCGGCGGAGGGGATCAAAAAAGGAGTCTGGTGTGTTGGCTTGGAGGTGCCAGGTTGCTGGGACAACAAATCAAAGATGAAGCGTCTGGTATGTCTGACTGGGTACTCATCACTCACGGACAGAGCCTTTAGTGAGGGGGAAACTGAGCCCTGCCTGAGTACACAGCTCCCTAACCTCCCACCGTAGTCTCTTGTTATAACAGACAATGTTGACAGAGCGTTCAGCCGCAGTTTGGAAATGCTACACCATGTATCTGCAGAAAAGGTAGAGGGTTTTAGTTATGACAAAATATGT
The DNA here is from genome assembly GCA_038088235.1 of Zacco platypus. NCBI lineage: Eukaryota > Metazoa > Chordata > Actinopteri > Cypriniformes > Xenocyprididae > Zacco > Zacco platypus. Next base: position 21,905,819 of record CM076081.1, on the reverse strand, counting down.
TTAGATTGGGACAGAGCCATGGAGTGGTGGTTTTCATGGCCATGCGTGATAGTGGAAAAAAGTTCTTCATGTTATTATTCTTCCCAAACGAGAGACACTGTCACCACTGGTGGCTAATGGAGTTATACGCAGAACACACACCCATAGCAAAGAATGACATTTTTGATTTAGTACATGGGTTTGGGAAGGAAGGGACTGTAGAGACATGGATGATATCTTTGAAGGGGGAAATACGATCAGAATCTTTTTTTTTTCTTTTTTTTAAATGGGTAGGAACTGTTTTGAAAGAGAAGGTACACCACTATTCAAAGGTTTGGGGTCAATAAGTTTTTTCTTCTGCATTTTTGTGAGTAAAAATAAATAAATAAAACAGTGTGTAAAAACAGTAATACTGTGGAGTGCAATTTAAAATAATTTTTATTTTATTTATTTTTTTAAATGAAATTAAATGTAATTTAAAAAAAAAAAGTCAATGGTTACTGTAATGTCAAAGCTGAATTTTTCAGCAGCCATTACTTCAGTTTTCAATCACATGACCCTTGAGAGATCATTTAATATGCTGATTTGATGGTCAAGAAAAATTTCTTGTCATTATCAATGTTGAATACCAGAATACATTTTTTAAGGATTCTGAATGAAAAGCATCTAATTTGAAATATAAATATTTTATAACATTATAAATGTCTTCGTCACTTTTGATTAATTGCATCCTTGCTTAATACAAGTATTTATTGCAAAAGCCCCACACCTACTTTTTACAGCAATGAATGCATAAGGTAAAAATACTGCAATGTGGACCAGCATCTCATGAGTAAAGTATTCAAGTGCTTGCTCTTCATTAAAGAAACAAGCATCTTTCCATAAACTACAAGTTAAATAACATATTTACACAACACAAAGCGGCCTCTCTTCTGTTGTCTGTTATATTTCCTGTGTAAAAACACAAGGATGGAATGTGAAACCACCCCCTGATTTACAGCAGTGAAACACATCAAAAAGAAAAACACTGACAGTAATACTTGAGCCATTTCCCTTCACTCAGAGAAAGCATATTTTAAGTAACAATTATGGCTATGAAAACTCTACATGGAGGGAGGCGCCTTGAAAGCACGCCAGGAGTGTCTTTTGTGTCTGGAAAGTCCACATCAGTCCAGGAGCCTGGGTGAACAGTCACCGAGTGGTCGGAAAGGGAAACTATTACTGATGTTTTCTTTTGTGAGATGAAAGTAACAAGGAGGAAGCAGCCATCATAAATTCTTTGTTTCATAGGTGTTTCTCCAGCATGTCAAATCAAGCGATCCTTTTAATCTTGCCTGCAGGAACTTTCATCCCTGTTTGAGATGTACTGTATGTTATGGAAGAGTGCAAAACAATCAATAACATCAGTAATAGGAGGGAAATAGTCTGATATAGGGAGTGCCTGATTAAACACAACCGGAAATAATAACTCGAAATTAAAAAAACCCCAAAAAAACACACACATGCACACAAATGGCATTGTGGTTTGGAACGAGATGGCACCATCGTTGGTATTTGTGCATTTTTGGCGTCAAAAGCAGGTTATGGGAAATAGCTCGCTAAACAAAAAGTGGGTGCGCTGTGACTCCTACAGTCTCAATGTATGCCATTATTATGACAGAAGTGAAAAACTGTCTCAATTTACTAACCGTTTCTTGTGCAATACCAATGCATATCACACAAATACAGAACTTGAAGAGAATCATATACAACACATGAAAGCCTCAGAACACTTAATATAGATGAAAAAAAAATGCTCCTTATTTATTTTTGAGGGCACTAGCGACAGTGTGGCACTTCCTTCTTAAGGCAGGAACACACCAAGCCGACGGTCGGCCGTCGGGCAGTTTTTGTTCGTCGGCCGACTAAGTTTTCTCAGTGTGTTCCGCACTGTCAGCTGGAGTTGGTCTTCGTCGGCTGTTTTTCGGCTGATTCGACAAGTTGAATCGGTGTCGGGCCATCGGTGAGAGAGAGAACTCTGATTGGCTGTTCAGTATAGCAAACGAGTCAGTTCACGTGAATATAAACAAAAGTTATGAAAGCAAGCAAATAAGTCACAACGGTACAGACAGTACTACCTGAGTACTCGAATGCTCGAATATTTTCATAATAACATGAGCGGAAGATCAGCATGATTGTTATTGAAAACGTTAAGCAAGTGCTGCTTTGTTTATGGTTTGTATACATGCAGTCTTAGTTTCGCTTTCCCTTTTTGAATGATGATTATTGACAAATATATGTGCTTAAATAGACAGTTATCTCCTTTATACACCAGTGTCAAGCTTCGGTTTGGTGTGTCAGGGCAACTTTCGACACAGAAGCTGCCGACGTTAGCTAACCCCGCAGTCTGCTTTCGTTGCCACTAGTTCGTCGGCGTTGGCTTGGTGTCATGATTAAGTCATGATTGTCTAGTAAGCCTACTGTATTTTTTGTTTATTATGAAAGTGGGCTAATATACATTCTGATCAAATATACATTTTAATAATGAACCAAGCAAAATTGCAACTGATGATTTTCCTGCTTCTTCATTGTATCTTCATTTGGACAACCACCATAAGCAAAACTTGGTTCTATTTGAATCACATAAATTACATATTTTGGCTTCAAAATGGCCAAATTCACCAAAAAGCGACATCTTTTGACCTTTAGAAGCTGCATTCCAATTGCACTTGGCTCAAAAGTGACTGTGAGAATTCACAATTACTTTAATATTTTTCTCTACTATGAGGTTTCCATAGATATCAGACCCTTCCCTTTTTATCATATAAAAATATATGACTTAATAATATCAAAATCCCATTAATTTATTAAATAATCACATACTGAGACCTATGATGGGAAACTTGGATATCACATTGTATTTCCATTTCCAAGAGATGCTTTAACAGGGAATTTCCAATGCAAGGCACTCAAATTAGATAATAAACTACTGAATTGAGAAAAAACAAACAAACAGAACAAACATCCTGTTGTATGTACTTTTAGACATGAACACAAGGGCTTTATTGTGCACAGATGGAAAATCTCCCATAAACCATAAATCATAAATCACTCACACACACACACACATGGATATTTATATATATATATATATATCTTCAATATATAAAAAAGGTCATACAGTCTCTTGAGGAACACAACTGTCCATGATATTTTATGATAAAAGAGAAATTTTGTCAAACCTTGTACTGTTGTGTATTGCACCTGCTACTCCTGAAGAAATAGAAGTTGAAGGCCAATATTTCTGTTTCAAAAGTAGCGTGCAAAGGGTTAGTTCACATAAAATTGAAAATTCCCTTTCTAGGGAACTCACGCTGTGTCGAGAGTTTGATGCATTGGGCACGCTCCGCGTGAGCGCGTCATGAAGCACGTGAAATCAGCATGTGAAATCAGTCCAATGGTGTAGCGGGACGTCAGAAGTGGGTGACGTCATGACCAGGAAACCATAAAGCACGCTCAAACAGTGCAACGCTAGCTTCTGTGTCTGCAGTAGCGGTTTGTGTGATCTGTCTGTCATTTTTGGTGTTGTTTTGTCTATCATTCAAACAAGTTATGGAGAGTAAGCAGCAGTTTAAACTGTGTGTTCCTCCCTGTCCTCGTTACATCATGTGTTGTATTACATTATGTGTTGTTTGTTTGGGAGTGGAGCATGCACGGTCAGCTCTTGAGAGCACTGGCTGTGAGCAGTGCGAGCTGCTTCCCTTGCGGACACTCCGCTCCCGCCTGGCGGTCTTTGAGGAGACTGCTCAGGCTCGCGATTCTTGTGGTTCGGGTCCCGCCGATGTAGATCATAGGGATCGCAGATGGATCTGACAGAGGGGTTAGAGATGGACCCAGCCTTATCTCTGCCCTTACCTGGCAGATCCACCGCTTTCTTTCAGAGTTTGGAAGCACTTCGGATCCTCAGTTAAGGGGTCCCCAGCATCCAAGCAGAGAATGAGCAAGTGGATAGTTGAGGCTATTTCACTTGCTTATCAGTCGGCCGGACAGCCCTCTACGATGGCCCACTCTACTCGAGCTATGGGGGCTTCTAAAGCTCTGCTCTCCGGAGCATCTTTACAAGACGTCTGTGATGCGGCGGGTTGGTCCTTGCCATACACATTCGTCAAATTTTATGACCTAGACTTGAGCTCCATGCCTGGGGCTTGGGTTCTCTCGTCCTGGGTCAGTATGGCTGCGTGGGTATAGACGTTCCCAATGCGTCAAACTCTCGACGCAGCGCGAGTTCCCTAGAAAGGGAAAGTCTCGGTTACGACTGTAACCTTAGTTCCCTGAAGAGGGAATGAGACGCTGCGTCGCCATCCATACTTCTGGCATGCCTGTCAGCATCTACTTCAGACTTTCCGAAGCTAGAGTTGCACTGTTTGAGCGTGCTTTATGGTTTCTTGGTCACCCGCTTCTGACATATGTAGTGCCTCACTGGATAAATTACATAATAAACAGTTTAATCGAATGGAATGGTTGCCTTGTTTTTTCTTAGGATAAATTCTGTATTTTCTTGCATTCATTAATATTCAGTTGTTGAATATAAAATAGGCTTACTTTAGTATGTGAGTAACCTTTTAAATGTAACATTTGGAAACTAAACATAAAAATATAGTGTTTATAATGTCTAAATATATAGTCAAATGCAAAACCTAAAAAAACAATAAGCGATTTTGACCGGCAATACTATTTAAAAGAGCCACACAAGCATCTAGTGGTTAAACCTTGGCATTACACTGATATATTATTTTTCCAGCCACCAGATACCTATAATTTGCCTCTATGCATAGGAATTTAAATACCTTTTCTCTATTTTAATCTTAAACAGTACACTACTTGTAATATGATTAATAAATATTAAAATTATTATTATATATTATATTATTATTATAATATTATTATTTTAAATGATCATTAAGATCAAAAACTAGTTAAAAGCATGTTACAACTCTGCTCTGCTGTGGTTTGAGCTTCTGTAAGAAGTGGTTTAGTATCGTGCATCAAACATGTATGGCTAAGTTTCTGTTCATGTTCATTAATCACTGATCAATGTTTATAAGTGAATAACAGCCTAAATCGAATCTGATCATCATATAAAGTGATTGTGTCTCTTCACAAAATATGGACTAAACATGTTGATCCATATGGATTAGATTTATGGTATCCTTATGAACTTTTTGAAGCATCAAAGGAGTAATTGAGTAGCCCATTATTGGAGGAACAGAAATCTCTGATTTCATTAAAAATATCTTCATTTGTGTTGCAAAAAATGAAAAAAGGTCTTACGGGTTTGGACGCCTCAACAGTCGGTTTACAAAACACTGTTTCTGAGAGGTGCTGAATATACAGTACCATGGTTAAATAATTTATATTTTATCCAAATTTTACGAGTTTGAAGCTGAATTGAATGTAATGAGATAAAAACTGAAATTGGTCCACAAAATAACACTTTTGATTGTCTTTTGAAGTCTGTTGATTGAGGTGCTGTCGAATACATAAATAAACAAACATGTTTCATGAACAAATGACTCATGAGCAGAATCAGAAATCTCTTCTTTTAAGTGGCTAAAATTTACAAGGAACTTACATTCCTTTGTAATGACTTAAACAAGGAATCTATAGCTGCAGCATCAGCAAAAGGAAGTTCTTTAACATTTTCCCATGGCACATATAACAAGTATAATCTTAGGCTTTCCTTCATTTAACTTTGGGAGGGTCGGAATATTTAATTATATGTATTTAATTATCTATATGTAATCTCTTGATTAATTTAAAGCAATTTTGAAGCATTTAAAGCCATTAAAGCCAAAGTTTTAAAGCCATTACAGTTTAATCTTCTGATATATTGTTTTCTGAGCGCACATATCCAAAGCACACACACAGAAAGCTGTCTGTCAGATGGCAAGTCCTGTGAGTATTAAACTGATTTCTCTTACAAGTCTTATTGCTCATTTGGGAAAAACCTTATGATGGGGATTATTAAAAAAAAAAAAACAAGGAGTGAGTAGATTTTACCATGAGAGGTATGTTTACACCCACTGTGGACACACATCTGTGTTCAAATACCTTATTAAAGTGAATTTTGCATAATAGGTCCGCTTTAAAATAATGTTTTAACACTTCGTGTTTTATGTGGTCAGAAGGATGTTGCACCAGTGTTGAGCACACAGATGTGATGACAACATCAGGTTGTTTCCCCAGGTGTGGTTTGCTGAATGAGGAAATGTGATTGAAATGAAGAGGTTCGAAGTTTGGCTAATTTAGATTTGTGCGAAATGCAGCAGAGAGTCTTAGAACTTAGTTAGAGACATACCAGGCAGGGTCTAAGTTCTCACTCTGAAGAGTTGTTTTCAGTATACATGTGTGGTTTTGATATGTACACACACAGCAACTCAATATAGTCTTTAACTGAACAGCAATTGAGCATCAATGGATCAACTATAATGAAGATGACAAACTTTACACTCTCTAATGTGCTGCATCTTCTATTTCCAACACAGCTCCGCTTCAACACGTGACGCAATAGTAACATTGTGCGCTGTGATTGGTCAGGATTATCCAGGACATTTAAAGCATCTGGGCCTTTTTTACAGTGATGGTTAATGACCCAACCAGGGCACAGTGTCTTAATAGACAATCATTTATTAGGATTTAATTTAATAATATTATGGGAAAAAAAATTTATTTAGTTCCGTTATTATGTTTGCTACATTTGAATGTATATAGAGTGGCCTTGAAATGCTTGGATATTTTGAATTGTATTATATTAGATAAATGCAATAAAATTCTCAGTATCTCAATGAAAACAGAGCATTAACACAGAATGGCAATTAAACTGACTTGGAACTACCTGTGCATTAAAAGGTTTTAATGCACACCTTCCAGCCAATCAGAATTGAGTATTCTGACAGACTGTCGTATAAATACATTTAACAGTTGGCCAATATCAATATCAAACCTTTTTAAAATGAAATCTTTATCTTTCTTTAAAATAATTTCCATTTGGTTTGATGTTTTAATAACCTACAAGTGTCCAAATATTTTCAGGGGCTATGCTTTACATTTACATTTACATTTAAGCATTTGGCAGACGTTTTAATCCAAAGTGACTTACAAGTGAGGAAAAAAAAAACATGCTTTCCTAATATCCTACAGCTTAACCATCATTATTGGCAACATTAGAGGCATTTATGTTCTTTCTCTCCCTCCAATTTCTTTATAACCTTGGTAACAGACTTTACTGTCAGCAGTTCATATTTTAACACTTTCTAACTCCTATACCATAAACACAGCCTGCAGCCATTCACCACAGAGTGTCTCTATGAGCAGTGACCTGACAGAAGTGTTAACTACAGCAACTCTTCACTGTCTCACTAGCCGAGCTACCTTGCCAAGCTCTTCTCGTCTAGTTAACTTTAGTGATGTGATTCCAGCTGTCACTCTGTTTAATCCTATTCTTTACCTCAGTGCTCTCCACTTCACTCACACCTTCCATCACTCCAGTCCTCCGCACAGGCTATTCAGTCCTCATCTCGCTCTTCAGCTATGTGGCCACACAACAGGATTTAAAACTCATTAAGGGAATTCCCAACAACCTCTCTAATGAGTTATGAAGAGGCTGTATCAGGGTTGATTAGTGAGTTTTCTTTTGATGGGCCGCTTCAACAATTGTGCCCATACCCGATTTGAAAAGGTTGGGGTCATGGCTCGGCCTCGGTAACCTTTGCTGAAGAGGTTAGTGGTCAGAAATGATATCAGGTGGAGTAGTACAAAGACGCCAGTGAGGAACAGTCTGTGAGCTACCTGAGATTACTCCTGTTCCCTAATCTAAAACATATTTAAAATTAATTAACTAATGATTAATGGTACAAATTTGATAATGTCATAACATTAGTCTGACCCTTATTGTTGTTTTATTGGACATAAGCAACATAAAATAAGTTCATGATTTACTAATGAATCAAACTGATAAATTTGTATGTTGCTTTTAAGTGGAGTTTTAATACCAGTGTCTGAGGACCTCCAGGGGATGTCTGTGTGAAAAAAAAAAATCAGAATATAAAATTAATATAAAATAAAACAAATAAATAAAAAATGACCAAATATCACTGTTTTATTCTGTTAACAGTCACAGTTTTGTGTTTCTCTTCAGGCTCATTTATCTAACTGTACGATAATTATGGGTAGAAAAAAGTTTAATAGAAAGTAAATATTTTCCAGATAATATTTTATAAATGTAATTTCATCTAATTTTGTATTATTTTTACAGAATAAATGGGTCTTTATACAATACATAATAATATATAACTGCCGTTTTATTTTAGAATGGCAGTACTTTGCAAAGTTGGAGGTCATTGCCATCAAAAAGTTGAAAATCTTTTAGACCGTAATCTGTATAAATCAAGAACATACAGTTTACCTAATGAGAAAATATGCTATGCTTAGGCAGGAATGCTAAAGTTTTATTACTATCTCTACGAAATCATCTTTATGTATAAAAGCAACATTCCTGATGAAATATAAGTGTAAGACAATAAGTTCACCAAGGATCTGGTTGTTTTTGTGACAGGTGGCTAGTAAACGATTCTGTGAATGATAATAACCAGAACTTTTTTGTTGTTAGAGGGGAAAACTGCTTAATAATTCCTTTATCATTAGAGCAGAAATAAATGTATTATTGAGGAAATATTGCAAAATACAGAATTGTGGACTGTAAAAAAAAAAAAAAAAAAGCTCAAACCTGCCTCTATTGGAAGGTGTGACGAAAAGTTAGCTTTGGATATTTTTTAAAACACCTTAAAGTGTTCTCTAAACTTATAGTTGATTCTGAACTATAACAAAATATAACAACTCAAAAGAAAGTCAAGTCGGTTTAAAACTAATTTACAATCTGGATTCAAAAGTGCCTCTTTTGCATGCATTCAGTATCTCAAGATAAACTAAACCTTTGAGTAACTTAACATATGAATATGTGACAATTTTATATAATGTCATATTTGCTTTATTTCACTTTAACTGATAATAGAACCATGTGAAAGGCACTTTTCAGAATGTCAGAAGCATGTAAAAATGCATCTGACATTTTTGGTGCACTCAAAAAAATAGCCTCCAGTCCCATCAAGTGATTTGGGCAGCTAACACAAAGACACATGTGTTTTGGTAGCCCATTACAGCTAGGATCACACTGAAACGTCCTTTTTTTCTTCTGACACACACACACACAAAGTCAATCTCCAGTAAAACAGATGACTCCACTGAAATGTTCTGTGAATAGAGATGCTTGTGCTATCAGAATCTGGAACCCTGACAAGGGCTGTCTCTCCTTCCATCACAGAGACTCTATAACCCTTGCTTCATACGCTGCATTTCCTGGGAAAACAGCTATTTTTGTTTTCTTGTGAAAAACCAGGTCCAAGTATCGCAATAATCTTATATCATGTATTTTGTGAGAAATACATAATAATGTATGAGAGGAAGCTAGTGCAAGCAATCTCAGAAAGTACTATGATCCCACCGGTAAAATCAGAATTTGCACATTGGCCATCCTGTAATGACAATTATGAGACATAAAGCACTATTGACATCTGCTAATGGCCCGATCATCTTTCTAATGGGCAATCTCGAGGTCAAAACAATTACCATACTAATGAAGTAGACAGTAGCTGAAGTGCCATGGGATCTAAATTGCCATCACCGTGACCTTTGTGAGCTTTGCTATTTGTACACTGCTTAAAATGTAGAATTTCTGTGGGTTCTATGGGGAGGTTGTTTTCTAATGTTTGTAATGGAGAGCAAAGTGCTTGTCTGTAACTACGGACAGCATTATATAACGACGCATAAGACAAGACAAAAAATCTTTTAAATTCCTGCAACAGATCTCAACACTATGCACATGATTATTTTAAGAAGAGGAGCAAGATATATATTAGCACAAGACAATAAATTACTAAAAAATTCAGACAACAGTGTAAATAAAACAAAACAAAACCCAACTATATTAAGGATTTATGCCCCAGTGCATGCTGGGAAGGACAGTGGGACTTCACTGAAACACTAGTTTCTGGCTGTGAATAGGTGTGTATTTGTACCTAACTGAAATAGGTGTATACAGTAAATGTGTGTTGTATAGGTACGTTCACGGCATGTCATGATTACGAGTCTCGTATAACTCGTAATTACATCTTGTAAGCTCCAACTTGTACCACGTGACTGCTGTACCGCCTGACCGCTCCAGATTCAATTTGGAATCGACATTGTTACCATAGAAGTGCATAATTCCATGCAGCTCAGAGTCACATTGTCATCTCGTAATTACAGTTATGACAACATGGCATGAACTTCATAATGTTGTCATTTTCATGTGATCTACAGTGTCAATTTCCTCGTTTCACTTCCATTAGGTGTGTTCATTGGCAGTGCTGTGCAGACCGATCGGTGTATGACATCAAAGCACTGAAAGAGAGATTTGAAAGCATACGGGGACATTCGCTCTGGCTGTACTTTGAGTGAACTAAGTTGAACACATCTATTCACAACCATCGGATGTGCACTTCAGAATCTTGCCGGAAGTAATAGGTCATCCTGGTAGTTTTTGGCAACTGTTTTATGAATACAGCAGGGATGAATATAATAGGGAAGAATGCATATTTGATTGCAGTCTTTGTTTTAGTATAGTACGCAGTGGGACATAAAGGCCTGTTTGAACTGAGATGCATTAATCTAGCTCACCTACAGTGTTTGTTGGGCTAAAAAATGTGATGGATCCAAAAGCTGGATCAGCATGTACTACTTGTATTTCTGAAAGTTGTATGTTGTGAGAACTATTTTTCAGCTTTATATACTGGATCTAAGTATAGTACTAGCTTTATACTTTGTAGAGTGAATGTGACACCTGATTCTGTTCTTTTAGCTTTGACTATTGTTTATGGAAAACCCATGTTTTGTTATTTGCTTCACACCGCCTTTCCTCCTGGTGAGGATGTTGACCCCTGGGAAATCGTTTCACAACAATTAAAGCTCAAAACACAGACTGCACAAGCAGTCATCTGCATTGAAGACATACAGAAGGAAACATTTGAAAACATGTACAAACTAAAAAAAGAAAAGTCTAATTATTCCTGGCTGAAACGAGTATGTGGATGGTACAAATCTAAAAGCGATATTATTCTGATTGCTGTGGCAGATGCTTTCAGTTGAGTCATTCCAACAATAAAAATGATTGTTACATTGTTTGGAAAGAATTAGTTTGACATCCTCATAAGCATGTCAGTGATGAACACAAGGGATTCAACGGTTTCTGGATGTCATGTTTTTATGATTTAAATGACCCATTCATTACTCATATTTATGAGGATGCACACATTTACAAGTAATTTGCTGTTTTTAACACCATCACTTTCCTTCTACAGAAGTAAAGCAACCTGCCTGTCATGAGCTGCACGTTGCGCGTCATGTCTGAGGTCATGTGCGTACAAGAGTGATGAGAGTGCGAGTGAGGCAAGATGGAGGAAATTTGCTGACTTAAACTGTGGCAAAGGTGACCAGGACTACAAGTGCACTGACAGCTTTATGAGCTGCTGGCCTGGAAGGAAAACGCTGGAACATGAGGCGCTGGCGGAGGTCCCAGATTTACACAGGTACTAACCAAAACAAGCTGGCGTCATACCAGTGCACCTCACAGCAGCTGATGAACTACAGAAATTCTGTGCATACTTGACCTGCCTCCATTTACTATTGTGAATTGGCCAGAAATTGATGAAAGAAGGGAAGTTTTGGGTTTGAGACACTTGTTCCATGGCTTTTAAAAGAAACTACAGCAGTACAGTCAGCAGAATTAGTGTAGCTTTGTTGAGGATGTTGTTCATTTTGAATTCATTTTTCAACTTGATTCTGTGGAAATACAAATACATTCGAGTACGTTGAGCACATGCTACAAGTGATGAGTGTTATGTGTTACACTAAGAGGCACTTTGATGGGTGTTCACATACACAGAACTAGAGGTTACAGAGAGGCTGTATTATTGGTTGTAGTGGGTGTTCCTACAGCTAGATGCCCTAACGTTATTGGTGGGTTGCACAAATGGTATGGTGGAATTAAGATGGAATTATTGTTTGACAATTAACTTTTTTTTTTAATATTGCTGTTAAAAATGTCCATTTTGAAGGCAAAAGTGCATGTATACATTTAGAAATTGCAGCAGAATATGATGCATAATATCATCAAGATGAATGCCATAAACATAAGAATCAAACTAGGAATGCTTGCAATGACTTGCAAATGATTTTTGATTTATTAGATCAACGGTTTTCAAATGGTCATCTGGGGACCCCTGGGGGCCTCAAGGGCTGGTATATATTTATATGTTTATATATATTGCCATCAAACAGTTTGAAAACTTTTGAAATGTCACTCATACAGCTAAGGTTTTCTGAGTTTTGTCACACCACCAGTGGTCGTGAATGTCCACATCACAGGAAATCGCACAACTTCTAGTTGCTTTCTCAGTGCAAATCGCTGTATGTGAATTCCCATGCAGTGATGGATTCAAAACATTGCTCTCAAAACGCACAGCACTTTTAAAGCAAATCTTTACAGCTTAAGTTTCCTGAACGTCTGCTAAATAAAATCATGCTTCGGTCGCGCTTCCAAAACAAGCTTGTTTAAACATCTGGGACGGTATAGTCGCTTTTTTCAAGTAGAGTGTAAATGCTGTGTTTACACTTGACCGCCACATCTCATTAAGCAGCCTCTGCACTCTGACTGCCTAAATACTGCGTCACCCTCTTTCTCTCAGTTTGTTTTCTCTGTCATTCACCATGTATTTGCACTCACTCAGCCTGTGGGTTTGGCCCCTGGCAGCAGCACAAACGGGTTACGGTGTAACCGCACCCCTCGTCTGCTTCATCCTCCCGATCGTCCTCTCAGCCATGTGGTGTGAGGTAACACGGCTGACCACAACTGTAAGTAGTTCCACCTTCAGCTCATGGAAACCTGGGGAGAAGGCTAGACTGTACAATTATGACCAGCATCTTCCAGAAGAAAAATACATTTCTCACTGTTAGCGGTTGAAGTATGGCAGTAAGGAGTTTAATGATGAGGTGAATGGGCCAGCGAAATTAAATGACATCTGATGACCTCCATTATTAAGATTCATTGAAGGAGCATTGGTTCTGTGTAACCTAGTTTTAAAAACACTGACAAATGCTGACTCGGTCAATAGCCTTAGCTGAACTAACGTGAAAAGGCTGATGCGCTACAGTCAATATAAAGCTAGTTCAGAGTAAAGTTGGCGCCAGGATGGGAGTGTTTGGAATTTCGGTGGGGGGACACATTTGTCACTTTGCCCTAATTCGATGTAACGCTGATTAAATGAGTGGCCATTCTCTATTGCCGTCGGCTGAAGGACAGAGCGATTCATGACTGTTTGACATTATATGCATAATCCTAAAAACATACAATGCATGTACACTACCACTATAAAGTTTGAAATCCTTTTTTATGTTTTTGAAAGAAGTCCCCTTAGGTCTCTCACCAAGGTTGCATTTATTTACTCAAAAATACTGTAAAACAGTAATATTGTTACAAATTAAAAGAACTGTTTCGTAATAGATTTCAAATATATAATTCCTAGAATATGCTGCAACAAGCTAACTGAAACCTTTTACCCAAAATGGCATTTGATGGAAATTTACTATAGTAAATTTACCTTACATACTTTATATGTGGAACTGAATCTAATTAAAATGAATTATGTTAGATAGAATTGTCTGAGCGTCAAGACGTGAACTTCACACATATGTGTGGTGTGTGAATAACTGATAAGGTTCTATTTTGTGAAGGCGTTGACTGTTTGAACCTAGGTTTTATTTCATAAAATTGTTTCAATTTTCAACCATTCCTTTTTAAATCTTTCAGTGTTCCAGTTTTAAAATCTCCAAAAGAGACGCCATATTTTAAAACACATGTGTGGTCAATATTTCAGTATGTTTCTATGGTTACACATGAAGAAAAAAAAAATCACTTTTTAGAAATGTAGGTGATATGTTTTCCTGCCCATTTTTTGCACAATATTCTCTCATGAGAAAAGCTGTAGCTCCTTCACATGTGAATAGAGGCCTAAAATCCACATGTACTGCAATCTTTCTTGAAAACAAAGTTCAGTTTTGTGAAAGCCAGGCTTCATTTCATCTTCGATTTGAGCGTGACTCAAAAAGATCAATTTTCAGATGAAGCTTGTGGGTACTTAAGTAGCATCAAACACTTGAAAGCCTTTGATTTTAGTCCTGCATGCTGAATATGTCACAGAATTTACAAACAAGAATACCCGTTTAAATGCAAGCTGAGCTCTGAGGTTTAGATTCTTTTGTGTTGTGAGTTTGTGTAGCATCCTGGAACTCGCAGATTTTATTGACGGAGCCATGGTTGTGTTTAAAATGTATGTAGCAGTTTTCAGACGGGTTTTACATGTGAGTCTTTCAAATATATATATCATTTAAATGATTTGTCTCATCAAACACAGTAAGAGTCATTCATTAAGAAAAATCAGGAACAGAAATTATAAAGTCAAATGGTATAAATGTAAATTGCACAATAGGCTAATGAGCCAGATCGAATGAGGAAAGAAGCTAGTGCCTCTCATGTCATTTCACAAGAGTTTCACAAGATTTTGAGAAAAATTCCAAGAACATTAAATCTGGTTATTCACCTCCAATATACACTGGATAATGGTTATAAATAATATCTCAAACTAAGTTAGATCTGTAGGGAATATGATTATGGGTTTGAAGTCATGGCAGATCTTCAAAGACCCTGCTTGCTCGTGTCTGATGCCAAAGATTAAGAACACAGATGAAATGCTCTTTGCTGTGAACGCCGTTCTGTATTAGAAAATTGTGAAGAAACACTGACTGTCACTGAATGAAATAATAAAGTGAATGAATGTAATTTTATCTGTTACAGTTTATTAAAAATGAATCATTCAGAAGACTCACAACAATGATTTACATAATCATTCAACCTTTGCTTCACACAGGATGCATTCTTGTATACTATCTATGATATTTTTCAGTTGCTCTTCAGTTTACACTGAAAAGACCAGTCCAGTCTTTCTTTCTTTTCTTACGAAAATTCTTTCACTTACGTATTCTGATGTCATTCCAAAATGCTCTCAACTAAAGTTTACCTTTTTGTTATCAAAAAGAATTCACCATCACATTTCACAGTTTAGGCCTCTCATGCCAGTGATGATCTGATTCCATTTTTGGAGCATATATGACATTAAATGGCCCTTTCAGAAGAAGGTCGTCACGACAGGCAGTTCTTGATCTGTACACAGGAAAAGACATGCACGTATGCACAGACCCACACACACACATTTTTGTCCACAAGACTGGGGGCAACTCTTCATCACAGGAATTCTTGGGGAATTTCTGCTCTACCTCGCAGGCAAATGAAATTAGTGGGGATTGTGGTGACAGAGTGGCCATTGTGGGATTCATACAATGTGGTTCTTCATCCTCTCTGCACTGCTTGGAGTGGAAAGTCCTGTCTTGAAGGCTGGATCACTGGCCTGCAGGGGTGCTGTTATCCTCCCCCCTGCCCCAGACACGGTGGGATGCTGGCCAAACAGGAATGATTAACTGATTACAAGGGAAAGGGGGTTTGGCCCTTATGGTCATCTGATGCACATGCTCATTTGATACCTGTACTGATGACAAACTTGATGTAGCTTTTATTTTGGGCAAATGTGGTTTCCTAGCAAGCTTGTAACATTTTCTCATGCAAATTTTAAGTCAGGTTTTTAGAGACGGTAAATAGTTGTCTGATACTAATTAATCAATCACTGTGTACACATACACAAAATATTGTGTGTTGTGTTCTGACAGCCATGGTAGCAAGTTTGCTTTACTGCCGTCGTAATGAAGGAGCCAGCTGTGACGTCAAGGTTGGCATTGTTAAGAGCCTACAAATCCGTAACTTAATATTAATAAATATTCTAAAATAGCCCTAGTTAAAGTTTATGCGCTACTTGTGCCATAAAATTTGATTTGCAAGTAAATTAGTCTGTGTTATGTTCAAAAGCTGACTTCTGTTCAGCACCCAAGATTAAGTTGTTATTTAAGAGAAACTGTTGAGCCCAGCACCTTAGGTTGGGAAAGAGCTGGAGATTCAGGGTTACAAGATTTCCATGGCATCACAACAGACCTTGTGATGTACTTACTATTTGGCTTGAAAGCAAAATCAAACAGAGCTTTTTGTAAAGGAAAATCACAAAGGGTTGACTGACAACAATGTCATTGTGTGCTTTAGGTAGTGGTCTGGTAATGCATGCATACGGGCTGCGTGTGGAATTCCAGCTTTTGCATTTATTGAACACAGAGGACTTTACATTTCAAGCTTGGCAACTTGCGGGTAGATGAAATCTCATTGTTGGGACGGTATTCTAAAAATATGACATGATCTGTTCGCTATTAAGGAGGTCTTTGTGGATGGCAGTTGGTCATACATTCCTTTGCACAATTACACATTGCCCCCTGTTCTAGGAACAGAGGTAGCATTATAACTGTAGCGTACGATTGCATTTGGGGTTTCAAACTGACAAAATAAAAATGAAATGCTAACACGAAACACACATGGGTAGCTCTCATACTTGTTCTGAACTTTAAATTTGATTTTATTTGTTTTGTTTTCAGGAGAAAGTAAATAAAAAAATCCCTTTGTCAAAATGGCAAGTTGGTTCAAGTACAAATAAACACACTCTTTGTTCTTGGTTTGTTCATATTTTTGCCCCAGGGTGTAGTTATTATCCTGAGTCTGGTCTTTATTGGAGTACGGATAGATTTGCACGTCTAGATATAAAGACGTCATTTTACTAAACCTTGAAAAACAGGTCTTGGATGGTTCTGAAAAATGACTTTGAAGGGCGAAGATTTTAGTAGCAACTAAACTTTGTGTGATGCTATCTGCATATGTAACACTTGATCGCATTGCAATAGAAATAATCAATCTGATTCTCCTTTTCCCCCCTTTGAAATAGAGGAAACTATAATTGCTTTATCCCTCCCAGCTTTTTCGATTTGCAACAGTTTGCAAGCAATGAAAACTTGTTTAAAGTTTTACTTCTTTAATTAAATATATAAATATAAGAGGTAGCTCTAGTCATATTTGGAGGTCTAATAATTTAAACCTTTTTCCAATGCGATTCCTATGGCATATCCACAAAGGTACAGTCCATTTATCTATTTATTGATTGATTTACTCATCTTCTTATTCTTGCAAAGGACTTTCATGTTGTCTGCCAGCAGGCATGGACTTCAAGGAAAATCCTCTTTAATATCAATGGGTGACCACACAAAATTTTAACACTAGTAACATCATTCCAGGCAATGTCCTTTGCTACATATGCATTGTTCCAAATATATGTCATAAAAATCAAAAAGCAGTGACTTCCCTCACATGGTAGAGTACGGTTTCGAAGTTTCTAATCTTATTTTACAGGGTTGTGGCACAGTTGCCAGCTATTTACAAGGCTTCGCTAATTACCATCAACCCATCACTATTTAAACTCATAGAAACCAAGAACACAAAAGCCACGCTGGGCTTAGCAAACAGATTACTGCTCTTAGAAGTACATGCAGATGCAATCAACTCGCTTGAATTACTTTATTGAGGCTGTGCATGATTTATCACTCTGTGATCCAAGAACTAACATTTCTTACCTATTTCTAAGCATGAATTCCAGTCTCATGCCAGCCAGATACATCATTACCACACACCCTGACTATATTTTTATGTACTTTACCGCAGTGAGTTCTTAAGTAAGTCCTGCATGTCCTTAATTTGATCTTCTCCCTGAATTACAGCCACCCAGACGGTGGTTCCCTGGAGGACTCTGACTGTTGTGGCAGCACTAATTTAAACCACTGACCTCCCAAATGATATTGTCTCTCTTTCTTCATCCAGATTTGTCCACATTCTCATTTGAGCACATATCTTTTCACCATGTTGTTCATCATGTCCCCTTTTTTCCCCCTGGAGAACCCCTGAGCTGAACAAAGATAATCTCACTGCATTCCTCCGTTTCCTCCTGGTGGGAGGTAGTGCTCTGATTCCAGTGATGAGCACATCTTGACTCGCGGCACTGGCCCATCTGGGTTCAATATGCCCTTGTCACTATTTCATCTATGCCTAAACAAATCTTTTGATTTGGGTAATCACAGACTGGAGTGTACAGTAATTATGTATTTTTATCCTAAAGGCATAAGATTCTACTACAGTTAAACTACCTGTGTTTGGAACTGAGCAAATTGATTTTAAGATTTGAAATCTAATCATCTGCCTTAGGAAGATATGAATAGAATTAAACAAGTAACAGTTGATTGTTTATCATTTGATAGTATACGATAACATGTATGTTACATTTTAGAATTTGCATTTTTGATTTTTTGGACAATCAAAAGACAAATATTTTTTCTAATGTGCCTCTGAGATTGTTCTCAAATAACAGGATTCAGTTTAATGCACAGCGTAAATGCTCATTTAAAAAGAGAGTTCATCCAAAAACGAACCTGTATGACTTTCTTTAATGCAACACAAGGTTCTGTAAATAAAAAAAAGAAAAAGAAAAGAAAACTTTAAAAGAATGCTAGAAAGTTACTTTTTTCCACTCAGTTAAAGTTTTTCAAATAAATGAAAAAAAAAACAGCTTAAACATTCAGCTAAACTTCTCCTTTTGTGTTCCTCACAAGAAAGAAAGTCATACAGGTTTGAAATGACAGAAGAGTGAGTAAATGATCAATTTAATCTTTTGCTGATTTAATGCACCCATACAAATTCATAGTGAAATAACAGTGTCCAAAAACATTTAAACAATATTTGTCTCTGGATTTTGGCATCTGTGGTTTTCCAGTGTAAGGTTTCAGTTTTAGATTGAATTAGTGGTGCTAAAGTGAGCAGAAGGGAAACTCAGCAGCTGTTGGTGCCCCCCAGGTGAGCGGGACGCCCTGATGGCTTAAGGCTGTCTGAGATAATGGCACTGTCTCACCCCTTCATCTCCCACTGTCTTTGCATCCCATACCAGAAAGAGTTTAATGATTAATCCTTCAAAGTGTGCTTGAGATGTCTGGGTAAACATTCTCTCATATTTCCTTCACCTAATCTCATGGCTCATTTTTGGTGTTTTGTTTTATTTGCAAGATGAGACTATCATATCACTTTGTAAAATTGTTTGGTCCTCAAGAATCCTTATAAAAGTGTTTCATACAGCTGTTACTGATAGACCAATAGAAACACTTTACAATAAGATTCAATTCACTGAAAATAGTTTTAATAGTGTCAAGAACAACCATTTTTACAGTATTTATTAAACTAGGTTAATATTAATTAATACTATTATTAATATTATTTTGGTAACACTTTACAATAAGGTTCATTAATTAACTACATTAGTTAACATGCACTGCACTTATACAGAATTTATTAATCTTTGTTAATATTAATTTCAACATTTACTAATACATTATTAAAATCTTGTTAACATTAGTTAATGCACTGTGAACTAACATGAACAAACAATGAAGAACTGTATTTTCATTAACTAACACTAACAAAGATTAGTAGATACAGTAACAAATGTATTACTCATGATTAGTTCATGTTAGTTCACACATTAACTAATGTTTAACTAATGAACCTTGTTGTGTTTATAGTTAATTCATGTTTGTTCAAAATACATTGACTAATAAAATTAAAATGTTATAACTACTTAAAAATCATCTAGTATATGTAGAAATGAACAAAGACTAATGGGTAAAAAGATTAATGCATTAGCTAGTGTTAACAGTTTTAACATTATGTTAAAGTCTTACTAAAATGTCATCAGATATTTTAATAGATTTAATGGTTAATGGCCACACACTGAAAGTAAATTTCTATAAATGGTAACTAATACTGTGTCATACCTCCCACTGAAAAAGAAAAATGAGTATAAGATTTTTTTTTTCTCTAGAAAATAAATATATATGTATTATATATATTTTTATTGTGTGTATAATTTACTGTATAAAAGTTTGCTGCACCTGCAACCAACAGAATTTCTCTGAAGAGACTGAACTTTTTTTTAAGTTAAGATTCAAATGGTCCCTTTAATATATGTACATAAGATTATATTAAATAACTGACATATTTAAACAAATATAATTTGGGCTGCAGTAAAAAAACTAAACAAATCATGGCTATTCACTGCTTCACATTTGAAGGGGATCATTATCTCATGGACAAAAGAACACACAAGAACAGGTGACAGAGGCCTCACAACAGCCCAAATTCCCACTGACTGTGGCCCCTTTTGGCCTAGCAGATGGCACAAGGCTTGTTGCTAGGGATAAGGAGTAAGGAATCCATTTTTTAATTCCAGATTATTTGCTTCAGCATGGCAAGCAATATCCAAAGCTTTCCCAAGGCCAAAAGGGGAGGAGGACGCATTGAGAGAAGACACAGGCCAGGTCAACAGTCACTTTTATAGGCAAAAGGACTTGTCAGTACAGCTGGCTGAGCTCGCTGAGGCCTCAAAGACACAGATTTGCTAAAAGTTGCTCTAGTTCGCTTGAGGTGCCTGAAAAGGGGGGCAAAAAAATGTTTTTTGCAGGTGAAAGATTGTTGGCTCTCTTAATTAATGAAAACATGCTCTACCTTTTTTGCTCTCAACTTTGTTGTGTAGAAAAACAACCGGTCCACTGGACACACACAAACATTGGATAAGTGGGGATTCCAGCCAAGAGGGAAGTGTTGGTGGTCTCCCAAGACGTTTGATGAAGGAGCTCTACCGCAGCAGCTGATATTTGTTTTGATCTCACCGATCTCTTTATCGGGCTCATTTGTAACAAGAAACAAAAACAGACTTTTTTAGTTCAGAGAAAACAGTCATGTCCACCTACACAAACCTAATGGGAATGATGTCAGATGTTAAGAGCCAAAATTAAAAGCACGATAAGAGCGTTCAACAAAGGATCTGGGAATGCCACAATTGAATTTCACAACTAATTTGTCACATATTAGCAAAATAGTACAAAATAAATCAATGCATTATAAACGGAAACAAGTCAGCTTGAGCAAGCAAGCTCATCAATATACCGTTAAAACGAAGATAGATTTTACCTATCCGTCTAATAGTTGGGGGTCTTCTTTGTATTCAGAACTATAAGTCTGTAACTTCTGGATTTCAACTATAAATAAAACTCAACGCCACTCCGGTGAGACAGACAGAGAAAAGCTTTTGTGAAAGTTTGAGTAGTTATGATGTAATGACAGCAGCTCTACACATAAATGCTTATGCACTGTATCTCAGCGGATCTGATGCCAAGACTACATTTACACTCCATTATATGCAAAAGCAATAATACATGTTTGAGAATGTGATTTAGTGCCCTTTCAGGGAAAAAGAAAATACTGAAAATACCAATGAAATGGTAGTACTTTGATAAACTCATTTCATCCTGAAACAATGCAATTTAATGCCTAAGACTGGATATGAGCAAACGACACTTCTTTGGCTAAATTAGGTGTCAGCAAATGACTACTGTGTTCAAGTAGGCCACCAATTTCCTTGTAGTGGGTTTCATATTAGTTTGTGCTAGTTTCAACTGAGAGTAGAAAAGAAATTTCCACAGTTTCAAAATGCTGTGTATTTACACATTTCTGTATTACCTGAAAGCAGTCAGTTGGAAATGTCTGCATGCTGAGTGGCACGTCGATAAAGTAAAAAAAAAAAAAAAGGACTTAATGTTTGGCTGGTTAATTTTTTTCAGGTTAATTATATGAATGTTCCATTTTAAATGTTCAAAATAACTTTTCTTTGAAACTTTCTGTTCATCAAAGAATCCTTAAAAAAAGCACAGTTTACACACAGATATTAAGCAGTACAACTGTTTTCTACCCTGATATTAACAAAAAATGTTTCTTGAGCACCAAATCAGCATATTAGACTGAATTCTGAAGGATCATGTGACACTGAAGACCAATGGCTATTAAAGACTCAGCTCTGCCATCAAGAGAATGAATAAACCTTGTTTAAAATACTTGAAATATTGCCTTTTAAAATTGTGAAATTGGCCTCGTTTTTGTATTTTTCCTTGTGTTGTCTTTAACGCCACTTTCTGTCCACTTCTCATCACTCGCTCCAGGTTACGGGAGCATTGCAGCCTCCACCTGTTTCCACATGACATCATTATAGCCCCGCCCATCGCATGCCATCATGTCAGCGGCCGTGTGCGACAAGTGCATGACAAGCAAACACCACACGGACAGGCTATTTGTCTGAACAGGCAGTTTGGCGTCTCGCAGTCTGCGTGAAGCCTCTTTCGTCATGTTACATTTCCTCCCTCTCCTCCGTTTCTTCCTTTATCTGTGTCCCTCGCTCTCCTCCTCTCGTTCCCTGCAGCTCAATTTCAGTCTCTTTCACATCCTGATTATAATGTCGTTATCTCATTAAAACGGCCATAGATGTAAGAGCGAGCGAGCTGAGTTTAGCACACAAGCAGTGTTTACCATGGTGAAGTTGAGGTACTTGTCATGTAAAGATAAAGCTTTGTAACTTCTAAGAACCAAATTCCCACATTCCCCAACCAGTACTGTTCGTCTGGACTCAGTCAGGTTGACAGGTACTTTAAATCGCCTTTATGTGCTGTATCTTTGCATCTCTGTGTGCTGTTTAATATTTTCGTTCAGCTGAAATAGAATTATGACTGTTGGATTTGTTCCATATAGATCTGCAAAGTATTTATCGCTTATTTCATTAATTTTTATAGAGCGGACAAATCTTTGCTAGCCACTGTCATCAATTACTCTAAGTTCCAGTGCTCTACCAGTGATTTATAGCCTAAACGTATCCATTTTTCTACTTCATTTTCTTTTGAAATATGGCTTTTATTTACTAACTGTTGCTCAGTGAATCTGATCGTAAAGAAAGAATGATTTTTTTGCTAACAAAAGAAGAGTAAAACACAACAGATGTGTACCATTAGAAAGGAGTTACTGGAACGGTCACAATTCAAGTGGGCATTGCAGTGCCAAAACACCAATGACGGAATACCACAGTGGATCAAAAGCACTACAATCTCATCGTGCTGTAATGAAAATGAATGATATTCTCACTTAGGTTGCTCAGGAGTACAGTAAGAGTTTTGAGAAGGGATGAGCGAGGTTACATTAGAACACTGTCTCTTTAGATTTAGCTATTGTATGATTGTGCGACTTGAAGAAAACCTCAAGTTGTCCAGCCCAGGCTCCAATATTTTGCTTGTTCTCTCCCTACACTAAAAATTGAGCAGAATGTTTATATAAATGTCAGATTAGTTATGCAGAACTGAGCTCTTGCTGACTTGCTACTTTGACCTCAAAGAGTCAAGAGAGACTCGCCGGTTTGCTGAATATTAAATTCAGAGGTAATTTGTTTAAAACGTATTCATGCAGCAAGCAAAATGATGTCTCAGAAATACATTAAAATCTGTTCTTATATGATTCTCAAAATACTATAGCATGGTGTTTTGTTTGTACCGTTTCCACTATTGTCTCTGTAAAGAGTGATTTATTGTAATTTTATAACTTATAATAACTGGTTTAGAACAGTTTTAACTGCATTGTTTAGATTTGGCTTTAGCAATGTTGTTTGTACATAAAAACCAGTTACTGGTCCTTTTGAGGGGACCCTGCCATTTATCATATTTTAATTCTCATGTTGAACACTCCCCTGAGACCTGTCCTTCCTCATCTCTCTCTGCAGCTCTTAAAGACTATTATTGTAAAAGAAAAAAATCTGAATGAAAATAGCAGGATTACCAACTCATATGTGTGATGGTTATTTTTAACACTTCAATTTTTAACCATTTAAGAGTGTGTCACTTGTCAACTAGTCTACTGAAGGGATTACAAACCACTTTGAAGACCTCAGTTTATAATCACATCTCTTTAAAATGTGTGCTTCTACAATGCTCTTTTGACATTGATGGTTTACACAGCACTAAATAGTGCTCTCTAATGCTATTTGAGAGCAACAATGTTAACAGAGCATCTTTCAAACCATTGCGCCCTAACCAACAAGCTACTTTAATTTTTAAAGATAACAGTATTTCAGAATATTACTGTTTTCACTGTATTTTTGATCAGATGCAGCCTTGGAGGTTCTTTCAAAGTTTTCCAGATCCCATAGTGTACATAAATAGATTACTAGATAAACAAACAGATATGTAAATAAATAAATAGCTACTGAAAAATGTAGTAATGTTGGTAGCGTTGTTACTTTTAGTTTGTTACTGCCCCACACTGGTAATATCAATTGTTTTGACATTGTGGGAAATAATAAGGAACTGTTACTTTTCTGATTGCACCATGTTTTCTAATGCAATGACGTTAGTTGAGTTGAAAACTCCATGTAACTAGATTTTAAATGAGCGCATACCTGCTGAAGCTGCACTTGACATGTTCATTCCTTCTTGACCTCATAGCATGTATGACTCATGCTGAATCAGATCATCTTAATAAACTCCAGTCACACTGGGAACAT
Organism: Zacco platypus; assembly: GCA_038088235.1. Lineage (NCBI taxonomy): Eukaryota > Metazoa > Chordata > Actinopteri > Cypriniformes > Xenocyprididae > Zacco > Zacco platypus. Next base: position 21,881,259 of record CM076081.1, on the reverse strand, counting down.
GCTAACCTATTTCACTGTTGGGAGGAATCTTTGGCATTAAAAAATATGGCGAGGAAATGCGCCCATCAGAGACCTCTAAAGCGTTGCAAAGGGGAGGATGTCATGCCGCGTATTTGCTACAACACTCAGAGGATGTGGCTTACGCACATTTTTAATTATCCTTGTCACCCTAAGGCCGGGCCTCAAATGTGTTTGTGTCTTTGACTTAAATGGTTCAAATGAAACTCATTTCCACAAACAAAAACCCGAAAAGTTTTCCTCACGTAAATCAAATGCGCCGAGCGCCCCGCAGCTCTCCTCCCTGTCACTTTCCTCAGAGCCCTTTGGCAGGGGCTCGCAGTAACTTCTGGCCACGTTCTGGAGGAGATCCACCCCGGGTAATTGTGGCCTCCTAATTGCCCAGGCACCGCTGGGCTTTGTGAAGGGAGACAGCGGCCCGTGCTCGCCGGCAGCCCCCCCTCTAAATGAATGCCATGTGCTGGGAGTGAACGCCCGAGTGAGTGGCTGCGCCGGAACGTTCTTTGAGGTGGCGCCGTGACGCCTCCGGCTCCATCGCTCCGGCCCGGCGCTGCCAAGAGCAGCATAGTTCAACTCTTACGTCTCTCAAGACACACCTCTCTCTCTGTTTCTGTCTCTCTCTCCTGGTTTATTCGTTCTTTTGGTTCTTTCTAGCTGTCTGTCTCCATAACACACCCTCTCCTTCTCTCGTCCTGTTTTTGTCTTTGGCCATCTCTGTTCCTCTCTCACTCTTTATTCTAATCTGTTTAAATAATATTCATGGGACATTACTGCTCATTAGCAACAAAGTTTGACCCTCTCTCTCTCTCTCTCTCTCTCTCTCTAGAAATGGGGAATGCCGGCCTCAGGAATGCGAGCCTGTGCCAGCCTCTCTGGATAGGCAACCTTGCTGGTTTTTCTCTTCACTGTCCCTGGCTTCATCCAAGATTCTCTGATGTCAATCAAAGCGCTTGACATCTGGGAGGCTAGTTAGCACACCAGTGCTTAAAGTGAACACGTGTTCGGTGGGAAACCCTCATGCTGCTGTCCAGCTCTCACACACATGCACACAACACTAGGCCCCTTTAAAGGGCTGTAGTATGCTCTAAAACTGTATGCATATTGCTCTACATTCAAAATTGCAGCACTGTTCTGTACCCTCTGCATTTTTCTTCATAGTATTGTATATGGTGTTGAGATGCGTTTTGGTTGAGGGAGACACATTAGCATACATATCTGCATTTATAGCATTTATAATCCATCTCTTTTGTTAACTTTTGACTACTTCTGTCCAGATTTCTTTGAAGGGAGGGTCTATGGGCGGGTAAATGTATGGCTTTTTCAGATTTTTTGATCTAATGGACGAAATAAGCTCACGCAATTTATGTATGAATGCATCGAAGATGATGGAAAAACACATGGAGAGCAGTAGCTTTCGTTTCTGCTCAGATAGCCGCAAGAACACATCGAACACTTTGAGTGCATGTTAGAAATCAGGAGTGGTAAGAGATTGTGCTTGGTATGTTTTTTAGTCTTCAAACCAAACTTGGGTCTTTGGCCGACAAACACTTGTCATTATGTTTGTCTGTTAGGTCAGTAGGCAGAAAGTATAGACAGTCTTTTGTTGAAAGTGCTCGAAAGTGGACGAGCTCAAAACATTTTAGACTCCATTTACACCTGATCTGAAATCCAAAATGCTTCTTCATACTGGGTGTAAATGGCCATAAAAGTGATGTGTGCAACAAATCTATATATGGATGTATGGAAGGATGGAACGAACGAACCATGGTAGAAAAACACTTAAAACCCGGACTGCATTACCTGTGTTGAATTTCTTTTCTATTCTAATCTGTTCTATTCTTATTGTCACAACAGACAATGACAAAAAAAGGTAATTGGCAAATCTCATCCTAAAAGGCTCAATTTAATCAGAAACAATGCAGTCATCTCTGATGTGTTCGAGTTTTGTAATGTGATCAAAGGTGTTGGAAAATAGAAGTATGGTGTCTCAATATGCATCATGGGAAACAGCATGACTAAAATCTGTGTTCTCGTTGTTGTATAAATGGGGGATTTTTACAGCGAGACTCGCCAACATTTTTTACTCCTTCCCAAAAATCTTTACGAGATAGGTGCATTTTTTCCCAGGCTAGAACAACAGCCCTGTTCCCTGTGGAACTGAGTGACTGACTGTAAGTCTCTCACACACACAAACACACAAACACACACATCAGACGTCCCCCCCCCCCCACGGAGGGGCAGGAAATGTCTAAAAATAGACTCGATTAAAGGTATGTTATGGCAGGGACACATGAGAAGGATGTACTTGTGTAAGAGAGAGATTTGCTCCTCAGCATTCCTGCCTCTGTTTCTCATGTGAAAGTTTGGGAAAGAGCCCAAGCAGCTGAGAAGTGGCCCGTTTATTTTCCTTTAAGGTTCAACATTCTCTGTGTCACAGTTCAGAGAAAAGAGTTGTGTATGTGTGTGTGTATGTGTGTGCACGTGCATTTCAAACATGTTAGTTGTTTTTAGAACAAAGTAGTGGCGTGTTTCCTGTACAACACCTTTCTAGTCTAGTCTTGTCCAGTCTATTCTTGTCTTTTCTGTTCTAGTCTATTCTATTTCAGTGGTTCTCAACTGATTTTACCTTGGGACCCAGATTTTACATTAGTGGTGACCTAACACAATTCCAAAACTTGTATCGTACCAAAGCAAACAAAAGTTAAATTAAAATTATTATTGTAATTATTAATTATTACAGCACATACTGAATAGCGACAGACCCACTAATTGAGAACCATTGTTCTATTCTATTCTATCCAGCTCCAAACCTCTGTTATTGACTTCTCAATTTTTTTTATTTTTTTTTTGCATTTAGGGTGAGCAGATGTGCATGGCCATGCATGTGTGCGCTGTGCTCTATGTGTGTGTGCAAACACCCCCGTCTGCGCTGCACCTGAGAAGCACTTAATGAACGGAAACCTTGTAAAATTATCTTTGTTACAGGCACTCAAATAAAAGCACTGCCTTCCAAATTTCAGTAATTTCATCCTGCCAAAGGCAATACAGTCCCTCTGCAGCCTCTCTTTTTCATCATCCTTAAATCAAGCCTTTCAAATCTGATTAGAGATATCCCTCCGATGAACGTATACAAATGAAACGTTTGATGAAATCTTGTGCGGCCCTTCTCACTCAGAATTTTCATACGCACGTTTATCTCTCTCGACACCCAAGAGAAGTCAAGAAAATGTTGAGCACACATTTCTAGGCAGGATCATTTGGGGCAATTACAAACACATGGCACCGAAGGGAGGAATAAATTGTAATTTGAGTGTATTGGCTGAAAGCACAGAAGGCATTTCAGGAGACGCTGTACCTGCAGATATGCTAGATATGAAGGATTTCTCCGAATGCATGTTTTTAAAAGTGTCACATGAATTTTCCAGCTCATTGGCTGACTTGCTGTTTTATCTTTACCACTTTCGCAGTGTTTGTTTTGACTCCATCATTCCTGCTCCAATGTTGACAGAATCAAACTGACTTCTACCGAATGGTGCCACTAGATGAGGTAAAGGCCTTTTCGCACTCACGCTGCATTCGAAACCAGAACGCGAGCCAGAGCGAGGGACGCCACATCTGGATCTCTCTCCTTGTGAAATTAGTTCAAAGACTCACAGCTCCTTGATTATTTAAACATTGTTCAAGCCAATTGAGGCGCCTTCTTTTCAGAGGGGATGGAACTGTATAAAAATACACCGCAGTCACTTCAACACCCCTGTAAGAGCACGGAAAAGAGGGGGGAGCGGAAAAAAAAGAGAGAGGCTCCATACGGAGGACTTCTGTGGGCAGCGTGTGTTTGCTTTGAATCCTCTCAAGACATCACGTCGCTTCGGGGAGCCTTTTGACGTGCTCTTTACTCTTCGCGTGAGGCTTTGATGTGGTCTGGATGAGGGTTATGTAAATCAAACCCAAAAAATACCGAATCACGCTCTAGATTTGAGCCTCTACAATACTGTTGTGGTGGATAGAACATTAGAACAGATTGTAATGAATTATACGCGAGCGCCAACTCGCCCAGAACGAAAACTGAGACCGTTAACGGTGAATAAAGACACAGAAAGTTTGTGACACCGTGCTTGTTTGTGTTAACGAAATGTGACGCCAGCTCTTTCTCCGGCCGACCTCCAATCCTACAAATTTGGTTGAACCGAACTGAGCTATTTTAGGGCCAAGGTTCGAAAGTCTGTTGTGACTTCGATGTGGGAAAAGTTTGTCCTCTACACTCCCCTGTCGCCTGATGCATTCCAGCTCAACAAGTCGAAGAGTGTAAGGAGTGTGGTCTAAAAATGAGTATTAATGTGTAGTATGTTGACATAAGGGATTTAGAAACGTGAGAGTCAAGCCATCACTGTTCAAACAGGTCAGTGTCACTATCTCACACACGTAGAGCGCAGGAAGACTTCCTCCTCGGCCCTCTTTCTGCCTCGCTTGTATCAGAGGAATGGCATTCCTGAGCCATTTCATTGCAGAACAGGAAGTGGGTCCGGGGCCAAAAATGATTAGGGGCTGGGGAAAACATAACATCCCCAGTGCCTGAGTGCTTTGGTGGGAGTTTTGTGGCCTGACACTGTGTCAAACACATGTGAGATAGCAGTCCCTACACTTAAGAGACCAGATCCATGGCGCTCCGGCTGCGGTACCTGACTCCCACCCTGAGAAAGCAGCCATAGTCCAAGCATCGGGGGATTCTACACAAACAAGGCATTGTAAGGAATCAAAACTGTGCTGTTGATTTTGTAATAACAATACGTTGGATGTGTCTCAGTGTTTTACAATACAAATGTAGTCTAATTGAGATATATTAGGCAATATGTAATTACTAGGTAAAGTAAATTGACGTATTCCTCCTCAAAAGGAGAAGAAAACGATATTGTCTTTCTCAACACGCTCTGAACTCGGAGATTAATTCAGTCTTTTGTTACATTAACAAAACATCAGCGCTATTAAAGTTGAAAATAACCTACTTTATTGCAACGCTGATATAACATCTTTTTTTTTCAAAGCCAAAACGGCATCAATCGATTGCAAATGCATCACATGTACATGATGGAATACCAGGAGCTCAACCGATTTTACATTCGACTTGTGTTTCCCGCGCAGTTTGGGATTATGCCCCATCCAGATCCACTTGGCAGGATGTGTGCCTCAGTTATTAATATTCCACCAGAGCTTAGAGAAAATAAACTCCCTGTCAGAGCGTGTTGCCATAGCATCTGTGGCCGCCACAGAAGTCAAACTTTATTTGGCAGGTCCAAAATGGCTCCGCATGGCTCATTGTTCTCAATGGCTTCATTTTACAAAGAGGCCTCTTTTCAGTAGACGTCAAATTTCCGTTTATTTGCTCTCTACATTAATCATGTTTTTTATGAACAGAGCATAACTTTTTTGTCTTGTTTTTTGAGAAGAGGAAGAAAGGCCAGCAAAACAGGAAGTTTCTAGCAGGGCATGAGACAAAGAATCAAACATTTTTAACAAATAAAATATAAAGTGTCGCTTCACAGTCCTGCTGCTTTTAGCCTATTTTGCACATATCAAGCATGTCCATTTTCTTCCTGCCTACCCAATTGAGTTATGATAGATTAGGCATAGACTGCAATAAATATTATATATTATGATCTCTGAAAATTAAATTTTCCAGTTAAAATCTCCCATTAGTATGAAACTGGAGATTTGTTCTATACAAAAATAGTTGAAATGCCCTACCTGCCAAAAAGTCAATAAGATTTATATTTAAAATAAATGCTGTTCTTTTTAACTTTCTATTCTTTAAGAAAAATCATTATAAATGGTATAATAGTTTCCACAAAAATATTAAACAGCATAACATTGATGATAATAATAATAAATGTTTCTTGAATCAAAACCCATTACATTGATTTCTGAAGGATCTTAAGACACTGAATACTGAAGTAATGGCTGATGAAATTTCAACCTTGCCATCACAGGAATAAACTACATTTTAAAGTGTATTAAAATTGAAAACAGACATTTTAAATTGTAATATTCATATATTACAATATTACTGTTTTTACTGTATTTTTGAACAAATAAATGATAAAACCTTGGTGAGCATAAGAAAAAACTGACCCCAAACTTTTGAACTGTAATGTGCATGCATTATATGTATGCTATATATTTATGGTTGTGGTTCTATGCAGATAATTGGTCCATGCTTCATGGTTTTGTAGCTCTTTTCATAAACAAATATCTTTCTTGCATAACACTTTGCTCAAAGGTGCGACAACACCATTGCAAATAATGCAGGAAACAGCATTTTGTGAAACAGTAAAGCAGCAATTGCCATGATTTATTAATGTTGCAGTGCATGCTGGGAATTGGGGTCCTCGCCCAGCACAGCATGCATCAAAATATAACAAGGTCAATTTGTGCACTTATTATACTGTGAATTATAAATGGAAAAATCCTCTTTTTATGTGTCCTTTGTTTGAATACTTAGTTTCATTGTATAACTATATACTGCATAATAACATTCATAATTTAAAACGTAATTATTTATTACAAGTGATGTATTGTATAGTAAAAGAGATCTGCAAAGTGAGCCAAACAGCAGGATGGTGAGAGGAGCTTCAGTAGAGGAGGACAAGGATTTCCAAGTGTCTCAGGCAGGCCAAATGTATTGTTCTTGCTACGAGACAGGCTGAAGGAGTCAGGAGCCAAGGAATACACTTTATAGACACAAATACTCGTAAATTGGGAATGTCACCTTAAAGTCAGGGCATTTTTATTATTGTTGGTGGAGCTGCTGAGAGCCTCTGATAGTTTATTCTCCGAGACTCCAGCCGTTCCCAAGTCCAGGAATCCACGGTGTTCCTCTTGCCTCTGTGTGAGGGGATGACAGGGTGCCAGGGGGCACTCACTAGACCTTGGGGTGATTGATGGCTAACAGCTAACCTATCTGCACACGGGACAGGATTATGTTGGTTTTCATTAGAAAGATTGAATTCACTTCTGTTACGAAATAGTTTTGTTTTGTAAAGGGGGATACTTAGAGTGAAGGTATTGTGCTAGACAGTTTAATGAATGCTGCTAAATGTGGTGAGAACTGCTTTTCTTGCCAAAAGGGATTCTGTGGAAGGTTTGATGTCATTAAAATTTGTGGTCGCTCATTTTTATTATTTGCCCACTTGAATGTTTGACTGAGTTTGTTGTGGTTGACTAATTGAATCTGCAAAATCTTTGTGTCTAAAATATAACGATGACACTTCTAATGGTATCTGTTTCTGTTATTTACATTTCTATAGAAGCAAATGAGTCACGCTTGGCAGGATAGATAGATAGATAGATAGATAGATAGATAGATAGATAGATAGATAGATAGATAGATAGATAGATAGATAGATAGATAGATAGATAGATACTGTAAATATGATCTAAAATATTGATTCAAATGGGCTATTAAGTGGATTACAAAAGTAAAAAAAAAAATGTTTTTGCACAGGTTTATGGTTCATTCTGTGATCAAAAAAAGCAGTCTATAGCTGATTTCCCCTTGCTGCCAAGTGGGATAGGGGCAACAGACAAAGGAAACATTCATATATTCCAATTAGATTTGACACACTTCACTGGCTCCAGTGTGTATGGGGGTCGGAAGGTCCATTTGCTGTCTGTTTTCCATTTTTGTTGGTGTCTGCAAATTAACAGAGAATGAGTGTGTTGCGTTTTTATTTTACCTCTTTAATTATGAGAGTGTTTGAAATGCATGCACACACGTAGAGCCTTTAATAATTTGTAGTGAAGGAGTCTTGGATGGAAATTGCATTTGTTTGTAGAATATTGTTGACCAACGCAAACATATTCAGACATGTACTTTGGTATATTTATTAGGTGTTTTGAGATGCATACATTCTCAATCTATCTAAATAAATGAAATCAATACATAATATTCACGATTTATACTTCACATGAATCAATCATTTGTACTGCACAGGATTCTCAAGGTCCAAGTTTTTTGAGTTCACAACAAAGACTCAGCTTGTGCAGGGGGATCTCATTTGTATTTGCACAGTATTTGTATGTAAAGTGTACGCATACACTTTTTTTGTGTGTGTTTGGATGCTGAAACTACCATGAATGAATAATAAATAATGGTAAATACCACTAATGGTAATTCATTTTGATAATATGGATAGATTCTGATTGGATGATCCATGTTCAAAGATGTTGTAGAATGAACCACACATTCTGTATTAATACAGCATGTTGCTACATTGGTTGGTAACCACAAAGAGTTTGGATCACATTATGTGGGGGGAAGAATTGCTATTTTGATAATTATTAAGTAATTTAGCATATTGCTGTTGCCGCCATTTTATTATGCAAAAGCCATTCAAATCCTTGCATTACAGTGATTTTCACCTCTCTGCTTTGTGTTATGCTTAAAAACACTTCTTTCCTATAGTAAAGTCATTGTAATGCACATCCTCTCGTGGCTTATTTCTTTTACTGTTGTCAGCATTTCATAATAAAAGTATAGTCATTAGTACTTAAATGGGTGAATTTAATTATCAAAAATACAAACTTATTTTTGATGTTTTTTTAAATGAGCTTTTTGCTCATTGCTCATAATTTTTAATTCATATTCTAGAAAGCTGAAAGGATTTGTAAATGTGTATGTCTCTACAGTTCTTCACACATGAAAGGTTTTACATTTTAGATGCCGTCAATACATTTATGCATTTATACTGTACGAGTAAGTTATAAAATCTACATGTAAATACTAATGAGATCACAGTAACTGAACCTTAATTATGGACCATGGCAAGTTTAATTTGAAGGCAGTTGAGGTAGAGATCATACCTCCATCTCTAGTTCAGCTCTCGTTCTCTGCAGTTAACGTGGCTGTGTTTCTCAAAACAGTAACTCAAACCTTTTTTGTGCTGTAAGCAGCCTCGCTTCAAATAAGGTAGACCACAGACCAGTGCTGTCAACTCCACACAGGTTTGTCAAATGTCAGCCAAGCCACGGTGCCGTTTTCAAAGGCACCACAGCTCAAATTATATGTCAGATGAGAAGTCTTAAAACTGTTGACGAAAAAAAAAAATGAGGAGAAGAGGCTGATTTGGTACGGGCTGTTTTATTTTTCAGCCCTGTTTTGGGAAGCCTCCCTCAAATACCTGTGGAGGCCAGAGATGAGGGACTAACTACAAAACCTCGACTGGATTTTAGACAATTGATTGTGTTTTATGTCAAGAGGTAACGATTTCAAAACCACAGCTGTGCATAAACATGCTATTTAGTGGAAATGACAATTTAACTACTTTCCATCATTTTTCTCTTGAAACATATCCATGCCTAATCAACAGGCACAAATGGCAAGGCCTATGAATGATGCCATATTTCAAAGTGACAAGTGTACATAGTCCATTCCAATCATATCATGTTTTGTGACAGTATTTTACAGTGAAATGACATTTGGAGACAAAATTCAAAAACACCGAGCCTGACATTGATCAATTGATGGGCGATGAGGTTCAGAAAACGTATTAGAACAAGAATATGACACATTCCTGAATTTGACAACTTACAAGCAGTGCAGCGGTAGTTTGACATGCTGCAAAAACAGCCGGAGGAGTACAAATTAGTGGCCATACTGTGTTCATGGACTGAAACCTCAGTCACATATACAGTGGGTTGAGAAAACAAATGGATGTCCAGAGGAGCCAACCAAAAGTGTGGTAACGATTGGTTGGTCTGAGGACTGAGCTGTCGTGGAGAAAGTTCAAACCTCAGTGCTTTCACATTCTCAACAGCCCATAGTGTGGCGTGACCCCATCCACCGCCCCGTTCCCCACTGTATCAACACACTGAACGACTGTACACTACTCATGGCTCAGGAGGCCATGAAATTATAAAAATGTGTATTAACTACTGGATTCTATATCAAGCGCATTCTCCACAGCCCTTGAGCAAATAAAGGCCTTAATATCTTTTTCTTGGAAAGGGTTTCTCCTTTTGTCTGCTGACGCCAGGAAGCTTTTCGCAACAGGGTGAAGGAAGCAGGGATATGAGGTCACAGGGCCTGCGTGAATGGGTGTGACTGGTAGGAGGCATCAGAGGCTCGCTATCACATTCCCTGTGAGAGGTTCCTGCATTCCAGGATTGAGGCTGAGGTCTGGCACATGGATGCTCAGTTAATTTTACACTCCGTGCTTATTTCACTTGGCAGGCAGTCTGAGGATCTTAAATGCGATTGCTGACCATGATGGTTAGCATCCTTTGACCGCTGTTTTCAAGTGTTCTATCAACCTGATCATTTGAGTGGTGAATATCAGGCAAGCGGTTTCAAGGCGCTTAAGATGTATGTCCAGGGTCATGCTGTTTTAAGAAGAGTCACACAATTGATTTATACTGTATTTGTCACTTTTGCTTGGACTGTATGCTAACAGACAGACAGACAGATAGATGATAGATAGATAGATAGATAGATAGATAGATAGATAGATAGATAGATAGATAGATAGATAGATAGATAGATAGATAGATAGATAGATAGATAGTGTAAATATGGTCTACAATGTATATTCAAACTAGGCTATTAAGTGGATTACAGCTAAATGTTACAACATCTGTGGAACTGATTTTGGTGTCACAACATAAAACAACACATACACAGACACACATGTCCTCAGATGAGCTTGTAATTCCATGGATAAATGCTTTTAAAAAGCTAAGTTATATATTTATTTATTTCCCTTCACTATTTGCAGGACGCTTACAGTAATCTGATTATATCTTCAGCATCTGAGCGGGTTTTCAGGGCCATACATTGCTGTCTGCCTATCACCCTTTGAACATAATGCAGGTATGATTGAAAAACACATCCAGTTGTGCAGCATGTAGTGCGATTTTATTTGAGAGCAGGGAGGACCCTGGTAAATCCCAACCTCTTGGTCCATCCTCACAGGCTCCACTGATCTGTGGCACTGCTCTGAGATCAGGCATGTTGAGACCATTGTGTATCCCTGAACAGATGCCTTTCTTCCGGGCATGGTACTGAGGGAACACGTTTTTGTTGTCACAATTTCTGAGGCGCAAAAAGGTTAAAACAAGCCATAAATCCATGTAATGCCTCCAAATGCCACAAATCTGGAATAGCACATCTATTTGGCAGATGTTGGAACAAAGTGATACAGAAAAAAAAAAGGCATAGGGAAAATGTGGGAAAGCATATTTCCTTCATTTGGTAGCTTTAGATGGAGAATTGCCCTGTAACGATATGTTAAAGTGAAAAAACACATTATGGTATGAGTGAAGTCTGTGCATGATTATACGTTTCTGTGAATTCAGAACCTTTCATGCATTAACAACAAAGACAACCATGCCTATTTAAAACACTGGTGAAAGGGCAGAGGATATACATGTCTCGATAAGAACATCCGCCGTAAGAGAAATGTAGCATTATAGTCATCTGTTAATGACCTTGATGCTCTGGAAAAATAATAGCATCGCATCTCAGACATTTCTGTAACAAAGGCAACGATCATCTCCGTTGAGTGAAAAGAGTGGAAAGTGATCCATGAACTGGAAAGCTCCCTCAGCACTGTTAAATTAAATGAGTTTAAACTTTTATGAAAGAGAGACACCAAATTATAGCTCAAATACTTCCATCGACAACATATAATTTAAAATTCACCAAGGAGATGTCTCTGCTGCCAAAGAGTGCGGTTTTCTTTTGAATGTTTTTCGCATATGACAGGCTGCAATTATTCAATCCCAGTAAAATGTCACTGATGTTTTTAAACAGACATGCGCCTCTCACCTCAATTAATAAGTCTGTTTCATTTTCTAGAGTTTTTACCACGTTTCAGGTTGTTTTAAGTTACATTTGCAGAGAGGAGCCTCAGAAATGCTTCAAAAAGCTAAATAATGGAACAATAATCATATCAAATTTGTGGTGAGACGCTGCAATGTAGTGGGTATACTTACTTCAGCCTAAAGTAATTCAAAACTCTTCCAGTTCATTGGTGGATTCGTTAAAGAGTCATTTCATCTAAACAGGAATTGTGAAGCATTTTCCAGAAAGGCTGCTCAACTGATAATTTTAAGGATCATAGCTACATCTTCAAGGACTTTCTGGATTCATCAAGCTCTCCTTTGATTTAGTGGTAATGCACCATACAGTGTAAAATTCTGGGTTCAGTGCAAGTTAAGCTCGGTAAACTCTATTTGTGAGATTATGTTGATTAACACAAAAATCAATTTGTCCATCATTGTCTTCAAAACAGTTTACAGTAAGGCAATTGAAGTGAATGGGTCCAATCCATAAATGTTAAAATATTCACTTTTTCAATAATCCTGTGACTCTGGATATGACAGGCAGTTTGGAAATTTGATGGAGGGATGGATGGTATTGCCACAAAATATAAACATTATGTTTAAACATGATTTTTGTGGGAAAATAAGTCACTTTTAGTCATTTTCTAGGTTAAGTTACAGTACATCCAATTTACTTTGTCGCCATGGCTAAAACCCTAAAATGACCATAAAAATTACAAGACAAACTGTAATAATTAACATTTTTTTAACACAAGAACAATTTAAGGACATTAATAAAATGATTAATTTCACCTTACTGCTTTTAACTGCCAAATTGTGTCCCCTTTATTTCCATCTTAACTGTAACCTCATTTTTGTCTTGGTGTTTTTTTTTCTTTTTCTTTTCTTTTTTTTTTAATTTTATTATTTTAAATAACGAGGGACCAGTCAAAATTATTTAATGTGGTAACAAACACTATACCACAAATGCTGTCAATTGAGCTTAACTTGTATTAAACCCGGAATATTAATTTAAGGAAATTCGAACAGCAGGGAATGCGCATCAACTGCACTAGACAAATGATTCTGGATGGGGGTGGATGGATGAGGTTTTCAGAAGCTGAGTGCTTTGTCTATGAAATGGGACTTCTGAATTGCTTCAGTTTAAATAAATTTTAAACTCACTGCTGGAAGCCAAGACTGTGATCAGAGGTTAAACTGGGCACAGAAAGGTGGGGGACTGTAAGTGGGCACCCATCCATCATCTAAGAGCTGCATAAATAGAGGTTTAGATGCTGAATTATGGCACCAAAGCTGAGATTAAACTAGCCCTCAGTATAAATGGGATTTTGGGAGCTCGGCCCACTTAGCTCATGTCCATAGTGACTGTCACCTTGTTGTGATTTGCAGGGTGTCCCCTGTTACATGTAGCGTAAACACTCACTCTTTACAGATAGTCCTGCATGCTTTCCTCCACTCTTTTAAATTCACAGATCTCGCCCACTGCCTGCAATTGGCAGCATTAACCTACCTCGTCTCTTGAGCTGTATGAGTCTTGCGGTGGACTCCATATCATCTGAACTTTTAATGGAATGGAATCTGATTGGTTGTGGCTGTCCTGAAGTTTTGAATGACAAAACCAAAATCCTTGCCTCAGGATTAGAATCATCATCCCTTCAGTGTGCTGACTATGATATCAAAGCAGCGAGTGATGACAGGATGCCTTCTGAGACAGAAAGGGCATTGGAAAACACATGGCCTCTTTTATGTTCCAGGCGTTGATATTTCTTAAATGAGCAGATTTTTTTTTCTTTTTTTTTTTTTGTTAAATTTAAAACTTTTTTTCACTTTTGAAGTTTTAAAACTTGGAAAATTTTTATCATGCCTTCAACATTTATTTGCGTTACTTTTAAATGCCTTTAGATGCCTTATATTTCATTATTTTGCCCTTGTACCAAACCCAAACTTTTAATATTAAAATATGGTGATCCATCATATATTAACCATTTCAATCATTCATTTACAATACAAATCATTGTATTGTAAATGAAATAATTTAATATATAATACTAGAATATTACACAATGCAACTATTAATTAAGTGTGAATATTTACGATACATAAAATTAATTTTTAATTTTTTTAAATTTTTAATGACAAAACATAAAATATCTTAACGCTAGGGTTACCCATAGAATCCGTTTACTATCCTCTTAAAAAAAAAAAAAAAAATGTTAGTGACATTTCCAACATTGAAAGTTATCTAATATACTGCATCATTTGAGATGTGCTGGAATTTTCTGTTAGTTCATAAAAAAGAGAATTTTCCTATGATGCATGTACTGTAAATCCATTGTTAGTAGACAAATAAACTATAGAGAGCATGAAAAGTGTTTTAGAGTTACTGTGAGCCCACAGGGCTAATTTAATTTATTAATTTAGGAGAAGCATATTTTTGAATGAATTTTATTCCTCTTATTATGGGAAGATTCATTCCTGATCTGAAAAATATGTTGGCACACACACCCTCGTGAAGATGTACAATATGAAGACCTCCCTGCTTAGATAACCATGGAGATCGGTAAGGAGGTCACACTGAACTCTACATGAGATTAAGGGGAAAAAAAAGCATTTTTATCCATGGTTGTCTTGACCGGCTGTTCAATTTCAGCACGACACGTCTGGCCCCAGCTCACCGACAGCAATATGCCCAGTACATCTGTATCAGCATACTGAACACTTCTTGCATCTGACCGGATTAGTTCAGATGTTCACAGGGACAAGAGCCCCGTGCTCTGGAACTGCCGACACAGGTGGCGTCCTGCTCTCAATCCCGTCCTAAAACGGCTTTACAGCTGCCTGTCAGAAATAAAAAAAGAGGAGGCAAAAACATCTGTCCGGAGATTGCTTTTTTAAGACTGATTAATGAAAATAAAGCTGCTCCACCAAATCCTCTACCTTGTCTGAGTAGTTTTTCCAAGTTGAACGTCCATGTGGTGAGATAAAAAAAAATGTCAGGAGTGAAGAGGTCTTGTAAGCCTGGGCTAAATCCTTGGCCTGCTGGCTTAATGTGTGGCTGTCTGATGTTATAAGGTGTATTAGAGGTCATGTAAATGCTGTATATTGGTGCACTTTAACTGTTTTCAATGTTGATGTGTTGTTGCTATTGTCTTGGGCTCCAGAGATCTGATACCATTGTTTTTTGTTGAGAACATAACCACTGCGTCTTTATTTGCAGAAACATAGCCCACTGTGTTTGGTATTATGTATTGTTGATGAATGACTCTCCTAAACAAAGGTCTCTCACGCACATGTGAAAGTTAATTGTAATAGTGAATATGTTGAACATAATTAAATTTATTTTATACTTACCTAAACTGGTTTTAAAAGAAGAAAAATCTGACATTGAAAAAGCTATTAGCAATCTTTGTATGGTGGAATTGAATTATCATTGAATGCAGTGAAATGTACTACATTTTGAAAGAAAAGAAAAAAAAAAGCTCTGGGGACTCAAATTTTCCACCGATTCAAAATAATTATGATTATTTTATTTTGTAAGTATATTTGTATTTTTTAAAATGGCTGCTACTTTTAAATTATTTAAAAATTCATCAGGGGTTAGGGATTTTTCGAACTTTATAAGCCAGCTGTTCTCTCTCAGGTCCTCTGTACAAGAAGGCCATCAGGTTGTTTCTGGTTTATTCATCATTGATTCTTTGGAGAGTCATTTTAATGTTCTGAGTTCTCCTTAAGAGAACATGCTGGACCATAGACCTCCACAGGTGGGAAATGAATTAGAGGAAGCAGAGTTCATTGTGCAGTGCATACAGTTTTGATTCCAGCTGAGAGCTCTTTGTATGTGGTCACTAATGGCTGCTGAGAGCCCCTCACTTGTTGGAGGTGTTGATACAAAGGCCATATCAGGCATGAGTATAATCACAGTTTGTTCATGCACTTACTGGGAACTGCATTCTTCACACAGGAGTTTCACAGCACACTCAAAACAGAGTTCATGTTACAAAGCAGTGCATATAATCCAACTGATGAAAATCCTAAAGACATTTATTATGGTTTTTTTTTGTTCTTTTGAAACTTTCTATTCATCAAAAATTCCTGATAATGTATCACAGTTTCCACAGAAATATTAAGCAGCATAACTGTTTTCAACATTGATAATAATAAGAAATGTTTCATGAGATATTTCACGAGACAATCGTCATATTAGAATGATTTCTGAAGGATCATGTGACACTGAAGACTGGAGTAAATAGCGTTTGCCTCACAGGAATAAATTACATTTTAAAATATGTTACAATTGAAAAGTTATTTTTTAATTGTATTAATATTTAATAATATTACAGTTTTTTTCTTGTAGTTTTGATCAGTAAGCATAGGAGTCTTCTTTCAAGTACATAAATTCTTACTGACCCCAAACTTTTGAAAGATAATATTACAGACATTTACAGTTTTTTTAAATCGCAATAAATGCCACAGTACAGTGACAGTCCTTTTTAAACCATCTCAGAGCGTCAGTATCAATTAAAATGCTATGTTGTAGCATGACAGTTGAGTCTTAATATCTTGAAATCTTTAAAACAAATATAACAAAAAATGTTTTCTGGGTAAATCAATTTTCCCTTTCTGCTACTGACAACATTACTTTCTTACTTCCCAATATGTTGTTTGGAAAATGGTGAATAGATGTGTTAAGATGGTCAGTGTGATTAGCCTGTATTACTTCTCTTCTAAAACTGACAAATCCGCCGTAACCCGTCATCCAAGATAACATGCAGAAAAGTTGAAGGACACACTGCCAGAGAGAAATTACCAATATTTCTACTTAAAGAAGCACTCTGGGACTTCTTGATGTGTGCGCTTAACTGGCTGGCTCATCATTTCTGATTACACTAAAAGCATCTGACACATGCTAATTATATTCAATTTATCAACATTTGTTTGATTACTAATGACATGGGTGTCACGAGTGGCATGTTTTCTCATGATGTGTTCACTGTCTTGTCCAAATGAGCTGTTTTTTTATTTTACCCTGCAGAAAAGCTTCCTGTAACGAACTAGCTGGCCCTTAACGCTTCCTCATTTGTATATCACTGATGTTAGCGCAGTCAGCTTGAGATGTCAGGCAACTGGAAAAAGAACACAGTGCTTAGAGCACTTATCTGGGATGGAGTGAAATGACATGGTCTCCAAGTGAAGCATGGAATAATTTCGAGTCGCTAACAGCAAAGAGTCCAGTAATGTACTGGAGAACTTCTAATTCGTTGACGTCCCGCAGTCCACAAAAGAGCATGTTGCTTGTTTCTCACAAGGATTAGGTCGATAGTTGGTTCGTCGGTTCAACATTGTTGTGATAGTGGAATCCGACCAGGTGGACTCACGGGGGCATGTTGCTTTTCTCTAATCCGCGTGTAAAACGGAAGTGTAAATGTTCTGCTTTGTTTAGAGTCACTAAGGCATACGCTCAGGGAAAATCCAGCGTGTTTCCCATTTTAATACCTACCTCCATGAGGGTAACCAATCCCAGATGTGCTCCAGCACAAAATACATTTTCACTCTCTTTAAAACCTCCTTCCCCCCCTTTCTGACTCGGGGTCAATGACTTGAGTTTCAGCTGTAGTGGTAGCTAAATATAGATTTATTGAGAGTCACTAAATGACTTGTTTTTAGAGCATTTGTCAATGCGGTCCTTAAGAGAACAAATATTTATGCATTTTTAAATGGGGATATATCCGGGAGAGTGGCGTCGCTCTTCCTGGGGCTGACGTGAGAATGCATGTCAGGTTTTAGTAAATCAAGATAATTGGTCATTTGAAAACAGGGAGACAGTAAGTGAGAGAGAGAAAAAAGACCCTAACGGATCAGCGTCTTTGGCTGCAATAATAGACAAGGCAAGAACAATAATTTCAAAAGGGTGAAAAGGCAGCGGTCCTCCTGTTTGAGAGGCCACGGTACACATAAACCAGCGCATCGCAAACTCTGTGAGAAAGTACGGGCCGAGTTGGAGGGGTAGGAACGTGTGAATCTATAGTGTGTTATGATAGCTCTGTACAGGGCCCCCAGAGCGATGTCCTCTCCACGTTTTGGATCACCTAGGGGGTCCTTGCATCCTGTTCTTCTCCAGCAGGGAGAGGTGGGAAGTTCCCCCGACAGGAAGTGGGCCTGTCAGATCTGCAGATTGTGAGGGCTTTGAGAAAGTTCTGGGTGTTTGGCTTGCCCCGTGCTTTCCCAGGGAGAAGAGCCTCAGGAAGAACTCATGAGACGAGGATTTAGGCCTGTTTCCTTTTTAGATGTTCTTTGTGTTTTAGAGTATCTTTTCCTTACTGATTGGATGAATCTGTGCCCTGTAACAGGACTGTCACTGTGTTCTTGTTATTGTTTTGTCTCTTGAAACTTATCTTTAGCAATGCTTTTTTATCCTTTTTTACTGCCATACTTATCTCGCAATTTCACTTTATATTAAACAACGTGACTTTATATCTGACAGTTTGACTATATATCTCACAATAAGACTATGTTGTGCAGTTGCATTTTTACTTCTCATAATTGGGACTTTATTTTTCAAAAACTGACTTTATATCTTGCATTATGACTTTTTATTGTGCAGTTGCAAGTTTATTTCTCATAATTATGACTTGTATATTCAGGGCTTGACATTAACATCCGGCAACTCGCCAAATGTGGGTGGATTTCAGCAGTGGCGTGTCATGCAGTCCACTTTGGTGTACAAATTTTTGGTAACACTTTACAATAAGGTTCATTAGTTAAACATTAGTTAATGTATTAACTAACATGAACTAACCATGAGCAACACATTAGTTACTGTTTTTACTAATCTTCGTTAACGTTAGTTAATGAAAACACAGTTGTTCATTGTTTGTTCATGTTAGTTCACAGAGCATTAACTCATGTTAACAAGATTTTAATAATGCATTAGTAAATGTTGAAATTAACATTAACAAAGATTTATAAATGCTGTGTAAGTGCAGTTCATTATTAGTTCATGTTAACTAATGTTGTTAACTAATGTTAACTAATGAACCTTATTGTAAAGTGTTACCAAATTTTTTTTTTTCAACTGTAGTCTTTTAAAAAGGCATCTGAAATAAATTAATTGGAATGTAGTGTTGTCAAAAATAGCATATTTTTTTTCCAAAAAATTTCCAATACTCATTCTCCACTCATCTCTCCGACAACAAGTCGACACACAAACCTGCCTCCCCTGACTCACTCGTTTCATTTGCTCCAGATGAATATTGCTGGTGTTTCACAGGGCTAGAATTTCGGCGTGGGATTGCACATAATTTTACTCATTCCTTTAGATTTTGTGATTTTGTGCTCACGACCAAAGTGTGCGCAACCTCTCAGAACTAAACTGAGTTCTTTTTCGCTGCTTATTGCGCTTAAACAGTCAAATACAAACAAAATAATGTCAAAATTCTAGTCTTAGCAAGTATTCACGTGAACAGTCAGCACAAAGAAAACCACAAGTCACAGTGGCTGGTGAGCAAAAAAGTTAATGTCAAGCCCTGTGTGTATTAATAGGATGGTGAAATTCATTGTTGAAGCCTATTTATTCATATACATGAAGTCGTATACATAGATACAAAATGATATAAATAAATATAACTTAATATAATCTGTATTCATAGATACAATACAGTTTTTAAGAAAACATATGCTTATTTAATGATTACATAAAATGCCCCTTTTGTGTTTTTCAGGGTTTTTCTTTCTTTTTTCTTTTTTTTTTTTTTGCTTATTCATCTCAAATACTGCCTTGTCCAAAAGCAGCTACTGTAGACAGAGCCTATACTAATACAAAATGACCCCGCACTGAAATTGAGAGGAAATGAAATTAGCTAAAGGCCTGAAGCTCTCTCTCACCTTCATCATGGGAGATAATCTCTATCACTGAGGTTTGGCTGAGCCCCTGGGCGTTGTGATATTGATGTGCAGATGTGTATCTGCGCTGCCCTCCCAGTGCCACCCCGGGTTCGGCCCCCAAGTTACAGACCTCAGTGCTGCATGCATGAACAATTCAGGGATGCCGTCAAAGCAGCTTTGTGGAGACTTAAAGTCTCAAGTAGGAAAACCTAGCAAGCAAATTATACCTCCCTGACATTGAATTTGTTATGCTTTATATATTGATTGTTTGTGTTTTATTTCATATTTACAGAAAGATTACATTTACAATGTGACACATTCTAACTGACATCTCAAATTCACTTGTGGATTTGTATCATTTTGTGCAGATGTAAGTTGTAATATTACATTACTGTTCAAAGGTTTTGGGCCAGTAAGAATTTTTATTTGAAAGTAATTATTCTTTTATTCAGGAAGGATGTATTGCATTGATCAAAAGTGACAGTAAAGTCTTTTATGTTAGTTTTCTGTTTCTAATAAATGGCGTTCTTTTGATGTTCTGTCAATTCATCAAAGAATCTTGAATAAAATGCATCAGTTTCTACAAAAATATTAAGCAGCAAAACTGCTTTCAACTTTGATGGTAAAAAGAAATGTTTCTTGAGCACCAACTCAGCATATTAGAATAATTTCTGAAGTGACACGTAAGAATGGAGTAATGATACAAATAATACAAATGACATTTAAAAGTATATTAAAATTAATACTATTTCACAATATTACTGTTTTAAATGTATTTTAGACCAAATAAAAGAAGCCTTGGTGAACATACAAGAGACTTCTTACTGACCCCAAAATCTAACAGATCCCAAATCTTTTGAACAATAGAGTTGTTGTGCATGTATCCGATTAATCTCATGATGTGTTTCATATAGTTAATTAACCAAAAGCACTTCAATTTACCGGTGTTCACTCATAATGATTGGATAATTTAAAACAATCATATTCTTTCTAGAGTTTTCTTTAAAAAAAAAAAGAATTCAGTGCATGTTTAATATCATCATATTTTCATCAGATACATATTTGAATTTAAACCTCTTAATAAACACCATCGATGTGCATTTTTTGCCTCATTATTATCATTCCCAAAATCAATAAACCTTTAATTTAACAACATTTTTAGCAGAACTAGAAAAGAAAAAACTGGGTTAATCATAAGATAATCACACAGACCTCACGATGGGTCAAGTTGCTACACAACTACCCATAGCGCACTACACACGGTGTCACTGCTGTGTTAAAAGGAGAGCAGAACCCCTTGGGGGCCAGACTAATGGCAACATTTAAGTGTGTATGTGTGTATGTCCATTTGTGTTCAGGAGGGCTCCACTGTTTCCCCTCCCACTCAGGTCACTGGTAATGCACTCGTTGTACATCCTGGCCTCCACGTAGGGGGAAGGAAAAATAAATAGTAGCAAAAGAACGCGTCTGGGATCTAAGGGAGGAATGCAGCGGGGCATGGGAACAGCAGTCGCCCACGAGGATACTTTGGCCAGCCATTAAACGCCACCTCACCGTCATTACGACACACACACACCCAGCTCCATATTATCACTGCAACCATCGGTGCTCGTGGGGGCTTGAGAAAAAGTGTGTGGGCGCTGTCCTCATTCAAGAGTGGGCAGGATTTACAACACCTTCTTCTCATTTGCTCTCTTTTCCTGTCCCTCTTTTCTCTCTTCTTTCTCACAAAGTCATTCGTACTCTCTGGGGGAGGGCTTCCAAAATCCCGAAGACAGGAAGGCCTAACTTGCAAGCTTCAGACAGCCGGCTCTACACTAAGGACAATTTATTTTAACCGTGGGAAGGGGGAGGGCGGCTCGGGTGTTGTTTGAAGGTTTAAAGATGACAAGGCCTAAGGTCCATCGGGGAGGTGGGGGGGAGCATGTTGTTCCCACGAAGAGCGAGGGCCGGAGGGGTTCGACTCCCCGACTTGCGGGAGCTGACGCACAGAGGAGCGATGACTGCGAGAGAACTGTGTGCAGGACGCTCATGTCAAGAGAGGAGGGAGGCAGATAAGGAGCGCTGCCTCATTAGTTTGGCTAATGTTAACAGAGTCGACAGTGGAGAGTAGAGAACAGGTCACAACGAGAACCCCGGTTTGATTTTGAACAGGGGATGGATGGAGAGCAAAGGCCAAACACAACAAGTTCCTGAACTTTCCTTTTTCAATATGCTAGTGACTCGAGAGGCATGAAACGCTGTGTAGTGTTTTGAAATCTCTGAGATATATCGCCAGTGACATAGGTTTTGTTTGAGGAGCCGTCACTTTCTCCCCCTAAAATAAATAAATAAAAAAACTTATATGTCATTTTCTAATAGGATAACAGATATTGTGGGATGACAAAATCATGATGAATTGAAGTAGCACAACACTCATTTATGTTAACATATACAATATGCTACCATTAGCAAATTTGGGTTCGGAAAGGGTTTTTTATGTCTTATGCTTGCACAGACTGCATTTATATGATCAGAAATACAATTAAAAAAAAAAAGAGTTTAGTCAGAATTTAAAGTAACGTGGCTATGCTGCTTATTATTTTTGTGAAAACTGTGATATATATTTTTTTAGGATTCTTTGATGAATAGTTCAAAAGAACAGCATCTCTTTGAAAGGAGAAATCTTTTTGTAAAACTTATGAAGGTCTTTCATGTCATTTTTGTTCAGTTTAATGCATCTATGCCAAGTATTCATTTCTTTAAAAAAAAGAAAGAATATATATATATATATATATATATATATATATATATATATATATATATATATAATTAAATATATATCACTGACCATAAACTTCTGAACAATAGTGTAGATGACGTATGATTGAAAAAGATAGTTTTACTTATATTCTATTGCTAGAATATTTTAGTGCTTTATTTATGCTTTAGTTGTGTTCACATGTTCATCATATTAATGTTGCTTGAAACATGTTTTGATAACATGCTAGTAAGTGTTTATTATTAGCTATACCGTAAGCAAATAATAATAATATAATATTATTATAATATTATAATAATAATAATATATTATTATTAATATAATATATTATTAGTAATATTCAGTTTGGTATTTATGTTGTCTGACGCAAATGCAGATATTTTGTTACATTGTTCTAGTGACTCAATTATTGATTCCGTTCTTCATCTCTGATGTCAGAAACCTTCCACTTGTCCACCAATAATAATAGTATGATGAGAATCAAGTATCAAAGTTTGACATTTGTGAGTTAAGCGTTATTTATTTCTTAAAAATAATTTATAGTTCCCTCCATTACAAAGAAAACAAATGGCAGTTTTTGTTTGCGATATAGCCTGTCAATGTGGATAGAAAAGTATGTTCCACACATGACATATTACACCAAACTTGTGAAATTGACAAACCTGTTGAGTACACTCCGTATTTCTCAATCAAGTGATTTATTGTGCGCACATGAGCACGTGTATGTGTGAAACTGAGAGAAAGAATTAGAGCGGGTAAATGGACATCTTGAGAACACCTCTGATGAGAGATTAGTATGAAATTGGCAGAAGCAAATGAGGTCGTTTTGTAAAGCATAAATCTCAATCTGTCTGTGTCATAACATTAACTATTTCAGCTGCCATTAAAAATGGCTTAAAAGATGAAAGATTCCTCATTTTACTCTGAGGAATGAGACATGCCAAAAGGAACGTCACTATTTCAATACAGAGCAGCTAAACAAATTTCTTAGTTGTTTAAACTACAAGTTAATTAACACATTCTTAATTGAGTACAAGGTACATAATTATTTCATAAGCAGCATAAATATAATTTAACTTTCCATTTCAAATGTTCGACTTTTTTCTGTCTACAGGTTGGTTTAATTATGCAAATGAGAATCCTAGTTTGCACAACCTAGGCTTTGATGTTCTCTAATTGTTCAGATCATCAAAGGCAGAATTGCCATTTGGTGTGAATAAATGTAACACTTTCTTCATTAAAGGGAGGCGTATGTTAATGAAGGTGCGAGTAATTAAATATGGATGAATCCTGGAATGTTTAACAGGAACATTTGTTTCACCATTGGCACAGGAAAATGAAGATGGTTGAAATAACAGTTCAAATGAGACGAGATCAGACAGAGACTAATCTTTCCGTTTCAGGTTGTTTTCTTAATTTGGAAAGCTCCTGCAGGAATTTGCTTGTTTGCTTGCAAGTTCTGATTGGCATAGCCTAATCATAAAAGCTGTTCGACCACATCCCTACATTCTCCCTAATCTGTTTGTCACTTTGACCATTGACCTTTGGGTGAGCAGACAGTAATGTGAACCCTTCATCAATAAAACAGTTATCTTGTCATTAAAAAAAGATGTCTGGTCTTTGATTATAAAGTGATTTTGAGGACAGAAAATATATCAAATAATATATCAGATGAGCATATAAACCAGCCCTGTGCTGCTCGAGGCAGAATTAAATTGACAATACATTTTAAATTCCAGTTAAATTCTTGAATTTAAATTTTATTTGAATTGACGCAGCAAAGAGGATGCAGGATATGAAATGCAAGGAATTTCCGTCCATCCGTCCGTTCATCCATCCATCCATCCATCCATCCACCCAACCAGATAGATGAAAAATAAACCACCAAATCAACCCAACCAACCAGATACATTAAAAATAAACCACCCACCAACCCAACCAACCAGATATATTAAAATATTCCAGTTGGCGGTGAGCATCCCTATGCCCTACTCACCCCAAATGGCAGAGCCCTTAAGTGGGGACTTTGGAGAGAGCAGGGTACTTCCATGTCATAATGTAGTCATTTGGAATGCACTTGGTGAAGGTAGCAATGCAAGAAAATGTCATTTACTCATTATCTTCACTTGGAATGTTATCACAACAACACAGTGAATCCATCAGTCCATTAACTGTTCCTACGGAAGGAATTTCTTATTATTGCTGTTAATATAACTGTTGCAAATAAATATACATTTTATAATGAAGTTTCTAAATTATGCTTTGTATATATTATGTATACCCTCTCAGCTTCAAAACTTGCCATCACTACAAGTAGTCAACACTACCTTCCATATCTATATTAAACTAATTTCTTACCTATGAAAGCTATTTAAACTCCATATGAAATGTATGACACAAATGTGTGTGAAATATCACAAACAAAACAAAACAACTTCGCCATCTAGCTTACACAAGGATTCGCCACCCTGGGTCACATGACCATAAATTATAAAATTACGTCCTTGAGGTGACCATGCCATGCCTTCTCTAATGGACTTGTGGAAGGGCCCTTCATGAAAGGATTCAGGTATTCACTTGTATTTGGAACGCCCCAACAAATGGCATCCCCTTCCCAATGTGCCCTTCAAAATGCCATTTGGAATTTCCCTAACTTACTTTGAGCATCTCAATGTAATTTTGAAAAAAAAAAAAAAAAAAAAAAAACAGTAAAATTATCATTTAACGTACACAACTAAAACACTGTCAGCCATTGGTGAAAACAAATATCTGCCGACCACCAATCCATGACCTGTCAATCCATAAAGCTTACAGTAAATGCTTGTTGTGGGCGACCTAAAAAAGAGGACCTTTGCTAAGTATCTTTAAGTCCAGCTATAGAAGGCTTTAACAGGCACCGGTGATGTGTGCATTAGGCGTGTTGGTTAAGTGCGTCATAATACACAGATAAGCTGTGGACAGATGTGTCTGTCTGTTTACCATTGTTTTCCTCCATGCAATATGATTGATAAAAATATTCCCTGTCCTAATAGGCTTTTTTCACTCTTGCAGCTTTGCCATTTGGACTCTTGACATTCATTTAACCTCACAACGTGAATGTTACGTAAACACTTATCTGTGGAGTGAAAGGCGGCCAACGTTTGACTCAAATTTGTTTTACACCGTAGGTCACCTTTTGATGAAACCACTTTGCTACATTCACAATTTATGAGATATTTGTTCAAGGTCGGAGTCATGGACATTCATTTTAATATCCTTTTTTTTTCATACCTTTTCATGTACTACCTACAGGGTCACAAACAGTCTACAATAACATGGCTAAAGTTACCGCCATGTATAGCTAAATCAGTAAATATAATGAGCCTTGACACAAAGCAAACCAATGCCATAATCGCAGATATGCGTTCCCTACTTTGTCCCACTGCTCCATACTTGTTGGGTCTGGATATGATCTCATATTTCAAGTACTTGTAACATCAGATAAGGATTCATAGTCCCACTTAAGACTTACTCTCTTTTCTCGAGTCCTGTTTTATCTCACAGAGTAAAGAAAAATCACCTGTGCCACAACCTTCCTCCAAAGTAATGTGGGACAAATAGGAAACTCTGATAACGGATATTATATTTCTGTGAAAATGTCTGTGACCTGGCCTTCTCAAGACAAACGCTCTACTTTCATAAATGTTTACGAGGGGAATGTTACTGTCGGCTTGTATTTCTTTTTAAGTGCAAGTGGTGTTGAATGGCCCTAAAACTCTCTCTTCACCCCATCAGGAACTAGATCTATCTAGCCAGTTGTGATACATCATGGATTTGGAAACATAAAAAGGTCATCATTTATATTACAGCGTTTAGGTGTCATATTATGTGCAATGCACAACATGTACAGCAATGTTAAAGTAAAGTGTAAAACTTTACAAGTATAGTTACTTTTCCGTCAAATTAATAAAAAATAACCATTCACAAACTGTTATATCAGGATGAATAATGGTTATGTTCTAATACCTGAGCACGGATTTTCGAATGAATTGGCTAAAGGTCCAGATTGTGATTGTTAGCAGACTTTGTGGGAATGTAACATTCAAGAGCTTTTAAGTTTTGGTGAAGAACAGAATGACCAGAAGACACTGTTATGAAAATAGTCAAGTTCAGCATACCACCTTTAGAAATCTGACCCCCTTTTATGCTATTTATAATATTTACAAGAAATAATAATAGTAGCAGGGTGTTTCTTCAACTTCAGGCACTTTTATGTCCCAGAGGTTGTTTTTTATTCATACTAATCTTAACATGAATAATTTATTCATGTTTATATTTATTTATTTAAAAAACTCTTTGAATATTATTACCATGATGTTGAAATAAACACAAACAAGTGTTGAAAAATGATAGCTATCCCACAGTTGTAACTTCATTTTAACCAGATTTTGTTTATCAAACGGACAACAACAGAGTAAGTGAACAGCATGCTTGAGATGAGACATTGGTAAAACTTTCCAATTAGGTCTTATTTATTTGCATTAACTAACAAACTAACATTGAGCAATATATTTGTACAGCATTTATTAACCTTTGTTAATGTTAGTTAAATTACACAGAGAACATGGAAAATACACAAACGATACTAATTAATGACACACACCTGACAAGAATGAACTGATAATGAACTCAAATCAGTAACCATAGAAAAACTGAGGAAGACATGTGACACGACAAAAACAAAGTACAAAACGGGAATACACGTAACATTACCCCCCCCCCCCACACACACACACACACACACACACACACTACTTTTCAGCTTGTGAAAAAGCATTTGAATGTGCAAGAAGTTTTTGACAAAAAATTATTTACCATAATAGGACAATGTCTGTTATAAATGACAAAACTCAAAAAAAAAGGTCAAAGTTCAGATGTAGAAAACAAATTTTGGCAAAAAAAAGACACCTAATATAAAATGGGACAGATTTTTTATTTATTTATTATTGTTCATCACTTTCAATCTGTATTTTGTTTTATGCCAAAAGTGAGGGAATATTTTTATTTTTTCAATGCAAATGATTTTGCCATTTTATTCCAAAAACATTTAAAATGTCATTTCTATTACCATAATTTCCATAGAGTCAATATTGCCCATAGTTGAACCCAAGAATATGACACTATCAAACTGAACAATCAAAGCTTTTATCGCTGCATCAGATTTATTAACTTAGTTGTTATATGATTTTATTTGACCTTAGGTCAGAGATATTGATGAAAAATATACAGGGACACAGACAGTGAAGTTGAGCTTGGCAGCATTTCCTGAGAATTCTTCAGGATCTGTCACTCTACTGAGGACATACAGACAGCCTCCTCCCCGCTCATCTTCTGTTCCTCTGTCCCACGAGACAGTTTAAGGTGGGTGGGTAGGCACAGGAAATTCTCCAGATACTCTCTGCGTGTTTTTGTGTGTTTTAAGCTGGAACTGTTTGTGGAATGTAATTGAACTAATTTAACCTGAATTCAGTTAATTTTTCATCTTTATTTTTGATTTCACCATTTTAACATCTTTTGACTAAAGTACATTATATTTTTATCCTATGTTTTTAAAGAGATATCAGGCCAGCTAACATCAGACAAGAGCTTGACTCATGCTGATGTGGAATAATGTTCCTTTACGGAGAGCATTATCTGATCCAAAACTACTCCCAGTCACGGTTCCTCAATCTAAATGACATTATCCGTGCTTTGCTCCCTACTCCACAGCATTTAGGTGTCTTAAGCGGTACTCAGAAGTGTCCAGAGGGGGGAACAGACACAGTCCAGTGACATGAAACAGTCTAATTGCCTGGGCCTTTCCTATCTCAAGGCAGAACTTCAGTCTTTTGCTTACATTGCACCACACACGGGCCTTTTAACTTGAACCTGAGGACACGATTGGGAGTTTTCTTGTTATCAATGTGCAATGTAATGTAGACTGAAGGCTAGAACTATCAAGGTAAATGAACTTTCTAAATTACATGAGGTAAATTTGACTGATCCTCACTAGTTAAAAAGGCTTATAAATTGGCTAAAGATGTTTTTTATGTGTTTTGCATGTGTTTCTGTGATGGGTAGGTTTAGGGGTAGAAGTTGGGTTAGGCCGTAGAAATATAGTGAAACAAACGTGTGTGTGTGTGTGTGTGTGTGTGTGTGTGATTTATGAGGAAACAAATTTGTATAATGACATGGGTATTACACTATAACGACTTAAACATGAGCTATGAGGACATTTCATGAGTCCTTATATTTCAAATAGCTTTAAAAACATACTAAACAATGTTTTATTAAAAATGTAAAAATGCAGAATGTTTTCTGTGATGGGTAGATTTAGGAGTAGGGTTAGTGTAGTTACCACTACACCTATGGAATGCCCTCACTTTGATAGCAAAACAAACCTGTGTGTGTGTGTGTGTGTGTGTAGGTGTGTGTGTGTGCGTGTGTGTGTGTGTGTGTGCATGTGTGTGTGTGTTTTCTCATCATTTCTTTTTAGCAGCTGCATGGATGGCTTCTCATGTCTTTTGTGTCTCCTGGGACTGAACAATTGTCAACACATCCTCTCTCTCTCTCACACACACACACAAACACACACACACACATATAATCGACATAAAAACACAAGTTGGAACAGATTTGTTTGAATAAACTCTTGTGTACAAATGTTGTTAATTGGTTAAAGGTTTACAAGCTCTCAGCATGGACTGAGCATGAATAAAGCAAGAGAATACAGTTAATCATGGTTGTGAGAACTTGAATAGGAATAGATCATCCCAAAATGAAAATTATCCCACGGATTACTCACCTTCAAGCCATCCTAGGTATATATGACTGTCTTCTTTCAGACGAACACAATCGGAGATATAATTAAAAAAAAAATCCTGGCTTCTCCAAGCTTTATAATGGTAGTGAGCAGGTGGGGTATGTTTTGAAGCCTGAAAAAAAGGCATCCATTGACATAAATGATCCATAATCCATAATCCATTGGAGGATTTCGATGTAAGACAAGAGGAGTTTGAGTTTGTTGCCCATCCATATTTGTTTAAACCGAATGAGGCGTCTAAGCTTACGGTACTCCCACATCGTCTGGCGGAAATTACTTTATTAAGTTTTAAATATGGATATTTGTTTTCTTGCAAAAACCAATCACTTCACCTCAGAAGGCCTTTACTAACCACCTGGAGCCGTATGGATTATATTTATGATAGATGGATGGATTTATGTTGAGTTTCAAAAGAGGCCCCCCATTCTCTACCATTATCAAGATTGGTAGAGCCAGGATATTTTTAAATATGTCCGATTGTGTTCATCTGAAAGAAGATGAACTTATACACCTAGGATGGCTTGAGGGTGAGTAAATCATGGGATAATGTTTATTTTTTGGTGAACTATCTCTTTAAAGAGAAAAAGGGAAGTCAAAGAGGTTTGGAACGACATGAAAGTGAGTAAATGAATTTTTTTGGTGAACTATCCCTTTTTATCTAAATGTGCTAATTTATTTACGAGCCAAAAAGCTATTTCCATATTGCTAACATTCAATATATACTTGGCTTGTAACTAAAGTACAGTACAATGCACATGCACATATAAGTAGTTAAGCCAGTGAAATGACTGCCATCCTGAAGTGAGCTCAAAATCAATCCCTAGTGATCTGGTCCACGGGGAAGCTGTCACCACACTGTAAATCTGACTGTCACACCAGGGTCTGACCTCTGTCAGGAGTAAATCCACTGGGCTGATGTCAAACTCCTCAGCAGTCACCGCTGTCAGCTGTGAGAAAATGACATGGGGCAAAATCATTGATGCAAATACAGCCCTCGAAAGAGATGTTCAGTATTTGGGGATTGAATATTGACAGTGTGGAGTGAGGGCAGAGAACAGCTCAGGCTCCGGATTGTCTCCTCAGCTCCATTGTCAGATTTAGTTGTGATTTTGTGTATGTTAAGATTAGAAAAACAAGTGATGCAGGTTGAAAAAAAAAGTTATGTCATGAATGAATGTCACATACCCTGGACTAAATCAGATTCTGCAAAAATGAAAAACAGACTATAAGCCACAAGAGTTGAGATCATTCGGACAACACCCATCAGTCAAACAAACATAGTTACAGGACACCCAAATCCTCACGTATCTCCAAGATGCTTTTGTTGGGACACGAGGACTTTATCTAACAAAGATCACAACACAGGATGACCGAACATCCAATAACCACTGCAAAACAATTGTGAGCAAAAGTAAGACAAAGAAAATATTTAATGTGTATATGTTGCTGGGCTTTTGGATGGCTTCATTTTGAGGTCAAAAGGTCATTTGCAAAGAATGCAAACGGGGAGACAAAACATGATAACACACACCTTCGTCGACCTTGGCATTAGTTTGATAGTCCTAAAATAAAATAATAAGCAAAGAGATAAAATGGCTGAATAGCACATGCTTAGTTGAGTAATGAAACTTCTTAGTTGTTTGTGTTTATATGGTTAATGTTTTATGCTGCTGCTATTGTTGTTAGTTTTTCTATCATTAACTGTAGACATTAACTGTGGATTAATGTAAATCTGTCAAAATGAAGCAATGATACTGTTCAAAATGCCTTGATCTACCACTGTTAGTTACTGTTGATCTAATGGGATCTGCCAGTCTTTATCATGGGAAAGTATAAAAGAGTAATTATCTCTATTAAACAACCCGTTCTGTTCTCAAAGGCTGTCCTGAACATTAAAAGGTCCTGTAACAGCCCTCCTTATCTAAATAGGGTTTGATCAGTCTAGAAATAGCTGAAAATAGCATTTCCACCACTCTTATTCAACAGTAACTGAGTCACAGGCAGTGTTGATTGTAAACCTGATTGAGATTAGGTAAGGTGGAGCAGATCTGGGGCTGTACCTTATCTCTTCCGCTAATTTAGTCATGCAGCCAGCGTTCCAGAGAAAGCGAGTCAGCTCTTGCTCACCGTAATCAGGTAATTAAAGCTATTTGATCTAATGGCTCTCAGCTCCATTGCACAATTGTTTATTCCCTTGATCCTCCAGCTTATCTACCTTGATGTTTTTATAAATCTTGAAGGCAAAATGAAGGAGATCCTGTTATTGTTTCCTGTCGCCACTAAGTATTTATTTGCGCCATTCCCTCAGTTACAGGCTGTGCAGTGAACTTTTGAGAGTAGGTTTGATGGGGACGTGTATCCATCACAATGACCCCCGAGCAGACAGTGGGTAACTAACCGTCTTTGTCTTCTGTAAGTCATCAAGTTGTGTTTGTGCGTGTGCCAAGAAACCTTCTAGGATTTGACAAAACCCACCGTCCCTTTCTCTCCCAGAACTGGATGATCTTGGTAAATACAGAAATAAATAGAGAAACAACCTCAAACAAATAAATCCACTTTTAAAGACGCTCTGGCTTTAAACAAAGCAAAGGATCAGATGCGTCTTGAAGATGCCAAGTGAAAGGAGCCACAGGCTGTTGTTTGAAAAGATGGCTTCGCTTTTGTTCCAGATTTTCTTTTGCTTCAGTTCTGTCTCCTCCTGTGTCAGATTTGCAGAAGAGATATGTTGTGAGATTTAAGCTACAGCTCAGAGCTCGAGTTATAACATGGTGTATCATTTTTTTTGATTAACCAGAACGGGTCTTTAATTGTTCTTCGTTTACCATAAATGAAATAAATATTTTAGTACGATAAATTGGTCCAAAATGCACTAGTTGGTGTATTCTATGCCCAGTTTTGATTACAATATGAATTTTACCGATATAATAAATTTAACCAAGTATAATAAATGCATGTTACCCTGACTAAAGACTGATGATATATATATATATATATATATATATATCACTGTTCAAAGTTTGGGATCAGTAGGTTTTTTTTAATTATTTTTATTCAGCAAGGATGCATTAAATTGACAAAAAGTGGCTATTTAAAATAAATGCTGTTATTCTAAAGTTTCTATTCTGCGAAGATTTTTAATATTTCTAAAATATTAGGCTAAAATATTAATTTATAATAATAAATTGTTCTTGAGTACCAAATCAGCATTTTATAATAATCTCAGACAAAAAAATTAAATATATCCAAATAGAAAACAGTTCATTTTTAATAATATTTTAAAATATTACTGTTTTTACAGTATTTTTGACAGCAATTGTGACCATAAGAGGCTTCTTACAAAAACATTAAAAAATTGTAAACTTTTAACTGGTGGATTGGATTCGGAATCATTATTATCACATTACTAATAACAATTTGGATTATTCTTCTACAAGAGACAAATTAACTGATTAAAAACACAAGTACTTTCTTTCTTGAACTGTAAACGCTCCTTAGTCTTCTGTGTCCTGTTAATATGATTAATAACATGTGGATTTGTTATCAAAACATCATGTTCTTAATAAGCATCATATCACAAGACTACCAGTGAAACAACAGCAAGTCAGAGGATTGGCTCTTTAGTTTGTCTCCAAGACCCCCAAGGCGCAGCAATTTCACTTCTTGGCATAGGCCAGGGATTTCAACCCAAACAATGCCCCAAAGGCTCACTCATTTATGGGGATGAGATCAACTCAAAAACAACTAAGGGAGGGAGGGGGGGTTGAGGATGGGGGAGCCTATAGCGCTTTATGACTCATTACATAAGCACTTAGCGACATGAATATTCCTCAAATACCTGGCATTGCAGAATGTAATCTGCTTACGACGACAGGACTGGATGTGCCCGGCTTGTGTGGCAGGTGTTTCTGCATTAGCTTCTGTTACAAAAGATTACGGAGGCAGTGATGGCAATCTTGGCCGTGGAAGAGAGGAGGGGAAAAACGTTTTAGAAATGGCTTAATCCAAGGGCTAGATTACCCACAAGGTACCGGCTAGGTAGACATCAAAGGCCGTCCCAGCCCACTCAGTGATATTGAAATGAAAACGTGTTCCCGCTAAGCTTGAATGGAAAGCGTCGCCGGAGGTTGTCAGCTCGGTTTTGGGAAAAGAGAGGCGATAGAAGAGCAATCCTATTCACTCTACTCATGACACTGTTTGGCTGCGCACTTTGCTTCTGTGCTTATCGCTTTGTTGGGCTGAAAGATGCGACGGAATTTTTGCTCCCGTTTCAGAATCTTTTGATTCCATTTTGTTTCTTGTATCCATCTGAAATGGCACAAGAAATCATGTTCTGCAACATTTCATTTACCTGTTTCCAATGTAAAGGCTCAAATTGCAGCTTTTTGAGAATCATTGCATCATCTTTTTTATTAGCCCGATTGAAATTTGTAATGGCAGGATAAAACTTCTTGTCTGCTCTGTGGCGTTGCATATTAAACGCATTGAAGCATTAAACACTTTTTTGGAAGTTGTGGTCAGTTCACATGACCAGAAGGTCCTGGCTAATTTCAGTCAAAATCCCCAACAATGGTGCTCTCTGACAACGCTCAGGTTGTTATCTACAAGTGCCCTTAGAGTTGTGTCGCTCGTAGAATGCTTCTTTGGGGAAAGCGCATGAATCACTCGCTCTGTTAACTTCCACAGAGACACCGTCCACACTGCCCCCTTTACTATTTCGAAGGTCGCACGAAACCCCCCCGAAGCCCTGAAACATGTCATCCGTCACTGCTAGCCCGGAGTGCCGGGTCTCATGCTGCTGGGAGAAATGCCACTGTTTAATGACTACGGAGACTCATAGACGCTTACTGTCAGGCTAATCAGCTATAATCGCTGCACAGTAGTTAATTGACAAAGGTCACGCCTAGGTTAGGCACTGCTGCTGCTAATGGTTATAAATAGAGTTCTTAGAGTGTGTCTTCTGTTTGATGTCACCAATACATCATTACAATATGTTCATAGTAAGCAATGAGGTAGTGGGGCTATCTATATTATCATGTATGAACAGAAAAGGGGGGGGGGAGGGGGAGGGGAGGGGAGGGGGTGGATGTACATATTTATTTGCCACAGTAAATGAAATGAATTATTATTATTATTATTGTTATTAGGCATTCCTCTTGTTGCTATTTTGCTATTAAACAATGTAAAGCCTGAGCTGAAAGAAGTGAAAGAGAGCCGCATTAGACCTGCAACCTTTCTCCACGTCCTGTCAGCCGACTCATTCAGACAGGAGAATGTGTAAGCCTGCACTGGCGTGTTTGTTTAGTTTGCTGTTTCACTTTAAATTGTCCCACGGGAGAACGTTAGTGAAAAATGTACAGCTTGTGGATACTTTTTTATTTCTGTCTTGAAAGCTGATACTAACTTTAGACAAAGTTTGTCACTGCCTTTTTAAAGTATATGGCTGGGTTGTTTTTTAATAGCATGCCATAAAAGTGTGTGTGTGGGTGGGGGGGGGTTACATGCAGATGCAATATTATGTAGGATTACTGCATTTATAATAAGGTGCAATGTGTAATTTTCGCCGCTAAAGGTTGCATATACAAAACAAAAGCCGGAGCTTGATGACGCCGTGAATGATCGTGGGATCATGGGAGTTGTCGTCTTCACCTCCACAGCCGATGGAAAGGAATCTGACGGATAGAAATTATGTTCACAGATGAGTTAATGTAAAGTTTTATTAACGTTACGGTGATATAAAGCAGGACAGTTTGAGAGCCGTGGGAGCGGAATGAGGCCGCTGGAGCAAATGCTAATGAAAGACTGCGATACACACCGATCTCGAGTCCATCGGTGCTTTTATTATGCTTATGCTGCAGTCGGCCTCTTCCGCTCTTTTCGTTGTGTATGTGGGGTAAACGCAGCGCTGTTTTTCATGGTTAAAACAATCATACTAAATACATTTGAGTGTGAGGAAAGTTATGTTATAACGTTACTCTGTGCGTTCACTCTGTGGCTGCTATGAGAGACTTAGTCTAGACGTAATCTAGATCGATATTAGTAAAACTGGAAATCGAGGGTAGCGCAGATATGACGTTATTGATGGGTGACGTTATTGACAGATGACGCAATGACACAGTTTCTGTCCTGGTAATAGGACACATAGGTCTTTTAGTAAAATAATAAAAAAAAACGTATAGTATCAAAATAGTAATGATATTGTAATGATATTTTATTTGTGATTAAGCATTTTGTAGCCTCCATTTTTAGGCTAATGAATCAATCACATGATGATGCATCAATAGAAGGCAAATTCCCATTCTTCTTGGCATATTGAATTTAAAAGCATTTGTCCTTGAATTGTTTTCAATCAAGTGTTTTTAACCAATGAATTTCTATGCTAAAGAACAAGACACGTGATAATCACATTTTGGAGGGTGGATTTTGGTCACTCAAATGGTCATCCCAGTTCAGTTTTGCCATTTATTTACCTCATTATCTGAAGATGAGTGTAGTGTGCATGTGTAATTCATCATGTATGCATAATATTACTGTATTTTCTTATAAACAACAGAGATAACATTCCCTATGTCCACATCTTTCCAAGAATGTGCAGTGATACTCGGCTGTTGTGAAAGCTGGCAGAGGTTGACAGTGGTGTTGTCCCTCTCTCTGTGGTGTGAAGGGCTACAGATATCGACTGGTCAGATATTAAAGCTTCAGCAGGTGTCCTGTAGCATGGTAGAGACAGACCCTGAGTGAATGCATCAAATTGATCGCGCAGATAAAAAGGCCCCTCGTTGTGCATCAATAATGCATTCTCTTTATCTGGGTCACTATACGTCCCAGGAAGAGTAGTCACACTACATTTCCACATGAGCCATGAAGTCATGTTCATAAACTTCATAAGCTTTGTAGAAAACATTATATTCTGCCATTATTTACCTTGAATTTGTTGATAACAGCACTGGGTCCGAACTTCAAAAGCCATTCAAAATTTTGGGGGGGGGTAAGATTTTTTAAATGTTCTTTAAATAAGTCTCTTATGCTCACCAAGGCTTGTTGCTCAAGAATTTCTCATCATCAGTCTTGAAAACAATTGTGTTGCTTGATATTTTTGTGAAAACTGCTTTCTTTTTCAGGATTCTTTGATAAATAAAAAGTTCAAAAGAAAAGCCAGCATTTATTTAAAAAAGAAATATTTTGTAACATTGTAACAACTGCCACTTTTGATTAATAATTATTATCCATGTTGCATAAAAGTATTAATTTCCTTAAAAATACTGACCCGAAACTTTT
Organism: Zacco platypus; assembly: GCA_038088235.1. NCBI lineage: Eukaryota > Metazoa > Chordata > Actinopteri > Cypriniformes > Xenocyprididae > Zacco > Zacco platypus. Next base: position 21,844,648 of record CM076081.1, on the reverse strand, counting down.
GAGCCTAAAGCGTTAGTGCTGCCAAAACTCATGAAGCTAATTAAATGAGGTTTATGGCATTATATTTAAGACAGAAAATGCATTAATATAATCTGACAGTTTAAATTAATTAATCTTAAGTATATTTTTAATTCATTTTACATTCATTGCTTTGTTATAAATGTCAAAATCCTAAAACTTTCTATTTATTTCAAAGATAAAATTAGATTTTGACAGCCCTGTAAGAATAATTTTTTGAATAACTATCAAGATCAGCAATTCGAAATTAGTGTTAGTCGTTCAGCAGAAAAAGTGGAAGGAGGACTGCGTGTGTGTGTTTGTTGAGGCTTACATGTTGCTGCATTTATGAGCTTACGTTGGACTATGTGAAAGTGTGGCATATCGATAGCCTCCCTTTGTGAGTATCGATCAGGTTATGAATGATGAGCAGCAGGGTGCGCCCCCTTTAAATGCCTGACACTGGCCACTTAGCCTTCCTTTGGGAAGGTGCGTGACAAAGAAATCATTGCGAACACAAAAGCGTCTTGTCACACCTGGAGGTACAATGTGTTCTTTCTCACAGGAGCTCCACATCAATAACCCACATAAAAGAGAATGTTAAAACACTCCTGCTGCTATAAATGACTTTTGGCATCCCATAATTTAAACTCCCTGTGCTTCACTGTCAGGTGTATCATGTTAATTCTGCATTCATGTGCTTGATGAGCTCCATACACTTTTTTCTTTTCCAGTGTTTCCTTGTAAACTTTTTAAGAACTGTTTCTAGACCAAAAGCCAAAGTGTTTTTATTCTTTTTGACTCTTTTATGCCTAAAAATCCAACAGCCATTCATGCGTTTGTGCTGCTGTGCCTTATAAACATCGACATAATCATAAACATTTATCTATTTGTGCGATTCAGCCACTGGTATGATTTACAGCACAGATGCAAGTGTGCTCAAAATTCTGATTGATTGATTGATTGATTAATTGAGTGAGTGATTGATTAATTGTGTTTTTTCCAAGTAACAACAATAAAATATTGATTAATTTATGGTGCAGGTTGTCCCTGCATGATATATCACATATGATTTTATTTTATAGAAAAATTTGGTTTCATTTTTGTTATCAGCAAGGTGCGTTGCGGTGTTTGTGTTCCATTTTATTTTATTTAGTTCATGTTAATTGCATTATTTTAATGTATATTAAACAGAATATTTCAAAAACGTCACATCAGATGCATCACAAAAACTAGTTATTTATATCTTAAGCTTTAGTAAGTCAGTCAGAAATATCGATTTAGATTTCCAAACATTCCTTTTGCAAATATTGTAGTGATGATCATTTTTATAGGAGTGTTCACAGAGATCTGATCGCAGCATCATCAAGTTCGTCTAGGATTATATAAAGAGACATAAAACTGTGCCAACATCCAAGACACTTGGAATAACCTACCTGTGAACTACAGCACTGTTCTGGCCACTTCTGAAAAATGCTGCGAAGTGAGGATGTTGTCAAAAAAACAATGCCACAGTTTTTATCAGTGAACGTCTGTTAACAGAATTGAATCAATATTTGGCATGAGCGCTTGTCTTGAAACAAAGCTAGTAACAGTTGTGCACAGTTTTAAGGATGTTTGCAGGTATGCTGTTCCAAGCTTCTAGAGAGTTGTTGACACAATTCCTCTATGAATTTATGAATTTAAGACAAAATGAATTGATATTTCCTATTGACAACACCAAGGCAAAAGACATAACCGTCTTAAAATAAGTGTTTTTGTGAAGCATCTAATGTGCCTGAGACTTTTGCACAGAAAATATATGTAAATATGAGATTCCCACTGCTCTAAGACTGGGAAACACTATCCTTTGACGTTTTTATTTAGCTGGCAGACAAAGTGCCTCCCCAACAACACGTGGCTCCTTAGAGAGGATGTATGCTTTGACTTATTCATTGTTCTTAAACATATATGTTGTTGTTTGCTCCCAGTATGTAACCCCAGAGACACAGGGTCGTATGTCTCTTTTCACGTTTCGGCTTTATACACCACACATTGCCAGTCGAGCTCTTCAACACAATCAAACGCAAACACTGGAATGATTGAATCTTCCCTTCAGACTGCTGCTCTGCCTGGTACAGGACTGATTCATTTCTGAGGTGTGTGTGTGTGTATGTCGGTCTCAGGGCGAGGTGAGGATAGGGCTCCTCACTGTCTCCACAGACAGCAGCGCTAACAGGGCGTCTTTGAGGGGGGACCTCATCCGAGCGGGCGGGTGCACATCTGGGCGGCCGCACAACAAGTGGCCCACTGTGCCGCGGACCCCTGTGGCGTATGAAATCAAACGCACATTCATAACACTTTCTGTGATTCCCCTCTGTCCCCGGTCCCCGTTCCTTAGCCAAAGTGCATCCTCGGGGGGTAGAAGAGGATCGCACCATTATCTGTGGTGCTCGGAGAGTAAAACATGCTCACGCACAAACTCGCACACAGAGGTTTTATGTCCAGCTGTTTTTTTTTCCACACATGGATAGAGGAGCGTATCACAACGAAGAGGCTGTTTAAATGACAGAGCGAGGCCTTGTGGACAATCCAACTTCCTGTTGACAAGATTCCACTCCCATAATGCAATGCTCACTATCGTACGCACAGCCAGATGAGTGTCAAAGGCCGCTTTTAACACAGAAGTGACACGTGGCGGCTCGAAGGTGAGCTCCGCAGAATAGGACATCAAACTCAAGCTTGATGATATATTATTTATAAGCAGACCTTGATTAGATTTATTTAATCTGTCATGAGACATTAATGGCAAGATCAACTGTCATATCATATATAATGTCTGTTGTGAAGTTGAACAGGAGAATAGAGGGAAATTTGAGAGGAAGAAAAGTATTTTTCCGATATCCCAAATGTGACTTTAGAGTTAGTCTCTTATGCAGTCATCGTCAGGTGCAATAAATATTAATAAAAATCTGTTCAATCCCCAGCTAAAACATCTGCCATTGAGTTTCTGGTGTATTATGATGCTGGATCGACAAACAAAATAGACTATAATGGTTGCATTCCACCATTCTACATCCATTCTATTTTATATTTTGCTGTATTAGAATAGATTTTATTTATTTCATTGACTTTGTATTTTGCACAATGACAATACTGTTAACATTCAACCATAAGTGTGTATCCTTTTTATAAATAAATTACATAAGTGAAAATGGCATTGAGGTATAAATGTCAAAGCAGTGTAAGTAATCATTTTAGACAAGAAAATGATATGGAAATGGTAATATGCAAAATATCAGTATGTGTATGTGTGACATCTAAATGAATACATAACAGCATAGTTGCAAGTACAGATAAAAAAATATATATTATAGAATATAAACAGTAGTATACGTATATGGTATGGAAAGGGGTACAAAAGTAAAATACATACTACTATTCAAAAGGTTTTTTTTAATTAATATTTTTATTCAGCAAGGATGCCGTCAATCAAAAGATTCAGAAATATTTTGTAACACTATGCATCTTCACTATTTACAAAATGCTGTGCTTTTGATTTTTCTATTCATCAAAGAATCCTGGAAAAAAATCATATACAGTATCATGGTTTCCACAAAAATATTAAGCAGCACTGTTTTCAACATTGATAATAACATAAATGTTTCTTGAGCACCAAATCAGCATATTACAATGATTTTTTAAGGATCATGTGACTGAAGACTGGAGTAATGATGCTGAAAATTCAGTTTTGCCATCACAGGAATAAATTGCATTTAAAATATATTAATAATATTTCACAACATTACTGTTTTTTGGTCAAATAAATCCAGCCTTTTGAACTTTTGAACGTTAGAGTGTATATATTTATATATTAATGGTCACAAAATTTTGAAATGACTTTGAGGCAAAAAAGTATTTCTGAGCTTTTAATGTGAACGCTCCTCCCAGCATTCCTCTCCTGTCCAAGAGCAGCTCCTAACCTCTTTCTGTCCCTATCTTGTTCATTTTGTAAGACGGATATCTGTTCTGACTCCACAACCACAATATTTGTCCAGAGCGGTAGCTAATAACAGGAGCACAAGAAGAGCATGAGAAAGAGCGAGGAGTGAGGGATAATTCTGAAAGTTATGGAAGAGAAGCTTAGTGTGGACTTAGGGCGCTCCTGCAGCGATAAATGCACTCACAGCTCTTAAAGGGCACGCTTGGGGTGAACATGCTGCGCCTAACTTGCCCCTGCGCTGTTCGTTTTCAGCCGCGATCACGGGGAGCCTTGCCCGCTGCCAATATCCTGCAGATACCATGTCCAGTTTCCTTCCAGTTCATTGACTAGCCTAGATGCAGCGGCCTGTTGAGTGTGAGCTGTTTCTTCTTAGTTTCATGTTGAATCATGTGAAATTCAGCACAAATACTATATCCTTCTTCGATCTTCCAGGCTAAAAATGTACAAATTACATGCATACACACACATAATAAATATTAGTAGCAACTAGTAGTAGTAACTATAATTACAATAAATGTAAGTATAATAAAAATATAAGTACTGTTTAAAAAATAATGCAAATTGATTCCTTTAACAAACACATAACAATAGACTATCGATTAACAGCCTCGGATAAGTCTTCTTACTGTAGACAGTTTATAAGTTAGCGCTTATTTTCTTTTAGTTTTCCTTGTGGAAAAAATGAAATACTATGAAAATAGTTTCAGTTTTGACTTTTTTCACTTGATTTAGTCTAGATAGTTTTGCCTCAAATACAATGTGATTTTCGATGATCGAGATCTTTCAGCAGCAGCGCATTTTTCGCTTGGGCGAGCGATATGCTCACAGCTTTTTTTGTCCATGGAATCCCCCATATGCCAGCAAACCGTTGAGATCGGGGGACAATACTAGTGATGATCTGCAAAAGAGCGAAGGCGCAAAAGCTGCTGTAGATCCGCTTACTCTGACGTCTCCGTAACTGGCAGATTTAAAGAGAGTTACATTCAATTGGCAAATAAGTACATTATGGACACCACACATACATTACATACACATTACAAACTTTTTATCATAGGCTTTATGGAACCCCTCAATCATGGGAATTTTAATAGTAATTTATAGTGTTAATGTTAATCAGCGAGTCCACAAATGGCTTGGGTTGGGTATGCAGAGCATTCGCAGCTTAAATGGGCCGCACGCCACTGATATATACGGCATACATACATATATATCTATATATATATATATATATATATATATATATATATATATATCTTACATGTGCATTTTCATTCCTCAGGAGTCTTTCCTTTTACTAGCTCCCGTCTCCTCCTGTGGATTGAAGGCAATAAAAGCGTCACCTTGAGTGATTTGTGCGCCCTTTGGCATTTTTTAGTTGAAAGACACTAGGCTTCTTTGAGTGTGGACACCCGTGGACCATCCCTCACAGCCTCCACATTGATATATGCTGTGGTTTGTCCCTGCTCTTATTCGTGCACAGCTGTGGCAGGCAGCGGGCAGGAACAATGGTCGTCTCTCCTTTGGCCCACAATGCCACACTTGTGTTGCCCTCTCTGGACTCTAAGGCGACCCCATCTCCTTTAGAATAGTGGGTAGAGGGAAAGAGCGAAGGGAGGAGTGACTTTACAGGAGAGAGATGTTAAATGAAGATAGTAAAAGACAAAGCTAGGGGTTGCAGAAATATTGGTATTGGAGGGAAAAGAAAGAATATTTGAGGATAAACATGCAGTGAATAGACAAAGTGCTCCCTGCAGGGTGTTTGTCTTTGGTCAGGTAGTTCTTGGACTCAATCCCATTTTCTAACACAATTGGCAGACACCTGCTCTACACAGATGGCAAATGCAGGAGTCGATTTGCCACCATCTGCTCCATATTACAGAAAGGTGCTGCACTCTTCCTTAAATATTAAATAACAAGGAGAATCTCGACACGTCCAGCGGAATGCAGCTCCGAACATTACTTTATCCCTTGGCTCTTGTTTGTCAAAATGGGTTGTTGCAGTCTATGTTTAGGAATTATTTGGCCTGCTCCACATACTTTGGCGCCCAAGGTCTGTGTTTTGCACAATAACGAGAATTTGTTTTTTGTGTGTGCCGGGCCACTCGTTTTTGCTACTATTGATTCACCAGGCAGACTTTTTTGTTAGATTTGAGCTCCCTAATGAGCTGAACAAGTTCTCTGGTTCATCTTGAAAGGTCAAAAGCCCAAGGAAAGTGTTCAGGTCAAAAAAAGTTGGAGTATTTGACCTCTCTACCTAACATCTAACACCTTTAAACACGTTTGGCTTTGACTCCAACCGCCACCCTCGTCCTCCATCCAACTTGATTATTCCTATTGTCATAAGTCAAAATATAATTGCGAGATCAATTATTGATTGTTTTCTGACTTTGTTTATGCGATCTGCCAAGCGCAATTGTGTTTGTATTCATTATTTGAATATGACGTTCTCGTGAGGATTTGGTTGCATTCGAGAAGAGGGGAAGAACTTTGCTCAAGGCAAGAGCATATCTTCAATGTCAGATCACACACACACACTCAGGCCTCTAGACTTTCATCTGCAGCGATACCGAGATGCTCGGCAGCACAGTTGGAGGTCTCTAAGTTGGGGCAAGGGCTCCTCAGACAGAGCGTTTCCTCCACGCATACAACACACACTCGAACATGGAGACACGCACAGCACACTTGCTTTCGGCGTACTTGAATTATTCATGAAGGAACAGGACAAGAAGCTACAAATGAGGTTATGCAGACCTGCGCTGAAACATATTGACTTCTCTCTGCAGGAAGATGATGCTCCTTTAAATCTGTGCCATTACATTCTCTTTGAAATAAAACGAATTGGGAAGGTATTGTGTACCAAGTAATAATAGCAATGTAAAATACACATGGTTACTGAAGAGCACTCATTTAATGAAGCTATTTACAGAATAAAAAGGAGCAAAAACTGTGATTGAGAAAGAAATGGTCTTTATTTAAAGCTTCGGTTCAAGTCCAGCTCATGCTGTGAATACATAGCTTTTATAGATGATTCTGTGCTTGTATACGCTACCAGTCAAAGTTTGGGGTATGTAACATTTTTAAAATCTTTTTGAAAGAAGTTCCTTATGCTCATCAAGGCTGCATTTATTTGATCAAAATACAATAAAATCAAATAAAAACTTTTTTATTATTATTACATTTTAAAATAACTGTTTTGTAGTTTTAATATACTTTAAAATATCATTTATTCCTGTGATGGCAAAGATGAATTTTCAGCAGTCACTACGCCAGCCTTCATCGTCACAATGTTCACATGATCAAAACATTCTAATATGCTGATTTGGTTCACAAAAAACATTTTTTATTTTCAATGCTGGAAACAGTTGATTTTTGTTTTAATTTAGAATTCTTTGATAAATATGATATTCTGGAAAATCTTGCTCTCCTTTTTTCCACCCATTTTCTTATTGAGCACTTCAAATGGTAACATATTGTCTAACATTTGTCTTACCAAACATTCTGACTACGTGTTTCACTTCAAACTACCTCTATCACAGACGCTCTAATCTGTTGCCAGTCTGAAGATCTGAGTCATTAGGCATTGGCCATTCCAATAGACTTTGCCTCAGAAGTAAGTCTGGATCAACAGCCTGTAACACTGGCATCATACTGGTAGGGATGGAGGCATTTCTCTTGAGAGGGTCTGGAGATAAAGAACCACAAGAAGTGGGCCAAGAAAGAGAGCCGAGTTTTTCCTCACATTTTTTTCCTCAATTTTTGCTTGTATAGAGTTGCCACTTTAATACTTACGAGTAAATAGCTCACTTTCCTCCACTGGCTAACTTTGCAGCCGTCTTCAATATACTGTATATTCACATATATTCACAGAGTGACCAAAGAACTACCGGAATGTCAACTCTTTCGAGTGAATCCCATCAGTACAGAATTGTAATGAATGTTGATCTAGAGTGACGTGGAATTACTGTTCCTGACTGAAGTCGAATTGCAAAAGACACATATGGAAGTGGCCCATATCAAAAACATTATATTCCATGTGGTTTGTGCTGTTCACACTGTTATAAAAAAAAGCAAAAAATTGTAGCCTCCTTTTCTTTCTCTGACCAAACATATGCTTGTGTTGTAGAAACGTATTAATTCATATTAGTGCTCTCAATCGATTAAAAAAATAATAATAATAATTTAATCACACAATTTTTTTCTGTAATTAATCGCAATTAAAAACATGAATCCTTATTAAAGCTGCAATTTTCTCTGTTAGCTTTGTTCTTTGACAAACATTAGTGACAGACATCACAACCGGTTTATGAGGCTGCTGTGACTTTAAGACCTGCCACTGCCGAACATGAGCGGATCTGACCAGCTTCTCATTAAGGTCTCTTTAAGGTCTTTTTAGACATTATTCAACTCATTTAGAACTGCACTTATGAGGATACTCGACAAAACAGGCATTTTGGCAATTCTGTGTGTTGTTTGTTCAAGTGCGAGAGAGAACTCGATCCTGGCGCACGTCTTTCTGTGCACACGAGTCGTGTGCGTTTACAGCATTAAACTGAAAAACTTAACTGCATGTATTAACGTGCTAATTTTGACAGCACTAATTTATAAACAATAAATTTAATTGTTTAATAAAATTTTGTCAAATTTGTCAAGTCAATTGTTTCACTAAACATCAACCTATCCCTGGCCTACCTCTTCAAATGTATATAAATCATATATATTAAGTGTACTACACAAATTCATAAATATAAAATAATATTCAGTACAATATATAAAAAATATTAAGAAATATATATAAAAGTTTATATGAACAAAATACACTGTCAGCTCTGCTACTTGGATGTAGATAAAAACACTGTAAAACACACACACACACAGTCACAGAGGTAAACCTGAGGCACTCAGCCGGTAATAGAGCAGACATAACAGCATGCTGGGTATTCCCTCAAGATGTCACATTAGATCAAACATAGAGTGAGCCAGAGAGAGCGAGAGACAGAGAGAAAGCGAGTGATCCAGGAGCACTGGCCTCAGGTGTACTGGCCACGGCTGTCTGCCAGACTCTGACACGTGCCAGGTGAAACATGTCATCCACAATGTCTTTGCTTCAATGAGGCAAGAAAAGAGCTTCCCAGCATCGGCAGGCTGAGACGCAGGAGGCGGCCGTCAGCTGCAGGCTCTACCTGTCTGTGTTGGAGGGACGCTGGAGTGGATAAATGGTTATGTAATTTGTTGTTGAGCAGCAAATTACACGCTTTGTAACTTTTACCCGCCCAACCAAACATGGGGCAAATGGTGGTGTGCTATGCAATTACATGCGAGGCATGAATATACGTGATGCGAACGCAAGGTGTAATTTGTTAATGAATGGTAATACTCTGCTCATGAACTGTTAATTTTTTCATTTGTGATTCATGATTAGGCATGGTTATCTAGCAAAACAGATCCTGACACAGAAGAGTCACCCTTCACTCCTACGAGTAACTCGTGCTAAATCTGATTGGATGAGACAAAGTCATTGTAAAAGAGCAAGCACACACGTCAATAGAATTCTAGTTCAATGTGGTTTGGAAACGGAAACTATAACCAAAATTTTGAGACATTTATGCTTAAAACAAGAAAAAAAAACAGTAAGGTTCTTTTTTTTCTTTTTTAAATTAGGTAATGCATTAGTTATTAAATTAAAAATGAACAACCATTTTTTACAGCATTTATTAATCTGGGTTAATGTTCATTGTTAATTCATGTTTCTTCATAATATATTAAATAATGTTAATTTATTTTGTACCTTGTATATGTATAAATTAACATTAACCAAGATTAATGAATGCTGTGTTGTATTTTTCATTGTTATTTCATGTTTATTGTATCATTAACTAATGTTACTTTCATGTTTATTGATCAAAAGTGAAACATTTATAAAGCTACAATACACTTCTATTTCCAATAAATGCTGTTCTTTTGAACGGTTTACTTTCTAAGGATCCTTAAAAAAAAAAAAAAGAAAAGAAAATCACCATATTAGAGGGATTGACTAATTTGATTCATATTCGAAGGATCATATGACACTGAAGACTGACACTATATGCTTCGCCATAACAGGAATTAATTAAATTTTAAATACTAACATAGAAAACAGCTATTTTAAATTTATATAACAAAATACTGTTTTTATTTATTCAGTAAAATAAATGAATGTAGCCTTGTTGAGACTCAAAAGCAATAAGAAGTCTTACAGACCGTGAACTCGAACGGTATGATAATTATTCATAAATTATAAAAAGTGATTAGATTAAGTCATGCATTACAGTGATTTTACCATGGTTAAGAGCTGTCTTATGTGCTCTGTTTCGTGTCATGTCTACGAGCATCATTTATATGTAGTAAAATCATTGTAACGCATGGCCTCTCTACCTGTCTGTCTGATTCTAGCTCAATCACATTATATTTAAATTGTGATTTAAGGAAAAGAGAATTTTCTACACTGTCACTGTAAAAAAAAAAAAAAAAATCAACAAGCTCAGTTAAGACCATTTTCACATGCATAAATGGATTGAGAACTTGCTAAGGGTGAGTCCCTGCAGGGCCCTTTTGTGCTTTGAATGATGGACTATCTTCAGAGCAAACCTATAAGAACATCATGTCAAATGCCATGGGCCACATCCGCAAACATGCTGCCAAATACCTCCAGAACCAGCAGTTCCCGCCAATGTGAATCCTCAGCCTGCAGGTGAAATGGCTATTTTTGCAGCAGATATGTGATTATACATATGATTATACTCAATATCTGATCTTTAGCATGAAAGTATTTCAGTGAGTTAGACATCTAAGCATCCGACTTTTGCGCACTTCATGTTTAAAAGTTGAAAGATATGAAGCAGGCTGTGCATTAAGTATTTAAAGAAGGAAATATTGATGCCTGAACTTGAATATATAGAGGATACCACATTAAAGTTTTATTACAAGGAATAAAAGTACCTAAAGCAAGATGTTCGTACAGGAGAGGCGCCGATACCGGGATTAAATGATTAATGAATTCCGGAGGGAATACTTGCGAATCTTAAAAGCCCACGCTGCAACTGGTGAAATGGTTAAAAAGAAAGAGGGGCTACATATTCCATGCCGTGCGTCAAACACACAGTCGGAGCGGGTGAATATTTTCAATTGTTCTGAAAAACAAACATCTTCATTTACTCATTACCAAAGAATAGATCTCGTTTAGCACCGTCAACCTCTGAATGCCTCTGAATTATACACCAGTTTCCCTTACATTTTGGACCGATTCAATTATATTTTCTCAGATGACCAACAAACAGTTTTGTTTGTTATGCTAACAGTAAGCACGGTAATATAGCGAACACATATTTTCGGTATTTAACTTAATCTCCACTCTCTTTGTTTACAAGAGTCACGGTCCGGACTGGAAGGAGGCTGCAGGCCCCAAACTGAAATCCTATGAAAATACATGAAGTTAGACCAAATGTTGGCCAGAGACGTTAGTGGCAAAAAAAAATTTCTTCCACAAAAATCTCCTGAAAGTTGACATAACTTCAGGTCCTGACTAACAGCCCAGTGGGAAGAAATGAGTTTCAGTGCAGTTTTGGACTGTTTTCCTTAAACTGAGCTGTGAGCATTTTGGCAGACATTTCTGGTGCTCTTTCGGAGGTCCTTTGCCTATGTGAATGCGAGTGATGCTTCTGCCAAGGGTAGCAGCGAGAAGTCTAAAATCCTGGAGAGTAAGATGCAAGGCCTACATTAGTTATGTGAGCTTAGCCAAGGCTCTGTTTTTCTCCCTGGCAAAAGTTGTTTTTATCAGGCCCCTGTCAGGCTCATTTGATAGCACACTCCTTTGGTTTTACAACTGCTTTGGCTAAAGAGAGACAACCCACTGAGCGATGGAAATGGCACACACCCAGACCGTATCTGCGAAGACCGACAGGTCACAGCCAAAAATGTATTGCATTTTACCTTTATCAGCTTCAGTCTTTGATTATACAAGAGCGATACATGTGCAAGAGACATCTGATATCAGAGATATCCAAACTGGACGGAACCCAGACTTGTTCTGTAAGAGCTTTGCAAGGCATCCAGCTACAAAATGGAGTTTCCAAATCTGTAATTGTGTGCTGTTCAGAGATTTTTTGTGGAATGTATAAAAGGGTGAATTGGATGATGTTTGCAGAACGGGACAACACCCACAATGCTGTGCTGGGACTCGCGCTGGGCCATGAGACTCAGATCCAACTGAAGAGTAACAGCATCGTTAAGCTGTCCAACTTTGGATAGTTAGGAAAAGGCTCCAAATATGGATAGAGAACAACATTCTCTGGTTGACGACTTCGATCCATCATTTTATGAGCAAAATTTCAATCCAGAGATGTCCTTGTTGTTGGAATTTGGAAATATTGTGTGATGACAAGGGTGCATCACAGTAACCAATTTCATATCTAGATTATATGAATAGATCTTATGGACGGCAATTCTGAAACAAGCACAAGCAAATTATTATTTCATTTTTTATATAATTTTATTTTTAGTGCATATCTTCAGCTTATCATTTTGTTTGTTAATTGAATGTTGATTGTAAAGCGAACTTGAGCTAGAAATTTATACCTAATTATTACTATTATTATTTTTATTATTATGGACTAGTTGCACAAGATGGCGCTGGTGAGCTTTGGCGATGCGAGTGTGCGCATGGTTACTTCCGCTCATGCCCTTCCGGTCTTAGCGACGTTTGCATTTGGTGCAAGAAGAAATTTTAATTTCTAGATATAATGAATGTTTTTTGTTTGTTTGTTTGTTTTTTTAATTAAAGAGAAGATGGTGGCCTATTAGAGACGAAAGAAAACATCCTTCTTATTATTGTGCACCTCTCTGTGTTCATTCAGTGAGATACGCGTAGATACGCGATCTTTCCCTGTTGATTCTGTGGTTCAGGCTCAGCAGTGATCCACAGGGATCTCTTTATCCACACAAAACGCTCAAATTTGTAATATACTCGGCACTGGAGTAAATCGAAACTGGAAGTGTCTATGCATACACTCGCTGATCGGAAAATCCAACATGGCGGCCACGTGTTTTTATTATAATTATTTCATTGTTAATTATTATTATTTTAATATAAAATGGTTAAACAACTCTTACTGGAACCACTACAAGCTTTGCCTTTTGACTTCCAGCTTCAAAAATTGGTTGGTTGGAAAGCAACCTTGAAATCTATTTTTAAAAAGTATTTAAAATTTATATATTTTTGTAATACTTACATTTTTTACATTTTATTTTATATGCAGTAGGGCCAGAAGTGTTGTCCAGCCTAGGAAAGTTGACATCTTCACCATTTATTTAAATATTGTTAAAAATTTGTTAAAGATTTTATAATCATATTACATAGTTGAGCTTGGAGTCAATGGTTTTATTTGTAATAATGCATGAAACATGTCAAATTGCTGTTCTGGCCTGGCTGTCATACAAAGAAATTATGAACCCATGCAGAAGCAAGAGCAAGCCAACAAAATATTAATAACTAATTAATAACTGATAATAATCAACGTATGCGTTTTCCTGTGAGCTTTTTGTTTTTCAATGCAGTTTATTATTAGTAAAATAACATCTGTGGCTTCTTTTTTATTTTTTTGGCCAAATAATTTTAGGTGAGTCAGATAAATAAACCAAGTTTAGTGTTTTGTTCTTCCTACAAATTTCTAATGACACTACACTATGTAACTTCTTCCCAATTACTCTACACTATGTAACTTGTAACACAGTAACAACACTATGTAACAGAGGAGAATCTGCTGGCAAACAGAGAACGTGACAGAGCTCGGAATAAAATGAGAATCAACATTGGCTTGGTCAGTAATATATTTTATTGAACAAATAAATTTCCATAAAGCATTATCTATTGTGAAGCGTTATATTTATCCACACAGTCGCTAACCCATTTCAATAAGTCATATTCTATATCATAATCTGAAATGAGCATGTAAATATCAAAACTGCATGCGATGAGAACGTATCACGATAAAGTTCCTCGTAACTCCTCTCCGCAAAGCTGGAAGTCAAAGGCAAAGTTAGTAGCAGTTCCAGCAAGAGCTGAGTTTAACAAGGAGCAGATGGATTCTAATCCTAAGGGTTTCCCTTTGCTTCCGGAGTCACCCACGTCCACAGGTGCTCGCCTCTTCTCCCCCCATTCCCATTTTAAATCCTCCCCCTCCATTTCCTGTAAAGCAGGTGCAATGTTAATCCCTACTGGGGGTCAGCGTGGCAGCATGCCTCTAGCTAGACCTCCACCTGCTTATGTTGAGCAATACCCATCCACAAATGAATTCTCTTATGGAAATAATCATACTCTGATTGAGGCTAAAATAAACATTTGTTCAAACGAAGCATCGACATACAGCAGTGAGGCTGACCTTTCTAATGTACAATGCATAATCTCTCTGTGCAAAAATGTAGATCTATAAAATCAAGAATAAATAATTGTTTAAATTATAGAATCTTTAGAGAATGCTTGAAAGTCTGCCGTTTGTGTTTTGAACCGCCAATCAACCAGTCAGTCATTTCACTCCCTACTTCCTGCCTGAGTGATCACCTCTCGCCTTCCTATCACTCAAACCTCACATCGCAACTATTTCTGAGAAAGGGGGGGGGGGGACAGCTAGCGCCTCAAAGACACCATGTGTCAAAGAGCCGGACTTTTCACACTTGAAAATGTACATGCAAAATTTCATTTAAAATTTGATTACACACATCTTCTTCAGCATTCTAAGATAAAACAGCATAGCTGACTTATAGCACGGTGGCCCATATTTTCATCTAAACCAGTCAAAAGAAGTTCACCAGCTGGAGTGTGGCAGAGCGAGAATGTGGAGTCACATGTTGGGATAAGTTACAGATCTGTGAGATTACTGCAGATGGTCCATGCAAATAATTAAAATGAATCAAACATGTAACAGCAGCACTTCTCTATCCTTCCATCATGAAATTATCTCATTCGACTCCTAAGACCAGTTAAGGCATATTTTCACTTAGTCACTTCATGCATTTTGATTGATTGCAACTGCTGTTATGTGCCTCATTTTGCATGCTTACATAGTTTCATATAGGAGTTTACATATATGGAGGTTTTCAAGTTTTTGGATGCCATGGCCTCAAAATATGGTGATCCCCTGCAAGAGACCACCTTCCTGAATTGTAAAGCCAGATTTACAGTTTCATATAGAAAGACTGAAATGAGTAAAAGAGTAAAATGTTTGCAAATGTAAATGATTGACTATTTTATTGTTACTGTACTAAAGCAAAAACAGATATATTCTGCAGATATTATCTTGTAAATAGTTACTCTGTATTAAGCTGACAATGTATCTTTTTTTCCTTCGACCTATTAAATAAATGTCATCCCCTAGGAATTATAAGGTACATTTTTATCAAAATTGAGTTATTCACATATTCTTATTCTGTGACAACTTATTTACATTATGTGATTTTTTTTTTATGTTGTGTACATTTTGGGACTGTTTATTTAGAAAACAAAAAGGTTCTATCTACACAGTTGAATGGAATGCAAAAACTTTGAAGCTCAGATAGAACCTTGTAATTCCAAGGAGATGATTTGTTAAGCACATTTAATATTAAGCACAATAAACATTGTTAAACAGCAATAACTTAAGCTTTTTATTATTATTATTATTATTATTATTATTATTATTTTATTATTAATAAAATAACTTTTGCTTTAAACATTTAATAAATGATTTAACTAAAAATATATATTTTGTAAAATCATTTTCTTTCAAATTTTCAAATTTCTCCAGCACACCCTTGAGCCCAGTTTGAAAACTACACAACACAAACAAATGCATTTACACATGTTCTCCTCAAATATTTTGAGTTATTGTTTCGTTGTCAGTCTTCAATGCTCTTAGGGGCCTTTACACTTGTTCTTTCCGTGATCAGAAAGCTCTATTTTCAGTATTAAGTGCAAATATCCCCTTAGTGACTCCACTTATGCTTGTTCCATTAACTATAGAACTCAAAGCACAATGCAAGTATCTCTAAATTCTATTGATTGATAAATATTTGCTTGTCAATCAATAAATAGCAAAAAAAATCTGTTGTTGACTTCCCTTATTTTTACCATTTTGCCCTTACAGGCATGTTATCTTAACCACAGGTAACATGTCTTTCTGAGACAGTTTCTTAAGCAACCCTCCCTAACCCTCCCTCTAGTTTTTCTTTTGCAATCCTTGTACTTTCTTCACCGCTGTCCTCAAATGAGGTAAAAGGAGAAACAGATAGAGGTGAAACTGCTACTCGTGTGTTTCTGTATTGAGAAACTCAAAGACAGCATTCCAGTTAAGGTTCAGCCTCCACGAAAACCCAACTGCATTATCAGCATGATTCACTACCCAGATCTCTGCGCTCAGACTTTGCCAGGTACATCGTTCGGCCGACTGGATTGCGACAGGCCACTCTTGGCTCAACCTTAGTTCCCTCTCTCTTAGTTTCATGAGGAAATTAAAAGGGAAGAGGTGACTCTAATCAGAGGTTAAATTATTTTTAAACATCTGGTTAAGAATGTTGTGCAAAACGCACAAAGTCAAAGAGGGAAACAAAAGTTAAGTGTCATGTAAACGAACAAAACCGTAGGAGACAAAAGGTGAAAAACTTCAGTTAATACAATAAGAAACATCAATTGAAATCGGGGCCCCTCAGATTTTTAATAAAAGTAGATATTGAAAGAAACTTTTGAATATACATACATACATATATATATATATATATACACTTGTAGTAGTCTATAAAGGAACTAGTAAATAAAACAAAACAAAAAGGTGGGTTTTATGTAAGAGAAAATCAACAAATACATATCTATGAAAAAAATGTCATGTCTTTGTAGACTACGGAAGAAAAATATGATTGTCATTGTTCTAAGCACTTGATTACACAACCACAACTGCCCTCTGCTGAGGCTGTGGTTCCCTCAAAGAAAAGTCACTGCTCTCACAAACCTTTACCACAAAGTTACAGCCAAATTACTGCATGCAATCTTGGGCCTTAAAGGTAGCTCATCATGCACTGATGAAAAACACATGAACAAGCACAGGCCTTCATTTCACTATTAAGAATGATTACAATCGCACCAGGGGCGAGTCCTGTAAGACTAGCAGTCATTTGCGTTAATTACCGACATTATCAACAAAGGAACTGCGTTTGTCGAAACCTGTCTGATTAGGGACAGAGAGACACCGGCCTCATGGGAACGAGAAACAAATGTTCTCCCCTGATTTCTGTTTGTATAGTCACAAAGTTGCCTTAAAATCCCCTTAACGTCATCAGATTTGCATGTTTTTTTCTCTCTGGATTACACCAGACATGGTTCGTCCTGAATAACGTGTCCTAGGTCCTTAAAAAACGTTAAAGTTCGACCCTTTGTTTACATTAGTGCTGTCAACTTGGTAGGAGCAATTAGAGGCAATTGGCAGGTTTTTTGATGTCTCATAATATATGATAATTTATGCCAGTGGGAAATCATGCACACATAAATGGCACCAGATATAAGTTGTCTGTCTGAGGCAAACTTGTTTACATCAAAAGTGCAGGAAAATCTGATTTGATTTTCAAATGACATTTATGCACAAGTTGCTTGTCATACTTTGGTTAGTAATTTTTTTGTGGTTAAATTGTAGTTTTAATTTAACTTTTTTTTTTTTTTTTTTTATCTAAAAAGGTAAAAATACCCAAAAGTCAAAAAAGAAAGTCTTGAACTTAAACAGCCAATCACATTTGTTTCAGTTGCACATTTTGTTCAATAATTTGTCAACACGTTAAAGCAGATAAATTATTGACTGCCAAGGAACATGTGGGTGGGAATTGTGCTTGAAGTATTATAGCAGGGTCGAGTACAAAATGCAGTGTTACAAGTTTTAAGCCCACAGATATATTTTAGTTCTTCCTGTCATTAGTAGTGATATCTCCCCCAATGCTAATGGATCTGTAAAGCATTACCATAAATCTAACCTCCCCCATAATATCAGAGTTCTTATGGGTCACTGACTCACTATATTCTACTTGATGCCTTCACACCGTGTTAAAAGATACAAGCCCAGTAGCCTTGTGTAATTCATTTCTAATGCTACGCTCTAACCTTTCAGGTTGCACTGCTACCTAATAAGACATGTACACACATGACGTGAATAGGCCCCTTGAAAAACACATTCAAATATGAGTAATATCGCTTTGACAGCAATCTGCATAAATTCAAATGCAGCCTGAAGCATACACTGGCCTCTGTTTAAAATTCAGAATTATCCCTCTTTTAGCACACACACTATGGCATCTGTCCTCTAGAATTACCGCATGAAAAACGGCACCTCGCTCTCATGCAAATGGCAAGTTTTGATGAAATAGTGTGGATTGTGTCAGATTCTCATCACATAGAGGTGTTTAGGGCCACATCCAGGTCTCAGGCAAAACATATTCAAGCATGTAAATTTATCGACTAATCTTGCTGCTCTTGTTAACAGGGCAGATATTCATACACGCTAAGGAGGTTTATCAATTTTTAATAACTTATTTGAAATTTCATAAGGGAGATATGATATCTTAACAGAGAGGGGAAGAAAGCATGGCAGTTCCATTGATGTTGTTTTTATTAGAGAAGGTGGACCATAGAAAGACGTGGACCACCGAGAGATGCATCAAACGCGCACAAAACCCCTGCTGAATCAGCGTCGCTCTCAGGAGTGTTAAGAATATATGAATCACATTTAACAGAGCTGGTTTGACACTCAATATGTGATTATTTTGGTTATCAACAGATTAAAATTCATAAAATTAATTATATACGTCAAGTCATTAATTGAACTATAAAAAACAATCAATATTTTAGCTTTAGTCACTTCTCGATATCAGCGATATTTCTTATATTATTTATGTACACACACAGCCGTTCAAACGTTCAAGATTGGTAAGATTCATTTAATGGAAATAGTGCAAATAGTGTTCGTTGTTGGCAAATGCTATTTACACTAGCTCCGCCCACCAAAGTCTGATTGGGCCACTGAGGTTTTAAAAAAAGACACATTGAATTCAGCTTCTTCAGTGGTGCAGCAGTGGCAAGTAAGGCTCGCAATCCTAGCTTTAATAACGCGATTGAAGCGAGTTCGAATCCGCCTTTTACTGAACTTGCCTTAATTTTCAATAAAAATTAAAATAATGTTCTAAAAGTGGAAATAAACTGCAAACGAGTGTTTAATAATATTAAGAGTGTTTATTGAGTAAGGTTATGGAAAGGTGTAGGGAGGGTTTTTATTCTCCCAATATGGCAGCATCCATTTAATAATTTTAATAAATATAATCATTTACACTGTGATGTTATTGGATCCTGTTAATGTACAAAAATACTGAGGTGCAAATAGTGTATGCCAATATAAACTATAGATAGCATCTAATTACCATTTACTCTTATTGCAAAGAACTGATACTTTTACTATGGTGTCAATAGAATCTATTGCTATTTTCACCTAGTGTATAACATATCGCTAAGAAAATATGCTATTTTTACTTGTATAATGTAAATAGCACCTAATTGGATATGACAATGTCGATATGTTTGGTTTTAGCAGAATAGATCAGCTATGCTGCTGCTGCTGGTGTTATTGCGTATACACAACATGCCGTTGTGAGCAAGTAAGACATACTGCTGCTGTACAAAATAGCATGCATGAATTACCCGCAGCAGATCTATACAGGCGGAGCTGGGGAAGGTGGGGGTTTCTGAAAGCGCGATGAAAACTGCTACAGCAAAAGCTGACCAAGTATTTGAAGGTTGAGCAGCGAGCACATTGGCTACTGATACAGCAGGAAACAATCAGATGTGCCCTATAGAGAATGATGTGATTGCAAGCAGATTGAGATATGGACCTATCAGTTTCATGGTTTTCAGGACTCTTAGACTAGAATTTTCAACAATAGAAACATATGTGAAAAAGAAATCTTTTGTAAAAATGTAAAAGTTTTTACTATAATTTTTGACCAATTAAAGAGTCCTTGCTGAATAAAAGCATTTCTCCTGAATAAAACATTTCTTCATTCATTTTCTTGAATCAGACTCCAGAATTAGTTCATGTGTACTTAAAACTTTACAGGAAGTTAAATACGGTGAGTGGCAATTAAGAGAGAGTGATGGGAGTGAATTATGTCCCAGACGACTGTGTCTCCCTAGGGGTGGAGGTATTTGTTGCTGTAATAGGAAGCGTTTGGTCAGCACTGAGCAGCTGAAGTGAGCAATCAGGTCCGTGGCAGATTACCTTACCCAGACGACAGGCCTGCTGGGAGCGTCCTGATCTAACGGCACCTGACATGCCTTCCCACAGCTCCCTGCATGTGACTGTGTGTTTCTCCCTGTATGTGTGAGCATTTATTTGCATGTGTGTGAGAGTTTAGGGTCTGTTGGTAAGTGATAGCTGGTGAATCATGGGTTTTGCCAGTATGGTGGGTTGGCATTTTTTGGGTGGAAAGGAATTATACAATGTGAGAACAAAAGATAATTTGAAATTCCTCAACAATTTACCTCACACCTAAATCTACCATCACGATTTAAATGCTTTATTTACCCGAAAAGGAAGCAACATTAGTGGTTCAGTCTCCTTAAGCCTTTTCCTCTATCAAAACATTCTTGGCCTTCAACTCGGCCCCTCGTGACCTCAGCATTTGTTTGAGGAAATGGCCCTTGTGCATCTTGAACTAAAATGAACTTTTCCGGTGGCCTTGAATGAGAAGGTCATTAATGGGACATTATTCCAACAAAATCCGAGAGCTGCTATAACCATATCACACTCAACGCATCTACAAAACGGGTGCTATTTGTGTCCCTCATATGTGTAAAACAAAATAAGAATTAAGTTAAATTCTAAATGCAGGTCTTTTTCCTTAAAAAACACCTTTTAGTTTCATGACAGAACAAAATTCAAGTCAAATGAATCCATGCCAATTCCAAAACTGTTCTTAACTGATATATCGCAGATTGTTAGTATGCTTTATGACAACGCCGACACTGTCAGAACGAGGCATATGTTCATCTGACTGCACATAATTTGCTTAGTGACATAGTAATCTATGCAAATGATTTTTAAGCTGAACACAATAAGGACCTCTCATTTCGTAACGTAAATAAGTATGCACGAACAGACAATTAGAATATGATAATGTAAATATCAATCAAATCGTGGGGAAAACATGTCAAAGTTAATTGCCCATCTATTTGATTGCCAATAGCCACAAGCACTGTTTTTCTCATACAGTTTTATTCATTTTGAAGTTTACTATGTAGATGAACTTTGCGCTGGCCGTTTGTCAGGTCTCGATTAATATGGTGCGACGTGTTGTTGAACAGGCTTACAGTGTGAACTACAGGAGCACCTTCAAATGTGCATTCTTGTCACACAACACACAGCATATCAAACCAGCAACCAGAGGTCTAAATGTCATTGTTTATTATCCAGTGTCTAAAAAACATCTTTGTTCAACATTTTTGTTAAGTTGTTATTAGTTAGTTTTGTGGACCTCACCAAATCAAGTCACAAATGATAATGACTAACAGATACACTTGAAAGTGCTAGGGAATTTAAAGGGTTTGTTTGCCCAAAAATTAAAATTCTGTGATTAATCACTCATTCTCATGTCGTTCCAAATCCGTAAGACGTTCATTCATCTTCTGGACACAAATTAAGATATTTTTGATGAAATCCAAGAGGTATCTGACTTGTTTTGATTTTGCACACAAAAAGTATTCTCGTCGCTTCATAAAATTAAGGTTGAACCACTACAGTCACATGGACTATTTTAACAATGTCTTTAGTACCTTTCTGGACTTGAAAGTGGTGGTTAAATTGCTGTCTATGGAGGAGTCAGATACTGCTTGGATTCCACATCAAAGATATCTGTATTTGAGTTCCGAAAAGGAATGAGAGTCTTACGGATTTGGAACGACATGAGAATGAGTGATTAATCACAGAATTTTAATTTTTGGGCAAACAAACCCTTTAAATTCCCTAGCACTTTCAAGTGTATCTGTTAGTCATTATCATTTGTGACTTGATTTGGTGAGGTCCACAAAACTAACTAATAATAACTTAACAAAAATGTTGAACAATGCTGTTTTTTAGACACTGGATAATAAACAATGACATTTAGACCCCTAGTAATTAATGACCCCTTAATGTAATTAGTAATTAATGACAGAATTTTCATTTTTGGGTGAATTAACCCTTTAATTTAAAGGAAACATCCATCAGCAATATACAATCTGTAATTTGGTCATTATAACATTAATTTATATTTTCAATTTTGTTATTTCTGTGGCTAATACTTAGTTCAAATACTTCTTTTAGTATTACAAGTTTTCAGCCTGTTCAATTTTATTCTCAAAGTTAAAGCACATCTACTTAATTCCACACAAATTTGGAGGAAAAATAGTGCACCTTTTTGGAAAAAGATGAGGGTGAGTAATAAATGACAGAATTTTCCTTTTTGGGTGAACAAACCCTTTAACCTAATATACAATGGATATTTTTCTAAACATCTAAGGTTCCCATATATTTTTCAAAGTATCAAAATATGTAAATAAAAGCATGCATTTTATATTTTTAGGTGGCACAATATACTAAGAAGCAAAGTCTAAGAAATCTTTTGTCAAGGAATTAAGAATTAATTCATTAAGTCATTATTCAAAATTAAAATAGCTCCGCCCACTTCCCTTTGGTTGGACAAATAGATAGTCCCGCCCCATAACTCATTCCATTGGCTGAGACAGTGTTGCTGTACCACGTTAGACTTGGGTAGGAGAAAGTATTTTAACAAAAATTACACACATCACACTTAAAACAGTGCCTACAAAATAATGGCCACAGTGAGGTCAAAGGTACACACCTGACATTTCCTGCTCTTCCTGCTTCTAATTGACCATGTCCGACGTTTACATTTTTAAAACCAGGGGAAGTGTGGCATTTACCCTTATATAAACACACAATGCCATTCAGGATGCAACAGCTGTCGAAGATCTATATGCCGCATGCCAACCAGTGCAGCAAACTTGCATCATTAGAGTGTAAACCCTCAGACAGCACAGTACCTGCAGCATGTCACTCACTATATTTGTTATTTGAGCAGACGTGAGTTGAAAGCATGAAATCTGGCAAGAGGCATGCAAGAGTGATTTGTGTCTGTATTTTTAGCTCAATGCTGCTTATTTACTGTTTCAATTACAGCCATGATTTGTATAAGATATATTTTCATAGCAGCAGAAAAGCCGTGAGAGTATACATTTAAATATTTAAAAATGCAATCGAATTTAGAACCTTGAGTGTTTAATGTAAATCGTGCCATCATTTGAATTTAACAAATCAGGCATTTCCAGTTTTCACATATAACCTAAGGATTCGTCGGAAATTGAGAAGCCTATAAATTACACGAAACAATCAAGTTCCCTAAATCAGCACTAGAGTTCCCTAAAGGCTTGTTCCATACTGTCGTTTCACATTCTCTGTCAAGTTTTTCCCTTTCAAACACACAAAACACATGCACGCACATACACACACACATACACAGCGGCACAAAAATGTACACTGTGATTTTCTCATTGAAAAATGGCTGTGAGCAGTGAGCACCTATGAAAAGCTTCAGAATTGTATTTCCCCACATCATTTATTTTCTTTGGGCTGCCGAGTCTTTCTCCCATGCTTCATGCTCTGGCTGCGGTGAGCTGAGAGAGAACAGGACACGCCTAAAAAACCCTAAAGTGTCTCTGGTGGCCGGTGTCAGTTGTGCACAGAGATTGTGGTCCTTGGCCCCGACCCAAGGATTAGGTGTTCCAGGGAAGAGAGATTTCTTGGCCCTCGTCAATCCCCAAGAGTGCTTTGGGAATTGTGTGTTTGTGTATATGTGCCTTTTCCCTCCTCCCTTCCCACCTCCTCTGCACTTGAGTTTTACGCCATCTTCCTCCTCCTCAAATGCCCACGATAGCACGCGGATGGCATAATCAGGGTCTGCCCTGGCTGGGTGGGTTTAAAAAAGACTGACAAAATGTAGCTTGGATTGCAAAGGGAGACAAATCTAGTAATATAGTCAAACAGAGCGGGTGAGCGAGAAGGGGGGAGAAAAAGAGAGAGAGAGCAGTCAAAGAAGTGAGCGGTGGGGGATCTTGGGCAAAGGAGGTAAGACAGGATATGAAAACAATGGACTCATTGTAGAGAGATGATAGAGGGATGAAAAGGAGATCGGTGGAACACAGCACCATCTACAGGCTGATACGGGACACCATCAGATGATCGCAGGAGGACGTCCAGAAGTGGGTGGGATGGCGTTTCCTTTCATGACTGGATATCATTTGTGATTGGGAAAAATAAATGATGAATTGACTGTAGTGATACGGGTGAAATCGCTTTGATAAGAGATGGATTATGTTGGTTTTATAGTTGCAACATGAGAAAGAGTGAGTCAGTTTGAAACCCTCCAGACGTGTTTCCACATAAAAGGTTTCGACAAACAAGAGAGAGGTGACCTATAGTGACAAAATGCATTCTTCTCCATTTCCTGCATTTTTATGGGCAGCACATGAGGAGCTAGAATTTCAAATGGAACAGTTGTATGAATGCCAGCTCTGACGCTTCCGCTCTTCTCCGAAGTCCCTCTTTCTGTTCTCCAGGTGACTGTTTTCTAGCCCCTCCACCTTTCCTGTGCCAAAAATGCCAACTGTAACAACAAAGAGTGGCAGATGCCAAGGGAATCCCAGACGAATGACCTCCGTGAAGCCGGCCTACCAAAGAGAAGCAAATATTTACCCTGTGTGTTTGAACCCATGGCTCGGTGCCACGACTGCCCCTCGGAGCACATACCGGGCCGAAAGGCTTACTCGTCCTCCAACTTTACTCTCTGGGACTCTTGGGTACACCCTACATGAGTCTTCTCAGTTTTCGACCATCATGTTGTGGAAAAGAACATGTCAGAACGGGGTATGTTTAAAGAGAGATTTAAAGAGAATTCCAGGTTCAATACTAGTTAAGTTCAAACATAATTTTCATTATCACGGAAATCAACTGGCTCATCTCTCCTTTTCTTTAAAAAGGAAAAAAAGGAAAAACTGGAGGATAGGGAGACTTCTAATAAAATGTTAAAAAGCTCACTGTTGAAATAGTACAGTTAATGTGATTTTCTGTGTAGATTTATGTTGTAAACCTTATAATTCCTTAAAAATTATTATTCAAAGAACGTCAAATAATAAAATAATAATAATAATATGTACTACATATACATATTTAAGATAAAATTTAATCTACAGTGCTTTTATAAAGTAAGCTTAACATTTCTGCTTTTAAACCCCCCAAATCCGCCCAGTTCCCTTCTATTGTAAGTGCCTCAACATAGCTGCAATTTTTGCCTTTTTTTTAAATAAAATAAAATATGAGTCAATATGCTGTCAATGTAGTTTAACTTGTATAAAACCCAGAATATACCTTTATTTTTTCCTTATTTTTATTTTTTCTTATTTTTCTTACTATAGTTTTATCAAACAATTTTAAATTTCTCAAACAATTTCTCAAACTTAATTTAAAGGGCCTTATTATTACTTGTGCTGACTCTCATTGCATTCAGGTCTGACACATCCCGGAGCTCAGCCGCCCTGAGACCAATGTCTCCTTACGGGGCACGGACTTCAAAGTCCATTTTGGATGGACTGATCTGAAGAACGCGAATCCGTCTCTGATAACCAACAGAGCAGTCAGGATCAGTGGAGAAGCCACCAAATGAGATCTCCTGGGCATCAAACACACACAATACATAAAATATGTGCATAAATTAATGTGCTATTCTATTCTTCTGTCGAGGTGAAGTTGGTTGAAATATGCTGACAGTCTTTGCTGTGCATGATTTACTCATCTGTCATCACTGAATAATTATAAATGGAAAACACATACTGGTTGCAGCTTTCCTCGACTCGTTGACTCAGATAATCAGAAGAATTTACAGGTCATGCCAGGGTGCAACAGATGCAAGACAGCACATCCAACCCACCTGTGCACTCCATGGCCCCATGACCCAGCATCATTCTCTATCAGATTAGCATGTCCACTATAAGAAATGAGCTCTCAAATCGGCCTTTAATCCCTCAGGAGAAAAACAACAACAACAACAACTACACTGCACCATATAGGACAGATGTGCAAAACCTTAACCTGGGACAAGAAAATGGCCACTTTGATGCTATGTGTCAGCCATCATTTTAACACAAAAAAATCAGACTTAATCTGATAAAAGGTTCCAGATTAGGTGCACCGCAAACTGAGAAACTCTGATAAACTTTGAATGCCTGTCAGGATTAGAGTATTGTGCTTTAATCTAGGTATGTTGGTATTGTGCCTCAAATTGTAATCCCTGTATCCTGTAGGAGCAGTCATCAACTACATGGTGGGGAAGCGGGGTTTTAGAGGCAAAATGGAGATTCATACAATGTATTGAGCTTTGCTGAAAAAAAATTCAGGCTTCAGTGGATCAGCGGATATGGAATCAATCACTAGAGCTACTGAATTTATGGCTCTACTAAGCTTGTTCTACTAGCTAGAAAAAGCTAGACAGATGGGTTTTTGAGAACAGCGATTCACAGGAAAATGTTTAAGAAATTATTCAATGGTAAACAAAAAGTAACTTTTTTTACTGAAATATTCCACATCAAGCTCGGTTTTGAAAATGCATGACTCCAGGAGTTGGCATGCAGCGGCGATTCTAGTCTGCTCAGCCCACGCCGTCTCTAAAGACCCTTAAACCAAAGCAAACGTTTCAACAACATTTCCATCCATTCCTACTCTAACAGTGTGATGAGAGCAGGTTAAAGCTGTAAGCCATCAAAGTCTGCCGAGCAGTGTGCCCTGTTTGAAACTCATCTGGATCCCCCATAAACACTCAGCTGCTAATTGACTACACATGTGGCGCTGAGTGCATTTTAGCATGCGTTAGTGTGTGTGCCATAGCGTGTTAGAATGTGCATGCGTGTGTCGGCATATACCGTGGCTTATCAGTCTGATCAAAGACAGCCTTTCCTTAAACTGTCTGGAATAAGAAAGGCACACAAAGGCTTCATGGTAAATATCTGATCCGGAGAGTAATTGGTACCTGTCTCGGAAATCTGGTTCTTTGATCGACACTCCTTTCCTCTTCCGTAGTTTAAATGTGGAAATTTATTTATTGGTGGCTCCCCCACATCCGATTGTCGTGCACCATCTGGGCAGGGTGCTAAAAGATGCTCGCTGCCAAAATGTGCTCTCTGAGCTTATGAAATTGTCCTAGCTTCTTGTCACACCGCATATCAAGAATACCTGGGAGGAATGACATACAATTGAGTTATTAGGAAAAAATTGTAAAACGTTATAATAATATTAAAAAGGCACTGAGAAGCACATTATTTTTAGAAATAAAAAAACTCAAATGACTTGCTTTAGTGAATCCTTTCATAGATAGACTGTTGTGCAATGAATAAATAGATAAATAATTGAATTAAATGCATCACACAATTTCATGTAACAAAGATTGTATTTTTTTTTCCCAAGTACAATACATCCCTTCAGTAGATCCACCATTACAGACATGGAAATCATCTAAATGCATCCTGTTTGAATGATTAATACAATACTAGCCACTTAAACTTAAATGAACCTTCTGAGGTCATGTGACTAACATGGTGTCTTGCTGGGACAGGGTTGAGAGAGTCATGACTTTTCACCCCAGTGCATCGCTGTGTTGTCTGTCATTTTGAACATGACTGAATGACGGCTATTTACATGCCCTAAGGGACAGTATTGTGTGGCAGGGGCCAGATCACATGCGCGGGGTCTGCTGAATTGAACGCCTGTTCTAAAGGGGGATTTTTGCTACTGTAGAATCTTTTAAAAAACAACATCCATAAATACTTGCCTCTAAATAAAGTCATAAACTGTTATGTCAGTAGGTTTAGTGTAGGTCTACAGTCTATAGGATTGTTTTTTTTGTTTGTTTGTTTGTTTGTTTGTTTGCTTGTTGGTTTTAAGGAATGATGTCTCACAGCATTTCATGGAAATAATTTGCATTAGATAATTATATACTCACATGAAATGTACTGTAAGATGCATAAAAGAGTTCCCCCAAACCACCAAGTAGTTCAGCTGTGCAGTTACTATAGGTTAACAATTAATTTAGGGCTTGTATGGTTGCTGGGGCCAACTGATACTCTAAACAAAACCATTTCTCTTATGTATGTAACATATCACCACATTAAATAACTGTTAGTGCGCAGGCAGTGTATTGACACCATACAGGCCAACACAACCTCAAATGTCACCTATAAAACCATAAGCCACTTTAGGGATTTCAGTGATGCGATAACTCACATATCATAATCAAACAGAGTCTGGATGCGATTACAAAAGAGCCAAAGGCCTCAAGAAATCCTTCTGTCCTCTCAATAACAAAAGGATTGCTATTTCTCCCGCTAGCTGGCCACGTTCTGTTTCACAACAGAAATAGCGCCTCAAAAACATCTTTAATAGCCTTATCAGTCTGGTTGGAAAACACAGGCCCCCGATTCTCGCTCCGTACATCAGAAATGTTGCCCTTCAAATGCTTAGAGAGTCTGGAGTTATTTAGCTCTGGTCCCCAATTCCAGGCCCGTGCCAAACCCAGAGTAGCATTGGAGGATTGTGTTTAAGAGCTGGCACAGGATAGCTCGGATACTTGTGTGGAAAGACACTGCCAGAGGGAGGGTGCCAAGAGGGCCCATCTCATCTCCAAGCTGTAAGCAACTGGAAAGTTTCAACAATTGTGGCATTACATTTTGTCTTGGACTGGGATATTTTAATGTTCACCATATTTTTGTCTTGCGTTGGAATCACCTGAACAAAGTTCAGAAAATGTTCATCATTCATGCAAGTACCATTGAATAAAATTCTTACTTTGATTTTATTTCTTATAATAATGGAATATTATAGTATTTATTATAAAAGGATTTATCTGTGCACATCATTATTTCTTTTAAATTTGTGTGCCCTTGTAATCTTTAATCAAAATAACAGAACAATTTTCTCTGATGACATGTTTACTAGCGCAAGAGCAGGACAACCTCACTCAAATCAGAATGCAGCAACCCACAACAATCCAATCAATTACAATGGACAGAATCAAGTCCCAGCCTATTTTTTTCCATGTCCGAGAAGATGTTTCACTTGGAAATAGCGAAGAAAAGACTATCGATACTTGTGTTTCATTCCAACTTTAATTGTAAATTTGCTGTCTCCAACTTATTTTTGCAAAAATGTAAAGAAAATAAAAGAAAAGAATTGACTTAGAGACATAAGAAAGTCGATTATCATTAACACACAATCAAAGACGACCCAATCGACCTCAAAGCTCCGTCGCTGATTTCTACTGGAATATATCATTGCTTGATCTACGTAAGTTCCATTACCTCCAATGTATATCAGATGGGGAGGAAATAAAATCAGTATTCGTGTCCCATCAAGCTTTTTGCCAATGGGAGTCTATGAATCGGAGACAAGTGGTGGCGAAGCGGGGCTGTGAACCTCTCATTTGCAAGAGCACAGAAGTGTGTGGCTTAGGAAAATGGCTGTAATAGCAAACATGTGTGCCATATGTAACATGTTAGTGAAGTTGGGGGGTCTTTACAGAGTGGAAATCTTGATAGCTGCTGATAAGAGCCCTTTCTTAATTTAGTTGACTGTACAGGAGGAAACTACTATATACAAGCACAAGACGAAGATGAAACAGGGGTCTTTTATACAACAGCCCACAACTGTATGATGTCGCTTTTTATACAACAGTTCAATTAACAAGAAGTTAATATTGAGTAACTTACATTTTAAGACAGTTATTGCCAGTTACTTTGTTTGCTCATATAGCAAAAATATTAAGATAAATAGTTCCGAATGAAGCACCAAGCCACACACAGTAGAGCAGGGGTGTCCAATCCTGTTGCTGGAGATCTACCCTCCTGCAAAGTTCAGCTCCGACCCTGATCAAACACAAGTGAACCAGCTAATTAAGATCTTAATTAACATTTGATAGGGTTGGATCAGGGTTGGATCTGAACTCTGCAGGTAGGTAGATCTCCAGGAATAGGACTGGCACCCCTGCAGTAGAGGTTAGTTCCTGAATGATTCTATTTTTTTTAACAAATTGGTTGGAACAATATATGGATCATTATATGGAATCAGGATTCATTCTGTTATTTTCCTAATGTAACGCATTTCTTTCTCGAACAGATTCTGAGCTTAGTTTTTAACAGCAGATGGCACTGCCTGCTTTCCTTGCAATTCTTTACCCACACCACTTGAAACTTCTATTAAATAAGCAATTCATAAAGTTCAAAAAAGTTTAATTCAATTGCAAGGGTGTTTGCAGCGTGCTGTTTACATGTGACGCATGTTACATGTGGTTAAAAACTAGCCTAGAGCACCGTCTGCTGTAAAAAACTAAGCTCAGAATCAATTTAAGAGAGTATCGTAATACGTTCGGAAAATATCAGAATCGATGTCACAATGCATCAATATATTGTCCCAGCCCTATTGATGATTTAATGACTCACTTAGAAAGACAGTGTGCAGTGCTGTGCAGACCGATGAGTGTGTGACAAAGTACGCATGTATGCTTTCCATTCACTCTCACGGTACTTTGATGTCATACATTGATGGGTCTGCACAGCACTGCTTCAAGCCGAGCACACCTAACCCCTTGTTCTTTGAAAGAGTCAGCATTAATGAACAAATCGGTTGAATGGATGATTCAGTGACTCAGTCATAAAGCCCCTTGTTTTTCTGAATTCATCTGTGCTATGAATGAATTGTTTGAATGAATGATTGACTTGATGAATGAATGATTGACTCGTTTGAATGAGTGGTGACTTATTGGGTTTCTGAAAGAATCAATGTTTCGTGCAAATGGGTTCAAAAACTGACTCAGTGACTAAGACTTTCACTTGCTGAATGATGATTCTATTTTTTAAAAAAAACTGTTCTCACACTGAAGTGTGCACCATTGTATGTGTAATGTTACAAGACCATATTACTGCGGCTTAGGCCTGTTTTCTATCACACATGCTGGAACAAAATATGATTATGAAAGCTACATGTTTAAATAAGTGAGTAACTGAAATAATAGGCCTATTCTTTAACAATACTGATTTGTCAGGGAATCAGGGAAGGTTTACCATTGAACAATAAAAGAAAGATTTCATAAATAAATTGAAGAAAAACTATGGTAATGACTCCTGGAGAGTCTGTTTATTGAGAAGTAGTGAGGATTTTATGCTCTGACTAAGGTAGCATTGACACTTCAGTGGTATTTATACATAGGGAAACATGGTCTAAATGCTTTGAAGGGTGAAAAAATTAATTTTCAGTGAATATATCACTGTTCTCCTAAAATAATACTCACTTTATTACGTTTCCAAATACTTAAAAGGCATTTATAATTGAGGACAATGTACACTTCATTTGGTGAGAAATTATTTTGGAAATGATGCCACTGAAGCAGTGGTTGGAGGCTTTATTCCAAATGCAGGAATGTTTCACAGAATATAATAGACATGATACAGAAGCTCTATCCATATCCTTTTTTACAGGGATTATGTATTTTTGTAGACCAACCCGGAAGTTAGCATTCATACTTATTCCCTCAACAAAAATACTATAGGATTTTCCATAGACTTTTGAATTAATCACAAAAAATAATCTCTCTCTGTCTCTTGCTACTTGCATGTTTTGTTCATCAAGATAATTTTCACAAATGAGCACAACTTTTATGACAACTAAAAACAATTGCCGAAAACAAAAAGCTAAACGTAGGCTATCACGTCACCACCACCAAGCTTCCGATAACTCTTACAGTCTTTATTAAAAAACATTTTCCCTGAAAGTCTTTACAGTCCCATTTAGCAACTTGACCTTTTTCAAGATATGTAGAAGCATTAAAAAGTCACAACTGGGGTATGAGTGGGGTATTACTGGTGTGCTTTATGTTGTAGAATAAAACGTGAAAATATCTTGACCTTGTGTTAACTAAAATCCCATTCAAAAAAACCCAAGACGATGGAACTGGAAGTGCTAAAATGTTAACTTGTTTCTGGGTTTTGGCCTACAGAAATATGTTTCGTACAGAAATCCCTGCTCATAAATATATGTATGTTAGTGTGATTAAATCACACAGATTTATATGATTATTTTTTAATAGATTCACAGCCATAATGCATAGGTCAACAGTCATTTTGAGGAAGTTCAGAGCCCTGTAAATAAGTAAATAAGAACCTCAATGTCACATTCATCTTTTGAGTTTTATTGTAACTACAGACTTGTTGTTTATTGTCAGTTTCTCAGCAGTAGCAGCTCTAAACTAACATGGTTCATTGTGTGTTCATCGACAACTTGAAGCCTCCATTCTTCAAAAAAAAAAAAAAAAAAGGAGGATGCCACAAGGACACCAGCACGTTGGTTCAAACGGATTTGTGCTATTGCTAAGAGACCACTGGTTGAAGCCAAAACCTCTTCCTTCCTTCCGACCAGCCTTAGTAGAGAACAGCTTAAGCTGCAATGAATTAAGAAAATGAGAACCGGAAAATTGCACTTTTAATTTTCTGACCTTGTTCCATTTCCTGCACTAATGTCCAAGCACTCTGGGAGACACATCCCTCCTTTGTTTTTATGACTTTTATAGACAACACTCCACCATGTAAACCCTATTTTCAATACAGAGCCTTACAATAAACATTTTGTTTTCGGTTTGGTTCGATGTGTCTGTGTTTCCTCTGATCACGGGGTTTCCAGCAGAGAAAGGAGAAGAAGTGGCTCAAATGAAAACTTGAGGGACATCATAGAGATTTTGGCAGATTTTTGAGCACCATAACAATATGATTTTAATGTGGCAGAATGTCCCCATGGTCCATTATAGCCTGTAGTGAAACCCTGTTGAGTTTTACAAAAAGTGAAAGGAAGTATGCCAAAGTTCTCAGAAATCACACAAACAGATATTTGATCAAAACGAGAGATGTTTATTAGAGGTGATGGTAGAACTCTACGGTATTCTCTTGAATCCTATTTCAATCATTTTGTTCAGAGGATTTTGGAGTGACTTGTGACTTGAAGTGCAGGTGCGTTTTGCATCAATGTCCGAGACTGATATCGCTCAAAGTCAGCTTTAATCGGCCAAGTCTCAATGGTTCCCCAGTGTTGTTATATAGTGAGAATATACAGTGCTTGAATCCCCATTAGTCAACAGCTGGCTTACTGAATTTAAACCAACCGAACAGAGATCTCATGAGAAAATGAAACTGTTTCAACAAACACCAGTGACATGCAGTACTAAGTGATGACATTCAATGGCTGTGGGGTATGTGGAGGCCCTATTAATCACAATACATTTTATCATAACTTTACTTTTGTATTCGAACATTTTTTGTGCCCTTCTTGTTTGTTTGCACTGCAGAATCCTCGGTGGAAAAACGAAACAGTACCCAGTGCAGAACAATAACTTATTTGATTTCAATGAGAGTATTGATGTTAAGTCGGCTCTTTATTTGTAGCGTACTATTTAGTGTAGTGTGTGAAAAAGAAAAAGGGGAATACTGCATAACTGTCTTGCGTTAGTGTTTGGATGTAAGCCACTCTGTTTTTTGCTCCACGCAGAGATTCATCGCGCCCTCAAGGAGCCTTATTTAGAGTACAGATGCATCTCATCTGCTGGGTCTTAGAAGCCATGCCACAT
Organism: Zacco platypus; assembly: GCA_038088235.1. Taxonomy (NCBI): domain Eukaryota; kingdom Metazoa; phylum Chordata; class Actinopteri; order Cypriniformes; family Xenocyprididae; genus Zacco; species Zacco platypus. Next base: position 21,810,873 of record CM076081.1, on the reverse strand, counting down.
GGGAGGACACAAATTTGTTTTAAGTAGGAATTTAAATACACACATAAAGAAAACTCTCTCAGTGCCTTGGCCTTACAACACAAACTTTGCAGATTTCACATGTCTATTTCACAGAAGTACTCCAAAAAAAAAAAAAAAAAAAAAAAAGACTGCTGCCCCATTTTAAGTCACGCACCACGGCCTGAAAAAGGTTGCGCTCCACGGCAGACAATGGTGCATATGAGCGATTTGGCAGTTCTGTATTGTTTGTGTCAGCAGAGTAAAGTAATTTATCCAAGATAACCTAAGGAGACCTCATTTGGTAGTGCTGAATTGACCATTCAGTCTTATCTCAGACCTTTCTAAGATGCTCGTAGTCTCTCTGTTTTATCCAAGTTTAAGTGTCACAACTCATTGTCCTTGTCTGATTTAATTAGTTGGCACTTTATTTGTGAGTTAAATGACCATCTCTTCCTCTTTTCAAATGTGAAATGACATTGTGACAAGATAGTGATTCAAATCTGCTTCTCATTGTGTCCTGCTCGTAGGGACGCCGTCGAATAAATTAAGCAGATAAATGAATATTCATAATAAGTTGTGGTTAATCTTTCCTTGCATTGAGAGGTAAAATGATTGCAAATGACATGCCGTAGATACCGATGCAAGTTTTTAAAGTTAATATAGATTAATTTACTGATGTGAGAATAACAAACTGTAAGATGACCCTAGCTTGTGCCTTATTTCTTTGTGGAAACACCATGCACAGTATCCCAACGAAGAGGTTTCTAGAAAGTCCAATGGAAAAAAAAAAGGTTTTAATTTGAACTCAAACATGAAGACAAATCTTATTTACATGGTGTTCTCTCAAAATATTCTATGAAATGTGAGGAAAAATAGAGTTTTCCACCCACCCAAATAAATCAAGCCTTTGTAAACCTGTTTGCAAACCTAAATCTATATATAGTGTTTGTATAATGTTATAATTTCTAAATTTCATTTTAACATTGTAAGATCAAATATAACCAATTTTACATTATCTTTTTATTCGGTTTTCTAAAGACTGGTTGGAAATAAGGCAAATCAAAATGTGTGTATTTAGACAATTTTTATAGTTTTAAGTATTATTGAAAAGTTATGTTTTATTTTTATTAATCTACATTAGAGCAAATCCATTGCGGAAAATTCTATCAAAACAGCAAAAGAATGTAAACTTTTAGATTTGAAAAAAAAAAAGAGAGAGATTGACAGAATGAGATCTGACCTTTGACCCTTCCTGCTTCTCTGGGTTATAAAGTGACTGAGTGCTGCATAACCACGGCAGCGCATTCTTAAAGGGCTCGTAGGAAGGACACACTGCATCTGTGGTGAACAGCCCTCTGGTAGAGCGTTTCTGCACAAGAAAGCTTGAGGACGCATCTGAAGTGCTTTGATAAAGTGCTTTGAGAGAAAATGAACTCCCTCATGGATTTAATGACATCAAAGAGTAAGTCTCTGGCATCGTAATAAATTCAGACCAAACTCATTGAGAAAGAGAGGGAAATTGAGCCTTGATTATCACAGCTTTTGTGTGACATTGAAAAGACTAAGAAGGCCAAGGGAGGAAGGGGATAAAAAAAACCCACTTGTCTTCTCTCAAACTAGCCCACAGAAGAGAAAGAGAAGAGCCGTTTTGAGGATAATGTGCTGCCTGGTCGTTAGAGCGCTACGCGGTTCTGAAACAGAAACTTTTCTTCCCTTTGGAAACAGCTTTTATAAGCATATATGCGGGACAAAAGAAAGCCTAGAGTAGCAAGGAGCCCTCACAGTGGCCATTATTTATTAATAAAAAAAAAAAACAAATCCCTTGATGCATTATTATTTATATGTGATCACAGTGTTTAGACTGGTCGTTTTTAAAGTCGATCCAAACTGGGATGTTTACAGTGTTATTATGACATTTTATTTATGATATTTTATGTGGATTTTTTTACAATATTATTAACTACCTTACTCTCTTTTCCCAGTATAAATCTTATTTTTCAAATGCTGTGTTAGATTCTTCCATGTTTCATAGCAACAGAAATAATTGAGTTTGCAAGCACAATGGGTCTGGCATCAGTACCTTGTCACAACCGTTCTTACCTCATAAGTGGACGTAATTCCACCTCAGCTCATGCCAAATTAAATAAATGCTTTCATAGTAGTATCCAAACACTTATCCAAATAGCTCACCGACTCTGCCTTCCACACACTGACTCATAGGTAAGAAACATATGACATGGAAATACTGGATATAAAAGTCAGGGGGGTGAATTATGGGAGTTAAAAAAAAAGACTATGTAAAATTCAGGCCAGTCTGTCATTACCTCAAGCTTTTACAGCAATACCTTTCAGCTTGGGTTTTGGGTGAGAGCTGAAAGGCTGAAGTCGACAGATTTAGTTTACTGGTACACTGGCTTTCCACACCAAGATAGACGAGTGTGAATTGATGCCTCTAGAAATTGCCGTATAGTTGTTCCGTTAGATTTGACATTGAGAAGCCTGTTTCTTACTTCAGCTCGTATAATCAAATTCTAGTTATTGTTAAAAAAAAAAAAGAAAGAAGAAAAAGATATCTGTGGTTTACGTAAAATGTCTTCATTTCAGTATTATGACTTGTTAAATGAATATCCATGAGTGAGCGAATTACCAATTGACAGAGAATGACTGGCGCAATGGAAAAAGTCTGGAAGATAGTGGGTGTACGCTCATTTAAGCCCTCTATGAAAATCAGGGTGGAGGATCCGGAGGTTTGTATGAGTTAGTGCTGGTCGTGATTTGGATGGAATAAATCTCTGTTAATAGGTTCAAATTGTATATTTGGGGTCTGCATTTTTTATTTTATTTTTTTATTATTAATGTTTATTCACCAAGGACACATTAAATTGATAAAAAGTGAAAGTAAAAACATTTATAATGTTACCAAATATTTCAAATTTAAATAAATGCTGTTTTTATTTGCTTTTTGAAGAACCAGGGGGTGCACAACCGTTTTCAACATTTATAAGAATGCCTTCTGAAGAATCATGACAATTCACTGAAAATTCAGCTTTGCATCACATCAATAATTACATTTTAAAATACATTTTAAAAAAGAAAAAAGTTATTTTAAGTTGTAATAGCATTTCACAATATTACTATTTTTACTCAAGTAAATGAAGCCTTTAAAAAAATCACAATTTACAAAAAAAAAAAAAATTCAACAGACTCCAAACTTTTGAAAAGTGGTGAATACATACACAGATTAACTTCATGGAATTATCTGATTTAACGTTTGCTATAAAATTATCTTCATCTGATTAAAATCATTAAAACCATATAATTTAATGAACCACAGACATGAAAACCCACAACATGCTACAGTGCCATCTTTGTTGAGGAAATCGTTTTAACTATCAACTTCAGTGACGAAAGAAGAATGTGAGCTCTCATATGTAAGTGAGGGGAACATTGTGTAATTGCATAATGCTGATCAGATTTGCTGAGAATTTATGAGGTATTTTGACATGTTCATCAATTCAGAACTTTTTGGATTGAAATTTAGTTTTGGGTTTAAAGGTTGTCTAATGAACTCAGGCGACAAAACAATCAAAATGCTGCCACACATCCCTACTGTTAGTATTTTTGTGAATTGTGATGATTTTTTAGTATATGCATTCACTTATCATTCAATGACATTCAACTATTTCTATCCAAAATGTCTCAGCCCCTTTTCATAGGTCCATATTTCTTTTGAGCAGCAGGTTGTAAATATTATGCAGTTATGTTTATGGTGGGGTGCCACACCTGAACTGACTGGAACACCTGACACCAATTACCCCCTTTTCAAGAGTTCATTATCCAAACATTTCACAGGCCTTTTCCATTAAGGCTTTCAATTGTTTAAACCAGTGTTGTTTCTGAGAGCTACCTTCCTGCAGAGTTTGGGTCCAACTCTAATCAAACACACCTGAAGCAGCTAATCAAAGTCTTGAAAATCATAAGCAGGTGTGCCGGAACCAAACCTATTCCCGACAAAATATACTTGGCAATGCAACATTTTCTTGGCGAAATATGAATTAAAGGATTAGTTCGCTTTGAAATGAAAATTGCCCCAAGATTTGCTCACCCTCAAGCCATCCTAGGTGTGTATGACTTTCTTCTTTCTGATGAACACAATCGTAGATATATTAATAAATATCCTGATGCATCTGAGCTTTGTAATGGCAGTGAGTGAGACCGAGTATGAAGCTGAAGAAGTGAAGAAGCTGAAGAAAGTGTCTCCATCCATCATAAACGTACTCCACATGGCTCCGGGGGGTTAATCAAGGCCTTCTGAAGCAAAGCGATGCGTTTGTGTAAAGAAAATATACATATTTAACAAGTTATGAAGCCTTACGGGGGGAAAAAAAGGAAATGGTCTCGTGTCAGTTAAGTTGAATACGGAAGGCGTAGGATGTAAAGTTTTGAGCTGTGAGAGGCATTACGCTTTCTTCGTAAGTTGAATATGGAAGGCGATCTGGCAGAAGCTAGATAATTTATGAAGTATGAAGAAAATGTTTTTTTTGTTTGTTTGTTTGTTTTTTACAAAAATGCATCGCTTCACTTCAGAAGGTCTTTATTAACCTCCCGGTGCCGTGTGGGGTATATTTATGATGGATGAATGTGGATGGAGGCACTTTCCTCAGCTTCATACTCGTTTGTCGCACTCACTGCCTCTATAAAGCTCGGATGCATCAGGATATTATATATCTCCGATTGTGTTCATCAGAAAGTAGAAAGTCATACAGTATACACCTTGGATGGCTTGAGGGTGAGTAAAGCTTGGAGTAATTTTCATTTGAAAGTGAATTAATTCTTTAAAACTTCTGTATGTAGAATTCAGAAACCCTTGTTATTAGAGACACTGGTGGCCGTTAACCTACAAAACTGAACATGACTCAAGGCCCTGATATACTCACGGCAAACAAACAAAATGGCAACAACAAAAATGGCAAAGGCAAGAAAGCAGCAGAAAGAAAGCAACTGATCATAGCAATGTAGATCTGTTTTCACAAGCTCTGCAATTCTGCATCATGCCAACAGATAAGGTCATAAAAATGACCTTGTTATGATAGTTTGAGTATATTTGAGACCTACAGATCTGACTACACGAAAGACTATTGAAGTAATCCCTTTTCTTTGCATGATACAGTGACATTACAGTCAGTGGCAGGTGCAGAAAATGGATGATGGGTGGGCCTCTAAAAGTGTGGGTGGGCCGGAATAATTCGCATCACCCCATGTTTTTCAACCACCATAATTTGAAAGTAAAAAAGATGGACGGGTCACTGCATGGCATATAAATGTCCTTGAAGTAAAGGTGAAGAATGCAAGATAAAAATTACAGGTCAGGAACACGTGAAATCAAACAGGGAATTGCATTGCAACGAGCTACAATGAAGTCTGTATCGACAACCTGCCATTGATAATACAGTACATGTGGCTTATGTACATTTCAGAAAACCCATTGCTCACAAATATTAAATGCAAATATTGCACAACCATGCCACGGTGGGCCAGACTACAAAAACCTACTCATAGCTTAACTTACCTTGTATGGCCGATGTCTGTTCTAAACAACTCCGAGTCGGCGGAGTTTTGAAATTAAGATGTTGATAATATCGTTGTAATTCAAATTTTCTGTTAGTTCTCTTTCAAAAGAGAAAAGTGTCAAATTGTTACGGCTTCCTGTCATCTTTGTCTAGATGTGTTTCTTGCTTAAATGTCATAGATGGTGGTTTAGCCATTTTTTAATAACATAAAAAGGTTGCTGCTATTTGGAATTCGGATATAGACGCGAAGAAGAACCTAACATTATTATACTGACTGAAGATAATATGCATATTCTTTTTAATATTAGGATAGATTTCTAATGCATGACAAAACACATTTAAAGTAATTGTTGAAGAATTGTTAAATGTTATATAATTGTATTGTTAAAAAAAAGTATCTCCCTAGATCTGACTGGCCCACCCGTAGATTCGACCCTGATCACAATACAGAATGGTTCTTTCAGAATTATCCTGAACATTGTATAAGCATTCATTTATGTGTCATAGAATGAAAGACAGACCTTTTGATTTTCCCCACAAAAAAGTCTTTCATATAAAAATCAGTCTACAGCAGTGGCGTGGGAATTAAAGGTGCCCAGCCCCTGTTTTCACTGGATTGTAAATGCAATGCAAATTTTGCTCATTTACTTTTATTCATTTTCAGCATTTAGTATTGTTTTTTGTAATAAACACTATGGGTTATTTTAAAAAGTGTTATTTATATGCTAAATTATGTTTTTTAAAACATACGCGCAGAGTGTGACATCATATTGTGACCATTATAGTGTGCGTGGAAACAATTCGCCCCCTCTACTCCTGAGTGCAAGTCCACCTTCAGTGTTGTACTTAAAGGGTTAAATGAAAATTCTGTCATTATTTACTCACCCTCATGTTGCTCCAAACCTGTAAGACCTTCGTTCATCTTCGGAACACAAATTAAGATATTTTTGATGAAGTCTGTGAGCTATCTGGTCTCCGATAGACTGCAACACAACAACCATTTTCAAGGCCCAGAAAGATAGTAAAGAAATAACAGTCTGTGTGACTACAGTGGTTCAACCTTAATGTTATAAAGCAACGAAAATACTTTTTGAATACTAACCCTTAAGGTAGGCAGGTTTTTTGTGCTCATTTTTATTTCCTGTTTCTTTTATTTAAAAGCTTAATTTATGTCCCATAGACTGGTCCGTTGCATTACGATTGTAAGCAATATCAATAATGTGACATTCACTGTGATGTGCAGTCAGATGTGTATGCTGTTTAAATGAGTGTTCTCACCGATACGCTTGTTGTGCTTCATGGAGTTTTGACATGTTTTAAAGACTCAATATTGTTTCTTATTCAAATGTGGGGAACTGGTGTCCCGTCATCATTGTCTAGATGTTTTTTGTTTTTTTCTTAAATATGTCATAGGAATCAGCCACTTTTGTAATAATAAAAAGGGCCTGCTAGTTGGAATTGGTAGGAATCCAAATATTGGCGGATTGTTAGAATTGTTAAACGTTAAGAATATTGTATTATTTTAAAAAATATAATATATGTATTTCCATGTATTTAGGCCCACTCATGCCTATTAGTAGTAACAAAAGGGTTAATACATAAAAAATCTTACATATAGCCCCTTTAATCTTATTGTTTATTATTATTATTAGTAGTAGTATTATTATTACATGTTTAGAGATTTTAATCACATTGTAGGTGATTCATTCAGACATTCACTAAAAGTAATTTCAAAAACAGTTACAAATCATCTTAAAGCTTATTCAAATACAAGTATTTCAAATAGAAATAATAATGCATTTTGATTTTAAAATAATATATATAGATTTAAGTGACATTTATCGTTTTCATTAGGCTATATATTTTTTATCTATTAATATATTAAATATATTTTAATTAAAGATAGTCTTTTTTACTATTCATTGGTTTAGAATTTAACTGTTATGTAATAGTTATAATCAAATGTGGAGAGAAAATGAATATATAATAAATACTGTGCTTTAATATTTAATATAGTGGTGGTAAAAATATAATATTTAAAATATATAGATTAAAATAATATTTTAAATTTCAAATAATTATATAATTAATTATATAATTAATTTTTAAATAAAAAATAATATAATAAAACAGTTTTTAATATATATATATATAAATATTAGTGGTTGGGTTGAGACCTCTTCAGCAAGACGATCTTTCTGTAGTTCGGCGGAAGAGCACAAAAGTTTCAACATAACTGTCACAAGCCTCACACACAACAGTCTCACTCAACTCAGTGGCTCCACCCAGCAGTAAACGCTCTCCATTTTTTCATAGTGAAGGCAGAGCAGGAAATGATATAATTGTTGCATTTTTCCCATGCCCATTTGCCCTGTGCTTGACCCCCTCCTTCGACTGCTGGGAATGGTCACTTAGTGATTAGTGCTGTGAGCGTCTGAGTTTTCATCCGCAGAGATCTATGTAGGGGGTGTTCGGAGACCTTTACAGTGCGTCCGTGTGGCTGTGAGAGAGAACTTGTGGGAAAAACGGGTTTATGTGGCGCAGCAGCTATAAATAGAGCATCAGGAAATCTGTTTAACAATCACTCATGGGATGTTTAATGAGTCTATAGTTAGCAATTCCAGCAGAGAACAAAAAGACATTTTTAATCAATCAGCTACATCGCATTACCAATGTGCAGTGCACTGAGCTGCCTTTCGCAGTGGATTTGATTATGGCTGTTTTATCACGTTCAACATCAGCCTGTTCTTCACTCAATTAATACTGTGTATAATAAGGTTTCTTATGGGAAAGGCAACATCTAAACAGTGAAGTGTATTGTGTCCTAAATCCAACCAAGTGACATCATGTCGTTTTTGCTGCTGAGGTCATATGAAACGCCCTGTGCCGTGTTTCCCAAGAGAAGACAGTGGAAGACATTAGATGTTTCGGACACTCTGGGTGGAAGCCGTCTAAATTAGATCCACTAGTCACTTGACTGTAAAGGTGGGAAATATCAGTCTGATCTCTGGCATCACCCGAGAGTCTGCTGTCACTGGCTGTTAATGTTAAACTGGCCCAATGTAGTTCCCATAAACATTTATTGACTCATAATAAGAAGAATGACTCTGTCTGGACGCTTTTTTTGAACACTATATTTGCACTTGTCTCTGAATGGACGATAGCTACTTTCACACATTAAAATCTGGAAATTACGGTAAAATTATCGGATTGAATTTCCTGGAAAATCTTGTTCATACAAGCAACTGATTTCCATCTAGTGTATGGAAAACCTCAGAATCTTGACAGAAGTAGTAGCAAGTAATCCACATAATTTTCTTCTGCTGTTTTATGAATACTGTGAATTTGGACATGCTACTCTTTAGTTTTCACATACTATTTTTCACCTACTATAAAGTAGGGAAGTATGCATATTCAGGTGTAACCTTTCGGTCCAATTGACCCTTCGCAAAGACCCCCCCCCCTTTAGTTACTGTTGCTTTGTCCGACAAGCCATGCGCTCTCACGCCACACATCATGTTCTCATACAGTGAAAAATACATCGGAGCAAAGAGGACACTGATAACGCGTCAACAGACATATGAAACAGTTTCATATTTAATATATCGTAATTTTTTAAAGAGGTTTAAACAATAAATACAGTATATTGTCTCTTTAATATGCAGTGACAGATCTCTGTAGCTCCTTCAATCGTCTTGTGAACCGATCATCTCTTCATACTAGTTCATTTATAGCATCAAATAAACATGAACGGACATCAGAAGGAATGTTTTTTCAAGCGCGGAAAGACATGAGTACACACAATTTTTCAAGTTCAAGTTCACCAACGTTATTCTACTAACTCCCCTGACTGCTTTGTCAGACAAAATGGCGGATTCAGGGTTATGATTGGTCAGATCGCCTGTCAATCATGCATAAGGAGCCAATCACACAGAACACATTTTTGCTTTTATGACACATTAGCATGCATGCATTTCAATAAAAAGTGTACTATGACCACCCCCTCACACCAAGAGTTTAAAGTTTCGCTCGCACATAGCATCAAAACAGACATTTTTACAGCTTCTTATCCTAAACAAAAAAAAAAGACTGATTTACCAGTATTTCTAAAGAAATGTTCTCTAAACTGAAATTTCTAAATTGTTTCAAATGTTGGATTATTTCCCTGACATAGCATTGCATTGTAGTTGTCGTTTTTTGTCGATTAATATTAGTTGAGCAGGATTGTGTATTACGTGAGGGGGATTTATGCTTTACTTGATATGCTACTTTTAAACGAAATAGATGAATTTGAGCCCATACATGTTTGTCAGCCTCTCCTCACCTTCTGGAAATAAGACAAGGGGAAACCCTCAAGAGCTCTGCCTCTGACACATTTCATTTACTGAATGAAACAAATCCAAACCAATCACTAGTCATCAAACACCACAATGACGATATATCATTTTGGTTCCAACTGTCAGTCAGACCTCAATTTATTTGGCATCAAAATTGCTTTTGTGACATTCATAAAGGAAACCAGTGTGCTCTGTGATTCCAGTCCAGCTTTTCCCTTCCAAAGGTGGATAAACAATGAATTCTGGGCAGTCATCACTGCAAAACTATAGACATATTGAGATGGACACACACATACATACCTCTACTTCACGAAATGAATGAACTTGTACTGGATTTCCCCCCCTTTTTTTCTGATACAGAACTGGGTGGAATAATTGGCTGCCATTTCCTTTTATTGAGAGAGAGCAGTATAAACTGTTTATGCGTTTTAGTACATTGCCTCACTTGAGACGTTACATAGTTCAATTGAAAGGCTATTGAAAGATTTTTTTTATACTATTTGACCAGTTTAGAGAAATCCCCTAAAATTGTCACAGGTCATATTATTAATCAAATAAAGATGTGGAGAAAGAAAAAAAGGAACGTACATTAAATATTGTCCTGTAATGTTTGATAGGTCGTGGCAGAATTCACACTATATATAACTAATAATATTAGTTAAAATTACAAATGTTCAAATTAAAAGTTGACTAAAAATAACTTTTTATGTGTTTTGGCCATTCATTTTCACGACAACAGCGTTTTGGTGGCCTGAAAATGCAAACTTTTGAAAACGGGTTTCAAAGCGCATGTTTTTTAAAACGATACCGTTATCGTCTTCGTGTAAAGTAGGTAAGTAAAAATTTGTGAAAACCGTGACGTCATGCGTATGTGCATTATGTGTTCAGTCTATCTGTGCTGGCCTGGTACGCATAATACAGCGTTTTAGTCGTTTTCACAGATCCGTGTGAACGGGGATCATTTTGACAACGTTGTCGTCTGCATGTGAAAAACCTTTCCCTTTTGAGTATGTCGTTGTTGTGTAAACGTACCCTTAGCCATATCTGCAGGTGCAAGACTGACCGAGTCATGCAATAATTGTCTTCATTTGTGTTGTGTACATTATGATTACATCTAATCATTTCTCATCAGTAACACAGTTGTATACCACTTTTTACCTTTTTTTTTAACAGCGCAGGATGTCTGGTGACTGTTTATATGACGGATCCCAGCAGCCTTTGTGTTCGAGATTGTGACTATTGTAGTAGCTCAGGAGGTTTAGTTAGTTTGGGTTGGCAACAGTCCTTCATTTTAGGGTTTCAAACTACTGTTTAGATTTTGCATAAACAATTGCATTGTTCAATGTCAACCTTATTTTTACCTCCTTTCTTTTTTGAAAGTAGGATCGTGTCAACAGTTGGACTTGGAGTGCTCCTAAAAATCGTACTCTCATGAATTCCAGCCAGCCTCTCATTGATATAGTAACAAAGCACGATGAGTGTTGTTGGCCGTTCGGATAAATCGTACAAACAATGTGGATTCTGGAATTTTCATTTGAGTTGTGACGCGTTACAGTTATTTATGATTATTCTGCATGTGATATTTCAAAGATGACAGAACTGTGTAAGGAATTGCATTACGTTCCCTGTAATTATGTATGTATTTTATGTCTCGAAGAGAAGAATTTATTTACAAAGAATTAATACATATTACAACTGCATTTTTATTTCTTTGTGTGATTGTGCAGACCGTCAGAGTGATTTATGAAGTGGATATTGGAGTAAAGCTGTTGGCTTGTGGCTTGGGAACTGTAAGAACTGGATTAAACTGTTTTCGGCCTGTGAAAGTAGAAAAAGAAAATACCAACAAGCCAACAATCCAAGGTCCATAGTGGTCTTGTGTGTGTGTTATCAGTGGAGTGCCAGTGAGGTGGGGGATACAGTGGCATTATACAGTGGTACTGTGGCATCCGTCTATGATGAATAATGCCAGGCTTAGAAGATGTGCCCAAGCCAAGATTTGAACAGCTTTGAAAGCTTCACCAGTACAAGAGGAGGAGGAAAATATCTGCCTGATTGTTCTAAAGAAAAACATTCCTATATGCACAATTCTGTTTGTTGTTAAATGTCACCAATAGTTTCAAATCTTAGGGTTTTAATTATATTAATTTATTGCATTCTTATTTTTTATTGATGGATCTTGTGAACATCTGACACATTTTAAAACAGAAGAGAAAGACAAAAAAAATTATCTTTTAAAAAAAAAAACTCCTTTTGGTGCAGGGTTTAAGTAAAGGCCAGTATTTGCTATACAGTACATGAGGTGATTTTGTCAAGTGCATGGTTTCCTAAAGAAATTGCTGTCACTCTTTACCTCTAACATCTGCTTCCATTAAAAGCCACTCAGAATGGTAATTTAGTGACCTGCTGAGCCCCGCAGCCATCTCTACTGAAGCACACCTGTGCTTTTCTAAGAGTATAATGGGATCAGGACTATTAGTCGGCAATTAGAGATTGTTTAAACCTGAAGTATTACCAGATCACATTACGGGCACTGGCCAACATTTAGTCAAGTTCACAAGTGCAAGTCACCCAGACAGAAATGGAAGCTTCTTTAATGCTTATATATTTTTGTCTTAAATGTTGAAAACTGTTGCACGATTGCTGAGATATTAGTTTACAGGTTGCTTTGTTATAAATGTCGTGGGAATTTTTTATGTGGAGCAATAATTAAAACCTGGCATTAAAATATAAAATAAAATCATGTTATCAGTCTTTTTTATGGCTTTTTAATTATTATTTCTGAGCACTTAATATAAATAATGTCACCTGCATTTATATAAATATTGGAGTTATTTCCATAGCTATGACTCTCTTCATTTGGAAGATCTAGTTACTGACAACATTCACCATTTCACATTAGTAGATGACATAACTAATACTTGAAGCAGCCGGGTTGGAGTTGCTTAACTAAACATTTATATTAAAGAGACATTGTGCACCGTGTGAATTTGATAACTTTTGATTGACCCTTGTGGATTATTAAATCTTAAGCACACACAGTGACCATGATCAGGGTAGAACTGGTAAACATGTCCAAGAGCTTACTTAATGTTTCACTTGTGGACCAATTTGGCCTGCCCAACACTCTGCAGCTGTTAACATACCGTGAAATGCTCAGACTGGGCCAGAACACAGGAAGTGACTTGTATTTAGCCTTCGACTTGTTAACTACCTTCTTTTTCGTTTTTATGAGAGACAAAAAAAAATCTACACATAAAGAAAGAAAAACATTCAATTACACACAGCCAAACTGAAATTACTGATGTGCATTTAAATTACATTCATAACATGTTATTGTGTGCTCAAACTGTCAGTAGACAATACATCAACGTTCTGAAAAGTGTATTTGTTGCTTTAAAAGCCATGTGTTGAAGCATGTCAATCTCGCCACTGAAATACTGTGTTAATGTTAGCGTGCCGCCCTCTGGTGTTCAAGAGACACTTTACTGTGAAAGGAAACATTTCTACCACAAATAAAATAAATATAAGAAGTAAAACTACACACCCATTTTGACTTTAATTAAAATTTCAAAACTAATTACAATAAAAGGTTTAATTGATATGACTACATATAATCAGACAGAGTTTCAATATAGGCCTAAACATGAAAACAAAATTATATATATATATATATATATATATATATATATATATATATATATATATTCTGTGGAAACCAAATTTATATGCAAGAGACAAAATATATATTTTAAGAGAAAAAACACTAATGTTTGTATTAGTTGTATCACTAGCAGCTCACTAGAGCAGAATGTTATTAACCATTGCTTCCTTTCATTCTAAACTTTTGCAAAAGAGGTGATGAAAAATGTTGTATTTCAAACCTGAGCTTTGGTGTGTCTCGTAAATGATTGTGTTGATTTTTGGGAGGAAGCATTTCTGAGAAACAGCAGCAGTGCAACAAAATATAGCCACCAGATGGCAGCAAAACCTTGTCTATATACCTAATATAGTATAGTTTGATAAGTTAGACAACCAATATTAAGGTGAATGTTAGGTTGCCTATAGCCACAGCCCAAGACACCATTTAGGCTACTTGCATTGAATATAGTTTTCATACAAAATGAAATAAATAGTAACTGAGACTCATTCTGCCTAACTGCTCCTTTTGTGTTCCACGGAAGAAAGTAAGTTATATTCTGTTCCTTTAATACCCACAGTAAATTAGAGCAATAGTTCACTCAAAAATGAATATTCTGTCATCACTTACTCACCCTCAAGTTGTTCCAAACCTGTATGAACATTTTTTTTCTGCTAAACACAACTATTGCTCTAATGTCAACTGTGGCTCCTTCTGAGATGTTTAGATAGATGAAGAAGAAACCTTGGTAGGAACTAATGCTCAGCAGGGGGAGCCATCATCTTCTGACTGTCTGCACATATCAAAGACAAGCGCAGCAAAAAGAGAGATACATACACAAATGTTAATTTAACCAGATATACTAATCCAGAAACAGAATATGACAACAGTGACTAATTGATCTCTCTTTCAATTAAATGTAATGATGAATTAGGCTATCATAAGATGGCAATGTTATTCACTCTCAATAAGAGATCTTCTCCTCCATTGGAGCACAGCACTTCAGAATGAAGATCTTAATGAGGGGTTTTGAGTAAAGCTACGCTACAGCCATCTCTATAACTAAAACCCTGCTTCACCCTTTAGAAAAGAAACCACAAAAGTGATGTCAGATTTGTGTAATGAGGTAGTTTCCACCGCCACCTTAATGAGATTTTCTTGGCAGCGCTTATAGCTCCATCTAATGCAACATAATTCTGAACGCAAGACCCCCCTATTGATGCCTGATGATGTAATGCATGATGCAACCGTGTGTAAGGCTTTGACCAGATTATATAAAAGATGAGGCCGTGGGATATTGGTGGAAAGTAATGCCGTTAGGAAAGAACAAGTCTTGTACAACTTTTATATAAAGTATAAAAGTGGATCTGAGAAACTATAGTTCCTCTCTGTTTGATAACAACAGTCCACAAACACTCTTTGTTGGTCTTCTGATTTCATTGTGATTAAGAAACCTTTTGATATCTGAATTTATGAAGAGGCCACTTTGTGACTAATACAATAAAAGATGTAATCAAATCGTCAAATGTTGTTTAAGATCAGTCTATTGTTAAATTGTGGTTTATTGAGCTGTCTGTTGCTATAAATACTGATGTCCTCGGTGAGATTGAACCGTGTTTGGGGGGATGAAAAGCTCTGAAGCCATGTGCCATTTTAAACCTTTCTTTTATGTGCCTTTTTACTGCATGTAACCACACATGAAGGCTGGCACCACAGGATCAAAGATATGACTCCTGTTTCTCAGAGATTAAAGTGCAAGTGCTTTACAGTTTACAGTTGCATATCTATCTATACACACACACACACACACACACACACACATATATATATATATATATATTTCAAAAAGTTTAAACCCAGAAATGAAGAAACATTTGGTATTAAATAATAGAAATAAACTTTAAAATGAACTAGAGATATTTCAGATTCTGCTGCACTTCTAGGTCACTTATCTTATCAAATAAATACTTTGTACAGCTGGGATGATCTTCTGCCATTAGTGCTACTGCCATTAAAGCAAAAGGGAAACATTCAAACCTTGAGCCTGCACCAAAAATCTGCAGTGTGAGGCCCTTTCGAGCTTGAGCGCAGCAAAACAAAACCTGCCAGCCACAAACATCCTGCCTATAGCTATATATTCCAGCAGCTTCTGTGCATAGTAGATCATTGTAAACCGTTTCAGTGGCTCTACCTTAAAAGTAGAGGAATTATAATCCATTGACTGGGACAATGAGGTGACAATGTGTACCAGGTCATGTGTTGGTGTTTTTAGGCTATTTATATATGGCAGAATGTGCGCTAAGATGATGGGAGACATGTGTTCGACCAGCCACGTTCCCTCTAAGCCTCAAACCAAAGAGGAAGGTGAGGATGGGATTACCCGACCCTCTGAGGCAGAGTTTACTGTTTTAGCTGTGGTTGATCCAGCTATATAGACTGGAATCTGTGTGCAACTTGCTTAACACACAGGACAGACTTTTTTGTCACCACATGTCCATTTTGACTTTTTTTTGAGTTGTACTCTTAGAAACTTCTTTATAAAGGATTCAGGTGCTTCATAGAATCTTTTAGGGGTTCCCATCATTTTATGGATTTAGTTTCAATTAATTTTGTTTTAACTTAGTAATCATGAGAATTAACTCATAAATTTACTTTAAAACTAGAAAAAAAAAATGAAATAACTGTTAAACTTGAAAGTATTATGCAATTATTTGGGACATTTCACCTCATACTGATCCTTTTTTGGCATGAAGAGTACTTTAAAATTGAGTCAAGAACCCTTAGGTTCTACACAGAAATCCAATATACTTTTTAAAGAGTGTGTGTGACTTTTCTTTCTTTTGCAGAACACAAATACATTTTGAAGAATGTTATTATCCACTCAATGAAAGGCAGTGCAACGACATGAGGGTGAGTAAATGTTTGAAATGAGTGAATTTGCATGACATATTTTCATTGTTCAAATGCAAATTCTTTATGGTTTTAGGTTTTTGTGTGCATGGACATTTCAGTTGTAGGGTTAGTATGTGCATGGGCGCATAGGATAATTAGCGTGACTGCCGGCGTATGTGTGAGAGAGCAGGACGGAGGGAATGTTTGTGCGTGTATGTGCGAGAGAGCAAAGCATGTGCATGTGTAATCAGCAAAGCTTCATTTTCTGCGTCAATCCAACATGCAGTCATGTGTCTGCGTCAGTGAATCAACCACCAGCTTTGTGTTGTGTTTGTGTTTTCACAAGTGTTTGCTTTCCTCACTTCTTCAGTTAGTGAAACAGCTGCCCTCTCACGCATAGTTGTAAGCTCATGGATGAAATGTGACTGGTTAACTACACAATGGCTTAGTCCTGTCGGGCTGAGGGGGGGATGGGACTGGGGTTTCTGGTCACGTGATATGAACCATATTTAATTCAATCTGAACTATGCAGCAGGATTTACAGCAGTGGTTGAGCCAGCGGCATAGTACAATCTCACAATCTGTGTCAGTGACCCATTAAAGACCAAATATTGTGTGCTTGCTAATACCAGTCATGTGATCAAACCTGGAATTCAATGAGAAATACAAGTACAATGAATTCTCTCTCAACTTTGCTAACAATAAAGAACTACGTAAGCGATAATGTGCAGTCAGTAAGTGATTATTGAAAAATAAACTCCTGACAGGGTGATTAGGACTCTAATGTGAATTGGAGGGGTCTTGTATCACGCTACAGTAAATGGGTTTATTTTGAGATAATGACCAGCTGACTGCACATTATCACAATTGTTATATGGCTACTTACCAAATAAATAAATAAATGGGTATGAAATATAATCATGTTTTAGTTGAAATTATATTCTTATACGACTTTTTGAAACTTTTTTTTTTTATTTATTCAGTAAGGATGCATTCACTTGATCAAGAGTGCCAGTCAAGACTTTACTTTAAAGATTTCTGTTACAAAAAATACTGTTCTTTTGAGCTTTCTATTCATCAAAGAACTCCAAAAAAGAAAAGAAAATGCATGAATTTTTCCTCAAAAATATCAAGCAGTACAACTGTTCCCAACATTGATAATGTGACTGGAGTAATGGCTACTGAAAATCTTCACATAAATAATTTACATTTTAAATGATATTATAATATAAATGTAATAATATAATATTTCACAATATTCTGATCAAATAAACACAGCCTTAATGAGCATAAGAAACCTTTTTGAAAGACATTAAAAAATTCTTACCAACCCCCAAACTTTTGTATATAATCACCAAGTTACTTCTAACAATCAAGTTTTTTTCTGCACGTGCATATGTTGTCTATATGAAAGTATCTCTGTAGCTTCTAAAAATTTTAATCTATGCACAATCTTGTTCGTTTCCTTCATTTCAGCATTAGGTCTGAAAAAATAACAAAAATAGCTGTGATCAGATTCAACACCATTTCTAAAAACGGTATGAAGGGTGGGTGGAAAATAGCATCGTTCTCTGTGTCACCCTTGCTTTTGTAATCACTCTGATGTGACATGTAGGTCACAGTGGCTCACAAAGCTCAATAGAGTTGTGAAGCGTATAATCAACAGCCATTAACAGGGTGACAGTGAGACTCACATCTGGATGAGCATAATGGTGGATTTACAACTTTTTCACATCATCTGCTGCTTAACCATATATGTTCAGGCTGCCATCTTAACCTTCAAGACATTATTTGTCAACCAACTTAGAAGGACTATGCTATTAATACACCAACTAGAATTACTTACAAAATAAGCATAAACTAGTCTGAAGCAGCATATTTGCTGTTGTAATTTGGTCAATGCAGCAGTGTTGACTGCTTGGGTTTGATGACAGACTC
Source organism: Zacco platypus (assembly GCA_038088235.1). Lineage (NCBI taxonomy): Eukaryota > Metazoa > Chordata > Actinopteri > Cypriniformes > Xenocyprididae > Zacco > Zacco platypus. Next base: position 21,792,496 of record CM076081.1, on the reverse strand, counting down.
ACCTGGTTGATGTCTTTTTGTTGTTGTTGTTGTTGTTTTTCTGTGGTCTTTTTGTATAAATTAAGCAAGTCTTTTGTAAAACAGATCAGACTAGAGAACAGACTTTTCTGCTGGCCTTGTTATATATTGTCCTATATACAGTCATGTGAAAAAGTTATGACACCCTATTGAATTCCATGGTTTTCTGTATCAGGGCATAATAAAAAAATCCTCTGGTCCTTGGCAGGTCTTAATATTTGGAAAATAAAACCTCAACACATGAACAACAACAACACATGGCATATCACACCATGCCATTATTTGTTTAGGAAAAATAAAGCCAAAATGGAAAAGCCATGGGGGACAAACTTAGAAACGATTAAGCACTGCTAATCAAATACCTTTGATTAATTGATCATCAGCAAGTGTGATCACCTCTATAAAAGCAGAAGTTTTGCCAGTTTGCTGGTCTGGAGCCTTCAACTGTGTGTTGCCAAGGATGCCAAGGAGATCTTTTGAGCAATTGTTGCTGCCATTAATCTGGGAAGGCTTATACGCCCATTTTCAAGTCCATTGTTCTATAGAGGAAGATTATTCACAAGTGGAAGACATTCAAAACAGACACCTCATCATTCCATGAGTGGACGTTCCAGTAAATTCACCCCAAGATCAGACCATGTAATGCTCAGAGAAATTGCAGACAACCCAAGAACTACACCTCAGACTCTACAGACCTCCATTAACATGTTACATGATAAAGTTCAATTAGAAAAAGTCTCTTCTCTCTAAAAAAAATGGCAGCACAGCTTAAGTTTACAAAGTTGCTTCTGAATAAACCATAAGACTTCTAGAACAATGCCCTTCGGACAGACAGGACCAAATTGGAGATGTTTGGCCATAATGCACAGTGCCAAGTTTGGGAAGGAGCATATCAGCATAAACACCTCATACCAAAAGTCAAGCATGTTGGTGGAGGGGTGATGATTTTAAACTTGTTTTGTACTCACAGGCCTTGGGGACCTCACAGTCAATGAGTCAACCATGAGCTCGTCTGAATACCAAAGTATTCTAGAGTCAAATCTGAGGCCATCCATCCAACAGCTAAAGCTTGGCCATGCAGCTGGACAATGATATGAAGATCACCAACAAATCTATTCTTTTCTTTTTCAGCCATTCTGGTGTAAAGGTGTTGCCATGCCCAGTCAACTCCAGACCTCATCCCGACTGAGAAGCTATGGCGAGAGCTTTGCATTGACAAATGCCCACAAACCTCAATAAACTTAAGCAACATTGTAAAGAAGAATGGGCCAAAATTCCTCCAGAATGATGTGAGATATGAGTTCTTAGGGTGTCCTAGCTTTGTCATGTTTTCTACCATCTTGGCTTTATTTGTGCAAAATAAATAATCACATGTTGTGATATTGTTATGGTGCATGTCCGAGGATGAAGCGCACAACGAAGGAAACCTTTGCATATAACTTTTAATGTAAGGATGGAGGCCATCTTAGGACGAGGCTCGGCATGGCGGCCATCTTGGAACGAGGATTGGTTTGGTATGTGGAGGGTACCGGCGTGGGGTGAGCTGGTGAGGCTATGTGTGTTTCCGACGGGGCTGGATAAGAATAACACTCTTTTTTAACATCTTCTACTTCAAAAATAGAACCATTTAAACAGAGAATAAGATTAATGGACTCGATTAGGGAAAAATAACAAGCAGGTTCGCAATAGCAATTCGTGTCCCAGTTCCATCCGAAAACACACATTAAGAGAAGCGTCAGGCCAGCTCACCTGATGGAAGAGCTCAAGAAACTCCTCCACATACCTCTTCAATGGACAACCACTGTGCCGTAGTCCCCACAGGCGGTCATCAGCCCGGATCATCTTATAGACTAGTTCATCTGTCTTTGTTTGGTCTTGTGTTCTGTTACAGTGTGTGTCCCAGGATGAATCGCACAATGAAGGAAATCTTTGCATATAACTTTTAATCTAGGAACAGGAGAATAACTGGGAGAATTACACAAAACAACACCATACAAATAACATCAACACAAAACAAAGACTAGACAGAAACTGAGGACTTAAATACTAAAGCAACAGAGGAGAAAACAATACTAATTAATAAGACAGCTGGAACAAATAAACTCAATTTTATCCCCCATAAAATAAAAATAATAAAATAAATTGTAGCCCATGTTATTTATAAAAAAAAAAGCTATGATTTGAGAGAAAACTAAATGCTCCATCGCACTCTGAGATATTCGTAATTAAATCTCATATGCCAAAAAAAGACATTTTATTGTCAAACTGCAGCAAAATACAAACAAAATGACATACTGCTGAGCTTCAGAGATGTGGTGGCATTTCTATTTTTACTTCATCTCATTTAAGGAGTTGATATTCATATCCTTGGGAGGATGCAGAATGTGTCTTACTCATCCGTGCGTGATGTTGTCAGGAGATTGATGAATTATTCATTACTAGCCTTTATTTTTGCGTGCCTTTTTAGGTTTGGATCAACCGCATAGTGCATCATTCACGTGGCCGACAGTATCTGGTGTTAAAGAAGAGTCAATATTGATGTGGGGGTCACTGTAGTCAAAGTTAAAACTAAAATGTTCCTAATCGAAGTCAAGACTGTTTAAAGCAGCATACATAAAACATTCATGCAGCGGATGTCCTCAAAGGATTCACACTCAAACCTGTAAATGTTACACATCGCCTGATCTTGACACTTCAAATGCACATTTTGTTGTTTTTGATTTAGTATGAAGAAGCTATGTTTTTGTGTACAGTTCAAATGGGAACACTTCAGCACACCTATAAGGATACTGAACACGATCCAGAATGCTGGAAATAAGCTTATTTAACAGCATCATAAAATGGAAGGTGCACAAGTAGGTTTGTGATTGTTTATTGAGGTTTTGGTGTTTCTTTCATCACGGATCAGAGACGCTGACCGCAGCTTTCTGTTGAAGTGGGGAGGGTCGGCATGACCTAACACATTGCATCTAAATTCTGCTGCTAAGAGATTCATCTATTATCCATGCTGTGCTTCCTGCAGCCCACGCGCTCTTTTCATAGAGAGATTATGCAATTTCCACCCAGCAGAAATCCCGTTTCTTAACATACGAGGAACATTACAGAAACACTATAGAAAGATCTTCATGCATGCATTAAGAAGATCACACGATTCGGGTTTGCTAACATTTGTCGGAAAGAGATTACGCTTTTCCTGACCCCCTGCTCAACGTTGATGTACAGAAACAAACACAATAGGACTCAAAAGGCATGTTTTTAATGAACAAAACTTGTATACTGAATTTACTGACACATTTGTGTGTGTGTGTGTGTGTGTGTGTGTGTGTTTTTTTTTTCTACTGTCACATCATGTCATGATAGTGTTTTTTACATGGATATGAAATTGTCAGGTTAAAGCAATATTCTGGGTTCAGTACAAATTAAGCTCAATCGACTGCATAATGTAGGTTACCAGAAAAATCAAATTCCACTTCCCTCCTTTTCTTTAATAAAAAATAATAATAATAAAATCTGGGTTACAGTGAAGCACTTACAATGGAAGTGAATGGATATTTAAAATAAAAATGTAAACAATATGCATGTTAACATGAATTTATTGTGGAAAAAAAAATACCTTTTCTGTTATATCCAATTCATTGCCACGATAATCCAACACTATTAACACAATATCCTATGATGATCCCATGATTTCCTCTTCTCTTATAATATCGAAATCCTCCAACATTTCTCTTTAAAAATTCTCGTTTTAGATTTCTAACTCATGACCGATGTTTTGTTTTGCCCTATCCTCTGTGTTTCCGGTTTCATCAATACATCATGTGTCAGGTAAGAGGTTACTCTTTCGTCGTAAATCGATGCGTATGGCCGTCTTCTTCAAGCTAGTAATTACAGTTTATAAAGTTTTAGATATGGATATTTTTCTTACAAAAACCAAAACAGAAGGCCTTTATTAACCCCTGGAACTGTATGGATTACTTTTATGATGGATGGATGCACTTATTTGGGCTTCAAAATCTCACAACCCCTTCACTTCCATTATAAAGCTTGGAAGAGCCCGGATATATAAAGTAAATCATGGTATAATTTTCATGTTTGGGTGAACTAACCCTTTAACTTTCTTGCTTAACATACCAAACCCCAGCATATGACTTTAAATGTTCAAGAGTCGGATTGTATTCACAATGTGTGAAATGTGTAAAACCAAATTAATTAAAAGCGAACGACCATTTTTGATTAAATGATGAATGGTGTATTCACAGATCAAGTGCCACTGAAACAAATGCTAGTATCAATGACAACACCAAACTATTCAATATGGCGGCTAAAACACACATCCACAACGCATCCTCAGTAAATGTACGCACTAATCTCCCTAAGCTCCAACTCTAGCTGTTCTTCCAGTGAATAATTCTTCCAGCATGAGTCGACTGTCACTAATCATTCAATCAGTTCACTCATGGGAGCGCAAACTGCCCGAGCAGCAGATTCCTTCAGCGAGAGCCAGAGCGGAACTCAGCTCGCGCAGTAATCCATACACACAAGAGCACACATACACACGCTCACACGCCCATGTGGAAAACAAGAGCTTGTGCATCTATTTTTGCTCTCCCGCGACCTATGGTTTTACAACAGATGCAAACCAGACTGAAAGCCTACTGGCTAATCGATATCAGAAAAAGTGAACCCGTAGCCACAGAATCTGACTCACTGTATATAGTTACAGAAAAGCAATGAGTTGAAGTAACAGGATAACAAGAGCACATCTACCCGCTGAAGCAGGGATAGAAAACAAACTGATATATAGGGGCGTGAGTCGTCTTCATATGATAGTTGGATAGGCTAGATTGCAGGAGGAGGACTTACTGTTCTGTCTGATGGCAGAAAAGATATTTCCATTTCTGAGAACACCCAGGTGGAATAAGCCTGTGGCAAAAGGTGTTTTATTGCATTACCCTTATCATAATGAAAACCTGTTCACCATGAAATGTTTAACTACCAAATGACTACACATCATCAACATTATAAAACAGATCAATAATGACTAAATACTAGCATATGATTAATTCACGTAATATAATTTGCGGTTTAGGCATGTTATCGGCCTGTCACACTTTTTCTTCCATTCATATGCTTGAAAATACTGGAGACTGGAAACGCTCATTCGAAGAAGTTTGGCATTTCGTTGCGTTCCAAAGTTCAATTTGGGTAAACTCTGACCTGTGAATTTTTTAATAGCATGCCGTGAAGATGCGTGACCAATATAAGATCAATATGTCACAACATGTCCTCTTAGCTGAATTAAAATAATACAACTTTAAAGCTGCATATTTGCAGCATTGCAACAAGCAGATCATTGCAAGAGTAGATCGTATTTTTACATTTATTTAACTGATTAGGTATTGTTCCCAGCCAATATTTTCTGTTGGCTATTGCCTATGTCCCGAATGAATCACTTGTGATTCTGTGTGTGTGGTTTTTTTTTGTCGGCTCAATGTGATTTAGCCACATGGGTTAGGGAAGCAGTATGAGTCGGTTAGTGATTCTGAATCATCTGAATCATTCAGACAGCTCACTTATACACTTAATCATTTAACTACAATTCAGTGAAAATAAATTCATTCAAACCTGAAAATCAATATTTACATTTACATGCACCCATATATTCTATTAGTAACTGGATTGATGACTCATCCTGACTGAAAAGCCTTCATGTAAACTTTTTCTTGTTGTTTTCAATTGGGTTAAAAATAACCTTATGTACAGTGCTGTGATGCAGATGTTTATATGAATTTTACATCTTATAAACTTTTGTATGTTAATTACATATTGTAACATACAATACATGTAATGCATATGTAAAGGAATGTGTGAATTGGATTGCAGCGTTTAGGGTTCATATAAACAGTTGGATTGGATTCATTCCAATTGATGAAGATTATAGCATGTACTGTAAACATACTAATTTAGCAGCCTAGCCGAGTAGTATACCAAAAGAGTATCAAAACTCGAACATTACACAAATCATTTGTGTATAACACTACAAAATTTGAATTAAAAACAACTTATTTTAGCCATGTAGCTTGTACTGTAACAAGCTGCTTTCTCTGAAGGATTACTTTCAGCTAAAGGATTAGCTAGTTAGCTTAGCTCATTTTTAGTAGTCACCCACCATCCTTTACACATTCTGATATTTATTGACGACTGATGTATTGTGTTGTGCTCAATAGGTAATACAAGAAGTGACCTCTAAAGCAGTGTATCACGTGATAAGGTTGGTAGATTGCATCTGACAAGAACAAAGGCTTACCAGCAGTACAGTGATCATGCAACTAATGCAAACTCAATCAAATGAGATACAAGTGAGTATTGAAGTAACACATGTGTAAGCCTCTATCAGATATCCCAACCGTAAGTACTTGCACAATCAGTAAAGGACCGATTCTGTATTGGCTGGAGGTCAAGTTGTTTGAGTGCTGCATTGTACTGTACTGTAGGAGGAAGAGGAAGGGAGGGGAGAATCTGGAGGGGAAAAAAAGCCACATAACTTAAAAGCCTTCAGCACTGATCTGAGACCAGCATTTAGAGGTCCTAATTGTGGTGAAGATTATGATTTGTTAAGCTTTAATTCCTTGGTAATTGTATAAAGCTAAGAATTCAGTTAACAATGGCAGTGGATATGTTTTTAAAGGAAGGGAAAGAATGGCTCTGTCATTTTATTGTTAAAAATGAAGAAAACGGTTATAATTTATCTTTTAGTCACAATTAGGGATGACAATTTAATACAATTAATTATACGGCGGGGAAAAAAATGCCCCATGGTGCTGGAAGGGACAAAACAGAACACAGATTTTTCAGTCTATTTTTTTTAAATTCAAAATACTTGGCTTCAGTGAGAGACATTGAAAAGAATAGCGTGAAAGACTGAGTGAATCCTGTCTGCACATACGCGTACATCAAAATTTAATGCAGATCGAATGTGAATGCATGGTCTGTAAACCAGTGGTAGACATGTTCAATAATATGGAAATAAAATTGACAATAAATAGATTTTGTAAAAGACTTTTTATAATTTCTAGTGCTAATTATACTAAGTGCTATTGAAAATATATGAAGAGTGTTATAATTAATGCTTTTGACTGCCATGCAATGTCTTAAAAGGTTAGTTCACCAAAAAATGAATTTCTGTCATTAATTACGCAACCTCATGTTGTTCCAAAACCTTAAGACCTTCAGAACACAAATTAAGGTATTTTTGATGAAATCTGAGAGGTTCCCGATCTCCCTATACACAGCAATGTAATAAGTTTGGAACGACATGAGGATGAGTAATTAATTAAAGAGTAATTAATGAATAATTTTGTTGTATTAATTTTGTTGCATTACTTATATGACCATAAGTAATGATTTGCGGTTCATGTTTGAGTGATTGAATCAGATGTTAATACAGCTCTGAATGATTCAGTGACTGAGTAGTTTTAGACCAACAAGTTTACCTGTGACTCATTTATTAGTTGCTCTGAATGATGAAAAATAACTGGTTCTTAAGAATGCATAAACATTCATGAACCATTAACAATATATTCAGTTCCGAATAAGAACTTATTGATTCCAAATCCATTTCTCAACATTTTCTTCACACACACAAAAGGTAGGAGGGAAAAATGTTGAGAGAAAGAAAACAAGGAAAAACAGTTGACCATATAATGTAAAGTCCAGCAGAGCCCTGGGAACCAAAGACAACTGTTGTCTTGTCATCTTTGGCACTTTTTTCTCCGGCCTAGAAGAGAAAGATCATCGGAAAGAGTGAGAACGTGTGTGAATTTTCCCACTGTTCTTGGCCGAGCTTAGTGACTGCATGGTCTGTGCGTTTAGTGGCTGCTAATCATCTCTTCCCGTCGTTGTTGTGGAAGTGCATCTTGTGCCAAGGCCTGAACCACCCTCGCCTGGCACACTGCCTGGACCATCTCGCCCAGCCTGCATAGCTGAAGTGGCTTGTGGAGCCAGCATGGACACGCAACCCAGCGGGACGCTCCTCACAACACCGCCCAGTGTTAAAAGAGAGCAGATCTGTTCTGTTAGCATGAACATACTAGTGCTGAAAATATATTGCTTTCTGATATGTGTACAGTGTACTTTACATTCTCACTACTGGAGAACATTTAGCTATAAAAGCCAAATAGGTCTTTTAAAGCCAAAAAAGGTCCTGAGCGCAATTTGCACGCTAAAATTCTCTATCTTGCACATTGATCTACTGGACAATCTATAATGGGCTGAATTTATAAATAATGGGGGTGTATTTGGAAAAAAAAAATTTTCACAAGTTCGCCTGCCCGTTGAGTCTTAATGGTAAACAAACTTGGCTTGCTGTCCTCGAAGGAGGCTCAGACCAAACACTCTGCTGAAGCTCCAAGCTAAAACCCCTACAATCGTACTGCGCAGAGGAAGAATAAGGCTGGCCACACACATGAAGATTTTGAAACCGATTTGTACCCCGGAGGGGCGCAGCCCGATTCCAGACTTGTCGCAAACGATGTCCAAAATCCTCTATTGTGTGGCATTACAATTATTTTGCTGCTCCCCATTGAGATGGAGCATCTCGATCTCAAGTCATAAATATCAAACATGTTTGATATTTTACATCTCTTGATCAGGCTGCCTCTGACGTGATAACCATGATAGCCAATGAAAGTGAGTAAGCGTCACCTACTGGATATTGTGTGGTTCTTTAGCTGAAACATGGTAGCCACAAAAATGCCACAAAAGTGGAGTATTGAGAAAGAAGATCACCCATATACTTTTTATCTATTTTGTTTTTCACTGTAAAGCAGAGCGCGTGGCAGGAGAGCCTGCTGACGACGTTTGATCTTGTGGGTCTCCGTGAGATCTCGTGTCACTGCGAATTCATTCCTGCAATCAACAGGTGTGTGGTCTCGTGGTCCGGTCAAATCATCTAGTGTGTGTGTTCAGAGGATTATAATGCTAAAAATTGGTTGTCATTATGTCTGTGGTCTCCCACAGTTTTAAAATTGGTTAAGATTTGTAAATCGTCTAGTGTGTCCCAGGCCTAAGAGAAATAGAGGAGAGAGGGAGGAGGAGAGAATTGTCTCTGGCATGGCGCATTGACTGCTGCTTATATACATCGTTTTGATGATTGACATGACGGAATGTTTTGAATGTTCCTCCCAAATCTACATTTAAAACTTCATTTAGAGGACGGTTTTGCGGTTTTTGTGCTCAAGTAGCATAACAGTGAATTCGCCCTTAAATATCTCAAAACACAGCAGAACTAGATATTGTTCAAATATTAATGTCACATTTTGAGGATTACAATCGTTCTGGTGATTCTGTGAGGGTGTTAATGATGATTATCATATGAGGATGCGTTTCTGAATTGTAATCTTCTTAATTAGCGCTTGCAGTCATCTGTTGTGTTCATCAGTGGTGATGTAAATGACTGCATTAATAATTGATTGTTGGCACACTGATCTCTAGCTACATGCTCTTAACAGATGGCCTGATGCTGAATGGAGGTTTCTGCAGCTGTTGGTTACAAGTTAAGGCAGGTAGAACTGGATTTCATTTCCACCAAAAGCTATTAGTCTTTTTACTGCCTCCATGGATTTTTCCAGGTCTTCTTTATAAGGGTAGGATCACATGCCCCTCATTCCCTGGCAAACTCGGCATACTGTGCTACTTTTTATTATTTACTCTTTGTTTGGAGCGGTTTTTTTCAGCTTGGTCAGCTGACTAGATTTGTTACTGCCATGGTTGTCCTTAGATACCCTTGTTGCACCTAGTCTTTGCAATTCAAGCTTAATCTGTTACACAGGGAAAGCGCAGCCGTGTAGGAGGGGAACAACATCAATCTTACAGCTGTGGAGATGTCACGCAGCTTACCTATTTCCACCCCTGCTGTCCCGAACCACCGTAGCGCACATGCTTTGACCTGTTTAGTAGCTCTTGAGCCCTGTTTTCAGATAAAATATTGTTGAGAGAGCAGCATGGTCTTTGTAAGAATGCCCACGCAAGGCCTTGCCAGGTTGCGGCTGAGTGTATCGCTAGCATCGGATTCCATCCCCATGGAGAGACAGAACCAAGGAAACCAAGCGGCTGATGAATAAATGCCGCTGATTTTACTGTGAAAATGTTACTTTAGTTTGCCGTAGACCAAGGATCAGAAAACTTACAGGGCACATGAGAGATAGAGAAAAAGAGGAATAAGTAACCCTTAGTCATAAACCTCGTTTTAATGAGTTATGAGCTGAACTGGAAAACTGAAAAACAATAGTGAAGTGTGATTAAAATGTGCTAATCAACAGAACTGCTCTGCGCTGAGAAATAATTTGCACAACCCACTAAACCGCATGCTGCAAGCTATAGTAACAACGACATATTGCATATAGTGCATTGTAAACCCCCTGATAGCCTGGCACAAATCATGTCCTCTTTGCTATGGACTTATTTAAATTTGCTGAAATTTGCTTATAAATACATATTTTCTTTTCCAAATGTAGTGGATTCAGTTCCTGAATAATAAATAGAATGTATTTTTGCTGCTAGCCTGCAGCACCATAGCTGGCCTTCTCATTAACAGTGTGTTTCACGCACTGATGATATTTCACATGTTGCGCTTATTATAAATATTATAATGAGATTAGAAATAAATTTGCTGTTATAAGGAGGCACAAAGAAAAGTGCTTTTATTCATTATTTACTGATAAACAGGATTTGTGTGTGCACACACACACACATATGTTTTATGGGGACTTTCCATAGCCATAATGATTTTTATACTGTATAAATTATATATTTTATCCCATATATCTAAACACAACCCTCACAGAAAACATAATTTAGTATGACTTATAAGCTGTTTTCCTCTCTGGGACCAAAAAACTCCTCACAAGGTCAATGATTTCTGTTATTATTGTCTTTGTTGGGACATTTCGTCCCCAGGACGTAGCAAATACCTGAACCACACACACACACACACACACACATACATAAAAATAAACATAATGCTGACAAAACAAACATTTATATTAAATGAATAGTTGATTTAATTTATGATCATAGAAAATAAATATTTAATAAATATATATATATATATATATATATATATATATGTGTGTGTGTGTGTGTTGGTTCAAAACCTATTATTAGATCTGTTATGCATGAGTTCATCAGGTCCCTCTCTCCTCTCCCACACATTGCAGTGTTTTTTGTGAGTGGAGTTGTAGTTGAGCACTGGCACTGACACCCATTACTAGTCTTCTTCAATCCTCTGTGAACTGCAGTTCAAGCTGATATATGATGAAATATTTGCTACAGACCTTTGTGTGAGGGAATAGTAAAATTGTCTTGGCATATGTTTGCCAGTCACTGATTTTTTTTTAGATTTAACACATGAAATATTGAAATATTCCATTGAATTTGAAAGAGACACAGCTAGTGTTACAAATGTCAGTCATGTGATAAATGAATTGCTCAGGAGGTGAACTAATCATTTATGTTTCTCATAATTTCTCTTTGGATGCATTATAACATGTTCTGGGAATCTGGCTATTGAAAATATAACATTTTAAGTCCACTCTAATTAACAAAATTACTTTACTTAAAAATGTATCATTGTGCTGAATGAGTTAAAGTCAGTAAAATGATCCTCTCTTCCAATTCTACATATGGGTTAAGTTAACACACATGCCAAATTGTGTAAAGATAGCTTATTTTATGTGTATAGCAACCAATATAATCACCGTCTGGGGTGAATGTGATTCAAATTGTTCATGAAAACCCTTCACCATTCGGAAGTACATTTTGTACAGTTAATTTGGTCATAGCTGCATTTTTTTGTGACTCATTATGTAGGTGTCTGCTTTGCATCAGGCATGCTGTACAGTTTTTGATTTCAAAACACTAAATCTACTTGATTCAAATAAAGTCACCACAATCAATGTTTGAGAGGTTTCTAAAGCATTTTAGCATTCAAGAGAAACCAAAATGCTTTCCACATACTGACAGTAACTCTCAAAACTACATAATTAATGGAAATTTATTGTTTAAATAAAAAAAAAACTGAAAGAAACGGCCAGATTTCGACAGTTACATGCTGTTTTCCATTATAACAGTAATATTCTGTGGAATGTTTGATGTTTGAGAAAGTAGCCCACAGCAATATTCTGTGAATTAACAGCGCTCAAAGTCGACACTTAGAGGCTGTGTTCCAACACACTGATGAACACCTCTTGTTAACAAGCAGAATCAATGAAGGAAAGAGAAACAACAAGAACAGAAAGATGAAATCACCTGAAGATAAAAGATAACATTAAATATCTCAAGATCTCAACAGAGGAGGATTAAACAACTCCACAAACATCTTTCCTTATTACAAACCAGATCAACTTTATTTCTGTCATACATCTACTGCAGTTCTTGAGAATAAACAGTGGTTTAGATGTTGTTTTATTGTTTCGTTTGATGTTACCGTGATGGAGAACAGTGTTTGCTTTAGTTGAGCTCTTAACTCTTGCCTTTCTAATATTAGATTTTCTTTGCTGCTGTGACAGTGTCTTTAAAATACGTTTGTTGTGGCAAAAAAAATTAAAAGAAAATGTGATCAGATGTTATTAGCTAATTGTTAATGGTCACAGTCATCATTGAATGGCCTAATTCTTTGCTAATTATAGTCTACTCTATAATTATATAAATTGTTAATATTCTTCATTCTATTTTTCATTCTGAGATCTATAAGTGTTGTGCAACCAGATAATATGAACGATTTTGAAAACAGTTTGAGCTCAATATTTTGAACTGCTACATCATTCAGTCACACAGACATAAAGAATTGGCATATGAATCTCAACAATAGTGACAATCAAAAGCTTCATGCCACAATGCATGCTGGGTACCAGCATAGTATAAAAATCTTCCATGACTCCCAGCATGCATTGGGGCATGCATAAATTAGGTCGCTGAATTGCCTGGTTTAGATTAGATAAGCAGAATGCAGTCATTCTTACTATAGCCACTTTGGCGGGTTGAATTTTATATATAATACACATTTTTCAATTGTAGTCTTTTAAAAATGCACCTGAAATAATAATCTAAGTACAATGTAGTGTTGTCAAAAATATTGATTTTTCAATACATATCAATCCTGAAATATCTGAAACGCTTGCAGTACTCATTTTCATGATACCAGCTTTGCCTCCGACATTGAATTGACACACAAACCCACCTCATCTCACTCGCTCGCTCCGGTTGTTGGTGTTACAGGGCTTGAATTTTGGGATGGGATTTTGCTCATTCCCACAGATTTTGTGCTCACAAAATGCACGCACATAAAGCTGCCTCAGTAATAAATTGAGTTCTTTTTTGCTGCTTGTTACAAATACACACAAAATAATGTGAAAAGGCCAGTCACATAAACACAGCTAGTTAGGTTTTAAATGAACGTAAACAGTTGAGAAAGAAAACACATGTGTAACAGAATGATGGATCCGTGCATTGGGTTTTAAAGTGACAGCAGCCTAATATACCTGCTAACTGAGTTAATATTAGTCTAAATGGCCGTTTTCCCCACATGGTATTGATGTCAAAATTGTGGCTAGTGAAAAGCTGCGTGGCTAGTAACTCCTACTACGCACCCTGGGCAAGGAATAATTTACAAAAAGCATTAAAACTAGATAAATTTGTGTCTATTGGTGAATTTTAAAGGCACCATAAAGAGAGTAGTAATGGAGGCTTGTGACTGTTTTTGCTGAGAGGATACTTTGTTCTAATATTTCTATTTTGCTGTGTATTTGTTGTATTTTAAAATGTTGTTTTAAAACACCTTGGCCAGGTCTCTCTTGTAAAAGAGATTTTAATCTCAATGAGACTTCCCGGTAAAATAAAGATAAATATATAATGACTGCATTACTCGCGCTGCTGAAATCCACCGGCATATGGCGGGTGTTAATGTCAAGCCCTGTACACACATACATATATGAATTGCATTTAATGTCAAAAATGTTGCTTTACCCTGCCAGACACATTTATATAGACCAGTGCTTATAATGCAATATTGTATAGGATTGTATAAGTTAAGAGAAACAAGTGCATACAGTAATAACTGGAACCCAAGCAAGGCTTTAAACTCAGTGACCCTTCTGCTAACGGCCTCGGATATGTCCTCGAGCCATTTGCCGTGATCGTGACAATGTCACCGTGCTGCTTTCATCAATTGCACAGCCGTTCAAAGGGATCTCAGCAGAGAGCTGGTAAGAGTAAGCTCCTCTGACGAGACCAAAGCTCTGCAAATGGCACTTGCTTCAGCACTCTCATGTTGCAAATGATCAGCTAATTGGCTAATTAAAGTAATCTTTGTATAAATTGCTCCTTAATTACAACCAGCCAATAATGAGCTACCCCAGAGGGAGGGTTAACCCCCTACCCACACCAGTGTGACTATTATTACACCTCCTCAGTTTATATGAGCATGAGGTTGGTGAACCATCAACCATTCTTATTGACAAACATACACACATTTGATGCCAAACGAGTCAGATAGCCAGAACAGCAGATACATGCAAATACAAGACAACAGCTGGCCACTGCTGACACTGAAAGGTAGTTACTGGAAAACTAATCTCTGTAATTTACAGACAAACCCCATTTTCTGATTGTGTTTGTGGTTATGTTCCAGTAAAACATTCCTGCTTAATCTCCCCCTCTCACTTTGGACAAATACTGGTAATTGATTTAGAAATGTGGGCCAACTGCCCTGAAATAACGCCGTTCAAGCAAAGAAGGCTATGTAATTGATACACCGGTATTTTTTCTCCAAAAGAAGTCCAGAAGTCTAAAGTTCTTCATATGTGCCTAGAACGAGATTTTTCACAAGGGAGAAAAAATGAGAGAGTCCCATGACAGCTGAAGTGTGGCATTAAGACCTTCACTGGAATTAAGTGTGGTTATATTTATATTCATGATTTATGCATATTTTTGCATACTTAAAGGAGACCTACCAGAATCAAATGACATAATTCTGAAATATGAAATCATAAATCTATATAAATCAGAACAGTTAAATGTTCAAATAGTTACAGTAAATATATAGTAAATATAAATGAATGAATATAATATAATATAATGTATTATAATAATATGAAATATAAATAAATAAATATAATCTGAGTATAAATATAGCCTAATGTTAATGCGCATATTATGCATATTAATAATATTATAAGATTTACCATAAATTAGATCTATTTTCGTATAACTGAATCTTTTTATGATTGGATAAATTGTTGATTATCTCAGTGGATTGGCTATTTAAAAAAGGCTTTTTTGTTGTCTTTACAAATTCAAATTTGATACAAATTTTGATGTCAACTTATTTGTTAAGTGAACAGCAATATAATATTTATTGGTCACACAAAGTTTGTCATAGATGACCATTTATTAAACTGAAGATGCAATGGAGAGAGTCTATTGGCACGTGATGATTTCATGGAAACTATAGCAGTGAAATGTGAACTATCGCAGGTAACATCGAATACAGCACAGCTGAGGGAGAATTCACTAAGAATGAATGGACTACTTGTGCAAACAGAGTTATGTTTATTACTGCTCCAGTGCTCAGCACATCAATGCAGAAAGCTAATTTTGGGAAGGCAGACTTAATTTTATTTAAAAAAAAAAAAATTGAAAGCACGAAAATTAAATAATGAAAATGAAATCATTGTTTACTTGCTCTCATGTCATTCCAAACATGACTTTCTTTTTTTCCTATGAAGCAAAAAAGGGAAAAAAGTTCATATACAAGTCATTTCTTTACAAAAAGAAATGGACACTCAACATTCAGGCTGTAAGATCCATAAAAATAGTCCATATGACTCATTCCATGAAAGAAATGAATTCAAAGGGTTTGGAATGACATGAGTAAATGATGACAGGATTGTCATTTTTAGGTGAACTATACCTTTAAGAGCCCCTGCTTCCTACTTAGCCATTTTGATTATTTCCTTCTTGACCCTCCATTAATGTGCATCATGTATGCCTAACTAACATGAACTAACCATGAGCAATACATTTGTTACTGTATTTACCAATCTTTATTAACGTTAGCTAATGAAAATACAGTTGTTCATTGTCTGTTCATGTTAGTTCACAGTGCATTAACTAATGTTAACAAGATTTTAATAATGTATTAGTAAATGTTAAAATTAACCTTAACAAAGATTAATAAATGCTGTGTAAGTGCAGTTCATTACTAGTTCATGTAAATTACTGTAGTTAACTAATGAACCTTATTGTAACGTGTTACCGACTTAATACATGCATTCTCCAAAACAGCAGTTTTAGACCAGTTGTAAATATGGTATACAAATAATATCAGGTATATTGCTGAGTTACATTAGCATCAGTTGATGTGTATTAGCTCTGGGAACGGGACACAGAAGAGGACACATATCGTTCAATGGGTGGGAGATGACTCCTTTGAGACAGAAAAAATAGTCTTCCAGATGTTTGACTGACAAGAAGAAAATTAGCATTGTTCAGTTTCACAAAGTTGGGTATTTTTGTATGTTTATTTCCTGTTGGTACACCATCTTCATTCTCCTCCCACACTTTCCTGTTTTGTTGTATCATCTTTGACCTCATGGTGAAATAAGAGTTTCCTTTTTCAAGTTTTATGAAATTCATTTTATATTAGAAGGGAATAGTGGGACGCTTTTGTTAGATCTATAAGTTGTTTTTTGTAAGGTTTCTCTGAAAAGGCCTTGCGCAGGTGCCACACTGTCATTTTTCATTTCATGACCCTGTCCTCGCACATGACGGTTTATTTAATGGGATAAATAGGCGAGGAGCATCAAGGTTATGGCGAAGACGGGATGCAAATAGGCCAGCACATCGGGGGGTGACAGCTGAGCAACAACAACAAAACGTGAGCCACTATTTAAAAGGTGGCACACACATAATGCATCACCACCACAGCATCTTTGAAATAAAAGGCTTTTATTTATATGCTGTCAATACAGTTAGCTTTACATCTTTTCAATGGCAGCGCAACGGCTCCAGACAAAGACACGGTGAGAGGCAGCTATGTGAACGCAAAAAATATTGTCTGAGCTCACTACAGCTGCCTTGCACACTTTCGGTGACTGGTTTCTACTGTAGGTTTGGCCAGCGCGAGCGGCGCAGTGTGGGAGAGTGGCTCTCGACCTTGCAGACTGAAAGGGTTTCCCAGGGACAAGCCACAAAGAGGTCCGTCCGTCAGAGGGGCCCACGCACGCCGCCTCAAAGATCCGCAGCAGCTGTCACGCCGGAGTTCTCGCCAAGCAACAACAGTTCGCTGCTTTGAATAATTTCAGTGAGAGATTTGAATAAGCACATTTTCAAAAGGGGTTTTGCCAGCTTCAGGGTGACTGCGAGCGGAGCAAAATGAAAATGAGGTGACTGGAGCGAGAAATTGAAGCTTGAAGTAAAGTGGGAAGTTTAAAGGTGTGAGGAAATCTATCTTCTAGGTGTCGATGGAGAGATTCAAACTAATATTACGTTTTTTTAAAACTATTCATTGTTTGACTGTTCATAAAATACATATATATTTTCAGTGTTTCACAGCCTGTGTTGTCTCATGCAACCCCATCAAGTCTCAAAAACCCCAAAATTAAAAATCTGTCATCAATTACTCACTCTCATGTTTTACCAAACCCATAAGACTTTTGTTCAAATTCAAAACACAAATGAAGATATTTTTAATGAAATATGAGAGATTTCTGTCATCTCAAGTCTATTCACCGAAAGTGTTCATAAAAGGATTGTAAAATCCCAAAACAATGATTGGAACTATTTTTGTTTGGTGAAGGAAAAGTGCACAATGTAAAGGCCTGTTCACACCAAGGACCACATCTATATAGTTTTACTAATCATTCTAATTCTATGATAACAGGTAAGTCCACACCACAGCTATAAAGATAACGTCACAGAGGAACAATATCATTGAAATCACTTTGAGAACATTTTTTTCCTGCTGATAAGTGATGAAAACATTGAAACCAATCAGAATCCATCCTGCTTTAAAGAGTTTGAGCATTTAAAGTGGCAGACAATGTAAACTATTTTGTGTTTATTGTAAACAGAACGTTATAGCCAGCTGGCGTGGACAATAACACAGTTATCTTCATAGTTATTGTTCTTGGTGTGAATGGGACGTAACTGATAGTGTCTGAAATGTAAGTTCCTCAGTATTAACATCTTTTCTAATGAATTCTTTAATGTTTTCTTTTATTTATCTATTAGTACTTTTGTTCGAATTTTTAAGTCGTAATTTAATTTTTTAAAAAATCCCTCCCCTGGAAATTAAGTTTAAAGGCACAATATGTACATTTTTTATATTAAAATATTCAAAAACCACTTGCACAGTGTTATATATATTTCGTTCAACTATGTACTTATTCAACTATGTACTTTCATTATCCTAAATATTTCCAAGAACTTTTAATTTCAGAGAAATTCACAATTTTAAATAGAGCCCCGTCCCTCTCGTCACTTGTCGCATGTCAATGACGTAATATCTGCGTCATCCCTGGTTTCCTTGTACTGCACAGTAACCATGGCAACAGACACAGACAGCTGCGTAACGGCTAGCGGCGCGCTATTGTTGTTTCGTTCAAACATTATGGACCATGGCAAGCAAACTTTGGGACATTAGGAGAAGTAAAATGAGGATCAATATCGACATGGCGTTTCCGAGATGGCGAGAGCTTTGCGACAAACTTTGACTTGACAGAGACGGCGCTCTCACACATTATTAGACGAGGTTACCAAATGTAGGTTACATAAGACTAATCAATGTTACATAGCTCAACATGATGAAATGTTAGAATATCATCAGTACGATAATCTAATCTTGATCTAGCTTACTGTTAAGTTTCATACAGCCAATAAACTGATACAAAGAAAGCAACATTCAACACACTCAAATACAGTTTAGTATGACAGTGTAACGTTAGACCAAGTGAAACATCACAGTTTTAATTCGTCAAATGAACTGACTTGTATGAGTAGGATTTCAGCACTTGTGAGTAATTCGATAGAATGAAATGTCCTCGTTTCTTTATCCCCAGCACTCACGTGTGCCACTGATACCTGTCTCTGATTAGTGATCTCGCCCACAATTCTCGGCCACAGTCTTACCACAGTCATGTTAAAAACATGCATTCACTCATCCATAAACATTGTTTCTCCGTAAACATTATTAGATCAGCATGACGACAAGTTCCATGTTCCACTCATTCACTGCATCATCAAACTACATCTTTTTATTGTTTTGAAGAGTTTAGTGACCCCTAGCAGTGAAAAAACTCCCACATATTGTGCCTTTAACACATAAGTCGTTTAAACCAGTAACAGGTAACTCAGATATACTCATCTTCAGCATACGTTGCATGTTCAGTGCAATGAGAAATGCAAGTGATATCTGATAACAGAAGGTTCTGGTTGATCTGAAGGGTTTCTGTACATCTCAAAATACCTTTGAGTCATCCACATAAACCATGTACCATATATCACCATATTTACTGCAGACAGCTTCAGCAACCAGGAACACAGGCCTCAAGCTCAAGTTTCATTTGCATCTCTTATCAGGATTTTATCTACAAATAACGTGCAGACGCCATCTCGTCTCCTGGTCTGCATGTTTGATCTCAAGCGCTGTGAGAATCTGATATCAGAGGCTCTTGTAAAAAGAGACAGGCATCAAAAAGCCTGCCACAGAATAAGTGTTTACCCATGACATAAGGAGCTGTCAGTGTGTCGGCCGCGCTGTCGGTCCCCTCGGGATAAAAAGCTGTGCAGATTTGAGGACTTTATCTCTCTCTAAAAGGGATTATTTGTGGTTACAGGGCAGAACTGAATGATTAAAGGAGACTTCCGGGTTCAAGAGAAGTTAAGTTCTGGCTTAACATGGTATAATGTTGATTGGTAAACAAATTAATTTTGATTTGTCATTTTTTTAAGGCAAAATTAGGGTTACAGTAAAGATACTCAGAATGGAAGTACAAGGGTAAAATAAAATAAAATGACACCCTTCCTTGAGGTTATAACATCAGATTTCACATAACTTGCAGAGCTCATGAGAAAAGGCCTTGATATCACAGCATCTGCTCGAAGATTCTGTTGTAATTGTCAATGTCGTTTCATAGTCTGACGAGTTTACAGCAAAAGGCTTGTTCTTCCGCCAAAGAACAAAACAAAATGACAATAAATCTGACAATTGAATTTTTAATTTTTTTTCAGGTCTGGTTACTGACTTTGCATTGATGTCCTCTGGCAAATCACATTATTCATAACTGTTGACTCATTATTCAAAATCATTACCACGCAGACAAGCAATTAAAATGCACCCCAAAGTTGTTTCCAATGTGTCATTTTCAGGGACAACTGGGCAGGCATACAACATATTTCACACTATACTAAGATTTCTATTGTTTCAGATGGAAGTTGCTGTCAGTACAGTTCTTGTATTTTGCAGTGTTTGAATGCAGGACAAAAAAAAAAAAATCTCAAAATAGTGTTGATCTCTGATGAGCTTTTTGCATTCTTATAATTATGTTTATCAGGAAAAAATGAGCAAATACTAATCGAGTATTAACATTGTTGGCCTCAATTCATTCTTTTTTTGTTTTGTTTTGTTTTTTGGAGATTTCAGAATATATACTTTTATATTGAATACTGTAGCTGTAGATGCTTATTTTTTCCCCCATAACATTTAGCATTATTGATTGTTTTGTAAATATTTAATATTAAATTTTAATGAATAACATTTTATGCTAGAAAAAATGCTGTTTTAAAAAATATGTAATTACAAAAATATGTACATTACATATTGTTTTAGATATGTAATGTTCTGGTTAACTAGCTTTACTAAGAGGGAAAAAGTTTTCTTAACAATACAGTGTTATTAAATGCAAAACCCAAAATAATCTTTTTTTTTTTTAACTTTATTAATTTGATAGATATCTAAACTTAGGTCTAAGAGAACATTTAATTTTGTTTCTCATTTACGGAGCCTCTCAGGGGGTATGGTGATGGAAAAAAATATCAGATAGGAGGAAAAATTATATTTCAGTGCTTTTTTTTGTCATAAAAGTATTGTGTTCTCAGAGAAACTTTATATTTTCTCTGAAAACTGTTGCCCTCTTATGAGAAGCTTTATGTTCATTTGCAAAACACTGAAATTTTTCCTCCCACCTCATATTATTTCCATCTCAATAGTTTTGCAAGTGCATGCAAGGTCTCTTGGGTTAACGTAAAAGTTTTGCAAGATAACGCAAAAAGCATTCATTTCTCCTCCCCATCTTTTTTTTTTTCCATTAACATGTCCCTTTATGGGTATACAACTTTCCGAACTCAGTTCTTTCAACAGCTCAAAATATCCTAGCTCATGATAACATTGCAGGATAACGTATTTTCATTTTTCTGTCAAAATGCTTCAGGTCATTAAAAAGAAACTTCAAACTTTTTTTTTACCTAGTTTCTGCAGCATTTTATTATCAATATGTTGGTGTGTTTTTCACAGTGATTTCTTTCATTTATATAAAACAGGTGTGAATTTGAGAAAACAGGCTGAGTTGGACCACTACGGGGAATTGAAACCCATCTGGCATCCCTTCAGACTTGACAATATCACTTTTCCAGAATGTGGCCATGGCTGACAGCAACAGCTTCAATGAATCAAAACAGAGAAGGCATATGTGATTTTCTAAGCTCCTGTCTCTGACATCTTGACCAATATCTTTTTCAACCTATGTCTGAATTGGTTGAGGCCTGTCAACCCCACCAGTCCCCCTTGGCACTTGTTCTCACATGGAGCACTTTGATACATTCAGAATGATTTAAATCAACTACATTGGACAAAACCACTTCAGCAGGAAGGTATGAGGAGGGGAGGGGATAAGCAGGAACTTGAGAAATGGCTCTTTTATCAGCACTAAAGTGCTGGTTGATCGATGGGCCGAGATTAAAGAGACTCTGACGCTGGCCACGCTTGAGAGAGACATCAGGAGAGCCTGCCAGGACAAGTTTCTCAGAAGTGTGTTTATGTAAGTAAGCGTATAGCCGATTTGGTAACTGGGTTCAGCTGAGGACAGGAGCAGCATGGGGATTCAGGCCAGTACATTCCACCGGAGAGACACGATCAGGTTGGCATGAGGGAAAACTATCTATGTTTTGAGGATACAGTCCCATAGTCTGGCATCTACTCAGCACTTATTGGTGAATCAACAGGTTTTGTTACAGTTAATTTTCTTAGCGGTTGATTATGTCTTTAAATTCATACGTGTGGCAATTTCTTGTGTCACCTCAAGAAGCATTCCTTACAGTAATGTGAACGGGTTGAGCAATCTCTCTTTGTCCTTCAAGATTTTGGCATTTTTCCCGTAAGTACCTATGACAGCAGAGAATGAATTCATTACGATAAGGTGAATAACACCATTTCCCCAAACACCCCAGGGCTATACATGTGCATTCAAACAGGTACGTTGAAACAGGCCTGTATATATGTCACTTGTTAAATTTTACAGTTAATGATTTTAATAAAATTTTGCATGCAACTCGCCCTACAGCATTTGTGCTATGGACATGAATGTGTAAAAAAAAAAAAAAAAAAAAAAATCTGGCGTGGCCATTCGCATGACACCCTGACAGTTTGATATCAGTAAGATAATTATTCATTTAAGAAAATAACTTTTATTTACTTATTTACTAACATTTTTACTTTTTTATTTGAAAACTGCATTTTCCACTGCTTGAACAAACATAGTCCCCTAACTCTTTTGGACACTGATGAAGCCAACATGTCTAATGGCAACTCATAACTATTTTATGGCAATTGGCAAATTGGTGGATAATTCTGATTAAATAGTACTCATTCATACATTTTGGTAAAATCTGCTTATGGCCCACAGATGATTAGGTTTAAGGGTGGACCTTCAGGCTTACTTTTTCTAAAAATGATACATTTCTGTATGAGTCACATTGCACAAATTCATACGAAATTGTCAGCTTGTAAAATAATTACATTTTCTGTAATCACAGTGTTTCCCAGTGTAAAATGTACAGACCCAAGAGGAAGAGCAGAGAAGGACAGCCATTTTCCAGCCATTCAGAAATGGTTCTGTCCTCACGACAGATTACAATAACTGAGGGAGATCAAATGAAGTGGTTTTTTAATTGCAGGAGAGAGGCTATTAGAGAAGTGCCCACGCAGAACAAGCTCTTCTCGGCCATCGCTACCACATTTCACTGCAAATTAATCTATATAAATAATTAAAACATAAAAAGGCAATAAAGACGATAAAAAAACAGCAGGGAGATTCACTCACAGACAGTAGATATGATAATTACAGAAAAGGGCAAGATGAAATGTGGGGACAAGAAGATGTGGAAAGGGGTCAGAAAACTAAATAAAGATCAAGGTGAAGGATGGTAAACAAACCGTTCCTGAAGAGTTTACTCTGGTGTCATCCGCTATATGTGTCAGCGCTGACATTTGTGGCATTTTCGAAAGTTTACCTTTGTTTACTCTTTAAAGTGTGATAGCAGAAAGTCCAAGTTCTCAAAGGCTCGCAAAGCTTACTTTTTCACAGATTCTTAATGTATTCTTTTGTAATGTACAATCGATCTTTCTTTTCTGATGTTTAATATCTAAATGTGCAGTGTAAGACTGCAGCAGTACTGTATTGGGGGATGTGCAGTACCATCTGTGCTGTGCTTTTGAAGGTCATTAGCAGGTCCACATGGAATCTGTGCTCACAAAACTCTGCAGATTTCCACAGAATTGGAACATCCGACTTTTTCAAAGTTCTACCGCGTGTTTGTGTGTTGAAATGCTTTCAGATACCAGTACGGGTGTAGTACTCTTATCTCCATTTAACGCATTTTACCTCATTTTTCAGAAGTTTCTCAAAAATCAGAACGTTCAAAAAAGAGAGATTCTGCCTGAGCAGAAAAGTGTATAAATTAGGGATATAATACACTGTATAATAAATTCCTTGCCTTTGTAGAATTCTCAAAATTTGAGGTTCTACACCGAATCACAAGATATTCACCAAAGAAACCTTTTATGACCACATTTGAGTCATGAGGTGCCATGACACATTTACAACCCATAATGCTACGTTAGTCATTAGTGTTCACTGAAACATTTTTGTGGTTACAAAGGAAAGCACCAGCATTAACTGTTCAAACACAACAATTTCACAACATACTGATCTCTACTGCTCATGTTTTCAAGCAACAACTAACTTGAACACACTTGAACTCCACAGATGCTGACCTAGATATTAATATATTTTCCATTTCACTACCCTCTTTTGTTAAACACTGAAAGCACATCCTTTTTTTACAATCTTTACCCGTTACCATTTTTGTCTAGCATATGTGGCGTATTAGGTTGTCAATTTGGTTATTTAATTTAGTGCATTTAATGAGATAATAGGATAATCATAATATTATCATACTTAAAAAGGCATTTAATCACTGCAAACATTAACTGAACAATATTTGACTATCAGCCTATCAATTGTAAGTCACTTTGGATAAAAGCGTCTGCTAAATAAATAAATATACCTGTAAGTATTATGTAATTATTCCTTTTTATTAATTGACCGATAGCTCCAGTACTGTTATATATGTCTTGTGTATGTGTCTGAAAAAGTTTCCAATGTTCTTTCATCTCTCTTGAAGAGTTGAAATACTGAAGATGAGGGCAGAATGCTTCAGTGTCTGAAGTGTTTAGCAGTGTTGGGTCTAGTGGATGTCAAGAGGCACAGCCAGGAACGCTTTCTCAGGTCATGTAGTCACAATACAGCCTTCAACCCCACAACCACCAGGTAAAGACAAACACAAAAGTGACCCCCTACCGGTATGCCCAGGTGTGGGGCGACACCACAGCAGGGGGCAGCTCACAACCTTTAAAGCGAGCTGGATCAGGCAAGCTTTCCTTGAAAGTCATGCTGTCAAAACCTCTTTGATTCCCAAGGTGAGCTGTTTATGGGAGTTAAGGAAAACATCACTTTAGAAAATCTAAAGCTACCGTGGTTCAATTTACATGCTGTGACAACTGTTTTACATATATTAATGATATTAATATTATTATAATGATGGTAACAATACTAATAACTAGCTGCTTATTAGCATGCATATTACTAGGACATTGGGCGTTTATTAGTAATTATAAAGCACATATTAATGCCTTATTCTGCAGGACCATATTCCACATCCCTTAATCATACCTAAACTTAACAACTACCTTACAAACTATTAATAAAGTAGTAACTAGGATTTTATTGAGGAAAAATAGTTGGTTAATAGAATAGAACTGGACCATAAAGTGTGACCAAAATAATTATATAATTTGGAGTACAATTATATTATAACATACATATTTTTTATAAATTAATTATTAGATGGATAGATAGCAGAGTCAACGTGAAAACACTGTCACATACATGGAGAATCAATTATGCCTCAGCTCTTATGAAACAAATGTTTCAGTGCTTCACTGTTTTTCAGTAGTGGTCAAGATAACAATGAAGTGAAGATGTCCAGTGGAACAGAATGTCTAGTGACAGACGCATTCGTGCTGTGAGGAATTTATCACTATGGCTCCATCAGTCTCTGCCCAGCCAAGCTGCCAGTCTTTGGATGAAACCCCACTTGGCACCGGCCACTAGCTTTTCATTTCAGCCACGGACAAACCGAACCATCAGGGAGTGAAACCTGCAGTTAGTCTCTCTGAACGGGAACTATGGGTTGATTGGCTGTTATTGTCTTACACAAAGCAGCTGAAAAAAAAAATGGTACAAACGTAATCTTTGGGGTCCCTTCTCTGCTTCTTACACATTCAGAAGTGGACATCTTTAGAAGTTCACTTGACTTCTGTGTGTGTGTGCGTTGCTTCATCGCTGCACTATCAGTGACAATAACAATGGATCTTTTTTCCACGAAAATTTAACTTAACATACATCCGTCAGTTGACTGCCGAATACCTTCTAACGACCACTGTGCATGGCACTTTTGAGGCGAATGGAAGGTAGCAGTACAGTTTCATGAAAGAAATGATGTGGAGAAGATGGTGAAAAGAGATTTAAAAGTGTAATGAAACTCACATCACACTGCAACCCACCATGGCTCAATGTCCTGAAGCATGAGCCCTGACCAGTAAGCCACCGGTCTCTATGCACAATATGACCTCTGACACCAAAAACAGAGCGGCAGCTTATAATGTGAGAGCATGTTTTAGTGTGAAGTCAAACTGTGGGGCGTGCAGGCTCTTATTTCACCATATGTTGAGAATATTTTCCTACCTTTTCATGAGCTGTTTCATCCTCAAGGGGAAAGTCATTTATTCCTCCTCTTTTGTCTGTGGCCCAGAGGCACTGTTTCCATCTAAAGAACTGAAAAATAATTAAGAGCTCCTTCTGCTTATTATGTGTTTGCTGTAAGGCACCAGCTTCTCCATATGCTTTTCAGATCTATTTACCACACTGTATAGCATGACATAGACAGCAGGACAATGACAAGGTCAGTAATATTTGCAAATATTTGTGCTGCGACCCAGCAGCATTTAAATGCCTTAAGGTTGGAAAATTGATATGATGCTTAGGTTTTAATTATTTATATATTCCAGACAATTTAAACATCTAGTTACATTTTTAAAAAAAAACATTGTCCCTCTCCCTCACATGCAGGCACATGCACAGCACTACATTAGTGAGATTAAAGCTAATTGGGCATGTGTCATTTTGGCCTGGGTCACTGAGGTAATCTCTAGTCACCTTTACTATCTGAGATTGTCACACTCAACGTTAAGCCTCTGCCTTAAAACAAACCTGTTTTAAACTCACGTTAATCTCTACTTTTTCATAGTATGTAGTAACAGCGCTTTTTTCTAATAAATCTAATAAATGTTGATCAGTTCTGCCATTGCCTTGAGAATGCTGTATATATTTATATCATAATATTAAAGATGCACAGACAAGAGCCACTGCTGTGAAATGAGTCTATAATCAACTGATGCTTTATTTTGATGGTGCGGTAAAACTGCAGTACTGCAATGAATTATTTCCTTAATCAGCATTTTTTTTCCTGTTTTCTAGTAAACAGCTTTAAAATATATTTTATATATTTTATAGAATTTTATATATACATATATATATACACACACACACACACACACACACTATATATATATATATATATATATATATATATATATATATATATACATATATAAAAACGTGAAGGGCAACATATATTCAAGATATTAAGATTTGTTTACTTAGAATATATAGGGATAGTTTACTCAAAGATTACTCACTCATTTAGCTAATGTGTTTCAAACCTTTATTACTTTCTTTCTTCTGTGGAACATAAAGACATTTTGAAGAATATTTCAACAGTTTTTGTCCATTAAATTTAAATAAACCATTAACAACAAATAAAAAACAATACATGAGCTTAAACTGAAGTAAAAACGTGACTGATGTGTTTTACAGTTGCGCTTTGGTCTCTTGCATTATCTCACGCATGGGAAGGCATTCTAAAAAAAAACATGTTCCGTGTGAATGCCTCCTAAGTGTGCAATGCTGTAAAACCAAGCCAAGTCCTTTAAAAGTGAAGCCAAAGCATCTCCATCTGTATAGGTATAGGTCATAATGAAGTAGTCACTGAGGCACCAACTGACTTTTTGGGGGAGGAGATTGGAGCTTTAATTTTAATTTCTACATTTCCAGAACTTTTTATTTTACACTGACATAAAGAGCTGTTCTGCTATAAACTGTACTAAACAATTCTGCGATAGTGTGGGCGGGGCCTTCAAAGCGGTCCCGATTCAGCTCAAAATGTCAGCGCCATATTGGGACATTGTCGGCTTCCCATTTCTATAATGGAAGAGACTGGAAGTGCGCCGTCCTTTTTTTTTTTTTTTTACAGTCTATGCATAAAACTGATAAACTGATAAGTCTAAATGTTCTTCAAAGCAAGTTCATCTGCATGTATTTTTAAAGGTTACTGTATAATATAGAGGTGAAGACAGAATATAGCCTATGCTCTAAGAGACTCTTCCACTGGCATTGTTGTGCACAGTGCATTTACCACAGTATGTTATGCATAGTTAAACCTATCTCAAGTATACATGAAGTATTTTTCCCAGAATACATTTCAGGACTGTTTTCAGATCTTTCTTGCTATTATCATAGAACGTCGGTCAGCGGAATAGCTGTAATTTAGAATGTGAGACTTGATTACAGCTTTCAGAGATAAATGATAGGGCCTCGTTAAGGCTGCCATAAAATAATTAAATCAAAGAAAATGAAAGGGAAGTGGAAGATGATGCCTTGATTTGCTGTTATGGTGAATGAATAGGGGTATTCTTGTCACGTGTCAAGGCTCAGCATTAATGTGCTTTAAGAGAACAGGATGTAATGTGATTTGCCAGCGCTTAGGCTGTGTGCTTAGCCACGAGCAGGAAGAGGTAATATAAGACGTAAGAATGTGGCTTAGTTTTTGAGAGCTCATTTTCCAGGCAGGGGCTATGTTTGCATCAAATACGCAATCTGGCTGATTTCATCTTTGACACAGTAATTCATTGATTTAGACTGATGTTAGTACAAATACACAGGCCCAGGTTCGTTGTGATTGGGCCCTGATCGTAGGTTGTGCATAATTATTGGGCAGCAGTGGCAGACAAAGCACCAAGGGAAATGTTAATTAGCTACACAGAAGAGCCACATGTCCATCCGCCCAAGGACGCCCGGTCCGACGGGTATGACAAGCACCGACAGATGCGCTGCCATCTCACACACTCCATTTGAAATTTATCAGGATAATCCCCGGCACGTTTAGAACTTTTGATTAAAAGTTAATGAACTCACAGGAAGAGATATGCTAGGCATCTGCAGAATTCCGGCAGTCAACCCACAAGGCAAAATATTCTTCGTGGTCCAGTAGAGAGCATGTGTGCAAGCTGTCACTGAGACACAGTGCTGACAACATGTCAGTTGAAGTATGTGTTAAGTATCCACTCGAGCATTGTGCGGTGTGTGTGATTGACTTAGCAAAGAGGTTCCTGTGAGTCACAAGGTCGATAAAATGGCACGTGAGGGAATGTCATTTCAATGGGTTATTGTAATGACCTTCCATGGGAGCGCACGGCTACTGTAGATAAATTCAGATTTTCTAGCTCTTAATTACGATGAGCTGGAAAGAAGATAAACACTTAACAGCCACTCATGGTCAAGTTGACAGTCCCTCAAAGGCCACAAAAGAGTAATCCCATTCTACATTAACAATATTACAATATGGACCAATGAGGTTTCGGGGAAATGACAATGGCAAGAAATCTTTGTAATTGCTTGACAAAACTGCTCTGGACTTTAGCAATTGAGAAATAATTCCTGTTGATCAGCAGAGAGCAGATGACGACCTAGTGAACTTCATTGAACAGTGTGGCGAGATGGTAGAAAAGATGCTTTGTAGTCTGTACGTTCTGTGAATTTC
Organism: Zacco platypus; assembly: GCA_038088235.1. NCBI lineage: Eukaryota > Metazoa > Chordata > Actinopteri > Cypriniformes > Xenocyprididae > Zacco > Zacco platypus. Next base: position 21,762,928 of record CM076081.1, on the reverse strand, counting down.
CTTTTCACAACTGTTCTAACATCACTGTGAAAGGCCATGTCAGAAATATAAATCCTAGAAATTAAGCGTTATACTTCATTCGTGATAATAATAATAATAATAATAATAGATCTCTTAAGACCAAATAAGGAAAATTTAAGGAATGAATTTAAGGAAAAACAATATGTTTTCTAAATGTAAATGTCTAGGGATAAACATAAACTTCAGTGTTTGGAAAATACAACTTCCAATAGATCTCCCTTTCAATTTTTAAGAAAAAGAAAGTTGCTTGAATTGCTCTGTTCCCAGTCATTATGGAAATATCCTTTACTGTACACTCTGATCACACTCCAGAAAACTGCTCAGTATTTCTCAGTATTTTTGTCTAGTTTTGAAGTGTAATTGACCCTTCGCAAAACCCGCATCCTGTTGCTATGCCTGACAAGCCATGTCCTCTCACGCCACACATCATCAAATAAATCGCAGAGCAAGGAGGACACTGACAACATATGAAACAGTTTCATATTTAAAATATTGTACATTTTTAAAGAGGTTTAAACAATAAATAGCGTATAGTGTCTCTTTAATGTGTCGTGACAGATCGCTGTAGCTCCTTCAAGCTGCTCGTGAACTGATCATCTCTTCATACTAGTTCAATTATAGCATCAAATAAACATGAATGAACATCAGAAGGAATGTTGTTTAAACCGTGAAAAGACGTGAGTACACACAATTTTTCAAGTTCACCAATGTTAATCTACTAACTCCCCTGACTGCTTTGTCGGATAAGATGGCGGATTCAGGGTGATGATTGGTCAGATCGCCTGTCAATCAAACTGTTTGCGAAGGGTCAATTATCTAAAGATTATTAAATTAAGATGCATTTACTGGAGGTACGAAATGAATAATTTTTGTCAAAATTATCAAAATGAAGTGAGTTTAAGGTTAAAATAATAACAAATATCTGCCAATGGACTCGGAAAAATCAACATAATTCAAAGGAAAGTTTTCATAACTCATTGACAGATATTGTGATACTTAACTGTGTTCAATTTTTCAATACTTCTTTTTAAATTTGCATCTCAAGTAAATGTATCTTGATTTAAAGATGTTTAGATATTTGTATTGGACAAAAAGTTATTTTTTCCAATGTACAGGATGCAACATTTAATGACTTTATGGATTTATTTCTGCCCTGATGTAAGGGTGAATCAAGACCTTTTTAAGACCCACAGAATGAATCAGTCTGTCTGTCTGTCTATCAATCTATCTATGTCTGTCTGTGGAAGAACTGCATTAGCTCATTTTAAAAGGGAAAGAGGAGGTGTGGAGGTTGGTAGAAAAGAGCGTTCTTCAGCATTCTCTCGGGTTTGAAATATCAGGAGAGGGAGACAAAGTGCGGTGGGCACTGTCATTGATCATATGTCTTTGACCTTCACAGTAGCTTAGTTTGAATATTTCCAAAGTCACCTCAGGTTTGTGGAAAAATGACATTTCATTTATGAAAGATGTTCCAGAGTGCCCTTTTCCATTTAGTTCCAAAACTTTCAGCTCTTTCACTGTATACACTGGATGAAGAAACAGAAAGACTTCAACAAAAGGTTCAGATCACTGCAGCGATGAAAAAAAAAATGCTTATGGTTAAATAGGGCATCAGGATTATGTGTGAATATTTGTGGATCAGATTACATAGGCTGCATTGGGCCAGGTTGGGAGTTGCTATTATGTTACAATGAGAGCAGCACACAAATCACTAAGAACAGTCCTCAGTGGAGACCTTGTAATGTAGATTTATGATACTTTTCATTTAAAATGGTCTGGTTGGTATACCTATCTTATGCAACTAGATGATTTGTTACAGGACATTTAAATATCTGAATAAAAAGAAATGTTTTGCATGAGATTAAATTAAATTAAAATACACAAAGCTGCTTCACACAATGGTCACTCCTGATCATGACAATGTCACAAAAAGCGCAAAAAATCAACAACTGTTTAGCACAGAGGTGTACAAAAAGAATCTGCTTTATAATCCAAGTTGAAGAATGAGTGCACTTTAACCTTGGTTACGAATTGAGACATTCCTGTCAAAATCTGACTCAAATAAATGTATTGAGTTTACATTTATAAAACAAAAGAAAATAATGAATGATATTTTATTTAAAGGCAACGATGCCATTAAGGCAAAAAACATCCACAAGCTGTTGTTCTTTCATCAAATGCTGACAACAACTATGGAAAATGATTTCTCATTAACCATGCAGGCATTTAATGGTTTTTAGTAACAGTAAAACAATAAATGATTCATTATCTATTTGTCTTGTGATGGTTTCCCTTTCATTTGATTCCTGTTAAAATAAGATATGTTAAAAGTCTTGGCTATAAAAAAACATTTGAAGTTGTGACGTATCGAAAATTGCTTCTGCTTACAAGCCTCTACTCTGTTTCAAGTGAGAATACTATCTTAAAATCTTTTCTGAGCAGTATTCATTTATAACACAAATTTATAACAAGGTGCAGTCTCCTGACTTACAGTGTCTGGACACCAATATTTTAGAGATTCAGAAAAAGATGAATCACTGTCTAGCCAAATGAGATTTTGCTCTAAAGGTTAGGATCATGATTTTTCAGTAGTATTGATACACACTACAAGTTTAGCACATTTGTTGTTAGAGCATTTGGACCCAGAAACAATGATGCGAGACTTAACAACCGGATTATAAGATTTTTTTTTAGCAATATTTAAGTAGTATAACAATTATGGGTAACACTTTAAAATAACGGTCTGTCATGAATAGGTAACTATATAGTAAGTAATGCAGAACAAATGAGTTGTACTACATTAACACTTCAGCCACTACTATTAACTAATAAGTAAACAAGATTAACTAATCAGTAAGTAATAGCAAATTTAGGACTCAGATAGTTCCTTATTAGGTAATCAATAACCACTGAATGAGATCGGCCTCATAAGAACTAATAACTAACTATGGCAAATTATAAAGAATTATCCATTGCTAATCACATCATTAAGGTGCCTCAGACATGAGAAATTGTCTTTTGTACTCTGAACATGGTCATAAAATACATCCCTAAATTACTCAAGCGTTACCTCGTCACCATTGCAAAGTGAAAAAACAATGGTCCTCATCTCTAGTAGTTTCTTGCAGAGTGATATTACTTGGTTACTTATGATGCATTTTATGACCATGTTCAGAGTAACATAGCTCATCTTCAGGAACTAGTAATGATCTGGTCCATATCACTATAGTTTATGAAGAGTGACTAAGTAAATGAGTAATTAGTATAATGCTGGTTAAGGGTAAAAAAAAAAAAAAAGTTGCACCCACTTGCAAAGTTAGTCAGTAGAATTAAGAGAATTAATAATTAATTGGCAGATATTAAGGAGACAGTCTACAAATACACTAATATTGTGTAGTTGACATGTTGCAAAGTTACTTGTCGTTAGTATAATGTCTATTGTGGACAATGGATAAAGTGTTATCAGAGCATTTATCCCTGTTAATGTGCACACATTTAGTCAACTGCCTTGCACTTTTCAGGTCATTTGGAGGCATTGCTCTGCTTGGAATATTAGTTCCTTTGCATTAATAACAATATTTATATAGTGGGTTAACAAATAAAAATAATAACAAATACATTTTATGGGGGTTCTATGCATAGAAAAAACACACACTTCTGTAATTGGACTTTTGACTCAAAACCTTAGGCTATAATAGTTATTAAGATACAAAACCGGTGACAACTTCCCCATGTGAGAACTAGCCCCGGTCTCCCCAATATGTCTACTAAAAATGCAACATAAAATGGAAACAGACAATTCTGCATTTGAATTCACCTTTTTAGAGAGTGTTACATCACAGGTATGATAGTATCCTACACTACTATTAACATACAGTGAATATTTCGCTGCCTACCTTCGTCACTCTACTGCTACATACAAACCCCTCAAAGAGAGGGCTGGGTTTATGTGAACCCAACACTGTGATTGGTTTAAATATTTGCATATGCGATTCTGATTGGGTAAAACGCTTGTCAATCGGTACGGTGCTGCGCCTACGTAAAAAAATGGGCGGGTAAAGGCAGTGGAGGACAGAAAAAACAAAAACAATCCGCCCGGGCGTCCATCTTGAATACAGTAAGCCAACGGTGACTGACAGCAACGGAGAGTGAAATCGCGATAAATTGAGTTCCGACCGCTTTAAAAAGTCAACTGACTGCGAACACCGGGAAAATACACGTTGAAGGATTACATTTAGTGACGTTATCTGTCAATTCCGTCTAATTTTTGGCGTCATATTCCCGACGGGGCTGATGAAGTTATTTCGGAGGCTGTACATGCTAAGCTTTATTCAGCCGTCGACATGTCTTAGTTTAAAACGACTGCTTGTTTTAACTACCTACCTTAGCAGTTCTGGAAAAGCTTTGTGAGGTTGGTAAATGGAGGTTTGACTCATTAACACCCGAAGGGGATGTGGATATAGCGCGTTTGGCCATATTTAAGTCCTTCACTGTCAACTTGAGCTCGCGCGTGCGCTGAATCGTGCGCGTGACCCCATTTATTTCACTTTATCTATTTTCAGTTGTACTACATATATTATATATATACATGTATTAAAAAGGCGAAGTAAGCGTGATGCGGAAATATCGTTTAGCGATGTTAATTATATTTTTATCCAGGTAAATGTGCATGCATTTAGTGTACTGCCATATACTTTTCAGGTGGGTGTGATTTATACACATTGCTCTGCTTGAAATACTTGTTCCTTTGCATTAATAACAACATTCTCTATATGTTTTATGGCGGGTTCTATGCATAGGTTGTCCAGTTCTATTCATTGGAAATGGGAGCTGTCCCATTTACTGAAAGATCTTATTGAACGGGTTCGTTTATTCTGAGCGCGCGACAGGGCAACGTTGTATATAGCTAGGATTCGTACACGTTGGAATTTCCTCGTAATTGACATGGTTTTTCAGGAAAACTGCATGGACAGTCATTGATAACTTTATTTCTAAAAGCTCGTCTGCTTGAACTGTCACCAGTGGACACTTTGATGCCGTTTCCCCAATCGCTAAATCTGAGGACTATAAACTGCCATTGGATTTGTGCACTGCCATATATCACTGACTCGGTGACATGGATGTGTTTCACTGAATGCTGATCAGTAATTCGAGGGGAAACTTGAATGCAGAGACTCTTGGATTTTGTAGGACAAGACAGAAGATTGAAAAATGGGACCTGCAACAAAGCTGGCGTTTGGAGTGTTCCTCATCTCCTGCTCCTCAGGTGGGTTTTAATGTGCATGTACAGAGTGTTCGTTTGTATCATGACAGGTTTTTTCTCTGTGTATGTATGTGCCACCGGAGGCTGTTTCTCTTGTTACTCCGCATTGAGATCGAATTCACTGGTTTCTCGTAAAATAGCTACATAAGACCATCTGAATATAATCTGAGCATGCACCATACAGGAGCAGCGTTTACTGCCAGGATTGTGCAGCTTATTTTCCCAGTGACTGGTCTGACAAGTTTCCAACATGAAGACCTGTTCGGTAGAGTTGAGAAAACACACTACTGGTGTATTGAAACTACTGTATGTTCATACGATATTGACCAATATCATTGTGCTGGCTGCTGCTGCTGCTGCTCATGTATGTATGCATGCATGTTTTAAATGTTGCATGTAAACCCCCTCTACTGGTTGCTCTTATTTTTTTAAATTATGGATAAGGACTCTTACATTTATGTATATAAGTACATGAGTGATTTAAAAAGGTGGGGGGAGGGGGGTTATTTGATAAGGCCGACTGGGCCAAAGGTCATATTTGCATGTGAAAACATTAGATAAGATATGGCTGAAGTTACTTGAGCATATTTAATGTGCACCTTCATGATTATATTTATTCAGGAATATGTAAGGAATAGCTAGGCAAATGGCGTATGTTTCTATACAAACTCTGATCAAGGTTTGAATTGTGCTTTTATTGAAAAATGCATAAGAGGCACTGTTTGTGCCTGTACTCTGTGTTCCCACTACATCCCTCATCCTGGATCACACTTGCCCACACAGCCCTGCACTCCTTTGGCTACAGAGACCATTAATCAATACAGTGTTATATTTGAGCACATCACATCGGTATTTATATCACTCTATAGGCATACGTATTCAGGAGCATCTGGGTAACATAAGAAACCATATCTTATGAGTCCCATTGCACATACTCTCAGAGGAACTAATGGGACGAGCATACCTGCTTATAGTGATATGAGGAACCTTTCACCTGATTGTTGTCTGAATTGTGTTTATGGATTTGTGTTGTATACTTGTGTTACACAACTGAATGCCTAATAGAGTTACTTCAGGATGTTACTGGATGTTTTGTCTGTATTTGGACCATATTTGCTACTTTTCAGATACAAATAATTGAACGGTTTGATTTTGTATGCTGCATGTAAGCTTTCACTGAAGTTTTGCCCAGGCATGAGTTTATGCCTGCTGAGAGAATCAAGTTTGAGCGCTTGCCCAGACGAATGTAAATTATGCCTTAAACACCACGACTCCTAAAATAAATCACAACTAGCAACATCTAACCAAAAGCACACTAAGAAACAGAAAGCTTAAAGAGGAATTTGTGGATTTATTTAATGGAGATTCTATTGGTTTATCAATGCAGAATGACAGAAACCGTGTTTTTCTAGTATAGATAGATATATTTTACGTAGTTAGTGAAATCCTGTATTATTATTGTTTTCAAATGAATTGTTTTATGTGAAGATAACGTGAATTGTATGATTTTATTTATTTATTATTTTTCAATTTCTAGTTTAATCCTTTTATAAATGATCAGATTGAACTGTGTGCTCTGGTTGAAATCAAAGCATTCGAGTGAAAAGCTTACGCTTGTCTCTTGTATTTATGCATTACAAATCCACACTTGAGTTTTGGCATGAAGTTACCGTTTGTTGACAGCAGCAGCAGCACTTAGCAAACACACTTAATGCATCCATGCCAGTACATGTTACAAGTATAAAACCACTGGTAAACCTATTACCTCAAAGTTGTAGTAAACCTAGAAGCTAAAAGTTGTAATATTTGTTTTTCTTGTAATTACCAGTTATTATAAGTAAATGCTGTCTTTCATGCGAGCTTTGGAATTGAGTGCCTTGCATTAACATTTAAAGCAAACAAAAAAAAAGTTTGTGTGCCTTCAAGAATGCATCCCTGATTTGGCAGTATGCATTAAAATTAAGTGTTATGTGCACTTGTGATTGTGTTACTGTTTTAGACTACATAGCCTACTGACAGAATGGAGTGCAGAATGGAAGTAATGGTGGTTCCTCTTCCAATGTCTTATTTGCTGTAATCTGTCAGCACAGCTGTTGGGGTTACATTTATTTCCCTTGTATAACACCCGGACAGCTTAACTGGGGTCATTGTACAGTGACACAACTTCTAAAACAAATCCCCAAAACAAAGATCTTTCTGTGTTGTGGATAACATACATTTACTCCAGAAATCCTCTTTTGTAAAGCCACAGCAGGGCTGCTGATGGGCAAATCGATAAATGTGCATTTGGATTATACAGTGGCTGGTTTTTTGTTGTGAGACAAAAAAAAAAGCTTTTCTCTGAAAAGTATGTTCACCTTCATCTTACTTGCTTAGTTTTTTTTTTGTACATTTGTGATGAGTGAATATACTAGTACAAGGATATTGTTTGTTATGAAGATGCAGAAGGAAAAAGTCACAAATTGTTGGTTGCTCTTTTTTTTCTTTTTGAGCTTTTCTTCTAATTTCTGGAATAATGTGCTAATTTAGTCTTTCTACATGGTCATTATGGTCAACTCTTTAATACACAAGTTTAAAATATTCTAGCTGAGCCCCCAGTGTGAGTTTTTTTAAGGCAACCGTTATTTTAGAACGTATCATTATATTATTTCCATGGTGATGTTTCATGCGTGTCATGTCACTTTTATTTCAATTTTTATTTTTAATTCAGAATTTTCACAAGCCTGTTTACCATATCATGAACTCTTTCATATATTCAGATTCTCAAATATCTGCAAGTGAATGTGTTTTGTCATTTAAACACCTTTTTATAATCAATCATGTTAGTTGAGCTATAACACGCGATGAGCGCCACCATGTTAGTTTGCAGCACAATTCATAAAATCTAATCTGTCAGATTAACATCATGTAAATTCATCCACTTCCCTTGAAATACATGAAAGTAAGTGGTTGGAAGAAAAATAGACATTGTATTGTTAACTATAAATTCTGTCTGATATAAATAAAACATGTTGTTAATTGAAAGGATGATTATTGCCACTTCCATAAATGTCAGTGTGTATTTAATGAACTATAAATGTATTTTTTGCTAGTACTTGTGTGTATTTAAATATCTGAAACCTAAAATAAACATAGTTGTGATATATGGCATCCATCTCTGGATCTGCTCCAGCCAAGGCACAAAGCATATTTGAATTAGCAGTTGATCACGTGATGCACTAACCAGCCTAGAGTGATCACACTGGTGTGGTTGTCGAAGGGTTAAATCAATTTCACATCATTGCACATTTAAAGTCCTAAGTCTACTTTCGGGTTAAATGGTTAATCAGGAGTCATTTCACTATTTATTTACAAACTGCAACTATAAATCCATGAATTGTATGTGTTTTAGGGCATTTATAGTGTATGATCTCTTATCTGATTGTCTGGAAATCCCAAGGGAGAACCGATGCTCAGAGTTTGGTGTTTTCAGTGGCTCGGTTCACAGTAAATGCTGCTGCATGTGAACTACATTACTGTAAGAGCTGTGCATGGGTCACGTATAGCATGCATTTCAAAACAGTATCCTCCACCATACCGCCAACCATTTTCCCAAATTGCTTTCTAAATCATTTGTCAACAGGTTTTCCACCAAAAATAAAAGTCCTAAAAGCCAAGAAATGTATGCATAAATAGTAATACTGTTGTTTTACTGCTTTTTTAGAGCTGCACGATTCTGGATAAAATGAGAATCACTTATTTTTTTTTTTTTTCAAATAGAGATCACGATTCTCCCACAATTCTGAATATAAAACTAAACAAAATAGCATGTAATTTACTAGAGGTTCTGACAAAATATAAATTTTGTCAACTTAATGTTGGTAGCGTACAACGGTTAGATCGCTGCTTTGTGTGGTTTTATGTTGTTGATGCTTGTCCTTGTCTCATGTACAGCACTTTGGTTCAACCTCGGTTGTATTTAAATCTGTGCTATATAAATAAAAGAAAGAAAGAAAGATTAATTGCTGGTTAATTAATTTGAATGAATTATTTCTTAAAAAATGGTTTTGAATGAATTCAGACTCAAAAATAAATACTTGTGTGTTGTTTCATTACTGGATGAATCCGTGTTTATGAACAAATCTTTTGAATGAATGATTCAATGACGTTCATTTTTAACAGTCACTTGCTGCCACCTAGAGGCGTAAGATGTAATTGATACGTTTCAAAAGTTGGTTTGCTCTATTTTGATCTCTATCGTACATCAGTCTTTATATCCTAACTTTAAACTTTTATCTCAGTACTTATGTGATAATTTGAATATTGTAACTCAGAAATAACTACTGTGGTTCAAAACTGCACTCTCTGGCAGCACGAACACAGATTTGAATGTTGCATGATTTTGTTAAAAGTTTAAGAGGTGCGGGCAAATCATTGTCATTAATAAAATAAGATCGCGTGGGTGTTTGAATTCAGATTGTGATCTTTTTTCTTTGTTTTTGATTGATCGTTCATGCAGCTCTATGATGTTCTATAGAATTAATAAGAATAATAACTATCGTTATTATTATTATTATTAAATATCTGATCTCATTTTTAGTACAATATGGGGTGGTTCAGCCTTTCCTTTTTTGTCCTTAGCTGATCAAATATCCTGGTTTACTGTGGGCACACTGTACATCATGTGTGCATTCTTGTTGCATTAGGAAGAAAATATGCAAAATAAGTAGGTGTCACAACTTCCGCATTACTGTACTTGACCTTAGTCTTCCTTAGTTGGTTTATCTCAGTAAAGTATCTTTACCCAGATGTAATCAGTGTTCTCGGCTGCACCATGTTTCTTTAATGCCAGTCGGATGGATGTTTTTGTCCTAGTATCAAATGTCGGTATGAACCCATGTGCTGTGCAGTTTGTCGCACTGTTATAAAACAACACTCATTCACCCCATTTAGTAAAGTCACAGCGCTAATATTCAAACAGAAGGTCAGATGGACTACAAAAGAAGAATGGACTTTCTGTATGCAGGAAGAGGCGTTTAAAAATGGAAACTCTTTTGTTTAAAGTTATTCTGTATTGATCCATGCAGTCTTGATGATATAAACACATTATAATTTGATTCTTCCCCTTTTTTTTATTTCGCCTGAAGCGCTAATGTGTGATTGATAGCTTGACCTTGTGTTGCTTCACAGTGTATTTTGATCCTCACCAACTGGACTTCCATGACATAGGCAGGTTGCAGCCACTGTTGCCCAAGATGCAGATGCCTCTGTGAATAATTTACAACCACGGTTGACCACTGCTGACGGAAGGGCTATTTGAAATCAAATGTGCTGCCTTTGTCCTCTAACAGTCTGCTTTGACCTGTGCTGTAGTTTTCCAGATTCTTGTTGACTGACAATTAAATCATGATCAAGTTTCTCAGTTTCTCACTGTAACAGCAAACATGTTTAGGGTTTTTAGCATTTTTCAAAGGATAGCAGATTAAACCTGCCATCTCTCAACGTGTTTGCAACCACGGAACAAGATTTTCAAGTGTCTTCAAAAATGTTCAATACACATCTGTACACGAATTTCACTGTTTGCAATCAACGACACAATGTCATGTTGCTTTCTTACAGCTAGACGCAGGAACAAAGGCTGATCCAGTTTGTTTTTCTGAGTGTGATCGTTCATGTCTTGCAGCATACATCTGCGATCTTGCGCTGTCAAGAGAAGAGCTTTCAGACAGTCCTTTGGTTGTGGCTGGTTTGGGAGGGTGGAGGGGAATCAAAGCAGATTAAAGGGATTTGTAGCAAAAAGTGTGTTAAATATGATTGACAGCTGATTGACATGTATGTAAAAAAAATTGTATATATAGTGTCCAAATCTGTTCGCTTCATACAGAATAGACTTATTCTGTGAATAACATGTTTCTAGTTTGTTTTTGATTTATTTTTCCCTCACATTATGCTAGTATTGTAATCATCTTTACATTGTAATGATGAAAAGTAAAAAGTCTCATTAAAAGGCAGAAATTCTTGAAAAAGTAGTTAAGCTATATTTTTACTTTTATTCTTATGATTTCTTTTAAAGATGTATTAAAGCAATTTAATGAAAATCATTGTCGATTAGTCGGGTCTGCCCACCATGCATGTAAAAATTCCATCAGTTGCGTCAAATTACAGCACTGAATGACACGTTTCTATGCATTTAAAAATAGTAGAGGAAACAGAGTGAGCTACTGCGGGAAAGTTACATGATCCAAACTGCCCAAAAATGAGAACTCTTTATTTTAAGCTTCAAGCTAATTCATTTGCGTAATGGCTTGCCCTGTCAGGTACTTGACAGATGCGTGCGCATTCTCAGTGCAAAACGTTCATTCTACAGAGCATCCTTATCTGTAAATCTTACAAATTCATCTCCATTTAGCATAACGGTTTGTCCTGACAGTCTGCGTTAAACTTCAAACTTTACGTTACTGAATGAGTAATGTAGAGATTTAACCTATATTCACTATATACAGTGATTCAATTTATTAGACCACCGCCACCCGATGTAAGGTTTTCCACAGCTTCCCTAAAGTAACAGTACTGGTGATAACCAAAATCATTTTTTATGTTTCTGTAATGGTTAATCCATCAGTAAGCTCTTTAGTCACAGTAGTATTTCTAATGCTAACATATAATTATTGTTGTCATGAATTTTCAAATTTACTGCTTTACAAGAAAGGCAGAAAAAATAGTAAAGCGCTTACAGTTGTTGTTTTGTTTTTTTTCTAATGCCCAATTATAGTCAATAACAACATAGACTGTGGATAAGTACATAAAAACAATGCCAGCAAGAATGCAAGCTGTTATCAAAGCCAAAGGAAGCCATACAAAATATTAAGTTTTTTGGACATTATGTATGAATAATGACTGTTTGTCAGATCCCTAGATTTGTGTCTCTCTTGTTCTGTGACAGGTAGTTTAAGAAAGTAAGCACTGTTTTCATAGCATTCAGTTGACACGTTTGTTTGAAGGACATTTGGCAGGATGTGCAATAGTGTGTTTTTTGTCAATAAAATAATTAAAAAAGAAAATTAGAATGCTTAACCTATTAATCGAAATATTGTCTGTAAAATCAAAGTCTTTTTGGTGTCACCAACATGCAGGAAGCTGTAGGCTTTGTTGAATGTCACATGACCAAACTGGAAAACTGGTCTCCACTCATCTGGTTGTCAGAGAAAGCAGTACCTTTTTAAACCGAAGCTATGCAACCTGTTCTACAGAATACACAACTCAAATTGTTTTTTGTTCTGTGTGTGTGTGTGTGTGTGTGTGTGTGTGTGCTTGTTTGTTTTCATGATTTATGAGGACACATTTGTATAATGGCATGGGTATTACGACGTAAACATGTTTTATGTGGACATTTCATGAATCCTCATATTTAAAAATGTAAAAATGCAGAATGTTTTCTATTAGTGTGTGTGTGTGTGTATGTTTTGAGACCAATATAAAAAAGGAAATATCAAAGAGAGGAACCTTGTAGACCTTCATGGCTGTTTTTCAAGTTCTATTTGTTTCTTCATGTCTTTATGATATTCGTGATTCAGAAATTACTAAACATGACGATCACTTTTTTCTGTTTTTAAAATGCAGAAGAAATAATTTTGTTTCTTAAACATATATTTATCTTCAGTGGAAATTAGTTAAGAACAAGAAGTGCTCTAGTAATAGCTGCTGATTATGCAGTCATTAAGTTAAAGGCTTATAAGCATCGTCCAGTAGATTGGAAACGATGTCTGTAAATGGTTTGAGTAGATATAAATAGTTAAGTTTTTCACTAAAAGTCCTGCTAAATAATAGACTTGTCCATTTGATGACCTATAGCTTTTTCAATCTGGTAGTCTGATTTTAAAATGTGCAACAATTCCTCAAATATTTTCTTCATTCTATTAGTATCCGGGTTTGAGCATTTCTTGGAAGGAACTTTAGAGACATGAATGCCAGGAAGTGTGTTTGTTATGGTAAAGTGCAAGGTCTCACACTGCCTGAGAGGGCTTTTGTCTGAGCTTCTCAATAGGAGCACAGCCTAAGAGATGCCCAATTATTCAGCGAAAAGCTCTTTAAAACACCTTTTTTGTTGTTGTGTTTATTTGAGGTTTATAACGAAAAGGTTCAGCATTTATATGCAATATTGCATGTTTATTTATGTATAATATTCATAATTTTCTATTCAATTTAGTGTTCTATATAGGTCTGTTTGGTGGACTGTTGAAAACTGGCTTACAGTGGACACAGACTCTTAATTCTGTGCTTATGGTGGTAGTGCAAGTAGGTTTTTGAAAATCTTAGGCAAATTATTATTTGAATGTGGTCAGAACACATTTCATCGTCCACCTCGAAGTTTCACTGTAAACCTCGTCCGATGCTAATTTGGTAGACCTCACCCAACCCTAGAATCATCCATTCAAACGTTTTGTTCATTCACCACTGTGTGTTGCTCAGACACGCAAATCAATCTTGTGGCTTTGTTTGGAACTATTTTTGTTAACGTAATAGAGACAAAATAGAATTATTGTCTAAAATTTAAGTAAATTGTAATCATTCTGATAATTGGAGAAAAACTGCACTAATTAACTGTATTGTTAATGTGATATTAACTATATTAAATGATATAAAATATAAAAGACATATGGATGTACTTTTACCCCCTTATCATGAATATCGGGTGCATTATAAATGATTTTTAATGGACTATATCACGCAGTGAAAGCGTGCACTCTAAATGTTGCAGCGCACTAGTCAAACCTACTAGACTACATCACGTAGTGTATGCATGTGTGTGTTTTTATAAAGTGAGGGTCACAATCACAATATTATCGCAGACAATATATATCGTGTTTCCTTGGTTACCACTGTGCACAAAGCAGCTCTGCGCTTAAACAATACTTTAGTACACATTTATACAGAGGTAAGGGGAAAAGAAAATAGCATCAAAACCTTTCTGAAAACAGTCAGTTCCCTTCAAAGATACATTCATATAAACCCCCACCCCCAATTCAATATTTGTATTTTTTTCCAAAATTTCAAGCATCGTGAAGAGTGAACTTGCTTTGCCTGGTACACTCTGGCTTGCTCTGTATTCGCAACATGAGAGTAAATCACTCGTATATGGGACTAAATTTTCATTCTAAGCGACTAAATATTGTATCATTAGCCATTAGCTAACAAATTATTAGATTTCACTTGCCGGTGTTTGAGTTAGAGGCTAATTGTAGCACAGATATTTTCATTCGCATTCACCCGTCATAACAATCTGAGTGCTAAAGAAAGTTTCACTCTCCATCTTTAAAGCTCACAATTACAATTTATCTCAATGGCAGCGCATTTAACAAACCGTAAACTGTAGTATGAAGACATCCAACTCGCCATCGCTTAGCAGAGAGCACTCTGTGTTTCTCTCACACATGCAGAAAGAGAGAGAGAGGGAGAGCAAGAGTCTTGCAAACCATGTAGAATTGAGTCGCTACATGTAATTGATATTCACTGTGTTGTATTTTCCTGCTAATAAAGAGTTCATTTGGAAATATTCAGCCATTAAGAACAAGCAGAAGCCAACCTCGTTTTCTTCGGTAGAGGGCAGAACTAATGTAAATTGCATCCCTGTTTTGATTTCAGCAAATCAATTTGAGTGAACGCAGACAACATGATTAATATTAATTTACCCAGCAGAGGTTATTCCGTTAGAGAGAATAATAGATCAGAACATAACTTTTAATTTAAATAAACAAAAAGTAAATATTTCAGTGATGCTTTGGATGAACAATATATTATCAGTGGCTGTAGTGAGGTCTTTTGACAGCGCCTCACAAGCTCAGATTCATTTACGTCTTCTCGTCGCAACTCAGCAGCAGAGTGTCGTATTCACAATAGCAGCTTGTGATGGCGTGCGCTGAAGAGGTGCTTTATGTTATGTTGGGTTTGTTCAGACGGTCTGAAGAAGAATGTAAAAAGCTGTGCCATTTTATGAAGATATGCTGATTTATTTATATATATAATATATTTTATTCTATTATGTGAATATATATTCTATTCTATTGCCAAAGTGTGCATAGAGGGTTGCTTCAGTGTGACCTTCTCTGGGCTGTGTTAACAACCTGTTTACAGACTTCATAATATGACAACATACACACAAATGACATTTTGGGAAATGATTGCAATGTAGTTTGTGTTCAAGTCCGGAAACGACAGCCAAAATAAATAAAATAAAAAAATGTCTGGTTTGGAGTAAAAACGGCCATTTTCGATCAATGGCAAGTCGACTGATGCATTCATATAGCAATCGAATTCATTATCTAATTCATATAGCAATCAAAGCATTGACATTTATACTTCATACACAACAGTGAAGGCAGTTGTGAGAGTGGCATGATACAGAGTGCCTTGTGCAACCCTCCTCCACTGCTTGGGCCCCGTTTACTCTTGCCATGAAACTGCATCTTTAGTAATTGGATAGCTATCTATTGCAATTCAATTGTCTTAGACCACATAAAAGTACTTGTGTGTGTTTACATGGGCAATTTTATGTATTTTAAACCAATAAATCTGATTACTCAACACACTTTTTAATGCCAAATGTAATGAGGCCTCTTGGTGTCCGATGCACCATATGAGTACATCTAGTTGCAAAGTGTCTTGTGCTGCATACAGGAGCTGTAGTTGAGCACTGATGTCTGCATTGTAATTGAAGCAACCAATAGGCATGACCTGAAAATAAGCATTCAGATTCAGTCTGATCACATGCAAATGTGTGGGCAGTCAACCCTATAGATCACATTTAGAAAAACAAAGAGGACATTTGTTGAAGTATGCAGTGGTGGTTTAAAATGGTTCATTATTCTTTCTAATGCTCCATGGATGTTGAAAAATAGAACAGAACCGAAACAGATATGTAGTCGTACTGCCATTATTCCAAGTCTGTAAGGCATCTGAAAATATATTTAGGCTATGTCTACATTAATCCGGATACATTTGAAACAGATTTTTCATTTCAAAACGCTCTCAAAATATCTCACCATTCACTCATGCGTTGCGGTCGAAAACTGTCACCAATATATGTTTGGTCTAAAACCCAGTTGTCCTCATATTTTGCCGCACGATTGCAATCGCAAGTAAATTTTGTCATCTGTAGGACTGTGAAAGTGAATAGGTACAATACCAGTACAAACATAGATATCTATCGATTATAATATGCGTCACATGACTAAAAATGCGTCATCATTTTAGAATACCTCCTTAGATGTGTATAAATTGAAAGGTGTCAATTTAAAAGTAGTGAAGGTAATTCTCTTTATCGCTGAATTGCTATACAGTTAAGACCAATTCATATCACACCGACAGACACAGACAAACACTGACAGTCACTGAATATAAATAGATGTATTGTGAATTAATAAAAATGACAAGTAGTAGCTAAGTTATATTGCGCTTATAATGCATAATTAATTCATTTCCCTCAGATTTTGTGCTCATACCCTAAGTGCACTCGCATAAAACCGCCTCTGTCTCAGTACTAAATTGAATTCTTGTTCGTTGCTTGTTGAGCTTACACAAACTGCCGGTCTTGGTGAGTATTCACGTAAACAGTTATTTTTTAAATGAACGTGAATGGTTGAGAAAGAAAACGCACGTGTAACAGAATAATGGATCCGTGCATCAGATCTTAAAGTGACAGCAGCCTAATTATACCTGCTGCCAAGTTATGAAATAATATTAGAAATATATGTATGAGAGTTTTCCCTCATGGTATCAATGTCAAAATTGTGGGCAGTGAAAATGATGAAGGGCTAGTTACTTTGGAAAACCACTAGCCACAGTGGCTGGTGAGCAAAAAAGTTAATGTCAAGCCCTGGACACAACGGTCATTTATTACTTTTCAACAACATCTTGTTCCATGCATCATAGGTCATTACGCCATTTCTACATCAATTAAAGTTTACGGAAAGTTTGGGTTGTCAATCTGATTGAGTGTTTACATGTCCTATCGAACGGATTAGAAAAGGTTTAAACCACCCCTTAAAATCCGAATGGAATTTCAGTCCGATTTGGCCAATTCATTCCAGTTGACGTGACTACATGTGACCTGTTTATTCCAACGCTGCTACTAGTCTAATTACAAATGGATTATTAGGGTCCATGTAAACACAGCTAGTGTCTGATAGGAAAGTCGGTTTGCAGTCTCGCTTTCAGTGAGAGTAAGTAATTTGTCACAGCACAAGTTTAAAACAGAAAAGTTTTTTCATAAAATGCAGAAGTATTTCACATTCTGCTCTTCTTGGTCTCTTATAAAATGAGAACCTTTATCATGTGAACCTTTGTTTGGATGGTCATCCATATTTATGATGACGATATAATAAATTTGTAGTAAGGAAAAAATTAAATAAAAAAAACAGCAAATTAGAAGCATGTTCAGTATTGGTCTCAAACATTACATATGCTTTACAAATGTTCATGAATCAGAATGTACATGAATGCACTGTGTTGGTCATCAAGTTTATTTTGTGCAGGAAACTACCATACGTGATCCATTAACATTACAGCATGTGGTCTTTTCACTGATGTCATTCATGGGCTGTGTTCGGAGTGTTTTTAAGCTGCCATTTCCACCAGCTCCATATATTTACAGTGCTCTCTGCTGTTTTACCTTGTGTAACCCTGCTGACTCAGAGGAGTCTGTGTATCCCAACGTCTCACATTAGAAACCGAGAGCAGCTCAGCGGAGGGGCAGGGGCTGTTGTCAGGAAGAGCAGTCATAGAATATAGGTCAAAGATTTATTGAGCCATCTACTTGTTAGGGAAGAGGGCAGGTGAGTAATTCCCTTATGTTTGTCACTTGTAATTAGTTTTTAATTTATTCTCGATGTTTCCTAATAGATGCTGAAGGCATTGGAGCAACTTGGGGTGTTCCTTTTGTCATTTATTATGAGTAAATGTGATTCTCCCTCTGTTGATCATTGTGTGTCTTGTACAGCATTGTTCTTCTCTGCCTTGATGTGGATGTGACAGTAATTCCAGCAGATTTCCTCCTAATCCCAATAACAGTAACTTGTGTCTCTGGAACAAATCCTGAGGATTTATCCCCACTAAAGGGCAATTAGCAAATTAATTCCCACCAAAATAATTTATGCCTATGTTTCCTTCAGGATATTGTTTTTGTAGTGCGATTAACAGTAACTATACCTATTATTCCAACAAATTACTTTTTCATAATTCTTTGAATTTGAAAGTTAAAACAATCAGCATTTATTTTAAGTAGAAATATTTTGTAACAAAGGTTTTTACTTTCACTTTTAATCGATTTAATGCATCCTGTTAAATAAAAGTATTAATTTTAAACAGTAGCGTGTGTGTGTGTATGTTTTAGTTTATTTAATATAGGGCTGTCACTAATGATTATTTTTGTTATCGAGTAATCTGTCAATTATTTTGACCAATATCTAATTAATAGAGTAATAGATATTTTCCGTGGAAATTATAAATAGACCCAAGCAAACAATAGC
The DNA here is from genome assembly GCA_038088235.1 of Zacco platypus. Taxonomy (NCBI): domain Eukaryota; kingdom Metazoa; phylum Chordata; class Actinopteri; order Cypriniformes; family Xenocyprididae; genus Zacco; species Zacco platypus. The sequence continues at coordinate 21,744,142 of CM076081.1, read as the reverse complement.
CTTTAAAATGACTTAAAATACATGCATGATAACAATGAGGCAATCGTATTTTGTGCAAATAAAGTATCAAAAGCAAGTAATCATTTGGGTTTCTAGAACAACCCTTTTAAAATACATAATATAATATACATAATATTGAATATAACAATTCAACTTGTGTGCATTATGTATAATATCTAATGCCTGCAGAGGGCGCCAATGGCCTTTTGATTGTTGTTGTTACGCTAACATCCTGATCAAACCCTTAATATTGGGTAATAACCCATAACTCTTACCCCCCTTAATATTGGCCAAACAACATTTGACATCATCTTTGCGATAAAAATGCTACAGCTACTGTAAATTCCTGAGCAAAGTAGGTGGATACGTAAACATGCAAACTAAGAGTGAGGGTTTAAACTTTTATTTTGAAATCATGATAAACAGTTCGCAGTTAGAAATTCATTGATGTCTTTTCTTGTGTTGGTGAAGGTTTATAAATGATTTACATTACAAATCTGATGAAATAATGCACATTGCGTTCCCAGATGAACGTTATAACCTAAATGGACAGTGTATATATATATATATATATATATATATATATATATACACGGACCAAAGACATGTAAATGAACCAAAAACAGGACGTGATGTCACAAGATGCGACGCTACAAGTCAGCTGATTTGACGACGCGGAAAGATTGGTGTATCCAAAATGATTAGAGGGCAAACGTGGAGCAGCGAGGAGGTAAAGTGCCTCATCAATATTTGGTCTGACGAGTGGTCCGTGCTGTTTTGAACATTTTAAGAGCTCTTCGTGAGTTCTCAACTGGTAAAAATAAAACCATATGTACATGCATAAAATGATCGCGTTTAATCCAGCACACAGCATTGTTTTGAATGTTCGGCAAGCAAGCTCTGTCGCGAAATATACATCATAAAAGCCGACCAATCAGGTTGTGAGCTTTATACCATTGTTTGAAGCAACTGCATGCCATATTTTAAAATTAAAATAAACAAGCTGAAAACACACTTCCTGAGAAAAGTGTAAATGTTTTTCTATAGCAAAAAAACCTCACGTCACCTATACATTGGTTTGGTTTCTTCTTTAAATAAAAACCGTAAAAATATGCATGGTATTATAATGTTATTCTAAAACTAAAATTAAAACAATGGAAAAAACTCAAGATAACCTGTAGAAAGAAAAAAACACATTTCAAGCGCACAGAATAATGTAAATGAACTTTTTTTTGTAATTGCGCCTTTCAACGATTACATAATTGTGGCAGAGCCCGTAATTGTAATCGCAATTAGAAATTGGATTAATTGTGCAGCCCTAGGCATAATATATGAACATCAGGTTGAGCCAAATGTCTGGAACACCACTGTTCCCATAGATGCAAGATTGATGCCTAACTAGTGCTTCTTACACCTGACTTTCAGTTCTCTTCTGTTACGCTCTGTCTAAATGTTTTTGAGTGCAAGAACGCATCTTATGTAAACATCCAGACAGAGACTTAAACCGTGTCCTAACCAAACGCGATGCGATAAGATTCCAGCAACAAGCAGTTTGTCTTTCCACACCAGGCGTGACGTGTGATCAAGTCAATCAAAAACCATAGTCAATCAGAAGAGCGCTTGGGCGGGCTCTCTCAGCACTCGCAACGAATTGTATAAGTACATAATCAAATTCGTGAATATTACAGCATTTTAACATTATTAAAAGTACATACTAAGTCACTGAAACAATTTTTGTCATAGAATACACTTGTCTGTTCAGTGAGTTGACACTTTGAGTGTTCTTGATTCCTTATATTTATTTTGAAGATCTGAGGTGAATTGTCCATTGTTGCTTTCAGTAGAGTTATAAAAGATGCACAAAATGATATTCAAACTCACATTAGACACTTTTAACATTAAGTAAAGCACATAAAAAGCACTTGAGATGATCATTTCCATACTTTGTGTTGTTGTTCCAGCTGCGACATCACAGAAAAATGGAAACTGTTTCTGAAATAGAATTGTCACGTGTCACCGTCACAGCTAGTTGGGACAAAAACTTCGATTAACAGGGAAAAGATGGCTTTTATGATGTGTCGCTGTGTTGCGTCCGGTTAGGACACCGGCACGAGATCCCAAATGTCTTTGCTCAGGATTAGCAAGTGAAGTAAGAATCTCAATCCACCATTTTCTCTTTATTTTGTTCTTTAAATCTTCTAAGATTGTTTATCTTGTGTGTTAAGTGAAGACATGGGGTGTGTTTTGGATGATTTCTTAACACTCATCACATCAGTGTCATATCTACACACGATTTAAGTTGTGGTTGTTTCAGGAAGAAGTTGTGAAACCGCCCTCACCACATCCTGTTTCAGAGTGCCCCTTCTGTGTTAATCACACTCACTACCTGATGTTTGTTTTTTTTTTGTTTTGTTTTTTGGTTTACCACAACACTAGTGTAGTGTTTTGTGTACTCCGTAGTGTTTTGCTTTCTTTTTTTAACCATATGGTATCCCATGAGAAGCTTCTAAAAACAATATGAAGTCCCATCTGTGGATTTCACTTAAGGGTTATTTTAAACCAGTTATGTATTGTTATGAACCTCCAATGTCTTCCATCTTTAATTGATATCCATCTGCCAATCAGTGACTGACTGATGGTTGGGGTTTGAGCTTTACACTTTGAGTTGTGTGTGAAAGTCTTCTGAGAGATCAGTGGAGCAGGTCTCTGTTTACACTACTGGCAGTCCATGTCTTAACCAGTGTCCCCTGTGTTTTTTTTCAGGTGCCATTCTCGGCCGCTCAGAGACACAAGAGTGTGTGTTCTACAACTACAACCCCAGCTTGGAGAACCGAGGTAATCGCAGCGGTATTGAGTCTTGCGTGGGAGACAAGGACAAGAGGCTTCATTGCTTCGCAACTTGGCGAAATGTGTCAGGATCGGTTGAAATAGTAAAGCAAGGCTGCTGGCTTGACGATGTCAACTGCTATGACAGGTATTCTCTAGCACTTATATGCTTGTTTGACAAAGATGATGTGATACAGATAACTGAGTCCATTTTCGATTAATTAGCCCGTGCTTTTAAAATTAATATATTGATTCAAAACTGAATGCAGCAATTGTAAAAAAAAAAATTAAATTTACTACCTTAATGTGGTCTTTTGAGAGTTAACTGCACTAACTTTAACTGGATAATTTTGAGTCAAATATGAATGAAAAACACAATGACTTGTGCTTCAGTAAGTAAATCATATGTTTATTCAGTGCTCACTCTGATGGATTCAGTGAATGATTTGTTAGAATGATTCAAACTGATAACCCTGCAGTTTGTGAGGCTTTTTGACTGATAGCCTCCGTCAGTGTTAATCAGCATCATTTTAAGTGTCGAGTTCAATGCTAACTGTAGTCACATGTCACAGCTTTTGTCTCCGAAAAGTAATTGTTTTGATTTCACTTCTAGAGTCATGGTAAGACCCTCCAGCGCTGGCCATACGATCAGCATTCATTTGACCATATCATAGTTTCCAAAGCCATTACTGTAGTTGAGTTTTTTTTTTGCTGCTTACATGCAGTTTTGCATCAGCATTTTTAGAATTATTGTCATTTTGTAAAAATATTGCAATGTGAGGGGCATGCAATGTGAAGGTTTGAGCAGTAAGATTTTTTTTTTTAAAGAAGTAATACTTTCATTATATAGCGAGGATCCATAAAATTGTAAAGTAACAAGAAAGATACAAAAGTTACGAGTTACAAAAAATTTCTATTTAAAAATGCTGTTCCTTTGGCAATAAGACATTGGTAATAATAAGAAATGTTTCTTTATCACCAAATCAGCATTAAAATGATTGGCATTCTGAAGTGACACTGAAGAGTGCAGTAATGGCTGCTGAAAATTGAGCTTTGCCATCACATGAATCAATTACATTTTAAAATTTAAGATCAAATGAATTTATGAATTGATTTAGCCTTGGGTGCTCTACACGTTAGAGAGAGAATACGCCACATATTCATTTAACCAAATACTTTCTTCTCAAGATTTCACAGTATTTCAGATAAAGTCTTGTGTAAACATGTTTCCATATTGAGGTTTGATTGTGGACCTTGTAACCTCCAGCCATAAAAGGAGATATATTAAAAAACGTTTTATCAACGCATCTGCCCCTATGCAATAGGTAGCACTGCTTGCAGATCAGGAAGTGTTTCTTGGGAACGAAGGTGTTTTGATAGCGTGCAAAGGCAGCAGCACTTCTCCTGTTCTAACATGCTGCTGAACCCGTTTACCTCCTTCACTGGAAGGATTTGTTTTTTTATGCTCATTGCTCTGCCATGTCAAGTCCTTAGATAGCTGAGCAAGTATTGCAGCCTCTTAATGGCACGTGTGCGTCGCAAGACAGTAACCGACTCACTTTTCTGACTAAATGCCTCTGGAATGTCATCTATTCCCCTTCTATTTATTCATTTGCACCTGTGTGTATATCTTAAGGATTATTGGTGTGCTGCTAAGCTTTGTTTATCTTCTTTAAGCCAACCTGAGAGCTCTGCTTTGATGTGGGCTGCCAGATTTTTAAAAAGTATCTCTTTTGCACAGGCATTTTTCCGCCCATGTGCATTTATTCGTTTGTTTGCTCTCTAACCCAAGAAATCCAAATAAACCTTGCAGCTTGCATGTCTTAATAATCCCCAAATGTGATGCCTTTATTGTGTGTGTGTTTGTGTGTGTATATGTCTTTATTTTATTGCCAAAAATTATTTTTATGATTCAGAAAAAAATAGTGCTGCCAATTTTTATTTTTTTTTAAATCAAACGTATTACATTAAATGTATTTAATTCATCAAATTAGGGATGCACGATATTTATCGGACCGATAAATTATTGGGCGATATGGGTGAAAATGACGTTATTTTTATTGCTCCGATAAATAAATGAAATCCGATAACTAGATCCGATAAAGTACGCTGGCTGGTAAATCAATCAGTCTCATTTATCCGAAATTCATCCACTTTCCGATTGCAATTGACTGCAGCTTTAAAACTGCGTCGCGCTCATTACGTAATTATCTGTGAACACTTCGCCGTTCTGGAAGTTTTTCTCTGTGGCAGTGGAGGACTTTGCCATTGCTATTTGCAAAGCATTTTTAGCAAGGATTCAAAGAGGAGGAAAAAGGGCATCAAGTTTTAACACAACAAATCTTATATTTCACAGGAAAGGTCGTCGTTGCGGTCTGTTCATGGTGTCTGTTCATGTTTGCATAGACAAGGGAGCAAGGGAGTTACAGGAAAAGTGCTTTGGAAAGAAGGAGAAAACTGCGCGGCCGCTCTTTACACGTGTTTTTAGATGCAATATATGATCGGCCCCTTAAAAGAATATGAAGCAGCCGTTACTGTTACTACCACTAAGCCTAAAACATGGAGCTTCGATGTCCCCATTCAGTAGGCATTTGACAATTGTAAAACGTCTTCCAGAGAAGAGAACTGACTGTGTAGAGAACTATATGAAAACTACATAATTTCAGAGAAATCTCAACTATGCCCTATGCTCTTTTGTTGAGGATGCACTTTTGTTGTTAATTTTTTTTTCCGACAAATGTTCATGCATTTGATTTATGTATTTGATTATAAATTTAAGTTCAGATAAACCTAGTTCTGTCATAGTTCTGTTAAACCCTTTCTGTTACTAAGTATTGTGGTGCCTTACACAAAAAATAAAAACATTTAAAGAGTCAGGGCTGATGTTTGCTATTATAGTTTAGTAGCCAGGGCTACTAAAATATCAGTTTCATCAGTGCATCTTATATTTACTATTCTCCTGGGTGCACAAACTGCAGATTATATGAAAGTTATAATATAAAAATATGAACTTATCGGTATCTATATTGGTATCGGCAATGAGAAGGACTTAATTATCGGTTATCATATCGGTTAAAATTTTTCATATTGTGCATCCCTAAATCAAATTAATTTCATGTAAATAGTATGTACTGTTTTGCACTTTTGTGTTATTTGGTGAATGGATGAAATCTTAAAAATCAAATAAAAGTTGTCTACTGGGAATTTCAGTTAAATAAGTTGAACATCAGTTGTGAATTGACAGCTCTGCTTGTTCTTTATCTTACAGCACTGAGTGTGTGGAGAAGAAGGAGGACCCAGATGTGTTCTTCTGCTGCTGTGAGGGCAACATGTGCAACGAGAAGTTCTTCTACAACCCCGACACGCAGCCAGTTCAGAGTAAGGCTCCCTTCAGCGACACAAACAGCAAAGTCTTTAAGGGTATTGGAAGTTCTTCAGTTATACCTCTTCCTCTGATGTAATTGTGCTGGTGTTTGATTCTGTCGGTGTGAAACTCTCCTTTCTGTCTTTGTCTCATCATAGCCTAGATTCCCTCATAACTTAATCATTAAAATCATCAGATTACCTCAAAGCCTCTAAGGCATTTTTCATGACTATTCATGTCAAAAGTCGTAACAGGCTCGCTGTGTTTTTTGTATGCTTTTAGAATCCATTTTAGTGTTGTTGCTTTCTTCATGTTTCATATCCTTAATTATGAGGTGTGTATTTTTGTAGCCACGTTTTAGCACCACAATTCAATGCATACCTGCCTTGTAACAACTATGTTTTTATGCGTTATAGTCTGTACATCAGTGTTCTGTGTTACATGTTATTGAACAAATCTTTTGAAAATCTTTAATAAAAATGTGCACATTAGGAAGACAACTTTCTGAATGTTATATACATATATATGTTATGATGTTTATATTAAATCAGCTGGTTGTCTTAAAGGTACTGCTTTTTTAGTGTGCTAATTGAATTTGTGACATGTTCAAATTGTTGTCAGTGGTATGAATGTTCATTATTAGTTCCTGTTGGAAACATGCTGCAACTGAAGTTTTTTTTTCAGTATCCTTCTCAGACAGTGACATTGATGAGGTGCAGTTTTTGTGAGCTTTTTGGGTTTGATTGTATCATAACTTAAGTTTGCATTTTTGCTTTTGTATAAATGTACAGTTGTAGTATATCCATTGTTCCCTCCATGTGAATGTAGGAAATACAATTTTAACATTTGATTTTTGAGGACTTGAGCATATCAAAGACTAAGTTTATCTTGACCACTGACAAAAGCTCTGTTAATTGCTGAATCTTTTGGCCCTTATACACATATGCATTTATCGTGACCACTGCACAGCTCAATGTCTGTGGATTATTACGTTTTTGAGCTTGTTGTCTGTCTCATATACCTTATTGATACAGCTCATCAGGCTTTTTCTTTGCTTTTTAGAGAGGCAGGTTCCTGTGTAAAATTGAAAATGATTGTTGTGATGGTGCTGCTACTAGAGGCTTTTATAAATTCAGGTGCTTTTTAACATCAGAAACGCAAAAAAAGAAACTAAAGAATGCTTGTGTGAACAAGCTCAGACACATTGGATAGAGCTGAAGCAGGGGCAAAGGATGAACATTCAATTTCTAGCTTAAGCATTTTTTAAAAAAAAATAATAATAATAATAATGAAGTAGCTGTAAAACTTTCACAATCTGTGTTTTAGAGGCAGAAAGATTATTATTATTATTATTCTTATTATTATTATTAGAGCCCACAATATGAGCCTGTCATATTATATTTCTATATATCACTATATATTTGTAACAATTTACAATAAGGTCCATTAGTTAAACATTAGTTAATGTATTAACTAACATGAACTAACCTTGTTGTAAAGTGACCGATATATGCATCGGCGTATTTGCCTCCGATAAGAGCATTTTCGGCACACACTTGCACCGTGGTTCATCTCAAATCTGACGACACATCTATAATGTGGTTTGCTGAAAATGGCAATGTCTAAAACAGACAGACAGTTCAGCTCATGTATGTTTCAGTCATACATTGTGCATTCTGGCTCCTCAATACGTTACAACAGCGATGATCAAAAAGCGTGGACAAAACAGTCACTCTTTGTAAACTTGATTCACTGCGAGTGCCGTATGCTCGAATATGAGCAGTCATTTGCACCGTTATCACCCAGGTGTTGATAGCACACGAGCACAGGTAAGACATAAACCGCACATGTTGCTATCTTTGTTTAAACTGAACTCATTTAAGCCTTGCTAATTTAAACATTCATGAGCAAGATGCGAAAGAGAACTCGCGCGCTGTAAGAAGATTTGTGTGTGCACTCATCCGAAGCACGCACATGCTTATCTCAGACAGTGTGCGAATACTGAGTTCTCTTTCAAGTCTTGCTTTTAACCGGACAAATTCACACAAAAATTATGTTAACATGCCCATTGTGGCAAGTATCCTAGCAAACAGTCAGTTATGTCTTAAGTGAATGTATAACAGTTGAGAACTACAGCGCATGTTTAACAGTACATGCACTGGATCCTGCATTGTGTCTTAAAGGGAAAGAAGCCTAATATTCCTGATGTCTGTTTTTAATGTTAATCAAACAACAAGTGACAAAGAAATCACTCACTGCTCTTGACTGAATAGCTTTTGTAACTTCAATAATGATTAATCTTTACTTTATTTACACAGTGAATAAATAATATGGTAATATGCAGTATATATATCATTTTATTTGTTTATTTTATTCATTATCTGTAGCTGAAAACTACTGTTAGATACGTGAAATACCTGCTGTTGCTTGTGGTTTGATTATTTGTTCTTATTTTCTAATAGCACCTAGCTAACCATACCGAAATGTACTGAAACCTTGACCCTAAAACCGTGAGTAATTTTAATTGTTGCGCCCCTATTACATACACATAAAGAATATCTGCCGGTATCATCGTTAACGATTTTTTTTTTTTTTACACTCCGGCCTCCAAAAACCCATATCGGTCGGGCTCTAATTATAATAATAATAATAATAATAATAACTGCTACTTTATGGTATACTTACATTGACATAAAAAGATCAGAATCAGTAAGCTTGTTTTAAATGTTTTTCAAAGAACTCAATTATGCTCACCAATGCTGCATTTGTTTCATTGAAATACTGTAAAAACAGTAATGTTGTGAAAATATATATTTTTATATTTTATTACATTTTCAGTGTAATTCAGTGTCACATAATCCTTTAGAAATCATTCTAATATACTCCTTTAGTGCTCAGTATTCATTTATTTACTTTTTTAATATTTTTGTGGGAACCATGATACCATTTTTGTTCAGGACTTAACATGTATTTTTTTGTCACATTATAAATAACTTTACTGTCACTTTTGGTCCATGTAATGCATTCTTGCTGAGTTAAAGTATTTTCTAAAAAACAAAAACATTTGGCAACACTTTTATGTGGGGAACACATTTTCACTATTAACTATGACTTTTGCCTCAATAAACTCCCATTTTACTGCTTACTAATAGTTAGTAAGGTAATTGTTGTAGCACTTACCTTTAGGTATTGGGGAGGATTTACGGATGTAGACTATAGTCCTACAGAATAAGGCATTTAATTATGTGCTTTATAAGTACTAATAAACAGCCAATATGCACACTAAGAAGCAACTAGTTAAAAGTGAGAATTGTTCCCTTATACTAAAGTGTTACCAAACAGTCTTTTGAATGGTAGTGTACATAATATTAAGCTTGGCTGATGTAAAATTGGCAAAACAGACATAAATGCTGCAGGTGTGGAAAAAACAGTGACTGCCCATTTAGTTCTAGTTGCTGTTGGTAACATGGGAAAACTTTGTGTCAATATGTAGTTGTATCAGATATCGTCTGGTGAGTTGGCGTTAGTTAATTACAGAGAATCATTACTGTGATATGTTCTTTAGGTTTGTGAAAATTGCAGCAATCTAATTGCCTAGCTATGTCAATTTGACAATATATAGTTAAAGATGCACATTAACAACAGTTTTTTTGTTAAAAAAAAGAAAAGAAAAGCAGCATTTATATGTTACAAAATAGTACTTGTTACTGTTTAACATTGACCAAACTTGTAACAGTGTATTGTGGAACTTAATGTGTGTTTAGGAGCAGTGTGACCTATAATGTGGAGCAAATACAATCACAACTTGACAGCACTGCATTGGAACACAAATTTGTACTAAATATAACTTGAAAATTTGTTTTATTAAATTCATTGGAAATACATTGAATAAATAGCAGTACTTCAATTTTACTTGTCTAAACATAGCATTACAGAGTTTGAGCCTGTGCATCTCTTCATCCACTACAGTAGGTCCTCTAAATACATGAACTGAACATGAGCATGGCTTCTGAACAGCCATATATTGATCGATTCTGTAATTTGGCAATTCAGAGCTGCTTTCATCCTAAAATGAAATCTTTAGATGATCGTCTTGTATATCACATAGAAGACATCAGAGCTTTCGTTGCACCAGTTTGCTTTGCTGTCTTTGGGCTTTCAACAGCATAACGTGCTCTCGCAGCCCCAGAGATGACCGTGTCTTTTAGATTACTGAGGCTGATCTGGTTGCTTTATCTCTTCTGAGTAAACACTGACATCAACATCCTCTTAACTAAATGAGGGATGGAGGCATGTCAGCGAGCCACTGCTCACAGCTCCCTGCAGGAGGGCTGTTGTACGTTTCAGCAATCGTGATTTATCATCTGCCCGCGGCCGCTTTAAAAGATGCCCAATTTAGTTGTGTACAGCGCTGGTTGAGCTTCACCTGATGAGTTTTGATGCTACAACTGTCTGTATCAGTGCAAATGTGGTGGGTAGAAGAGTCTTCAGTACTTCAGTAGCAGAGGAGGTGGGTTGGGGGGGTCTCACTTGTGCTTATGTAATGGGTCTATTTCCAGCACTGACTCACTCCATATGGAATGATCTTGATATGAAATACAAAAACCCACAGGGACGCGGAGAGTTGCACAAAGCACACTGGAGTTTCTCAGAACTCGTTTTCTGCGAGCATGGAGCTGTGTGCTTTGCATGACCTTGTGACTGGGTACTTTTATGCCCCGCGGCTGCATGTGGCCATTCTGCCCGCTGAGTGGGGGAAGGGTGAAGTAGGGTCGGATGAGAGTGGGTTTGTTGGGGGTGGATGTGTTTTTTCCCCCGCTCGTGGATTAATCCGGAGTCCTTAACCCACTTCCAAGTCCATAGCTGGCACGAGAGGGAAGAAATGGCATCACGAATTGGTTCTCTGCTGGACCAGCGCTAATATGAGTTCAGCCGAAGTTCGACCGGGTGGGTTGCACACATGGTCCTGCAGTCAACCCAGGCGAATGGGAAATGCTCTGCCATAACTCAAGAGTGAGGGATCACTGCATCTCTGGCGAACAGCCACGGCCCAGTCCAATCTCTGGCACTAGATGCAGAGAAACTAAAGGCCACCGTGTGCTCTAAGTGTGCACGTTATTCTCCCTAAAGCACACACTCGTGCAGTTCTGTTGAACCGCTCTTAACGGGAATGTGCATTTGCATAGACGCCTGAGCATTGGAATAAAACTGTTTGCATAAGGCTGGATCTGTCAGCAGCCTTCAGGGAATCAAACCAACCTTGAATTTCAAGGCTGGCGTGTAAGAATTGTAATTAGCAAGTTCAAAAGGTGCGGGACATAAGATAAGTATGCAGTGAGAGATTCTCAATACACACCGCGTATCTCGCTAATGCAATGTATAGAAGGTGTATGCTAGACTTCACATCCGTCTTGTGTGCATGTGCTGTTCCTCGTGAGGCAATTAGGAGCAAACTCTCTTGTTCTGCTTAGTAATGCAAATGTAAGCTGAAGTCATTGTGTCAAATGCTGATATCATCCCATTTCACATTCATATTTCACATTATTAAACCAATAATAATTGTAATGGTGTGGGTTTCAGTTGTGTTTCCAAAGAGCATATATGTATTCAAAATACTTTTTCTTTATATGTTATTTCATTTTTATTATTCATTTGCATTTATTTACTTTTAGCTCTTTCAGCACTAAATTTAAAAACTTCTAATTTGATACAAAATTAAAAATAATAATAAAAGCTTAGATTGTGGACTGCATATGAGAGATCCTACTCGTTGCATCATCGTTTCCATAAAAATATTAAGCACGACTGTTATCAACAATGATGATAATAATAAATGTTTCTTGAGCACCAAATAAGGAAATTATCATAATTTCTGAAGGATTATGTGACATTTAAGTCTGGAGTAATGGCTGCTGAAAATTCAGCTCTCCCATCACAGGAATAACTTATATAATTATATAATAAAATAGAAAATGGATATTCTAAATTGTAATAATATTTCAACACACTGTTTTTACTGTATTTGGATCGAATAAATACAGCCTTGGTGAGCATAAGAGACTTCTTTTTAAAAAACATTTTTAAAAAATGACCCGTTTTGAGTGGTACAGTACATAATAACTAATTAAATAAAAAGTATTGATTGATGCTGATCTCTTTCGTTCTTTTTATCTCCCCAGCAACATCCAACCCCTTCACTCAGAAGCCACCACTGTTCAGCACCCTTCTGTACTCCATTGTGCCCATCATGGGCATCGCTGCCATTGTCCTGCTCTCCTTCTGGATGTATCGGCATCACAAGCTGGCATATCCACCTGTTCTGGTGCCTACCCAGGTAACTTGATATTTTGATTTACTTCCAGTAAAATGAGAATGAAAGTCTCGTTTCTATGTTTTGTGTGGGTGGGTGCGTGTGTGTGTGATACACTAATGTAAATGTATCGTATGCAACAAAAGGTTGTAAAATCCATCTGCTCTTATCAGTGTAGCTCTTGAGTTTCGATGTATCAGGACATCTTCATGTCACTAGAAACTGTGTTGTTGGGAGCTGTTATTTCCCCTGGGCAGAACCTCCTGTTGACGTGAATGGCAGTGAATTCAGGGATCTAATGTGCTCAATGTCACACTTGCTCAAGCTCAAACACACTGTCAGCTGAAATCAAACGAGATCTGTCAGGAGACTGTTGTGTTTCGATGCCCTCTTCTCCCACAATAAACACGAGATAACAGAACTGACATAACACAAGACACGAGCAATCGGGTGACCTTTACCCCCAATGTGTGACTAGTGTTAAGATTCACATCTACTTCTGAACTACACAATAGATCTTTATAGATTCAGCCAGTGAAGTAAAAATCTGAACTTCTGGGCCAGTGAAAAAATTCCTTACTGTTGAGCCTTGCAGGACATCTTTGGTAGCTCAGAATAGATGCATTTTCATTTTATATATATATATATATATATATATATATATATATATGTGTGTGTGCTGGGATGATACATGGAACTGTTTGGTAGCACAAAGGGTTACCTTTGTGTCAGGTGAGCATTTGGAATTCCCCGATTGAGTTTCAGTGTTATGTAGGCCAGATCTGACAGATAAACTATCCCCACAGCACTTCTGATATCAAATATCATAATCAGCCCAAACTTGTTTTTGATATGTTGGAAGCTTTATTAGTTCTTAATGCACCAGTCAGAAGTCTTCAGGGAATATTGCAATACTTAGTCAATATAAAACTGTTTGCAACTTCCATAATGGTATATTCTAGAGCTGCACGATTAATCATAAAAAGATCATGATCTTGATTCAAGAACCCACACGATATTATTTTATTAATGACAAATATTCGCCTCTGTCTTTTAAACCTTTGACAAAATCATACTGGAACATTCAAATACCTGTATATGTCTGTGCTGCCAGAGCCAGAGAGAGCAGTTTATAACTACACATTATTTATTTCTGCAGTACAAATATTCAAATTATCACAGAAGTACTGAGATATGTTTTAAGTTACTATATAAACACTGATGTCTACGATAGCGAACTACCTTTTGAGACGAACTTGGCACTTCAAATAACGGTTGAATCAATTACATCTTATTCCACTTGGTAGCAGCAACATCCAGTAATGAGACATTTACTAATGAGTCATTGAATTCCTTCAAAACCATTTTTTAAATAATTCATTTAAACATTTTCCAGCAATTACAGTCCAGTAATTTATGTTTTGCCAGAACCTCATGTTATTTTGTTTGGTTGTATATTAAGAATCGTTGAAGAATCATGATCTCTATTTGAAACCAAGAATCGTGATTCTCATTTAATCCAGAATCGTGCAGCTCTAGTGTATTCTTAACATAACCTTTCTGTAACAAGAAAAGTTGTCGGAATTTTATTCTTAATTGGATTGTGAAAAACAGGCTGTGTATGACAGGTGTTTTGGAATGTGCTTGGTGATGTCAGCCGAAAAAGAAAATCATTTTGGAGGCAGGGTATTTATTTACACTTGAGTTCACAGGAGTTTGGGGTCAGTAAGATTTTTTTTTTTAAACTTGTTACAAAGGATTTCTGTTTTAAATAAATGCTGTTTTTTAAAACTTTATATTCATGAACGAAACATGAAAATATTTAGCATATTAGAATATTTGAAGGATCATGTGACACTGAGGAATAGTTGCTGAAGATTCAACTTTGCCGTCACAGGAATAAATTACGTTTTAAAATAAATTAAAATAGATAGCAGGTATTTTATTTTTAAATATTATTGTGAACAAATAAATCTTACCCCACAGTTTTGACCAGTATAGTTTATTAATTTACTTTTTGTTTTGATCATTCATTTCCTCCAGAATTGTATCAAGCCTCAAAGCTGTCACTCTTCTGTGTCACAAACATTGCAAGATTGCCATAAATGATTTTGTAACATGGTAACGGGAAGTGTGACATTTCGCAAAATACAAAGAAATACCAAGAAATCTGCTTGTTTTGAACTGATTAATGTAATTTCTTCGAAAATCATTGAACTAGACATAAGGCAGAAAAGGGCCTTATAGCTCTATTTCTTCTTCAGTGATGAAACCATTACCTTCTAAGAGCTTTCTCAGTGACTGTTAATAATGTTTTGCTTTATTCTGCCTTCAGAACAGCTAGTATTGCTGAATTATATTGTTGATTTAACCTCCCTTTCCAGTAGGGATGCTCTGATCTGGATTTTTGCAACCGATATCGGCTACTGATTTCTTGCCATCATGATATATGATAACTGATCATCATTAAACCGTTCATTCGACTAATACATTTAAAAATACTGATTGATTCATGAATGAAACAAGGTGTTGAAATTATTTTAACTTTGAGCACCCATTTACAAGCCTTAATCGACGAGCTATGCATCACCTGGGTAATGCTGAAGTTGATGTTTCACTTCATAGAGATCGATTGCATTGATTCAGTGAATTGAACAGCGCTGATCCCAGTTATGGGAAATCCCCTTAAATGTTGGAAGGATACTACGACAAAGATATCGCTTTCATCTTCTGACAAATTATAGCAAACTGATTTTTTCACAAATATATGACTTGACCTAAAGCAGGTAATCACACACCTTCTGTTTCCCTGTCGCTGTCTGCTCTCTGTGTGTGTGGCTGTCTGCTCTGTAGTATTAAATCCTTTAGCCAGTATTTCTCCATGTGATATTTCTTTAGAACATGACAGGTGACTGGGGTGCTGAAGTTTGACGTCACCACATGTTGTACATCATCGAATTGGGATCGGTTTGTGAGACTGTCCAAATTTAGTGACTACCGATCGAGTTATTGAACGTGATTATTGGCCAATATCGATCGGAGCATCCCTACATTCTAGTGTTTTTTACTAAGATTTGAGCTTAACTTTCACAATGTTTATTGTGTAGCCAGAGATAAATATTAGGACTGGGACGATACACCTATCTTTCAATTCGATACTTGGGTGCCGATTTGATATGTATTGTTGTTTTTAAAAATAGCGATTCTACAAGTATTACAAGTACAATATTGATACATATTGCTATTTTTGTTTGCTTTTTTAACTCTAGACCGTGAGGAAAAGTTGAATGATACTTTTACATGATAGTGCATAAATCTGTAGAAGTCATTTTTCACTTTCTCGTGTCCAATAGAGACTAAGAGATATGATGTCATGTAATTTTCACCGATACAACACATATTGCCCTCTCAGGGCTCAATGCTAAGGATTTTTTTCTACTGGCCCAGTCAGGCCAGTGGTTCATAATTATTTTGGTTAAAAATTTTCTTGCTCTGCTAAAATTTACTTTGACCTCACCACAAAAAATAAATAAAATAGGCCTAGTTATTGTCGTATTTTTTTTTACCCATATCCTTAATAAATAAGGTTGAGACACCAAAAACTACTAGCCTAACTGAATTTCTGAAATTGTGGAAAAACAATCAATAATAAAATAAAAAAACTGTCTGTAATAAAATAAGAACAAATGATGAAATTATGAGCAATAGCATAAATACAAACATACAAATAAAATAAACTCTGCTTTTCATGTAAGTCTAACAGTATTTTTCAGGTAGAGAAAATGAATAATCAAAAGTAAAATAGCCCTGCATAGTCTATTAGACTGTATAAGTTAAAAATAGATTTATCCTTATTAAAGTTGTAAAGGTTATTCAGTCAAGAGTAGTGAGCGATTTTGCTTTTTCTTTGTCCTTTGTTGTTTGGTTAACATTAACACAAAGGCAGCAGCAGGTTTATTATGAGCTGCACTGTTACAAATTAGTTTTATTTCTTAACTTTTTATGTTAAGAAGGGTTAGTTCACCCAAAAATGAAAATTCTGTCATTAAGTACTCACCCTCATGTCGTTCTACATCCATAAGACCTTCGTTCATCTCCGGAACACAAATTAAGATATTTTTGATGAAATCAGATGGCTCAGTGAGGCCATATATTCCTCTATATTGCCAGCAAGGCAATTAACACTTTCAGATACCCAGAAGGGTACTAAAACATATTTAAAACAGTTCATGTGAGGACAGTGGTTCAATCTTAATATTATAAAGCAACGAGAATACTTTTTGTGTTCCAAAAAAACAAAATAATGACTTTTCAACAATATCTAGTGATACTGCTTCGAAGCTTATGAATCTTTTGTTTCGAATCAGTGGTCCGGAGCACCAAAGTCACGTGATTTCAGTAAACAAGGTTTCATTACATCATAACTGTTTCTCAATTTCAATAGTTCACGTGACTTTTGCAGTTTGATATGCAAACCGAATCACTGAAACAAAAGATTCATAAAGCTTACGGACTTATGGGTTAAACACTCCTCTCTTGTCTCCCTGTAAACTTGCTCAGTTAGTTCATTCACTCATTGACATCTACACTGCAACTCTAAAATGCACTGTAAATCACATTTAAATGGGTCCATTTTTAACTTTATATGGTAACCTTATGGTGGTTGCTGTATGCATTTACATTGGATTCTTTAAGAATCATTTTATGATGCCCTTAGCAGTTGTCATCAACATTGGTTTGAATAGCTCTGATTGAAATGTTCCTCCATCAATTCTCAGGCCATTTTAAAGCATGCAGTTACGAATAATGCCTTCGTTTGAAACATTTGGCCCCCAGCCTCCACTTTAGAGTCTCATACCATTTAGAAGGCGGAGAGACGCTTTTTGATTATTTAACAGTTTTCTTACAAGGGCCCAAGACCCAACATGCCCCTCAGGAGAGAGAGCACAGCGTGCTTTAACCGCATTAAGTGCTTAGCTTCATGGTGAGGAAGGGAATTTCTTGTTTTGAGAAAGAACGGCCATTCAATCAACTGCATGCATTTTGCAGTGTTCAAGGCCATGAGGTCAGCTCCTGCATTCATGTGCAACTCATTGCCTTGGTTCCATTTCTCTTTTTTTCAAGTTTTAGCTCTTGTGCATTTAGTGTTGTTTATGGCAGTAATTAATATTTTACATGGTGCCACTTCTGTCTTCATCTAAATCGCCATTTTTATATTTTTTGTTTTGTTTTTTGAGATTCAGAAATATTCCTAGTTGTCAATTTTTTTGGTGAAGTCTCTCAGTATCTTGTGGAAGTCTGACAGTTGCTGTAACATGCAGATTTGGCCTCAGGTGCGAGCAGCAACCGTTGAGTGTTTTCCTTGGGGCAGAAGGTTCACTCTTTCCAGTTAGATTCACTTACATAAAGTTAAAATCACACAAGCCAGAAATTCTCCTACATAAGACAAGATTTTTAATCAGAATATCAACTTGAAGTGCACACCTGCACCAGTATTTTGCTTTTTCGTTTTAAAATGAAGCATGTGCTTTTTGTAGCACAAGCTACACCAAAAAATTGCAAATATTCAAAATCCCAAGATCATTGGTTGGACAAACAGATTATCCCATCCCAAACATAAGACATTGGTTCAATCAGTGTTGCTATATTGGCCCGTTTTTGGGCAAGTCAGCCTCTGAATGGCTTACTTTTAGTCTCTGCACATTAAAGTAGAACAGTATTTTAACTTCATTTTATAGTATTTTCATAGTGTTTTTAACTTAAACACTTATTTTTTATGAGTTTTAGACTATATCAAAGTCATGTTCTATCTTTTGGCTTGACATAAATCTTAAATATTTTGGACAGACAAAATTGGGTTAACCTGTTGAAATGTATTGTGTTGGCCAGCAAGATCCTTCTGAAATAGTGAAACAGATTTACTCGTTCTTCCAGAAACCATAAAATTCCCCATCTCGTCTTTCCATCTCATATACGTTAAACTAAAACTAACGCTTGATTTCCTCTTTCCTTCCTCAACTAGCACGCCTTTCATATAATGATAGAGGTAAGAGAAGCCTGATTCATTCATCTTTTTTTTCAAGATTATGTTGGAACCTCATTTTAAACTTTTTCTTTTTCCATTGCTATCAAAAGCACCCCTTTGTTTTCGTTAGCACATTTTTCTATAATATCCCACTGGTTTTATTTTGCGTTTATCCCTGCACATTGCCTCATCAATCTGTGATGTTCTGAATTTCAGTGCACGGATAACAAAAACGAAATCCCCTCTGATTCAGGGGATTCAGGCAGAGATCCCTTGATTTAGGTGCATGGTAAAACAGCAAGTACTGAGGTTGATAAATGCACGTCTCCAAGCATGCAGCAAATGTATGCAAAGATGAATGTTATGAATGTGGGAATGGGGAACTTCTTAAAGTGCTTTTATTGTACTTAGCATATGAAACATTTGCAGTCATATTGAAAGATTCATCGCAAACTGTCATATTGCATCAAGTGTCACTCCTTGGACTTTCTCCGTTTCAGCACACAAAATGCACATGAAAAAGCAGTGGTTTGATCAGTTTAAAGGATGTGAAGCTGTGGGCCTGTGCAGCACTCATTTGCCAATCTGTGTGGTAGTTTTTTTGTGTGTGGTAGTAGTTGCAAAACTCTTAAAAACTGGAATCAACTAAGATTATTCTCTAATAAGTCCTGAGCTTTATTTACGTTTGCATAAATGTGCTTCATGACAGATGTTCATCCAAGTTTTAAAAGGGTTGTGTTATGTAAAACTGGATCCCCTTCCCAGAAAGAAATGCAGCAGTATAATGATTAAATAGATTATATTGATTGTATTATGTCTTTTCAACAACCGTTTTCCATATTACTCTAACAGCAAAAACAGCCTGTTTTATTCCTGGGGCCAGAATGAAAGTTTAAGAAAAACTGAATTATGACTATAATATTTAACTTTTGGTCCAGGAAATCTTGATTAACATTATAAGTGGACCTCAGGGGGAAAATAAAATGCTGCAAAAGTGTAAGATATTGCCTTTTTAAAACATTTTTTAATTGCATGGTGTTCCCAGAGGGTGCATGAATAGTAACGTTGGGCAGTCCAAGAACATGTAAAGGAAATAAACTGGTCATTCAGTATGTCTGGAGCCATACTGGCATACTGACTGATTTTTGCTCGTTTGCTGATAGATTTAGTCCATCTTGAAAGTTTATTACAAAGCATCACATTGGTGCTTTTATCCTTCCTAGTGTCAGTACTGATTAGATGCACTCAGAAGTCTATATATATATACTCTATATATATATATATATATATATATATATATATATGCTGCCTATGCTTCCATTTGTTAAAGCAAACCGCTGTGTATTGCTTTGAACTAAATGTGTCTCCCAAATGAAAAACTGTATGTAAATAATTCACAAGAGATCAAAAGCCCTCAAATGCACTTGCGTTCTTCAAAAATTATAGTCTTTGTAAACAGTCATGGACCTTATGGGGTGGTTTTTGGTTATAGAAATCGAATTATTTTTTTCTATACAGAAAATTGACAGTAGACATAATAACAATCCTTAACTTTCATTGCAATGAAAATATTATTTGCATCAGATTTATTTGATATATTAAAAAAATATTCAGACATACATTGTTAAAAATATAACAATCAAAACTTTCAATCAGCTAATACATCTGAATTTAATGTGATGTACCACAAAATAATGAAGGCAAGTGTTTCTGAGAGCGGTCCTTGTGGGCTCAATACAAACACAAATTGACTGTGGTCTGATTTTTACAGAACATGTGAACAAAAACAAGAAAGCAAATTGAGAAAGAAATATATCTGAAAACGTATTGCTTTTTAAAAACCAGTTATACAAATTATAGGTTGAGAAATGAGAATTGGGGACATCTGTGGTCATAATATGACACTAAATAAATGTATACTTCACACTTATGTGTCCGTTGGACTTTTTCCACTGGTCTCTTTATTTTCAGACATTGAACAACACAAACACCAGTAACCTGCTCACTGAAATACTATATCTGCCACAGGCATCTGGGTAGACGGATAGCCCTCTTAAATTACCTGTGTTGTTCTTTCTTTTTCTCTATTTTGGAAAAAGAATGCTTTAAAAATGTCAGTCTTTGCCTCCATCCATGGCTGCTGCCCCAGGGGCAAACGCTTCACATAAGACCTATTGTCATCATATTTATGATTTGTGCCTATTTAGTGACTGACGTTTTGGCAAATGGAAAAGTAAACATGACCCTGACCTGTGTGGGTGTAGATGTGTGAGGTCAGGGTGAGGGTTGTTTTCTTTACGTCCCCCTCAGGAGCTCACTCCCTCCCGTACTTCTATCCTCCCTCATTATATGTCAGCTCTCTCGGTTTGTGTAATAGCAAAGCATTGCCATCTCAGAAGTATTTGCTTTCTCGCCTGCGTCCTGACCATTTCGTGTTTTTCTTCTCTGCATGATGGATGTTCTGTTCTTTAACCTCGTCTCCTCCCACCCACAGTCATACGATGTACTTTTCTTCAACATTTGTTTCCTTGAGGACTTGGAAAAAGTTAGTTAACAACCCAGATCCATATGCTAAGAAGTCTAGGTTCAGAACAATCGGTGCCTTCTACCCCCACCCCTCATGTTCAGTTGGTGAAAATGTAGGCCACATATAAAAACATGTTCTCCAGTTGTCCTACTTTTGCCTCTACTCCAAACCACAATTCAGCAGGTGCTCCGTGGACAGCCTTTCTTCATCCTACCTACTTATTGAGCATTTATTTCTAAAGGAGGCCAAATGTAGCTGTTTTTCCCTATTCAAGCACTAAAGACTAACAATAAGAAGTAAGAATTTTGAGTTGAATCTCACAAGACCTGTAAAGAATGAACCTGGATCATCTTACTTCTCAGAATTAAGAAAAAAAAATAGAAAATTATATTTTATTGGAGGCTGTATATAGGATTGTGAAGAATTTGCATTGCGACATTAAGTTAAACAATAATCATTGCTGGAAAATAAAATATATGTATATATACAGTAGCTTAAGAAAGTATTTTTTTCACATTTTATGTTGCTTCCCTACTTTTAAGTCCCCCTGTGGAGAAAATCAAGTTTTTAATGTTGTTTATATGTCTATGTGGTGTTTTTAATATGCTTTAAGACAAATCATGTGCAAATTCAACATCATTGCTGAGTATTTTCTTTTTAAAACTGCAGTGATCTAAAGAGTTTTTAAAAACTCATTTTGATATCGCTGGTGTTTGTGACACCACAAACTACCTTGTAACAAATCACAACATGCCGGCGGGCTTTAGCATATCAATAACTATGACTGCACTAAAGAAGGAGAGTCTCAAGAAGCCAGGTTATCCCAATATATTTTTCTGTTGATATAAATAATCGGGTAGATTTAGCAATATAGTAGGTGAATAATGTATATTACGATGTTATGATGAATATGTCTTTCTCCACTGATGTTCTGAGTGTTCAAAGCGTTTTTAAGGATACTGATTTTTAGAAGACAGCTGTCTGACTCACAAACGGGATCGTGGTTTGTATAGAATTGGCAACATGTTATTACTTGTTTGATAATGTAATCAAGCAAAAAGCTAATCATGTTCATTATCTGTGTCCATTAACGTTGTCAAAAGCAATACCATTGTGCAGCGTTTACCTCAGTAAGTTGACCAAGTGGATCTCTGAGCTCATGCAAGTGAGTGGAGGCAGGGCTAATTAGCATGTATAGATCCACGTATAATAGATGAAGCAAGGGTGTAGAGTTACTTTCAAGCTATTTTAAGGCATGAAGAATTTTTTTTTTCACAGGAAAATATGTTTAAATATGTAATTTTGGTGATCAAACATGAATTTTTAGGGATGAAATTATTAACTACAAGGGGACTTTAAATTACTTTTTTTTTTCACATGAGTCTACACTATAATGATAAAGCAAAAACAGATTTGTGATAACTTTTTTTGCATAAGTATTCTACTCTTTTTCTGGGACACTTTATTTAGCTCAGGAACATTCCAATTTCATTTGTAGATGTTACTACACTTTGAGTGCAGTTAACTTGTGGCAAATTCAATTGAATGGGTGTGATTTGGAAAGGTACTCACCTCTCAATAAAAGTTCTCACAGCTGAAAATACATATCACAGCAAAAATCAAGCCATGAGGACTAGGACTCAGGACTAGGACAACAAGGACTCTTCCTATAGCTGGCCTTCTGGCCAAACTGAGAAATCAATGGAAAAGGGTTTAGAGTGGTGACAAAGAAGCTGATAGTCTCTCTAGTTGACCTCCATGTTCTATATGGAGATGGGAGAAATATACAGAAGGACAAACATCAGACTCGAGCAAAGTCCTCAGTAAATACGCATGAAAACCCACTTGGAATTTACAGAAAACCATCTAAAGGACTCTCTCAGACCGTGAGAATCAAGATTCTCTGGTCTGATGATCCTCAGTTCCAAGCGTCATGTATGGAGGAAATCAGGCACTGCTCATCACCTGCACAATACCATTCCAACAGTAAAGTGTAGTGGCAGCCTTAATGAAAACATAGTACAGAGCATTCAGAACCTCGGACTGGGCAGAAGGTTCACCTTCCAACAGGGCAATGAGATTAAGCACACAGCTAAGACAATGCAAGAGTGGCTTATGGACACCTCTGAATGTCATTGAGTGGCCCAGCCACAGCGTGGGCTTGAACCCAATCGAACATTTTTGGAGAAACCTGAAAATGTCTGTCCACCGATGTTCCCCATCCACCCTGACAGAGCTTGATGGGATCTAAGGAGAAGAATAGCAGAAAGTTGTCAGATGCAGATGTGCAAAGCTTGTCACATTATGCCACAAAACACTTGTGGCTGTAAAGGTGCTAAGTAATGAGTAAGGGTTTGAATAACTAAGGAATGAGTTAAGGGTTTGAATACTTATGCAATGTACTTGTTCAGTTTTTCCTTTTTTAATGAATTTGCAAAGTTGTCAGATTTATTTTTTCCTGTCATTATGGTGTGTGGAATGTAGATTGATGTGGGAAAAAGTAATTTAACAAGGCAGCAACATAACAAAATGTGAAAAAACAAAGGGGTTTGAATACTTTTGCAAGGCACTTTGTGTATAGATAGATGGATGGAGGGATATGTGTGTGTATATTGTTTGATTTATTTTCAGTGTGAAATGTATAGAATATTTTTTATTCTAGAATTAGGAGAGCAGTATGCCAGGCTCAGCCAGCACAGCAGCAGGGTTGGATTTGTGCCCACAGATGCCATCTATAATGCTTTCCTACACTGATTCACTTAAATATCTGGGATTAGCTTATTTGATAAGCGGGAAACAGCCTTTTGTGACAAAGGGTAATTGGTCAGAAAAGGTCATGTCAGGTGTAGACAGGGTTTGAGCACACACTCGTGCAATTAGATGAACTGCTAAATGGTCTCAGCTTACATAAGGCATGTTCACAAAAAGTTTCACGCCTTCAAGGTATAATGGCATGCCAGTGCATCTCACGGCATCCACAAACTAGGTCAGCTGATTATCAAATCTGTGGTCCACTTACAGAAGCTATGGATTATGTTTAACAAGCTCTGAACTTCAACTCCCATAAGCCCCTTCTGTCAAAGCTTTATGCAGCTCAGCTGCATGACATGGGACCATCTTTACCCCACCACATCACCAGAGTCAGCTAGTATTATTTGCATGTGTTATTTCACATAAGGTATCTGGCACAATTGTAGGGGAGGGAATCTTTTGGAATCTCACAATTCGATTAACAATTCTTGGGGTCAAGGTTCAATTAATATTTATTGAAGTATTATTGAAATTCATGCAGTTTCTCTTCAGAACTATAGCTTGTGTTCTTTTTAATTTCTCTTCCAAAAACATTGAAAAGTTTAGGTTTGGTTTAGATTTGGTATTTTGGTAAGAAATTCGTACTTTTATTCAGGAAGGACACGTTAAACTGATCAGAAGCTTAGCTTTTGCCATCACATGAATAAATTGTATTTTTTTTTTTTAAATTAAAATAGAAAAGTGTTATTTCAAATAGTAATAATATTTCAAAATATTTCCGTTTTTAGAGGGTTTTTTTTAAATAAAGTTTTGATGAGCATAAGATACTTTCAAAAACATTAAAAAAAAACAAAATCTGAAACTGCCAAAATGAGAGTTTACTCCATGCTTGATTTTAAACCAAGAAGTCAGTCCGGATGTTTTTTCAGATATTTGTCTGAAAAAATGTATTTGTCAAATAAATTTTCTCTATACCAATTCACAGGTCAGAGTTTAGAGAAGACAAAATCTTTGCATGTGCTTGTGTACCCATTCTCTTGTGTTTGCATGTATATAAAATTGAAAATAAAATTTAGCATGAACTGACCCTTAACTCCTTTAAAGTGAGGATCACCATTCACCTGTGGAACTAGTAATCAACAAAACGGAGATGATGTTAGAGTCATGGGTTAATTCCAAGGTCTGAATTCCAGACAGTGTCCTTCTATAAAGGTCATTTTGAATGGGCCTTCCCTGTACACACTTATTGAACATTCTTATTGAAATTACCTCATGGTGGTTAATGATGTGACTCTAATAACCCTGCAAAGGGTGTTTAGAAATCAGTGCAGCCAGCGGGTTAGAAAATCGCTGTGAAACGTACTGTTTGACAATGGTCACCAAAGTGAAGTCTACAGCAGTTATTACACCTACATATGGTCTGTTCAACTAACTCTAGACTACACTTCCTTTTTTTGTCTTGCAGGACCCTGGACCCATGCCACAGTCTCCCACCTTGGTCCAAAAGCCACTGCAGTTGTTGGAAATCAAAGCTAGGGGACGCTTTGGCTGTGTGTGGAAGGCTCAGCTGCTCAATGACTATGTAGCAGTGAAGATCTTCCCCCTTCAGGTACCACGTGGACCTAAGGCCAGGGAATCAGCTCTTAAAGCTGATGAGTTAATCTAACCTGCTTAACCAATTACACTGCCAAATGTGGAGCTGAGCCATGTGTCAGCCTGTGAAGCACATAAACGTGCACTGCATGTACAACATTAACATATAATGTGATTTAAATAAAAATTAATTTGCGAGTAATGTCATGTATATCTAGTTAATTATAGACTTGTCAGCAAAGATGATGCAGTTGTAAAATGGCTCAAAACAAAACATGAACAATAGTCATATAGACAAATACATAGTTACCTAAATTACAACATTGTAAATTATGAAATAAATATTGAAAAATGTTTAATTAAATATCACTAAACAATGTAAACTGAACAGAATTCAAGAGACATTTTTTTAAGAAATTAATACTTGTATTCAGTAAGAGTATTGTGAATTGATCAGAAGTGACCTCACAAGAGACTGAACATAGATGTCTCTCGAGCTGTCGCGATCTTTCTTGGCACTCCGGTGTGACAGATCGCTGTAGCGCTTCAGTTGAAGCAGAGCGCACGTAAACTTATCATCGCTTTACTATAGTTACAACTCGAAATAAACATGAATGAACATTTGAAAATTTAACACAGAAATAAATAATAATGTTTGGTTCAAAACTGCTCTCTCTGGCTCTGGCAGCACGAACACATATTTGAATGGCCCGGTATGATTTTGTCAAAGGTTTAAAAGATGTGAGCGAATCGTAAAATAAGATCACGTGGTTGCTTGAATGGAGATCGCAATCTTTATACGATTAATCATGCAGTTCTACACTGACCACTGGAGAAATGACTGCTAAAAATTCGCCTTTGCCATTACATTTTACAAATTACATTTTTACAATATAATACAATAGAAAAGTTTTAAATAGACATTAAATAACAGTACATACATTTTCTAAAGATAAATATGCATTTCTTGAAATTAAATAAATTCCTGAAAATTGTCATCCTTTGTGGAAACACAACTAACAGAAGCTGTTTCTCTAGCTTAGAGTTTGGTGCGAGTGAAATTATTTGTTTTAT
Organism: Zacco platypus; assembly: GCA_038088235.1. Taxonomy (NCBI): domain Eukaryota; kingdom Metazoa; phylum Chordata; class Actinopteri; order Cypriniformes; family Xenocyprididae; genus Zacco; species Zacco platypus. The sequence continues at coordinate 21,717,672 of CM076081.1, read as the reverse complement.
CTTTCAATAACCCATGTAATAATTTGCTCTGATAAATGACTGTTTACTTACTAAGTAATAATCTGAGATGATTGTGAATGTAAGCTGAGACTCTGCAACTCGATGTATCAATTGTTTTAATGGTCAGTTAGCAGCCCTACTGGTGTCGACTTACCAGTGGATCAGTGTTCAGGTATGCAGTATGCTGTAATAACTGTGTGCTTTGTGTCTTTCTTAGGACAAGCTGTCTTGGCAGAATGAGTATGACATTTACAATCTCCCCGGCATGAGGCATGAAAACGTTCTGCACTTCATTGGGGCCGAGAAGAGGGGAAGCAACTTGGACATTGAGTTGTGGCTCATCACGGCTTACCATGAAAAGGTCTGGAACTGAATGGGGGCTGAACAGCATTGGCTTGCACTTAAAAGGAAGACCATTTCTAGATCCATATTTTAGTTTCTCAAAGTTTACAAATAAATCTCTCTGGCATCCTTTTTTAGCAGGGATTACATGTTATATTCTTTTTTGCAGTGTTGTTAATGAAATATAAAGTCATTTATTTATTTGCTATAAATTTTTATTAAGACTTTGAACTTTAGACTAAAGACTTCAATTTTGCTCATTGAAATTATCAATCCTAGTAGCTGAGCACTCAAATAAAAATGACAAAGAAAGCGTGATAAATGAGAAAGAGAATTAATACATCACATCGCAAGGCTATTTTCTGAACGCCATTGATGTAATAAAATGCATCTATCCATAAATTTGCAGTGTTGTCTATAAAACATTATGTTATGGAGGTCTTCTGCTTGATTATGTTCTTAAGGGACAGAAAGAATGAAGTAACTAACGATTCATTACAAAAGAAACTTTTTTTCGGCAATACCACTGTGTCATTGTTACACATGTTACGTGTAGTTACTGTAGTAATAACTAGAATTTATGCATAATTACATGCAGTTAACCCTAAACCAATCCCTCACCCTAAACCTATAGTAAGTACATACAGTTAATTGTTTTTACTCAATACTTAAAGTATAATTACACTGTAATACTGACACCTTAAAATAAAGTGTAACCCATTTTTAATGTCATGTTGTAGGATCCAATTATACAAAGAAATAATTTTCAGAAAAAGATCATTAATTTGTTTTTTTTTTTGTGCTACAGTAGCACTCATAGTGAGTTACTTTATCCGCTGTCAGCCTGTGTGTTATCGCTGAGTTTATACTTTTTATTGTGAGTTTAAAAGGTTTTAGTTGTTTGTACTGCAGGCTGATGCACAGCTATGATTGATCCACATGTCTCTGCTGTCTGTGTGTAGGGCTCTCTAACGGACTACCTGAAGGCCAACGTAGTGACGTGGAACGAACTATGTCACATCGCTCAGACCATGGCTCGAGGGCTGGCTTACTTGCACTCTGACTTCCCAGGACACAGAGATGGCCACAAACCAGCCATTGCACACAGGTTAGAAATATAAAACCAAATCTAAAAACTGTATTTCTGCAGAACATCATGTGAGACAAGATATAAAGATTTTCTTCATACAGTGGAAGCCAGTGGGGTCCAGGGTTGTTTTGGACCCCATTGACTTTCATTGTATAGACATAAACTGTTAAAGCAGTCTTCAAAATATCTTTGTTTGTGATCAATTTGAGCAGCTTTTACATATTTAAACTTGCACAGGGATATTAAGAGCAAGAACGTGCTGCTGAAGACAAACCTGACGGCCTGTATAGCTGACTTTGGTCTGGCTCTGAGGTTTGAGGCGGGGAAGTCCGCTGGGGACACGCATGGGCAGGTAAGTGTTGGAGCCGGTGCTGATTGTAAAGTGCCACCATTTGTGCAAGGGTTGTCTGTTTGAAGTGTGTATGAATATGAAAAATCCAAATGTGGTGTCCACATAATAAACTTGTCACTAAACATGTACTCACACTAAATGTCAGTAGTCGATACCATATGAGCTGTGAAATTTCATTCTCAATACCATAACAAATTGCTATTGAACACACTCGTTTATGTAAAAAGTTCAATCATAATATAAATTCTAATAAATAAATGTTAATATAAATGCTAACAAATTCCGTCATAACCATGGCATTTAGCTATCAAGTGTTCCTCGATCTTGAAGTAAACAGGTGGTAATAAAATCATTAACAAATAGAACAATTAAGAACAATAGATACGAATGGACAGTCTGAAGTAATTCAGGTAAATATTAAATATTCAGTAATTTATTAAAATACAAAAGTAATCATATATATATATATATAGACTTCCTTGTCCTATTGTGTTATACAAGACAATTAGAAAATTAAGATATTCACTAGTTTTATTAGGCTATAAATTACAGCTCCAAATTCAAACCTTGACTGAATTGACTGCAGTGATGGCAGAAAGTTGTTGAAGGACTTGTATCAATACTTTTTAATTCTATTGACCTGGTACTAAAGAATCGTTAGTTCCCTACTACATATACTGTGAAAAATACTCTGGCAGCTATATCCTAGGCCCATAATTCATTGACACTGTACTCATCAAGGCAGAATATATGCATGTACATGTACCATTTTTACTGTTGTGCTAATCAGATGGTGGTCTCTCTGTATCCTCCAGGTGGGAACAAGGCGTTACATGGCCCCGGAGGTGTTGGAGGGGGCCATCAACTTTCAGCGAGACTCTTTCCTCAGGATAGACATGTATGCAGTTGGGCTGGTGCTGTGGGAGCTGGCGGCCCGCTGCACTGCTTCTGATGGTATGAATGAGTGAGCTGCTGCTCATTTTGACATCACACTCTACAGCAGGGCTACTCAATTAGCTTCATTTGTGGGTACTACATTAAAACCACAAACTATTTATAATGCTTGCAAGAATACATAATTATAAGTACAATCAAACGACACTTCAAAATTTATGTGATTATTAATGTTGCTCAACGCACTTTAAACCATCATTAAGTTATTGTAATAACTTCTGATTATGATTTAAAGTGGGTGTTGATCCAATAATGGGCAGATATGCATTCTTTTTATGTCTTATAATGGATTGAACACCAAATCGGCATATCTTTTATTGTTATAAAAAATACCATGAGCTGCACAAAGAACACACAGAAAACATATCGTCATAATCATCTGTGTATTCACCTTCATATTTGTTCTATAAAAAAATGTTTCTCTCAATTTTTAAATATGGAAGAGCAGGAGATATTAGAACATGATCAACCAATCTAGAACGTGCTCTCTTAATCATAGCACTCGTGCACATGGAAGGAAACGGACAGTGATCACGTAGAATAAATCTGTTCTCAGATACCAATGGTAACAAGAACTCAGCATCCACTCTCTTCTTTCCTCCGGGATACTCTTGTTCGGTGTTTGTTTACACTAGTTTTCGAAACAGTGCCACCACTCTCCCCTTTCTGTGCAACAGCAGGTGCTTCAGGCACGTGATCTAAAGCTCAAATCTAATGGACGGCCCGTTTCATTGTGGAGTGACAGGGAAAACAATCGACACACAGGTCTGAAAAAAGTCTTCGATTTTTCGCACTGCAAATGTTTGCGGCCAGTGTGAAAGGCTCCATTGAAAAGTTTTGATTTGAGAGTGTCCCGCCGAACATTCGCGCCTAAATTTTGCATTGAGTGTGAAAGGGCCTTAAGGGTGGTTATTTGGGAATTTAATTCTAACTTGTTCATTCATGGCGCGTTACCTCATCAATCTCATTGGGAATGTCAAGGTTGTAGCATCTGATTTTAAACTAGTTTAATTGTAGAGTGTTTTGTGGCTTGCAACAGATATGTGTGTGTTGAATTTAAACACTTCTCACTAGATATTGCAAGCGCTGTTTAATAGGGATGGGCAATTTTTCATTTCGTTCATCGATAGGTTTCAAAAACGAGTAATCGAGTAATCTAGGGGGCGGAGCGTGTGCAGGGGGCGGGGCATGGTCGCCATGGAGACAATGAAAATATCTGAAGATTATTATGAAAATGAATGTTAAAAATAAAAATATGAAATGAAAACACGAACACGTGATGAGAACACTTAGATTATGATTATGATGCAGCAATGTTATTAATAAAGAAGCATCTAAAAAGGAGTAGCTGCATGAGGTAAAGAGTGACTTCATGCCAATAAACTGAAGCCCGTTCTATGACACATTGAATGATATTACTCAGACAACTTAGATAGATAACATAGAAGTAACATTACATTACTTGTATCTGCACAATAGGATGCGAGAGAGAGAGAGAGTGAGTGAGAGAGCTCCCGCCGTGATGCGCTTTCATGACAGAACGCTGAAACACAGGCAAGGACAGAATTTACTATAGATTTCTATAAAGTTCTCGTTATAATGCTATGTTTATGGCAGATTTGTGCTATATTTTTATCTATAAAGTGATTCCATAAATCGCCTGCACATTTTCGAAGCCATACGAATTATACCATTGTACATATAAGATGAAAAGCACTGCTGCATTATGAACTTTTCATCTATCTTGTCAAAGTGAAGCCAGAGATCACTATGTGACTTCGAGGCCATTCTCTCTCTTCTCACGTCTTTTGACACATTCTGATAGAAATGATCAGAGCTCAGGGCGGCACCCAAAGTTCTGCTATAACCAATCAGGAAAAAAAAAAAACATTTCGATCATCGTTTACATGATTGATCATCACTGTCATGGTCAAGTACTCGAGTACTCGATCACTGTTGCACATTCCTACTGTTTAACAATGTGTCAGGAAGTAAATGCACCTGCTCTGAGTTTGCGTTGTGTTCAGCCCAAAGGATACTTTGGATTTTAGCCAAACACGCAACCTTTCAAAGTATAATCCATTTGATAATCATCTTTTTGCAGTGTCTGCTATATTTTTCTGCAGAAGTTATGACCGATAACAATGTCTTTATACTCGTTTAAACTAGAGTTAAGGATATCTCTTATCTCCCTCACATAAGCACTTGTCAACGTGGCCATCTGTTGTTGTGGTCTCTGGTAGTTTGTCGTTGTTAATGTACTGTCTCTTCCTTTTCTTTTTCGTCCGTGAAACAGCGGCCTGGGCCAGTGCTGCCACCTTGTGGACAAACTAATTAGTGCGAAAACAATTCAAGGCACCTTTGCGACCTCTGCGTTCTCTTCCCTCAGGCCGGATGAAGATGATAGGCAGGCCGCCAATTGACCCATCGCCGGCAGTTTGATTGACAGGCGATCTAACCAATCATAACCCCGAATCCGCCATTTTGTCTGACAAAGCAGTCAGGGGAGTTAGTAGATTAATGTTGGTGAACTTGAAAAATTGTGTGTACTCACGTCTTTTCACAGTTTAAACAACATTCCTTCTGATGTTCATTCGTGTTTATTTGATGTTATAAATGAACTAGTATGAAGAGATGATCGGTTCACGAGCCGCTTGAAGGAGCTACAGCGATCTGTCGCGACACATTAAAGAACCAAACTTCTTTAAAAAAAATGACAATATTTTAAGTATGAAACTGTTTCATAACAAATGTAACCTGCTCTGTCCTTTCTGTCGACGCATTGTCAGTGTCCTCTTTCCTCCGCAATGTATTTTCCAGTGCGTGAGAACCTGATGTGTGGCGTGAGAGCGCATGGCTTGTCGTATATAGCAACAGTAATTAAAGGTGGCAGGTCTTTGCAAAAGGTCAATTGTACAGCCTTTGTTATATCAGTTATTATACCACGGTCTGTCTGAATACTGAATTCTGATTCACTGGAAGGTGTGCGTTCAAACCGCGTATGGCATAAGTTGTTCCAGTCAGTTTAATCACATTTTATATTAACATTCTATATTAACATTATATTTCTCAGCAACAAGGTGGTATCGTCACTGTTTTTGAAGTAATTAAACTCACAGCTTCTCTATTAGAAAGATGCTGCCCAAATGCAGGTAATTCACAAACGCAGTCTCTATCTCTTGCTCTCTCGATAATTCTTTAAAATAAATGTTACAATTCATTTAAATAATTGTAATCTTACCGCATTATTTCTCTCTGTGTCTGATTTAAATTGTGCAGAATGCTAGATGTATCGAATCATAACTGACAAAATAACCATTTTTTACACTTCCAGTCTGGTGGTTCTTCACCCTTTGAAAGGGTGCTTTCACAACTGGCTCGTTTGGAGCATTTGTTTCAGAATGTGGTGTGTTTTCTCTCTTAGTTCAGTTTGTTTAGGCATATGCTGTATGAAACATGGAAATCGCGCTAGTATCTGCACAGAAACAAACGCTTCGAGATCACATTAACGAGGTGGTCTCGGCCCAATTGCAAACGAATTCGGGAGCGGTTCGGTTATATAAAAACCAACAGTGTCTGATTCTGTATGTGAGCACGTTATCACATTTGAAAACCAAAGAGTGCCTGTTCACCTTAAAATCTTGTATGCATTTAGAGCGGGACTGCATTCTTGTAATACACAGATAAGAGCAATTATATAGGCTATATGTTTATACGGGAATGACAGCTACATTCGTATACTGTTTGCATGTGTCGACAGTTATGAACAAGCCACAATAAGAACTTGTCAATCATCTTGATGGATGATGCAGAGGAATCTCTGACCAATAAGACGACAGTTTTACTTGCATATGACTTGCATAAAACATTTTGGTACACTTTGAAATGTTGCCTTGTGAAAAAAAAAAAAACCATGAAGAAAATGCAACATTGTAACAAATTACGTCCCTGTTTCGGAACAAAGCAAATGGTCTACAGATCTGAAAATGCCTTAATGCACACCTAGCCGTGGATTATCCCTTACTTATATAGTAGAAATTTGATTGATATTAGTTGTAATATGTCTGGCAGTTCTCCCCGATCACACACATTTTCTGTATGTTTTACTGCCACTCGAACTCTTGAATAAGCCTGTCACTAAGTTCAGTATGCTCGCCATTATTGATTATCGTTGTCTGGTCTAATGGAACAGTATTGATCAGGTGTGGACAGTGAAGCAGACTGGGACTGTTGTGACAGTCTCATTGGGTGCAGTCACAGTGCATGCTAGATGATGTGTGATGGCAGATCAGGTGGTTAAACGTCATTCTGTTCAACTTCCTCTTCTCCAAAGCTTCTCTTCGCTTGTTTATTTTGTGTTTCTGTTGATAACATAAAATAATGTTATTTTTGATATTAAAATTCTTTCTTTCAGCTATCCATTTTCTAAAATTTAAAGGCAGCTACTTATGCTTGTGTATACAGACACATTTATAAAACTTATTAAGCATCATCATATCGCTTGTTTCCCAAATTAAATAATTGAATTAATAATGTTGTTGTAGTAAAGCCAAAGCAAATTATTTAAATATTATCAAATAATTTATAATAAAATACTATGATAATTGTTTTTTTTTCTATCCACTATGATAAATATAAAAGTAAATATGTTTATTATGCCAAAACCTGTAAATAAAACGTTTTCAATGAAATTTAAATTGTTCTAAGTTGCCTTTGCAGTGAACATTGCATTACAACCTTCAGTTAAAAAGATAAAGTAGACAGTGTTGAGAAACTATCTAGAAAAATATATCACAAATACAAACAATTCTTAAACAAATATACATTGCATGGAAGGAGAGCTGAACCAAAAAAAAAGTCTTCAAACTGTTTTTCAGAATATTTAAAGACTAGGGCTGTCAATAGAATACAATAACCACAATTAATCTCATAATTTTTGTCTTTAGAAAGAAAAAGAAAGAATGAAACCATAATAATTTAGTAAATACAAAAAAGATTGCATTGCATTTAATTCTGATATAATGTGAATTCTGACTTGCCTCAAAAAAAAAAAAAAATTCACTTTTTGTTTTTGTCTTGCAAATTTTCTGTGTACCCCTTGTAGCTCACTGACCCCAGTTTGAAAACACCCTCAGTGGTTGGATATGAACAGATGTTTGTTCATTTTTTCTGAAGGTCCCGTTGATGAGTACATGCTTCCGTTTGAGGAGGAGGTGGGCCAGCATCCCACTCTAGAGGACATGCAGGAGGTGGTGGTCCACAAAAAGCTTCGGCCCACTCTCAGGGAGTGCTGGCAGAAACATCCGGTACATAACTTCCATTATTATACCTCACCAAAAGTTTTAAAGAAGTGAATATTATGCTTGATATAAAACATGTTAATTTGTCTCTCAGGGTCTGGCCATGCTGTGCGAAACTATAGAGGAGTGTTGGGACCACGAGGCCGAGGCGCGTCTCTCCGCGGGATGTGTCGAGGAACGTGTGGTCCAAATGCAGCGGCAGACTAGTGTCTCTGCCCCAGAGGAAATAGTCACCGTTGTAACCATGGTGACCAACGTGGACTATCCCCCTAAGGAGTCCAGTCTATGACTAGAGGATATCAGCATGTGAAATGCGGGCTGACCGAACAGAAAAGACGTGTCGGGAATGGTGGTGGACTGCTGTTCTGACAGCCGGCTTCAGACATGCTGGATGATTGTCCTGTACTTACAGCTGGAGCAAATGCAGAATATACATTTTGCGCAAATCTGGGTTTAATACAGGTGTACCTGGAGCCAGCTATGTTATGTTTGTGTGTGTATATATAAACTAGTACCACGGAGCGCTCCGGTAAGGACGGAAGATTATAAGCAGGCATCAAAAACCTTGTTGTCGTTTCTCTGCTTGGAGAAGAAACTTTCCCGTTCAAGGAGTAAATGAGACTCCTCAGCACGGTCATTTCAGTATAAAAAAGGGCAACGTCCATGTAAAAAAAAAAAACACATTTAATGTGTTCATATGAATGACTATTGTAATGCCAATAAGAAACAGCTTTTTGAATGTGTAGTGTGACGCTGCTGTACAGATATCAACAGAAAGGGTGACGATACAACCCAAATCAACACGTGTTTTCTCTGAAAGCTTTCAGAGCTTCTGTCAGATAACCACCAACCTCTCGACAAGGTATACCTCAGTTTCTCATCCTAATAATACGTTTGTTTTTTAACACTATATGATATAAAAAAAGAGGCTTTTCGATGACCTCCATTTGGCACGGAAGCTTTTTAAATACGGGGAAAACTTTTTTTATATGACAGATTATGCCAAGAAACGATGGCCATTCATAAACCAGTGTTCTGCCTTCTTTCTTTTAGTTGTTCTCTGTGTTGCCCTGCTGTTTAAAATGTGATACTTTTGTTTTGTTTTTTTTTAGCATTGTGACCGTTTGTTTGTTGAAACAATTTTTGACCTTTATCGAAACCTGTTGAGAAGAAAAAAAATCCCTGAAAATATGAATTTTGTGAAAATAATACAGAAGCACTTACCAATATAGGTTTGCAGTGTCCTCACAACATTGACGTATGTGCATGCCTTGTGTTCTTTCTTTTTTTTTTTTCTTTTTCCTTTGTTTTTCAAACCTTCGTTATCACGTGGAGCTTGTGCATGAGATCCCGTTAGCAGTCATGGAAATTCCTTCGTTATTCTGAAGTATTTCCTGTCTTCAGGGCATCACTTTTTGTTTCATTTCCATTTTCATTTGGAATCGTCCAATCCTGGTCTTCGATGATCGCTGTCTGTCACATCAAACTGGTTTCAGATCAGCAGCCAGGCAACCTTCTACAAACTACTACAAGAACTGTATCTCAGTATGTCTCAGGAAGCGTTTCCCTTTGCTTTGAGCCCTCTGGTGCCATTCTGGTAACCCTTGTTGTATTATGTGTGCAAGGGCCCTTGGTATATAACACCTTATTAGTGTGGTCATATTATGTGCAATAACATCCTAAGCAGGGACTGTTTAACAGCTCACGGGCCACTTCCAGTGTGGTTAAAATATAAGCACCGAGCGGATTGCTTAGACCATAATACATTATGAACTGAAGTTGACATCAAGCTTACGACACGCTATGCATATGTTATGACGCCCGGTTGTCTGAGAGTATTAAGCTAATAATATGCTGTTATGGGGACCGAACACATGCAGTAACTCTCTGCCGACTGGCTGACAGTCTTTCAAATGAACAGCTTCTCTGCTGCTGCTCTTAGGCTTCATTCACACTGCACTTAAATCCATTTTGATTTTCAGATCCAATCTTTATCTACTGTCATTTTGCAAGAAATCTGATCCATTTGTTCAGACAGTGTAGTCAGTATCTGTCCCGATATCCCAATATCGGTCAGTACCATCACACTGATGAAAAATCTCTTCATAATTAAACTGATTTTAATTTCAAACCTAATTTGGATGTGATTTTATGTGGGGGGTTTTCTCTCATTCAGACTACAAACTGATTTGTCAGACACTAATTTAGATTTATGAGATTTCATAATGATTCAGTGGCTCATTGATTTTGTTCATTTTGCTTTTGACATTAGCCGCATCAAAAATCCCGAATAGAGAAAACATTGACATCTGATCTGACCATTCAGACTTAACGCATAAAAATCTGCTTTTAATGGATGTGGTTTGAATCCGGTTTGTAAACAATGCATTTCATGTTTGTTTTTTTCATCCATTCAGACTACAAACATCTAAACTGATTCGATTGTAATACAAAATCGGATTTCTGTTGCCTGTCTGAACAAATTGTCAAATTTAATTCAGTGGCTCATTTTGGTTCATTTTGCTTTTGTGACACCACATGTGATGCATTTGACAATGTTCAGGTTCATACAACCGTATGCAATCAAGCCCTTTCAATGAAAACGCTCTCTCTCTCTACTGTAGCATTCTCAGCCAGCTCATTCTGTTTCACTTTACATCTGACTGCTGTCAGAATGTTAAAGTAATAAGGGCCCATGCCATCTTTCAAAGGCCCTCAGTTGGACTCTGCTGGTGCAAAATTGAAGACCAGCTGGTTATGAGACCAAGCTAAAGTTCTGGTTCGGGTTAGGGTGAGTGCTCTTGTTCTGAGAGCATCAGGTTCTTGCAATTTCACTTTTGACTGTAAACACTACAGAAGATTCACTAAGCGTGAGCGACTGCTGCTGGCCTGTAGAGTGTTTCACCAGGTGCTGTCCTGTACCCTTGTCTGTTTTTGGTGTTTTATTTGGGGAATCTGGGAAGATGGTAGAAAAGATAAAAAGCCAAACTTTAAAAGCCCCCTGTTTAGTAGAAGACTAAATTGAAAATGCACCGTATGTACATATGAATGTTGTTTAAGATTGTGAAAAGAGCATGAGTTTTTTTTTTTTTAAATGTCTCAAAGAAAGAAATCCTTTATTGATATTATTATTATTATTAAATATTTTAATGTTAATTTTGTACATCTGTATCTTAGTTTTATTAATTTATATCATGGCCCAGCTGTCATTCTTCTTTTCTGGTTAAATGAGAAGTGATGCTTTCTCTATTTTTAAAACTTATTAGATACAACACTACAAAAGAATCAATCCTTTACCTCAGACTTCCACTCACAGCATTCAGAAGATTGAACCAACAGTGTAGCACGACAGACAACACGGTGCAGCGTTGCAAGTATTGCTCCTGGGATTCGACCAGCAGCTTCTCTTTGTCTTTTCTCTCAGACGCACTTCAGTGACAATGTTTCTTCTCATTGAGTGAATGTCTCCGCTTTACCAAAACACTCTATTTTAGGTGCGAGCAGCTGTATTACTGTTGTGCTGGACATGCCATTTTTGTCCACCCTACTCTTGAGTATTTAACGCATTCAGGGCCTGATCAGACATAATTGTTACATAATGTACAGATTAAATTTTATGCTACTACTCCCCTCAAATAAAGTATAGTGACTGCTCTCAAATGTGTACTGTGTCTCAATTACTGAACTCATCTGAAAATAGTCACATGCTTATTTCAGTCTGCTTTTAAGATCTCCGCTGAAAATGTTTATCTGAGGTAATGTTAGTAGATAAGAAAATAAATCTTTTTCTTTACGTTTAGCGACTGTAATATTGGCAATTCATTTGATATTTTCTCAAAGCAAGCATTAGTACCGTCCAAGCCTGAGAGGTTATTTGATGAATAGCTGTTGTGTATGATCAAACCACTAGGTGTCAGCATTTCACCTCATTATACACATTTTGATTGTAAGATTTTACTGACGCTCATCAACTGAAAAAGTTTGGGGTCAGTAAAAAAAATTTCTGGAAATGTAATATTTATCTTTAACAAAGATGCATTAAAATGATCAAAAATTACAAAATTATTATTATGCATCGTGATTATATAAAACATTTTTCTGGTGTTTCTAAAATTGCTGTTACTGTCTTTAGTCTCAGTCTCACCTGGAAAGGGATTGAAGCTCCAGCAGGAAAGTTCTGCAGTCTAGTGACTGAACGCCCACCATAGAGGTTATATATAAATTGAAGTGGACTGCTTGTCCGGCATCTCATCTCACTGTTTCTGTCTGAGCTGTTGAACTGAAGCACCTGGTCAGGCTGCTGTAAATGTCCTTGAATAGCAGTGTGGGAGTCGACATATCACATTCTCCCTGCTGTGTGCTTTAACATAAAGGAGGAAGAGTTCATAATGCCTGCACTTCTTCACAATTAAAGCATTCATACCTAAAGCTCTGAAAACCAGACTGCCATCTTGAGATCACCAGTACTACTTTTACGTAACACCTATTATTGAACATGTATGATCATTGCAATCTGTGAATAGCTCGATTCTATTCTCGATTATTCATATGCTATTGTAGTTTTTAAGATTTTTAATTGGCTTTTATTTATATATTTTATTATATTTGTTTAATTTTCAGTTAGTTGGCAAAGCAATTTTTGCTTTATAGTTTATATTTTATAGTTTACCTTATAGTTTTTTATCTACTATTTATGTTTTGTTTTATTTCGGTTGACGAAAAAAAAATGTTTTTAATAGTTTAAGTTTCAGTTAACAATAACCACACTACTCAGTTAACGTTGTGTGGTTCTACATAAATATTGGTATAATTCCAAGTCGATTAGAATGATGGGATCTGTTCTGTAAATAAATAATACTGTGAGGCTGATCTTGTGACTACTGTTTTACAAAATGTAGTTTAGTTTTCTGACTGAAAAACTCACTATGCTGTAAAAAGCACAGTCCTTCAGATGAGACGTTAAACCGAGGTTCTGACTCTCTGTGGTTATTAAAAATCCCGTGGCACTTCTCGTAAAGAGTAGGGCTGTGACCCCGGTGTCCTAGCCAAGATTCCCTCCAATTGGCCCCTATCAATCATGGCCTTCTAATAATCCCCATCGGCTCCATCACTCTCTCTCCTCTCCACCTATAGGTGTGTGGTGAGCGCACTGGCGCCGTTGTACTGTGACTGGCGTCGCATCATGGTGGACGCTGCTCACTGGTGGTGGATGAGGGGAGACTCTGATATGATTGGAAAGTGTTTTATAAATGCCTCATTCATTCACTAGCAACATATTTCACACACATTTTTGAGTGCTTTGGACATGTGTGTTTCAAATGACTTTCCGCGCTTGAAACAACATTCCTTCTGATGTTCATTCTTGTTTATTTGATGCTATAAATGAACTAGTATGAAGAGATGATCAGTTCGTGAGCCGCTTGAAGGAGCTTCAGCGATCTGTCACGACACATTAAAGAGACACGATACGCTATTTATTGTTTAAACTTCTTTAAAAAAAATTACGATACATTAAATATGAAACTGTATCATATGTCTGTCGACGTGTTGTCAGTGTCCTCTTTGCTCCGCGATGTATTTTTCACTGAAAACATGATGTGTGGCATGAGAGCGCATGGCTTGTCGGACAAAGCAACAGTAACTAAAGGGGGCGGGTCTTTGTGAAGGGTCAATTGTTAACGATCTGGCCAGTATCCATGCAAAAGCAACTCCTTAGAAGTCATCAAACTGCCCTGTGAGACCAAGTAGTTGATAATAACCTTATCAGAGAGATCCATTATCCCTGTTGGAGAAAATTAGCATCTACATTGAGCTCCTCTTGGGAAAAACATGTGTCTCTAGAATCATTTGGCAGCTCCCCAAACACAGATGTCACAATGCCAGTGCATATGCCTCCATGCACATCTGCCATTTGCCTCTCCATCCTCTCCAGAGCTCACAAGAGGAGCTTTCACATGAAGCAGCTGAGCATTTTAACCAGTTCAAAACATGCAAATATCAGTGTTGTTATTATTAACTAAAGTTAAACTTGAATATATATATATATATATATATATATATATATATATGAAAATGAATATCTTAGAAATGTGCTTTAACGGCTTCAGATTAACTTTTGTTGATGCAGCAATTTTAATATTAGCAGTAACAGCAAAGTTTTTCATTTAAAGCTCTCCGTTCACACATAAAATATATTTGTCTTGGGCAGAACAGAAAAATATGTGAAAAGCCAAATGTTACTTCAACCACATCATGGATCTATTGCAATTCAACTGTCCAAACCACAACTCGAGATCTGGAAATGTGCTTAAAACCTATCAGTAGTCATGTGCATATATTCATATAATGACAGAATACAACATAAACACATGTTTTGTTCACAAAAAGACATTATTTTTTATTTGGACATGCTTTTTTTTCAGGTCTTGTATTAAATTTGGATCTTGTTTCAGTATTTGACTTCATTTCGGTACTTTGAGCAAATGTATTCTACTTGACCACCATTTAATAAATGCAGAGAAATGCATTTAAACATATTCAGTTCAAAACTGAATACGTATATACTGAACTACACAGTTTTTATGAGGGGAAAATTTATATCCAATCCAGAAGACATATTCCTGTGTTTGGTGGATAAATGTGAAAAATTGTAAAACTGTCTCTCCTCTCCACAGGCAAAAGGGAAAATTATAACCCTTGAGAGTTTCAGTAGCCTACAAATGAATAAAAAAGACCCAGAAGTTATGCACTATATTAGTGTGACTCCCTTTACAGTTTCAGACTGAAGTGGTCAATATCACATGACAAAGAAGAAGTATCCTAAAAAACCTCCCACAGAGAACGCACATTCACACTTGAGCTGAGTTGAAACTGGGTCTAGTAATGCCTGTGGCCCTCATGGGCCCTGGGCTCACTGTTCCCCCTCAGTGAATACACATAGCTCATAATATATAATTCAGGAGGTCTTTAGGTCATTTTCATGCTATGTGGATTTGCCGAAGCGCTACCTGAGTTGAACAATGCTACTGACTGCAACTTCCACTTCTTTTTATAAGGAATCTTCTTAGTGTTCACACAGGTTCCCAAAAATAAAAAGGGAGCTCAGACTGTCAGCAGTATAAACTCCTACACGTACAACACTGCGAGACACTTGGCCACACTCCTGTCACCATTAGTTGGTAACGTGGAACATCACATCTAAAACTCCCAGGACTTAGCAGAGAAGATCCCGGACCTGCAGTACCTAAAGTGCGGGACCCTGAGGGGAAAGCACAGCGTTATTTCCAGTACAGTAATGAGGAACGTCGTAGCTGTCACAGCACAGAGGGGATGGGACACCTCTGGACAAGACTAAAGATGAGGTTCACACATGCAGGCCAGGGATACTCAAGTCAATGTTTTGGAGAAACAGGATGGTTTGAGAGAGGAAGGAGGCCATTTGTGAAACCTGACGCCATTTGCCGGCTGCTTACCTTTCATTCTTATTGCAGCAATTTCACACCCGTGATCTCGATCCCTCAACGACTCCAACAATTAACAAGTCTTGCGATGTCATTGTGTGTATTGAGTTAAATACAGAATCACCATTCCAAACAATTGTAGGGTGGAAACATCTTGAACATGAAAAAAACATTCAGGAGGCTAAAACAAATGTACTAAAGGATTTTCAGAGATATGCACATAGATAGGTTTTAGATGCAAAAAAACAAGTTAAGGAGTAGGTCACAAGGAAATTTGCAGAGAGTGTGTAGATATCTTAAATGTGAAAAATTCCTCAATTAGAGGTACGGTTGAAGAGGATCAGCAATGATTAGTGGGGCAAAGGCGAACAAATCCATTTCTTTAACCATTTAAAACCAATTGATCAGGTAATCAGATTGTTCATGTGAAATACATTGCAGAAAATATTTTTTTCCATAACAACTAGGCTAACATTCATCTTCCACTCAGTTTAGATGTTTTTTTTTTCCTCTCATCTCATACATACACATATAAGTTCAATTTATTCATGTTGTTCAGGTTATTCATTTATTTAAGATGAGAAATACAGTATTATTTTACAATGTCATTAGTTTAAGCAATTGACTAGGAGCACCGGAATATTTCCCAATGGGGCAAGTGTCAAAACCAAATTCACTTTCAATAGTTTTGGGTGAGAAGTTTTATTTTTTTTGAAAGAAGTCTCTTATGCTCATTAAGGCTGCATTGCATTTATTTAATTAAATACAGTAAAACAGTAATACTGTGAAGTATTATTAGAATTTAAAATAACTTTTTTTCAGTGATGATCCTTCAGAAATCAATCTAATAGGCTGATTTGTTGCTCAAAAAACATTTCTGATTATTATTGTTTCTTACATTTTTGTGGAAACCATGAAATATTTTTTCGAGATTTTTTGATGAATGGAAATTTCAAAAGAACAGCAACCTTTTGTAACATTATAAATGTCTTTATGTCACTTTTGATCAATTTAATGCATTCTTACTGAATAAAAGTATTAATATCTAAAAAAAAAAACTTTTATTGACCCAAAATTTTAAACAGTACAGTGTATAACATAATGGCCCAATTAATTCATGGAACCTAGTGTATGCAAGCAATTTAAGCAATGTTCAGAGAAACACTGAGTGCAGCCCCTGCAGTGCTCAGACATTCTCTGCTCCGCACATCCACCACTGCTTTAGGATTGCCTCAGTGCTCCAAGTTCTGCTCATTCCTCTCACTAAAAATGATGCGTCTTAGCTGGTAACTTTTCCAAGCGGCTCCCTATGCTACAATTTCCTCACTTCTGCTGCTAAAGCAGTGTCAGAAGTCGAATGGTGAAGGACGGATGTTATTTATTTTAAAAACTCAAGTCAACAAAATACTGTGATTATGTTAGTGTGAAATCATTCATAATAAGAGTAAAACGTGGAGTAGCCTTCACGTTTTAACCACACCATACGTGAAGCAGGCAAATAAAAAGCAGCAACAAACAATGCCGTTGCTGAACTGCACGTGTGTATTGTTAGTTTACTGGGTTGGGGTACAACTTAATAGATTTTATAGGGAGAATGTTGTGAACCAAGTAATTTCTCATTCTCATTATTGGTAGGCGAATCATCAAATTATTGATGTGAAGGTATGCTACCAACAAGAGGCTAATCTGTATTCATTTGTACAATTCATAAGCTACCTTTCACACTGTATTATAGCTACATCTTCTCATGAGATCAAGTTGGAAGGTATATTATCTATCAAGTGGACAGGTATAGGTCACTCAAATGTATATTAACGGTTGATCAACAGGGGCGTCGTAACAGAAAAGATTGGTAAAACAAGGGCCCGTTCGATGCTTCTCTGAATCTACCACAGATACCCCTGTTGATAAAAGAAAATGTGGCTTTCACTTAGATAAATTTTGTGGCCCAAAATCTTATCATATTTGTTTGCATTCTCGATTTTAGACCATCTTTGTCTTCGTGACACATGTGAAGGCTTCATCATCAACAGACATTTGTAATGGACGGTCTACTAATGTATGTGACAGTTCTCCAATGCAGGCATGTGTTCACTCGTGCCCGTGTGTCGTAATATCTTGTGCACGCATGTTGCATGAGGTGCGCGCGCAGCAGGACACGCGCGCTCCCGCTCACGCTCTTTGGCAGTGTCGCGCGGGCTGTCGGGATCATGTCCGCCATGTTTTCATACCAGCCTAGAAAAAAAAGCCCGTGAAAAAACACCACAACTCGCCCAGAAATGCCTTTAACCGCCGGATTTCGATCGGAGGGACGTCAGTGAATGTGGCCGCGGAGAGAACCGTCGGCTCGTGTGTGTACTTGTACCGAATGATCCGTGTTTAGTGTGTTTGTGATCGCTGAAAACAATGAGTAAACTCTCGTTCCGCGCGCGAGCGCTAGACGCCGCCAAACCGCTGCCGATCTACCGCAATAAAGACCTCCCGGACCTCACCGACTGCGTCTCTATCAACCGAGCGGTCCCACAAATGCCAACCGGGATGGAAAAGGAAGAGGAATCGGTATGTAAATGATTTTAAATTCATATTTTTTCATGAGGTTCAGGTGCATAGCAGGGTGTTGGTATTCACGCATCGTTTACGCACGTTTTATTGCGTAAGTCCATTCTCTGCACATGGGGATCTGTAAGCAGCGTTCCAAGGCTCTAGGTTACGTATAAAATTTACGACAGTTGCGTAGTCGTGGGAATTGTTTTACACTAGTGGCGTGAACAAGGTTGTTTACGTGAGAGATTTGCTAGTGGTCAATGCGCATTCACGTCAGCCTTTTTGCGCAAGTGCGTTCGAGATTAACGCATGTTACGACAGGAATACATGAGCTGAACGGCGTGCCTCTGAAGGCTGAATGTGTTTGATTCTTCAATGCTCCTGATGTTTAGTTTCTGCAGCAGCGGGCCCTAGTCATCAGTTTAAGCATACGCAACTGACAGACACAGCATGTTTTATCCTTCACATTTGAATATCATTCAATACAGGGGTATTTTAATATTGAAATCATTCAGTACTATGGTATACATTGGAGTAACGGTTAACGTTACCATGATGTTGCTATGGCACCACAATATGATTTTCAAATCACCACCCGATGATTAAGTCAAATAATAATAAAAACTAATAATTCTTAATAACAATAATTGTTATTGTTTGCTTAAATTGTATTAATATTAATTGTTTAAAATTATTAATTCATTCAATACATACCTACGTTAGATATGTACAACATATCATACAGGAAAGAAGCTGTGTATGTTGTCATATAACAAGATGTAAACATCTGCTTTTTAAAATCATTATACGTTTTGGCCCATTTATGAAAAGAAAGTTTTGGTCATATCAAATGTAATTCTTATAAAACATATTGTAATACGTATGCTTTGATATGATATATTGAAAATAACTCTAACACTTTAAGTCCAATTCTCACTACTGACTAGTTGCTTATTAGCATGCTAATTACTAGGAAGGGCTGGCTGTTTATTAGTACTTATAAAGCACATATTAATGGATTATTACGCATAACCATATTCTACATCCCTTAATCCTACCCAATACCTAAACCTAACAACTACCTTGCTACTATTAATAAGCGGCAATTAGGAGTTTAGGCAAAAATTATAGTTAATAGAGAGAACTGGACCCCAATCTAAAGTGTGATCAAAAATTCATATTTATTGTTTTAGTACTTACACCATTGTTATGATTTGTTTTGAAAGATGTGTGATACATCATCATGCATTCATTGATTCATTCAGTTTGATTTACCTTGATTCGTTTGATTTGTTTGTGAAGTTAGTTTTATTAAAACAGAAGTATGGACAGTTAGTTTTATTATAGTCATGTTGCCATCTTGATCAGCAAGCTGAGAGCAAATGTTTGTAAAAAAAAAAAAAAAAATAGGGTTGGGTAGCGTTTGAATTTTAGTGATTCTGATTCTTTTTGATTCCTAGTTTCAATTCCAGTAAGGCAAAAACATTTAGTCATTTATATCAAACATTATTTATTCTGCAGAAGGTTTTGTTGCAGCCGATTTCCATGAAGAAAAGTTTGCAGCCTTAAGAACACAAATGTTTGTGAAATGTTTTAACAAAAATACCACTGCAAAAACAACAGGACTAACTAAAATAAATTGCAAACATTATTAAAGACAAGAAAACTGTAACAAAATAAGAACAAATAAATACAAAGTTCAGGTACAGAAATTGTAATCAAATTTAAAATAACACTGCATAGTTTATTTTTATACATGAAATGTAGAAAATTATTAAAGTTACAAAAGTTACTCAGGCAAAATCAGTGATTTTCTTTTATTTATTGAATAGCATTAATGAGACGGACTGCAGCAGGTTCATTAAGTTGCTGTCACTTTAAGACCTCATGCAGTATCCAATATACAGTTACTACGGATACACTGAAATGATAATTCTGTGCCGAAACTGAATTCAGGATGTGCTTGACTAAATAAATTATTTTATTTTATTTTTTTTAATTTTTTTTTTTTAATCAACACTCAAATAGCTAAAACAGAGTTGAGCAAACATTTAAATTGCACATAAGGCAACATTTAAATGACAATAAACTGTAATAATTTGTTTTTCTTGACAGATTTATTCAAACATATATTAAATAATGACGACATTACTAACAGGTTAAGTAAAAATATAAGGAATATGTAATATAGTGCATATATTTAGCAAAATGCTCTTCTCTAGAGTTGGTTTTTTAACTGAGTTTATGGACTTTGTATAGCTTGTAACGTTAAGTGACATTGTATTTTCTACAAGCTGTCTTTCCCGGTTGAAACACAGAGTGAACGATTGCATGATTAGACAGGATTCATTTCGGTAAGTTGTAATGTATCTTTAAACACTTCATCATTTATTGTTTGAATTTCATAATAAAATCGACAGAATTTTAAACTTAAGACATTGCTTCTTATTAAAAGTAACAAAGCACATAGGTTTTTGGGATTATTGGATGGCAGGTATGCTACAAATGTTTAGTGAAGTTTTATTCACGCTGCACATCAACAGAAAACAGCACAGACTTAATTAAATCGATGAGCGGAATCTAAATTTGAATTTTATTGCGAGTATCTGATTTCTGACCTTAAGTATCTGATTCCAGAATTTGAATCCATTTTCAATATTCCCAACCCTAGTTAAAAACCAGAGTTATGTGTTGCTATTGTGTGACAGATTGCATTTGTTCTTCTGACCTACCTGATAATGAACTGCTCACCTTTCTATTATTGAACTGTCTTCTACAATACATATCTTACGAATCTAAAAGTAATGAGAACAACTTGGAGTTAATTTGTATGCTTGCGAGCTGTGTAAGTCATTGCAGCGGGTTTCATCACGTTGCTGTTCTCAGCTTCATTAGAAGTTGTGCTTGCCCAATTCTTATTTCCACCTTTGTGTGAGTTTTTAAACTTTTCCTTATTGCTGAGTCCAGCTACATCAGTTTCAGCCTAACTAACTGGCCTCACTTGCTAATGAAAATATTTTGTGCTATATATGAGGCGACTAAATCTTTACTCTTGTGTAACCTGTTTGCAAATTTGAGTTGACACTCTGTCAGTGCAGAAATAGCTAACTCACTCTTTCTCTCATGGTGTGTTTCAGGAGCACCATCTCCAGAGGGCCATCTCTGCCCAGCAGGTGTTTAGGGAGAAGAAGGAGAGCATGGTAATCCCTGTGCCAGAAGCAGAGAGTAACATCACCTATTATGACCGCCTTTACAAAGGAGAGTTCCGCATCCCCAAACAGCTCATCCACATCCAGCGTGAGTGACATCTACCTCAAGCCCCACTGAATACTTTAATTTCTTGGTTAAAACTTACCAATAAAATGTTATTTGAATATGACCTCAATATGACGTGTTACTCCTCACCAGCTCTGGGTCTGGATAACGAGCTGCCTGACTATGATATGGACTCAGAGGACGAGACTTTACTGAACAGACTCAACCGCAAGATGGAGCTCAGACCTGTGCAGTTTGAGACCATGATGGACCGGTTAGAGAAAGCCAGCACCAACCAGGTAATAACAAGTGCATAATACTAGGGATGCACCGATGCCTTTTTTTTTTTTTCCCCAGTACCGTTCCAATCCTGATACTAAAAATTATGAATATCGGTCGATCACGATCCAATACCAGTTGTTTTTTTTGTTTTTAAATTCAGTGTAGAATTTCTATACGTTTGGGTGTGTGTATGTGGAAGTGATGATCACTCTTTTATGTGTTAAACACATTTGACTAAATACAGACTACTTCATTATTAAGAAAAAACAGCAAATGAAAAAAATATATTATCAGTCTGTTACAAAAATATTTTATAAACTAGATTAGTGGATGATTCAGCAGCAAAAGTTATTCTAGAAAAATCATGAGTGCATGATAATTTTATAAAATCTAAACATTCATTAATTTTTTTTTTAGTGGGGAATAAATAAAATAAAGTGTTGCGCTAAACCTGGTAAAATATTAAACATTGTTCTTTGTTTTTCAAGAATGTATTTTATAATACAAAGTAAATTTATATATTATACTATAAAATTGAAAGAAATTTCTTTTAAATGTATAGTTGAGATTTAATGAGAAAACAACATATGATAGGACAAAATGGGCTATTAATAATCTTTCATTGCTCAAAAGTATTATAATATGAAAGGCACTAAAAGCGGCACAAAGCATTTATGCACATTCCGTGCTCAGAATGATGCGCTTAAAGCAACATGGAGTTCATATTAAAAAGTTCCAAGCACAAATGGAAGAGATATTAATGTGTATTATATGTGTGCAACAGTTTATTGAGCCTTTTACAGTTTTAAATTTTAGTTTGTGTGTGTGTGAAGATCAATTCATAGTGTTCTCTACTTCAGTGTTTTGATCCAACAGCCATCCGGCAGCAAGTTACATGATTTAGAAACCGTGGGAAACGCCAGCAAGATAAAATCCTGTCATGCAAAAACTGTAATCTTGTAAAATATATTAGTTTAAAATAACTGTTTTCTATTGTAATATATTTTAACATGTAATTTATTTTGTGATATCAGAGCTCAATATTCAGTAGCCATTACTCCAGTCTTCAGTGTCACATGATCCTTCAGACATTATTCTAATATCCTAATTTGCTGCTCAAACATTTCTTCTTACTATTGTCAATAATAAGTTGTGCTATTTACAATTTTATTGGAATCTGTGACACACGTTCATGATATTTTTAAAAGAACAGCATTTATTTAAAACAGAAATATTTGTTGTTAACATTATAAATCTCTTTACTGTCACTTTTTATCAATTTAATATGTCCTTGCTTGAATAAAAGAATTTATTTCTTAATCTTATTGACGCCAAACTTTTGAACAGTAGAACATCATAGGCCCAACAATATAAACGGTGCTCTAAGTAGGCAATAATGTTGATGTGTTGTGACATCTGTCTGATCCAGCTCCATTTGACCAAGTAACAAATTACTTTGCTCAGAATACCTTTAGCCACCTTTCCCCCAAAATTACCTGGAACAATTTGTCCCAGGAACCTTTTTTCCCCCAGACCTGTTGCTATCTGCATTTCCATCACAAGTATTGTGAAGATACGTGACGTTTAAGCTTAATAAAGCCTGAACCTCATCGACGGTCCATCGGTCATATTTTTTTAACTCCATTATTGATTAGTCATTGAACAACTCTTACTACATGCACCGCAACAGACTTTTGATGAAAATAATAATAAATAATAAAAATGAAAATAAAATGCTTGACTGCTTGGAGTCAACCAATCATCATGTTCAGCACCCAAGTCCCACCCCCAAAGTTCATGAACTTTGAAAAAGTACTACCTCACGAGCAAGGGCTTTTTGAGGGGGAAATTTTTACCCGGAACTTCATTTAGACCGTGATCCCTGCTGTTGAACCACACCGATTACCACCCCAAAGTCCCTAGTTCCTGGGGAAAGTTCCTGTGTTGGAGATAGTTTTTGATTTGACACATTGAAAATGTTCTCCTCCCTTTTTGTTATTCTAAATATGCACAAATACAGATATATTTTGATTGCATTTACCATTGCTTTTTTCAGAGACCCATTTTTGAGTTGTAATCCAAGTTTTAGTCGATCTAAAATACACCACCTCATATTTGACTTTTATTCACATTCTCTCTTGATAATTGTTTTGTAGTTGGTCACTCTTCAGGAGGCCAAGCTGCTGCTAAATGAAGATGACTACCTGTTGAAGTCAGTGTATGACTACTGGGTGAGGAAGAGGAAGAACTGTCGGGGCCCGTCGCTCATCCCACAAATCAAGCAGGAGAAGCGGGATGGCTCCACCAATAATGATGCTTACGTGGCCTTCAGGCGTCGCACAGAGAAGATGCAGACTAGGAAGGTATGCAAGTGCTCTGTGTTTTGTCATGCATGGCTCAAACAGTATTGTTAGATGGCATTCAGACAGGACTTGTTTTTACCTTCCAAATTCAATATTTTTGGTAAACCTTTACAATAAGGTTAATTTGTTAAACATAAGTAAATGTATTATCCTTGCATCACATCTAATTTTTATTAAAAAAATTTTTTACATCATTTTTTTGAAGACACCAATGTTAAGTTCTAGCTGTGGCTGACCGATATTGATTTTTAAATGCCCAATATTTAGAATTCTTTTGTAAGAATATATATAAAAAAAAGAAATAAAAAAATGTACATTTAAACAGGACATAAATATTTCTACACAGTACTAAATTGAGTTCTTTTGTGTTGCTTATTGCGCTTAAACAGTCAAATACTCACAAAATAATTTCAAAATGCCAGTCTTGGCGAGGATTCACGTAAACAGTCTTGTTTTAAGTTAATGCAAACATTTGAGAAAGAATATGCATGTGTAACAGTATATAATGGATCGGTGTGTCAGGTATTAAAGGGAAAGCCAAATTATGAGATATTAAAAATATATGACAGTTTTTCCCCATGTTGTCGATGTCAAAATTGTGGCTAGTAACTTTGGAAAACCACTAGCTACAGTGGCTGGTGAGCAAAAAAGTTAACGTCTAGTCCTGTAGATTTTCCCCTCAATAAAAGTGTGAACACCTACTGGAACCATGCATCTCTCTGTTATGCTGTCTCTGTAGAATCGCAAGAATGACGAGGCATCTTATGAAAAGATGCTGAAGCTGAGGAGAGAGTTTAGCCGAACCATGAGCATCCTGGAGATGATCAAGAAGAGAGAAAAGAGCAAACGAGAACTGCTGCATCTGACACTGGAGGTGTTTGAAAAAAGGTTTGTCAACATTGCTCTTTTAATAAAGCTGCTTTAAGACCATGTCTGTTGTTATATACTCTATGTAAATAAAACTCTTATGTGTCACTTAACAGCTAGACAGGTTTTTGTATGTGAAGTGACTCATCTCTCTCATCTCTGGTCTTGTTAAGCTTAAAATAATTGTGCAAAGTGGTTTTTACATTGTTTCTCCTTGTTTTGTGTATATTAGATATCAGATTGGAGACTTCTCAGGAGAGATTCTGAATGAAGTCACTGTACCTCTGGCAGAGAAAATCATTTACCCTGCACCCACATCCTTACCCATGAGCAGTCGGCACAAGGCAGAGAGCAAAATTAAGGTAAAGGCCAACAGTAGGAGAGAAGAGAGGGCATATGAAAGCACTCGAAAGATCTACGTGTTGTGTGTCATCTGTGATAATTATAAAACAATTTGTTCTGTCAATTTCCTTCAGTCACACAAATCTGGGCCCAAACACCTCCACCCCTTCACAGTCAAGCCTGAGCCTCACTTTGACTTTGTGCGTTCTCATAAGAAGTACAACAAGAGGCCCAAACTTGATGTATTTCGCCAGCCTGGTCGGCCAGAGCGACAGCAAACCATCATCAAGGCAGACATTAAACAGTACGACTTCCACAGCTCTGGAGAGGAGGATTACCCACTGGTCAGTACACAATCAGTGTTTGGCTACACATGCTCATGTAGATGTGTCATATTTAGAGGTATTTACTTAAAATACACTAAAATGGTTTTGTCAGAAGATGTAATAGTATATAAATTGTCTTTTTTTTTTCTCTCTCTCTCTCTCTTCTGAAGTCTCCAGCATCAGAGCCGGATGAGGAGAACGATCCTGATGGAATCTTTGCCTTCAGACGGAAAGCTGGCTGCAGTTACCATGCTGTGAGTTTCCCATTAAACATCAGTGTTGGCTGTAGAGCATAAAAGAAACTTCCCTAAAATGGCTTAAAGCTGTGATTCTCAACCATTTTGACTTCAAGGGCCCCATTGGCCACAAAAATATTTGAAGGCCCCCTAGTTGTTGTTTTGCTTACAAAACTTAATTATAACATAATATTTTGTTATTTTTATTCATTTAATTTTTCATTATTTATGTAAGTCCTGCTTGAGGATTTTTGAGAACAGTTATGGATGTTAATGCCATTGGGTCATTGTTTTGAACATATTAATTGAAACTGTAGCTCTAAAGAACTGATTTGCAGAAATTAACTTTCCACCTGAACTCCCTTATACATGAGGGTCATGAGACAGGTCTTTTATTTATTTATTTTATTTTCATTTTTTTGTCTTAGCATGCTGATTAAAGTGCATGGCGAATACTGCTCCACTGCTTTATTGTGTGTGAATATTGTGACTAAACCCTCCTGCCATAGAGTATGCTATACTTGCTTTATTAGTGACAGGGCAGCATATTATTTGGCTCTGTGGTGCATTGATCATTTCCTTTACCATTTTTAAAAGTGTGTTGTGTGTCCTCAGCCACTGGTGGATCAGAGCTGCTCTCCTCACTGGCAGCAAGCGGATCAGGACCGGCTGTGGCAGCGGAACTGTCTCACCGCCCTCTCTGTGCCCAAACGCTGTATTGCAGTGGCACACAGGAGGGTGGGCAGAGGTGGCAGGTGTGTCATTATTTTCGTTTTTTTTTTCAATTTCTATTTTTATCTTTTATAAAAATGTTTCTTGTACTTAAGTGTGAGTCACTCTATAGATGATGTGTGGTTTGAATTTATGACCCTGCTCTTTGTTACTTCAGATTAAAGTAGAAAAGTTGGTGAGGCTACTCCCTAATAATCAGTGCTGAAGGTCACAGATTGCATCAAATATCTAAAAGCTCTCTGTTGTATCCCATCAGGGTTGTTTTGGATCGCACCTCGTCGGAACTGGACCGTGCACTCAGGCACCTGGACCCTGACATGTTTTATCCCTCCGCTGGCTCTAGTGTGCCTGACCTCCCCGTCCACACAAAAACAAACTCTCACATCTCCAAATCAAGCCCTGAGCGCTCACTGACTCAGCTCTTGAATGACATCCAGGCCTGCAGGTGGAAGTTTTTCCGTCCTCGGTCGCTACACGACAACTCAAGGAGTGAGGACAAGAAAGGGACTCCACAGGTGGAAAAAGGTGGAGGAACCCCTCTCTCTAACAGTGTGTCAGGTGAGGCGTCTGAGCTGAACAGGTTCCAGAAGGTCAATAAGCCGAATTTCATTCATGTGCATAATGAGCGATCTCCATTGTTCCCTTTTATCTGTCAGTTTACTCTAGGGGTTTTCAACAAATTCAGCCTGTCAGTCATTTTTAATGTTGATATACCAATTGATTTTTCACTTGAGGTGAACTGTGCTCAAAGCACTTTGTCATTAAACAAGCAACATTGTGTCTTTACATTGAAGGGCGGAGTGCAGCAGGATCATTATTAAACATACATGACCGTTTAATAGTTTGAGGTTGGTAAGATGTTTTTGAAAGAAGTCTCTTGTGCTGCATTTATTTGATCATAAGTACAGTAAAAACAGTTATATTGTTAAATATTCTCTACATTAAAACTTCTTTAAACAGAAGTTACTTTATATTGAAGTAACTTCTATTTTAATGTTTTAAAATATAAATTTAAGAATGTTATGGAACAGCTGAAATATGCTGATTTGATCAGAGATTTTTTTTTTTTTTTTTCTGTATTTATACAGAATTCTGTATTTATTCTGTTTTCATACCTTAAAAGTATGACCCACTCAAATTGTGTAAATATGAGAAAAAAAAATGTTTGGGTTGGTATTATAAGGAGATATGATTTGATGATTGCAAGTCATAACGGTTGTGATGTAATTATATAAATATATAGTCTTACGTGCTGCATATTTCTGAGAAAAGCCAAAGCATAACAGTGTGTTCGTTTTCAGTTTCGATTCTCAGTAAATGCTACTTCACAAGTGCTTTGTTTGAGTAACCTATACATTGCATTTGGGAACGCAGTGTGCACCAACTATCTTCCTAAATTCATAATGACAATCGTTTATAAATGTGTTGTCAACAAAGAGAAGCGTTAAGGCCTCCCTAAGGTTTTCCACCAAAATAAAGTCTCAATGGTTTAACATTTGAAAGCAAAGAAAATGAAATTACATTTAAAGCAGCCATACATGTTAGTACTATATTTTTAGTGTTGTTAAAAGAAAATAAAAAATAATATATTATTTCATTATTATTATTATTATTAATTAATAAGTTTTATTATTAGGTTTTCCTTATTTTTTGTCTTTAGCTGATCACATGCCTGTTTAAAGGGTTAGTTCACCAAAAATGTCATTTCTGTACTTACTCAACCTCATGTCGTTTCACACCTGTAAGACAAATTAAGTTATTTTTGATGAAATACAAGAGGTATATGACTCATCCATTGACAGCAATTTAACTGACTCTTTCAGGGTCCGGAGAGATACTGAAGAGATTGTTAAAACAGTCGACGTGACTGCAGTGGTTCAACTTAATTTTATGAAGCGACGAGAATATTTTTGTGTACAAAAACAATGACTTTATTCAACAATCTCTTCTCTTCTCTGCCATTATCCTTGGGGTAGTTGCCGCAGTAAGCACAGTGAAGGCTTCCGTGTTTACTTCCGAATGCTGGCCCAATATTGGCCAAAGCTGATCACGTGAGCAGCATGACATATGCGTGTGAAGCTAATGCAGGAGCCACCCAATAATGAGTCGGCGTTCTAACATAAAACTTGGGAGTGCTGGATGTAAACAACCTATAAGAATGACAAAAGAGAAGATATTATTGAATAAAATCGTTATTTTTTGTTTTTGCACAAAATGAGTATTCTTGTTGCTTCATAAAATTTAAAGTTGAACCAGTACGGTCACGTTGAATGTTTTAACGATGTCTTTAGTACCTTCATTGACCTTGAAAGTGGTGATTATATTGTTGTCTATGGACAGTCATATACCTCTTGAATTTCAATTACCTCTTAAAGTCTTATGGGTGTGGAACGACATGATGAGGGTGAGTAATTAATGATAGAATTTTCCCCGTTTGGCTGAACTAACCCTTATGCTCAAGTATCATTTCTTATCAATGTTAAACCGTTATGCTGCCTAACATTTTTGTGTAACCTTATGCATTTCTTTCAGGATTCTTTAAATAAAAAGTTCAGAAGAACAGTATTTATTTTAAACAGTAATCTTTTGTAACAATATAAATGTCTTTTCGTCAATTGATGCATTTAATGCATCCTCACCGAATAGGTGTTAATTTCTTTCAAAAAAGTTCCTTTACTGGCATCTAGTGGTGGAAATTGAAATTGCTAGTTTAAATCAGTTTAACTCAACTTAAATCAGTAGAACATCACATTTACCCCCATGTTCTTGCATGTGCAGTTGGGTTCACAGAAGAGCAGTTTCACTCCCATCAGCAGCAGCTGGTTCAGATGCACAAACAGTTACAGCAGCAAGAACTCCAGCAGAACTCGACAGCACCAGAACCCCACACACACCTGCCCGTGAGTATATCCACACAATGTCAGGCATTATGGGGTTACACCTCACTCCTATTCTTTTCTGCAATAATTACGAAGTGATTAAAAATGTTTATTTATTTAATAAGTAGAAAATACTTTCTTCTACAGAACACGGCCTCATCTGACTGCATGTCTAAGACTCTGGACTCGGCTAGTGCACACTTTGCTGCTTCTGCTGTGGTCAACACTCCCAACAATGAAAACAGGCCCCAGATTACAAGTGTCAATGGCGTCCTTTCCAATTCAGGTAAGTGCAGCTCAAGGAGAATTGAGCAGAGGCATTAAGTGCGTTTACATGCATGTTCTTAAGCCTATTATGTTTAATAAGCCAACAAATGTGTTCATGTAAACATGGTAACCCGTTTTCTTTTATCGGAGTAAGGTCATAAACCGGTCGGAACAGGACATTTTTTTGACTCTTACCCCGATTGTTGTGGCATTTAAACTCATAAACTCAGGTTATGCTTTCTGTCTTATTGAAGTTTGCATGTGTGATACGTGATAGAAACGCATCCTTAAAGTAGATTTAAACGCATCAAGACAGAGCGAGCATTTTGCAAGAAAGTTGGAAGGAAATATCACAAACACAGACTCTTTCAAGACCCAGAAAATTGTAAAAATGTGTTCTCATCAAAACGCTGCATCTGTAACTGCTCGAGAGAATAAAATGAGCCGAAAGTTTCTCGCTGACATTTTGCAAGCTTTATTTAACATCACAACTGACTTAACATATGGAATACTCCGAGTCAGATACACAAATTATTATTTTGACGTCACTGCAGGGAAACAACCCGATTTATTAATAAAGTTATTAATAACTTTTGGAGTTGAAGTTTGAAGTTTACTGGTTTGCATGTAAATGGGGTTATTTCAATAAGCTGATATTTGGGAGTTATCAGCTTACTGGTGTGCATGTAAACGTGCTCTGAAATATTCAATAATATTTATATGAAAATATGCCTGTTTCAGTAGTTCTTTGGAATATTTTGAGCCAAATATTTGAAAACTATAAACTGCTTTATAGAACTTTTCAGGAAATCGTAGCTAAACTGTAACTGAAAATGATTTTATTTGGGCATTAATATAATGATATCAACCTCTCTGTTGTGTGGTTAATTGAAAGAAAGGTGAGCATGATTGATTATTTAAATGATTCTTTATTTTTTGTCTCCTGCAGGAAGCTTTAGACAAGCCAAATTGAACCGTTCTACAGGTGGTGGAGGTGGGGGTGAGTCAGGCTCTTTAGTACGGATGACAAGCGCAACTGGCCTTCAGCTGCCAGTCCCTCAGTCTCTGCCTCACGGCCACGGGCACCTGAGCACCGTTAGCGCTGTGTCTCCTGCCCACACGCACCACAGTGCACGTCTGTGTTCCCCTTCACCCTCTGCCTTAAAGCTGGCCAGTGTTGCTAGCAGTCTGGACCGGGTACCCAAAGTCACCCCCACTAGTGCCATCGACATCGCCAGGTCTGAAACCTGACACAGCACTTAATCATTTCCTCTTCTTTTTTGTGGCCTATGGTGAAAAAATTAATTCAAGTGTCTATATTTCAAAATTTTGGGGTCTGTAGGATTTTTTTATTGTCTTCAAAAGAAGTCTCTTATAAGGGATGGATATTGATTAAGGTTTTAGATCCGGTGCTTTAACGGTATTCTCATCAGGTTATTCTCAAGTGTAAAATAAATGTAATATTGCAAAAGAAATAGCGATGTTTGAACAAAACCAATGAATATAAAACATCTGTTTGTAAATGCAGAGAGTAGAGGCTTCATTTTACAAAAATCACTGATTGTGCTGATTCTGATGTTAAGTTTGGGCTTTTAGGGAGGAACGAATGTGTACCACTGAAGAAAGGGAAGCTGCGCTACACGGAATGCGGCTTGTTTTTTTTATAGTTTTACCTCAAATATGTTCTTTTTATAGTTCTTGGAAGTCTAAATCGAGAAAAAATAAAATAAAATTAGATTAATATCACAGGCTTAAAGTGTAACCAGATGTTTGAATGTTTAGCATTCTGTTATCGTCACTAATTAAGCAGGGGCTTATTGTTTTGTGCGCCGTAACTCTTCCCCGTGATATTTCTCTCTCTCTTCTGGATTGCGAATAGCAAAAATGCATCTTAGATAAATGTCTTTAATGTTATTGCATGTAGAAACACCTGGCTATATAGAATTTGCAAGATAATGTCTATATACCAATAGTAAATATTGTGAACTATTATTACAATTCAAAATAACTCTTTTCTATTTTAACATTTTACAATGTGATTTATTCCTGTGAATTCTGATTTTGTGCTTGGAAGGATAGTTCACCCAAAAATGAAAATTAAGTCATCATTTACTTGCCCTGGTAGTCTTCTAATCATGTTACGCCACGGACCACTTTAGCCGCTTGTCCATATAATGGCAGTAAATAGAGACCAACATCAAGCTTTTAAAAAAAGATGCAAAAGTACCACAGAATCATCCCCTGTGAAATGTCATTATATTTCTAGTGTTCTTAGGGTATACGATAGTTTAGTAAAAAAATAAATAAATGTATGTATTATTTAATGAAAATCCTGACCTTGGCTGTTGGTCTTCTATGGACCACTGCCAGGGTTCCTGCGGGTCCTTAAGTTTTAAAATCAGTTGTATGAAATTTAAGGCCATAAAAAGTTATAAATATCTTAAATGGTATAAGAAAAGTCTTAATTATCATTTCAGAAGGTCTGGAATTTGTACGGGACAGAAAAACGAGAATCGCGTTATGGCTTAGTGTCGTAATGAAACTTCAAAAGGTGATGATAATTGTGAGTGCTGCATTTTTCAAAGTCAGAACACAGCGCCGTGGCATAGGCTCGCACTTTCAGAGCAATTCACAAGCGGTGAATACCACGCATTTATGCCAAGCAATTACTTATGAACTACTGCTGATGAATTCACAATGTTTACCTTATGGTGTTTATATCATACCTCCAAACTCGTTGTATTTCTAAAAAAAACGCAGCGTTTACCAGGGTAAACTGCCATATTTGTGCTGTTTTTTTTAAGCACCACCTACTGTCAGAAAGTGAAATTGTATTTTCATTTAGCCGGTGGATCGAATATATATAATTAGAGTATTACATTTTTAAAACCCTGCAGATACCCTGGCCTGGACTACATGTTCATAAGACCGTATCAGTGCCGCAGTTTACTTGAGAAATGAAGATTAATAAAAGTGCCACATGAAATACTCCTAGAAATCCCAAAAAAGTATCCCTGTGCTTTCTTCACCGAATTAATAACTCCGGACCAGAACTCTGATTGTCAGATAACATTCAGAATGACAGAAAACGCGTGAATCGGCGTATTGGTAATTTAAAAAAACAAAGTCTAAAAAAACTGACATTTCATTCTTATTACATGTATGACTTTCATTGATTATTAGGTCATGAATATTTGCCTCAGAAGCCACAGAAAAGATTTGTTTGAAAGAAATGTATTGTTGGAAAAAAAAAAAAAGTGTTACTAACTCCAAACTTTTGAACAGTAGCTTATCTTTAAATATAAAAATGGCACAATGAAATTTTAATTTCTGTATTTTGATTGATTGCAGGGAGAATCACGAACCAGAGAGGCTGGCTCTCAACGGATTATCAGAGACCACAGTTGCCATGGAGGTCACATAGCCCATCAGAAACACAAAGACTTCAGTGCTGAGATCTGTGCGCTTCTACGCGGACTTATACCCAAAAGCAGCATATCAAAATATTAAGAGAAATTTGTCAATATTATAAGTGTACATTTTGTAAAATTGGGAATTATCACTACCTTGTAAAATAGTATATTTGTATCATTAGTCTGTCATTTCTGTTACTTGAATTCTAGAATTCTTTTTTTTTGTCATCATGCTTTTGCACTTGAAAATGCAAGCAAGACAAGTGCATCAGTTCATGTTGGGATCATGAGCATGAATATAGGTCCTGCGTCACTTGTTTTAACTATTTATTTTGCAATGTTTACATTTTTGTATCTCGTACAAATAAATCCAATGTTGTGACCACAAAATGCAGACATAGCTATTATACCATGCTTTTGTGCCTTTTTTCTTTAGAGGAAAGAGAATTTGGTTTCACGGATGAAGAAATGTGCCATTTTACAAGTGATGTTCTTCCCTCTTGAGATGTTGACCGTATTTCATTGGAATTTTTTTGTTGTTTTTTTTTGCCTTCCTCTTCCTTGTCTTAACAAGAATAGCATGTTAATTCTGGAGGCCGATGGCATTCTTCAGAATGTACTTGCGTGAAGTTCCTTGAGAATCTAGCTGAAGACCTTCAATCTGGTTTACAGTTTCTGCTCCTCTGACGGAGTCATCTGAATGCCCTTTTTTTGTTTTGTTTTTTGTTTTTTTGTCTTTAGCTGTTGCTGGTTAACCAGTCTGAAGGGAGCCATTCGGGGCTTTGACAGATATTGTCTTCGAAGTAAACTCAAGGTATACAGGTCATAAACATTGTCAGCCATCTTGTTTATGAATGCTGAAATTTCTACATCCTCAGTCCAGTGTCTTCAAATAAATTTCCACTTTTCAAACAGCCTTTTTAATGAAATGAGCAACAGCTGCCAGTGTTTGACTAAAGTAATTTCAACTTGCTTTAGTTTCCTTGAAAAGAAGTACTCTAGTTTTCAGTTGTGATATCTTCGACATAACTGTTTTGTTGCTGCATGTTTTCATAATGTTTAGGGAGATGTATGAGACTACAGGCTGTCCTCATTTAATTCTATTAAGTGAAAGTCCTTTATTATTATTATTATTACATAATGCAAGAATTGTCTTTCTCCACCAGAGGGGGCAAATGAGCTCTTCCAGTCATAAACCCAGGGGAAGTGGTTAGTTGGAGAGGTCACCATCACTGGCTGTAATGGGCAGTGCTTGAAGGTACCCTACCCATAACTCTACTCCTAAACCACTAGGTCAAGCTCCACCTATTAAGTACGCACAGGTGGTCTAGGTCAGAGGGGGAGCTAGACATCATTTGGCTATGCAGTGAGCACCACTTGGTTAGTTTGCTAGTTGTTCAGCGAAGAGGACCCTCTGAAGTATGTGACCTACATCCTACCATCCTTACTCATTTACACAGAAAAGCCAATCACCTTAATCAACTACCTCTCAATGTTGATGCTGATACATGCCATACAGTCAAAGTATTTACATTTCAGGGGAATTAACCTACTAATTGCTTGCTTATAGTTGTCTCTACATATTGAGCTGGAATCAGATTGAATATTTTAACATTACCTTCCACTAATGACCATATAAATGTCTTAGTGGGCAAGCAATGAATGTCAGAATAGCCAGGATCAGAATTTGAAGAATACAAGACTGATCCATTAATCATTAAAACATTCTTTCTTTTCCAAGCTCAGCTTGTTTTACATTTACACTGGCTTTGACTATCATTCAAAAGTTGTTGTTTTTTTCTTTAAGAATTCTAAGTTTTTGAAAAGGCTGCAGTTATTTCATCAAAAATGTAGTAAAAACACCCATATGTGAAATATTTCAAGTAGCTGTTTATTTTAATATAGTTTAAAAGGTAATTTATTCCTGTTTTCAAACTTGAACAAAAATGTCTTTAAATACACTTAATCAGTTTAATACATCTTTAATGAATAAAAATGTTCATTTATTACTTTTTTAAAGTGTATTTTGACAAACTTAAAATTAACAAGACAACCATTATGTAAGATTTTCCAGTTTATTTATTGTTTCTTTGAGTTCACAAGCTTATAACTGAAGACAGAAAAGTGTAAAGTTTATGATCTTAATTACAGCTAATATACAAATGAGTAAAGAACAAAAAGTAATTTCAGATTAGAACAATTTTGGTAATTAAATTTAGGCATTTATATGTTATATATTCATATGTTTGACAAAATGTTCTGTATGTATGGTTATTGGTCCCATTTTCAAAAAAATGCATTTATAGTTCAAATAAAACGCGAATTCAAGAATACCTCAAATTGTCACATTATGGCCTGGTTTCACAAACCGGGTGTAGATTAAGCCAAGATTAGGCTTTAGTTCAATTAGGATATTTAAGTAGCTTTAATAAACTAGAAAAGAAAAAAAACATTAATGCTGTGGATCTAGAGACAAAGCATTGGCATTTTAAGATATGTCACTGCAAGTTGCTTTCAATTAAAACAGCTCAAACATACATTTTAGTCTGGGATTAGGCTTCAGCCTTGTAGCCCTGCAACTCTGTGATCGTCCTTAAAGACTAATTTACTGAAACCTCTGAATAGTATCAAAGCTAAATAGAGTAGATATTGCAAATGTAAAAAGCAACAGAAACACTTTTGTATTAAAGACACAAAAAACAAAGCAAACTCATGGGAATAAATTATTGATTATTAAAATTACTTGCTTTCTAAACGCTGATTGGATTTCTATATAAGGCTAAAATCACCATTGTTAATCCCTTTTTGTTCTTGTGCACATTGTGACTTTTATTAAATCTATTATTCATAAAATAGCAGAAGACACAAAAATATTACATCTCTTTGTGCAGAAATGACAATTTCACATTTTAGATGTAAAAAAGGCCTATGAAAAGCTGAAAAACAGCTAAAAAAGAAAAGCTTTTCACTGGATTAAAGAAAATGTTGAAGATCTGTTCATGGCTCGCAGATCAAAGTCTCCACGACGAACTTGTTTTCAAAATGGCGGATCTTGTGGCAGTTCAGGGCCTCACGCTTCTGCATACCTGCAGTGAAGCACATTCAGAGGTTTGAAAGTATGCAGCAGCTACGATGTAAAACCTCAATCACTGGATCTCACATGTATGTGGTTTATGGTAAGCAAACACATTTCAAATGTTCTTGTTTATGCAGCGAACACGATAAGAGGAAATTCTGTATTCGTGCTTAAAACTTGAGAAGTTTATGGAAAGATGCAACCACTGTTTACTGTAAACACAGTCTTATCAAAGGGTTTGCTTGTTCACACTTACCCAGTATGGTGTCTCTGCGCTGCAGTCTGAACGTGTCTTTGTCATTGCACAAGTTATTGATGTAATAGCCCAGATCACTGGTGCTGTCCAGCTTCTCTGTCACCATCATCTCTTCATGCACCAGGTATGTCTGAGGAAGATACATTCCCGCCTGCAAAAAATGCACAGAAAACGTAAATCTAAAGCCTGGGACATGCCAAGCTGACGTCAAGTAAGTAGCAGCAACGAAAGCTGAGTGTGTTGTCACCTCCAAACAAAAAGCTGCACTTGAACCAACTCATGCGTTCTGCGCCTATGCGTATGGAAATAACTCTGTATCAGCAGGTATCAATAGTCTATTTTCGTCATTCAAAAAGGGAAACCGGACTGCACATAAACAAAGCAGCTATTTACATTCAGCGCTTCCAGGTTTTGCTCACTTTCACTTTTATTCTAGTGCATTGACTCATTCACTAAACTGAACAGCCAATCAGAGATCTGATGCTGATCGGCCCAAAAAACCCAGACGGGAGCCAACGGTGCGGAACACACCTAAAAAGGCGGTTTGGTGTGTCCAGTGATTAACGTCTGAAATGCATTTGTGTGAAAAAAACCAAACACAAGTTAGGAGCACTTATTGACATGGATTCACAGCATCTGCTTGTTTACCTTGACGTTGACCAGGAACTCGTGGAAATCTCTGGGTGGCATGACGACAGAGGTGTTCAGGGCGATGATGTAGCATTTGTTCAGATTCAGGTCGAGATAAGCAGTCAGCCTCTGAAAGCACAGAATGACAGATTCATTTAGTTTTTTTACCATAATATAAGATCAAAACCAAATATTCAAGATTGATGGGGACCAAAGGAAAAAATATAAACCAAACTCTGGTGTTCAAGAAATCATTCTAATATGCTGATCTGGTGCTCAAGAATGATTTCTTATATTTATCAATGTTGAAAACATGTTTTGTTGCTTAATATTTTATTTAAACATCGATACATTTGTTTCCCAGGATTGATGAATCAAAAGAAATAGAATAAGAAAAGGATCATTTTGTGACACTGTGTCTTTAATGTCACGTTTGATAAATTTAGTTCATCCTTGTGGATTAAAAGTAGTGATTTCTTTAAAAAATCCCCTGTGGGATAACACGTAATGTATTCTTTTAGTGAACATTTCCGAAAACCAGTCCAATCTCCACTCAGTTTACGATGGATATGAATACAGAGGCAGGACAGTTGAACACAAAGTGATCCATTTGTTTGGGCTTAAGATTTATGAATTTTGATTAGATTTTGTTGTTGTTGGAAACTACAAAAATGCAAGTCGCACACAACTATTTCCATTAATTCACTAAATCCTGAAGGGACTGCTGATATGTCTGTGGTGGTTATGGCTGAACACTGTGTGTGTATTTTCACACCATGTTGAAGTCATGCAGGATGCCAGCTGGATCGCTGTCCTTGAACTCAGGCACGGGTACTTTGATGAGCTCCACCTCATCGTCTTCGAAAAAGCTCACATTCTCTTCAATCAGTCTCAGCGGCATTCCCATCTCCACCTCCTCATCGAACTCATAGTCTTCCTCAAAGTACTTCATCCCACAGACAAACACCTCGTCCTCCTGTGGGGTTAGAAATACATAGAGCATGAACACAGGCATGTTTAGGTCTGCATTAACATTTCAAAGAATGGTTTGGTATACTCTTCCCTGCCACAAAAAACGGTGATTGGTTGAATTCACATTCATTCTTGCAAACAGTGTTAATTTTGTTAATGAATGACAAATTTTTGTTAACTAACTTTTTACGACTAAGATGAGATGATTGCGAGACGAGGCCGACATCATTATAAGACAAATGTGACTACAGAGCAATAGCATCAAAATGTTTTGTCTAATAAAAAGAGAAGACAAAATATAACTGATTGTTTTTAACATTCCTCCTCATGCTTGCAGTTGCCACACGTCAAGAGTTTAAATCCCCTTTTCTCTTACATTTTCTGGCCGGTGATTTACTTTATCTTTGCAATCTGGCAACCATACGCACATCCTCTCAGTTGCGCCAATGATCCAATCACACAGGCAAACAATGTAAGCTGAAGGTTAGCGATCACCATTTGAGATATTCTGCTCAAATTAAAGTGCAATAGTCCGTCTGTGTTCCTTCATTAACCGTTTGCGTTGTTTACGGTGACTGAATCTGCCATCAAACCTTCTCAGTGATAAAGTGTGATAAATTCACACATGGATCTCTGTTTGCGATCGTGGTTGGTGGTCATTTTTATAGTCAATAGTCAAAAGTCATTTGTGCTGTTCTTTATGTAATTTGGAATGACTGAAATTACTATTAGTGATTTCACTGTTTCAGATTTTGAAAAATGTTCTTCTTTCAACCAGTTTTCATAATGTTGTGAGTGTGGTAATTTATATGATAAATAGTCTATAATTAATCTGGAAACTAGATTTAGAGGTAAAATAAACTGTGCGTACGAGTTGACATTCTCTTGATTGGTGCTTACGTGAAAGTGGAAAAATTGATGAATTGTTATTAAAAAAATTAATTTCTTAAACAACAACAATCGTTGCGATTATAATTTCATGCAAAATAATTATGATTGTCAAATTAACCATTATGCAGCATGATGAAAGTTTGTTTTCTTTGACTAAAACTCGACTAAATATTCCCAGACGTTTAATTAAATAAATCTTGACTACACAAAAACAGAAAAAGGTTGACTAAATATGATAAAAAGGTATATTTGACACAGGAATAAAACTAAGACTAAACTAAAGCAGATGAAATTAAAGCTACTGCTGATATGTCTGTGGTGGTTATGGCTGAACACTGTGTGTGTATTTTTGCACCATGTTGATGTCATGCAGGAAGCCAGCTGGATCACTGTCTCTGAACGCAGGCACGGGTACTTTGATGAGCTCCACCTCATCGTCTTCGAAAAAGCTCACATTATCAGGTTTCTTAGGGAAAAACAGCAAAGCTTGATACAGAATGAGCTTACAGGAACAGATCTATAAATGTCCTGCTTCCTAGTTTTAGAAGAAAACATGTGACTTTCTCTCAAGATGTGACGACTTCATGAAGACATGTCTTTTCTTGTGTTAATATTAGTGTCTTGCTTCTTAGAGGTTAACAACATGTAATGTAAAATGGGCGGCTTGCACTGTCTCACAAACACGTTTGTTCTCTCTGCTATGATGTCTGGGTTGAATCTTGCATACTTGTATTTATGACTGAGAATTGCTTTAAGAAACAGCCTTAGACTGATTATGACATAGATGTAGAAACCAAATCAAAATGACAGGGTGTTTTGTTTTTGATATGACCATGGTTACATGAATTATCTCACCTGTAACACATAGTATCTGTACAGGTAGGCTCCTGCCACCACTACGCCAGAGAGCACGAGAGCCAATCCCAGACAGAAGCACCAGCACCACACCTTAGACCGCTGACGCACCGACACCGCTGCCTCAGGATCCTACAGGACACATCACACAGCTTCAATTATTACATTTACAACACCTAATAACTGTATATACACTGACACTACCATTCAAAACTACCATTCTTTAATGGAAATTAATACTTTTAATCAGCAATAATGCATTAAATTGATCAGAAATGACAATAAAGACATTTATAATGTTATGAAAGATTTATATTTCGAATAAATACTGTTCTTTTGAACTTTCTACTCTTCAAAGAATCCTGAAAAAATGTATCAGGTTTCACAAAAATATTCTCAACCAGCAAGACAGTTTTGACATCGATAATAATAAGAAGAAATGTGCCATTTTTGAGCACCAAATTAGGATATTAGAATGATTTCTGAAGGATCATGTGACACTGAAGACTGGAGTAACGGCTGCTGAAAATTTAGCTTTGGTATCACAGGAATACATTACATTTTAAAATATATTAAAATAGAAAACAGTTATTTTAAACTGTATTAATAATATTTCACAGTTTTACCATTTTTTACTGTATTTTCGATCAAATAAATGCCGCCTTTGTGAGCATAACAAACAAGGCTTAGACAAACAAGAGGATTATAGAGGTTTTCTCAAGTTACAAAGAGTCATTTTCAAAGATCTAAAGGACAAAATATGAATATTATTTAATGGAGGTTCATTTTCCTTGTTTAAAAGAATTGATTAAGCACTATATATACTGTACAGATTAAAAGGCAACAAGTCAGAACAGGGCCTGACCAGTACCCTGAACCTTCAGTCCAGACAGCAGATATCATCTGCCTTGACATAATCCCCAAATGAGCCCTAGAGAAGTTTATTTAGAGCCAAGTTAAACAGAAATGATGACTAGTGACAGTTCGGAGTAAAACAGAACAAAAAGGAAGAGAACATCTCTCCGTTTCTCTCTTCTGGCTGTAGGTCAAAATGTGCTAAAACAGTTGTCAACTTCTGCAAAGTCACGAAGAGCAATAATCAGCAAGATTAATCTATACAACGCTTCCTCACTCAAATAATAACCGCAGACAAAAACCTCACACATGAATCAAAAGAGAAAGTATAATTGTTCTCTGAAGTATACGTAGTTTCTGTACGAATAGCAAAAGGGGACTTCGAGTGACAAAACGAGAAAAGGGAGACAGACGACATGTTGTATAACGCAGAAAAGAAATGAATCGTTTAATTGAGCTCTTCTCATTTAATCCAAATAGCTTATATTCATTCAATATTTTGTAGTGGAAAACCAGAATTTAGACTTTATGCACATTCTCTCATTGACGTAACCACATAGACTCTTTATTGAGAACATGGATGACCTTGAGCAGGATTTAGAGTTTTGAGTCTTTTTAAAGCTTCTAGAAACTTTGGCTACAGGCTTTTCCTGATTGTAATGTGAAATCAGATCAAATTGTTCTAAATCGCATGCTTGTATTTTGCACTTTGGCTTCTTATTTTGTATTATTGGCTTGCAGCTCTGACTCCTTATGCAATACATTCATTATCATAAACATGTTTGAGTGCACATATCAAACATGCCTCAACACATCTGTCTTTCATAACCCATGAAAAGTCTCCTGGTAGTGGGTGTAAGACATTTCTGTGAAAAACACAGTGGAAGAATTCCATTTGGAGAAATTCAACCAAGTTTACTGCTTCCACACACAAAAAAAACAAAAAAAGTCTTGCGCTACCAACACAGAGACAGTTGAAGCTTATTTTCAGTGTCAATACCGATTAATTACATAGTGATATCAACACACATATTGTCTCCTTCTCTCTCTAATAGCAAATATAAGAAATAGTTCCAGTTAGGGGAATGAACCCTTTATCTGAATTCAACTGAGTGTTTCATACATTTGAGGACTCAAACCTATGATGACAAAAATAACGATTCCAAGAAGAACCTTTAACATCCGTGGAACCATTGCAAAAGGTTGTTTGTAGTGGAAACAGGTTCTTCTTTATTATTATTAAATGTCACGCTAAAAAGAACTGTTCACTGAATGGAAGAAATGGTTCTTGAATGACATGGCTGTAAATAAATATAATGTAAATTACCATGCTTTCATTTAATATACAAGTGTATATTTATCACATCCATGGTTATTTATATAAATGTTGTTATTATTAAATTAATTAAAATAAATGGTCAGATTTGAAAGCACTAAACTAAATGATAAATGTCTGTAGTCATGTTTATTGTGGCTAAATTTCCTGCTCCACTTCCTGGAAAGTGAGCCATCGGAGTTTCCTATGCCATTCACATGTTGAACATGTTCACTCCATTCGTATTGAAATCTCACTTGAGATGAAAGAATACCACGTGAAGTCCACTTATGGTCGAATGAAATGCATTTACTGTTGTTTATCCATCTCAATTTTACAATTGTACATGTTTTGTTTTTATTTTTGTCTGGGTTTTCTGATTTTGATTTCCCCTGGCGCACTGGTCCATAGTCCATCCTCGATTGGGTCATTTTATTTTTGTGGCCAGTCCAACTAAGTCCATTTTAAATTGTTCATATTTATGAGGACATTTTCAGACACACAAAGAAGACTTCAAATACCTTCCTGTATCTCACTTTCCTCCCTATTTCTTTAAAAGAGCACATTTTATCTTGTTTCAAAAGTACTTCTATAGTTTTAAAATAAACAATGAAGAGATGACAAAGACTTTGGGTTTTCTCTCAGCATACAGACATCATAGCCAAAAAATGGTAGAAAAAAAAACAT
Organism: Zacco platypus; assembly: GCA_038088235.1. Lineage (NCBI taxonomy): Eukaryota > Metazoa > Chordata > Actinopteri > Cypriniformes > Xenocyprididae > Zacco > Zacco platypus. Next base: position 21,675,131 of record CM076081.1, on the reverse strand, counting down.
CAAATGTTTTTGTGTACTTGTGTACTTTCCCAAAAGTTAAAATGCAATATTAAATATGATTCAAAGAATATTTATATATGTATATATTAAATAATAAAATATGTTAATATTCGATTCTAGCTACTGCAGTTATTTTTGCCAGGGTTTATGGAGGAGTGATTACCCGTCTTTGACAAGCTTTGGGCCGTCAGCCATTTTATAACACTTTCAGTGAACTGATCAAAGTCTGGTGAACAAATTTGAACAAAGAAACACTCATTTACTTCTACATTTCAGATACACACTATACTTATCTAAAGTTAATACAAGAACAACGTGCACACATAACTAAACTTTTCGAATAAAATGATTAATTAACACATAATATTTGACGTAATATTCCTAAAATGCGGTTACGCAATTCAATAAAAGTGAACAAGATTTGTTAATAACTACAGTACCTGTCCATCAGTGATGAGACTTTCCTTCTTTGGATCCTTTAAGGCGAGAGCCTTGTTGAAAGATACTTTAACCATGCTGAAAAGTGACTGTAAGTTGTTATTTCCTTGAGTGAGACGGGGCGAAATGAAAGCGTTTAGTTTCCTGATCGGCAGCAATGTTTGTGTGTGACGCACATGACAGATCACAACAGAGGATCTCACTGCCTCTAGTGACAGCCACCAGAAGATCAACTGCAACACCTGCACACGAGACGGAAATGAGTACTGGACGATTCCTAGTACTTTTAGCTACTTTTCAAAGTGGAACAGATGAGGCGGTGACTGCAGAAACAACTGGGATAGTTTATAAGCTACACCTGATTCTCATCCAGGGGTCTGACATTTTTAAGGGGGCCTCATGATGACTTAAAATTATTTAAAATAAGACAAAACAAGCTTTGAAATTAGATACATTTAAATTATTATAATTGTATTTAAAATTATTTTAGTCACTTTTTTAATACACTCCTCTGTTAACTAAAAAGTAGAGGAGGGGGTTCAAATATTGCTGTGGACTGTGTGAGGCCTTATCAATATAGGATACAACTGCATAATAATAATAATAATAATAATAATAATAATAATATATGGAGCCCCGCACATGGCATGCAAGGAAAAAAAGTAAATGGTGCGCGCTATTTTTTCCTGCATGTCATTTGCGGGGCTCCGTAGTAATAATAATAATAATAATAATAATATTTATGTAAATATTCAAAATTATCATCGAGCAATCAAAAACGAATGTGGTTGGCTAATCTTTTGCACATTTTTGTCCTTCTGCCAACAGGCGTCACTGTCTCACACATGCTTTTGCGTTTCATTTCTCACGCATGCGCAAGTGAGGAGAAACAGTCATGGCGGCAGCAGAGAAGCCGACGAAAGAAAAGCTTTTATCCACTCTGGATGATATTGAAGTTTTATCCAGGTTTGTCTTCATATATTGTGCACGTTTAGGCGAAGAATAACCATTCGTGTGCTTGTTTCGCTAGTATACAGCAGAATAATAATAAACCGCTCGTTCATTCATGAGATTTCCAGTGATGTCGGCTAACAGTTGCTGGATTAGTTAATGATAGAATAAATAAAGTCCTAGTGTTTCTTGTCCTTTCGAGTTTACTGTTTTCACTCCTAATAATGCACCAATTAGTATTACAGTATTTTATACTATACTACTGTACATACACAGCTCCTCTTTCGTGCTTTTACTTTCTTGTTTGTGTTTCAGAGAGCTGATAGAGATGCTAGCGCTGTCCAGGACACAGAAACTGCCTCAGCCTGGAGAGGACACACAGGTGAAAGTACACACACACACACACTTGTTGTGTTTTCATTTTTTTTATGGGGACATTCCATAGGCGTAATGGTTTTTATACTGTACAAACTGTATATTCTGTCCCCCTACACTACTTCTACCCCTAAACCTACTCATCACAGAAAATGTTCTGTTATTTTAGATTTTCAAAAAAATGATTTATGATTTATAAGCTTGTTTCCTCATGGGGACCAAAAAAATGTCCCCACAAGATCAAAATTTACTAGTATTACTGTACCTGTGGGGACATATATATATATATATATAGGTCCCCATAACGTAGGGAATACCCACCCACACACACAGAGAGAGAGAGACAATTCACTGATAGTTACAGGCTTTAAAATTCTGAAAAGTTCTGGGACAAAGGGGGAAAAAAATGCAATTACATACTGTAAAGTAACTGATATCACATTTGATAAAACATTTAGCATTAGCTATTTAATTAGAGTCGGTATTAAAATGATGAAGTACTATTATGCTTGCTTGACTATTAGATGACGGCGAAGTGCATGCAGTGACTGTATTCTGATGACTCTGTGAACAGATACTGGAGCTGTTAGTGCAGAGAGATAAAGAGTTCCAGGAGCTCATGCAGACGGCGATGGAGCAGGGCAGAGTTCACCAGGAGATGCAGTCGCTGGAGAAGGAAGTTGAGAAGAGAGACAGTGATATCCAGCAGCTCCAGAAACAACTCAAAGAGGCTGAGCATATACTGGTGACTGACATGAGTCGATGCACATTTCTTTTCAGTAACATTCAATTGTTTCAGCACTCTCTGCAAACCAATACTTTATCACTTCATGAACATTTTTAAGCATATATATATATATATAATCCTTTTTATTACTTCTTTTTTATAACTGCCCTTTTGTACGTTAATTAATATTATTCAGTACATATGTGTATTTACACTGTAACAAAGACACCTTAAGTGTATAACCCATGTTATATCTTTGTATATAAAATATGTTTGACTGGAAATAATGTTTTTTTATTATTATTATTATTATTCATCAGGCCACTGCTGTCTATCAAGCCAAAGAGAAACTGAAGTCTATTGAAAAGGCCAGAAAAGGTATTGTTGTGTTACATAAAAGTCATACTGGGTCAAATTGCATTGTTGAGAGAAAAAAAAACACAGATAAGTCACATTATTATTACACTCAGTAATAATAAAAAAAAACATTTACAAACATTATAAACATGTATTTTTGTCCCTCTCACTCCAAAACAAACCATTTAAATTTGATTGTAGTTGGAACAGAACAGGATTTCAAAATATTGTAAATAAATGGTAACACTTTACAATAAGGTTCATTAGTACTTACAAAGCTTTTATTCATCTTTGTTAATGTTAATTTCAACATTTACTAATACATTATTATGTAAATCTTGTTAACATTAGTTAATGCACTGTGAACTAACATGAACAAACAATGAACAACTGTATTTTCATTAACTAACACTAATGAAGATTAGTAAATACAGTAATAAATGTATTGCTCATGATTAGTTCATGTTAGTTAATATATTAACTAATGTTTAACTTATCACCCATTGTAAAAATGTTACCAATGAAATTATAGTGTCATTCCTTATAAGCAACATTTATTATAAACAGCAAACCTAAACAAATTTATTTAAAGCGAAGCTGAAACTACTGACGTTTAGGAAATAACATTTGAATATACAAATTTTCTAGGGCCCATGTACCTCTCTTATTCAGCACACGTGTGCGCTGTGGGCATGTTTATGTGCTTGACATTAATTGCTTTATATAAGTCGCTTTAGAATGCAAGTCGCAGTGTTTCAGATGATGCGAAATGTGACTTATATTCCAGAATATGTGGTATTTATCAGTATCAAATATTTACTCTTTTACTCTAAAATAAAATGTCCTCAATGTTTCTTTTTTTGTTGGTTCTGTTCGTTTTGACTAGGGAGTATCTCTTCAGAGGAGATCATCAAGTACGCTCACAGAATCAGCGCCAGTAATGCAGTGTGTGCTCCTCTGAACTGGGTTCCAGGTAAACAGACTAGTTTCTTCTGCATCATGTTCTTTCATTCTTGTCTTTCCTATCATTCCTTATCTCACTTGATTTACTCCGAAGCATTTTCCAATGACTTGGCTTGTGTTCGATTGTATTTACAAGCTCGTATGATGTGCATGTGTGTAGGTGACCCCCGCAGGCCGTACCCTACTGATCTGGAGATGCGCAGTGGAATGCTGGGTAACATGAGCAACATGTCCACCAATGGAGTGAACGGACACCTGCCTGGAGACGCATTGGCTGCTGGGAGGTTACCAGGCAGGTTCACTCTTCTGTTCAGATGTTTGATTCATCTGTCCTGCTCTTTTCTCTTCTTGGTTGTCATTATCATACAGATATTATGTGTGTAATTTTATAAGTTTTTCTAGCTAATATATATTTCTCTTTTCGCTTTTAGATGTTCTAACCCCACAGTATCCTTGGCAGTCCACTGATGTTTCCATGGGGATTCTGCCTCCTCACCATGGCAACGATTTTGGCCTCGAGCCACCTGGTCATAACAAAGAAAATGAAGATGATGTTGAGGCCATGTCAACAGATTCCTCCAGCAGCAGCAGTGACTCAGACTGAGAGAGAGAGAGTGTGTGTGTGTGTGTGATATGTCCACATTAACTTAAGTTTGTCCACCTGAACAGCCTGAAAGGAAAGTATGTTGTCTGCATAAGTTTATCTTGTCTCTGTGATTGTGGAGATCCGGATGGCAACATATAATGCCTTGAAGGGGACTAAACCTACACAGGTCCTCTCAGCAAAGCCTCATACAGCTGGATATGTTTTACCAATTTTCTTGTTTTTTCTTACTCCAGATGCCTACAGTCATCATTTGTTTGCATAATTTCATTCCACTGGCCTTAAATGTCACCAGTGTGTCGCTTTCATTGTGTTCAGCATGACAGACTCATTTGCATTTTGCATATTTGCAATCTAGTGAAGCGTTAATTTCTGGTTTACAGTTGGAATATAAATAGCGATGTAAATACTCCTGAATTTAAGACTCTGTAAATAAAACTTTTTTTTTTTTTTAAAGATTATGGTTTTGTTATTTATTTATTTTTTACATTGCAAATTTTGTGTACATAGAAGGACTGTGTACTTTTTAAATGGTGAGTTTCATCTCTGGAGCTGAGGTAAGGTATTATAGCAATATGTCTTATTCAAATGACCCTTTGAGTCCAGTTTTCCTATATATATATATATATATATATATATATATATATATATATATATATACACACACACACACATTTCAGCCTTGGGTATCTTCTTATTTATTAATGTGTATATATATATTTTTAAAATGTACTATTGTGACAGCATTAAAAATCTAACCATCAAAATGTCAATTATACTTTGCATACTGAATATCATTTCTTTCTTTCAGAACACTGGCTCAGAAGAAGCCTTATCTATTTATTATGCACATTACCATCAATCTTAGTCTCTCTTCGTTTATCTTTGTGTTTCTCATTCAACATTTCTTTTGTTACTTTGCAGGTGTTTCCTTCAGAAAAGATAGTTTGGACATTTATTTACATTGGTTCATAATAGAAACACAATCTTGAAAAGCTACATAAAGTGCTTGAATAAGCACAAAGCTCATACATTCCGGTAAGTGCTCCTAGAAATACTAGTAAGTTGTTTAAATGTGTATAGCCTACTACCTCTCTTTAATAAAAAAAAAAGTAGTAGTTTAAAACTTCTGAATTGGTTTCTCTTTAAAGCTCTTTAGTCAGTCCTCCTTATTATACTGCACATGGTGATTGGGTTTAACAGCCCCAGTCTCCCAGAGTACTAACCTGAGTACTGAAATCTTACTTTGTCCTCACAGTAAATTTTATCAATATATTTCTGATAGGGCCCAGGTGCAAGTTTTAACATTGTTTTAAAACATCTGTTTTAACATTGACCACCAGATGGCGCATCAACACTAATTGGCCAACACATCATCTTACATGATTTTATATTCCATGAATTAATTCACCTGACAACCAGTCGAACAAACATGTCCTGTGTTACCATAAGATACCAATCACATTTCATTTAATTTTAATTATTTATATAATATGTACAAATTACTGACATTAGTCAAAACAAAGAATCAGACCAAAATCACACATGGCATTTTATTAAAAATGAAATAATTGCTCATATCTTCTGATAGTATTTAATCAATGGCAGATTCAGAGGCGTTAGAAGAGTATCAACTATCCTAATCTTTTCAGATGTTCAGTTCAGATCCAGTATAAAAGCACAGACTGGTAAATTAAAAGAAGTCTACATTCAGTCCATCACCATTTATGTCATTAATATGGTGAGTGAATGTAACACTATTGAAACACTATGTTAATGTGTGCTAATGTTAGGTGAGCGAACGTGTCAGGACATTTTAGAGATTCTTTTGCTTGTAATTTAAAAAATTAGCCGCTAGTTTATTATTTTCCTCTGTGCCTAATTTACCTTCACAAAAGGAAGGGATCAAACCCTTCCAACAGTGCATCCTTCTTCTTTTAGCTCTCGGCAAGCTGTGGCATGAATAGGGAAGGACGAAAGAAGAAGAGCTGGAGGAAAGAATGATTAAGGCTCTCAGAGGTGAACTATAACACACACAGTTGAGCTGTTCATCTGTGTTGCTTCAGCTCACAGATTTTACAAACACAGAATGCTGCAGCCACATGCTCTCGTCTATAAACCTTGCTCAGTTGTAAGGTTATAAAAATATTTTTCGCTTGATCAATTCAACAAACCATAAACAATGCTGACTATTTTCACATCACACTCACATTCAACATTTACTAGGCTTAAAATACAAACACAGGGTACTTACATCATGCAGAGACTGTTTTTCATTCCGCTCTTCGTCCTCTTCATCGTTTAATACTGTATAATGGAAAGCAGATCAAGATCTCTTTAAAATAATTTCTCCAAATCCCAGGATTATGAAACGCATCCCTGTGACACTTGGTCGATGGGTCAGAGACATTCTCACATTTCTAATGAGACGCTGAATGATTAATCTCTCGTTATCATAATCTTACTCATCCAGGGGGAAAAGAAGTAAATTGAGTCTGTTGTGATGTAATGGTTTGTGCTCGTTCTGTGTTCAAGACTGACTAATTCCCAACAGAACGTCTGTACAATATGTTGAAAGACAACAAGCACTATTTTTTTTGTGTGTTTCAGTAAAACATCTCAGCATCTTTAAAACAAGATCAATTTACCTTTGAAGCAAAATGCCCTTTAGGTATTACCACTTGTTTCAGAAAATGTGTCTTGTACACTAAATCTGGGGTCGTAAGACTTTTTAATAGAAATTCATACTTTTATTCAGCATTAAATTGATCAAAAGTGACAGTAAAGACATTTACAAAATATTTATGTTTCAAATAAATGTTCTTTTGAGCTTTCTATTAATCAAAGAATCTTTAAAAAAAAAATCACATTTTCCACTAAAATATTAAGCAGCACAATATTGATAATAATAAAAAAATGTTTCTTGAGCACCAAATCGGCATACAATTTCTGAAGGATCACTTGACACTTAAGCCATCACAGGAATAAACATTTTGAAAATATATTTAAACTGAAAACAGAATTAGCTTTTTTAATTTTACTTCATTTCTGATCAAATAAAAGCAGCACACGAGACTTTAAAAAAGCATTAAAAAGTCTTTTGAATGGTAGTGTATAGAGTTTTGTTTTGTTCCACTGTACCTGACTAAAATGTTTATTTTATCTAACTGTTATTATTTATATGACAAACCAATTGTATTTTTATAATTAATTAGCATTAAAATTATTATTATTAATTATAGATTTAAAATGATCAAATATGAATAAATATTACTTTAATTAAAATGATTTTTCCAACAGAATATACACATATCCACATATTCTGAAATCAAAACTAGCTCAAATAACTGGCTGTAAGTCTTTCAGCACCTAGGCATGTACATCACAACACACTTACACACTTCACGAGGGCACATAATGGCTCAGTAAATCACAACAGGGTGGCTAGCGTCTCTATGGCAATCTCTGACTCATTCAACCACATCACTGTCTTTAGTCCACCAACATGCTCCCATAATGCAACAGGAGGGTAAATAAGGTGCATGATGATCCCTCAGCTTCACTACAGAATCAAGCATTTTATGTTGTATATATGTGTGGGGTCTTTGCACCCTATATTCCTAATCTTCTCACTTTCACATGATTCTACCATATTCTTCTGTAGAATTAACTGTGATGAAAATCTAATCTTGTTCATGTTAAAGAAATTGTTAGGGGTAAAGGACTATTTATATTAAAGACTTGCTCTCATCATTTATTCTAGTTGTGAATGATGATCTACTTTTAGGGTCTCTTTGATGACATAGATGAGCTGGAGCTTGGAGGCATCTCTCTCTCTCTCTCTCTCTCTCTCTCTCTCTCTGTTTCTCTCTCACTCACTCTCTGTCTCTCTCTCTCTCTCTCTCTCTCTCTCTGTCTCTCTCTCTCTGTTTCTCTCTCACTCACTCTCTGTCTCTCTCTCTCTCTCTGTCTCTCTCTCTCTCTGTCTCTCTCTCTCTGTTTGTCTCTCTCTCTCTGTTTCTCTCTCACTCTCTGTCTCTCTCTCTCTCTCTCTCTCTCTCTCGTAAATGTGCTATTCAGTAACCGACTCTCTAAAGACTTTTCACCTGCCTCACTATGTGTTTCTGTCTACTGAACTCTACTCTTTATAGCCATTGTTAGTTCCATCATCAAAGTACTCAATTATGAAATAATTACAGTAAGTAGGCCTATAATTATCATAAATAATTCAAGTAATTTACATGGAGACTCGTTTAGTTTTGTAGTAAAATGATTGTAAGAACATTAAATTATGTAAGGGGTGGAGGTTGTTACATTGTAGCCTATTGTTGTTATTTTTCCATTGTACTATAAAGTTCTATGAAGCCAAATTCCTAAATTATTATGTACATTATCCCACTTATTACACAGCCACTAACCAAACACATAGACATGAACTATTGATATGAATTTATATATAGCCTATTTATACTTTAGCTGTATATATATATATATATATATAAACAGTAATACGTAATAAACTGAAATTATTATTTTTTACTTCAGTTTTAGTTAAGTAGGCTACATCAAATTAAACTAAATTTTTTTATTTTTTAGTATCAGTTAATGTTTGTTTTATTTTAAGTTACGAAACATGTTTTATGGTTTTAGCTATGGTTAGTTTTACTACAATTGATGATAACCGAGACCCAAGATGGCACCAGTTGAATGCGCGCGAGTCCGGAGTTACCATATGCACAGCGCTGCGTTACCATGGACTACAAGCAATATGGAGTATCTGGAAACGTCTAACCGCCGAATGTCGCAATTGGTCAACGAGAATGATAATTCCTGCATTAAGAACATTTAAACATCTACTGGAGGACACTGATACAAGGAAGACGTCAACACTAACGTGAACCTCTGTATTTAACATCCAGTGGCTTCATTTCACCAAAACAACGTCATCCGATCTTACCCTTCGACGTGACAGTCCCACTTTCTAAAAAATAAAAATAAAAAAAGACAGTCCCACTTTCTTCACACAACTTTATCCATCACATCAAAGCTCAAAAGTCCGAATAGTATCCAATTTAAATGTTATTTTTTAACGTGATTAACAAAAACATTTTTGTTCATCCTAGACTGTCCTCATTTGTGAAACTAAAAGTCAATCAATCAAAAACCACAGCCAATCAGAACACAGTATGGGCGGGCTCTAGCGGCGAGCGCAAGGCCCCAGACTTGAGAGCACTCGCAAGAAAATGGATAAGTACATAATCAAATTCACAAATATCACACCATTTAAACATTATTAAATACGTATACTAAAATAATCTTAGTCATAGAATATTGTTTGTTCACGGTTTGAATGTTCTTGCTTCCATTTATTTAATTTCAAAATCTGAGGAGAATTATCCATTGTTGCTTTTACTACGGCTACAAAGCTGGGAACACTAAATGATATTCAAAGTCATGTTTCTCGCTTTTAACATTAAATAAAGCACATAAACATTACCTGAGATTATCATTGCCATACTTTGTGTAACGTAAGTTGTTACCGCCTCGACTGGCCATTGTTGCTGGTAAGGACAACCGTTAATTTAAACTCCTCTGATTGGTTATTATTTTCAACAGAAATCTCTGTGATTGGCTACAATACTCATCGCTGCAAAATCACGATGTTGTTCTTATTTTAGATTCGGAACATAATCATACCCCTGCTGACATCCTTGATCTGGTTCTGTTGATGGAAAATTAACTTCCGGACTGACATCTCTCATCTGGACCTCCAGACTCCTCCAGAAAACTGAAGTCAGCAGATGGCTGGTGTGACTTTCATCACATGTTCTTGGAGACCATGCCATCTCGCCACTGGTGACTGGTCTATAAGGTGAGTTAAACAATTGACACTAAACTCATTTGGATTTGCATTTACTGCCACAGTAATAACTCCTATGTAAACACTGCCTTCAATTTTATATTTTTGGCACTTGAAACTTGAAAAGACCTGAAAACACGACGACTACGGGGGTTTTAGTGAGCAATCAGCTTGGTGACATTAAAGATACATCTTCGTGTCTGTGACAGAATGTTTACCAAGCATGACTGATGATCTGAAATAAGTTGACTCTTAAAAAGAACAGCTGAAAATCAATACACAAATAAAATATTTTGTTTAAATTGTTACTGCCTTTAGTTATTATTTTGGAATAAATTGTAAAAATCCTTAAAAAACTAACTTGATGAGATTGACTTGGTTTTAATAAATAGAACATCAATTACATTGTTAATGTAAAAATACATAAATTTACATTTGATTTATAAAAAAAAATGTCAGTACATTTTTTGCCTCCTCATTTCAGAACACCACAGCACGCCACTGATATATATATATATATATTTTACAATGACTGAACAATAATGGAGAAGTTAATATTGTTGGTTACTGAATTCTTCAAAATGAGATACTAGTAACACGTTACAGCCGTGGACATTCCAAATCATAGCAACCAACGTGTCTCAGCTGAAAAAACGCTGCGTGTTCGCTGAACATATAGTTCTTTAATTGGTGACATTTAGACAGCATTTTAAAATTTTTATGACAACATTTTTATTTTAAAACCTTTATTTGCATATGGCAACACAATACTTCGTTCTACAATCACTGCCAATCAGCTAAGCACTGTGTGCATAGTCAGTAAAAATGTGTTGAAATCATCCATAACAACGAGGTCAACTCCACCCTTTCTCTTAACTTAAGATTTCTCTCTATTCCTTAGTAAAAGTTTGTCTCAGCAGCTTCGTGAATAGGTTTTAAGAGGAAACTCTTACCTAAGAATTTTTACTGCTGTTTTGGAGAACTCTTAGTGGTAAGATAAAATATTTTGTGAATACGACCCCTGATGTTTATGAAGCGCTTGTGAATCCAGAGGAAAGTTTTCGGAAAGGTCCGTTTTACGCGTAAATTACTCAGAATTTAGTCATATTTATGAAAGTTTCATGAATGAGGCCAAAAGTGTGTTATAGTTTACCATTGAATGCTTCATGAATCAAAAATAATGTTTACATGAAGATTGCACTTAATGAATATTTATGTTGCAAGAACATATGCAAGGGCATATTGATGGTAAAGAAATGTCAAGGACTGATTAGCTTAGTCTAGTACTTTTTTATCCCTGTGACTAATCCTGTCCTCAAACGTAGACTTCACAAGTTTAAACGAACAAATAACTGTTTTAACTTGGATCAGATAATACAAGCTGGTATAAGGCAGCTGGAGAAAAGGGTTTAGAAAAATGGATTTACTCCTGTCAGATTTGTGCAGAGGTGTGAGTGTTTGTTTTGTCCGCTGAGAGCATCTATGCCTCTTTTCGCCTGACCTTACAATCTGTCTGAACGTATCACCCCCCCCCCCCCCCCGGTTTACTAAAGGAGAATCTGTCCACTCCGTAATAAAATTTTAAAGAGAGAATGACCATCTCTGCTTTCTCTCCATTTTTGACTCACAATCACAAAGCATGCTTCAAATACCAGAGTTTAATATATTTTTTAAACAAATTAATACTTTTCTCTATCAAAGATGCATTAAACTGATCAAAAATTACTAATGTTCTTCCAAAATAATAAAATAAATGCTGTTCTTTTGAACTTTGTTTATAAAATAATCCAGAAAAAAGGTGGTTTCCATAAAACCATTAAGCCCCAGAACTGTTTTCAACATTGATAAGATTTTTTTCTTGAGCACCAAATAATCACATTGGAATATTTTTCCGAAAGATCATGTGGCACTGAAGACTGGAGCAATGGCTGCTGAAAATTCGGCTTTGCCATCACAGGAATAAATTACATGTAAAAAGATATTACAATAGAAAACTTAAAAATAAATAAATAACATGTTAATAACATTTCACAATATTACTGTTTTTACAGTTTTTTTTTTAATCAAATAAATGCAGCCTTGGTGAGCATAAGAGACGTCTTTTGAAAACATTTGAAAATCCTTCGGACTCCAAACTTTTAAATGGTAGTGTGTATTAGATGATGACACTCGTGTGCAACAATGAATCCTGTTGAAAGTAGTGTACTGCTGTGCTGTGATGGTACATTGAATCCAAAGTGCTTTTATCTATTTATAATCAAAATAATTCTGTCCTCGAAGATATATTACACAAACACTGTCTCAATTTATACAGCATCTCTTTCTTTGAACAATCTAGGGCCATTTATCCTTTAATGAACTCTTATAGACAACCAAGTGAGACGAAGTCCTCATATATTCATCTGTATATAAATGATCTGTCTAGACAAAGCCATGTTGAAATGTTATTTATGTTATTTGAGTGCAAGTGTATGTGTTTATGCATCTTGGAGCAGCAATTGTTGATCATCAAACACTGAATCCCAATCTCCCATTCTCTCTGTCTGCAGCCGTTGTCTTATCCTAATGCTGGCAGAAGTGTTATGCCTCAGTCATGTTTTTGAAGAACAAGTCATTTTGTTCAACAGTGATAACGCTTGGCTCAGTGTGAGATAGCATTAGGGGAAAGAGTGTCTCTCTCTTGCACGCACACACACACACACACACGTCTGTATTGCTATCTTAGTGAGGACATTACATAGAATTCCATTGATTTTACATCAGGTCAGTGATATTTTCTGGCACCTAACCCGACCCCTATTCCTAAACCTTCCCATCACAGAAACATGTGCAAAACCTAAATAAAATAAAAACCTATTTTGGCCAATTTATAAGCCTTTTTATCTAGTGAGGACCAATCACATGTCCTCACAAGTGGGTTGAGAAAGTATTTCACAGTATAAGTGAGGACATTTGGTCCCCACTAGTATAGCCAAAATGAGTACACACACACACACACACATGTTGTGTTTATGTGTTTTGTGGGGACTTTCCATAGGCATAATGGTTTTTATACTGTACAAACTGTACATTCTGCCCCCCCCCCACCCCTAAACTTAACCCTCACAGAAAATGTTCTGCTAGTTTAGATTTTCAAAAAAGATAATTCTGTATGATTTATAAGCTTGTTTCCTAGTGGGGACCAACAAAAGGTCCCCACAATGTCAAGATTTACTGGTTTTACTTACGTTGTGGGGACATTTGGTCCCCACAATGTAAGGAAAACAAGTACACACACACACACACACACACAGTAAACACTAATGCATGCTAGCTCACAGGAAACTGTCCACCGCTCAGTGTCAGGAAATATTAAGATCTAAACCAAGGTCTTTACCCTGTAGGTTTTTGTGTGTGTATCAGTGGTTTCAAGCTGTTTGAAGAAAGATTTGAAGATCACTAGCAGTGCCAGCCATTGTTTTCTTTTATACGCACACAGATATTTCATAAATGACCACAGATAGTGTCTGAACTGATCATTAAATGTACAGAAATATCTCAATGATCGGCGTCTTTCAGACAATACGCCCAGCGTTAAGCTTACTCAATAGGATACGAAGCGTCTGGACAGAAAGAAGGGCTTTTCTCTTGTCCTTTTCTTCTTTTATCTTGACGGATAATTAAATCTGTTCTGTCCTTCCACTATTTTGGTCAATTTATCACGCTGTAGTGAAAGCTTGAAGACAGTGGGTTGTTTTCAAGCTTGTTTTCCCCTTTAGTCAAAATCATGAATGAAAAGGCAAGTGTTCTTATCTGCAGAGAGCAAAGCAGTGGATGAGTCACTTCTATTGCACAGCTAAAAAGAGAGAGATGGCGTTGACCGGTTTATTAAGGGTAACATGATGAAGTCCGTCTCACATGGCCAGAAGAGAAGGAGAGAGGAAATATGAGGAGGGAAAAAAAGCCCTCAAGACAATGAAAAAGACTGAATTCCGCACATTGTCTTCAGATAATGAGGTATATTTTCCTGAGGCAGAGATCATTTTAGGAATTACTGGTCAACATAGAGCAAATAACCAATAAAAGGTTCATCTTTCTGTATTACATTTAGAAACGTGCAGTGTGTGCTGTGTGTGCGTGTAAAGGTCTGGTGTAATGAGGGGACGGTCAACGAAATGGGATCCAGTTGCAAGCTTTATTAAAGACAGTATCGTGATACCAGGCAGGATCAGAAACCAGCAAATGGGAATGTAAGAGGATAAGCAGAGTCGTAATCGTTTAACAGGCAGGTAGATTGAGGCAGGCGCCAGATAAACAACAGTCCATAAATCCAAAGCAGTAAATCCAACGGGACATGCAGAGAGCAATCAGGAAACGGGCAGACAGGCAGAAAACAAGACAGGGAAATCATACATGGTAAATAAACGCTTGTAATGATCACTATAAGCAAATCAAGACTTCGCGACTTTGTGTGTGTGGAGCTTAAATAGTCCGGATGACAGGCTACAGCTGGCTGGGGTGATCAGTGACAGTGCACAGGGCTTCTGCGCAGGTGTGAGTGAGTGTGTGACAGTGGATTGTGGGAAGTGAAGTCCAGTGGTGAGTGAAGAATAGTCAGGGTTGGAGTGCCCTCTTGTGGTTGTTCTGGGCTCTCCAGTTGACAATCCTGACATCTGGACTGACAGCAAGTTTGAACTTCTGTAATAAGAAAAGTATTTTCAGTAACACTTTACAATAAGGTTTCATTAGTTAACATGAGTTAACTACATTCGTTAACATGCAACAATGAACATTACTTCTACAGCATTTCTTGATCTTAGTTTATGTTAATCTTAACATTTACTAATACATTCTTAACCTTCTTGTGCTGTTCTGTCATTTTTGACCCCAAAAAATAATTTTTTACTTCACCGTAAGGGTACGAAACTTATTAAAGGTTTTGGCACATGTTATGTGAAAACAATTAAAAATCATGGACATGATTCGAAAAATGGTCCTAAAAAAATAATCAAACTTATATGTTTTACTTATACGTATTGTTCGCGTATTGTCAATGACCGCTTTGGAAATTAATGGGAGATGAATTTCATCTTTAAATGTTTGGTTATGTGCCCAAACAAAATCTTACTTAAAGATCATTTTTTTGAGATATCAAATCAAATCTGGAGCACAGCTGGTTTAGATTTATGGCTTTTTTAATGAGTTTTAGAGTAAAACATGTTTTTCTTTCATTTTTTATTTACTTTTTTCACTTCAGCAATAATCTGCCAAGTGTCTTCTTTAAAAAGAGACCAAACTTTGTCTCAGTCTGTGTTTCGAAGCATTTAAGATTTAAAAATTGGAAATTTAATTTTCAGGTCAAAAAGTGCTCAACAGACAACACACAAGAATGAACTACACTGGTTACGTAGCACATTTGAGCGTATGGAAGAGGTTTGTTCTTACGTGTTATTCAGGTTAGAATAACCCTTCTTGTTCTATTTTCTTCTACTGGACCAATAATCAGTACGACTACAAATATGTTTTTCTCATGATGTCTTATGTTTTTTTAGTAAGTAAAATGGTCACATTTACCATTCATTGTAAAAAAAAAAAAGAAGAAAAAAAAGGATATTATTCATGAAGTTTACAGGCATTTCTGTAAACTTAATCTTAATTCAAAATATGGGTAAAACCTGTCAGTCAATATGGAAAATTCCTTTACATTAACACAGTACTTTGGGCATTAATGACTTTTACAGACTTTTCAGAGTTTTCAGGCAAAATCCAATTATTTTAAGCAGAATCCACGTAATCGGGAATTTCTCGTGAGAGCCTGATATCCATGTTTTCAAATAGTGTTACAGTCGACACTTACTGTTACAATTTACATCCTGGTGGGCTAGGTTACAACAGCACCCTATACATTATCTTTCATGGTTTAGGCTTAAGTGGTATATTTCAGATCAACATTAATTTGTAGCAGACAAATGTGGGAACATTATATCAAAGTTTGACATAAGTAGCACAAAAAACACAGATATAGACATTAGAGCAAAAAGTGCTACGAGCATTCCCGATCTCAACTATACTTCTCCTAAGTGTAATCCAACCTGATATGTGTTAAAAACCTGGAGGCGTGTTCCTGGAAAACTGTATGGGTAGTAGAAATACACACACACGCTCACTTTGGCATAGCCTCTCACAGGTCACTGGATCCTGCTCAGCGTTAAACTGGCTTGATCTTGAACACTGGCTTCTAATTGCAGTGCCCTCCACAAGACCACAACTCATTTATCTCTCTATTGAAATAGACAGTTCCTCATTAGGTGAAGCAGCAATTAATATTCATACATTTTTACAGCTCTTTTACAAGCACTTTAATGATGTTGTAGTTGGTAAACTTTAGAGCCAAATTGAAATATTTAGTTGGAGAGATGGGAATTATTTTTGATAAGATTATTAGGTAATGGACAATTAAGACGTCAGCTTAAATTTAAGAGGTCTTTTATCTCTGCAAGTTATCAGTTACAGCTTATTTATATCTGCCCCCAATTTCTTAACAAGCTTTTTGCCTGTTAAACATCTTTGAACATTTTCTTTTCATGGAACATAAAATTTTCACATCCCTTGCAGCAATAAATAAACAGACTAGATTAGACTTTGGGCATTGTCCCTTATCCTGTTATAGTGTTCAGTTGTCTGTCTTGGATATTGCCTCCAGTCTTGTCACTTGTGAAGTCTGTGCTGTGTCTAGCTAAAATGTGTGTTTTTTGAACGCTCTAATAAAATGTTTTTCACGTTTTTAGAAAAAAATGTGAAATTTTAATAAACCTCGATAATTATTCTGCTCATAAATAATGGAAAAGCCAAAGACCATTTTAGTTTAAAATGGCTATAAATGTGTAGATTCTCATTTATGTCACTCTGGCTTGGTTTTGACATCAGCATTTCTCCATTTAAAACTTAGTTTCAGCTTCAGCATGCAGTAATAAATGACAGTTAGCACACTGTATTTGTGCTGTTCTGTTCAGATTTGAATCCTCTGATGTACTTCAAGCCTCATTACACACATCTCTTTCTAAACAGCAAAACCTCCAAGCTACGGTTTTAAAGCTGCGATTCAAAAGGTTTGTGCTGATTCTGGAAGAGTTCTAAAATTGCAATGATAAATCAAATCTATCCTGAACTATGTCTCAGTAAAAATCCTGCTGTTTGAGGGTCCTCCTGGATTGACCCGTTAAATGTACCGAGGCAAGAATATTGTCATATTGCTGCTGCAGAAGTTAAAAATTAAATTTTTAGGAAGTTTTAAATTATATTTAAGCATTTTGGCCTGCATATTTTCCTTTTCCCAAAAGTATCGTTATCTGAGTACCTAAAAATGTTCATAAATGAATTAGCCCATTACGTGAACAGGAACAGACTACAGACTATAGGAATAGACTATTAAACTTTTCTTTTTGCTTTCAGAAATGAAGATAAACAAAATAAAAGCTATTAATTCATTTTGGTCAGTGTACACTATAATGAAACATTCATAAAGTTAATAAAATTATAAGCTTAAGTAAAAAAAAAATGTTAGTCCCTCTGCAGTCTGAGCTTGTCGTGTAATAAATCTTAATTAAGATGACAGTAAGATAAACCTTTGTGGCAGTCACATATTGCATAGTGGAAGTAGCAATTATCCAGTGCTTACACCTCAAACCAGATGATCTACGAATATTACATTGCAGTCTGCAGTGTGCCCCTAAATTTCTGACCAAAGGAGAACCACTGTTGGCTGTGGTAACTTTTCTGAAGCACTGTCTTAGCAATTATTTATTTTACTATATTGAGTAATGTTTAATAACTTAATTTGAACTTAGCTTCCAACAGTGCACTTCATGCTCACTTAACGAGCAACCATTTTGAAATTTTTTTAAAATAAAGCACATTGTTATTTAAGATGATCTTAGGAGCGTAAGTGGCCATGATATCAGGGAACCCAGAATACAATTTTTGTTGTACAGTGTCATTCATTTCTAGTTTCCTGCTCACAATTGAATGAGTTCAAATTCCTCTTTTCATTCCGACACAAACGGTTCACATAAGAAAATGAATGGCTGCAGATTTATAGATTTTAACTACTTGTTTATTCCTCTGCTGCCTTCTCTTTTCTTTCATTCCCTCCTTTTTCTTGCAACCATTTGCTTTTTCTATTAATTTATGTTTAGAATTTGTTTTGCTTCAATTCACGTATACTATGGTCTTTTTGTTTACCTTCAGTTTATTGTTTCCTGAATTTCCTTTTGTTGCTTTGTTATTTTCACATCCAGTGGCTTTCTCTCCCATGCATTTCACCATGGCTACTATGATTCTAATGCTTCTATTTTATTGTCAGAGATTTCACCGCAAGAAAGAGGTGGTCAAGTCAAGCCACCTTTTATAGCGTTTTTTTACAATTCAGATCGTTATGAAGCAGATTCACAGTGATCAACAGGAGATAATGATCAATGATGCAGACACAATTCAGTTGTGTTGTAAAGCAGCTCTAAAAAGACAGTAGTGTTCAGCTGAAGTCAGTTCAGTGTAGATTCAGTATTAAGTAATAATAATATTCTGCAATTTTATTGATTTGACTACTGATACAATTGTATGAGAACTGAACTGAGCTGGATGATGACATCACTGTTTTCTACAGAGCATTATTCAGTGCATGAGTAAATTATGAATGATTCATTCTTAACCTGTTTGACCAATTAAAGTGTTTCATTTGCAGATTTTTCATAGGTAGTTCTTATTCTTAACAGCTAATAGAAAACACACATGACATGACTGCTGAAATATTATCAGGGGAATTGATTATTGGTAAATGTGTCTCCATTGTCAGACAAGGATTTATTAGTAGCCTAATATTGTAAAGGGGCACAGCTGTATTTCTCTGGGACTCGTGCCCCAGTAAAAAGGGTCTAGCGAAGCCCCTGGATACATGGCATTAAAAGCATTGCTCTTCCCTGGTCTTGGGGGAAAAAGTTCTCTGAAAAGTTTGGCAACACAGAGGTAAAATCGACTATGGTGTCTCGGCACAATAGCAATGGTCAGAGGATGGTCGAACTGTGGTAACCATTGTAAAGGTCTTACCCACTGAGACACCATCACCTGTGAGTCACCCAGATGATCCATTTTACAGGAGGAAATGAAAAATGATAACCTCATACTTCAAGGAAAGGTCATTGTGGACCCTATTTTGGAACTACTTTCATTCCTTCTCCACCAACCAATTTCTTAGAGGGATTACTGAACGCTGTGGGACACACACACACACACACACACACCCAATTACCAACACTTAACACATTCTCTAAGCCAAACATTCTCTAATACTCACTTTCATGCTCCATCTGCCTTTAGCTCTTTCACACACATGCTAATCGTCATCAGTGACCTATTTTCAAATACTTTCAATCTCTGAACCTTTGAGACGACATATTAATACAAAAAAAACATCTCTCAGCATTTTTTTTCCCCCCTCTGCATGGAGAATAAAGTTTATTGCCTAGTTGCATAAAGCACCTTCAGCGCTTCCAGGTTCTACTCATTATTGACCGGGTCCTGTGTCAGCATCACATGCATGCGTCGTGCTGCTCATGTCAATGGCGTCGACCAATACTGTGTTCTGATGTAGAACCTGGAAGCATTGAACGTAAGCAGCATAAGATAATGTCACAGAAGAGAAGATATTGTTGAATAAAGTCTTTATTTTTGTTTTGTTTTCGCACAGTATTCTTGTCGCTTCATAAAATTAAGGTTAAACCACTGCAGTCACATGGACTATTTAAATGATGTCTTTAGTACCTTTCTGAACTTGAAAGTGGTGGTTAAAATGTTGTCTATGGAAGAGTCAGACAGCTCTCGGATTTCATCAAAATATCTTCATTTGTGTTCTGAAAATGAATGAAGGTTTTATGAGTTTGGAATGAAATGAGGGTGAGTTAATGACAGAATTTTCATTTTTGGGTGAACTAAGCCTTTAAAGTTGTTTCAGAAAAGGGTTTCTTTAAGTGAAACAAAAACCCTTAAATTTCTAAAATTTCCCTTAAGCCTCTATTTTTCATTCAAGTAATCCCTTAAAATGCTAAGTGTTCCATAAAGCCTTTTATTTTTAACTGTATTTATAACAAGGTTTGGAAAGCTTCAACTTAAGTTTAACATGAAGCGAGTAGGTTTAATCCAAGTCTTCGAGACACGATCAGCCGCTTTACATGATAAACAAACTTTAATTTAGCCGTTGATTCACAAATAAATATTAATCAAATTACATACATATTACTCACCCTCAAGATTCTCAAATGCTGTAAAAATGTTGTTCATTGTTAGTTCCTGATACCTAATGCATTAACTAATGCTAAAAAAAAAAAATTATTATTACAAGAGTTACTACTATGTTTTTTTTTTTAGAATTATTAAAATATATATTTATTCTAACATTGACAGTCAATAGACATTTCGTTCGATTGGTAAAAATGATTGACATTTCATCTCCTTGACCATTGTTTCCTTATCTTTTCTCACTATCTTTTCTCCAAATAATGAGCAAGAAAACACACGCTCTGGTTAGCGTAGGAGCTTTAGCAGGTTTCAGGTAGTCCGTGTCTTCTCTGTCCTCTCTCGATGGTGTGCGTGAGTTAGAATAATGAATGTCATCCTGGAAAATAACCTTTGCAAGATAATTTAGAAGCCAAATGTTGTAGCTGACATTTGTACAGAATGGGGATCCTGCCAAAATTATAATACAAGTAGGGAAAATGAGGGCAATTTTCATGTAATGAAATCTTTGTGTGTGGCTTGCATGTGTGTCAGGAACAATATAGAGTGCTATACAAAAACAGGTAGTAGAAGCATAAGAGTGATTCATAACCTGGGTAAAAGCTTTTTTAGTTCTTCTCTTCTTTTGAATTTGATGGCCAGATCCTGTTCCTGCTTAGTAGGTTTTTCAGCCAGCAGTGAAAGAGAAATGTCAAAAAATAAATTGATGTGACAAAGAGATGTCTTAGCATTTTCTACTTCAGTTGCTTGAGATCGGGAGCTCTAATGTGCTCTGATCTACAGTGAATATCCTGAATATTGGCAAGAGGATGTCCACTATGACCCTCCATTTAATTTCATCTGATTTTAACAGTGCATTCAACACTGGAGGGAAGGAAAGGATAATTATGACAGAGTTTCCCCTCTGCAGATTCACTCAGTGTATTTTAGTTTTTCACTCAAGCAAAAACACATACTCTACAGCACAAACAACTGGTTCATTAGTCTATGGTTTGTGTTTACAAAAGTTAATATATATATATATATATATATATATATATATATATATAATTTAAAATATTCTAAATTATTGAAAAAAAAAAACTGTTCAAACATCATCTGTGTATGATTATTTGCTCAGTTCTTTCACTGTACAGATGGAGGGACATTGGAAGCTTGATTCAGATTAAGGGATCAGTAAACATGCAAGCAAACAACTTATTTCTGAGGCATGGACCAAAAAACAATGTTATTAATTGTCAGGTAAAACTTAATTTTAGAGTCCAATTCTGACTATTAATTAGTTGCTTATTAGCATGCATATTAATAGAATATTGTCTGTTTATTAGTATTTATAAAGCACATAATAATGCATTAATCTGCATGACCATATTCTACATCCCTTAATCCAACCCAATACCTAAACTACCTTACTAACTATTAATAAACAGTAATTAAGAGTTTATTGAGGTAAAAGTCATAGTTAATAGTTAGTTAATAGTGAGAATTGTACCTTAAACTAAAGTGTGACCAATTGTTGTAATTTGGGTTTTATTGGCATTTTACAGTTCTTTTTGTCTTCTTGTCGAAGTAAATTGTAAGTGGACCTAAATGCTTATTCAGCTCTGTTCAATTCAAACTATGTATTTCTTCATAAGATATATAATGTAAGTTGTCATAATGTCTGATAAGCCTCAGACAAATACCTTGTTAAAGATTTGGGTGAAAATTTGAGTTCTAACCAAGTTAAACCAATAATTTATCTTGGCCTTCTCACGTACCATACAGCCTCAGAAGTCTTGGAATATAGCACTCAAGTCATATAGACTAGGGGTGTGCACGAGTAGTCGAATATTTGATCTGTAATCATTATTCGGAGAAAAAAATACTATTCGATTTGTACTACATTGCTTTGCTTGCAGTAAAAGTAGTGAATCCATGATAAATCCCAAGCACGCAAACTAAAGTTTACAGTTATAATTAAATGCACTGGGTGGCACTGTGGATTGTATTAATAAGTTGATTGCTTTTGATCACATAATTTCATCGTCTACCTCTTGAAGTTTGGAATTACTTAAATAAAATTAAGATTACTAAGTGATATTACACAGTGGAATTACTTTTAATCAAATGCATTAATGAAACTAAGTTATCATAATATCACCACCTCAGTGAGAAGTCACATGAAATCCAAGTCAAATGAGAAAAGAGCTGTCCATCACTGCAGTTACAACTGCAGGTAAGAGCAGCTGTAAAACGATTGAGCCGAGATGAATCCTTATCAGATCGCAAAATGATCGCGACACATATACTTCCTTTAAAGGTGCAGTAGGTGTTCTGGGAAAATGCTAACTTTAGCCTGCTAGCATTGAATGTGTATGTCCCACCCTCCCTGAAAATCACTGTCCAAAGCCACGCCTACAAAACACGTGAACACGCACAGAGTTAACGTTATTGGATTGCATCATTCTCTGGTGCTGTACAGTGAATAACAGCACTACAATAACAAATGTAAACAACTTTTAAAAAACGAATTAGATGCAGCAAACGGATATGCTGGACATTTTTAATGTGACGGAAAACTAGCAGCATTGATCATTAAGCGTTACACAAACTGCATGTGTTACATTATGCGTTACTATCAAAACACATCGAAAATCGAATCATACCTACATGTCCAAAAGAAATACTGCAACCATGACATCATCTTTCCCTTTGACTCTCACGCTTGTCTCCATCGTGGAAAAGCAACGCTGATATTCAGGGTTTTAGCTCTTTTATGATCCAGCCTTTTTTCCCCATTGTAGCCCGTTCTGAGACTGTCTTTATTTTGGTCGATACTGTTCCAGTGTTGTCGGATCAGAAGGAAAGTAGGTTGTTGCTGTTGGCCTGTCATTCTTAGGCTGACTATGCACAGCGCACAAGAAATGCGCCGATGACGTACATGTCTTCTTGAACAGGCTGCACAGTGGTATTCAAACAAACGATCGGACCGAACGCAATGATTGATCAAACATTTTATGGTCCTACACCTTCCACAGTTGGTATATATTTTAAAAATATGTTCAGAACCGCTTACCATAATTATTGCTATCAGGATATGAGGAGACTTTCAACTAACATAACAAAAAATGTTTCTGAAGAGAATCTCCTATTGCACCTTTAAGTTTTATTGAGGGAGACAGGTTTAATAACAGAAAAAGCAAAGTGCTGTTAGAAATTTTGCTTAGCACACCGTTATTTTTTGTCTCTGCAACCTCTGTCAGTGGAGCGCATTTTCTCCCCCGAGCATATGGATATTATTGATTTTCTCTACATGAACACGTGAAACAATATAAACACGAAAATCATTTGCTTACTAGAGTGTATATGTACATTCAGTATGATATTGACGCAGATCTGCTTTATTAGCGTTTTTTATGTTTGCTCTTCTTGATCTTAAATGCTTTTGTTCTTTATATTTTTTTATTTAAACATATTGTTTAATGTTTTCAATTGAAAGAAAACCTTAAGATATAGCGTAAGCTTGTTGTGTATATTGCCTAATTGTTAGCTTGTTAAGAAACAATGACAAAACTTGAAAAAAAACTTGTTTCCTTGTTAAACGCCATTTCGAATATTTGAATATTTGTTATTTATGAGCCCAAATATTTTAATACAATATTATTGAAAAATTCCCATCCCTAATATAGACTATTTTTATGGTGCTTTTTGACACCCACTTTCAGAGAGCAGTGTGAACATTCTTCAAAATATCATTTTTCAAAATATCCACCTTTTCTGGTCCACAGAAAAAGGAAGAGGGTACAGGTTTGGAACCACCCAGGTGAAAAAAAGTACACTAATATACATGGACTTAAATTGCTCTATTTTCACATACTAATTTTGTGCTTACTATACTAAAAGTTCTTCTTTAGTACTTCTTTAGATATCTAAGTGTACTCAACTCATGACATATTGAGAAAGCAAGTGAGAATGAAAATAAATAAAGTGCGTTTTAAAGTGTGTGTGGAGGATGGGTGAAAATCCATTTTTGGGAAACAAAGGACAAATCCCTGGTGAGTTTTTCAACAAGACTTTATAATGTTGAGATACAACATATCACAGGATGGCATATTCTGTGTGGCCTGCATACTTTTCTCCTCTGGCGACATGATTCACGAAGCATCTATCCACTCAAGCACATCTGAGTGCTCGGTTACGTGCATCACGTTTTCTTAGTGTGTGTACAGGAAAGATGCAGTAAATTTGTACAGCATTAGATCTAAGCAATAATTGATTTAATTGCTATTTGCGGACAGCAAAATATACCTCTTAGAGGTCATACAGATGAACTCATCAATTTTGAATACAAAACTAAATAACTGAGTTGTGTGGGAAACCGATTCAGAACACTATTCTTGAGAAATGCAAACGAGCCCAGTGGTTCTCTCTGCTGTCAGATGAAACAGCTGACTCCGGAAATTCAGAACAAATCTTGTTACCAGTCCTGCTGTGTTGTGACTCTGGAATTTTTTCCTTTATTTTATTTCTATAGCACAATTTAATACAACTATTGTTGCCAAATGTGCTGTTCAAAGATAAGTAGGTTACATAAAACAATAATATCAGAGAAAAACACAGGAAAACATAACTCAACACCCAGAGAGATTAAAAGCCTGAGTTAATAGATACGTTTTTAACAATGATTTAAAACACTAGAGATAATCTAATATTCACACAACAAATAATAACAAATAAATCCACAATTTCGGAGCAGCAACCGAGAAGGAGCGATCCCTTAAGTTTTAATCTAGATCTGAGAATTGTTAAAAGTTGCTGATCAGAAGACCTCAAGGATCTAGCAGATGTGTGACGCTTCACTAAAGCATCAAGATATGTCAAACCATTTAAGGACTTAAAAACAAACACTAAATGTTTATATTCTATACGGAAACGAACCGGCAACCATTGGAGGGAAAACAGAATTGGTGTAATGTGCTAGAGGACTTTTTATTCCTGGGAAAGCTAGAAGAATTTAAATTTCAACCTAGCAATATGGTGGGACAGCGATATGATGGGTCTAAGTGGCAAGGTGCGAGGTCTTCAAGCCCAAATTAAACTGCTGTATACAGCTGTTGCATTGCAGAAACCATTTATTTGGCAAAAGTGCACTCACCGTGTATCCCTTTGGTTCGAAATGCACTATATTCTGTAAAAGACATTGTGTCTTTCATAACAGGTTCACCAAAACGGCTGCAAAACCTTTTAAGTGACAGCAGCACGAATCAGCGTTCACAACAGTTTACAGATACATGCTAGACTTAGCACGGGGTCAGTCCTAACTCTGTGTGTACCTTGATATAAATTTCAGCAGGCGCCCCTGTTTGGAACGACCTAAGTATGAGTAAATGATGTTATTTATACCAATTATTATTTATACAAAATGTTATTTTTGAGGTTCTTTTAAGAACTGCAGGCCGACCACCACTGTTTTGAACTCTCTGTGTTGTTGTAGCTTATTGGTTGTGGACTGGAGAGTCAGTGCTTTGTCCTTTTACAAGACATCTAAACCTGCTTAGCCCAGAGAGACTGCCTCTGTGATTAGTGTACTGAAAAGGCTTTATATAAAATGAAAAATGACAAATTATAATAATAACAGCATGCTGTTACTTTGCTGTCGAATACTGGTCAGGAAATCGTGTAAATGGCTGAATAATAACAGCATGCTGTTACTTTGCTGTCGAATACGCAGGTCAGGAAATCGTGTAAATGGCTCACTAACAATGCACTCGTCCATAATTGTTGTCAGATTGTTAACGCATTAGTCAGCAATTGAATGCACAGTAATAAGGATAAAATTACAGATACTCTTTCTGAAATAAGGAGTTTTAACTGCAATGACTCCGCACGTGTATAGTTTGTGCTATCAGACATTTTTCACTGTTGTAAACAAATCATGTGCCCAGCTAAATAGCAGTCACTTACATTTTTTCAATAAATAAAGCAGAAAGGCTTCCAAAAAGAATTATGTGCGGTTGAGTAATGATGGCCATTCAGTTCACATTACAATTTACATGTATTGATTTAGCAAACCCTTTTATCCAAAGTGACATGAGTGGACTGCAACATAAGCTAGACCTGTTCTCCTGCATTTTAAAAGCTCAAAATCTTTCAAATGTGTTTTCTGAAAGGCTGGAATGAGTTTAGTGGGATGAAGAAATCTCCCGCTTACATTAACGACTACCAAGCTAAGCCTGGCATTCACTCACTTTTTTTACAATCACTTTTTTTTTTTTAACAAAAACAGAGATTACCTTCAGTCAAGCAGAGCTATTATATAAGGAGAGCATGTACATAGCACTTCTTGGCAGATTTGTATGTTTCCAAATGAAAACTGATGTGTACCTACCAACAAACAGTTCTCAGGTTATATTCATCCCTGCAGGAAAACCTCACGTTTCATCAAGGATAAATTCAGAGCTGCGAAAAAGCAACAATGATTAGAGTATTCCTGCATTGCTTCATGAGGCCTTTTTATAGATTGACACACTTCCAAGCATCCTCCGTTTACTGCAGTCAACCGTCAAAGAAAATGAATAATTCATGAAAGCGACTGTATCGGTAGAAATTCGTGTGAAGCCAAAAGCTCTTGTCAAAGTCTTTCCTCAGCAATCCTCTTGTAGAATATCCAATGAGGAATCATTACCGTCAATGGTTAGTCATTGCTGACCTTGTCTGATGAGGTCTGGCTCCACATTTGCATTTGGTAGGTTAATGTGTGTCGTTTTTATTAGCGAGAGATTCACATGGGATCTGGAAATCTCCTTAGCGTCAGCTCTCTAGATCTATTTTTAATGTTATTTTCTGTTTGTTAACTTCGCATTTACTTTCATTTAAAAACCAACTTAAACTCATTTATATCCATGATATCATACTTGGAAGTATGTAGTGACTATGCAGTGAGTATTGTTTTGTCTTCTTCCCCTGCATGAAAATGAACAAAAGAACAGATACATGTCAACAGGTTGTGGATCTGGGGTCATTTGGATGACTTGTTTGATGGATGTGTTTATCGCCCTGCAGGGTCAGCAGTGTCTCACCCTCTGGAGTAGTTTGCTTTTATAGGAGGGTTTTTGCTTAGCTGGAGAATATTTCAAAGACGACTCACAGCTATGCTTAAAATAGAGCTCACCGAATCAATAGGTTTAAACTAGAATAAATAGATTGTTGGTTTTCAATTCTCACATGTCATAAAAATTGACAGATGTGTACTGCTGTCCTCTGTGAATATTCCGTTCTTGAGACTTAGTGCTGAAGGACATTATTGCATAACACGTTTCAAGAGGTGACTCACCATTTTTCTGTTTTGCGTTTTCTCCAGTTTTTGACCTGGGGTTAGTGCATTAGCAAAGGAGGAAAATACAGTACGAGCCAGTCCCATTTGAAAGGATAGAGACTCTTTTCTGTTGTGTTGAATAAAGCGGGGCTCACGTTGTACGATTCTGGCCACGATTTGGCCTTCTGAGACAAATATTTAGAACCCTTAAAACGTCCTCTGTTTCTGGACCAAAATCTGAAGTCTTTGATCGCTAGTTTGGCATATTCGCCGACAGCTGATTAATGACCGTTGTGATCAAATTTGGAAGTTTTGAAGTGCAATCCTGCTGTGTGACTTCGACAACAACCGTCAAATAAAGAACAAAAGGAGCACCTAACCTGACGACGCAATTAGTGAGACAACAGCAAGCCACCACTTGCTTCACACACACACACACACACACACACACACACACACAAGAAAAACCATTATCAAAATTAATGGTAGTGATTTCTCTCATGCATGTAAGTGCAGCTCACAGTCACTGAATGTGTCACAAATTGATGATGTAAAACTCTGGATGAGTCTTCCTGTGTGTGTCCGTTTTCAACGCATCTTGACTGCCGTACAGTCTGACATTTAATGACAACTGAGATCCCACAGTGTGACATGGCTTACAGCGGGAATCACGTTCGTACAGTCTGACAAGCAACAGTCGTAAAGGACTGTTATAAATCGCTCATACAAGTGTAAGTGCTTCTGTATTATTTGTGTAATTTGAGCTTAAAACATAAATAATTACCATTTGTATTGATACTTAATAGGTGTGTTGGGAGTTTAATATTAAAAATTAAATCTATTTTTATGTATTAAATATATGATAAAAAGATTGAATTTAGGCTTTTAATCGCATATGAACAGTCATCGACTCACACATCAGTTGTGGTAAACGGAAACTCAAGGATGTTTGAAGATCTTCATTTGTGTTCCATAGATGAATGAAAGTCTTCCGGGTTTGGAACGACATGGCGGTGAGTGATTAATGACAGAACGTTCATTTTTGGGTGAACTAATCTTTAAGGTTATATATACTCACACAAATTTTGTGTATACACTAAGGTTGGGGTTTGTAAGATTTATTATTGTTTTTGAAAGATGTCTCTCATGCTCACCAAGTCTGCATTTATTTGATCAAAAAGTAGTAACAGTAATATTGTGAAATATTGTAATTTCCAATTTAATATATTTTAAAATGTAATTTATTCATGTCTTGGCAAAAAAGCCATTATTCCATTTATTTAGTGCTGTCAATCGATTAAAAATGAATTGCCCCTAACATTAAAGGTTTTATCATTTTTATATGGTAATTATTTCACATTGAATTTCCAAAATAATGTAGAAACAATGTAAAGACAGTATATTTTAAATATTTTTTCAGTTTCATCTTTTTACTAAGATCTATGAATGAAGGCCAGTATCATCACTGCTACCAATACTGATACTGATGTCAATATTAAATGGATTTATTTAATTTTTTCCATTAATTATAGTCATTCAACATTTTTTTTTTTTTTTTTTACGTTTAATCGGCTTTAAAAAAAAAACAAAATTTTTTTATTTAAGTGAACCTAAAACAATCTTCACATAAAACCATTGTAATAAATGTCACATTTAGCTGTGCCTAATATATCAGATTTGTTTTTTCTACTGGCCTTGGCAGGCCGATTCAAATTTTTACCTGCCATGCTAAAATGCACAAAAAGTTATTGTTTTCATTGTTTTTGATCTGTGTAACCCTGAAAACAGTGCTTTAAAAATTTCTGGTAGATCTAACAGGTAAATAAAACAGATGAGTAATCAAACACTGGACATTCTTCGCTGCATATATTGTAAATTGAATATAGATTAATCCTTCTTAAAGTTACAAAAGTTATTCAGTCAAGAGCAGTGCTTGATTTTCTATTTGTCTTTTGTTCTTTGATGAACATTAATGACAGACAGCAGTGAGTTTAATAGCACTTGAATGAATTAGTGGTTTAATGTAGGGCTGTGTATCACGAAGAATCTGGCGATGACATATTGCGATACTGTAAGAAATGTGATATGTGATGTGTTTTTTTTTTGGAAAGAATCACACCACCATGTGCATAAAACGAAAAAATGTATTTAATTTAATCAAGACAGTACCATATGCATTTATATCACTAATTACTGTTTTGTGTAATCTAAGTAAAGGGAAAATAGTAAAGTGACTGCAGGATTCTTTAGGTGTATATATTTTAAAGGCTCACAGAATATCAGTTTTTAATTTCTAAAGTATTTAACAACAGAAAGTGTATTCTATGACTGCATGACTGTTTTTTTTTGTTGTTGTTGTTTTTTAATTTATTACTGTAAGACTGATGTCAGACTGTCTGGACCAAGAGAGGGCTACTCTTTGAGAAAACAAAGGAAATTTGAACTGTCTCTTGCAAAATTATAGTCGATCACACCTCAGTATTGTCTTAATCTACATTTCCTTTCCTCTTCCCAATCTCTTCTCTCTAGAAAACCTGAAATTCACCCAAAATCTGTATGGTTTAATATGAACAATTGTCACACAATGCTATACATATTTCATATCATTTGAAAACTTTACCTGCTTATCGTAAACCTTCATTGGACCGTTTGAGCGGGCCTTACAATACTGTAAAGCTGCTTGCTTTAAAGCAGTCTACTTTTGCTGCCACTGCTGTCATTTTTGTTGTGTGTTTATTTTGTTATTGAGAGAAAAGTGTGCAGTGCATATTACATATTCTATCAAAACGCCACTCTCAGCAGTGGAGATGGCATCGGGATGTTAAGTGAGCTCTCAGATTCAACGTGTTTCCCGAGTATTGCTTTTTAACATGGCCTATTTTGCAAACAACATGACTCTTGTTGATCTACTTAGTGGTTTCTTTATAGTTGAGGCCAAAATGAGTCAACACTTCATCTCTGCACACCATGGCAGGAGCCGGAATAATCCTATCATCTTGTGATCTGTGTTTGCTAATGCTAACGATAGCTAGCCTTGCGCTTCTCTCTACGTCATTTTACATTCTGAGATAACACTGCCATCTAGCGGTTGGGTTTAAACCGAAAACAAAGCTACGAATCTTGGATGTAATCAAATAAATAAATGAATATCAATATTGTGATATTCACATGTATCAATATTTTCTTACATCCTTAGTTTAATGGTTTAATAGCACTTGATGACAGAAAATATTAATATAAAAATTACGCAGTGTCTCGTTCCCTCTTCAGGTAACCGAGGTTACAGTTGTTACCTGGGGGTTCCCGTTAAAGGAACTCACGCTGCATCAAGAATTGACGCTATGGGAACGTCTATATCAACTCCACTATAGTGACCAGTGCCTCTCTCGTGTGAAATAAGGCAAGCACAACTAGGACAGCAGCACCTGGGGTGAAGCCCAAAAAACTAGGTTGTAAACCAGCTGAATGTAAGCGGAAAGGACCAGCCTGCCACATCACACCCCTCTTGTGAGGTACCCCTAGTAAGAGTCCGAAACCTCCAATGGGTTCCATGGGTTCCTCCAATGAGCACATGGGTTCTTCCCAAAGACACCACCCAAATGTTTGTGGTAAGCCAGTAAGGCTGCCATGTAAACCTTTAGAGTGGAAGATAATAACTCTGCCGGGAATCGATCCTGCAGAACTTCTAGCACTGTAGCAAATCAGCAGTTAACTGGATTTATCTGATGATTTTCGCTGGTTTCCTCGTGCAGAAATCTCTGGAGTTAAGATATTGATGATCTCAACAACCTCAATTGAGAGGCCTGCGTTTTTGAGTCTATGCTCCCTAACCCAGGGAACAACTGAACTAGAGCCCACTGTGGACCACTGCGCCCCTGAAGCACACAAGGTGGCAGGGTTGGCAGAACGACCCCCTAAGGGCACTGAAGGGAAATAGGCACCATGTAATGAGGTGTTGACCACTTCCCCATGGAGGGGACTGCCCTCCCGCAGCCTTCTTGGAGGTAATGACGGTCCTCAGAACCGTTTTACCCTAGAAGATTTTGTAAGAGTACCAGGCTCTCGAGACTGGTCTCCGGCACAACTCGAGGAGCCAGTTCAGTGCCCTGAAGCGGATGACTGGCAGGATGACCATGCTTGAACCCATAATCATAGCTCGTAATAGTTTGCAAGCAATCATCGGGACAAGAGAGAAAGGGAAACTCCCGTCTGCTCCGTTCCCTCTGAATATAAATATATATATAGTGGACACGTAATCTACACGCTGCGTTGGCAAATGTGAGAATGCGCCACCGGTCTATGCCATTGGACTGATTTCACACGTGCTTCATGACGCAATCACACAGAGATTTCCCATAGCATCAATTCTCGTCACAGCGCGAGTTCCCTCGCAAGGGAAAATGTTTTGTTTTTGTCATTTTTACATATTTTTTTAAATATATTTTTAATATCTTTTTAGTTTTTATTAATTTTTATGTCAGTTTTAGGTATTTTAGTACATCAATTTAAGCTAAATGAAAATGAGAAATGTTGCCTTGACAACTAGCTGAAATAAAATATGTTTACGGTTTTTATATCTTATTTTATTTTATTTCAGTTAATGTTTATTTTATTTAAAGCAACAAAAATGTTTTTATTGTTTCAGTTTCAGTTAACTATAATAACCCTGTTGCCTTCAAAATCAACTCAAAAATCTTAAATTTAAATGATTACGATTAAGTTTAAATGAAATGGGTATGATTCCTCTGCTCTTGGTATTGCATTCATCTTACCTTACTTAGATGGGAGAAGAAACTAACAAAAAAGGCTGCATCCTTCTGGGGACCTGCAGAAGATCATTTTGTGATGTGAAGCTCTGCAGGTGAAGGAGCTCAAAGGGAAAGAGAAGGAGGCAGGGGGTTGAGTTAGTGTGTTAGCATGCCATGTCCCCACGCTCCTGTCTGTTTTTGTGCTGAGAACACGACTCACTCAAAGAGCAGAAAGGCTTCAGAGGAGAGCTCAACGACCTGCTGCCAAGACCCAAAGGCTTCAGATCAATGAGCACACAGCTTCTGGCGGTCTCACTCAACAACGGGCTATGAGCATAGGCTTGAAGAATTAACCACAGGCAGTCAAAGAACAAAGGAAAACGCATTAGAGGAGAGTTATGACTCACCACGTGCTTGAATAAAGATATGTAAGTGAAAAAAAAGTTGGCATTTTTTAGGATGGATTGTTGGTGTATTTACATCTGCATGTGTTTTAAGGTGTTTGGATATACTGCATGTGATGCCACAGATGAGTAACATGCTATAGATTTTATGTTTTAGAAAGAGAGAAATCAATGTGGTTATTTTAATTGACATGCTTAAGGAAACCACACAGAGCCCTGGAGATCAAGCTCCCATCCATAAAGACTCATATAGATTGTCTAGTGGTACCACTCCCTTAGCCACTATCTTCCAATAACAGTAGAAGATACCCAAGTGTTTATGCTCTTATAACAAGGAAAGTCCTGGCCTTTACAGCCTTCCTCCCTCCCTTTCGGGTCAGCCTTATGAGATACCAAGAGCAAAGCTCTAAGGAATAAATGGCTTAGCTACGTCAGTTTCTTTTGCATTGGCACAACCCTTAGGGGGTATCCGCCAAAGGGAGAAAATTTTCAACTACCTTGATATTACCACTACTTTCTGGGAGAGAATGTAACCCAAATTTCCATACGAAGGGATGCAAATACGAGAATGGCAAAATATTATACCTTATATGTCCAAGCAGAAAGTGATTTTTATTTATTTATTTTTTTTGAATTAGAAGGTTCTGCATTTGACCCATTCTGAAAAATCCTCACAAATTTGAGAGGATTTTGATATTGATATTGAGAGGATTTGAGATTTTGATATTTTGAAATTGTTAAAATATTTTTAGGGTCTCTGTCATTTTCATGTATGAAAGAAACTTGTTCCCCATATAATTTTTGCTATATGGAATGCAAAAACTTTGAAGCTCAATGTCTCAAAATTGTTCAAAATGCAGATAGAACCTTATAATTCCAAGGTGACGATGTCCTCAGTTTCCTTCATAGATCTTTCCACCTATTTGACTGTGAGATGCGAGTTGTTCTGTTGTCTGAAAGTTGGCATCTGCTGTAAGGTGGAAAAATTATGAAGGATTGAAATTTTGTATTTTCTTCAGTCATTTTGGACATTTTAAAATGCTCATTACAGAAAATACAGAAACAAAATTATTTAAAAAAGTAAAGATTCTGAAAGCATTGAAGGAGCTCCCATAATAATTTAATATAGCTTTACAGTAGTAACAATTGCCTAAACATGTTTTATTATAAGATATGATTTATATCATATTAACTTTTAAATATGATAGTTTCATTATGTCTATTATTGACACCCAATTTAATATATGATATTTACCATCTTAATCTAACCATGTCACATCACCAGACAGAAAAGTCAGACAGCTTTTTCTTATCATGTTAATTATTGTGTCTTCAGCATCAACAGCAGGGGCGCTTTTTATCCCAAATCCCATTCTTTTGCATATTCATCCGTAATTGAAAAACTGTTGCTTTAATTACCTTGAACAAACATGAATAACAAGACCTTTGTCTCAAAATAAAGTCAATAATTTTATCAATTCTCATTTGCTACTTGAATATACAACATTTCAAAAAACATTATTAGATGAAATTAGCACAGAATTAACTTGCTGTCTGTGATTACTTCCAGGATCAGCCAAATTTCCACATGCATAGTCAAATGCTGTTGTTAAGAAAAGTAGGACAATTTTTTTTGCCATGCAGTGATTTTAAGGAGAATAAAACCAAATGTGCATATATATATATATATATATATATATATATATATATATATATATATATGAAGCCAGTGGCACAGCATCCTATTGCTAATCTAATGCAAATCACTGCTGAATTGCCACATTAACTCTCCATCTTCACAGTGCTCAGAAAACACCACTTAAACACTTCTGTCCCCTTAACATTATCTGACTCTATCCCAAAGATCCCTTGAGGTATTCAGTTTCAGCACTGTATTCCCCTCTCACCAAATCACATCATTTGACATGTAATAAAGGCCCCTCTTTGCCTTTTTCACTCCTCATCCTAAGTTGGTCTTGGTGGCAACAATGTCACTGTAAAATTAAATCATATATTACATGAATGTTTATACGAAAGTTGGTTACTTGCTAGCTACTCTAAGCCCATGCATCAATGTAAATTACACGCAGAAATGGCAAGCACTGACTGAAATAATCAATTCCACTGTCATCTGATTTATTTATTTTATACAATTTAGTTATTTTTACAAAATTAATTTATTTTACTTTTATTTTTAAGTTATTTTACATGATTTATTTATTCTAGATTTTTACATTTTTTTGCCATTTTTATTGATTTATTTATTTAATTTTTACTTTATGTATGTATTTCTTTATTTATTATGGCAAATGATTGATTTGTTAGAAAATAGTGAAATTGTTTTTGAAGCAGTACATGCTGGATTGCATGTTTATCCTTGCAGAAATGTCTGGGGAAGTTCCTCCAGATGTCTATTTGCGATTTTCGGACTGCTTTCTTTTTTATGACAATAGACTCTTATTTATTATTTGGCATTTGCTGAGCATCATCAGTGAAATGAGTGCCAGCTGGGATGGTGTGAACACAGAAGGGGTTTGCAAACTGGCCAAGATC
Organism: Zacco platypus; assembly: GCA_038088235.1. Classification (NCBI taxonomy): domain Eukaryota; kingdom Metazoa; phylum Chordata; class Actinopteri; order Cypriniformes; family Xenocyprididae; genus Zacco; species Zacco platypus. Next base: position 21,639,588 of record CM076081.1, on the reverse strand, counting down.
TTGATCTATGAGTTAATTCATTACAAATGAAATGGCAAAAAAATGCTTGATTGGCATCTTGTGATAGAGTTGCAAGTAAGGGAAGCAGAAAGGACAACAGACACAAACTGTGGATATGTTGGCATGGATCAAAATCACAGAACCGCAGCTGTGACAGGCAATTTTAATTGCACTGTTCGCTTCTCATAGATGAAGCAATTAAAATTGTGATGTAACAGGAATATTGCAAAATAATTGTTGATTTATTTGGTTCCTGTTTTTAACACGATAATCAAGACCATTTGTGATTTCTTTTGAAATGAAAAAGGAAGTAATTTTTTTCAATGTTGAAGTACTTTTCATTCCCTTCTTAATAAATAATATACATATTTTATATTCAGTTTAGTTATACTATCCCCACTCTTCTAAAATAGAGGCAGAGAAAACCATTTTATTTCTAAATATGTGCAGATTTCATCTTTGCATATTTATGGGATTTTTTTTCCTGTCTCAGAATCTGTTTTATAACATCCCTGGTGTTTTTTCCCTCTCAAATCTAAAAAATACAATTGTCTAAGGTACCTTTATGAAATTTTTTCATTTTTAAAAAAGCAATCAGTGCATCTTTGAGTCTTAGAGCATGCCATTTTAACACATTAATAACAGACAGTGGGCAGCTAATCTTTTGCATTCTAAATGACTCTCTGGTTCCTATAGATTTTGTTTTTCAGTAGCAGTTTGAATGCTGTAGTACATTCAGACAAAGAAAAGAAAAACAATGTGGCAGAAAAGATGATGCCTGACAGAAAGGAAGAGATTTGTTGGTGATGTCAGTGAGTAATCTGACATGGAATTATCTCCGTTAGCTGCTCTCAGTGACATTAACTAATTCATTCCCTAAGCATTGAAGTTGGTTTTTGAAGAAGTCATAACTGCTTTTGTCCCTTTTCTCACATCCGCATTTTAACTTAAAGTAAAGAGTAAATGACATTGCATTGTTTTGGACATCTTAATAATGAATTCAAGCAGATCATGAAGATTTCAATCTTCAGCAGATGATTCACAGGCTGGAAAGGAACAGATTGCTGTAACAAGAGGTGTTGACTGAGACTACGTGCTTATATTTATCTACAAGCATAAAAACACTCACAGATGATGATGATGATGATGATGATGGCAAATGAGCGGCAAATAGAGAAAATGAGCATTATGTAAAAGCCAAACTGTTCATGTAATCTCCATTGTGGTGACTGTGATTATATTTTTGGATCAACAATTAAAAAGAAGAAACTAACATTTGATACTTACATTTTCAGATGACTTCCCAATTGTTCTGCATTTTCTACACATAGACACCTGATGACTGAAAGAGAAATAGTAATGTCACAAAGAATAGAGTGCTGCAGGTGTGGCGTCAGAACCCAGAAGACTAACTCGCCACTGGCTCCTTCAATAATTTTCCTATGGGGTTTTTTCGATTTATTTGCAAAATAAAGATAAACATAAGTTGACTATAGTTTTATACAACACAAATTACACAAACCCATTTCGAAAACAAGAATTTTGAAGCAGTTATGTTCATTTTAATAAGCAACTAGATAAGACAGCTTGGGTGTGACTATGTGCAGTGTACGTTGTAGATAAACCGTCAAAGTATTGTCAAGTTATCTTTATCATAGGCTTTAATTTACTCATAAATTGAAAAAAAAAAAACCCAAAAAAAACATTATAAAACCCCTTAGGAAAATCTTGATAATCTGGCTCTGTTTGATTAGACCTGGAGTTTAAAGACTTTGGTTTTCACTCTGCTATTGATTGAGCAAACAAGTGACAGGAAAATGACTATGCACAGATTTAGAAGATGCCTTTAGAATGCATTTTGAATCATTATTCAAATTGGATTCTGTTTTTGGAAAGTAGAGAGGAACTGCAGCACTATCAGAGCCAAGGGCAACAAAGGATTATTTTAAGCTTTAGTCATACATCATTTCGAAAATAATTTCTATACAAGCCTCAAAGTGGCCAGGCTGATTCCAAATAGAGCATGAAAAGTGTATTTATATGTACACCCCTTAACCGTCACTGTCTCTTTGACTTTTTTATTGCCTTTTTTCCTATCACATATTTTAGTAATCATCATAAATTATGTATCATTCACAATCTTAAATGTTCAAAAAACATTCCTTGAAAACCGTTTTGAAATCAGACATTGCTGATGATGTGTCCAAGTTGCACAACTGACCCTTCGCTGGCTGGCAGTTTGATTGACAGGCGATCTGACCAATCATAACCCCGGATCCGCCATTTTGTCTGACAAAGCAGTCAGGGGAGTTAGTAGATTAACGTTGGTGAACCTGAACTTGAAAAATTGTGAGTACTCACGTCTTTCCGCGCTTGAAACAACATTCCTTCTGATGTCCGTTCATGTTTATTTGATGCTATAAATGAACTAGTATGAAGAGATGATCGGTTCACGAGCCGCTTGAAGGAGCTACAGCCACTATACGGTATTTATTGTTGAAACTTCTTTAAAAAACTACAACATTTTAAATATGAAACTCTTTCATATCAAAAGTAACCTGCGTGTTGTCAGTGTCCTCTTTGCTCTGCAATGTATTTTTCACTGTGAGAACATGATGTGTGGCGTGAGAGCGCATGGCTTGTCGGACAAAGCAACAGTAACTAAATTGGGTGGATCTTTGCGAAGGGTCATTTGGGTGTTTCAAAGACCAAATTTCGTAAGGCATGTGGCTTTGATTTTATAGCAATTTTAGAGTAAAAATAATTGTATAAAATATACATATGTATAAAATATTAAATGTCTAGTTCAGTACATTTGCTTTACAGTAAACCTGAACTTCTATAACTTTTTTATACTTTCATTTTTTGAAGTGCTTTCACTTCAGCAATTATCTGCTGTGACTTCTTTAAAAAGAGACCAAACTTAGGTCTGTATTCCATTCTTTTTGTTCTTCCATTTCTGAGGATGGCTATTGCCCTTTGCTGTCTCTTTGTTCTTATCTCCTTGAGCACTGAGCATCTCCATGGTTATGAGCCTGTGATAGGTCAAAAAAGAGGCAACAATGTGATTATCGTTTGGTTATCTCATTCCCTATTGAATGCATTGTTAGTGACAAAGCCTTTCCATGGCAACAACTGGCTGTGAGTGGCAGCGAGTTTGCTGATATCTGAGTGGAAAGCAGAGCTGGAGGGCTAGTGCTGATGTCCTGTCCAGTGACCTGGAGTTGTGTTGAGGGTCTGCAGTGCAACAGCTCACGATTTCACTGTCTGTCTTTATTACTATTATGAGCATTTAGCTGAAACTTCAGTGGACTTGTGTATGGATGGTGTCCATTTACATTGTGCAAGACACATTACATAGACAACATTCAATTAATATGTTTGGCATATCATTGACAACAAAGTATAATTGTGAAATCAGAAATACAGCTGACATTAAATAATCGTGGTACTACATCACCGTATCATAAAATGTCAACCGAAATACAGTTATAGCTGAGATATGTGGAAAGAAAAGCATGAAGCTGAAAATGTGATGTTAATATTTTCATAACTTATTCATTACTGTACCTCAGCAACTTTCATTTGTACTGCTAATGAACTGAGAAAAACAAAGACCGAAGGCATTCTGTCATAAAGCTGAGATTATTATTCACAAATATTCCCATTATTTAAAGATTGAAGTACAGGACTAAACATGTAAAGAGTCCTTATAAGTGCGTCAGAGTGACATATTTCATCAAAGCTAGTTAATTATTTATTTTCTTCCTCCATGTCTGAATGAATCTAAATGTCTGTTTGATTTATTTATTTATTTTTGCATGAATGCCTTGTGTAACATCTTCTGTATAGAGAATAATTCAAAGGTCATTTCAAACTTCCTTTTGTTTATTAAAGTGCCATCTTGCATGTGTGTGTCTTCTGTAAAGATTTAATGTATAAACCTACGAGTAGTGCTCATTAGATGGTGACATCTAATTGGCAGTGAACTACTGATAGTCAACATCTGACAGGTTAATTTATTATCATAGTCTCATGTCTATGGTCAACACTTTTCATTTCACACCACACGCCTCACTCACACATTCACATGTAAACATTTATTCTACAAGACATGACTGCCAGGTTAGATGTACTACAGAAAGGAAGATAAGCGGCACAGTGCTGGGGGTAATGAGACCGTTCAAATGTAAATGGAAGAGAGAGAGAGAAGGAATGAGAGAAAGCTTGAAATATATAGCACAACAAACGTGTGTTTATGTGAGACAAAGATGGATAGATGGATGTATGGAAGGATAAAAGAATAGGGAGGGACAGATAGATAGATAGATAGATGGATGTAGAAATAGAGGAACAGATGTACAGACAGAGGGATAGATTGATACGATATTTGTATTGGTAGGTGGATAAATGAACAGATACAGGGATAGTTAGACAGTTAGATATATAGATGGATGGATGGATGATAGAGTGATAGATAGACGATTTGATGTATGAATGAATGGATGGACGGACATTTAGATAGATATACAAACAGATAGATGGATAGATATGATATTTTATTCCAGCAGTCATGATATTTTACACAGTTCAGTCTGAAGCATATTTGTCTTCGCAAGGTAAATTTGAGTGTTTATATCTTTGTCTGAATGTTTTCCTAATCTTGCCTATTTCCATTTATCACATTTTCTTTAGGCCTCAAGAAAGTGGAGTGTGTATTTGTGTCGCCTGTCATGTTAAATAAGCTCCCTGATTCATCTTGATAGTCGCAGACGCAGGTGCAGAAGAAAGAGGGAAGACCTGAGAAACTTTCACTAAACCCCTGACTCACACTTCTCTCCCCCCCCCCCCTCCCTCTCTCCCTCTCTCCCTCTCTCAGCACAGCTGGATTGAACAGAATGATCACTGACTTGAGGAGGACCAGACTCTGCTAGCTCACACACACAGCCAGAGAGAGCAGAGAGAGGGAGCGAGAGAGAGCGTGTGCTCAACTAGCAGGTCATCCAGCTCATAAAATCTGTTGTGTTCTGACAACGAGAACAGAGAGCAGCAAGAAGACTTCATTTACCAGGCACAACTCACTGCGCTCTGAAATGCACGGATTATGGAAACCACAATTTATCAGTACACCGTACATTTCCAGTGTTCAGGCTTTTTGGTGACAGTAAAAGAGTAGCGGAAGACTTCAGGAGTGTTTTCAAAGAGGACAGAATGAAGCAAACCTCTGGACTCATAGCTGTATGAAAGATGCCATGAAGAAAAGAAGGATACATCACCTCTAACTGAACTTGTTTTTGACTGTCTATCAGTGTTAATAAGGGACATTATGAACTTGCATGCCAACATTTCAAAGCCTGTGTCCAAAAGCATCTTCACCTCTTCGAACCTGATGCCCTTTGGCCCCGACACCTGGACAGCGAGCCCGGACATCATGCTGGGTAATGTGGTCCGTAACAGTTCGTTCGGCTGTAACAGAAGTTGGGCTGATACAGAAGCATCTCTCTTCCCCAATCTATCCTTCAGCGGCACTTCGAGTGAAAGGAAAGAACCACTGTCATGGCAAAGGTGCAACGGCGAGACGAGTAAAGAGGAGTTAGTTCGGAAAAACTGGGCTGCGCTGCTGATTTTGATTGTGGTCATTGTTACGGTTGCTGGGAATATTTTAGTAATCATGGCTGTCAATCTTGAACGAAAACTGCAAAATGCCACCAATTACTTTCTCATGTCACTGGCAGTGGCAGATATGCTTCTGGGACTTCTGGTCATGCCTGTCTCCATGGTGACCATTGTGTATGGTGAGTCTGCATCAATTTTGACAGTGGCAAATTGCAATGTGTGGGTACTGTAGTGTTGTAAGCTTTCACTTGCACAGTGTTGAATTTTCTTGTGCGATTCTGTGTAACAGTAATGTGTGGTAAACTAGTAATATCAATGTTAAAAGCCATGGTGTGTATATCTTTCAGGTTTTTGTAGTTTTCAACCAGTGATCTGAAACCATATAAAGAGTTATTGCCATATGAGCTTCCACTGGAAAAGTTGGAAGTGCGCTTGTGGCTGATTTTAATAGGGGGCAGAAGAAAATTTCCCTCCACATACTTCGGGATTTTCCTACCTCCTACTTGAAAATAATGACTGGAAGTCAGACATGAATTACATCAACCCCGACCACAGGGAGAAGCGTCATTTGATATGTCCAAGATGGCGGCGGCTGTCGAGCATGGTGCGGCGTTATGTTTGTAATGTTGTGTATAAAGATTTTTCTCTTTTCTCTATTTTTAAAGTGAACGCGATGAGCATTTTGTGTTCATGACTTTTGTTTTTGCTGTAATTAGCACAAAAACACAATGTTCTCATTAAGTTGTGGCACCATCTTGTGGTGTATTTGGGTGCTCCCCTTCCAACTATCAACAAAAACATGATTAGAGCGGTACGGAGCCCCACGGGGAAAAACAGTAAATCATGGGCACGATTTACTATTTTTTCCTTTCGATTTGCTAAATCGTGCGCACGATTTAGTAAATTTATGGAGCGAATAAGTAAGTCATGCGCATGATTTATAAATCGGGGGAATGACTTAGGAAAGTGTGTGCACGATTGAGCCTACTATTTTTTTTTCCTGCATGTCATCTGCGGGGCTCTGTAGAGCTGTGAAGGTGTGTAGCGGTTTCTAGGGATGTGCAAGACTAGTCAACTAAACGGTACTGCTGCTGCTTGTCAACATTGGAAATACTAGTCGATTACATTTAAAACATTTGTTTTAAACATTTATGTTTTGCTTTACATTTTTACAAATTCTATGTTCAAATTATGTTAATGACATGTTAATGTTATGTTTTAAAAATAATACATTATTTTAAAAAATTGGATATCTTGTGCAGAAAGCAATGTAATTTAATTTTAGTTCTGACCCTATATGCGTTTTCATTGACAGCCGCCTTAGAGAAATGTTCACTCGAAAAATGTATGTAGGAGGTGTAGAAGGTGTAGGAGTATTTTGGTAAGAAAAAAAAATAATATTGTGGTAGCTAACGTAAATGAAGTGAATGCTTATGTTTTTTTACAACATTTATCATAATGCAAAGCAAACACATTGCATATATGTTTTTCAGCACCATTCAATATAGGTTTTGACTGTTTGATTAATATTTGGGATCGCTTATACACACTGTTTTTTTGGTTGTCTTCCGGGGGTTTGTTTACTTTTAGACTAGTCAACTAATTTGTTACATAATTTCTGTTTAAATGTCAGTGAAATTAGTAGTAGCACATCCTTAGTGATGTCACAAACTTGAGACAGACGTAATTGGACTAGACAATTTATGTTCCTCAGTAACCCTTTAAATTATGAAATATAAAATCTTAATAAAGTAACTTGAGAGAAAACAAGTTATGCACATTTTTTAAATGTTATAACTATTTCTTTAGGCATGTGACAAATCTAAACCAATCACATCCCTATTTTATACTTGGAAAAACTGCTTGCGTAAAGTAAGATATATGGTGTAATAGCACACAGTTTGAAATGACTTTGAACATAACTGCAACATACAGTATTTGTGGCATTTAATGGTAATTTTCTAATCTAGTTCTACTATTCTGACTCCCAGTTTAAGGTAATTTAAATAACAGAAAGGTTTTGATTCACTGGTTAGTTGTTTTCATTGCTGATATTTCATTAATTTTATTAATGTATTTAATATGTCTATTTATCATTTCCATATTGTGTTGTTAATTTTGGTTCGTTATCGGTCATGTTTCATTAGGGAAATGCTAATTTCTGTGTAATTTGTTATTTGTCTACTTAAAGTGGATGTGTTAATTGATCATTAGTGGCCTTGTATACACTGACGAGGGTATTTTCATGCAAAGGACTTGCTGGATGACATTGTGGATTATTTTAATTGCTCCTATATTTTATAATATGTCCAAACGCATGAAAAATGCAAGGTTAGGACACAAGCTTTTATATTCGTTTATGATGGAGTTTGAAGATGTGTTTACTATTTGAGTGGGAATAAGAAATGTGTTTTTATAATGGAGCTTGACAGTGAAATGTCATTGTCACGCTGTATTTCAGGCTGTTATCAGTGTACCGAGGCAGCGGCTTTGAAGAACTCGGAGAAAGAAAGGTTAAAATCACACAAGAGTGTGCATGAGAGAAACATGGCACCCTCTTCACTGTTGCCATCTCTCTTTGTCTGTCTTCTGCTCGTCTGTCCCCTCTGTACATGCTGTGGGAAGTATTTGTACTATTAGTCAGACTGTGGATGTGAATAAATGTCATGTCACGGTTTTGGGACAGAGTCACATGTTACAGCTGAAACCTTGTTAACGTTTCAAGGTGTGTGTGTGTGAGAGAGTAAAAGGACCTCTGCTGCTTAGTAATTGTGCCTGTTAAACGGTCAAACAAAAGAACCCATTAAAGGTGATGATGTGGAGGGAGAATTTTGAGACAAAGTCTAATTATTTTCTGCTGCGTAAACTCTGGACTGATGCTATTCAAATCCGCTGAATGCTGGAGAGATTCAGCACTTCTCCCACTCTTAGAAAGCGATTTGTCTTTGTCTCCTGGCTGGCTGTCCAGTTTTGTTTTGTTTTTTGTTCAGGAACAAATCACACTATTGTTGGCCAAACAGTTTTATTCACCTTTATTTTGCCGGTTAATTGGCTTGATTAAACTCTTTGTCCTTGTGTTTGAGGGTTGAGGCACGTTCTGTCTGTTCCATTCTCTTTCTGTTTCTTTTTTTTTTTGTTTCACAGTCTCTCATGAATGCATGTGCATACACAAACACAAATTTTCCAGAGAATGTTTCTGCATGAATTATAGCTTCTATAATTTTTTTTCCAAAGAAGAACATTTGGACAGTGAGTCTGTGGGATTACTTTTAATAATATATGCAAAATATTGAATGAATATTATATTTACAGAAATAATCTTTTTTCAAGCTTTGGCATGTATCACACAGCGGTATGAATGCACCAATATTACAATTCTAAAAATAAACAATAATTGTTTTTATAATAATATTATATTAATATATGTTCATATTTATTTTATTTTTGTATTAAAATTCTGTTTTGTCTAAAATTAAAAAATATTTTTTTATTAATAAATAGTGAATTTAGTCATCACAACATTATAATGTACAGGTGCTGGTCATATATTTAGAATATCATCAAACAGCTGATTTATTTCACTAATTCCATTCAAAAAGTGAAACTTATATATTATATTCATTCATTACTCACAGACTGATATATTTCAAATGTTTATTTCTTTTCATTTTGATGATTATAACTGACAACTAAGGAAAATCCCAAATTCAGTATCTCAGAAAATTAGAATAGTACTTAAGACCAATACAAAGAAAGGATTTTTAGAAATCTTGGCCAACTGAAAAGTATGAACATGAAAAGTATGAGCATGTACAGCACTCAATACTTAGTTGGGGCTCCTTTTGCCTGGATTACTGCAGCAATGCGGCGTGGCATGGAGTCGATCAGTCTGTGGCACTGCTCAGGCGTTATGAGAGCCTAGGTTGCTCTGATAGTGGCCTTCAGCTCTTCTGTGTTGTTGGGCCTGGCATATCGCATCTTCCTCTTCACAATACCCCATAGATTTCCTATGAGATTAAGGTCAGGCGAGTTTGCTAGCCAATTAAGAACAGGGATACCATGGTGCTTAAACCAGGTACTGGTTGCTTTGGCACTGTGTGCAGGTGCCAAGTCCTGTTGGAAAATGAAATCTGCATCTCCATAAAGTTGGTCAGCAGCAGGAAGCATGAAGTGCTCTAAAACTTCCTGGTATACGGTTGCGTTGACCTTGGACCTCAGTGGAAAACACAGTGGACCAACACCAGCAGATGACATGGCACCCCAAACCATCACTGACTGTGGAAACTTTACACTGGACCTCAAGCAACGTGGATTGGGTGCCTCTCCTCTCTTCCTCCAGACCCTGATTTCCAAAGGAAATGCAAAATTTACTTTCATCAGAGAACATAACTTTGGACCATTCAGCAGTAGTCCAGTCCTTTTTGTCTTTAGCCCAGACGAGACACTTCTGACGCTGTCTGTTGTTCAAGAGTAGCTTAACACAAGGAATGCGACAGCTGATACCCATGTCTTGCATACGTCTGTGTGTAGTGGTTCTTGAAGCACTGACTCCAGCTGCATTCCACTCTTTGTCAATCTCCAACACATTTTTGAATGGGTTTTGTTTCACAATCCTCTCCAGGGAGCAGTTATCCCTATTGCTTGTACACTTTTTCTTTTTTCTACCACATCTTTTCCTTTCCTTTGCCTCTTTATTAATGTGCTTGGACACAGAGCTCTGTGAACAGCCAGCCTCTTTTGCAATGACCTTTCGTGTCTTGCCCTCCTTGTTCAAGGTGTCAATGGTCATCTTTTGGACAACTGTCAAGTCAGCAGTCTTCCCCAAGATTGTGTAGCCGACCAAACTAGACTGAGAGACCATTTAAATGCCTTCACAGGTGTTTTGAGTTAATTAGCCGATTAGAGTGTGGCACCAGGTGTCTTCAATATTCAACCTTTTCACAATATTCTAATTTTCTGAGATACTGAATTTGGGATTTTCCTTAGTTGTCAGTTATAATGATCAAAATTAAAAGAAATAAACATTTGAAATATACCAGTCTGTGTGTAATGAATGAATATAATATAAAAGTTTCACTTTTTGAATGGAATTAATGAAATAAATCTACTTTTTGATGATATTCTAATTATATGACCAGCACCTGTACAATATGAAAAGTAAATATTCATTTTGTGATTTGCTAAAGATTACATTGTTATTAAATAATTTGTGTTTTTAAAGATTAACTTTAAGTGTTAGATCATAACCATGTTAATCTAAATGTAAAATTAAGGGAAATGCACAATAAAATATCTAATATTGATTGATACAATAAATTCAGAAATCTAAGTGTGTGTAACCGATATGGTTCCGTTATATTGTACATCCCTAAATAACAGTGTTATTGTAGTACTATTTATATACTATTATAATATACACTGCTAATATTGATTGATACAATAAATTCAGAAATCTAAGTGTGTGTAACCGATATGGTTCCGTTATATTGTACATCCCTAAATAACAGTGTTATTGTAGTACTATTTATATACTATTATAATATACACTGCTAAAATTACTTGAAGAATCTATGATTGGATCATTATTACAGTGATTATTATATTTCTAGAATGTTATATGTTTGGCATCAGTTCTTCAAGCCCTAAGTGATGGAGTGTGTAGCTTTTCATTTTTTAAACAACCATGTAGGAAGTCACATCATGGCTATATTCCATGATGACAACGTCAAGATTCATCAGGCTGTAATTGTGAACGAATGGTTGGGAGGCAGAATGAAGAATCATTTTCACACATGTGAGTTCAGATCTGAAATTCATAGAAAGTCTTTGGGATGTGCTGGAGTAGACTTTAAAGAGTGCTTGACTCTTGCATTGTCAATACAAGATCTTGACCAAAAATTGACAAACCTCTTTCGTGGAAATTAATGTTGTGATGCAACCACAAATGCCTATTTTCTTCAGAAAATGCAAAAATTGTCTTGTTCAGAATAAGCTGTTTGTTTTTGTATTGGTCATGGGTGGATTCAATAGGCAGCTGCTCTGTATTTTTTCAGCACTGGCCACATGCAGCCACAGAGGAAGGAAGTTAATCACTATAATACTGTGGGCTGCTCCCCCCACTTCAAGACTTCAGAACAGTGTATTTTATCATCAATATTCTGATAGAGAACATTGGATGTAAACAAACATTCAACAAAGTAACACTCACATTGAGAGAGACTCAAACAAGGGTATTTCCTGCTGGATAAATGTCTTTCAGTAGAGAGGTGAAGTGGTGGATAGTGCTCATGCTCCGGCATGGTTGCACGGTTGGGGGCAATGAGTTTGAATTTAGCTTGTGTCATTTTATATCTATTATCTATCTACCCCCTTCAGTTTCCTGGCAATTTTTTTAAACTATGGCAAAAAAGCTATAAAAATGATTGAAAAAAGGGTAAAGCGGAAACAATTTGTGCCCTCTGGTAGTGCCGTTTATTTAAGCAAATATGCAATTCTGTAACAGCATAAATGCCCCCACAAAATTAGCCCTGAGCATAATTTGCACACCATATTTCTGCATAGTGAGGACTGTACAGCATCTTTCCACCACTGCAGTCCCATCACCTGAAGTGGCTCTTTAAAATGCAACCGGTCTGGATGTTTGATTGGCTATAATGCATAATTTGTATACAAATATCTCTCTTAAATTAATCTACATTCATCGCCTGTTTTCCATACTACATTAATAGCAGCTGTTTGTAATTTGCTGATTTGAATTTCACATCATTTGCATAATAAGCCATAGTGTTTTCCACCTTCATATTATCATTTGAGGGAATGTCTTTGTTGGGACTTTTCATGAGAACTAGTGATGAGGATTAGTGTAACACCACTGAAAGCTATACCGAATCTCTTGTAAACACAGACAGTTCACTGGTCTTAGAGAAGAGCAGAGAGGCTGAAGTGCTTTCAGAAAAAGAGGAGACAACAGAGAGAGCGAGAAACTGACACACGGGATCGAGATCTCTTTTAAAAGTCCACGAGAGAGGGATCACATCTGAAGCAGCAGGGGTGATAAAATCAGAGAGGAACTCCCATTGAGTCTCAGCAATGCGCTGACGTACTAGAGTCGTGACAAAGCATGCTCTGAGTAATCCAATGCATGGTAATCAGATCCGTTTTATAAATAGCAGCGCGTGTTTCTAACCCATTATCCGAACAGGTAAGAATAGCTATGTGTGAATCAGGGCCATTATGTTTAGGAAGCAGTGGAGCCAGTGCCTCCTCAAAAATAAAAAAAAGCTGTTAAAATAAAGTTGAATAATGGTCCTAAAAGAGGGTGACTATTAATATCTAAACTAGTTAGTAATAAAATAAACAGAATATGCTACCTATTATATTATTGTAGTTGTTTTTAAGCAATTAAAAAAAAGTTAAAAATGCATAAACTCTAATGAATGAGAATTAAGTGAGTGAAGCAATAAGCTGTTAAAGGTCACGTTATAGTGAGTATGCCATGGGTAAGAAATAATGTGATGAAGACAACAGTGTCTTCATTGTTCCACTTTCTTTTTATTTTTCCAAAGAGTGACAGTTAGGGAAGCCAAAATAAATAGGATCAAAATACACAGACACATTTCCCCCTGATTCTCTAAACCTCTAAATCTCCCAAACGGCTTCACATTAGAGCTCCAGCATTTCCCCCCGCCACGTCATGTCACCATGACGATAAGAGTGTTCCAGAACAACACTCAAAGCTCAATAGCTGCCGTTAATGCAACATTGATGGTTCTCTGGCACAGGTGGTCTCTAGGTTGCCACGGCACTCACCGACTAAAAACAGAGGAGTGACTTAATGAGCGGCACGAAGGGCTAATGACGAGCATCTGCGTGGACTGAAATATATTGTTCATTTCATTCTCATTAGGGCCTTGGCCACTTCAAGCATATGACACCTGTGCCACATCAGTAATGGCTACTTAACTATTCTCTATGAATCATACATCTGCATTGTACATCTGGGGTGGGTAATATCTTTGTGGATGGTTATGGATGGCTGTCATCACTTTCTTAAATGTGAGCTCTAACATTTTTGCGTTTCCAATATTTCAATTGTCTTATTCACTAAACACCCACAGTTCTGTTTAATCAAGTCCTAACTGTGTTAGAATAGCACTGCACAGTGTGGATTCAAATGAGGTCATTGTCATTATTTTAAGCACAAACACACCTCCTTTCTACGTAAATTAGGATTATAAATTGCGCTTTATTAAAAATAATTCACCGCTGTTTGCCTGCCGCAATTAGCTTTGCTAAATAAAAAGATATGTACGTTTTCTATGAATCATAAGAGCAGTTATTCATCAATTGATGGAGAAGAGAGTTATAACAAGGCATACAGTGTATCCAGATGTGTGGTAGAGTTGAGCACAATTTTGCATTTTAAAGAAAAGAGAATAATAATGGCACTAAACAGCATACTGAAATCATTCTTAATGTATTTACTCCTACATGATAGTTGAGTTCAAAATCAACAAAGATATTTACCTTCCTTTTCAAACCCTCTCTTCCTTAACATAAGGGTCATTTGTGATTCCTAAAGGCACAGTGGTGTTGATAATGATCAAGATGAGTATAAGGGGGTCTGCTAATTGTCATACCTTTTGTACTGTCTGCTGTAATCTTAAAATCGAATCTGATGATTTGCTTCAGCAAATGCATTTTTATCTCACGTTTACATTTTTACACTACCAGTTAGGTATAGGGTTTAGTGTCGGTGGGACTTTTCAAATGCTACTCTCTCCGTAATTATTTTCGTGATACGTACATAATAGTGTAACAATGTATGTAAATGATGTGAAAACGTTCCCATATTCACGATCAGCTGTAAAACTCAACACAAGTGGCACTTACTGAACATTGTTATTTTTTTTTAGAAATGTCACCACAGAGTTGTTTTTCCAAAGAGCCTGTATAAAAAAATAGGTAAAATAATTCTACAATTTCTTCATGTATTGTGTGTCTCATATCACATTATGACACAGAAAGTTTGAATATGTGCAAATTAGATTTTGGATTAAGAAGACTTATAATGTCGTCCAATATTTATATGGACTATTTTTCTGAAACTTTCATTTTTTTTTTTTTTTGGATTTGCGGAAAAAAGGCATCAACATTTTTTAAAACATTCATTCTTTAGAACGATGATGATTATGGAAGAATTTTCATTTTTCTGTGAACTCATATTTTGAGTTGTTTTCAGGACAAACAAGAGGTAGAGAGGAAGTGAGAGAGGTGTGTGTGGGCAAGGAGGGGTGATTAATTAGTCTGATAGATTCAGGGCTGTTTAACGAGGCAGAGGATGAGTTCAGGAAGGGTCAGGGAAAGCGAGGTGAGCCAGCAGTATTGTAATTATCCATCTACCGACAAACACACACGCAGACACACTCCTCGTGACATTACAGTGAGTTTCCCTCTTGCCTTAGGCAAATATCATGGCCTTTTTTTTTTTTTTTTTGCTTTTTCAACATGGTGACACAGCGATGCAAATAATCATTCCCTCAGTACTCTTTTCCTCGGCATCCAGTTCAAATCAGTACTTACATGAAATGCATTTCCAAATGTGCTGCGACTTGAGAGAGTCAAGTCTTTTCTTAGATTTCTCTAAGATGAGCATGCTGAATTCTTGTGTTTGTGGTCAAAAGGCAAAGCTTTTACGGTGGCAGTGCTGTTCGTCTGTGTGTGTATTCATAGTTAATGTTGTCAGAGAGGCTGTATGGTTAAATTTGTCTGAGAGGCTGTATGTTGTGCTACTTGTATATTTTATATAATATATTGGGTAACACTTTACAATGAGGTTTATTAGTTAACATTAATTAACTACATTAGTTAGCATGATCTAATAAAGAACTGCACTTCTACAGCATTTATAAATCTTAGTTCATGCTAATTTCAACATTTACTAATACATTATTATGTAAATCTTGTTAACATTAGTTAATGCACTGTGAACTAACATGAACAAACAATGAACAACTGTATTTTCATTAACTAACGTTAACGAAGATTAGTAAATACAGTAGCAAATGTATTGCTCATAGTTAGTTCATGTTAGTTAATACATTAACTAATGTTTAACTAATGAACCTTATTGTAAAGTGTTACCATATATCGTATATTTGTATTTTGTTATAAATATACCCTAAAACTAACCCTGACAGAAAACAACCTGCATTTTTACAATTACATAAATAATTGAATCACCTAACTGCTGAACTCAAAAGAAGATATTTTGAAGAATGTTGAAAACCAAATAGTTTCAGTTCCCATTGATTTCCATTGTATTTTTTTTTTATTCATACAATGTAATACAACAGAACCAAGTTTAGTTAAGAAAATTCTTTAAACAGGTTTGTAACAACATGATGGTGATGACATCTTTTTTTTTTTTTTTGGTGATCTATCCCTTGAATTCACTGTATTTAATGTTTTTACAAATGAAGACGTCCCGAAAAGGAGGTTTTGCCAGATTTAGCTCACCTCTGGATACAAATTTGGTTAAGTAGGTACACACACACACACACACTCATACACACTCACTGCTTTCTAATGTGTCCTTCAACCAAATCAGGGTATTATCCTGCATGGCCAGATAACGTTTGGCTTTCATCTGAGCAAAGGCACAAACACTCTATGGATTTGAGGGAATTTGTCAGGTTTTTGTTGGGTCTGAGTATTAAACGCCTGAGTATCACCCTTCAGTAATTAGGGTGTCCCCTGAGCTTGTACCGATGAGCAACTCTAATTAGACAAACTGTCTGAAGGGTTTTAAATCGAGTCTTTGCCCTTCATTGTTTCTGTTTCCCTTTTAGTCACAAGTACAAACACAGATGCATGCATCTCATAGACAGCACACACACATCTACAACCATTTGGTATTAATGGATTATTAATTAGCCTCTGGTTTGATGCGGCATCTCTTGTTTGAGCTTTATTAAATAAAGCCACAGCTGGCAGAAGCCTCAAAGCAGAGAAAGAGATGACGATCTTCATCTCTCATAGTCTATTCATAAGCACCTCTTATGCCTGCCTGTGATTGACCATTTATTCGTTTAGTTCTGTATTTTCCTTTTTGTGCTTCTTTCATCAAGACTTTGATTTTTATTTATGCCATGATGCATACCGCTACATCAAACAGTGCTCCCATCTTAATATTCTCTAAAAAGACCTTCATCTCTTCATATCATAAGCCCTGATCCTCTCTCTTTCAGCCTGTGCTCTAGGCACTTTCCACGAAATGGGGTATAAAAGACCTCCAACTCTTTTATTTTCAATAAATAGTCATTGAAATGAGGTGCTTAACCTTCTGAAAATGTTGATCAACAAGCTCAGAAGACATCTCGGTTACGACTGTAACCTTAGTTCCCTGAAGAGGGAACGAGACGCTGCGAAGAGAGTTTTGGCGCATTAGGAACGCTCCGCATGAGTGCGTCATGAAGCACATGTGAAATCAGTCCAATGGTGTAGCGGGTGACGTCACGACCAGGAAACCATAAAGCACACTCAAACAGTGCAACGCTAGCTTCGGAAACAGGCCAGAGAAAGACCCTGGAGCACTACGGCCAAGTCCCATGCCGGCACCGTATCCCGTACTGCAAGTCTAAGCCTCAAGGTACCATGGAGGAAGCGTGTTACAAGATACTCTCTCCCTAAAGACATACCACCCAGAGGGATGTGGTAAGCCACAATGACCACCACATACACCTTCAGAGGGGAAGGAGACAACCCTGCTGCAAATCTTTCTCGCAGGAACTCCAGCACTGTACCGACCTGGCAGCTGACTGGGTCTGCCTGGTGACTTCTACACTAAGAAGTGAACAGCCTCCATTTCAGGGCATACAGCTTCCTTGTGGATGGAGCTCTAGAGTGAAGTATGGTACTGATGACCTCAGTCGACAGCCCCAAGTCTATGAGCTGGGCCCCCTCAGAGACCAAACCCACAGCTTCCAAAGTTCTGGGCAGGGGTGAAGTATCGAGCCACCCGCCTGGGACAGAAGGTCCCTCCTGACCGGAATCTCCCACGGAGAACCGTCCAGGAGAGATATTAGGTCTGGGAACCACACTCTGCCCGGCCGACGCGGGGCAACCAAGGTGAGCCGGACCTGGTCCCGGCGAACTCTCTCTAGAACCCCTGGGAGCAGAGCGATCGGGGGAAAAGTGCACAGACGCAGCCTCGGCCACGTCTGCACCATGGCATCCAGTTCAAGAGGAGCTGGATGTGTGAGGGAGAACCAGAGTGGACAGTGAGACGTCTGGGCGAATACCCTCCATATCTGCTCCACCACCTCGGGGTGGAGCATCCATTCCCCGGGCCTCAGCCCCTGCCTCGACAGGAAGTCTGCTCCTATATTCTGGGCCCCAGGGATGTAAGCTGCCCTGAGAGAAAGCAGCTTGCCCTGGGACCACAGGAGGATTTGGTGCGCCAGTTTGCAGAGTGGACGCGAACACATGGGGTATGGTGATTTATGTAGGTGACCACCAATGTGTTGTCTGACCGGACGAGCACATGGTGGCCCCTGAGGTCTGAGAGGAAATTCTTGAGAGCAAAAAAGACATCTCCAGGCAATTGATATACCAGGAAAGCTGGCGTCCCCTCCACAGACCCTGAGTTGAACGACCCTCCAGGATCGCCCCCCAGCCCGTGAGGAAAGCATCTGTCGTTAGCATTTTGCGATGGCACGGAGCTCCCAGCACGGGACCTTGGGATAGGAACCAGGGCTTCTTCCACATAACCAAGGCACGTAGGAACCGCCGGGTGACCTTGATCATGCGAAACGGATTTCCCCTCAGAGAAAAACCCCTAGTCCTGAGCCACCACTGCAGGGGTCACATGTACAACAGGCCAAAAGGTATCACTGAAACTGCTTCACAGTGAGTGACTGGCCTACCTTTATTCGGTTTACGGTACAAAGGATTGAGTCTATGCGAGCAGGAGAAAACTGTGCCCGCATCGCAACAGAATACCAAACGCCTAGAAAAGTGGTCCTCTGTACTGGAGAAAGCACACTCTTCTTGGCGTTCAACCTTAACCCCAACTTTCTTATGTGAGTGAGAACGACATCTCGATGACGAACCGCCAGTTGATGTGACTGGGCTAAAATTAGCGAGTTGTCGATGTAATTGAGAGCATGAATGCCCTGCAGACGCAGCGGAGCAAGTGCTGCGTCCATACATTTGGTGAAAGTGCAAGGTGATAACGCTAGACCAAACGGAAGAACCCGATATTGGTAAGCTTCGCCCCTGAAAGCGAACCTCAGGTACTTCCTGTGTTGTGGAAGGATGGAAACATGGAAATATGCGTCCTTGAGATCTATCATGACAGACCAGTTCTCAGACCTGATCTGTGACAAGATCTGTCTCAAGGTTAACATTTTGAAACTGAGCTTCATAACAGACTGGTTCAGAAGATGCAGATCCAAAATGGGACACAAACCCCCATTCTTCTTTGGAACAATAAAATACCGGCTGTAGAACCCGGACTCTCTGTCGGGAGGGAGCACACGTTCTATGGCTTCCTTCCCCAACAAAGTTTTTAGCTCCTTTTCCATCAACAGAGCCTGCTGGGGCCCCACTGTTGGTAGGACCCCTATAAATCTGGGCAGGCACGACCCGAACTGGATGGCATACCCACTTTCGATCGTGCGCAGGACCCAACTAGAAATACCTGGCAGTAGTTTCCACTCTGCCAGAAAATCTACTAAGGGAACCAGCCTCTCGTGTTCCCAGCGCAACTAGTTCGGTGTCCTGTAAAAGCGAACCGGCAGCAAACACCTGAACCAACCACTCTGGGACCCCCATGAGAGGGCGCGAGCATCGAACCACAAGGATCACAAGCCTGGGCGGCCTCCTCAAAGACCACCAGGCGGGAGCAGAGTGTCCGCAAGGGAAGCAGCTCGCACTGCTCACAGCCAGCCCCCTCGAGCGCTGACCGTGCATGCTCCGCTCCCAAACAAACAACACATAAACTGTGTGTATCCCCACCCGTGATGTAACGAGGGCAGGGAGGAACACACAGTTTAAACTGCTGCTTGCTCACCATAATGCTTATGTAAACAATAGACAAACAACACCAAATATAACAGTCAGATCACACAAAGCACTACTGAAGACACAGAAGCTAGCATTGCACTGTTTGAGCGTGCTTTATGGTTTCCCGGTCGTGACGTCACCCGCCTCTGACGTCCCGGTACACCATTGGACTGATTTCAAATGTGCTTCGTGACGCACTCACGCGGAGCGTTCCCAATGCGTCAAAACTCTCGACGCAGCACGAGTTCCCTAGAAAGGGAACTTTATTTTTTGTGGTCTGATGTAATATCCCTTACTAAAATTTTGGACATAAATTCAATTTAATACTCTCTAAATACAGTTTGGTAATTAAAATATGCTAAAATTAATTTCATTTTAAAATAATAATTAAAATAGTTTAAAATATTAAATTAAAAATATGAATAAAATAATTATAAATGACATTTTTACTGCAATGAGTTTAATATAAATTTATCAGATTATGTTGAAATTGTGATATGTACCATATTCACGGAGAGTGCTAGTAGTTTCAGGCTGTACAGTCACTTGGGTATTACTGCATATGTCTGCATCTCATCTTCATCTATCTTTAGCTAGTGTGTCACCCAGACTTCTTTTTATACCTTAATAGATAGTGAAGGCAGGAGAGCATGGGAGTTTTTCGAAGATAAAATAATGTTATTTACTCACAATTTATCTCCCATGCTGCTGCATGCGTTTATCCAAACTGCAGACTGAATTTTAGCTGAAGCCCAAAAACTGATATTTTCTTCTGCAGAGAAATTCACAGAATGTGTTTTTGAGCATGAATTGAACTGTATGGAAACCACAGGTTTTCAATCACTTTGAAAGAACACAAACGCAACACACACAGGGAAACTAATATAATACTGCCGCTCTGCTGAGGTAACAATCCAATATCAAACCTGAGTGAGTTCTGATGAAGAGTGCTGTTTCTGAAACTCAAGTGTGTGATTGTGTGCTCTTTGTTTTGGTGATGGTCTTTATCTATTTTTGTACACAAGTTCTGTATATTCATTCACCCACATATATAACCATTCTTCCCTTCACTTCTCTCATCATGCATCCCATTTTCTGCGACTCCTCCTTCTCGTTATCCTCGCACCCATTTCTTTCTCTATATTTTTCTACCTCATTTCCTCTTCCCTTGAAAGTCATTTGTGTTGGCTCTTTTGGCTTTTGCTGTTATGCTTCATTTCAAACTTCTGTCATTGACAAAAATAGAAAGAAAAAAAAAACTGCGAAAGCACTAAAAATAAGAAACCTGACAATAACTGCTAATTGCTGTAAATGTGTTATCAATTCAACATTTCTTCCCTCCATTGTTTGTGTGTGTGTGTGTCCTCCTGTACAAAGTGCCTGGAGTGTTAACAATGAACTTTACAGTTTCAGTCTGGTGAATGGTGGATGGTCATTTTCTGCCTGACTGCCCACAGCGGAGTGAGTTAACTCTATTGCACTTACAGTTTTTTCAACTGCTTACACACATTTTCAAAACTCTGCCTTTTTTTCAAAACTTTACACACAAATCCAAGAATTGCACTCATAAAATGCCTCACATCTCTTGCAAAATGAAGCACCGCATTCAAAATATCACAAACACATCTCAAAAGCAAACATTTGTCTTGTGTTTCAAACACCTTTGCCATAATATTCTATTTTTGGATATATCATATACACAGTTATTCAAAACCTAAAGCTCTTCTTTCATGAGCTCATATGTACGTTTTTGTACAAGACTAAAAGTAATTGGCAGAGAGATACTGAAAATATTTCCATTTGTGGTTGTGAATACAGTATTACACAATATGAAAGAAAAAGAAATACATCAACCATGTGTAATTGGACAGAAACAGTGGTTGTGTTTGAAAAAGGAAATTAAGATACTTCCTGTTAGATTTTTGTGTTACATAGAGAATTTCGTTTTGTGTTTTGCAAAAAGTGTTTTACGAAATTGTAAAAGGTTGAGTGTGGTTCTGGTGTTCAGGTTTCATAAATTGTGTGACAAGTAAGGATTTTTTGTGGAAGCAGTTGAAAAAAACTGTAACTGAACTTACTCTTCAGGATGGATGGATGGATGGATGGATACCCTTACGAAAAGAAAATATATTTCCCTACATATGAATGATCAATATATTAAATTATTTAACAGAATAATATATTGTGTTAATTTTAAAATAACGCTATGAAATAACACTTAATTTTAACATTTAGTCTCCTGTAACAGTCAGAAAAAAGCATGATGGGAACTAGAAGTCTGTTGTAACCACTGATTCCGTGAATGTGCGTATATATGTGTGTACAAATACATTCACATTTATATAGGAACATATACACTCACCTAAAGGATTATTAGGAACACCATACTAATACTGTGTTTGACCTTTCGCCTTCAGAACTGTCTTAATTCTATGTGGCATTGATTCAACAAGGTGCTGAAAGCATTCTTTAGAAATGTTGGCCCATATTGATAGGATAGCATCTTGCAGTTGATGGAGATTTGTGGGATGCACATCCAGGGCACAAAGCTCCCGTTCCACCACATCCCAAAGATGCTCTATTGGGTTGAGATCTGGTGACTGTGGTGGCCATTTTAGCACAGTGAACTCATTGTCATGTTCAAGAAACCAATCTGAAATGATTCGAGCTTTGTGACATGGTGCATTATCCTGCTGGAAGTAGTCATCAGAGGATGGGTACATGGTGGTCATGAAGAGATGGACATGGTCAGAAACAATACTCAGGTAGGCCGTGGCATTTAAACGATGCCCAATTGGCACTAAGGGGCCTAAAGTGTGCCAAGAAAACATCCCCCACACCATTACATCACCACCACCAGTCTGCACAGTGGTAACAAATATCAATCATAATGAAAAAGTACAGTCTTAATATTGTATATTAAGATTTTATATTTTATATTATAATTTAATCATGCTGATTCTTTTAAATGTTCGAGCAAGGATATAAAATATAAATATTTTGGCGCAATTTTGTGCAACGCGTCACACTGTGTGCGACGATCGCAGAAACCATTGCCCAGCGCGATTCCACCACGGTAAGAAGCCTACAACAGTCAAATAGAGTGTCATATTTATTTTATATATCATATTTTATTTTTGAGCTCCTGTAACACAGAAAGAATAAAGAATATCAAATCAAATCAAATACAACTGTTTGTTGAAAATCAATGAGATATAAAATATCTCACCTAAATTAAGACACGTTTAAGCCTACAGCAAATATGCAGTCCTGTAAGTCCTGTAATTATGCCATTTTAATGTAGGCCAAAATTATATATATTATATATATGAAATTATATATAAAAGGCGTGGTAGCGATTCAGACAAGGGTTTCTGCCCCACGAAAATGTATGGTCACCGCACCAATGATTGTGACAGTCCATGCGACGACGCACGCTACTGCAAAATACACATTTTCAACACAAAATCAATCGCCTGAAGCAATACTTTCCAGCGCAGGAAAACAGCTGGATGCCTAAACCCCTTTCGTCAAAATCCGACGATGAGGGATTTGCATTCAAATCTATCGGAAGACCCTAACGTCGGCTTATTGACGAAGAGGGGTACCCTCAAAGTCGGAGTGTTGACGTGAAGGGGAAATGACCAAACGGCAGCATGTGACGAATAGGGATGAGACCGTGTTGTTATTTCAGTCAAAGTTTCTCTTCTATCAGCTTGAATCAGTCGGCCCATTCTCCTCTGACCTCTAGCATCAACAAGGCATTTTCGCCCACAGGACTGCCACATACTGGATGTTTTTCCCTTTTCACACCATTCTTTGTAAACCCTAGAAATAGTTGTGCGTGAAAATCCCAGTAACCGAGCAGATTGTGAAATACTCAGACCGGCCCATCTGGCACCAACAACCATGCCATGCTCAAAATTGCTTAAATCACCTTTCTTTCCCATTCTGACATTCAGTTTGGAGTTCAGGAGATTGTCTTGACCAGGAGCACACCCCTAAACGCATTGAAGCAGCTGCCATGTGATTGGTTGATTAGATAATTGCATTAATGAGAAATTGAACAGGTGTTCCTAATAATCCTTTAGGTGAGTATATGTGCAATATATGTACACAATAAAGGATAAAACTTTGTGAAAATGACAAGCTAATTCTGTCTTCGTTTATAAATAATTTAAATGTATCAATATACAGCCATACATGGTCTATGAATATATTGCAGTATATTGAAAAATATAAGCTCTAGTTTCCCATATATGGAAATATTATGGAATAATATTCCCATTTTGTGTAATATATTGCATTATGTTTAGCAGTATATCCCCACATATTTTTGTTCCGTAAGGGTGGATGGATGGACAGGCAGACAAGCTGATAGATAGACAGACAGAAAGACAACAATATTGTTGAAATGAACTTCTAGAGTATTGTAGAAATTAAATTTTTTTTTTGTTTTTCATTATGTTTTCATGAGCTCCTCACACTCATTCTTTCCAGTGTAATCACTCACTTGAGCATAGTGGACGAAACCCATTAAATTATCTCACAGGATCCATTAGTATGCAACAGAGGAAAGTCAATGTTTCTATTCCTTCTGGTTGATTTTCTGAATGTGTTTCTCCTCTTCAGGTTACTCCTGGCCTCTCCCTGCTTCACTGTGTCCCATGTGGATCTACTTGGATGTTCTCTTTTCCACTGCCTCCATCATGCACCTGTGCGCTATCTCCCTGGACCGTTATGTGGCCATCCGGAACCCCATCCGACACAATCGGTCAAACTCCCGCTCCCGCGCCCGGGCCAAAATCACAGTGGTCTGGACCATCTCTGCAGGTACAACATGTGGCCAAGATGTGTGCTGTTTTGTCATGTGAAGCCATGATTATGAAACTGTTGTGAACAGGATGTCATTCTGTCTGATGAGTCATGACTCTGATCTAATGTATATTCATGATAACTGTTACGATCGTCAGCTGAAGTGCCCGTGAAAACCACTAGAGGGCACTTCACCTTGGACTTTCACACATGCACACTCACTCCTGGACTTCACTCCCCACAATGCACTACACACCCACTCACCCATTTCATGGGACACGTTCATTCCCATGTCTGTTTTCCTGTTTTCTGATCATTCTCTGCCTGCCCCTTGGATTTATTGCCTGGTATCATTGGACTGCTTGATTCCTGCTGCCTGTATCGACTCTTATGCCTGATTATTGAACACGATTCTGCGTGTCCCCTGCCATACCTGTTTGGTGATCATTGACCACTGCCTGTTTGACAACGACTATTTTTAATAAAGCTGCATTTGGATCCCACTCCGCTGTCTTCTCGTTACAATAACATAGTATTAAAGGATTTAAAGTTTCACTTTAAAATGAAAATTACCTCAAGCCAACCTATTGTAGGTGTATATGACTTCTTTCTGATGAACACAATCGGAGATAATAAATATCCTGACGCATTCGAGCTTTATAATGGCAGTGAATGGGACCAACGAGTATGAAGCTCAAGAAAGTGCCTCCATCTATTATAAACATACCACACACGGCTTCAGGGGGGTAATAAAGGCCTTCTGATGTGAATTGATGTAAATATCTAAAATATTATATAAAGTAAAATATCTAGCTTCTTCCAGACCACCTTCCGTATTCAATTTACGAAGAAAGTGTAAGACTCTCGCAGTTCAAAATGCTTACGCTATGTTCTACACCATCCATATTTTTTTGTAAGTTGAAAATGGAAGGCGGTCTGGCAGAAGCTAGATATTTTTTTACATGTATTAATTTAACTCCGATTGTGTTCATCAGAAAGAAGAAAGCCATATACACCTAGGATGGCTTGAGGGTGAGTAAAGCTTGGAGTAATTTTCATTTTAAATTGAACTAATCCTTTAATTGATTCTACATTTAGAATATGTGAAATTCTAGAAAAAATTCCTTATTGGTTTGAGATTACCTTGGCTGTTCAGAGACCAAAAAGAGGAGTGATCCAAAGAGGGTCTTTAAATGTTTATTTAAATTTATAGTACTTAAATTTGAATTGCTGTTTGGACTAGAGAAATCAGTGGCTAATAAACCTCCATGCGTTTTGTCATTCACCAGAGGAAAGGCGATATGATATTGAATACATGAGGGGGAGAGAGAGCTTTTTGAGCACAAGTTGGATATCTGTAAATCAGTAAAATTGCAGCAATGTTCAACTATATTATAGATTGGAACTGAGAGGTAATAATGAGACCTGCAGTAGTGGCTGCAGCTTCATCAGTATCCTGCTGATTATATCAGTGGAGAACCACAAGGAAGAAGTAATTGAGAAGGCGAAAAAATAATAGAAAACTGATGGAAATGAGCTATAAACATATGCGGGAAAAATGGCTATGGTATTAGCCTTACCAAGATGGAGCCATCATTTTACAGATCGTAAATACACACAAATAACATTTTCATGCTTTTCAAGCTTGCTGGTAAATTATTCTCAATAAAAATATTGTGTATTATATAAGTGATATTTACCTTAATGTTTCTTTGATATCTCTTTGATTTTTTTTCATGTCGTGTTTCGTATTAAATCTCACATATGCTCTTCGCTAAAAGTGTTGTTGCCTTGGTAAATATATACACTAACCTTTGATAAAACAATATTATTAAATCATTTATATATATATATATATATATGTGATGTAATAATTTGTTTTAAAATTATTTATTTATTTAGAGACTAATATTAAAAGTCATATTAAAAGTCTTGGTCTGCGACAAAAAAAGTAACATAACATAATGAAGGCTTGGAAAAAAGTTTCCAAGACAGTTTTAGTATGACTTTTATATAACAAAAGAAAAATCTGTTTTTAATAGTTTTAATAAAAATCAACCTCTGCAGTGCTCGAAGTTGAAGAAATGCCCTCTGATCTTCAAAACAACCTCAAACCAGCCCTGTTTTTCGATCTGCATGCAGCACAGCCAGAAATTAATTATTATGAGCAGAAAATGTAATAAAGTGAATGTCACAATGCCATTTGCATCACTGTTTTGAAAAAATAAAAAACAAAACAGTGTAATGAAACGCATATATAATGCAAAGTAATATAACTAAAGTCAATAGAGACCTATATAGATCTATTCTAAAAATATCTGCACTAATAAAGCAGTTAAACTGTGCCGTTATGCTTTTGGATAGCTTCAGATTCCAGAACTCCAGTCTCAAGCCTCTGCCAGATTTAGAGTGGTCGTAGAGGTGGGTGCTAGTGTTGTTTTAAAGTAAAGAGGAATTTCAGGTGGTAATTATGTCTCATTTGGGGATCAAAGAAGACCTACTAACATTTCAGAGATTAGGGCTCTTTGAGCATGAGTCAGATGCTTTTCACAGAACAGCATGTCTTGTTGTTAAGACAAAAAAGTGCTTTTGTAATTATCAGTTGAGGATCCATTGAAATGGGTAATTATCTGTCTTTTGTACTGGAACATTTGATGGGTTTTCCATCCGTCCATCTGTCCATCCATCCATCCATTCCTCCAGTATTTGTAATGCAAACAAAACGGATCAACTGTCCCCCTTCCTCTTCATGTTAAATGGCTCTTATTCTGCTTTAAAGCAAGACATTCCAAATTAAACCATTGTTTTTTAATGCACTGGTCAATTTTGAGATAAATTTTTAAGCTATTTTCCTTCCATAGCTCTTCTTTCAGAGCAGTGGAAAGAAAGTGGCCAAAATGCACATCTAAGTGTTTTTGTTTATTACATTTATCTATTTGCATATGTAAATTTCTATTACAATACATATCTGTTCTTGTTTTTCTGTATGTTTTGTTACTTTTTCTTAAAATGAGTTTCTTTTCCCTCAATCCACAAATCTCCACTACAGTAACACTTACGTATGCCAAACTTTCAGAGAGGTTGATACATGTATAATTTGGCTGAATTTTATAACATTTTGTTGCTAAAAACATATGATTTTTTTTTGACTTTTTAAAGTTCTTTGTGATTTATAGAGTGATGAAAAGAGACATCCAAAATACATTTTAGTTAAAAACATAGTTTAAAAACCTTGCTTTATCCAATGTTCAGCTCATCTGAACATGACATTTCAGAAACAATTTGCAGTACAAAACAATTGTCTTTATGTACTATCAACTGGGGAAGTGTGGGGATATATTATTAATATTTTTACCCCATTCACCTGTAGTATCTTCCCTTCAAAATCAGTCAGCACATAATGTTTATAGCTGAGATGAGGACGAGAGAACCGTCAGTGGATTTGAGTAAAGTACCATCATCTCCACTTAATGTTATAATGCTGCTTTTCTAACTTTTTCCTTACTTTCATCTCCATTCTCCAGAGAAATGTGATGTCAGAAAAGGTTGATAGTGTGTAAGATAAAGTAATCCCACTTTAAACTCACTTTTGAAGGAGAAACTTTACCGATATATATTTTTAATCTCCTCATCTTCCTCTCAGATTTTGACATTCTTATCATAGTCATCCAAGACCCGTAGTTATCCATAGACACGGAGCCAATTCCAGATGCATCATCCAATGGCACGGGGTCCATTACCTTCCCCCTCCTCACCAGCTCTGTTTCCCCCAACAAACCCCAGAGATCAGACACGATTTGCAGAGATTTACTGTTGCCATGGAGATGTCTTATCACCATGGCAGTTTCACTGAAAGTTTGTCCTTGAGCGATACAAGCTTTCCATTTGCAAGATGCTAGCGGAAATGAGAAGTATATCATATACAGCATTATACAGAACTGAACACTAATGGTCGTAAATAGTTGGTTTATTGAGGTTCCGCTTCTAAACTGTTATAGGCAGTGAGAGAAAAAAGTTCCATCAATTACTGTGAAATAACCCGAAGGCATGAGACAAAGGTGGACATTTTCGCTGCCTAAGCATTAGCAATATATCTAACTTAGTAGAATAATATGAGCTTGTCCTTCAACAAGAGATCCATCAATCTCAGGGTTCCTATTGAGCCGCCCAGCATGCTTTTAATAAATATACGCCACCTGCACTCTCAGTTTGAAGCAGTTTAATGATTTGTAAATAAATGATTTATTAGTGCTTGAAACAATTAATGGAAAGTGCTTACACATGGTTATGGCCAAGAGCTATTTAAAGATTATCAACGCTTTTGAAACTAGATTTGATGATGGGGGATCAAACAGAATCTGTGCTGTTAAACTGATGTGTGTGTGGGAGTCTGTTGGTTCATGGTCTAAAACGTTTCTTGGATATCAGTGTTAGTTAGGTGAGTCATGTACTCGTTGAACAGCATATCGTGTGTCTCGTTATCTTAAACCACACTCTCTATTACCATTTGTTAAACTTTTTTTAAATTATTTTTATTATATATTTATTATATATTTTTTTATTATTATTTTTAAAGGGTTAGTTCACCCAAAAATGGAATTTCTGTCATTAAGAACTCACCCTTGTGTCATTCCAAACCCGTAAGACCTTCATTCATCTTCGGAGCACGAATGAAGATATTTTTTATGAAATATGAGAGTTTTTTTTATCCCCCATAGATAGCAATGTAATTACCATCATTCAAGGTCCAGAAGTAAAGAAATTGTTAAAATAGTCAACATGACTACAGTGGTTTGACCTTAATGTTATGAAGAGATGAGAATACTTTTTATGCGCAAAAACAAAACAAAAATAACGTCCAAGTAGTTGACGCAGTGCAGCACTTCTGTGTTTATGTCGAACGCAAATTCCGAGTCAGTGTTCAGACAGAAACACTGAAGCGCTGCACTGCGTCATTTTTTGGGTGAACTAACCCTTTAAGGGCTGATAATAAATTATATTATTTGTTATTTATTATTACTGTTAATCTCAGCTAATCTAATTTAATTAAGAGGATCTTTTACCACCACTTTCCTGGAAAAAAAAAATCACAGAACAGAATAAAACGGGTATAATGTCAAATTTATAAAATGCATTACTGCCATTGTAAAGGAAAACATATTAACTGCATGTTAACATGCTATTATGAAAGGGCTCTTAATAAATTGTAATATTGTTTTATTATTATCATTGTTATTATTATTATTAATTAAAATTGAACCCCACTTTGATTGTGATTTATACATAAATTGTTTTAACATCGTTTACTAAAAAAAAATTCCAGAGTAGTTATAAATTAAAGTGAATAATGAATGTTTTCTATAAAAATGCTATTTTATGAACTTATTCATTTACATCCGCTTGGACAAATGGACTGTGAAAGGGACATAAATAGAACAGCTGCATATGTCATAGACAACTGTAGGTCACACAAATTTATTGCTTTTGTGTGAAATAAGCAACTGTCATCATTTCTTCTCCTCTGTTTAGTTTTTTGCCTCTGTGTTTTTTGGTCTGTCACAATTTCTGCAGACTAAACTAAACTTCAAATGCACTTTCTTCCTGTCTTTCTGCAGGCATCTCCATGCCGATCCCAGTGCTGGGTCTGCGCGATCATACCAAAGTTTTCAAGGATGGCAGCTGCCTATTGACTGACAATTCTTTTGTGTTGATTGGGTCCTTTGTGGCCTTCTTTGTGCCACTGACCATTATGGTGGTGACCTACTTCCTGACTATCAGCGCTCTGCAGAGTGAGGCTACGCTCTGCCTTGATCAACTGGTGCCCAGGCCCAAATGGAGTGCAGGACTCACTCTGAACTTCCTCCCCGGCCCATCGCTCTCACCCTCAGATAAGAAACTCTTCTTGCGGCGCTCGTTGAGCCGCGAGGTGGGGACAGAGTCAGGGGTTGTGATGCCACCTTTCGGACGGCACAGCGTACAGTCCATCAGCAACGAGCAGAAGGCCTCCAAAGTTCTGGGTGTTGTCTTCTTCCTGTTCGTGGTCATGTGGTGTCCCTTTTTCATCACAAACGTTTTGGCAGTGGTTTGCGAGCCGGCGGCGTGTGACACCGATCTAATGAACGGACTATTGAATGTGTTTGTGTGGGTCGGTTACCTTTCTTCCGCCGTTAACCCGCTGGTTTACACGCTCTTCAACAAGACTTACCGCTCAGCCTTTGCTAGATACATCCGATGCCAGTTTCATGAAGAGAAGAAACCACTACAGTTAATCCTGGTCAACACAATTCCACCACTGGCCTATCAGTCCACACACATACCGCTCACTGGATCAATAGGCAATGGGGATTTCTCTCTGCCCCTTTCCAATAAAAACCAACATCTGTCCAAAAGCCGCAAAAATGAGAGTGTCAGCTGCTTGTGAATTCAGTCAATGAACTCACAAATGCCAACCGTGACCCTGGATTTTCTTCTGATTTTGTGTTTGGCATTCTATCCTTCTTACCTCTACAGAAATCAGCTCTGATTGGTCTAAAGTATTAGTATTCAAAGCCCAACTGCAGCTATGAACAAACAGCATCACAGTCCGTGACTTGATCACAGTGTACTAATACATCAAAAGACCTTCGTCTGACTGCGATCTGTCCTTAGTACCATCATTGTCAGTTGAATAAATGGGATAAAACTTCTCTGGTTATAAAAATTGTATATAAGTGTTAAGTTTCGGTTTGATGTCAAGACTTTTCATTTTTATGTAGCACTTTATATCCCAGAAGGCGAAGTCTAAATTCATGGGAGATCAGCTGTGTTTTGTTTACAATGTCAGATTTTTTGAAAACAAGTGTGGATAAAAGTTGTGATGTGACTAGAGTTTTATACTGTGTCAAACGATTGACATGCTGTTGCCTCGTTCATAAGCTCCTGGTTTATAATTTTACGTTTGCATTCAATGTCAGGGAAAAGAACTAAAGAATCCTATGGAAGCCTGTTTCCACTTCAGAGTAAAAACTAACAGAGGGAACTCTGAAATTAAGTTTAAAATAATAAATAAAGTCAAAATGTAAAATAATAAAGCTAAAAAATATATAAAACTACACATGTGAAAAACTTTAAAATATTTTTGAAAGAAGTCTCTTATGGCCACAAAGGCTGCATTTATTTGATCAAAAATACAGTAAAACAGCTATATCGTAAAATATTACTTTTAATAATTACTTTTAATAATATTAAAATGTCATTTATTGCTGTGATGGCAAAGTTGAATTTTCAGTAGTCATTACAGTCTTCAGTGACATATTTGACTCAGAGGTGGAAATGGGCTTCAATAGAAACCTCCTCAAATAAAGACAAAACACTACAGTCCAGATCAGAAAGCACGCTGCTTAACCAGTATTTATCTGGTGGTAAACAACATAGCTATGTTAATCCACCAGCCAGACCAGCACCAAACTGGAAACCAGGATAATCCAGTCTGTACCAGCACGGAAAGTCAAAGCTGTTATTTTCAAAAGGGAACTTAGTATCCATTTTTGCAGCTTGTCATTTGGACCAAAAACCATTTCTGAGACATTTTAATGTTCCACGTATTGTTCAGATAGTGGCAGTTCTCAAGCTCAACACTTACCTTTGTCAGATTTGAAGTTCATTGAAAACATGCTTTTAAAATCACAGGAAAGTTTTTGGTCCTGAATATGTACCTCTGCATTCAGGGTTCCATGACAACACAGAGAGCGATCTCAGGTCCATTCTTTTAGCACCTTGTGATCAGCACCTTTCTGATTCTATTTACAGTGTCTGAATTGACAGCGGTGTTGTTGTTGTTATGGTGACGGTCATAAACTTGTTTGCAGACACTGAATGAGTCATCTCTGTTTCATCTTTCTGAATGAATAATTATGACAGGTGTATATGTTTATGTGTGCAGTGTTTATCTGCCCTCGTTCCAGTATGTCATAGATATTCTGAATCAGCTTTAGCAATAGAACTGTAGATGTTCTGAAGAACACTGAGTTACAATGTTTTTTTGCCAGCCTCTGTATTTAGGGAGGCAATGACAGTAAGCACATGAAGTTACATTAAGCCACATATGGAAGAAAAATAATGACAAGTTTTTGAAACAAAACAGCCTGTTGAATTGCACTCACCGTGCTTGCATTTTAATGCATTTTATTTTTAGGGCTTGCATTTATTTGGGCAGAAATTCAACATGGTCATATATTTTAAGCTATAAATATTTTACTTCAAAACATTTCACAAACATTTACATTATTAAAGATTCAATAGTCTATATTAACCTTTCAGATTTCACTTCCAAAACTTTTGTTCTGTTAAAAAATACAACCTATAATATTCAGCAGACAATTTTCGTTTGCAATTTTTCTTTACAAATACACTTCCACAAATTCAGTGGTTCAAATTCAACAGTCGGCCTCACCAGCAGGTACTGCAAGCGGCTGCTGATGAACACCAGAGCAACGGCTAGAGAGAGACATTCGTTCATTCAAAAAACGGATTTACAGAAATGGAGCAAGCAGTATATGTGATGATTATCAGGGCCAGTATAAATGTTGGAAAGATGATGAAGACGCTAAAGTTATGTTTACGTTTAATTCGGTGTCTTCACGGTCTCTTTCCCTGTGTATAGCCTAACATTACATGTAAGCAGTGGCGTGAGCCAAAGCCCCTGCCCCTTTTGTCTCAAAATGTAATGTACCCCTCTCTAGTAATAGTAAATAATATTATTATTATAAGTATTATAATAAATAACAATATGCTTATATACCACTGCCACTAACCATAATAATACAAAAAAAAAATCTTTAAGTATTTTTTAAATAAATAAAATATTATGTAAATATTTCATGAAATTAATATTAACTAAGACTAATAAACGCTGTATAAGTTAAATGCAGTTCATTATTAGGTTCATGTTAACAAAGGTTTTTAACTAATGACACCTTACCAATTTCATGGTAGCTAACACTTACATATAATTCATACATAAAGTTTACAACATCAACACAACTAAACATGAAGTAATCAAAATTAAATTATTGTTTCTCACTGTTCTGTTTGGTAAAAGTACATAATATTTAGTAATATTTTCATAATTTCCCTGTTTTTGTTTGATGTGTTATGCATTCTATTTGTTACAACGTCTTTTCATAGAATGCCAAGGAAAAAAAGATAAGAAAAAAAAAACACAAGGAACTCTCATGCAGCCGAAGGAAGCATCCCTCTCACAAGTTGTCTGAAAAGAGAGAATAAAGATGCAGGTACTGTTTCAATTACATTTAGTTTAAACTAATATGCCATTAAACTTGTATTACAGTCTGAAAAATAGTTAACACTTGAGGACAATTCGCTCAAATTCATAATTTATTCACCCATATGCAGTTCCAAACTGGTATGACTTTCTTCTGTGGAATATTTTTAAGAATGGGTTTATCCAAATATTGAAAGAACAACAAAATGGAGTCCCCTTTTCTGTTCATTATATTACAAAATGATAATAAAAGAAACAGTCTTTATTTTGGGGTGAACTCTCCCTGAAATATAAAGTTAATAATAATTTATCAATATAAAAATGTCATTAAATTTGTTTTTCATAGAGAGTTGCAGTTCAGATAAGGAGAGTATTGAAGAGATTCGAGGGAAAGCAGTTTAGAAAGGAGAGAAAGATGAAGGAGAGGTTAGAGCCAGTGAGGAAGAAAGTGAGAGGAGTGAGGATATGCAAGGAGACATTAGGCCCAGTGAGGAGGAGGAAGAGATGAAAAGGGAGGTACAAGGGGAGATGACTCAAGAAAAACAAGAAAAAGAGAGAGATAACAGGGGAAGGGGCTCTAGAAGCAGATACCGAATACCAGGTTTTGAGTCTAAATGCACCAGAAGTCTACCCATCCTTGATGGCCTTACAGTTTCCAACAGACATGTTGATCAGCATCAATTAAAGGTTATAGCAACTATATTCAGAGTGGTGAAAAAGTGTTTGCCCCCTTCCAGGTTTCTTTTTTCTTTTTTTGCATGTTTGTCACACTTAAATGTTTCAGATCATCAAACAAATTTAAATATTAGTCAAAGATAACACAAGTAAACACAAAATGCAGTTTTTAAATGAAGGTTGTTATTATTAAGGGAATACAAAATCCAAACCTACATGGCGCTGTGTGAAAAAGTGATTGCCCCCTAAACCAAATAACTGGTCTCTGCACGATGTCTTGCTTTTGAAGATCTTTCGGTCTACTTCACTTTGTCAGGCAGGTCCTATTTAAGTGTTTTCTTAATTGAGAACAGGTGTGACAATAATCAGGCCTGGGGGTGACTAGAGAAATTGAACTCAGGTGTGATAAACCACAGTTAAGTTATGTTTGCAGGTGGGGCAAACACTTTTTCACACAGGGCCACATAGGTTTGGATTTTGTTTTTCCCTAAATCATAACAACCTTCATTTAAAAACTGCATTTTGTGTTATCTTTGACTAATATTTAAATTTGTTTGATGATCTGAAACAAGTGTGACAAACATGCAAAAAAAAAAAAAAGAAAGACATTAGGGGACAAACACTTTTTCACACCACTGTCTATATGTATATATGTGTGTTATTTGATATAATAATATTTTTTTGTGCCCTTTTTGGTCCGTCCACCCCTGCCCCTGAGAAGGACTGTGCAAGCTGCTGCATGTAACTTTCTTTATTTTCGCTTTCTCTACTGCAAACGCAATTGTTCAGTTGTTTCCCTCCCCGACGCTAATGTACAGATCAAATATTACATCTGAGGAAGCCACATATTGCTCTCAGTTGTTTCGTTTTCTTAGCTTTATATCGTGGTGCTGTGCTGCAGTACTAGGGTTTCCCTCATATGTCATACTCCAGGATTGCCCCGCCGTGGGGACATTGCTTAACAGTGGCTTAATAGACTAAAACAGTGATATAACAGATATATAAAAGATAAAAATAAAAAGATAAAGATTTCCGAGTGAAATATTGGCATAAAGATCCAACTTAATGTGAAAATGTTCAGTTTGATAATCCAAATTTAGGGACCATCTGTAAAGTTATGCACGACATTGGTACATGTTTCTAATTTCAATATCATTTGAAGAGATTGACTTACAGTCATAAAACCAACTGTAAAGTGTTCATCTATGTGTCAAACATGATGCACACTTTTAAGATGGTTGAAGTTTATTAAAATAAATGAGCCCATACAGTAGTGAAAAATAGCAATATTTACACAGGAGGCCTGACAGTTTATTTTAT
Organism: Zacco platypus; assembly: GCA_038088235.1. Lineage (NCBI taxonomy): Eukaryota > Metazoa > Chordata > Actinopteri > Cypriniformes > Xenocyprididae > Zacco > Zacco platypus. The sequence goes on along the minus strand of CM076081.1, from coordinate 21,603,833 downwards.
TAAACATCAAAAATCTGAAAGATGTGCATCATACCTGAGTTTTACACCTACATGAGCATTTACAGTTGGTTTTATGACAGTTTCTGCATCTCATTTCAAAGCTCCTCCGGAGGTCGCATTTGAAGGCTGCATACGTCATCGACGTGGTCTCGTTTAAGAAAATTAACCGTTAGATTGCAAAGTAAGAACGAAATTACAGTATTTTATACCTCACAAGGAATAAAAGTTAATTTTATTATGGTTACTTTACTGTCTTTAAATGCTATTGAGCCTTGAATTATAATATATTTTGTGCATACCAATTAGTGAAATACACATTTACACATGATTCATTTGACAGTTTTTTTATTCAGTTTCAAAAAAAATCTAAAAGGTGTGCATCATACCTGACACCTGTGACATGCACAATCACTGGTTTTATGACTACAAGTCATCATCTTAAAATGCTATTGAAGCTAGAAATGTGTGTAGAAAGAATAACTTTAGAGAGGGTCCCTAAATTTGTGAATCTCAAACGTTCAACGTCAAGCCAAATTTATGGCAGTATTTCACTCGGAAATGCTTATGTTCATATTCTGAGGGCATCTGCTTGCCTGTAGCCTATAGTATAGCCTACATCATCAATGATGTGTGAGTTTGGTCTTTTACATCACTGTACTAGTCCATTCAGGGCCGGCGCTACCAATAGGCAGAGCAGGCAGTGGCCTAGGGCCTCTGTCATAAGTAAGTAAGTAAGTAAGTAAAGCCTTTATTTGTCCCGCAGTGGGGAAATTGCATTTAGCAACAGCAGTGGTACATGGTAAAAAGTAGTACACACTAAGATAAAAACAGAAAAATTTAAATAAATTTACAAAATAGACTATACAAAAGAAATATTGCACGTTTCAGAAATTGCACAGTGAAATGGCTCATTATCTGTACAAAATGTTGCAAAAGTGAAAAAAGTTATAGTTTAGCAGTGCTTATTGTTTATTGTACAGTCTGACTGTGGAATCTCTCCTTCACACACCGAGGGTGGAGCAGTCTGTCACTGAAGCTCTGCAGAGCTGACAGTGTGTCCTGCAGGGGGTGAGACTCATGGGCCAGCATAGATGAAAGTTTTGCTAGAACCCTTCTGTCACTTCCCGCACTGAATCCAGAGGACAGCCAAGGACAGAGCAGGACGTCCTGATGATCCTGTCCAACTTCTTCCTCTCCCTCTCAGTGATGCTGCCGCTCCAGCAGACCACACCATACAGGATGGCTGATGCCCCCTGCACTCCAAAAGATCTCAGTCTCCTCAGGAGCCTGCTCTGACCCTTCCTGTACAATGCATCCATGTTGAGAGTCCAGTCCAGTTTGTGCTTCAAGTGAACACCCAGGTACTTATAAGAGTCCACTCTCTCAATGTCCATACCCTGGATGTTCACCGGTGAGGGAGCAGGCCGGTGTCTGCGGAAATCCACCACCATCTCCTTGGTCTTCCCTGCGTTGATAAGGAGGTGGTTTGGCCGACACCGGTCTATGAAGTCCCGCATCAGTTTCCTATACTCTGTGTCATCGTCATAACTGATCAAGCCAACGACAGTGGAGTCCTCAGAGAACTTTAGCAGGACACAGCCGTCAGTGTTGTGTCTGAAATCTGCAGTGTAGAGGGTGAAGAGGAATGGCACGAGCACCGTGCCCTGGGGGGCGCCCACACTGCAGGTCAGGAGGTCAGACGCACAGTCTCGGGCTCTCACAAACTGGGACCTGTTTGTCAGGTAGTCCAGGATCCACTCAGCCAGATGTAAGTCCACTCCAGCCTGCTTGAGCTTGCCTCTCAGAAGCACCGGCTGAATGGTGTTGAATGCGCTGGAGAAGTCAAAGAACAGAATCCTCACAGAGCTGCCGGCTTCTCCAGCTGATTTAGAGCACGATGTAGCAGGAAGATCACAGCATCCTCCACTCCGATCCCAGGTCGGTAGGTGAACTGTAGCAGTCATGGAGCAGGGGCCTCCATTACCGCTCTGTAATTTGTCTCTTTCACTTTCACTAGCAGTTGATTTTTGTAGGGTGATACACTCTGTGGTTACATGAAGAACCTTTACAATCCAGGAAACCTTCCTATAACAGGTTCTTTACTTTGGGAAAAAAAGTTTCTTTAGATTGTTTTAGAATGTTCTTCACACTAAGAAAAAAATCTATTAAGTTCTATTAAGTACTGTTCACTGAAAGATTCTATGGAAAAAAAAAATGTTCTTTTATGGAATCACTGTAAAAACTCCCTTTTAAAGAAACTTTTTTTTCCCCACAGTAAATAACCTGTTATGGGAACGTTCCATGGATTGTAAAGGTTTTTCATGTAACCACAGGCTGTATTAGCCAAAAAAAATCAACTGCTAGTGAAAGAGAGAGAGACAAACTACTGAGCACAGCAGTTTTAGGCCACCTGCAGTTTCAGGCTGCAAACTGACTCTGCAGAACCAGCTTGAGGTCACGTCAAGTCTTGATGTCCTGATTTTGCAGAGCCAGCTTGATATCACATTATCGAAATATATAATTACATATATATGAATTGTGAAGTTCAGTTGCACATGATTTTATGAACTGTGATTTCTTACTGCATCACTGCAATACATTGGAATTACAAAAATATAAATTAAGTACCCAAGCAAAGGAAACAACATCCACCATAATGGTGAGTTCAAAATAAAACATTTTAGCAAAATCAAAGTCAATCTATGAAGTCACTGACTTCAATCTAAAAGCACTGACCGAATTTCCTTGTATTTGAGTCAAACAAGTTGAAACTCTAGATGAGCCGTGCAGGGACATTAAACAGGAAGGTTTTGTCCGTGTTTGTTTGGGGGGGTTTTGTAGTAATTTTTTCAGTAATTTTTTTACCCTAACACAGTTTACATGGCTACAGTGACAGCTGGATTTTTGCTGTTGAATTCCGTTCCCCCATGGATCACACATAATGAGGTATTTATCAAACTAAGGTTGATTTATTCATGCCAATAGCCCAGTGTGCAGCTCACTGAAATATAGTACCCCAGTGCTTTGAGAGACCTGAGTTCAAGTCCCGGTTCATATATTTTTCCTGATCCCATCTCCCTCTGTCTCTTCCACTTTGCTGCCAGTCTACAATATTGACCTATCACAATAAAAGGCAAAAAATGCATTTTTAAACTGATGCAGTCCTGCTGGACTGATGCTACATCCACACAGAGAATATAATCAGCATCTTTTATGCCACAATATAAACATCTCTCAACATAGCAAAGGGGGAACGGATTCTGACAGCTGGATTTTTAACCGTTGAATTAGATTTCCCCCATGGATCATACACAATGAGGTTCTAGTATTTGTCAAACTGAGAGCAATTTGTTCGTGCCAATAGCCCAGTGTGCAGCTCACTGTAATATAGTACCCAAGTGCTTTGAGAGACTCGAGTTCTAGTCCCGGCTCATGTATTTTTCCTGATCCCATCTCCCTCTGTCTCTTCCAGTTTGCTGCCAGTCTACAATACTGACCTACCACGATGAAAGGCAAAAAATAAATTTGGGAGATTTTGTTGCATTTACGCTGTTCTAACCAGCAGGTCAGAACAGTGACCTGCTTTGAAACAGTGAACCACTTTGCAAAGCAATTGATTGAATTGTTTGCAAAGCTTTGAAAAACATTGTTTCTCTCATCACAAGTGTAATGTATTGAAAACAAACTTTTTTCCAACATGTGGAAGTGCCATCAAAAATTCATCCTTTGCTGGGAGTTGGATTGACAGACGATCTAACCAATAATCAAGCTCAACCAAGCTCAATCTGCTGTTTTGTCCGACAAATGAACCAAACTGTAGAGTAAGTAGATTGACATTGGTGGACTTTTAACTGAGACCAGCAAGTAAGAACTGCAGGTATCCTTGCATTGGAGACTGTGGTGTTTGGTGTTCTTTTTAGTAGGCCCAACTCCCATGCCAGCGACCCGGCTTTGAGTACCACTTCGCGTGGTTCAGACTGTACAGGTTACAAACATACATTTAAAACATGGTGTGTATTGAAATTTATCTTTGGTGATAGAATAAGGCTAATATTGTAATACATGATTTCTATTTTGAATAAATTCTGATCTTCCTAACCTTTTTTTCATCAATGAATCCTGAAAAAAAGTATCACAGAAGTAAAAAAAAAAAAAAGTAAGTTGTAAGAGCTAAATAAAGTACTATATAATTTGTGATGTGAAACTAACTAACTAACTAACTGCATGGTAGGGGTTTTTTTTTTTTGCCCATGGGTTACACCCCTTATTTTCTGGGGTTTATTTTAACCCTTTATTCAGTACAGTTTATGGCAACTGTACTGGGGCGTTGGGCGGTAACTGATGTGCCGTATGGACTATTTTACACAAGGGTTACACCCCTTATATTCTGGGGTTTATGTTAACCCTTTATACAGTACAGCTGTACTGGGGCGTTAGGACCCACTTAAGCCACAGGTTGATCAGACCTGAGGGCCTCTCTAACACCTCTAACCCTCTTCCTTCAGTTACCCAGTCTCCCAGGAGGTCTCCCATCCAGATATAGACCGGGCTCAACACTGCTTAGCTTCAGTGGGTGTGCAGGTAAAAGCTTCAGGTCGACCACTGCAGGCATCTTCTCAAGCATCTTCTCAAGCATCTTTCCAATCACTCTGTGTTTTTGGGGTTACTATTGTGCTGAAGAGTAGAGCCTGTGGTTAGGCTGAAGTACTTACAAACATATGTTACTTATGTATAGAAGGGAAATATTATGATTTGGCTTTTTGTTTTTTTTAGTACATGCAGGTGTACTTGTGCCATTGTTAACTAAATATATAAAACAAATATTCAAATTCACAAAATATAAAAGATATAGTACCTTATATATTACAGTTTGTGTGTGTACAGCTTTTACCAGTGTTCTCAAGCACAATTCCTGAAGAGCTACAGCTCTGCACAGTTTTGTTTCAACACTAATCAAACACACCTCATCCAGCTAAAATCAGAACTACTAGAAACTTGGAACTGAATAAAGCCAACTGTGGTTAAAATCTTGTTAAGAAACAAAACCATCCGTCATTGAAATCTCATAGTCGAATAAAACAGACCATATCTGAAATCTCGAAATGGATCAAAACCTACTGTCATTTAAACCATCATTGAAATCTCATTACGGAACAAAACCAAATGTCATTAAAATCTTGTTAAGAAACAAAGCTGAACGTCAATAAAATCTTGTCATGGAAAAAAAAAAATCTTTAAATCTTGTAAAGGAACAAAACCAAACGTAAATGAGATCTTGACATGAAACAAAACTGACACTGATAGAAATCTCATAACCCAGCAAAAAAGCCGTTGTTGAAATCTCATGATTGAATAAAACCGACTAACATTGAAATCTCGAAATGGAACAAAATCAAGAGTCATTCAAATCTCGTAAAATAACAAAGCATACTGTATTGAGATCCCGTGGCTGAACAAAGCTGACTGACAATGAAAACCAACCATCATTGAAATCCCGTAAAGGAACAAAACCGACTGTCACCAAAATCTCGTAAAATAATAAATACAACCATCATTGAAACCTCATAAAAGAACAGAACTGACAGTCATTTAAATCTCGTAATAGATCAAAACAGACCATTATTGAAATGTTGTAATGGAACAAAACAGACCATCACTGAAATCTCGTAACAGAAGAACCTGACCGTCATTGAAAACTGATAGCCATTGAAATCTCAAAATCCAACAAATCCGACCATCACTAAAATTACGTAAAGGAACAAAACGAAAAAAGGAAAAAAAATGCCAATCATTGAAATCTTATAGAGGAATGAAACTGACTGCTATTTAAGTCTCCTGAATGCAAAAAACTGACTACCATTGAAATTTCATAGCAAATCAAAACCAATTCATTTTACAACTGAACGTCACTGAAATTGTATAAAGGGACAAAACCGATCAGAAGATTAAAAATAAACACACACAACAGTTATTCTAAGATGACACACAAAGACATCAAGAATCAGCACATGAATCTCAACAAAGGTGACAATCAAAAGTGTCATGCCACAATGCATGTTGGGAACAATAGTAGAGAACTCCCAGCATGCCTCACAGCATGAATAAATTATGCTGCTTTTTGCTCCGTCTTTTTTTTTTAGCGTTTTGTGATGTCCAGAGTTGATCTGATTGTCAGAATATTTTGTTGTCACCATTGTTGAGATTCATACACTGACGGCTCATACCTCTGTTTGTCATTGTAGTTTACCATATACCACATGTTCTCTCTTCTAAATGAGTTCTGCAATACAATGTGCTCTCATTTTGCAGTAAAACCGGGTTTTTAATTCAAATTTGTTATTTTCACAAGACGATTATTAAGTTCAAATGACAGTGATTCAGACAGTTTCATGACAGTTACAAAACCATAAATGGTCAAAAAACATCATCTGAACACATTTAAGCTTTTTTGCTGTTGCAAATGTGTTTGACAAATAGACAAACATATTAAAAGATTTAAGAGCCCAACTAATGGAAACACCAATCACCATTATGAATCACCATTATAATGAAACAAACATGATCGTTAAACTTCTGTTAATTCTCAATAAGAACTTCTGTAGATGAATGATGGAAATAAAGTCAATATTTTTAGTAATATGTGAAGCTGTTTGTGGAATTGTTTAATTCTCCTCTTCCGAGAACCGGAGAGATTTAATGTCTTCTTTTATCTTTAGTTGATTTCATCTAAGGCTGAAGTCAGTTGTAGCTCCTGTGTTTCTGTTTGTCTCCTTTTTTCTGTTCTCTTCTTTGCTTCTGTGATTCTCCTTGTTAACAGGCTTTTTAATGCTAAGATGATTCTATAAATAATATATAAAGATTTTGTGACTCAGATAAGATGCAGTTCTGGTTTATTTCTTTGCTCTTGGCTGACATGTGGCATTGCTATGGCCTGCTTGTGGCTCAGATCTAGCAAACAGGAGCGGTCCATCCAAGTGCCATCATTCCATGCCATATGTGGCCCAGATCATCATACCATGCAGGGCAGATGTATGCTGGATCTGGGCTCACACAAAGTTGCTATCTCGGACTACTTTTAGACTCTGAAGTGCACATCTGATGGACATTTTAGTATCCCATGAGGCCACAGGAAAGGATTTGTGAATGGCGGTGAAGCAACGCAGTAGGTCACATAACAATGACAACATGATGGATGTAGTTTTTGAATTTCATTCATACAACACACCTTCATTCTATATATAACATGCCTTTTTAATGGTCACAAAGTAAGTTTTAAATAAAATGTAGTACCTACAGAAGTAGTGATCATGAATTAGCCTTCCAGTTAACTTAGATAGAGTGGAGCAGCTTGTGCTGCCCTTTCAACTGCATAACCATCCTGTACTTCCAACAGCTAAAATAACAGAGTAAGAGTTGAATATGTGCCAGAGATTCCATTAAACATCACAAGAACATCAAAGTGAAGAGCGCAGACTCCATCTTCACTATTGTACACTAGATGTTGGACATTCTGTTGAGCCAATAGAAGTAGACACAGAAAGTATTTCCATATTGCCAGGTCTCCCTTGAGTTACTTGGCAAAATCATGAATATGAAGGTATGTTTTTGTACACTGTAAAACAATCAGTTGTGAGAAAAAGTCCCATTCCATCAGCCATTGGGTGATTTGCCAATCACCTGCAGGCTCAGACCAGCTGCCTGAATCATCACAATATGTTTGCAGTTGCATGAGAAACTGGGCGAGGAAGAAAAATCATGGTACATAAACAAATACATGAAAAAACAAACTAAGATATTTTCTCTGGAATTTCTACTCTATTTATGACAACAATGTTTTAAAACATTTTTTATTAACAGAAAATTAAAGTGTTTATGTATTAAATTAACCATGATTCAGTTTGTGATTCCAGGATATTAAAGATTCTAATTCCATATAAATTATTTTTTTTCAAAAAAACAAAAAATAATAATATTTGAGCCAAGTTTACATTTACATCTTATTTTTTTTATGTTTTTGTCATTTTAAGAAGTTTTTATAATCAATAATTTAATTAGTTGTTTATATAATTAATATTTGTTAAGTTTCCTAAGACCCCCTCATTGAGAACCAACTTTTGAGGCAATGATAAATATTGATAAAATATTAATTTTTACAATCACCACTGTATATATATATATATATATATATATATATATATATATATATATATACAGTGGGTACGGAAAGTATTCAGACCCCCTTAAATTGTTCACTCTTTGTTATATTGCAGCTATTTGCTAAAATCTTTTAATTTAATTTTTTTTCCTCATTAATGTACACACAGCACCCCATATTGACAGAAAAATACAGAATTCTTGACATTTTTGCAGATTTATTTAAAAAGAAAAACTGAAATATCACATGGTCCTATTCAGACCCTTTGCTGTGACACTCATATATTTAACTCGGGTGCTGTCCATTTCTTCAGATCATCCTTGAGATGGTTCTACACCTTCATTTGAGTCCAGCTGTGTTTGATTATACTGATTGAACTTGATTAGGAAAGCCACACAGCTGTCTATATAAGACCTTACAGTGCATGTCAGAGCAAATGGGAATCATGAGGTCAAAGGAACTACCTGAAGAGCTCAGAGACAGAATTGTGGCAAGGCACAGATCTGGCCCAGGCTACAAAAAAATTTCTGCTGCACTTAAGGTTCCTAAGAGCACAGTGGCCTCCATAATCCTTAAATGGAAGACGTTTGGGACAACCGGAACCCTTCCTAGAGCTGGCCATCTGGCCAAACTGAGCTATCGGGGGAGAAGAGCCTTGGTGAGAGAGGTAAAGAAGAACGCAAAGATCACTGTGGCTGGTCTCCAGAGATGCAGTCGGGAGATGGGAGAAAGTTGTAGAAAATCAACCATCACTGCAGCCCTCCACCAGTCAGGGCTTTATGGAAGAATGGCCCGACGGAAGCCTCTCCTCATTGCAAGACACATGAAAGCCTGCATGGAGTTTGCTAAAAAACACCTGAAGGACTCCAAGATGGTGAGAAATAAGATTCTCTGGTCTGATGAAACCAAGATAGAACTTTTTGGCCTTAATTCTAAGCGGTATGTGTGGAGAAAACCAGGCACTGCTCATCACCTGTCCAATACAGTCCCAACAGTGAAGCATGGTGGTGGCAGCATCATGCTGTGGGGATGTTTTTCAGCTGCAGGGACAGGACGACTGGTTGCAATCGAGGGAAAGATGAATGCGGCCAAGTACTGGGATATCCTGGACGAAAACCTTCTCCAGAGTGCTCAGGACCTCAGACTGGGCTGAAGGTTTACCTTCCAACAAGACAATGACCCTAAGCACACAGCTTAACTAACGAAGGAGTGGTTTCACAACAACTCTGTGATTGTTCTTGAATGGCCCAGCCAGAGCCGTGACTTAAACCCAATTGAGCATCTCTGGAAAGACCTAAAAATGGCTGTCCACCAATGTTTACCATCCAACCTGACAGAACTGGAGAGGATCTGCAAGGAGGAATGGCAGAGGATCTCCAAATCCAGGAGTGAAAAACTTGTCGCATCTTTCCCAAAAAGACTCACGGCTGTATTAGATCAAAAGGGTGCTTCTACTAAATACTGAGCAAAGGGTCTGAATACTCAGGACCATGTGATATTTCAGTTTTTCTTTTTTAATAAATCTGCAAAAATGTCAAGAATTCTGTGTTTTCCTGTTAATATGGGGTGCTGTGTGTACATTAATGAGGAAAAAAATGAACTTAAAATATTTTAGCAAATGGCTGCAATATAACAAAGAGTGAAAAATTTAAGGGGGTCTGAATACTTTCCGTACCCACTGTAAATATATATATAGGAAGGCTTTTATGATTTGACTGGCACCTGCACGATTCCTAATCAGTAAGGTTCAGCAGCTGCTGCTGGGAATCAGAAGTTGTGTGGGTGGCATTTTCTTTAAAAATGAAATAACCTGAATTTTTTTTTAATACATTCATTTACTGGCCCAAAAACATGCATATGTACCAACACACACCTACACACAGAAACATACACGAAGAGTGATTCAATTCAATTAAAGAACGTTTTGTAAACAGTTTAGTCTTCATGCCGGAGGGCTTCATCCAAACCAGAACTAACTACTACGCCCACCTAGACGAATAGAAGTATCAATTCTCCAGGGCTAGGGTTATATCTGAGAGAGAGAGATGGGGAAGTCAGGCTCAATGCAAAGTTCTTTGAACTTTAAGCATGAAATGCCAACTGTCACAGATGCTCAAAAATGAGAGTGTGAAAAACAGAGAGAGAAACGTGGCATAAGAGACTCGAATAAAGAATGAACCCTGTTTGACGCTCCTTTCATGTATTTTCTGGGGTTCTCCCAAACCCTTTTCCAAGCTGATGCTAAATTATTCACATATGTCAAATCACACCTGTAATCCTAATTACATGATACATGGGAGACTCATTAAAACACGGCAGGATCGAGTCAAGGAGCAAAGGTGAGAAAGATTACTAAAATTAAAATGCCAAAATCACCATACATTATGGCCATATATAAACAAAATCCCTCTGTTTTTATCTCATATCTTCTTTTTCTCTTCCCTTTCCTTTTCTTGCCTTGTTTTAAATTGCTTTTAGACTGACAGGTAGTAGATGAAATGATCTCAGATGCCTCTGATCCAGCCAGAAATTGGCAGTAAAACTCAGCTCAGTTGAGCTTTTCACCCACCGAAGCGATGATTTCAAGAGTTTGCAACGTCTGCTTCCTGTTGACTAAGGATGCCTGACCTTTGTAGCTTCTTTTTTTAAAGCTGTTATGATAGCTTCATCTTTCTGATTGGATGATCAACTAGTCAGCTGGCTAATCAACCATTCAATGCACTTGTGTCTTTCACACATAGGCAAGTGTGACACTTTACTATTGATAATAATACACTCTGCAGGCACATAAATGTGTTGGTCATAATAGCTGAAGACAATCGGTGATACAGAGATGCTGGCCGGCCTTCGTGATCTACTGCGGATCTGGCCACTGAACAATGTCATAAGAGCACTTTAAAATGTATTATGCTTTTCTCATACTGTTGGTGGTATATCTGAATTTATTTTCTAAAAGCAAACTGCCATGTGTGACATACTCTGTCCAGGGTGAATGCAGGTACCCTCAGTTTTGACTGCTTTCTCTGCTAGGGTACAATTTCTGATTTTTATTGGTTTTTACAGCTGTAATCTAAACGGCACCATAAAAGCATCATAATTCTAGAGCACGTTCTTAAAATCAAAGATCTGCGGAAGATTTATGTGCATTCAAGGCCAGTTGGCCAGTTTTCTGCATGCAGTTTCAAAAAGAAAATAGCATGCTTTCAGTTTCAAAAACAGACCATTTGGAAATTGCCGGAGTGCAGTCCATCGCTCAGTGTGAAATAAATCTATTGAATTGATGGAAAGGTCCCTTGCTGGTTCTGATCTTCAGAGTTTCTGTGAATCGTGTGACCATGTCATTTCCTTATTTTCTAGTTGCATTCTTATCCTCGGGTGATCCATAAAGAATAGACAGAGAGGTTTTTATTTCAGGTGATTTACATCTTAATGATGCTGTACTTGTGCATGTATTAAAAATGAATGTTCTAAAACAGATAATAAATTCTATTTATTACAAATGTATGTAAAATAGCAACTATAAATTAATAGAATCAAAAAGAAATAAATAGAATTAACATTTAAATTCAACGATTTTAAAATCAATAAAATAAATAGGATTAAAAAGAAATAAAATGTGCTTTAAATAGCAGCAATACATTAATAAAAAGAAGAATAAATAAAATTCAATAAAAATAAATAAACGTATAATAAATATTAAAAAGATATCCATTTAGCAGCAGTTACAGAAAGCCTTACAGGTTACAGTTACAGGACAAGGGCATCCAGCTTAACCATCACAAGGTTAGACTACATTCTTTTGCACTCCATACAAACTGGCCTTGCTTTTGATTCATAACTGTAAATCAAGTCAGGTTGCAAGAATGTGTCACCTTAGCTGTAAATCTCACTCTTTTCACGCTTTAACAGTATGTACTAATGCTAAATTAGTAACAAAAAAGTCTGGTTTAAGAAAGTAATATTGTGTCAAAGAGTGATTACAGCTCACTTCATATTAATATTGCCTTTTATCTAACATGTGAACAGTGAGAGTATTATTAAGCTTTTCAAATCAGTTAGTGATGATTCATAGCAGTGAATGTGTGATCAAATTCCCTTTCAGCTAGACAGACTCCTGTGTTCATGTATTATGTGGGAGTCATAAGTTCCTTTGGAAACCAAAGGCTGCTCCTGCGTCCGAAATCACGTAGGTACTACATTTGAATATGAATTCACTTTGCGACCATTAAAAAAGTACACTCTGTATAGTATGAATATGGGTAGTATAAATGAAATTCAGACTTACTAAATCCGGCATTTTGTCATTGTTATGTGACCTAAAAGCATCAGTTGCAACTTGCATCGCTTCACTGCCATTCATAAATCCCCTCCTGTGGCCTCATGGGATAGTAAAATGTCAATCGAATGGACACTTCAGAATCTCACTGGACGTCATCTGGTCATCCGGGGACTTTTCGCCAACTGTCTTTTACTACTCTTTTGGCGTACTATTTTTCGTATACTGTATAGTAGGGAAGTATTTGATTTCCCTTGGTTGATGCAGAAAAAACAGTTATTTAAGCGACATTAATGAAGTCACCTGTCTGTTTTAAAAACACTTGCAATTGACCCTTCACAAAGACCCGGTTTAGTTACTGTTGCTTTGTCCAACAAGTCATGCGCTCTCACGCCACACATCATGTTCTCATACAGTGAAAAATAGCAAAGAGGACACTGACAACACGTCGACAGACATATGAAACAGTTTCATATTTAAAATATTGTATTTTTTTAAAGAAGTTTAAACAATAAATACCGTATAGTGGCTGTAGCTCCTTCAAGCGGCTCGTGAACCGATCATCTCTTCATACTAGTTCATTTATAGCATCAAATAAACATGAATGAACATCAGAAGGAATGTTGTTTCGACCACAGAAAGATGTGAGTACTCACAATTTTTCAAGTTCACCAACGTTAATCTACTAACTCCCCTGACTGCTTTGTCAGACAAAATGGCGGATTCGGGGTTATGATTGGTCAGATCGCCTGTCAATCAAATAGTTTGCGAAGGGTCAATTGGGTGTTAGGTGCCTTGCTCAAGGGCACTTCAGTTGTGGGTAATGAGAGTGGAAGAGAGCGCTGTTCATTCCCTTACATTTCCTGCCGGTACTGAAACTCAAACCCGTGACCTTCGGGTTACAAGTCCAACTCTCTAACAGCCCATATTCACGAGTTCACACTTATAAATAATCAGATAGAGTAATAAGTATACATATTTGGCCCGAACCAAGAGTACTCCCTCTGTATTTCTGGTTTAGGAAGTAACCAGGCAAGTGTGAGGAGACGGGGTGGTGGAGGGATGCTGAAACTGTCCAAAAGCATAGGTGAGTCGACGGCGTCGCTCATGCTCATGCTGATTGGGTAGACATGTTGATTGCTGACTGATGACTGCTGGTTGGAGTGATGTGTGATTAGTTAGACCATTAGAATGTGTTCCTCCCGAACTTTGTTATTAAAACATCATTATGTGAGGGGTCCTTCATGACTCTGAACGTATTGCCAGTAGCTTACCTAATAATTTGGAAATATTAGAATGCTTAATTGTTTAAAAGATGCTGTTACCAGATAAGGCAAGACTTTTCTTTAAAATGTTTTTTTGTGGTCTTTCTTAGAAAACCAATAAAAAAAAATGTTGGAGGTAAAATGCCTTTACAGATGGCTGATGGAGAGAGATTGATTGTTCGTCCTGTTCTTCAGTACACTGTGTTTCTACAGTTAAGTAAGCATTCCATTCCATGCTCTGGTAATTGTCTGGACAGCATACAATTTGTCTTTAACAGGGGACACTAATGTATTTTCCACTCTATGTGGTCATTACTGTTATAGAAAGGACGTGCTTATTGGTTTGAGATGCTCAAAATGACATGTTTCCATGGAGTTTGTCATTTCATCCTGATCATATTTAGCATGCAATGCAGTGGAAGTAGGCACTGAATCATGCTGAGTGTTTTGTAAATGATGGCAGTACTTAAGGTGAAACAGAAATCGGTTTAAACTGAAGGACACTAAAAGAATAAAGTTCATCAATGGCACATAAGGATAAGTGAAGGCTAGGGCATTTAGTGACAAATAATTTGATTTCATAGGAAATCTGATAGTGTCATTATGAAGGACAGGATTTTAGTAGAGTAAAAAAAACGTTATTAACTGATGTAACAGTATGTGATCTGTATATTACGCTGTTAAGCAGGGCACTAATGTATCATTTGCAGCTGCACATCCACTGCACTGTAAAAAAGAATTGTTGGTTTAACTTTAAAAAAAAAGTAAGCTACCTGGTTACCTTACAATTTTGAGTTCATTGAAATCTGAGTTAATACAATGAAGGTGATTGGTTTGAAATATTATGCTATCTGAACCGCATTAATTATCTAAGTTGATTTGGCAGAAGAAAAAATTAGATAATAAATAATGATTTTTTTTTTTTTACAGTGTACAAATGAACGAGTGTCCAAAACAATCTTAAAATCCACCCGTTAGTATGCACCAGGGTACAACATAACCATCAAGTCCTAATTTAATCTTGACTAAACACATCATGAGAAGTAAAGTTTACACTTTGTATTATATCATAATTAACAAAGCACAAATATGTTCAGTTATCAGGGTTGGGGAGTAACGAAATACAAGTAACTTAGTTACGTGTTTAAAATACAAAATTTCAGTAACTGTATTTCATTAGAGTTACATTTGAAATGGGTGGTAATCAGATTACAGTTACATCTGAAAAGTATTTTAGATTACCAAAGTGATTACTTTGAATTTTAATGTCATTTAAACAGCAATTGGTGATTCTCTGACTCTGACATTCTGAAAAAGCGGAGTTAAGTTTCATCAACATTTTAATACTTTTAAGAGGGATCATAAAAATTTTGTTATTTTTATTTAGTACTGTCCTGAATAAGACAAAATGACTGAATTTATAAAAAAAATGCCCAACTGTCAACTTAACTGTCCTGTCATGACCTGGATGATCCACAACTGTTTTCAACTTTTTCTCACAATTTGTTTTTTTTTCCCCTCACAATTGTGAGTTTGCATTTCACAATTCTGACTTCTTTTTTTCAGATTTGCGAGATTTAAACTCACTATTGCAAGTTATAAAGTCAGAATTGGGAGATATAAACTTGCAATACTGACTTTTTTCTTGCAATTTTAAATTTAGTATGTGAGTTTATTTCTCATAATTCTGACTTTTCTCAGTATTGTGAGTTTATATCTCATAATTCTGACTTTATAACTCGCAACTGCAATTTTATATCATGCAATTCTGAGGGAAAAAGTCAGAATTGTGAGATAAAAACTTGCAATTACCTTTTTTGTGGTTGTTCCACACTTATTAGTATTCCAAAGTATTCTAAAGTATTTAGATTTTAGTTTTAGTTACTAAACTTGAGTGATGTAACGAAATTCGTTACAAATGACTTTTTAAAGCATGTATTTTGTAATCTGTAGTGAAATACATTTTAAAAGTAACCTATACCCAGCCCTGTGTAAGCTACACTTTCAATGTCAAGTGTTCACATTTATTAACATTTTCAGACCAGCAGTGTATAGATAGATAGATAGAAAGCCAGCATCATTTATTTCTCCAGTAAAAGCAAAGCATTGTCAATTTCCAGCAAAATAATGAAATAAATTTGACGTTTAGGCCTATATTTAATTCATACTTTTGGACTTATTTTAAAGATCACAATTTTATAGTTAAAGGGTTCATGAACTCCAAATATACATTTTGGAAAGGCAATTTCTTGGGCGCACACTAACAGGTTCGGTCAATTTCAGACAGAAGGACAATTCTCGAGCGCCCCTGTATGACCAAAACGTAGAAGCACAGTCCAAAAACGTAAGGGGGCGTGGCTTTACGTCTTACGCAAGCCCTGACGTGACGCTGAACTCTGGAATCCTTTATCTGCAGAGGTAAGTGCTACAAAATAATATCCAGGCCTTATCCGGTGTGAAGCGGACGGTTACACGTGAGCTAAATTAAATGTAACTTTCCGTAGCGTGTGCTTTGGCGTTGTTTCAAGCGTCCTGAGGCGCTTCTTTGGATCGTTTTCTGCAGATTCTGCAAGCAATGCTATGAGCTTGGCAGGCCAGTTATTGCAGCGCGCATGCGCAGACTCCATGAGTAGAACGATATATATATGAATTAATTGTTTTTTACAAAATTATTGTTTATAACGAAATTATTGGACAGTCTTCAAATGGTGTCCAGATACATGAAAAGTATTGTTTGTGCATATGTTTGCATGCGAGTGCAAAGTGATTCTATATATAAAATGCGATCTTTCATAAGTCGAACTCTGTATTTTCTCAGGCCAGTAAACGGCGCAATGGCTCTGACGCAAGTTTCTTCTAATAAGTGCTGCAATGGATATCAGAAAGTGTTCGAGCATGACAGGTGAGAGACTGTACGTGTCATTAAAACGCCTGAGTGAAACATTCGCCTTACTGATCTTGACATGAACTCTATTTCCAGCTCTGAGTTAAAATGTAAAATGAAGTTCGCCATTTACCTTCCTCCCAAGGCTGAGAGCTCCAAATGCCCAGTGTTGTATTGGCTTTCAGGTACTTGAATTCATTCCTGTTCTCTTCTCTAGGCCGGTTTGTGTGAATGAGCAAAACTACAAATCTGTATACTGCATACTGAAGTGTGCTATATTTAGTTCACATCGTTAGTCTTATTGAACAAATATTGATGCCTTTAAGTATTCACATTTATGCATTTAGCAGACACTTTTGTCCAAAGTGACTTGCAAAAGAGGAACAAAAAGCCAACACAATACCAGTAATGTACTAAAAATGTATTTCACCATACACTGTGTTTTCTAGGTTTGACATGCACGGAGCAGAACTTCATCACTAAAGCAGGGAGTCAGCAGGCAGCTTCTGAACATGGGATCATCATCGTAGCTCCAGACACCAGTCCACGTAAACATCTGAACATTTATTGCACACCACGGCACTTCAGTTTCGAGTCTTGCCGGTCCACTTCTGGAGTGATGACACATTATTATTATGATTTCGGCTCTGCCGAATCATAGTGATGCATGGACCAAAACATAATAATTATGGAAACGGGTGGATTGTGGGGCTGAGGTCCCATGGAAAGTCAGAACATTACATATAGCAACATATAGATAAAGCAATAAGAGTTTCCCCTGAGGATCGAAGAACATTGTGACTTCCCAGTTTAGGTCAGGGTTTAGAATTTCCCTCCAGACAGTCACTCCACTGCTTGGAGAAATTCTAGTTAAGGCATAAATCAAATGTAAACTAATATTACATCATTTAAGTCTGTACTGTTGCAAGAAGAAAGTGATAAACATATTTTATTATCAGAAATATTTGAGTCAACCAATACTAAAATGTCCACATATGCTCAGAAAATGAGATGATTCTGCTCTCGTCAGGCGGCTGCAACATTGAAGGAGAGGATGAGAGCTGGGACTTCGGGACAGGTGCCGGATTCTACGTCAATGCCACCCAGGAGCCCTGGAAGACCAACTACCACATGTACTCGTATGTCACCGAGGAGGTGTGTACTTCATGTCTGTTTCAAAACCTAGTTAGTCGAATGATGGCTGTTACAGTTAAAAATGAAACATTGGTTCTTGTACTCATCTTCATAACGTTTCTCTTGTTCTCAGCTCCCTCGACTGATTAATTCTAACTTCCCTGCTGATCCTGAGAAAATGTCCATCTCTGGTCACTCCATGGGGGGACATGGAGCTCTCATTTGTGCACTTAAGAATCCTGGGAAATATAAGGCACGTTTCATGTTACATGCAATACATTGTCATTTAATTATTTGAAGATCATATATTCTATATGATTTCTTTTTTTATTTCTTTTGTGCATTTTCTCTGTTTCAGTCAGTGTCAGCGTTTGCACCCATTTGTAACCCCATACAATGTGCATGGGGACAGAAAGCTTTTTCTGGGTATCTTGGACCTGACAAGTCCACCTGGGAGGTAAGAGGTGATTATATGGGTATACTCTACCATTCTTTGTATACCCATTTTATTTATTTTTTTATTTGACTGCTTTAATGTTTTATTCATCAAGGGTGCATTAAATTATAAAGTGACTGTAAAAACATAACGTTACAGAAGATTTTTTTTTTAAATGCTGCTCTTTTAAACTTTATTCATCAAAGAATCCAGAAAAAAGTATCAGTTTCCACAAAATTACAAATCAGCACATTTGATGTCAACTGATGAGAAATGTTTCTTGATCACCAACTCTGCATATAACAGTGATTTCTGAAGGATCATGTGACTGAAGATATTAATATTTCACAATATTATAGTTTTTACTGTCCTGGTGAGGATTAGAAACTTATTTTAAAATTAAAATCTTAAATTTGTACCAACCACAAACTTCTGAATGGTGGTGTGTATAGCAGTGTATAATCACTTTTTCTTTTTTAACATCTTCTTACTGTAGCGCACTGCATTGTACGTCAGGAATCCCCTTGTCTTAATTGTCTTCCTCTGTCATCTCCACAGCTGTATGATGCCACAGTATTGGCTGAATCATATTCCGGTCCTGAGCTTGATATTCTGATCGATCAAGGCCGTGATGACCAATTCTTGTCTTCCAGTCAGCTGCTTCCTGACAATCTGATCGCTGCCTGTTCCAAGAAGAAAATTCCTGTAGTTTTCCGCCTTCAGCAGGTCAGTACCGAACCCACCGTGATAAATGAGAGGAATTGCATGTTGGGAAATCTAGTTGATTATACTTTACCTGGGCTTTTTGAGCCGATAGCCACATGCCAGGTTTTTGGATCACGTGGGGGTTGGACAAGTCTTTGAATTCTAAATAAACCTCTACAATAACTTCAATGCATTGGCATTTGTAAGATTTTAAATGAATTCTTTATCAATGCAACTAGATCAACTCGGGTCTCAGGATTAGATGTCACTGTTTAATGCTTTATAGTGGAGAATATATTTTAAGACAAAATTAGCACTCTTCAGTTCAATCTTGTTTTTCTTTTGCTCTATCAGGGTTATGATCACAGCTACTATTTCATCTTTTCCTTCATCAACGACCACATCAAGCACCATGCCAAATATCTGAATGCCTGAAACTCTGACGTGATTATGGCAACCCACGCTTGTGCCTTCCAGATCATTACAAAACCTACACTCCTGGAAATGACATCAGAGCCATGTCTTGACTGGTTCACTATCCCTCAAACTACATTGCAACCCTCTATATTTTCTTATGCATAATTAACAGGATGATGTTCAACTGGAGGTACATTTCCTTGAATAAAGGCATTTGGTTGTGGTTTTGTATTTGTTGTTCTGCAGGAAATGATTTGAATAAAGATTTATTCTACGAATGACTCCTTTGCACACAATTATTCTACGTTATTGAGCATCTGATCAATGTAGTTTAGCAAATAATATCACCATTATGTCACGTCTACAGTACCTTGAATACTTAAGAAACAAACTAGTCTTTGAAGGTGAAAGTTTTTACTGGTAGAAGTTGGTACAGATAAACCTTATTTACAGAGGTTAAGGCAAAAGGTGGAATGACATGCTTTTCCCAAAAACATTACTGTACATGCACCTTAATGTTCACAGAATTACAAAGGGGTAAAATCCCAAACACTGAAAAGACATGGAAAAATAATTCCTATTTATAAAAATTAAAGTACAAAAATGTTTAGTACAAGCCTTTTCTCTTTGTACATTGAAGACAAAATAGCCACATAACATTCAGCAGTTGAAGATTTGTATCCCATTTTAAGGTGATTTTATCAAACAGTCATCTGATCAGCTGATATAGTTCCTCCAAATACTGTAATATAAATAATACGCATACTATTTGCCAGTTGCCAAAAAAGACAGTCCCAAATACATAAAGTGCAAAACACTGTCATTTCAAAATCAAATCTGTATATAAACCCTTATCTAGTGTGTGAAGTAGTTTCACTACTTTGTCTCTGAAGTGGTGGGGAACGCTAATATTACAGTAATGATGCACAACTTGCCCACTGTAGCAGAGATTTTGATACTGTACTTGATTGAATCTAAACTAAGAACAATTTATCAAAAGATACAGCAGTAAAAGTATATAGGATGGAACTATTGCCTATACTTTAAAATAAATACAAATGTTAAAGGCTTATCTCCTGTAAAACTACCACCAAACACCAAAATCTAAGTGCTCCCCCTTTCAAATGTCTCTAAAATTACACTTTCTAAACCATATTTTGTATTCCATGTGTTTTCATTAAATTATGACAGGTTTATGGAGTGGAAGAAAATATCCCATAAATTGCCAAGTATATGAATACTATTAGGAATATTAGGATACACATTTGTTGTGTTTAAATTTAAAACCTATGGCCATAATGTTTATTAATTACAGTATAATAACGTGAATAAAGTTAAGAGCAGTTGAAACTTTGTTGACAATTACAGTACATGGATAATCCCGGTGACACTTTATTTTACAGTGTCATTGTTACACGCGTTACATGTAGTTACTGCAGTAATAACTATAAATTATACATAATTACATGCAATTAACCCTAAACCAAACCCTATAGTAAGTACATGTAGTTAATTATTATTACTCCACACATAAATGTATAATTACAGTGTAACACTGACACCTTAAAATAAAGTGTAACCGATAATCCTAGTGAATGTATTTTATTTGTAATTAGTGCATGTAGATTATTCTCACGGATAAGTCTCTCTGAAATTATATATGGAAGTGTTATAATTGCTTTTATATAAGAACTTAATAAAATTGCTTTTATGCCCTGTCAGTTCACATTAATAAAATAAACTGCTTTAAATTGAAGTAAAATAACAATCAAATATATTCTTACTAAAATAAGCACATCAAATATAAATGTTCTGTACATTTTTCACGTTCACACACCATTATCACATTACAAATCCTTCTACCAATACAAAACTCTTATTTTAAAAATACATTTAAAGGATTTAAAAAGAGCTGTATAAAACGATTATGTTTGTAAGAAAATAATTTTGGCAACTGTCAAATAATCTCCAGTGAGATTCCAGCTTCAGAAGTTTTGGTCTGTTTCATGGCTGAATCTGTGAGGAGCCGAAGCTTTGGACATCAGACTTTCCGTAAGCAAATACACACAAGTAGAACAAAGTAAAAAAAGTCACACAACTTACATACGAAAAGTGCAAACATGTGCTCCCGTTCTTGCACTCTCACAAAAGAAACACTCTTGAAGCTATCAATCGCACATACACAAATAAAGAAAAGTATGTTGCTTTCTACCGTACAGTACACACACTCAGAAATATTCTTTTAAGCCGGGGACACACTTAATAACTGTAAGGCCGATGACTGTAATTTGATACTTTCAACTATTCATGCCGAAACGCTCCGAGTCAGAGCCAGTTGCGTTCAGTCGTATTTGTATGTTGAGCTCAGTTTTAGCTAGTTGTTAAGTGTGTCCCCAGCTTTAGTGAAATACCTGACTGACAGTTAAGCAGAGCAGAGACTGTATGAAACTATAGTGAGGCCACACTTCCCCTGAGACAAAACATCAATGGCTCCCCCTCAAAAAAAAAAGTGGTTTAGTTTTTCTTGATTGCTCACACACTATGACTGATTCATTTTTCCCAAATCTTTCATTCAGTTCTCAAAACAAAAGACACATTTAACACATTTCACCTGTTTTCACACACATTCCAATTAGTGATTTCTGCAAAAATCTACATAAATTTGAAATTTCACTCTTTTATGTAGCGTAAACTGTACCACGTGTATACCCTCAAACTCGTGATTGTCAAATTTGCTGGCGATTTTTTAAATGTACTGTATTTTCGCAGAACTGAGATGACTGCCTAAGGGAGGTAGAGAAAGTATTTTGTCAGAAGACCACGAAAATGCTATAGTACTGTATACTGTAATGAAATTAGGCCAAAGGTGCAGAGGATGCTGAAATTATTTATTTATCACTGTACTGTAATTGACAGTATACTGTATTGTGTTGCATACCGAGTTCATATTCAGTTCTTTGGTATTTGAACTTTTTTTTCTCTAGTGCTTTACTACTGTAAGATTATTGTAGTGTAATAAAAAAATCCTAAAGCTAATTGTTGTATTTTACTATATCTGCATTTTCATTTATGTTGTGTACTGTTTAATAGACATTGTTATGAAAACCTCTGGAGAATCATTTTTCAGCTCAGTGTTGATTTGGATTGATCTCACTGTTGTTCTCCAGGCAGGAAAGTAGTCTGTGCATTTGTGGCCAAAGTTTGTTTCTGACAATATAGAGCTTGTTTTTGATTAAACTATTTCATTGTGACCTTGAAGTTTGTGTAAGTTGGTGTATAGTTTTGAGATTGTGATTATAGTAGTGAGAAAATGGTGAATTGTTTAATTAATTGTGTGTTAGCAATCGAGAAAAAAAAACTAAAATATATATATATATATATATATATTTTAAAACTCTGGGAGGACGAGTGTTTTAAATCTAGATCACTAAAGGCCCAACACAAATATCATAATCTAATAATCTAAACACACACACACACACACACACACACACACACACCAATCATCAGGAATTGTGCATATCTCAACTAGCTGCTTAATAAATATGTAAATTAAATAAAAGGAATTTCATATTTCAAGCTAGTTTTTGAGCTAAATTTGCATATACGACTATGGCCTGGGCAACAGTGATCACATAACTGTACTAAACAATAAAAAAGTAAAGAAAGTGAGGAAAACATGAGCATATACCTGCAGTCGAGGATCAGCTATTATAATAGGAATATATGGACAGTGTCCAGGGAATTTCTCAAAGATCATCTGGTGGTAAAGGTCCATCCGCGGCAATTAGTGTGTGTGTGTGTGTGACTCATGTGAAGAGTGTCTGGTTGGTAGAAGTCTCATCCAGCAAAGCTTGGACAGTAATGCCAACTTTGATCAGCCCCTTCTCCTCCAGAATATGATGTGGCAGACATAATTTATCCTGGAGAGAGAGTCACATAGAGGGCAAATTAGGTGCTTAGTCAGAGAGGACAAAGACAGGGTTCCCACAGTCACGGAAACCGGCACATTAAAATTTTCACGCATAAAGTTTTTAATGAGATGTCAAATAATTAATTTTCTAAAGTGAAGATTGCTTAATTTAATGTTAAATATTTTTTTTTCACTTTTAGGCTCAGCTCAAAACACTTAATTTGAGCAATTTCTTCAAAAACATTTTTAAAAATCCTTATGTAGTAAATCACAAACAACTGTGATAAATATATAAAAAATAAAATAAATAATTAAAAATAAAGCTTCATTAAAACTGAACACGCTTTTTACTGAATACAATTAATTAAACTCATAAAGACTCACCTTGTTTAGCAGTGATGCCCAACATGATATTCAAATAATCAAATTTTCAAAATATATAGAAAATAACTGCATCTCAGACACTAAAGCCTAAACACACACACTACTGTTCAAATGTTTGGGGTCAATAAAACATTTTCTAATGTTTTTGGAAGAAGTCTTTTATGCTCACAAAGGCTGTATTTATTTAATCAAGACAAAGCAGTTAAAAAAATTATATCCAAATCGATTTAAAAAATGTAATGTATTACTGTGATGGCAAAGCTGAATTTTCAACATCAACTAATTTTGTTTTAGGATTATTTGATGAACAGAGTTCAAAATAACAGCATTTACCTGAAAGAGGTTTATTTGAAATACAAATCTTTATAAAAAATTATAAAAGTCTTTACGGATCTTTCCTTGCTGAATATAAGTATTATCTCCTCTCAAAAAAAAACCCAAAAAAAAAAAACGTACAGACTCCAAACATTTGAATATTACCAAAATTGTAAGACAAGACATCTTAAAGAAACGACCACAAAGCTGAGAAAAACAGCTGTACATTTATTCCTTTTCATATACAGGCTCATAAAAACCACAATGCCGTACAAAGTCCATTAGCAGCAGCAGTACTGCACATAATTCAACACTAAGAGGAGCCAAAGAGTCTAGAGCTGGACAAACAAAAGCAGCTGAGCTGTCAGAGCAACCCATCCAGTCTCATTTAAGCCTTTAAGTAATGCAAACACTTTTTGCATTTGGTAGCTTTTTGAGAAATGAAGAAATAACACCAAACAAAAACATCCTGTAAAGTCAATATTGCATTTTATTTTTAGCAAACTGGATGAAGAAACCAGTACCACTTACAACTGATGTGATCGCATAGATAAGGTTCAAAGTATTTTATATTTTGAGGAAATTATGTCAAGAGGCCTCGGTGACATCATTGTGTGCTCATTTACTAACAGCTCCTTTTAATGATTCCTTTTATCTGTCATGAGATGAACAAGGTCATCCTATTATGCGAGAGAATGATCAGAAACTAAAACCGAATCAAAGGGATCCAATTAGAATCAAGATCTCAGACCTTTACAGCAGTTAATTACATACAACCAATACACTGATTACTCAATTATTGAACTCATACAAATTGTGTTAATCTGATACTTCATAATTTAAAAACCTGCCGCAGCCCTTTATTACAGATCACTGATAGAATACATGAAGAAAAACTTTACGAAGACCTCATTATTCCTCATGTTTGGTCTGGACTAGTCACATCTCTGTGGAATGATGCTAATTACATTTATTAAAAAATAGATTTGATTCACTCCGTATGCCGTTTTGTTTTTCTAATGAACAGGAAATTAAAAAAACGATTCATTTGTCCTATTCTATTATCTTTCGTAAGGAGAATGACAATGCTATTGATGGGGTTTTGAATAAAATAACGCTGTAATAATTTATGACTGTGCAGGATATTTAATAATTTTCAATAACACATCAACCTGAAAAGATCAGTCCTTGACTGCTGCTCTTAAAAACACTGTTAACCAAAAGTTGCTGCTTTTTGCATCAAACTGATTAATTAGCCCTTATGCTAATGATTAATATTTTTAATCATAGATTTAACCTCACTGTACAAGACTTCTGCAAAGCAAAGCTATCGTTTTGCTTTAATGGCATCTGGGCCTTCACTTACTCAAGTGTTCTCATATTATCATCTGTAAAAAAAATGGTTATGATTATTTTTATTTTTTTCATTATTTTTTTTTTTTTTTTTTTTTTTTTTAAGTAGACCAAATGTGCGCTTGATTCCTGTAGATACATTGCCGGTCACTGGCATGATTGGCATGAGGCAAGACCTCCATATCGGTTTCTATTATTTTAGTTTTATCATGCAAATGCTAGTAACTATACCACTTATATTAGATGTGCACTTTTCAAGAGGATTAACAAAATGTTCAGAGTTATGACGGCTGAAATTCAACTTTCTGCAACAGGATTCAGAGAGGTGAAAGTGAGTGAGAACGTGGCCATTTGTCATTCCATAGTAAAGTGCTCAGTGCACCTCCTACGTACGTTTGTAAATCGTCTGTTAAAAGATGGTTTCTTTAGCATTTTTCAAAGACTAATAAATATTATATTCACCAACTAATAAATAATACTTCCTCAAACATGAAAACATCAAGTTCCTATTTTAAAGAGCACATGTTGTTCTTACAAAAATGTGTTATGTTTGGTTTTACCATAGCAAAGTTAAGATGTAAGCGTTGGTCAAACATATGAAACTATCACAAACCTGTTGTTTGTATGTTTTCTTGTTTTTACGGTAACACTTTACAATAAGGTTCATTAGTTAACTATGTTAGTTAACATGAATTAAGAATGAACAATACTTCTACAGCATTTATTAATGTTAATATCAACATTTACTAATACATTATTAAAATCAAAAGTTGTGTTTAACATTAATGTACTGTGAACTAACAGGAACAAACAATGAACAACTGGATTTGTCTTAATTAAGATTAATAAATACTGTAACAAATATATAGTTCATTGTTAGTTCATGTTAGTTAATACATTAACGAATGTTAACTAATGAAACCTTATTGTAAAGTGTTACTGTTTTTACAAATCACAATTTGCTCCTTCAAAAAACAGGCAGTGTCCATTTTAAGAGACTTTAAGTGTCGCCATCACAAACTGTTCAATGTGCTTTCTAGGACCAATAGATGATATAGTATGTTACTTGTGTTTTTAGTGCATGCATGTTATTTAAATTCGCTCCAGCTGTAGGCCACAAACAGCATCACCAGACAGAAAACGTGCAGCAGACTTGAGCCAATCAGATCCCATATTTGCCAGGAAGGAGGTGGAGTCTGAGTGGACTCGGGGATAAGCTTCTTGACCTCTGTCTCTCTCTCCCTGCCACTCTCCACCTTTCCTTCCTTTTGCCTTGTTCCTGTGCTCTCCACCATGAGCAAGGCTGCGACCACGGCCCAGAGCGGACGCAGGTTACACTGCAGAACGTCATAAGCCGAACAGAGAGAGGACTGAGAGAGATTCAAAACATGACAAAGAGAACCAGGAAGAGGAAGAGGAGAATAAAGTAAGAATGAAGTATAGATGAAGGGAGAAACAAGGGAAAAAAATAAAACCAAATAAGAAAGGAAATGAGAAAAGGAGAGATCATCCGTTCGGCACCAGAGAAAGATAAGGAAGGTGATTAGACAGTGATAAAAGGTCAAAGGTAAAATGCTTAGAGCTCAACAAATGGTAAGAATTGTGGCTCATTCTGAGGAAACTGTGCCATAAATTTGTGTTCCAGTAACTTACTCAACTAAGCCGCATTGTTTGATACAATGTGTAGTGTTAAGACAGTTTGAATTTTTTTTTTTTTAAATAATTTTTTATTTAAAAAAAGCATTTTTTTCCCCATGAAAACCTCAGGTTTAAAGATTCTCGTTCATCTCCATTGCATGGTTTACATAGTATTCTGTTCAACCTGTTAAACTGTGACATTTCCTTCTTTATAAAATGATTTCATTTTTCTGACCTATTTAAAGAAATGACATAATATTTGTGTCTTTGATGACTACATGATTCAAACAAAGGTAAATGTATATTTCAGTATTTCAATTATTTCAATTAGCTCACACATATTGGCATTGTCTACCTCAATAGTTGGCTGGTTTATTGAAACAAAACTGGTGAGTCATTTTTTTTTTTTTTAAATAATTCTTGGCACAAAGGACAAGAACATTGATTAAATCATGTGGTGTGGTGCAAATACAGTTGCTTTTCTTCAGAAATCATTCTAATATGCTAATCTGGTTCTCAAGAAGCATTTCTTTTTATTATTATCAATGTTGAAAACTGTTGTGCGGCTTAAATATAATGTATGTAAATATAATGTAATGTAATGTAAATATAAATAAGATTACTGTCATTTTTAATCAGGTTAATGTTTCCTTTCCGAATAAGTATTCATTTCTTTAAAAAAAAAAAAAAAAAAAAAAATCATACGGAACCCAAACTTTTGAATGATAGTGTATATAATATGACTATTTCTCTAAATACGGTTAGATAGTCAATATAAATGAGAAATATGAGGGGACAATAATAATTTCTAAATCTTTTTAACCTTGTAGAAAAAAATCCACAAATTTTCCAAGCACATTTGGCACCATTTCCCGAGAATGACCCTCTTACTGCCTTCTGAAAAGGAGTTTTCTGAGAGAGAGAGGTTGACAATGGCATTATTAGCCACTGTCTCTCTTTCAGAGGGCAGCTGTGGTTGGTGTGAGGAGTGCTGGGACAGATGCTGTTAGGATGATGGGTAGCAGCGCATGTGCAGTATAGTGAGCATATGCCAGACACAAGTCAATCTACAGCATTAAAAACTGTACAAAGCAAGAGAGCTGCAAAAGCCAGAAAAGAGCAGAGAATAGTCAAGCTAGACTATTTCGTAACTCAACAACTATGCTACACCCCAAGACAAGTTAATAATCAAAGCGATGATATATAAATTTACTAAGACCAGAAGTTACCAAACAAACAAGGCTTACCAAATTATCCTCGAAAATGTTAACAGAAAAAACTAGCTTGTTAAACAGAATCAGCTACACGTAACAGGATAGCAAACACATAATGACAAAGCTAGCTGCCATGCAGACTTGTAGTAGCTACAGCTACTACATACACAAGCTATGACAACTGCAAGGTTCCTGTACAGCACACTAATCAGAACAGCCTGTTATGAATGGCTTGGACCAAGCTCAACCCATAAAGACATGGAGACAACATCTGGGTTTCTACAAGAAAGGTCACTGATATGATAGAATAACCATTTTTTGGAGGGTAGGATGGCACAACCAATGGAAATTTTTGCACAGTTTGAGCAAGAATGTAAAAAGTGGACCCAAAATTGACCACTCACCTTCACTTGATTCATGCACGCAAAAAGAGATACATCATATCAACAACAAACATTTCGTCCATGTTTCAAGGGAACATGGTCGTTGAGCTCATTGTGGCTAGTTTGAACAAAAACAAATATTTTCATGGAAGAGATCGCTGTAATTGCTTCTAGCTTGATCTGGTTAGGACAATGTATTTCTTAATTTTCACACTGAATAAATGGACGATTTACACAGAAATTCATTCCACTCATGTGTCATGGGCCATTTTCTGTTTATCAGTGTACTGGAATTCAGTCTGTCACAGCCTTGAAGAAACATGATCATTTATCAGAGAGCAGGTCAGAGCCATTAACAGGATGGAATGAAGCTCTGGAAATGGATGAAGCCTAAAGCCATGATGAACATCTTAATACAAGGGCATGATGCAGCTCTAGTATGAGGTTGTGAGAAAGTGCCTGTAAATGCTGTTCTATGATCAGTTTTCCCTCAAAATCTATTGACTACAGATTCCTGAAGCTGCTAAACAAGGCTCCAAAATGTTTTGCAGGGCATTGCTGATCATAGACCAGTTTGAGGCAATCTCAGCTGCTTCAACCAATCAGATTAGGGGTTTCTGATGATCAAAATCAGTTATTTCATCAAGTGATAACATGTATTTAACCAGAACCGGTTTTCAAGAAGCTCTGTGTGTACAGGTTCATTTTCACAAAAACTCCTTTGAAATAATTGGGCAGGTTTCCCAGACAAAGATTTCGATAAGTCCTGAATAACAGCAAATTCAGTGGAAATCCCCAGTAACGGTCCACTTCATTGACAGACTAGTTATACTATATAAAATATATCGAATCAGAGTCTCAGTTGGCAGTTATACCTGCAGCTATTTTCTATGTAGGAAATATAAACACAAGAGGAGCTCATATTCACTTCAATAGGAAAAGACTGAAACTGTTAGAAACCGTTTGTAATATAAAACGTTTCAAATATGTATGTGTATGTATATGGCACTCAATAGCACTATATATATTTATATATATATATATATATATATATATATATATATAAATATTAAATATTTTATATGCTAATATTAAATATGCTTTTTTTTCTACAAGTGGTCTGTCTCCTTCTCCTTATACTGCATCTGAGAAAGCATCATTTTACACCATCAAAACCAGTAAATAAATGCTTTTAATTCAGGACAGTACATGAGAGACTAGCATAGGAAAACCTGTACAAACAGTGGCCCTTGAAATACAGATCTAGTTAATTTGGCATTCACAAAAAAATGACATTCACCTGAGGGACTCCCATTTTCCTGCAGGCATCCAAAAAGTTTTCAACGTTTCTGCGACATTTAGCCATGCTAAGCTTGGGCTGAGGGTTTAATGTGTCCATATACAGATATAAAAAAAAGAGAGAAAAGCACAGGTTAACTAACTTCAGTAAAGACAAACTACTGTTCAAATGTTTGAGGTCAGTAAGATTTTTTTAAAAGAAGGATACATTATTCAAAATTGACAGTAAAGACATTTAAAAATTAAAAAAATATATTTTTATATATTCATCAAAGAATCCTGAAAAAAATATGAAAAGGAAAGCAGCACAACTGTTTTCAACATCGATAGTAATAAGAAATGTTTCATGAGCGCCACATCAATATATTAGAATGATTTCTGAAGGACCATGTGGCACTGAAGACAGGAGTAATTCAGCTTTGCCATCAAAGGAAGAAAATACATTCTAAAATATATTTAAAAAATTAAAAAAGTTATTTTAAATTGTAATAAAATTTCACATAATTCATATTTATTTCACATAAATATTTAATCAAATAAATGTAGCCTTGGTGAGAATAAGAGAATTAAAATAAATAAATAAATGCAAACTAAAAATCATACTGACCCCAAATATTTGAATGGTATTGTATAGTGTTTGTGTGAGAGTGTGGATAATTCAGAGATGACTCACCACTGCAGGGGATGGTACGTGGATACTGGCCACTGAACGCGGCTGAATGTGATTGACTAGGTGACAAAGCACAACCCCATCCATGAGAGAGGAGCCCAGATCTTCAGGAAGAACTACTTTCAGTCTGCTCTCAATACTCTGGCAAAATCAACAAGATTTGGTAATAAATTAAACGGTTTCATTGAAATCTTAAATCTCTAACCCTAACTCTATCATTGTACAGCTAAATAGTCAGTCAAGCTAACTAACCAACTAATAGTCATTTTATATACTTCGATTCTGTGTGAGTTTTCGTACCTCTCGTAGTTGCTCTATGAGCTCCAGCTCCTCTCTGAGCTGCTCCATCTTTCTCCTCATGGTGAACTGAGGATCCACCGATTCTAAAGGCTTATGCGTCCTGAAAAACACTGTCACACAACTGAACCGTCATCAGTCTGAACAAAGCACATTATATCTCTGGTCTTACTCTCATATGCAAGACAAACTCTCATTTATTCAATTTCACTTAAAGTCACATCCATCATGATATCCCAAAACACTAAACTTTAGGTTTACAGCTTGTTGTTTTCCTCACTTTTAATGGATTAATGCTTTGGATAAAAGCATCTGCAAAATGATTAAATATAGATGTAGGTTACATATAGCGATTTTAACATGAAGAGGCTAAAACTGTTCATTTAAAGTCACTGCTTTTGGCATTATACTGCTTTTTAATGGACAAAAGGGTTTTTACTTTCAATATTTATCAAAATGAACATCCTGAAGACACTGTCCATATTTGACAGCTAACAGCCTTTATTATACAATATTTCCCCACAAGAGGGAGCACTGGACATGAGAGAGAGAAAGATAGAGGATGACAAGAGCACAACGCTTCATTCCACACATCTGAGTGTGTTTCTGTAGTTGCATAACTACTCATCCTGTGAAGAAATGAAAAGGACAGTGTGTAGAAGGACACTAAAAAGATGTTATTCCAGAACATTCCTCCCTCTTTTTGTTGTCTCACAGTTTAAAGCCCTGGAGCCATGTGTCTTTGCTCCGACATTGACATAATACAGCAACCACATGCTAGACTTCTCTGGGCAGCATTAAAAAAAAAAAAGAAAGAAAAAAAAAAAGAAAGTGTGTACCTAGTTGAGCATTTTGGAACAAATTTGTAATCAAAAGTGAGCTAAATCTGACAAATCTCCTTTGGTTAAAAAAACAAACAAAAAATAGTACAAAAGTAAAAATAAAAATCCAGAAAGGATAACTAGCAGTATATAAAAACAATAGAAGTCTATGGAATTTCCTCATGTAGATGGCTGAACGTGTTTGTGTGTGTGTGTGTTTTTGCATCAGAGAGAAAAAGATGACTTAAAAGTCATTTCTCAAACTTCAGAGGCTTCAGAGGCAGCCTATTTACTTACTTAAAAGTGTGTATTTATTATGTTCAAATAGTTTCTTCATTTTTCTGCCCGCCTAACATAGCAACACTGACTTAACCAATGGCATGAGTTTGGGGACGGGCTTTCTGTTTGTTCACCAATAACAAACCGGGCTGTGTTTGGAGAAAGCTGTTTGAAAACATTTTTTTGAAGCTAGTGACAAAAAAAAGCTTTAGCTTTAAAGCAGCGTCTTTCTCACATATTCTTTAGTTTCTGTCTTGCCATCTCTAAGAACAGCACACATATCAATCCAACCCAGTTTTAATAAAACTCATTCTCGCTTTTACCTTTACATCGTGTGCTAGAGATTTGTGTTGTAGTGCTCTTGACCAGACTTAAGACCATTTTTGAAGGTCTTGGTCTTGTCTTGGTCTCCGACTACAATTCTTTGTTAACGTCATTGATTGGATGTAAAACGTCCTACTTCAAATGCAATCAATAAATTTCATTTATTTTGTTACTGTTGTGCCGGGTCAGAAATCAACAAGGATTGTCAAAAATGTCACCAAAATCAATACAAATGCCCAAAAAAGAACTTGTATAAAGATCTTGATACTTATATTATAACTTATTATATAATTAAGCAATATCACAAGAAAGAGGGCCGTTTTCACAAATAGGAGCACAATTATCGATTTTATTTATTTATTTATCTTACAAATGTTCAAAAAAAAAAAAAATTTTAAAACATTAATCTCAACATTACTTATGCATTTGCAATTGTACCAATTCAGATGCAACTTCTGTTCCACCTCTGCAGTGTAAAGATTTTGTTGAATTTTTTTTGAAGAATTTTGTTGTTGGTGATTTCAATTGGTCTCGACTTGGTCTCGATTAGATGACCTTGAATATAACACTACTAGAGACGCTGAGTACTCCAGAATGTTATCCCCAAATGGTCACACTTTAGATTAGGGAAAAACTGTCACTATTAACTAACTATTAACTATGACTTTTGCTCCAATAAACTCAGAATTACTGCTTATTAAGTTCTCTACAAGTATTCCTCTTTTGCATGTTTGCCAAATAAGATTTTAACTACCAATAAGAGTGTAATACTCTCAGTTCAGTTTAGACATTTTATGTTTAAAGACATTTCACAGATTTCCCCTAAAATTGGTTTAGATCATATAATAAGGCAGCACATTCCATCAGAGTCTCCTCATAAAATAAAGTCCAAAAGTACCAATTAGTATAAAGCTAATAATTAGTAAAATATTCTCTCTTTCCATCACTACCTCTTCCGCTTTCTCTCCCGGAAGACGATGAGCAAGTAAACATGTCTCCTGGCAGTTTTTAATCCTCTGAAAGCATTCCCACTTAAATGGAGGTCTGATTTTCCCTCTGGGGCCATTATCTAATGTTTCAAAATAGCAGCTCTATAAATACATGGATCTCCATTTAAAGCCACTGGGCCACCCCAAATTTCAGCTCAACCACATCCCTTCTCTCTCACTCCAGTGTTTTAAAATACCCTTTAACGCTACACCACAAACCTCAGAAACATTTTTTTTACTTTCATACAAAAATAAATAAATAAATAAATAAAATAATAAATAAATAAAAAATCTCATTTACAGACATTCATGTCATTCCAAACCAGTATGACTTTATATCTTCTGTGGAACACAAAAGAAGATATTTTGAGAAACATCAAATTTTTGTCCATACAAAGGAAGTCAATGGTCACCACCATGGTTTTGTTATCAATATTCTTTAAAATATATTTTATTTGTCTTCCGCAGAAGAAAAAAAAAGTCACACAGGTTAGGAACGATGAGTAAATGATGACAGAATTTTCATTTTTGGGTGAACTAACCCTTTAATTGGAAGCTGGTGCTAATGAATCTGGGCAGGAAATAACTTTAATTCCTTTAATAACTTTAATTTAATTAATTTCTTCCACATCTGAATTTTCAAAAAGATGCCAAATTCTCAGTGAACCAAACACCTGTTGAAAGTGAAATGTTGGTCAGAGGACTAAAGTATTCAGCCACCTCTGAAAAACAAGTGTGCCATTTCTAAAAAATTGACACTCAAGCAATAAAAGAGAAAAAAACTTGGAAAAACTATATTTTTACATTGTCTGAGGATAATGAGAGTAATGCTGGCCTAAGCTAAATCTGCCACCATCATGCTAGGGTACTGTGAGTGGTTTCCAGAGCCAGGGTGATCTGGATGTTATTAGGCATTGCTATGTCGTAGTGTTGGGTGTAGTAGGGCATGAATAGGCAGTGGCTAGGGTATACTGGGTGGTTTAACACCCTGTAGCGCAAACGGTGCTTTACAAATTTTTCGGGTTAAAGGATTATTCAAATATCTATGATAGTGACTCAATGCCTTAGCATCCAACAAAGAAATAAAAAATAATTATAACAAAAATATAGGAATTATAATTATAATGCATTATAAAGAATATTAAAAATACCTGTAATTTCATCTTCAAAAAGAAAACATAAAGAGATTAACTGCAACGCTTGTGACTGCACAGGACGATACATTGAGCAGACCTACCACTGCTTGGCATGTCTCCTTCAGCTGGGCTAGGGGGCGTGTCTCTATCGGTGGGCAGGGCCTGTGTAAGTGGGAGGGGACAGGGCGGAGTCGAGCATGGCACAGAGGGTGAAGCTAGATGTAGGTATCAACAGAAAGGGCAGTGCCAGTAGGAGGAGGAGCCAAACAAGGGATTTTCATTCGAAAACCACAGAACACAGGCAGGGGTTTCAGGTATCAGAAAATGGGAGGGTGCCAAGCAACAGTAGTTTGTGTAATAAGAGCAGACAAGCAGGCAAGCAGCAGTTCAGGGAAACAGGTAAATAAAAGGGAAGAGAAGGAAACAGGAAGATATGCAGAGCAAAGTGACATGTAAATATAGCACAGCACACACACAAAAACAATTAAAAACAAAATAAGTCAATGTTAGCAGTCTTTCAGTACCAGTTTGTTGGCATGCTGTTAATGCACCTGGTACAAATGACCATTATTTATGTTAACTGTCAGATTCAGGGCATGATAATGCTGTTAATGTTAGACATAAATAACAGGTCACAGATAATGATGCAAATGCTAGCTTAGATGTTAGAGGGGGAAGCAACAAGAAGCCTCTAGGCAGCTAAACAAACAGCTACTTCAATTAAACTGCATCCAGATGAGGTAAAGCAAGTTGTTTGTGTATTTATTTAAGCATATACATTAACAATGAATGGTATGTGTAATATATTTTCATTAACATTTCTTTGAATATGTCCTGTATTTTCTTTTATTTACAGTTGCCATGTACTGTTTTCTAAACCAGATGCAGTTTAGTCCCCAAAGCCAAGAGTGTAACAATAAACAGCAGTATGTATGGATAAAAAGTCTGACTGTAACACAGTTATGAGCTTGACAGGATAACAGGTGTTGGCCACAGGCAAAAGGATCTTTATAGGTCTTACGGTTGAAATGTGAAATAATGAGAGAGCCCAAAATGTGCACGACCATCCAAATGCAATGCCACCCATGCCAACCAGCACATTGGCACCATGTGTTAGTAAAACAACACTGTTCTCACCTGATCTGGGCTTCAGACCAAAGGGGGGCGAGCTCAGTGTGGGGCTGGAAACTGGGGTTTTGTCTTCATTCTGGTACATGACACAAAGACACTCAGCACAAATGCACTAAACAAAGTAAAATTCAGTATTATAAGTATAAAGTGCACCATATGATCAGAGTAAAGCCATGGCAACATTAAACTGTGAGTCAGCAAAAAGTTTTATCTTGCTTACTTGGTTCTCAAAACTAACACTTGATCTTTCCTGGGCAATCACGTCACCCTAAGAGTGAGAAAAAAACAAAAACAGGCTGTGGGATTCTTGAGATGATGTAAGATGCAACACACAAGCTCTTTAGACATAGTGAAACAATGCATCACTGTTCTCTGAATATATTCAATATTACTCTGTCTTTCTCAATCTCTAACTGTTTGGTTTTCCTCTTTTATTAGATTAGAAAGATAATTGCATGATTCACCATCCCCAAATTGACTAAATTTACAAACTTATTCAATCTATAATTGGGATTTCTGAGGTCACAAAGGTTTTATCATGGACTAAAAGTACACAGATCAATGTTGAGAGGGGCTCTCCAATATGGATTTAAACATGGTAAAATCTGCTTAACAAGGCTTACAAGGAGTACTTCATTATGCAGCAGATGACAGCACAACCAAATTCAGGTGTTGTTGTAAACAAATTATCAGTGCTAGTTATTCCAAATAAAATTATAACATTAAAGGGATTGTTCACCAAAAAAAAACTAAATTCCATTCTGTCATCATTTCCTCCCCTTTATGTCATTACAAACCTGTATGACCTTCTGCAGAACAGAGAAGAAGATACTTGGAATGTTGTAACCAAGCCAAAATTTTTTTCAAAATATCTTCTTTTAGGTCCCACAGAAAAAAAGAAAATCATACAGTTTTGCAACGACGAGAGTGAGAGTGTGACAATGATATTTTTGGGTGCACTATCTCTTTAACTATAAACTGATATAATAAACAGACCGCCAACAGGCAAAAAGCTATTTTAGCACTGTTTTAGCAATCTGCCATCTAACATTCTGTTATGGAGCACCCACTGAACCACCACCCACACTGAACATCATTTTTCAGTCAGAAATGTGTCAAATTACAAAAGTAAAAAATGTTGCGAGGATGAGAATTCACATTGATTTTAATGAACGAACATGCAGGGGGCAGGAGACAAACAGAACTTATGAATAACAGTCATTCCAATTCTGTGGAAATCTAAGGTGCTTTATTAGGAGTTCTGAGCACACAGATTCTGCGTGGGTATGCTGGGAATGAGCTGCATGTTTACAAAAGCACAACTACAACAAGAATGAGGTCACCACAGCACAAACAAAAAGCGCATATGTGGCAGCTACATCGGAACCACTTGTTTGGGTAATTCGATACAAAGTGCACTGCATATGAATGACAAACACATTTGCACCGAATGATGAATCATTTCTCAGAGAGCAGCTACATTTGTTATAAAAATGTCCCCACTTGACTTGTACAAGTTGCCCAAGTGTTCACCGGTCAAACAGGGTGTATCAACAGGCTGGATGGCAGGACTGTCAGATTACCTGTTGTGCCATGTGCAGGGCATACTGTTGGCATGCGAGCTGGGCCTCGAGCCGGGCTCGTTCTAGAATGTACTGTCTCTTCCTCTGGAACTCCCAGCATTCTCCAGGAGCCGCCTTCAATGACAATCACTGCTCTTAAGACCATCACACTACAGCTTACCAAAACAACACACATCACTCTGGTAAAAACAACAGCCCTAGAGCCTAACTGCCTGTAACCATAACATACAAGCTACCAGGCTAACCAGAACTTTTGCACACCATGGCAACAGTTAACTACAGTTTTATCTTTAATAATAGTCAACACTCTTATCGTCCAAATAATCAGGCCACAACACAGGAAACTACACACACAAACAACAACAACACAAAAAACTACAATACAGACCACTGCACACCAACAGCACAACATATACTACCGTTCAAAAGTTTGGGGTCAGCATGATTTTATTTTTTTATTGTTTGGAGAGAAATAAATATTATATAGCAAGAATGCATTAAATTGATCAAAAGTGAAAGTAAAAACATTTATACTGCTACAAAATAAATCTATTTCAAATAAACTTTCTATTTATGAAAGAATTTTTTTAAAAATGTATCAGTTTCCACACAAACAGAAAAAGAGTTTTGATCAAATAAATGCAGTCCTGGTGAGCAAAAGAGACTTAAAAAAAAAACAAAAAACATTAAAAAAAAAATCATACCAACCCCATAGCTTTAAATGGTAGTGTTAGTACTTCAAACCACCGCTTTGTAATCAGAGAGGCTACTGTGAGTGTAGAAGTTCATTTTCTTTAATTTAGTTCAGTTTAGATGAAGGGAATGGCTTTTTGCAGCTGCTCTTAAATGAATGAAAAACTAGCAACTCTTGATATTATAAACCGTATGTAAAATGACGTCACATAATTGATGTCATATAATCATTCTAAATGGTATATGAAAGATAATCCTCTTGGGAAACGGGAGAAACGGGTTGACCTTCAACAATAGCCGACTGATCTCAGAGGAACTCTAGAGAAACACTCTAGTCTACAGAGCCACTAAAAAGAGGAACTGAACAGGATGCTCAGAGGAACTAGTAAGGTCCTGTAAGTGAAACATGTCTATCAATTTTGTAACTTAGACACATATGTATTGCCGTTTTACCTTAGGTGTCGCCAGACTCTCATCACTCTCTTGGCCACTGCAGGAAAACAAAAACAAGAATGGTGTGTTGGTGAAAACTTTAACATTCAAAGCAGCGTTTGAATGTACTACTACTACAATTACAATTTTGTATTTACTGTGAAATATTTAAGCTATTTAAGTTAAAAATTCACTTACTTGAGTGACTCGTCCACTGTAACCATTTCCACAGGGTAAAGCTTAATACCAGAGAGATCAGCTGAGTTCATATTAACCCTTTATATATAAACAAAAAAGTCAAGTCAATTTTATTTGTATAGTGCTTTTCAATACAAATTACTTCAAAGCATCTTTACAGAAAATCATGTTTAAGGATGAATTCACTTCAGAATTAAATTTCCTGATAATTTACTGTCCCTCATGTCATACAAGATGTCCTTCTTTCTTCAGTCGAGAAAAAAACTTGAGAATATTTCTCCATATAGTGGACTTCAACAGGGTTCAACGGGTTGAAGGTCCAAATTGCAGTTTCAATGCAGCTTCAAAGGACTCTACATGAACCACATAAAAGGTCACAAGTGACCTAGGCGGAAATACGGAGTAAGTGTTTACAAAGCGAAAGCGCAAAAACTGTCAAACGGCTTTTTTGAAAAAAAAAAAGGTAAAGATTCTGAAGTTTGAGGAGAAAATGAAATGGAGTTTTTCACCCTATCGCGGTACTTCCGCCTATGTGACGTATGACCTTTCCAACGTGATTATGTAATGCGTGGGCGAATCGCAGAGCAGTGCAAGATAAGCATTTGTGGTTAAAAAGTATGTAATTTTTATTTTATTTAGAAAATGAAAAATCATTTCAATAGATAAGACGCATATTCCTCGGCTGGGATCGTGTAGAGTCCTTTGAAGCTGCACTGAAACTGCAATTTGGATCTTCCACCCGTTCAACCCTGTTGAAGTCCACTATATGGAGAAAAATCCTGTCAAAAGACATAAGCATCTTGGATGACATGGAGGTGAGAAAATTATCAGGAAATGTTAATTCTGAAGTGAACTAATCCTTTAATGTTTAAAATATCTTCATGCCGTAGTTTATATTTTGCGATGACATGCATCTTTAACACTGGCTTGGTTAAAAAACAGCAAATTCAAATGAGACCACCATGCATGTTGTGGCAGTTCATGTTTTGGCAGTTATGGTTTGTTACCAATGCCGATTATCTAACTCAAAGAAATGTATCCGATATTAACAGTGACTTTGCAATATTGATTAAATACAGATCTCATTTGAAAATCTCATATCACAAAATGATGACTTGTAACATGAGGACAAAAATGAAAGAGAATGAGTAACCTACCTGTTAGGATCCTGTAGCATTTCCACAGCTTCCTTTAGCTGATTGATCATATTGACCTTTGACCTGTTGGACCCAGTAACATGGTATATATGGATATGTTTTAACAAGTGACTAAATTCAGAGAACACAAGAGTCAGTGAGAAAAGACAGAAACAGGCATAAAAACAGGATAAAAAGATCCGATGGTAAATATAGGGATATAAACATACGTTTGTTCTGAAGCCCAGTTGGTGTCTTCCTCTATCCTGAGGGGCTCATCGAAGTCAGCACCTCGACCCTTCAAACACACACACACACACACACACACATTAACTCCAGCTGCAAACACAGTCATGTGCCTGCAAACAAAAGGCCTGATTTTCCTTAATTTAAATTCAACCAGATCCACCAATGGCTGTTTAAGAGGGTGACGCTGACACAGATGGGAATACACACACCCCATACGCACAATGTCCCTCTAGACGTGGATTACTTCACAAGGGAACTACTAATGCACAAATAAACACTGTCTGTGCCAATCCCATGATGTAATGAGGCGTTATTAGATAAACTAACAGTTACTGGAACATAGAACTGTTTGCCAAGAGAGGAAGATGAAAAAGAATGGAATGAAGGGAAATAGGGCAGATAAAGACAGGAAATAGAGGACCAAAAGATCAATATTGTATTGAAGAAAAAAGACGTTTAATATACTCCAGCTAGGGCTTAAACTGGAACACTTTAACTATTAAGAGAAATATGTATATATATATATATATATCAAAAAGCAGTACACGCACAAACACAAACCCCCCCCCCCGGATCAAACCCATTTTAAACCACATCAGCCCAATATTCTGTAAAGTAGGACTATTTCGCATGAATCTTTCAGAATAGAAAAAAACACCTTATTTAACGAGCAGTAGTTCTCATTTAGAGCAGTAGTTCTCAACCGGGGGCCTCAGCAAACTTCTAATTGGGAATTCAAGATTTATAATGATTTATAAGGTAAAAACAAGAATTAAAATATGCTAAAGCAACGACAAATTAAGATATTTCTATTTTTAATTCAACATATCAACAACTACTCTTTGAACAACAAGGATTTCCACAGTCTGGGAAAACCTGTAAATATGAGGATATGTGAGCCTAAATTGTGTGATTTCTAGACCTGGAAAAGTAAAAATTATTAAAATATAAATAAAACTCCATGGGTATTTTTAAATACTTTTTATGAATACATACATTTCTATGTATGCCAAGTTCTAGAATATTGTATACATTCATATCATTAATCCGTATCCAGGAACTAACAAACAAATGGAAAAGTCATGGGGACTTTGAATATTGTTGTGGACAATGGAGGCGCTTGGTGCCTGTGCTGGTGCCAATCAATTAAGCTACAGATTTGAATAGATTTTTGATAAAGCATGAGAAAAGAACAATCTTGAACATACTTACTTTGATATAGTTGACAAATGGAGAGCTGAGTGCAGAGTCTCGATAACCCAGACGTTCCTTAAGAGATTCTGACGGACTTCTGTCTGCTACAAGACACACATAAACATAGCTAAATTATTATATTGATTATGATAAAGATTTTTTTCTACAGACACTAAAACTTTCTGTGAAGTAATTTTTTGTTTTAATGAAATAAAACTAAATTGACATCGTCATAATTGCTGTCAATAGAACTTAATTGGAACACTGGAAAATTCCTCTAACTGAAAACAAACAGAAACCTAAAGAAGTTCAAATTATGTAGTGTTTTCTAGAATGAACAGCACACATGTTCACATGCAGACACAAACTGGACATGTCAAGTAAATCTTATTGAAAGAGTAAATGACCTTCCCATAAGCTTAGCAGTCACACAAACTTTAAAGTACAGCACACAAACACTTTTCCTTTCTTCCTGCAATGTTCTCAGTTTTCATCTCCTCCTCCCTTAATTCTCCTTATGTGCTGACACTGACTTCCTAGCCTGTATCCACACTTCCTATCCGGGAGCCTCCCCTGGGCTTACCCTGGGTTTCATGCAGGCTGCCTAAAGTCTTACAGCAATGTTGTGCCAGCCCAGTAAGAGGATGTTTTTCTTTACAGGCCTTTAATATCCTGTCCGCACATGTGAGGGCGTGTTTGCGTGTGCGAGGAGCACCTGTCAGGGCACAGATGTGTTCACTGGAGTCGTCTTTACTCAAGCCCTCCTCCTCTGTGATATTGGTCATGGGCACATTCAAACTGAGACTGTCTTCATCGGAAGGCTGGAACACAAAATCACAACATCTAAAACAAGTGAACTGAAAGTGAAATCATATCACCCAAGACAGACTAGCACACATAACACTACAATGTATTCTATTCACTTTTACTAATCAGCAATTCCAGCCTTAATAAATACATTTTAGGAGTTTTAATTTGACATTATTAATTACATTTATTATTTACATTTTATTGAAATGATGATAAGACACTAATAGTCAATCAGAGAATAGTTAATGTTTAACAAAGTTATTTTGAGCAGGATTTTGGACCAATGTGATTTCACTATGGGAGGGGCTACCCAGCATGACACTAAGAAACCAAAACACTGACATACTGTCCTGATGCTAGGACAGGGTTTTACAACCACAATTGACCTGCCAGTGACACTGTATGCTACATGATAACTGTCAGATACCAGCTCAACCTTTGTCCCTAAAGCATATGAGCTCAGTTTTCTACTGCAGCCCAATTAGAAGCTAACTAACACATTAACACATGCTTTTAATAGTGTTATTACCTCAAATTTGCAGGACTGATGAAAAAACTATATGCAGATAAATAAATATAGAAATAGACATTCAAACATGCAAAGAACATAGATAAAATGGTCACACATACATGCAGACTGACCTCTGTAGCAGAAAGGCGTTTGTCTCCATTATCACTGCCTACCCCAGAGTCACTGTCAAGTTTCTTGTGCTGATCAATGTCCTCAGTGCTGAGACAAAAAGAAGAGAGGGATTAGATGTTAGGGGTCGTATAGGACAGAAAGAGAGAAGTAGCCTAGGTTTCTCATATAAGAAAAGAAATCTTTCGGTCTCTCTCACTCTCTCTCCCTAAGAAGAGTGACCCCCTGCAGTCTATTAAAAGAATTCTCCTGAGATAATGATGATAATGACAGCCAACACACATACACACATGACCTGGATTTTTGAGATTCCACACTGTATTCCATATTCAGATCTTTTTATACACTCATCTAGAGGTGCATGATTTGGTTATATATACAGGGCTTGACATTAACACTGGCTAATGCAGTGGCATGTTATGAAGTCACTCCTACTACCCACTTCGGCGGGTTGAATTTTATATATAATATATACATTTTTCAACTGTAGTCTTTTAAAAAAGGGATCTGAAATAATAAACTAAGTGCAATGGGATTGCGCATACTGCGCACAGTTTTACTCATGTCTGCAGATTTGAGCGTGCACACATAAAGCCTCTCAGTACTAAATTGAGATCTTTTTCGCTGCTTATTGTGCATAAAAAGTCAAATACACACAAAATAATGTCAAAATGCTGGTC
Organism: Zacco platypus; assembly: GCA_038088235.1. Classification (NCBI taxonomy): domain Eukaryota; kingdom Metazoa; phylum Chordata; class Actinopteri; order Cypriniformes; family Xenocyprididae; genus Zacco; species Zacco platypus. The sequence goes on along the minus strand of CM076081.1, from coordinate 21,560,800 downwards.
TTGGAGAGTATTCACATAAACACAGCCAGTTTTGTTTAAGTGAACGTACAGTTGAGAAAGAAAATGCATGTGTAACTATAATGGATCTATGTTAAAAAAAAAAATCCATATTTAACAAGTTATGAAGTAAAATATCTAGCTTCCTCCAGACCATCTTCCATATTCAACTTACGAAAAAAAAAGGAACTGGCGTCGTGTCAGTTAAGTTTTTTCTGTAAGAAGAATAGGGAAGGACGTAGCGTAAACTTTTTGAACTGCGAGAGTTTTACACATTCTTCATAGGTTGAATACAGAAGGCAGTCTGGCGCAAGCTAGATAGTTTTCTTCATAACATAAGTATGGATATTTTTCTTATACAAACGCATCGCTTCACTGTGGAGTACATTTATAATGGATGGAAGTGGATGGAAGCACTTTCTTCGCCTTCATACTCGTTGGTCTCGCACACTACCATTATAAAGCTTGGATGCGTCAGGATATTTATCAATATATCTCTAATTGTGTTCATCGGGAAAAAAAAAATCCTATACACCTAGGATGGCTTGAGGGTGAGTAAAGCTTGGGATAATTTTCATTTGAAAGTGAACTAGTCCTTTAAAGTGACAGCAGTCTATTCCTGCTACCAAATTATGAAATAATATCCAAATGTATTTGTCAATGTGACATCACAGATCACGCAATATCAAAACAAGCTGTTTTTGGAGCTCAATTAAATAAATGCTTTGTTTGTAATAATATAAGGACAACATTTTAGCCAATGAAACGTGCAGGATGTTTTAATGGTACAAAGATCTCCTAAATGCCAAAAGGTCAAGGTAAATTAGATTTCTCATATCATGACCCCTTTACATATATATTAAGAGCATTGTGCTTCATTTTCCTTTTGTGATTTAATAATCACCACTTTACACACAATTTTAATTAATTCAAACACAGTTAAAACATTCTATTTGATAATCATCAGGACTGACCTCCCATTGGTGGGCCTTGTTAAGCTGAGGCGGTCTGTGACAGTAAGGTACATGGCATCGGCCATCTTGTCACTACGACATGCTTCCATGGCGAGGTATTTAAAAATATGAATCTTGCCCTTCATGCAGATCTAAAAGCAAAAAATTAAAAATAAAGTCAAAAATAGTTGTGAGAGTACTTAAGTATAAAATGTGTGTGTGTGTGTTACCTGTGCAGGAGGGCTCTGAAGTGGATTGATCTCCAGCTGTAGTGATTGGAGCTGGCTCATTTTTCGATAGCAGACAGGAATAGTAGAAACCTTATTACAGGAGAAATCAAACTTGACCAGGGGTAAATCGGCCAAATCTAAAACACACACATACGGAGAATTACAAAACCACAAAAGTGAATACATTTTATAACAAGGGGGAGAAGAGGGGGTGCCAAAAGTTAAAGTGCCCCTATTATGCTTTTCCAGATATTATCTTTCATTAAGTGTGTATTATAGCTGTTTGTTATTTACTAAAAGACAGCAATAAATCAAAGTTGATCTATCAGGCAATCTATATTAACGCTTCAGCTCCATTAGGTCATTTTGGCACAATGTCCTTGGAAAGACCATTACGTATTTTTTAATAACATGCCAGGATAATTTTGCTGACTAATTAAAACTTTTTTTGCCAAGGTAAGCTGTTGAAACAACTCCAGCCACATTTCAGACAATGCTTGGCTAACATAATAATTTTAGCACTTTTTCCTCTCTTTTTTTAAAAGGAACACACCCACGCTTTACATTTACATTCTTGGTAGTCAGCTTTTCTTCAGAACAACTTACAAAAGTGTTGTATTAATGGTAGTTTATATAAGAAAGTTGAGCATTTTATTTGGCTTTGTTACAATATGTAGAGAATTTGTTATTCCAAAATGACATGGATAAAGGAGGGATGGGCAATAGAGTTTAAAACTGCTTTTAGCAAAAGCATTAGATGTTTAGTATTTTGAATACTCAAGCAGCATTCTGAATGCACTCAATGAGTGTCATAACAGTGATCTGCAAGAACTGAACTGCATTCATTAATGTGTCAGTTTACCCAAAATTTTAAATTCTGTCATCATTTACTCACCTTCTTATCATTCCAAACATGTATATATTTCATCTTCAAAACACAAATGAAGATATTTATAATGAAATCTTAGAGTTTTATGTGCCTCCATTGAACATTCATTCTGCTAAAACTTTAGCACATTAAAAAGTACAAGACATCATAAAAGTATTCCAAATGAATTGAGAAGAAACCTCATTGGTTCTTGCAGAAGTTCAAACATGCTTGGGTGACATGCAAGAAAAACCTTGACGCAGTTTTCCCGAGTCAAGCAAACACATTTGAGCTTCTGTTTACTGAATTTAATGTGCTCTATGTATGTGTGTTAATCAATGTTTATATATGTTTAATAAAATCCTAAATTAAATTTGTTCATAAATATAAAGCAATTTTGTCACTACATTTATAAAGTCTTTATGAACATTTTGAAGCCTTTCATTGGGGGACAGAAATATGTTTGTAATATTGAAATATTCTTTATTTGAGATTTGAAGATGAAGCAAAGTGTTATGGGTTTAAAACAACATGAGGGCAACATGAGTTTTTGGGTGAACTATCCTCCGTTTAAAAGATTGGGCCTGAATAAGAAGGTTGGTGGAGTAGAGGTCAGACCAGTGCTAGATTTCCTGTAGCTGTGGAGCTACCGGAGGAAGTTTTTATGGGTAATGTGATGAGTAGTGAAATCTTTTCTCCAGAGATAAGAAAGTTGAAGGAGGGAAACACACACACACCTACACACACACACACACACACACACATAGATTTCAGACTCACCCTCTGGTAAAACACAGAGAAGGTTTCGGTGCACATTGAGCTCTCTCAGAGATTTGAGTTGGCCAATGTGGCGTGGAAGAGCTGTGATTTCATTACAGCTTACATCCTGATGAGAAAAAGACAGAGGAAGAACTGAGAGTTCATGTTTATCTTCTGTTCAAACACAAGCTTCAGCACAAACCTTTTATTACACAAAGTAAGTACTAAACACTTCTACTATATTTGGTTGTAAAGTATGAGGGGCCATTTCCCACCTAACATAGCCCCACAAATCCTGGTCTGTGGGCATGTTCTCATTTAAGGTTACAAAAGAGAGCAAGAGAAAGAAAAAAAAAATGACAGGGAGCAGAACTACTAGAGAATAAAAACTGGAAAAAGAGAAAAGCTGTACATTCAACATAAGCACACATGAGCCAAGTCAAGAAAGGGTGAGTCAACATGGTAATATATTCATAAAACACAAAGCAAGTATCACAAACATCTCATATATATGAATACATTAGTGCTCACACTTACCAGCTCCATGAGATGGGTGAGCTGGCCAATGCTTTCTGGAAGTGTGTTGAGTTTGTTATTGCTGGCGTTGAGCACTCGCAGAGGAAGACCACACACACACGCTGGCAGCACTGACAGCTGGTTCCGGCTACAGCACCACAACATTAACAAAACACGTTACAGCAACTTTCTGAATGCTACCCCTCAAGCAGAAATATTTATCTGGAAAACTTCATTCTGTATTTATCAAAGTGGGGTGGGGGGGTGTTAGAATCAAAATATAATTTGAATTAATAAATGAAATGTGAATGAGTGTGCAGTGTAAAAGACGTGCAAGCTTGTCACGCATCCCTTTTCACAGACATCGGAAAGTTTGTAGTTTGGTCAGATATGGCAATAGTAAAGAAGGTAAAATGAGGCACATTTAACTAATGTTAACTGATGGTAAGAAGAGAGCGAGCGCACTACTGTTGCATGCTCTTGATTGCTGATCGCTCACTCAGCACACATGCATCATTTGGATTGAAACTAAATCATATATGCAAGTAAAAACCTGAACTGTTGAGTGATTTATTATGTATAACGAGTGTTGCCTACATTATTACAGGACATTTAAAGGACAAGAAGTTTATTGTGCGAAAACACATTGTCCGAAACGCATGCCCAGAAGTCTGTATTTGTGCTGTAACCGCTGATCTTTTAAGTAAACTACCCTTTGAGCTTTTTTTTTTTATAAAAAATATTTGTCTGACATTTTTTTACATTATTTTGTTATTTCTATATATATTAAATTCATTTTTGTTGTTCCTAGTAAACCCTATATTATGGGGACAAAAATGTTTCCACAAGGATGGCAATACAGGAAATCTTTGACCCTGAAAATGTAAAAATGCAGAAAGTGCTCTGTGATGGGTAGGTTTAGGTTTAGAGGATAGAATTTGTACAGTATAAAAACCATTATGGAAAACATTTAAATCTGTGCGCAAGTCTCTTTTCACTTTCTTTTGGCATTTCCATATTCTGATTACCTTTCATCCATTTTTCATTTTCATTCTGCTTGATTTTCAGCTCTGCTTCATCTCCAGTTTATATTCACTCTTCTCAACCATTCATGAGCTTAGTGCTTCATTAACTTCTTACAAAACAAATTCCACTGCTAATTAACTCAGTGTGAATATCAGGCCTTGCAGGAGATATTTGGCTAAAGAGAGAGAGCCCAAACAGAGCGAGTGTGTGTGTGTGTGTGTGTGTGAGTGTGGCTGCATTTACATTTAATAGTTGTGAACAGAAGCACAAGGAACAACCAGAGGGAAAACATGTTTATTTGGTTCACTTCACTACAGTATATGTCATGCACTTTAAGTTTACTCTTGGGTAGTCCTGTAAGTTATTTGATATATAATCCTATATGTTATGTTCAGAAAAGAATGCTAGCATAATAATTATAGTAAAAGGTAGTAAAAGTTTAAAAATAGTAAAAGTTTGGGGTCAGTAAGTCTTATGCTCTCTTATGCTCACCAAGGCTGCTTTATTTGATGCATCACTGTCACATGATCCTTCTGAATCAATCTAATATGCTGATTTGGTGCTCAAGAAATACTTCTTATATTAGCAATGTTGAAAACAGTAGAAAACAATGTTGCTACATTTTTATGTGGGAACTGAACTTTTCATATCAGGATTCTTTGATAAATTGAATAGTCAAAAGAACAGCATTAATTTGACATACAAATCTTTTGTAACATTACAGACAGATTTACTGTCACTTTTAATCAATTTAATGCATCCTTATTATTTTCTTAAAAAAAACATACTGACCTTAAAATTCTAGGTAACACTTTAGAATAGGGTGTTTTAACTAGTTGCTTATTAGCGTGCATATTACTAGGATATTGGCTGTTTATTCGTACTCATAAAGCACATATTAATGCCTTATTCTGCAGGACCATATTCCACATTCTTAATCCTACCCAATATCTAAACCTAACAACTACCTTACTGACTATTAATAAGTAGTAAATTAGAAGTTTATTGATGGAAAAGTCATAGTTTATATGTGTTCCCTATTCTAAAGTGTTAGCAAATTCTATCCTGTTTTGAAATATTGTATGTGAAACAATATGCAAAATGCACTGATGAGTGTTTTAAACCATAATATGCTAAATTGTTGTCACAAAACCTTTATGTTTAATTTAACAAATTTATTTCATTTAATTTATGATTAAATGATTAATGTCTGCTAAATGATCAAATGTAATTTATGTTTGTTTAATTGAGCGAGTGGTGTTCAGTTTTCATCTTGGCAATAAATATGGTTATTTTGCATACTGCTCACAGCAGAAATACTACGAGTCTAGTGGAATGCTATTTTGAACATACTCACAGTTTCACGTTTTCCCATTATATTACACTAATGCATTTTGAAACTAGAGACAACACAATGCCATTCATCTCTTTGTGAATGTCTATTTCTCTGTGTGTGTGTGTGTGTGTGTGTATTAGTATGATGTTCACCTGATGTTTAAGCAGGTAAGGGACTGAAGGCTGATGATGGTATCGGGAATGTTTTTGATGCAGTTGTGATAAAGGTTCAGTGTTTCCAGGGAGACCAGATGACACACCTCTGACGGGATCTCAATCAAGCGATTCTTCGACAGATCTGGGAGAAAAAAGATAGCTCAGTTAACACTAGCACTCAAACAGCACAACTTCACATTATATTCAATGCTACTTTTGTTGTTGTAGTACCCTAACTAAACACAAGGAGGCGTTTTCATAACAACAGATATCAATGAAGAGAACATTAACAAAAACAACTGCCAGTGTGTGAAGTAGGGGATCCCAAGGTTAAGCATCCTTCCTGAACACACACACACACACACCTCATTTCAAAAGCCATAATTGGTAGTGCCCAAGCACAATTAGTATTTTATGTGCCTAAAGGTGATGTCATTGTTTAAATGATGACATTTAACAAATGTGTGTAAGGGTTTAAACACCAGACCATTTCATCAAAGTGATTGGTGTTTTGCTTTCAGGCCATGTATTTATATCGAATTCATACTAATATTAATGAAACTATGCACCATTTGAATTTGCTTTGAGAGTGTGTGACTGAAGTACTTGCTCCCTGTATACATTATGTGTGCATTTAATGATACAACAAGTGACAACTCCACCACTGACCTATTAGCCTGTTGTCACTACGCATTAGTGTTTCCATGGAAACCGTACACATAGACCTATGAGAGACTGTGTGAGTGCTAATAGTAAAGGACAGTCCAAAAGAGAGAGAGACAGTGTTTTTCATGCATTAAATAAGCCTGTCAAGAATGAAGGACCCCTAATACACTTCAGTGTATAAAGTTTGACAGAAGAATTTACAGAGATGGGACCTAAGAAACAGTCCTAATTTTACATTCTGACCAATCATAGTCATTATCGCACAATAGTATGTTATGAAAAATTACATTTTAGCATACTTTTAAAACCTGTATTTATTACATTAATAAGACTACATTTAGTAAAGTGTGAACTGAATATAATATTTTACTTCACTTAATTGCATGTTAATTGAAATTAATTGTAAAGGTATTATAGTTTAAAGTTATATTAAATGCAATTAGCTGAAATTTACTGTGCTTTACTGACCCACTTAATTAGGATTTAAAGTACATCTTTATTCATAATTTCATAATTACTTCTATTGTCTGTGCTTCTGAACTGCACTGTCAAATGCACTGACATGTATTTAAGGTAAATTATATTTTATTGAAAGCTGTATGTCATGTATTAAAAACACACATTGTAAGTATAGTTGCAATGTAACACATTTGAAATATATTACCTCTAAAAGTAATATTGAATCACAAGAGTTACTAACAGAACTAAATTGTAATCAAGTACTTTATGCTTTACTCAACACAACAAAATAAGTGTATTTCTTTAAAGAATAATAAAAGATTATTAAACCAAGGATTTAAAAAGTTTGCTTTAAAACAAAACTTCACATTATAATAAAGTGCACTTTCTAAAAGAGTACTTATGCATGTTCAGAAACATAATCATAAAAGTGTACTCAAAGTACACTTAAATTGCCTTTTATTTCATTAATATTATAGTTTTCGCAGTTAAATATAAAATAATAGTCAATATTAAATATTAAAAATGTACTAAATATTTGAAGACTATATACCAGGGGTGTCCATTCCTGCTCCTGGAGGGCCACTGTCCTGCAGAGATCAGCTCCAACCCCAATTAAACACACCTGAACCTGCTAATCAACTAGGCATACTAGAAGCTTCTCAGGAAGGTGTGTTGAAGCAAGCTGGAACTAAACTCAACCCCTGCTATATATAATTCTGTACCAGTGTTTCTCAACTGGTGGGTTCCCTTATGTCAGGACTGGCAAATTATAAAAGGTATAAAAATATTTGACCAAACCTTTATTATTTAAAAGATGTGTGTGTTGTAGCCATTTCATTTTGAGTGCTTTTAAAAGGGACCACAAAGCTCTTCACCTCAAAAACTGGAGTGAACATGACAGAGATAACCTAGATGTGTCTTGGTTACGGGCTGATAGAACAACTGACGAGCTAGAGACTACCATGGGCAAAGGTATTACTACTAAACATCAGAGTATTAGTTTACTGAAAGGAAAACATGACTGGACAACTTATTAAGCTATGTGTGCCACCAATTAGTCCAGTCTCAGCTTTATGGGAAAAGATCAAAACACTGAGGGATGAATAATCATTTAATCATTTCAGGGCTGTAGGTCAAATCTGCAGCATTAGCAGATGAGCCTATAATACCAACTAAACAACAAAACGGGGTTTGAAAAAGCACATAAACAGACTTTGTTAAATCTTTTCTAGTGAACCTCATATAACTTTGTTCTACTGAAAAACATTAAACAAACACACACACTCCAGGCAACTGTACGTCCCTTCCACATGGACTACTGTTAGTCAGGTACAGCCAAGAAAGAGAGAGACAGAAGACAAAACACAGACCCGGAAACGCAAGAAAACATGCCCGCATGATGTGCTGCAGGACAGAGCAAGAAGAAAAGCTGTTCTGATGTTTGCCTTTTTTTTCCCTAGTGTATAACAGTCAGAACCTCTTCACAGACTCATGATTTTCTTAGTCGTACAAACATCACTCTCATGGTCTCTCTTCTGCGATCGGTCTCTGTGTGAATTGTCTCTGTGTCTTGCTGAGCTGTAACAGCAGTCTGTGTTGAGGCTGTTTGTTCTGTTCAGAGCACACAATGGGCATCGAGATGGCACAGATGGCATGGATTATCAGACTAACCCTGACAAAAAGCACATAAAACCTCTTTCTGCAAGAACATGTACGTGTGTGTGGTGTGTAGGTATATTAAGATAATATGATAGCAAACAGACACATGAGAAATAGAACAGGAGGGAAGGATAGAAGAGAATGAGCCTGAATGTGAGCTCTATGTAAACACATGGGCTGTCAAGGGAACGCTGTGATGTAAGAGGATTCTGGGAAATGTAGGTCTGTAATGAGAGCCTGTACTGCAATAACACTGAACTATGATAACCAGTAAGTGTTAGTAAAGGATCCACTTAAAATACAAACTCAACATAGCAGGGTTTAACAAAAAGGATTTTTTGATTCAGACTGTCCTGTCAAAAGTTATGATCGCCAAAAATATGATTAACTGACAAAGCAAAGTTATATTACGATAATTTACATTACTAATAATTTTCAACACAAGTTAACTGATAGTCTCACAGCTCCAATAACCGCATCCATGTTAGCCACGAGCCAGCCAGATAACTTTACTAGATTACATGGTGACAGTATGAGTATTTGAATATATATAACGCAGCCAAGAAATCCACTATAAAAAATATTGTGACAATGTTTAAAGTATTACAGGATGTCATACTGGTGCCTGTATATGATGAATGGGAATTTCCTTTACTAAAAACATAAATTAACAGGATTATATACAGTAAAATTACAAATAATGTGAAGTATAAAACTTTTTACCGTATATTGTTTAACAGTTAACGAATGAAGAGGTTTTCACTGTAGAATTTTTACAATAATTTTCTGTAAAAAACTACAAAATAATAATAAATAGTGTGTATATTTGCATACAGTTATATTCTGTACCCTACAGTATTTGGCTTGGGGTAACATTTTGAAAAAGCACTATCTTATACAGAGACATACTTCACTCATTCAGAAGTTTTCATTAAGCTAATTACATCTCTCCATCATTTGAGCTCTTATTCCTCTTTTTAACACTCTTGTCTTCTTTAGAGAGTCTCTGAAGTGGGAAAAGGATGTAGAAACACAGTCTGTCATTATGCTGCTCTGGGTGTGGCCTCATCCTGCGGCTTAAAGCTGAAATAATCAGCTGAGTGTGTGTGTGTGTGTGTGTGTGTGTGTGTGTGTGTGTGTGTGTGTGTGTACGTGTACACTCAAACAGATGGTTCTGACTTAAATTTATACCAAGTGTGCACAACAGTTAAATGCATATACAAGTGGAGCGATTCATTTGTGCTTGTGCGTTTCTGCCACTCAGCATTCCTGTGTGCCCACTCTCACCATGAGGGTGTGTGTGTAAGTGTGCTCTTTGAGTTCTGTTGAATAAGCAATCTGTTTCTCTATGACAGACAGAGGCACCCTGATTCACACTGGATGGGTGGAGTATGTGTGTTTGCGCATCCTGAAGTCAAATGTAATAACAACATGTGAGGAAAGAAACAGACAATCAAAGCTCACATTTGTGCAGAGAACTCTGGACCAGCAGGCAATCCAAACAGGAAATCACAGCAGTGCTTTCATTTATACATATTGCTCATCATGGAGGGAGTGAGAGGACCTCAATCTGTTATAATGTGAATTTATTCAATACCAAAAATAATAAAACAGTCAAATTGAAGTAAAGCCGACATGAAATGGAAGATGCGATACTTCCCAAAATGTGATGTATATCCAAATGAAATAGCTTCTTTAACAATGAAAATGTAAGGAATGTTATGATCCTTTAATATGCATTAAAGGTAGGGTAGGCAGTTCGTTTTATAAAACACTGCTGTTCACATCCTCAGATTCAGATTTATGTATTTCTAAGTCAACTCCATCAATGCCAAAATAAATCTGCAGCAGTCAGGTGGTACAAGTGAGAGCCCTGTAAATTGTATTCATTCATTATTATTGTAATGTTATGTGGTTTGAGAATTAATTTAACATCATCTCTCGTGATGCTTTGCAGAATCTGTTGTGTGCGCTCATGAGTTTTGAAGGAAACGTGGCTTTGGAGAGCGCTCTGAAGGGAGGGTGGCTGGGATCTCATGCTTCCAAAGCTAACTTGCATTTACTATGCAATTGCCTACCATACCTTTAAGAAATCTAACATTTTCAGTTCGATTATTTCAGTCACATTTCATTTGGTTGCTAATTGTTAAATAGTATTTTGGATAAGGAATAATAATGCATTGTGTAATGGGTATTATTATCATAAATGATTTTTAATTTTTGTAATCGATGCATTTCATTTTCATTTTCAGAGCAATGCATCAATGCATTTTGCACCCTGAGCTAGGAGGTCTGATTTATTCTACCATATGATGACCTGATTAGCATGCTCAGTCCATCTGTCCCCATCACATATACTATGCGTGGTGCGGTAGTCGGTGTTCCACGGTGTTCATCCATACACCGATTACATTACTTACTTTCAACGGACACTACAATTAACTGAAAGTGTCTGCTCTGCTCCATACAGCACAAGCTGCAGAGTCGAAGCACAGCGTAGCAGGAGTCAGATTTCACTTATCATGTGATGAGAGTAAGGAGAGATGAGATGACTGAAAAAAACGATGGTGGAGGAGGATCTGGTCCGCAACAGTTATTGACATATCTTATCTTATAAAATGTGCATTCAGTACTGCCGCTCTCTTTACTCAGAGTATGCATGATCTTGAAAGAGTGTATGCTTTAAATCGCGTTTTCAATACCCAGCAAAACACACACATATATACATTTATAGAAAACCCACACAACCCTTTTCCCTGCTGTCTAACTAGGGACTTCTTATTAACATACTCTTCTTGAATTACAAATAATAAAGTTCAGCAATTTTTAAGAAAAAAAAAAGATCATCTTTAGTCTTTCCATGAACTGTTTTCCTTTTCCAAAACATATTTAGCATACCTCTTGGAATTATATAAACATTGTATAGAAAGGCCATAAACATATTCAAAGATTAACTCAAAGATTGAGAGAACTATCCATTAATAAAATACATACTACAAGCATATCACCTTCATCAGTACACACACACTTTGACCCTCTTTCTGGTGTTGGGGTGGAGCTCTGATAAAGTGAGTGTCTCAGAGTGTATGTAGGGCAGATGAATCTGGGTAATATCAGTCTCAAGGACACAAACAGCTGGTGTCTGTACATACTACCTTATATTAAAATGAACAGATCAGATACAGTTTTGAACTTCCTATTGATCAAAGAATCGTGACAAAAAATGTATCAAGTTTCCATAAAAATATTAAGCAGCAGAAATTTGATAATAATAAGAAATGTTTCTTGGGCACCAAATCAACATATTAGAATGATTTCTGAAGGATCATGTGACACTGAAGACTGGAGAAACTGTTAATAAAAAAAAAATTAATGACACTTTAAAATGTTAAAATTGAAAAAAAGTGTTATTTTATATTTTAATAACAATTCACAATATTACTGTTTTAGTGTAATTTGATCAAATAATGAGCATAAGAGATGTTAAAAACATTTTAAAAATCTTACCAAACCAAACTTTTGAATGAGATGTACATAGTTCTATGTAGGAGTTTTTTTTTTTTTTACAGTCCTACACAAAAGAAGCAATTTATCACATTTAAATACCATTTGGAGTACCAAATGGACATATGGAGTTGTGTCTACAATATTAGTTTAAAACAAAAGACAGGGTGTGATAATGAACCACGTTGATGATGATGTTCTGATTATGATGGTTTTCTCTCTGACCTTGGTCAGATGCCCCCAATTTAATTAATCTTTCTAACTGTATACCAGCATAACACAGGTTTGTTCTGTAAGACAGAGGCAGGATGTTGTCTCCTCCCTGGCTCATTGTATGATAACATGTGCAGAAAAGGCCATTTCCTCCTGGAGAAACATGGGAAACACACACACATTTACACACCCCTTCCCAAACACATGAAAACCTGTTTGGGTACTGCCCGCATAGAAATCTCATAATTCTTTGATTGGACATTTAAATGATTCTAATATTATTTGATATAAGATGCTTTCCAACTAAGCGATGGAGAGTATAAATGACATTTGTGACAATTACTCCAGCAGAGTGACAAAGATACACGTGAAGTGGCGTTTCATGACTTGACCTGACCTGCACTTCAGTCACTTCCGAAAGAGCTACACGTGGCCTAATTTGCCAGACACAATGTGCAGTGGCCCGTTTATACAGTGGGGTCCAAAATCTGAGACAAGTAAAAATGTGTTTACTTAATATTAAATATTTTATTACACACTGTATTATTATAAACAACATGACATGAGTGAAAAGTTTAATTGGAAGTTGAGCATTAAATTTTGTATTTGGTTTGTCTCCATTTTCCTTTTTATGACAACTGTTTGTTTTTAACTTCAGTTCGTTTATTGTGTTCTCTTCTACATTTCTTTAAATTGGCCCACAAAAGTAATCTTTACTAAGAAATATAATGAATATTATATTTATATAGCATGCATGAATGCTTACTTTTTCAGTTATGTATCAGACAGCTCTGACAAGCACACATTATCTTTTATGCATAATTCATAATGTACTTGCATAACCCCTCTTAAATTTAATCTTTACTTTAATAAATGTAATAAATATTACAATCTTCACAAGTCACTTGTCACAATTTTGTCACAAGTGACTTGTTACAGACGCTGTAAAACCATAAATCATAAAGGTTTATACGCTAACAAACTAACTGTATGCTGAAGTTAGTCTTGAACTATGGAACGATAACCATAATGAGAGAAGTAAAAACAAAAATAAAATGGAAGGAAGTGAGCTAAAGAAAAAGTATGACATATGATGTGAACTAGCTTGGCTATTCCTGTGTGAGACCTCAAAAGTGTGTTATGAGTAATTGTACTTATCTGAAATTTATGAAAAATAGACGTCTATGGGAGGACATCACATTCAATATTTCTCGTTTCTGTCAATCTCTTCTTTCTGACAACAATGTTCCTCCCAACAGCTTGTTTAAGGACTGTCACACAGCTTCATATTTTACAACAATAAAAATCATTCAGAACCATCATGCAATGCTGTGACACTCTTACAAACCTACAGGAACATGGCGTAGGTTGGAAAGCCCTACAACGGTACTGAGCCAAAAGCCTGCAGGACAGAGATGCCCCCATTAAGTCACACACACACTTTTTTTTTTTTTTTAAATCCTCATTAACACATCATTGCCTGAACTAGTATGATTTAGTCTGTAATACTTGACAATAGGGATATGCAAGACTAGTTGACTAAACGGTACAGCTGCTACTAGTCGACACTGAAAACAATAGTCGATTACAGGGAAGATTTTTTATACAAAAAAAAATAAAATAAAAATACACAAGTTTTTAATATTCAAATTACTGTCATTTTAATGTTACTGTGATATGCAGAGCGTGGCCCAGAGCCATGAAAACAAATCGAGGCTAGTGGCGCGAGTGTTAAATGAACACTCACAGTTTGCATCAGTCTCACGTCCCAGGAGCTCCGTTGTTTATGTATGTGTGGCAGTTGGCCATGATGCACCTGCTGTTTACTTTCGTTTTATTTATATTGTCAATAAAACTTACATTTACAGTTTGCCAATTCTCCCTTCTTCCCTGATCCCTGAATTTTGTTACATTTCTATTTAAATGCATTTTAAATATGAAGTCTGTCAATTTTAGCGGGATCTAGGGGTGAGGTTCCGAATTGCATTATAAAGAAGCTACAGTGGCCAATACAGGACAAAGATGTCGTCGTCTGAGACCACAGAGAGTAGCCAAGTCAAGCAAACGCTCTCTGTAGAGCAGTTTGTCCATTTAGAGTTATTGTAAAAACATGCCGGCGTAACATATAAGGGGACCCACGGCGTATGTAGATTAAAGACACAAAACAGACTCAAGTTAGTCGATGCGCACATGCCTATAATAAGGTTATGTTCATAAATATATGTTCGTAAATTCTTCTCGACTCTCTGCACACACCAGCCATTAGTCAAATGGCCATAATTTCATGGCAAATTGAGAAAATATTTGAGAAAATAGATGCATCAATCAAAAAGCTTTAGATTTTTTTTTTACACATAAGACTGTTATGTTACTATAAACAGCAAAGACCCTTTTTGGCAGATGCATTTCACCTATCTTCCATTCAGGTTCTATCAGTGAGTATTTGAGCTTTGTAATGGGTGGCAGGTTGTTGCTATGGTGCGTTAGCAAACACTCTGAAAGGTGTTGATGTAATGCATCTTTAATGCATAATGTTTATCCAAAGTGTTGTTGCCCAGAGGTAAGACACACACCTACACATACCCAATATTTGAGGGTTGGAATATTTGTGTGTGGGTTTTATCTCATAATACACCCACCAAACATTAACATACAAGTACCACAGAGGAAAAAAGCTGAACATGAGATTATTTGCCAAAATGCTTGAGACTATATCTTTACACATCAATCCTATTAGCAGTTGTCGCACTAAAATTAAACCCTGACCGTCCGCAACAAAAGGCATGACTCAGAGAGCTTGTCAGAGAGAGGATTTGTGCTTGCATGCTCACATTTATGAAAATGCTATCATGTGGAATAGAGTTTGTGTTGTGTTGTGTGTGTGTGTGTCACATAAGTTTGTGTTTCTGTGTCTTTGTATGTCCCAAAAACCAAAATGTGTATATTGTGTAACAAGATTTGTCTTTATGTGTGTGAGGTGATGTGTAACGTAATTGTGTGGGCTGACAGCAGAAAGAAGTAGGAGGTGAGAGAGAGAGAGGCAGAGAGGCAGAGGCAGAGAAAGAGAGAGAGAGAGAGGCAAAGAGGCAGAGAGACAGAGAGAGCGAGAGAGGCAGAGAGAGAGAAGCAGAGAGAGTAATTTTGCACTGTGTCATTTATGCGATTTATGCATTTTGTTGTCATTGTAATGTGTGTCGAGAGGAGGTAAAAATCACAGTTGACATGTATTTCTCAAACTGTGCTCCTTAATCCATCCAGAGGGCCAGAATAAACTCAACAGCAGCAGCAGCATTTCCAGTTGTCTCCTTGTCGTCTGTCACACAACGCAGACTGAGCAGTAGCCAGAATTAGGCCGGTTACAGTGGTATAACACTCAGTACGAGTGTGTATATATATTTGTTACACCAATGTGGTACCAAATGTTCAGACATGTTCTATTGTGTTACACTGTTTTTATTATTGTTTTATGTATGCTTTGGCAATATTGTATGATTTACAGTCATGCCAATAAAGCTATTTTAAATTTGAATTTGAGAGAGAGAGGCTTCATCATAACATCATCTCTCAACTATGTGAGAGTTGATCATAGGTCACGGGTAGTTTGCATGTTAAGAAGAGTGTGTGGATCTCACACACACACACACACGCCACCTCACATGCTACAAGTATTGTTCTAAGAGCAAAAAGAAACAAAAACAGACCAAACTGCATCATGTTGTGAGTGGGCTTGTGCTCCCTTTATAAACTGGAGTGCATCCTGTTAGAGAACACAGAATGGATCTGCTAACTTGTGATGCATGTGGTCTGTGCCTTGCTATCAGTGGAATTGAACAATAGTAGATCCAACTGCATGGTTCAACTGGTTAACTCAGTCACACTTTTAGCATTTTCACTGATGATGCACCTATATATATTTAAACTCTCGTCGATGCTGAAATGCCGATAATAATTTTTATTTTATCAGCATCAATGGAGAAATGATCAATATTCAAATTCACACTGTCATTCAAAACTTTGTGTTTGAAATGAGAATGCATTTATTAAAATCCAAAATACAGTAACAGTAAGATTGCGAAATAGGGCTGCAACAACTAATCGATAAAATCGGCAACGAATTTGATTATCGATTAGCCGTGTCTGCGCACTGTGCCAGGGAAACCATCAGCCAGTCACAATGCATTTGGAAAATACCTTGTCCAAAACCTGAGAATGCTTTATATTTATTGCAATTTGTTGTTTTTAGGTTTAGAATGTAATATTTGTATTTTAACCCTTTTTTTGTTAATAATGTGTATTAGGGGTGTCGCAATATACCAGTATTGACGATAATTGTGAAAGGATGTAATATCGAGGTCATGTTAATTTAGGGTGTGACAATATTTAAAATGAATAGGACTCTTATGACATCATGACACGCAAATACTCCAGCACCAGTACCTGGTTGACCTCTCAGGTGGCAGTATTCACCTTAATGTTGACACCTGTCAAACAAGAAGACGACGACGCAGCACACGCAGCTACTCTGAGAAGTACCATGTCATCCGAGCGGGAGAGTGAGCGGCTCTGCCCACACCCGAAAAAAGTAAGCTCGCCAGCAGAGTCAAGAAGTGAAAATGCATATGCCCTGTGTTTATCAGTATCCTTCTGTGTACACAGCACAGCCTACATTTGTTTGCATAGGCTTTACATTACACACTGTTTAGAGGACAGCATTGGGCAGGATGTGGAATAACTTTGTTTATAATTATGGATTAAAATAACTGTTTAATAAAATATTTTGATTTTTCACCCGATTAATCAGAAAAATATTAATCGAAAATAAAAATAATTGTCAGTTGCAGCCCTAGAAATATTTTTACACATTAAAATAAACCATTTACTTCAGTCATTGTAACACTTTAGCATGGGACACAATTATCACTTTTAACTAGTTTTAGTATTAGCCTGCATATTTGCTGTTTATTTGTACTTATAAAGCACATATTATCAAGCACATGATCCTTTAGAAATTATTCCAACATGCTGATTTGGCGCTCAAGAAACATTTCTCATTATTATCAGTGAAACAGTTGTGCAGCTTAATATTTTTGTGCAAACTGGTATTTTTTTTTTTGATTCTTTGATGAATAGAAAATTCAAAAGAACAGTATATTTGAAATATTTTGCAACAAAATAAATGTGTTTACGGTCACCTTTTTGATCACTTGCTAAATAAAATAATGAATTTCTTTCAAACTTTCTGGAGGTAGTGTAAATTTATTAAAATTAAAAGGCAAAACACTAAAAATTATATTCATTTTAAACGCCATATAGGCATCAACAACATTATAACGTACAGTATGATTCGTTTTGAGATTTTATAAATATTACATTTAACAATGTTATTAAAATATTAGTGGTTTTTTTTAAAAAGATAAACGAATACAATTAAATAAACCCACACTATTGTGCATTTAAAACAGCTATTAAACTGTGTGCTTTCACTTTCAGTTGTGTTGGAATTTACAGAAAAACCCTTTCTTGAAATAATGACTCTAATGAAAACAAACAACAACAGGGATCTTCTTCCCAAAGAACAGAGCTCAAGGCCACAAATACATAAAAAAAAAAACCCTACACAGGGTTTTATTATCAGTGGAAAATCCAAAACACCACCCGTGTCACCCGTCTGTGAAACTTTCTTCATGTAAAATGGCAGAAAGAGAGTGTCTGTTTGTGAGGACATGTCCCAGCTTGAAATATCTTGAATCAGTAGAAAAAAAAGAAAACTTCTGAGGAATCCAGAGCTATGGAGAGAAATGTGAGCTGAAATCAGCTGTGGCACAGGCACAGAACACCTGAACAAGTCCTAACCAACACTTCTATAGGGTCACTAATCTTGGGGGCCCATTGAAAAATATCTATAAGGATGCAGAGTGACAAAAAATAGGCTTATATCTTGATCAACTTCACCTTTACCAATGGTAAGAATGACTTCATCTTTGTGAGCTGACACCATGAGCAGCTAAAATGATCACTGTTTAGTCACTTAATAACACTTCTTACATTCCAAATGTCATAATGGACTGAATGTATAATTCCCTGCATTAAAGTACTTCAGAAGAGCTTTAAAGAATGCTAGGAATTTGTCATTTCCACGGTCTGCCCTTTCCTGTTTCCTATTTTAGCTGCTCTCCTGCCTCCAAGCTGAGGGGAGTGCGGAGGAATTCATGGGGAACGGAAGCAGATCTGCTGCTCAGTGAACATTCCCAACTGTCATCTTGGCTTTTCCTGCAGCCGTTCATGACTAGTGGTGATGACCGAATCTTTCCAGTGAATGAACTGTTCTCTATACATTGACTCGTTCACAGTTTATTTTGAAGCATTTGAGAAACAGCACTGTAAGGGAGCAATTATCTACTAAATAAGTCACGGTGTTAACAAGACTCAAAGCAGCACTGAGCATTACTGACCATTTATGACGTGGGGCATTATTGAAACTCTACATTTATTTAGACTGTTATTGTGGACTTTTTCTATGAACAGATAAATAAATAAATAAATAAATAAAGATATATTTATGTAATTGTAATTAGTGGGGAAACGCTGATTATATTTTCGTCCTTACAGTGATATACATTCAAGTGTAAAGGAAGAAAATAGGTAGAAAATATGTATTCTGTGCATCAGTTGTTGATCCGATTGTGAATGGAGGATTTGATTATTGCTGTGATCTCATTATATATATATATATATATATATATATATATATATATATATATACACACACACACACACAAATAATGATGTGCAGGGAGAAATAATTACTAATAAATACTGCAATATTCAACAAAAGAAAATAGAAATAGGAATTGATTTTGATTTCATGGTGACTTTGATGAAAGATTCACTACACCCCCCCCCCCACATACACACACACACGAGTAAACTAACTGATGTACAGTACAGCAAGATCTGAGTGAATCATTTTGCTTGAGAAGTTCAAAAGATTCGGCTCACTAAGATCACTACTGACGTCACACGCCTCACGGAGATGCATGACTCAAGTGGTCATCATCATAAAAAGCAGAAGACATAAAAGCATCAAAGCATTCTTTTTTAAATTTGGGACATTTTCATAGGAAGCTCAAGTCTTTCCTTAGAAGTGTGCCCTCAATGACAACGTCACTTGGTTGCTAGTTAATTATTTACGCAATATAATAAAGAGGAAAACAAAAGAACTAACCAGCCTCCAGAGTTTGGTTTCAAAAAATAACCCACAAATGCATTCATTTTCATTTCATGGTGTGTTCCACTGATCTCCAAACATGGAAATGAAATCTTCAGTCATAAGTGTGAGGGGATTTCCATAGTAGGCTAGTCAGTATGTGGCCAAGCTGGTCATCAAGGAAGTCTAATATGGATAGTCCCGCGCGACAATAACAACATCCTCGACTTTCATCTCACTCATCCTCAAAGCTTTGCTGGGCGTTTGTAATGCACTGGACACAACTGAAGTGGCCCACATCTTTATCCTGGCCCAGGACAATGTCCTGTTCGCAACAACATACTCTATAACATTTTACACGCGTGCTGACGGAGACGTGTATCTGCTTTCTGTTGAGTAATGTGTGTATAATGAAAGTTTTAAACAGCCAAAACATAAGTGGTCAAAATGCAACAAAACACATTTTGGGCAACAATCCGGTTTGAAACTATTCTAAGGGCATCTGACGGAGCAGGCGCGCGCACAGCGTGCTCAACACAAATAAAGCATCATTTCACGTTACCTGCTTCAACCGTGTCCGTTAGGTCGTAATTGGATGCTGTCCGGGGGAATTCTTTCAGTTTTCTTGAGCTGAGGTTCATAAATCCAGAGTTCGCCGCATCCTCCAGAGCTCTCTCCAAGCCCCGACTGAGAGGCAGGTTCGTGTTGGAGCCCAGTCCGCTCAGGTTCGTCTGTAATGCGGCAGAAGGCAGCTGGGAATGAGGACGGGGCTCCGGTCCCAGCGTCGACATATTCGCCCCGTCGGGAAAAAAAGCTCGTCGAAAGGCTCTGCGGGTCGGTATATCCTAGAGAAAATGTGCTGGTCTCAACAGCAGTAGGTGAATTTCCTCCTAGTGCGCTATCTGACTGTCTATAACGCGTCTGCGCAGTTTGTTTATGGAACTGAGCTCGTGCCAATAACGTGTTTACTGGCCTTCACCACAGCGCCATCTGCTGTACGTTCACAGCAACAGCAAACACCCATGGCGCTTTAGTAGAAAAGTTTCTAGATGGAGATCCTTATACAATATTAAACCCCCTCACCTTTTGAGAATTCGTGGTTTTTATACAAAATGAAATAGTATTAAGTACACATGCTCTCTATTTACCCTCAGAAATATATATAGGCAATTTTTTTCTATATAACATAATTGGAAAAAAATAATTAGTAGACAGTAAAATGAGTGTTATATTATAAGATCCACTGTTATATTATAACATTATATATTAAAATATTATTGTATCATGCAGCACACACTTATATCAATTATCAAAACATTATCTCAAAACACTATATCAAAACAGACTCAAAACATATTAAACAATCAGGTTATAATGTTTGTCTCATTATAGTCATCTAATGAAGTGAGTCAGACACTGTTCTGTTTCTTTAAGGAAATAGTACACTGGCTTATAATGTATTTACAGTTCAAGGAAGTGAAACTGCTGGAGACTAATCAGATTATATCATAAACGAAAACAGCTTTTCTTCTAGTTTCTCGAACAAAATATGGTGAGTTTTACTGGGTTTTTTTTTTATCTCTTTACTAGATAACTTATCACAAAATCAAACATGTGTCGACTTTTTACTCTCAGCTGTCGGTCAGAATCATTGAGACACATGGGTAGTGCTCTAATTCCAACGGGTGCAGTTTTGAATCTGACTTTCCAATGTTGTGTGAATCTGATTCCAATGTTAAATCTGATTTTTACAATGTTGTTGTAGACCCCATTGACTTTCATTATGTGGACAAAAACAGTTCAAATATTCTTAATCTGTAATATAGGTTGGGGACAACTCAAGGGTATGTAAATGATGACATTCACTTTTGGTTGAACTGTTTTTTTAAATGAGTACTTTGAATTTCTCTCACTCTGTCACTGTACTTAAAAAATAAAACTAGGCAGTTTAATCAAAACTATTCTCTGTGTATCCCTGATACTTTCCTGTCCTCTCTCTTCCTCCAGGCAAATGCTGGTAGTAGCAACAGTATCGTCAGAGAGATGCACTTTGTTAGCTGGTTAGTGAATTCTGAATTAAATGAGAATCATTGTGACAGCACTGATGATGATAATATTGATGAAAGTGGACTGAAGGTGTGTGAGTGTGTGAGTCCAGTCAGTGAATGGGATTCAGACCTGCTCAACCCTGAGGAACAGCACTATTTACCCCGGAGCAGCCCTGTCATCTCCCGCAAGAGATATAACACAGAGACAGAAAAACAGTCTGATCTGTCTTTGACACCTCCAATATGGGAACTATCCATCTCTCCAATGATGAAATCCAACTATTCAAGTGCACATAGATTAAGTCGCTCAGAGAAAGAGACAAACATTGATGACAGTGATTCAACCAAGGGCTCTTCAGGACAGACAGAGCTCCTCGCAGGTGATCATGGCAGAGGAATTTCACACGTCTCTCAGGGCACGCAGCTTCACAGCCAGTCTTTACCTTCTGGATGGATACATGAGGGTATCCTGTCAAAAGAAAAGACTAAAAGAAGAGCCTGCTCTGACATCCCACCAGCATCTGGTCAGAGGAGCTCAGACCAATCTAAGAAACATGGATCGTGTGTTGATGTACACAGCATTGAAGACCTCTACAGTTTGGACCGGGTAGTTATGCTGTAAAAAAAAAAAAAAGATAAAATGACAAAAAAAGAAGTAAAGTCATTTAAAAACTGTTTATTAACAGCTTCTGGGAGATTTGCTTCTGCCCTCTTTGGTGTCAATCTGGGAAAGCCTGCTTCTGTTTGAGATATTTCATATTTTGGAAAAGTAAATGATGTATTTTATTGTTGTTTGTCTGCAGGAAAATGCACATTTTGTAGTTGTGGATATGGTGCTGGAGGTCCTGGAGGCTGTGAAATGGGTTGTGTGTCTGCAGCAGTTAAAAAACACGCATCTCCATCAAGACAGACGTGAAACACACACTACTTCAAAAACAGACTCAATCTCTTCATTTGACAGCGGGTTTGAGGGTAAGATCGGATTGTGTTGCAGCAAAGTCCTGTCATCTGCATGTGATGTGGTCCTGACTGAGGTTAGATAATGCTGACCTGGCCTCTTTAAAACTAACAGCTCATCATCAAGTATTTACTTCTGCTGACTTTATTTTGCTGAAAAAAGTATTCACTTCAGCACAATTGTTAACATTAGTGCATGCATTAGGTGTCCCGAACTAACAACGAAGAATATTTTCACAGCATTTATTAATCTAGTGACTTAAAAATATAGTTTTTCAATATATATATAATATTTACTAGTGCTATAGACTCTTATCTTTCTTGTTTCATAACACATCTGGCACCGTTTTGTGTCTCAGTTATTGACTGTAGTGGAAATTACCTCAGAAGAATTCATTTTAATAGTAGGTCTTTGTAACAAAGTTCTTAAGAACGGGAAGAAGGAGGCGGGAACCGGCGAACATTCCACAACTTTTAATCAAACCATAAAACGAAAGTAAAAGGGCTGTAGTTCCTCACGGCGACTGCCGCCCACACAAACAAAATAAAACACAACATAAAATCCAGGGGGGTATTCCAGAAAGCAAGTTATGTGACATACCCAGGTATGTTTAAGAGTAAGTAAGTTGATAACCTCAACTTTCGGTTCCAAAAACTGAGGTAACTTTCAGGGTATGTAAGTAACCATAGCAACTTACTCTCTGAACATAACCTGCTCCGGAGCAGGTTAAGTTTGAGGGTTAGTTTTCTTAAGAGGTATTCAGATGTGTGTTATTTAATTAATATAGTTTTATCACGGTAACTACATTTCTAAATTTGTACATAGTTACTGTTTTATATATATATATTATATTATACAATACATACGTACATATATGTATAAAGTATAAAGCACTATTATAATGTTTAAATGTTTATTCAATTTATATATAATATAATATATGTAATTATTTAATTGTAATCACACACATCTGATGTGCTTTTTTCCCTTTTTATTACAGGACGTTTTCTATTCTATAATTTCTATAATAAAATACATATGTAATATCTTATTAAATATTTAGCATCAAGCAAACAATATAAGTCTTATTCTCAGTGAATAAAGATTACTTATTCAATAAAAAGATTGAAAAAATTATTACACAATTACCAAATAGGTGGCGATGTGGACTAAGTAGGTTATGTAAATCGCCATTAAACAAAAGAAGAAGGAGGAAGTGGAATGGCGCGCTTTTTTCTCAGCGTCTGTTTCCATGGTGAATCATCGATTCGTCACTCGGTTGAGAATGTCTTGTGTGTTAACCGGGAACGTACTCTGGGTTGGCTGAACTTACTCCCTGATGCGTTTTTGGAACCAGCATACCTGGAGTAAGAGAGGTTTGGGTTAATCAACCTTGAGTTCAGGGTATATGTGACGGTAAGTTAACCTTGCTTTCTGGAATACTCCCCTGGTCCTCTCTCGTCCTTCACTGTTGTCGCTCCTCTTTTATGCTTCCGGAGCTCCTCCGTGAGAGATCCGAGACCGGTGCGCCGAGCAGCTGAAGCTCGTTATCTTTCGCGTCACCGGCCTCGCGCCGTTCCCTCACGGCTCTCGCCCGCCCTGCTCGTCACAGTCTTTAAACATAAAACTATTAATTTTACTGTAATTCTGGTGCACTGGCTATTTTGTGTAATGTACTATTTTTCATCGCAAATATGAAGAAATTAACATTAATCAAGAATAATATTTGTGTTGTTTAATTGTAGCTATTACATAATGTTGAAGAGTAAAACTTTACTGAAAACTGCTACCCAGTTACTAAATAAATTGTTGCAATGTAGTCATAATGCAAAAGCATGCAGATTGTTCACTTGATTAAAAAGAAAAAATGTATATAGGCTATTCTAAAGCAAATTTAAAGACAAATATTATTGTGTATTTGCTTCTCTGCCAGATGACAGCGCCCCCCAACTATTTTCAAACAGATACTCCTTGGCTTCATTTCAGAGGTATGCAATGAATTCTGCATGTACAAGATCATGTCATAATCTTTTTATGCATAATTTTCATACAGAATTATTTTATTTGTAGTTCTCTCCAGAGCTCCAGAATGCAGTGCTCTGCTGAAGATCTAGCCCATAATTTGGTGTCAGAGTTCAGGAAGCAGAGGTTCCCCTCAGAGCTACTGCAAAACCCTGTCAACCTCAACTCTGCTCTGCAGGAAGTGAGAATGGTTATGCATCAACACACACATTCATGCAGCGAGAACACACAAGTGCAGCCGCAGAAATACACAAACACACACACTTAATTTATCACTTCTAACTGTCTTTTCCTCAGGTCGCTTTCCCCATTATGGCAGAGAACAGAATCAGTATAACTGAAGAGATCATGCAGAAGACCAGAATGAGAGGAACATTAACCTGGGCTCCACCCAAATTCAGAATCATCTTCTGTGTCCAGCCAACACACAGGTGAGCAAGTCCACCACATCCACATTTACAGTTTATACATTCATACAAGCTTGATCAGTTTCACTTTTAAAAAGAGTACTTATTACAGAACTAATCTAATATACTTAAGTACAAACTGAATGTAATGTTTTCAGACTGAGTTTAAAGGGATAGTTCACCCAAAAATGAATATTCTGTCATTATTTACCCACCCTCATGTTGTTCCAAACGTGTATGAATTTCTTTCTTCTGCTGAACTCAAAAGAATGTATTTTGATGAATGTGGGTAACCAAACAAGTTGATGGGCGCCATTGACTTATGAAAAAAATAAAAACTGTGGAAGTCAATGGGGCCAACAACTGTTGGGTTACCAACATATTTGACATTACAATAACAAATATTTTATAGGACTTAACTACATCTTTATATGTAGTTTCTTAATTGCTTATATTGTCTTTGAAATATGTGCACTGCCAAATATACTGACAAGTGGTAAACGTATTGTCATTTCAATTGAAACTTTTTTGTCATGCATTTAAATATATTTGTAATTACAGTAATAAAGTTGCAATTCAGTACATTAAAATATATTTACTTTAAATGTAATACTGAAGAACACGCTATACAGTTACTGTATACAATACTTAGTTTACTTGTGATTTAGTTATCTAAATTATTATAAAGTACACTTTATAACAACACAAGTTAAGAAAAGTGTACTCTATTTAAGCGTCTTTCACTATTATATTAAATTTATATGCAAATTTATAAAAATTCACTTTTAAGATTTGAAGTAGACTACAAGTTCACATTCAATACAATTAAGTGCATTTCTTTTTCCCAAAGGTGTTGATATTAATATGTTTTTCAGACGTAGTGACGTCATTGCTTCCCAGCACTTCCTGTGTGCAGGTTGTGGAACTGAAGTTGAGCCCAGTGAGTAATGAAGCTACTCTTAATATGATCCAAAACTTTCAGGCCTGTGACATTAAACCTTGGCTATTCCTCTCTCCTAAGGGTATATAAAGAAATTGCGTTATTGTGACTACCTGGGTAGATACTTTTGTGATGGCTGCCACAGTGGTTTGGAATCAGTGATTCCAGGTCGGGTTCTGAATAACTGGGATTTTGCACGATATCCGGTATGCCATTTTTCCAGACAGTTACTGGACTCTATATGGCAGCAACCGCTTTTCAAACTTACAAGTGTGGCCAAAAACCTGTACAACCAGGCAAAAGAGTTACAGCGTTTCAGAGTGAGTGTTTCATTCTTTCCTGGTACAATATAACTGGTCACAGAAAAGTAACCCTTAAAACAATAGGTTACCTATTGTTGATTGATTATTATATCTAAGTTCTGATTAGATGAGCCTTAACTCTGCTCTGCAGGAAGTGTTTATGCGTTACACACATTTGCTGAATTCTACATATGATCTTGTTTTACTTACACTAAAAGTTTTTGAAAGAATCTCTTATGCTCACTGAATTAATTTGATCAAAAATACAGGAAAAACAGTAATAGTAAAAAAAATGTTACGAATTTTATTAAATGAGTTACAAAATAAAATAAAAAACAAATACTCTCAGTTGTCTTAAATGTTTTGATGCTTTTTGGCCTTAATTCTCATTAGCTTTTTGTAGAGTATCTGTACGTCGTTTGCTGGGGTAATATCAGGTCAGTTTGAGCTCTCATGATATTAATTATGTGCTCTCATTTGCTTTAGGAACTACAGGAGCAACTAATATCCATCAAAAAGCTTCTGAGTACATGCAGACTCTCAGCTGGGTGATTTGTCTTTTCTCTAGCCCTCTTGTTTCTGACCAGTTTCGGTACAGAGAATTAATAACAGATATATGTGCCATATGGCCTTAAAACAATGGGGATATGATATTTTTATTTTATTTAAAATAGGTGAAGGGAGGGAAGGCAGGGGTATGTGGTGCTTAGGTTATTAACACAAGTTTCTCTGCAGAGTCCTTGATGAGTTCGAACAACTTCCTGCTCACCTGATGCAGGAACTCCACCTCTTTTCCATAGATGACCTCATCAGGGTGAAAAAGGGTCAGCTCTGTACCACTGCAAAAGCCTTGCTGCAGTCTGCAGTTGCTCACATAGATCTTTGTGAGGTTTGTCCTGCTATTATTTAGACGCCTACAAAGTTTGTTCATGCATGATAATAGGATTTATCACAGTCGGTCTAATATGGCCACGTACACAATGCAGCTAAATTGTCAGTTCACCTTGTAGTGATTAATCCCATTCTGTACACATGCAATTCTTTGCAGTGTGTACGGAACCGAACTGAGCAACTAGTTCTTCAGAGATGTGTCTCTCTTCTGTATGTGCGAGTGAATCCCCTGGGAAAGCAGGAGCCTTGACTCGTTCATGTTGCCAGATCTTTCTAGAAAAATCAGCGAAAAAGAAAAAGCCCATAATAATTAAATAATTAAATGTTTATGCCTGTATTTAACATTATTATTAAAACATTCTTATGTGTAAATTATACCTAAGTAAATTACAAATCAATTAATATTAATATTATAATGATGTACCAGCTGTGGTTCCCTGTATAGTTTACTGCATTAGTTGAGAGATACTTTTTCTTTGAGGAAATTTGCCATGTAATTTGGCCCCAAATTAATCAATGGGTCTATTGAATTGAAGGTTATCAAATCGCAAGCTTCTGAATCAAAATCAAATCCAACTGTGAAATTTGTGTCAATGCCTAGCCCTATAGTGTCAATAAATGTTTTTGTAATTGTGTAACACTAAACGGAGTTTACAAAAGAACAAAGAACAACATAGATCCTGTTATGTACTATTATGTACTATTATTATTGTATATATGTCTCAACAGCCACTGTCTCTCTTACAATCTTCAGCTGTGTCAGGCAAAAGGTTTTATCTGTGAGTTCTGTCATGGGAAGGAAGTGCTTTTCCCTTTTCAAAGAGACACCTGCACCCGCTGCCAAGGTCAGACATCAACATACTAAAAGCTTTTCCAACATACTCTTTTTAAAAGAAAAAAAAAAGTCTTGAGACATTTTAAAACAATGCTTCTGTCCATCTTAGTGCTTCAGCAGTCAGTGTTCCTCAATAGGTGGCCTGCGAGAGAAAAATGTCTGGCCTGTATGCGCTAATGTCAAATAGTATTGTCAAAGTAATGTATATAAGCTCATCTCTGTTGCAAAAATTCAAACGCAACTTCATTGGTTACGTTGCTTAACCACTGGTGCATTGAAAACGCTCGCGCTGCTCCTCTCGCTTTACGCCAGTGGACACACAGTTAATCTGTCAAAAGAAAAGTGGACATGGAAAATAGACGACTCAAATGTGAATGGACTGAAAATTTTTGGTTTATTTTGCCTGACCAACCTCAACAAAGAAACAAAGAAAGTAAACGGTATGTGAGAAAGTATAGTGTTTACTTTTATATTATTAGTTACAGAAAGGCAAAGCTAATACTTTCTCATTGACCATCAACATTCAGCCAATGCACATCTTTATCATTTAAACAAATTTCTGAATATCTAATTTACATTTAATTTCACAGACATTGCAGATTTATTCGAATCCAGCAATGAGATTTTCTGAAGTGTCTGTTTGTAGCCCACATGAATGCGCGTGTTCTGTGCATGACAGTTTGTCCATGTGAAATAAATGCAGACTTCAGTTCAGCTTCATTGGAAACGCGATCAACAAACATATATATATATATATATCAAATTTAATTTTCATTCATTAATTACATTTCATATTTCTAATTTATTATATATGAATTAAAATAAATATAAATAGTCCATATATATATATATCGGATTTATGTCGACCGTCCATTGGCCACCGTGATTTAAGATATTGGCATCGGCCATCAAAAAACCAATATCGGTGGCCCCTGGCTTTTGTAGTTGGCAGAATCTGGCCCTTGGTGAAAACTAATTGAGGAACCCTGATGTAGGAAGAGAACTCAAATATAAACTGATATAAGGCCATTCCTGTATTCCATAAAATGACAGTTACCTTGTACCTTGAATTTTTTTATAGATTGCAGAGCCTGTTTCCACATCTCATGTTTCCGTGATGAATCATGTCCCAAATGTGCCAGACTCCAGAAACGAAAGAAACTCCAGGAAGACATCAGTTTATGAAGACTACATTGCATTTTAAAGCTGTATGCAAACGTTCAGGTCTTCTGCAAAGGACTACTTGATATACTGACAAGTGTAATTGTGTAAAGCACAGATGAATGGCTTTTCACATTTATAATATGTGTTGTTGATGTTTTAGTATTTCCATTAAGTAACAAACTTTACCAAGTATGAACAAAGACCTGTCAACCTCTGCTATGTCATTTTTATTGGCTACACAGAATCAGGATTTATTGATGTGTCCGAAAATGGGATCACTTACATTTGAAAACACACAGCTGAAATTTGGACATTAAAATTAATCTGTGCACATATATTATTCTTCCCTGACAAGATACAAAATGTTGTCACACAGGACCCCTGGAGCTGATAATTTAGTCAAATTCCATTCTAGTATTGGGAGTTATATGGGCACTTTTGTCCTTACGGACGTTTAGAAAATAGCATTTCACACTCAGTAGTTTATTCTATAATTTTGGGAAATTAATTTCCACCACATGCAGGATAATTTCCACCACATCTTAAATTATGTATTGTATTTAAATTAAATGCATTCTGATAAAAAAAAAAAAAGAAAAAAAAGAGAGACATTTTTAAATAAAATAGCAGACTTGCAAATGCTGACACTGTTATCTCCTTGGCAAATAAGCACACTAACTAACCGCTCACCTGTGGGACACACTGATTTATTTTGATTAGTCCATCATGATCTAAACAACGACTTAAATATTTAACATTTCAATATTTTAACATTTGTGAAAAGGACTTATGTTAAAATTTTAACAAATTAACAAATGTTAAAATATTGAAATTTTTTGTTTAAGTATGTTTAAGTCATTACATCATCAAAGTGTTAAACAGTTAAATAATTAATATAATTTAATATTAATTTAAGTGATATTTTTAAAATGTACATATGTTTAAGATTTACTTCCTGAATCAAGGGTAAAACAATAATCTATAGGAATTTATTGAGACAAACATCCTATTATTTTTAACAGTTATAAAGAAAAGTGTTGTCAGAAGTGGGATTCGAACCCACGCCTCCATTCGGAGACCAGAAATCCCGCTTCACAGGAAGGTTTGAACCTTGAGTCTGGCGCCTTAGACCGCTCGGCCATCCTGACATACGTCATTTGAAGCACTGAAGCCTTTCTGACTTCTCAGTCGTTACTTTATTAAGCGATATAAATCTCGGTCATATCAAGAGCGCATTTCAAATGCTTTATCCTTTTCAAAACAGTCGGAAGACTAACAAACGTGCAGCGCTAACGTTAGCATTAGGCTACAGATTAAAGCGCTGTATCAGTGAGAAAGTTATGCTTCAGCACCCTCAAACAGCTGACAACACACACAATATGAAAAGCTCCTTAGTAAAATATTCCCGTGTCAAGAGAAAAGTGTAAAAAAGCGCACACAACAAAGAGACATTGATCAACACAGTCAGTTCTTGATAACTTGAAGAATCGAAGTATCAAATTCATCATCTGATCTATTGTGGTTTTGAATTTTAAATTACTACTAAAAAGTTTTGTTTTTTTTAACTTCTTGATACATAAATATTTGGGATTAAACTCATTTTTACAATTATTATTATTTTTAAATACATAAATTAAAGATCCGTTAGCATTCTCATTCATACCAATGGTACTAGCATAAATAATTTATCAAGAGAAATGTTAATTCACAAAATTTAACAAACAAAATAATCAACATTTATAAAAAAAATAAAACAATGAGTGTCTTATTTAAATATTCTCGTAGGTAACAGTTGTGTAGTTGTTACACTAAAGTGTGCGGCACAAGTCCTGAAAAGTGAAGCCAAAACATTTCGATCGCCCCCTGGCTGACGTATAGGTCAACTACACCTCTCTCTCAGTGAAATCGAAAGGCTCGCAATGTGGTTCTTATCATGCTGACGTATGTTCATTTGCTCGTTATTTCCAATAAGTTTAGGTTTTATTTAGTAAGTTGATGCTATAAAACTGAGCGTGACATCATGATTGACAGCTGTGCTTGCGGTGAGGAGTTGCTACGGCTTCACCTCAGGATCACTACCCCGCAGACTCGCTCTCTACAGCTTCTGGGATATTTTGGCTTCATTTTCTTTCTTGGAATTTAATCTATAAAAACTCAACTTTTCACCAAACAGGTGTTTTGTATAGCCTACATCTTAGTAGGTCTATTTATTTACTGAGAGATGTTTTTTTAATGATAGCCTATAGTTTTTGTGAGCCAACTTTTGGATATTTCATAAACTCATTTATACTGTATTAGCCTTTAGCAATTACTATCTTGTAAAAAGATTTAATGGATGTTTTTGTACGTTTTGTGGTTTATAAGCAGAAACTTGCTTTCATTTATTTTGGAGTTGTCCTCATTCAGCTTATTTTTGTTCATTGTTTTTTGATCACAATCTAGTCACAATCACATCACGGCCTGCTTTCAACTGAAAACATGTTACTTGTTTTTTTCTCCCTATGATGATCTTATCATAATGAATATCATTTAATTAATCTGCTACTTATTTTAGCTAAATTTGAAATTTGTAAATGTAGCTACATTTGAGAGAAATAAGCCTTTGTTTTTATATACTTGTTTAATATACTTGTTAACTATATCTTTTGATTTTGTCTCCTTCTATATATACAGGTGCTGGTCATATAATTAGAATATCATCAAAAAGTTGACTTATTTCACTAATTCCATTCAAAAAGTGAAACTTGTATATTATATTATGTTCATTCATTACACACAGACTGATATATTTCAAATGTTTATTTCTTTTAATTTTGATGATTATAACTGACACCTAAGGAAAATCCCAAATTCAGTATCTCAGAAAATTAGAAAATTACTTAAGACCAAGACAAAGAAAGGATTTTTAGAAATCTTGGCCAACTGAAAAGCACGAACATGAAAAGTATGAGGATGTACAGCACTCAATACTTAGTTGGGGCTACTTTTCCCTGAATTACTGCAGTAATGCGGCGTGGCATGGAGTCGATCAGTCTGTGGCACGGCTCAGGTGTTATGAGAGCCCAGGTTGCTCTGATAGTGGCCTTCAGCTCTTCTGCATTGTTGGGTCTGGCATATCACATCTTCCTCTTCACAATAGATTTCCTATGAGATTAAGGTCAGGCGAGTTTGCAGGCCAATTAATAACAGGGATACCATGGTGCTTAAACCAGGTACTGGTTGCTTTGGCACTGTGTGCAGGTGCCATGTCCTGTTGGAAAATGAAATTTGCATCTCCATAAAGTTGGTCAGCAGCAGGAAGCATGAAAGCTTCCTGGTATACGGCTGCGTTGACCTTGGATGTCAGAAAACCCAGTGGACCAACACCAGCAGATGACATGGCACCCCAAACCATCACTGACAGATGACGGAAACTTTACACTGGACATCAAGCAACGTGGATTGTGTGCCTCTCCTCTCTTCCTCCAGATTCTGGGACCCTGATTTCCAAAGGAAATGCAAAATTTACTTTCATCAGAGAACATAACTTTGGACCATTCAGCAGTAGTCCAGTCCTTTTTGTCTTTAGTCCAGGTGAGACGCTTCTGACACTGTCTGTTGTTCAAGAGTGGCTTGACACAAGGAATGCGACAGCTGAAACCCATGTCTTGCATACGTCTGTGTGTAGTGGTTCTTGAAGCACTGACTCCAGCTGCAGTCCACTCTTTGTCAATCTCCCCCCCATTTTTGAATGGGTTTGGTTTCACAATCCTCTCCAGGTGCGGTTATCCCTATTGCTTGTACACTTTTTTCTACCAAAGCTTTTCCTTTCCTTTGCCTCTCTATTAATGTGCTTGGACACAGAGCTCTGTGAACGGCCAGCCTCTTTTGCAATGACCTTTTGTGTCTTGCCCTCCTTGTGCAAGGTGTCAATGGTTGTCTTTTGTCAGCAGTCTTCCCCATGATTGTGTAGCCTAAAGACCTAGACCGAGAGACCATTTAAAGGACTTTGCAGGTGTTTTGAGTTGCTGATTGTAACTCTTTTAAAGTAAAATAAAAAAGAGGGCTTTTTCTACAGTGGAAGGCAGTAGAGACACAGGCCGTCATTAGGGCAGTGCAGCTGGTACGACCGCACCAGGGCCCATGCTTCGATCGGACTGAGGGGGGGCCCATTTCCTCTACCTCGCACTCAGCCCCTTCCCATGCTTGGGACAGCCCTGATCACAGGCATGGTGTGAAGCAGGATTTTCGGGAAAGACTCCAATTCCATTGGAACCAGCTAAGAAAAAAGAGAAGAGCACAGCCTTTTACTGTGAATGCAGTACAAAAAATAAAAATAAAAAAATAACCAAAACAAAGTGTCTGTTCAAGTCAAGCACACACATAAACAGCCTCATGCAGTGTGTGATGGCCTCAGAGAGATGGGTTTCCTCTGGAGAGATGCTCATCATGTACTGATGAAAGAGCAGCAGGGGTCTGATGTCAGAGCACTGTAATGTTGACTCTGATTGATGGCACTCAGCCGCGGCGAGGGGTTAATGAAACTGTTTCTCTTTCCTTTTTTCCCCATCATCTACATCCCTTCATTTCATGCTTGTCTGTAGTTTATTTCATTCATCACTATCCATCATAGAGGGTTTCAGTACTCCCTGTTCTTCATGATCAAAGTTGTTGTTGTTGTTTTGTTGATTGAGTGACAGCGCATTTGCAACTGAAGAAGGACTGAATGAAGAAGAACCCTTACATCCTACCATCCCTGTGTCAGTTATAGGGTTAAAATATGTCCAAAGGAGGGAATGACACTCTTCATTGATTTGTAGCTGCAGGCATATGTTGACTGATGATTGCAAGAGTCACTGAACAGATGTAAAGGCTGAAGATAAGGATGTGTGTGCATGTTAAATTCAATGCTTTCTGCTGGAATTCTAGAATATATATGCAGGTTTATATGTTTTTCACTGATGAAATTGTAGGCAATTTCAAATGGAAAATCTTTGTGTCTAAAATACATCAGCATATTGTCATCAGCCCTTTTCTAATGGGACTACTATGCGGCTGAAATGAAATGTTACTTAACTTACTAAAAAGTTTACAAAGTCGCTAAGGTTACTTTCTGTCGATTGGCGCTTTATCTTGCTCGTATGCACCTATTGCTTTTTTTGACTGCAAGTACGAAATCTCTTGCGTCCTTAGCTCACATATAACTGTTTCACCCTGGAGAAGGAGAAGCTGTATTTCTAGTACTTCACCAACAATGAACCGGCTATAAAACGATAACGTAACGTATTAAAAAAAAAAAAACAACAACAACAAAACAGAAAATGCTTTGCGCGCGTGCTGAGTGCTGGCACTGTCGCCTTAAGTCAAATCTAAACCAATCAGAGCCCATTCCGCTGAGCCTCGCGCTTCCTTAGTTACCGGGCTAGCAACGCCGAGACACATTCACAAGCGGACAAGTCACCAAACAAACACTGGTAACAACTTAAAATAACTTTTTAAACCAAACTTATATATTTCCAAAGAAATGATTGTGTTTCAGCTATTGCGTAGCCTGCAGACGGCGACTAGCTGCGTTTTTACTTACATTTGCCAAACTGTCCTCACACAGATATGTTGACATCAGCGTTGTCAAAGCTGCATTACATTAAAAAGTGAAGAGGACCAATTTATTAAATGTAAAGACCCAAAACGCAGAACATGGAGATGCCGGTGAGTAAAAAACGAAGTTTTGTTTCGTTAGAGTTTGTTTACGTTCTCTTTAATAACTTATCTTTAGAGGACAGTCACTGTGAGTGTTTAGATATATTAATTGCTAACTTCACAATTTAATAATAATAATAATAATAATAGCAGTAATAATAATAATAACAATAATAATAATAATAATAACAATCAAGATAAAATATCTTCCAGGGGTCATTTGGAAAAAGGAACCCCCCGAAGAAACCAGAGAAATCTGTGAGTCTTTTACCACAGATACAGAAGGTAAAGCCTGACACTGATCCACCACATCTCTTTTAATCAAGATTATGCTTATCATTCAACAACAGTATTGATGGCTTGTGATTTTCAGGTTCGATCAAAACCTCTGTGGCACGAAGCAAGCCCAAGCTTTAAACTTCAGGGACCAGCTCAGGAAGACCCCCTTGGCTCTTTGCTCTCCAGTAAGGAATACAATATATTTTGATTTGCAACCCAGACTATATTATCAGTGTGAACATACTTCCAAATTCCCTTTAGGACACGAGCAAGGAGCAGGCGTACAATGGAGTCAGACTCGTCTTCAAGGTCCGCAGCATGCACGGAACAAATATGGAGGGATTTCAAAAGTATCTTATAGGCATCGTGGCGGTGTCCAACCCAAGAGGGATCGTGAGCAGTTTCGCAGTGCTCTCGTCAGCATTATTATGTGGGTTTGATTTCCATAAAGATGAATTCTTGATGACAAATTGTACCTGTCACATATAATCACTAAAAGAACAATATGATTTCAGGCAGCGTGAAGATGCCACTACTAAACCCATCACGGAAGACAGCACCCCATCCACTTCAGGATCACCTACAGCTGCAGAGAAGGACATTTTGGTAAGGGATGTCCTTTTATCTGCAGATTCATTTTATTTCAGTTTCATTTCCAGAATAAAAGGTAATTATTTCTGCGCAATTAAAAATACAGTGTGTCCTCATGCTATTTGGTCACAAACATTTTATAACCTTGTGTTTCAGAGGTACTACTATTACATCCGCAATGGGATAGGCACGGAGGACGTGGCAGCCATGGAAGACTCCTGGCTTGAGAATGTTCTTGCTTTAGTCCCAGAGCACCTGAAAACTTTGAGCAGAACCATTGAGGCTGTCTCAGATGAGATAAGAGAAGACTATGTGTTGAGCGTCAAAAAAGCCATTGGTACAGTCTTCTGTTTGGCAGATCTGGCATGTATACACAGTTGTAGCAAATATTTCAGTGGTCTAAAACTTTTTCACCCAATTCAGATAAAAAAAAAATAAATAAAAAAATTAGATGTTTAGGTCAAGATATTTCTTCTTGTCTTTGGATTAAACAGTCATTTTCAACAGTTAATGTTGATATATATATATATATATATATATTTTTTTTTTTTAACCCTTTTTACCTTATTCTATGACATTGTTTGCCATGACTAAGTATTGTGTGTGTTGTTGTCAATTCTCTCAATTCCTCTACTGTAGTGGATTTTGTTCTGCGGGATCCCAGAGAGAATCAAGAGCTCAAAGCCATAGATCTCCCCCCACACAGACAGGAGTGAGTCCTGCTAAATTCCTTTTAGTGGTACAATTTACATGACAAAAGTAATATCACAGTCATAAAATGGGCCATAACGCATTCTAGTTAATCTAGAATGTCAATCGTGTATTAAATACCATTTTTTTTCTTCTTTTCCTGTTTTTTTTCTTGCAGAATGGAAATTATTCCAAAGCCATGGAAAAAATCATTTCTTCAGGCCCAGAAAAGAATGAGAAACCAGCTTCACTCAATCAATCCCACTATGCTTGCAGTAGTGGATCTGTGGCAAGTGTCTTTCAAGTAAGTGTCAAATGACCACGATGACACTACAAGACTTGAAAATTTCAGAACATTGACTGTGTTGAACTAGCATTGTAGCAATAAAGCCCCTTGTGAAAAAGAAGTACACTTCAGCATACTTTTAAAAAGAGTTACAGAAATAATATACTTCAAACTTTTATGAGTTGGCATTATTACAAAGCGCACTTTAACTGTGTAGTTTCAAACATAGTTATAAAAGTGTTCTCTATTTAAGTACACTTAATTATTTCATGAATATATTTGCAAGTACAATTTTTTGAATATACTTTAAAGATTTGAAGTGCTCTGAAGGTGCTGTTCTCCCTTCCTTTTCCATAATGTCCACCATATCTTGTTCACTTCTGCAGGAAGTTGAGACTTATTGATGTGGGGGTCTTCCACAATGAGCAGGAGTCTGTGGATTTGTCCACCTTTCAGCAGTTAGTCAACAAACACATTGAAACTGCCATAGGCGTTCTTCTCAAAAAGTAAGCACTCATCTGTTTTTATATGCTTGTAAATTCATAGTTTACCACATTAATCCCAGCTATTTGTTGAATTTCTATTTTTACCGTGATTGTTTCTTGTTTCTTTCTTTTCTTTAATCTAACAGGTGGATACCAGAAGTCCAGCAAATCTATTATCTTGGTAAGAAGCGCAAACAGATCCCTAGTAACACTAGTGTTGCTCAACTACAGTCTTTCTACAACTGTGTGGCCACACTCATGACCTCCCAGCTCCAAAGCCTGGCACTGGAGTCTATTCAGGACTACACACACCTCATCGCCCAGGACCCTGTAAGCTACCACTGCGTCTGAAACTCGGAACCCTAATTTTCTTTGAGAAAATTGAATTATTATATCACTGTATAACCTTTTTTGCTTCAGTGCATCTTTTATGATTTCTTTTTTGACTTATAATCCTTATAAATCCTCATGGCCTATGAAGTAACATGTTTTTTTTATTTCCCCATTGAAGCATTCAGTGCGAGCCTATGAGCATCCAGGGTTTGTCTTAAGGCTGGTCCTAGACAAAAATACTATCAAATTTGAACCTGATTTCAAAGACTTTGAAATCACTCTGCTAAACATCTATGACATGATGCTCAAATCCTTAAGTTTGATCCCCCGAGTGGAGACGAAGCTGTACCCAGAATGGGTAAACATATGTTTTTTTAATTTTATGTTACATCTTGTGTTGAGAGGTTTAATAGCTGAAATATTAAAGGGGTCATATCATGAGGAATCAATTTTTCCTTGATCTTTTGAGATGAAAGAGTTTATTAGTTGAAAACACTATATGTTTCAGAATTCAAAATGTCCTCCCAAGTGAAAACAGACCATTTTTTAAAACTGAGTCGCAATTTTTTTCTTTCTGAAACACAACTCGGTTAAACTTAGTTAAGATGTAAGTTTCTAGCAAATTCTGAATGTTTTTGGCTCAAAAAAATTTACATATTATAATTGATCTTCAGGGAGAGAGAGAGAGAGAGAGAGAAAAAAAATCACACCTTATCACACCTTTAACAGTGTAAAAAGATACCTCTAGTAAATTTTATCAGTTGCTATAACCAAACACAAATGTAATTCCTTTAAAAAGCAGTCTTTACTTGCCATTAATGTTCATGTATTTACACATTTTGTACTCTGCTAATTCTAGCCTGGCCCAGAAACACAACGTATTCTGAAGCCCATCGTCCTGCCAGAGATCCTCAAGGACCAGCAGGAGAAGGTCAGACGGGTAATTCGTGTAGAAAGCGGTGAACCTTTGAAACATGTTCGTCTCTATGATAAGTATGCTCCGCTGGTGTCCCAGCAAGCTGAGGAGGATGTTAACCAGTTCCTACAAGAACACCACTCCTTCCAGG
Organism: Zacco platypus; assembly: GCA_038088235.1. Taxonomy (NCBI): domain Eukaryota; kingdom Metazoa; phylum Chordata; class Actinopteri; order Cypriniformes; family Xenocyprididae; genus Zacco; species Zacco platypus. Next base: position 21,522,272 of record CM076081.1, on the reverse strand, counting down.
AGCTGATGATGGAGGTGACCCGCTACCATCAATTGGCTAATGAAATCCAATATAGCACCCTGAAGGTTGATCTTTATTTAAATCAATTGTACCTGTTCACATTCTGCTAGATTTTCCTCACAGAATTATGACTAACTGAGAATCATTTCAACTGTTTAGGTGGTGCGATTGGGCATGTTTGAAGTGCACTCCCATGATCTGGTCCGTGCCCTCGTAAAGCGAGCGGAGGGTCTCCTGGATAAACTGGTCACCCATATGTTGCAGGGTCATCAAGAGTTCAATAACAAGTGAGTTAGCTACTGCCAAATATCTGAAAATATTATTTCAGTAACCTGTTAGTAATATGTGTCACTGCTCTCTAGATTGTGTGAGGAATATGATACAATATCAAATAAAGCCCTCAGAAATCCATCAAACACACAGGAACTCATGGAACTTAAGGTAATACTGACCAGCTCTATCTTTGAGCCATTTTTGTTTAGTTACTGTTGACAAAAAACAAAGACCTTTCAGTATGTCATTTCCTGTTTATATTTTATGCTGTAGGCATATGTGGTGAAGATAGAAGCCGAGGAGATGCCTCAGTTGGAAATTAAGCTCCAGGAGTCCAATAGCAGGTTGTGTTTCTTGGTGGATTATGTCACATTCTCACTCAAAGACATTCAGCTCAACAGCGAAACCTTCCAGCGTCATGCACAAATGCCTTCCGTCTTTGATCAGCACCGCCAGATTATCAAAGAGAAAACCGGCCAGTTCCAGGATGGCCTCAAGGTACTAGAGATTCCACACGCTGGCCAATCAGCATAGACAACTCAAAAACCAATTGGTCAAATCAAACATGGAACCTTACAGACAATGTCAGCATGGCAACAGATCTACAGACACAACAAACCTTCACATTATGCAACGTTTTGAACATATAATTGTATAGGGGATATAAGAACAACAATTAGGGAAAGCAATAAGTAACCTCCAAGCATAAGCATCAAGCATTTATTCTGTACTTAGCAACAACAAAAACACAAGAGCTCTAAAAAAATCCCTATTTACAAGCCTTGCTGTTTCGATTCTCAATATCGACAGGAAATGACTGAGGTGCCCTTGAGCAAGGCACCTAAACCTCAATCGCTCCCTGGGTGCCACAGCAAAATGTCTGTGTCCACCACTCCTAATGTGTGTGCACTAACTTGGATGGGTTAAATGCAGAGGACAAATTCTGAGAATGGGTTACCATACTTGGCCTTCACATGTCACTTTCACTTTTCAAATATGATGAAAAACTGCACTTTGATTTTCACTCTGATACTGCTACACTAATGCATGAAATATTATGTGTTTTTCAATTATAGTTGAGGTGCGAGAGGGTTTTGGAAGATCTCAAGAGCTATGAACAACAAGTGGAGGAGTTTATGACCTTTGGTGACCTCTCTGAGCTCAGCAAGTATCTAAAAAAAGCTCAGGCTCTCAATTCTAAATTGGACTTGGTTATGGAAAAGGTACAAAAACATGCAACGTTTTTGGTTTCACTACTTGATTAGCTGGTTTTTTTATACACGTTTTTGGGATATGGCATAAAAATGCTGGATGAAAACACCAAGATATGAATAAAATAAAAAACGGCTCACTTGAGGCATATACATTTTTTATTCACTAAGACTTGCACATAAACTACGATGTAAACCCATTTACTGAATACAACTCATTTAGAGATAAAATGAAAACCTGATGTTCTTGTCTTTCTGAAATGCTCAAGCCGAAACCTATTCACACAAGTGCAGACAAAATGGATGTTTTGGATGTACATTTGTCAATTGGATTTGTCGAAGAGTTTTAGAGTGCCTCTGAAAATGACTGCTCTCATCATTGCACCTGCAGAATCAAACTCATATACTCTCTTATCCATCAGATCAGAGGCTTTAACCAGGAAGAGGAGGCATTTGACTGGCCTGTCTCTCAGTACCCACAGCGCAAGACTATTCAAGACCGCCTGCTCCCTTATCTGCGGCTGTATGAGATGGCTGCTGAGTTTCAGAGCCAGCAACATCAGTGGGTGACTGGCCCACTTGCAACTGTCAACCCGGACAAAGTGGAAGCTGATGTGGGTAACTACATCCGTTCCTTGTACAAGCTTGAGAAAAGCTTCCAGGACTCACCCAAAGCTCTTCAAATCGCTACCTCTGTGAAAGTGGAAGTGGAAGCCTTTAAGGAACATATTCCACTAGTGCAGGTACCATACAGAAATATGATTATTTTCATTTGAGTAATTTTTTTGATGGTGTGTCGGTATTTAAATAGGGTAAAATGTGTTAAATAGAACTTATTAGTACCTTATTCTTTGTAGCTCAACACGTTATAAATTAGTGAAAATGTTTAATAAATGGACATGCAAGGGGCTAAAATCTGCTACGCTTTCTGGGGAATTCTGAAAGTGCAGATTTTGTATCGGCCTGCTCATTAATTATGGGGATGATTCGGCAGGTGCTTTGCAACCCTGGTCTCCGTGAGCGCCACTGGGAAGCCATGTCTGCAGTTGTCGGCTTCCCCCTCAAGCCCTCAGAGGAGGATGCCTGTGTGGCCCAATTTCTTCCCCTGCATTTGGAGGCTCACCTCCCTGCCTTTGAAACTATCAGCGAAGGGGCCAGTAAGGAATATGGCCTTGAAAAGGCCATGGAGCGTATGGCCAGTGAATGGGCAGGGATGGAGTTCACCCTCCTGCCCTATCGTGAAACAGGAACCTCCATTTTATCCTCGTTGGATGAGATTCAAATGCTGCTGGATGACCATATTGTCAAGACCCAGACCATGAGGGGCTCGCCATTCATCAAGCCATTTGAGGCTGAGATACGGTGAGAGTTGGGAATAGTTTTAAAGATCTCCAGCGTCACATTTTAGTCAGTATGAACAATAGTGCCTCATGAGTGTTTATTCTGAAACATGCAATACTTATACACACATGGTATTGCGGCTGTCATATTTGATTCCTTTCAGGGGCATTTCTCGAGTTTGATCATTACTTATACCCACCAAGAATTTCTTTCTTTCATTCATTCATTTATTCTATAACAAACAGTGATGAAAGTAAAGTGCTGCAGATCATTTAATTAGTTTAATTTTACAGTATAGAGCATTGCTAAAATTGCCTATGCCATTTTTTTTAGGAATAAAAGTTTACATCCTATTTTCAGCCGTAATCTACCTCATCAGACAGTGATTTAACAGACAACTTTACTGGGTTGCTAGTTTTTATTATCTCCTTCCATGTTTCCTCTAAATTTGCATGTGAAACAAGGTATTTTTTGCCCACCATCTGGCTGAAACGTTCTAAGCAATGTAAGTAATGTTGACATTATCATTTCTGTTTCAATCTGTATGCACTAAATTGCTGGTTAAACAGCATTGGTGACTCGCGATTGGTCACATACTTTGTAATCCTGATTTAGCAGCACCAAAATGCAAAAAGAGACACTAACATACATGTTACACGACATAACAACATGATTCCGCAATGATAATCCTTCAGCCTGATGGTGGAAAAGGGTTAGTTTTTAAGTAGTTGTCTAACATTGAATATGAATGTGTCTGTATGGATTTATCTCAGGGACTGGGAGGGCAAGCTGCTTTTGCTGCAGGAAATTATGGATGAGTGGTTGAAGGTTCAGGGCACATGGCTCTACCTTGAGCCGATCTTCAGTTCCCCAGACATCATGGCCCAGATGCCCGAGGAGGGACGTCGTTTTACTGCTGTGGACAAAACCTGGAGGGACACTATGAAACAAGTCAGCTTGGTGAGTCAGAATGCCCCAAATAAGCAGCAAAATATAATCATGAATTTGGGTTTGTTTAAATATAGAGTTGAGAATAACTCTTTTGAAAACTTTCTCACGTATATAGTAAAACTACAGTGTGTTTATGACAAATGAGACAGCTTTCAGACACACGCCCAAACATAGTCACTCATCTCAGTGTCAGTGCTATGAGAGACATCAATATCTGTTGTCCTCCTCTAAATGGAAAAAAGTCACCTGGCTGTACCATCAAATAGGAATTATGGATTTTGTCTGGAGGGACTCAAATCTGGGAGTCTGCAGAAAACAAGGTCATCGAGCAGCATGAGGCACGCTGCTTTCCTCCACAAGGTTTGAAAAAATGTGTCCATAGGTTTAAAAAAAACCTCAGCACCTTTTAAGGGAGTTGAAAGACACTTTAGAGACTTTTTGCAGACAGTTGACAGACATTGTGAAATAGAAACTCACTATAGTCATATATAAGCTTGGTCATATAGAATTTCTTTAAACATGAATCCAAGCAATTCTGTTAAATAGCATATTTTTGAAAAAACAGCCGATGATTCTCTGGACTGCAATATCAGAATGTCCACTAGGTGTCTCTCTTCATCTATGATACCCGCAGAGCTGTTCGTCGCCTCCAGATTTTATTTACTCTTTTCTAATGTGTTTCTAACTTTCCCCATTTGACAGAAACAGAGATAAACATTCTGTAATTAAATTCTGGGCTTTTTTAAGGATGTTTTCCTTTTGAATAATTCCTACACCACTCCACGATTTCCACATTAGGCTAAAAGTCATAAATGGCTCTTCTAGGAAAAGCAAACATATATTATTTCAGCTGGAAGGCAGGTGCTTTTGCCTGTGGCTGCTTTACAGGATTGCTAGTTTCATGAACAGCAGTACATAAAGAAAGACATGCTTATGATATCAGTGGGGGGATTGGAAACAACATCAGCGTAGTACATGCAGATCAAAAAAGGGAAGCTGTTCTGAAACTTGAGGCATAATGCTACTGTGAATGAAAGGGTATGTATTCATGAAGAAATTGCGATCACTAACTGTGAATATCTGGATTTGTTGAACAGCCCACCTGCATGTTTCTGCACCCTATGAAAGGAAACAGATGATTTTCAACATCCCTTCATTCATGCGCATTCCGACAGCACTCACCCTCTTACTCTAATATAATTCAGTGTGACGGAGGGGGGGAATAATTAAAAGAGTAATTGGCATAAAACATCCCCTTTCTCTTTCATTAGAGTCATGCAGTGGTGTTTTTTCATGTTTTAAAAGGGTTATTTGGTGTAGGCTTTGGTTATTAACAACCCCTCATTACTTCCTCTGAGTCCCTGTCAGAAAACTCAGGCTTTTTTGTCATCCAAAAGTGATCGTTAAACTTCAATCTCTTCGTGATCGTGAAGTCTAGTCACCGTAGGTAATAGAAAATCAATAGCAATCCGAAAAGGGGAAAAAGCAATTATTATCTCTTTACAGGTGAGCAGCATCTGTGAGGGGTGGGGTATCCAATTGTTTCCCCTCTCTCTAATGAAGGACGTGGCCTTCATACAACCTTTAGAGGAGCGTTTGAAAATCAGACAACGAAAGATGGGATGAGTTTTCCTAGTGGGAGACACCTTTCATAAATGAACTCTTTTGTGAGAGCAGGGAAATATGGCTATGAATATCATCTTTTCATCACTGGATTTGTCTGAACTTTGAGGGCAGAGAATTAAAAGGACGTTGATGGTATTTCATTACCCTTCATTTTCATTCTTGTTGAGTTTCTCTACTGCAGCTGAACTTGAAAACATCTCACATGGTCCAGAGGCTTCCTTTAGACAGCCCAGCTATGGTCAAATATACACTTTACTGATGTACTAAATTATTAGTGGTCACTGCTATAGAAGCTTTTTCTCATACATACGGTATGGGATTGAACAAACCTCTAAGTATTAAACTTCAAACGTGTAGCTTGCACTGGCTGACATGAATAATAGCATGGGGCTTGTAGAGGAGAGGTGTTGAGAATGGTTGAATTCCATTATAGTGCATTGAAGGAAGAACCCAACCCTATCTAAGGACCAGAATATTGAAGAGAGACTTGTTTGTGGTCGCTTTTTGGCTTGGGGCTGTAAGCAACCACCCAGAACACCCTAGCAACCACTTAGAACACCTAATAAATTCATAACAATGACTTGCAAATCACTTACAACCTAGCGTCACAGCAACATGTTTTATAAGCAGCACTCATATTTTTTGAAGATAGTGTAAAAATGTAATTACCCCATATCATATATTTGAATTTTATAAGACATGGGTAATGGCTTGCAAACTGTTTCTAAATATGTCCCTTTGTGATTTTCATTACATGTGCATGTGCATTACATGTGTTTCTCTTAGGACAAGCATGTCCTGGCAGTGGTGGCCATTGAAAAGATGCTAGACAAGATGAAAAGCAGTAACGAGTTGCTGGAACTCATTCTGAAGGGTCTAAATGAATACCTGGAGAAGAAGAGACTCTATTTTCCCCGCTTTTTCTTCCTGTCCAATGATGAGCTGCTGGAGATCCTCTCTGAGACTAAAGATCCAACCAGGTACAGACTCAATGTATTCAGTAGTGACAGTCTGATAGATCTGCTAATATATGGTAATACCTGTATATTATATTTAATAATTTTTAATGTTTTTCAAAAAAGTCTGAACCCTCACCAAAGCTGCATTTATTTGATAAAAAATACAGTAAAAAATATAATATTGTGAAATATTATTACAATTGAAATGAACTGTGTTCTGTTTCAATAGATTTTGAAATGAAAATTATTCATTTATTCATAATAAACATTTCTTGTTATTATCAATTTTAAAAACAGTAATATTACTCTTTCTGTAATATAGCAATAAGAGAAATCATGAGTTTTTTTTCAGGATTTTGCTCAAAAGAACAGCATTTATTTTAAATAGAAATGTTCCATATAAATGTTCAATTAACACTTATATGTTGCAGAAATGTTTGCTCTAATTTTTTAGAACAAAAAAAGTATTAATTTCTTGAAAACAAAAGGTCCCAAACTTTTGAACTCAAGTGTATATATTGGCATTATAAATGTCATCGCTGACCATGCTTTCTAAATATCAGTATACACCACTGAGCCAAAACGTAATGACCACCTGCCTAATATGCTGTTAGTCCTCCATGTGCTGCCAAATCAGTGCTGGAATCTACAAGATCCCTGAAGGTGTCTTGTGGTATCTGGCACCAAGATGTTTGCAGCAGATGCTTCAAGCCCTGTAGGTTGTGAGGTGGAGCCACTGTGGATCGAACTTGTTGTTCCAGCTCATCCCACAGATGCTCAATTGGATTGAGATCTGGGGAATTTGAAGGCATTTCCTGAACCATGTATGCAATGTGGTTTATTATTAATATGCAAGTGCATTATTCTGCTGAAAGAGACGAATTCTACCAGGGAACACCATGGTCATGAAGGGGTGGACCTGGTCTGCAGTGACGTTAAGGTTGGTGGCACGTGTCAAATTTACATCCGCATGAATGGCCGAATCGAGGGTTTCCTAGCAGAACATTGCCCAGAGAATCAAGTTCCCTCCACCGGCTTGTCATCATCCCACAGTACATCCCGGTGTCATCACTTTCCCAGTAACAGCGCACATGTACGTAGCCGGCCATGTGATGTAAAAGAAAATGGGACCCATCGGATCAGGCAATCTTCTTCCACTGCTTCTTCAGTTCTGATGCTCACATGCCCATTGTAGGTACTTTCGACAGTGGACAGGTGTCATCACATGCACTCTGATTGGTCTGCGGCCATGCAGTCCCATTTGCAGCAGAGTGTGATGACACTGTGTGTTATGACACATTCCTCACATAACCTTTAATAACCTCACATTAAAATTTTGTGTGACTTTTGCCACTGTAGACCTGTTGGCTTGGACTAGACAGGATAGCCTTCATTGGCCTCATGCATTGACGAGCCGTGGCCGCTCAACACCCTGTCGCCAGTTTGTGATCTTTTCTTCTTGGACCACTGTTGGCAAATTCTCACCACAGCTAACTGGGAACAACCCACAAGCCTTGCTGTTTTAGAGAGACGATGACCCAATCGCCCATGTCAAAGTCAATCAGATCTTTATTCTTGCCAACATCTCCTGCATCCAACACATTGATTACAAGAACTGATTGTTTCCTTGCCATCTACCCAGGCCTTAAATTGTGGCCTTGTTAGGAGATGATGAACAACATTCTCTTCATCTGTGACTGGTTATGTTTTGGCTCGTCAGTTCAGGCATTGACCACCAAAAAACCCATATTGGCAACCACTTTTGATCATTCTGTTGGATCCACTATTGAGTCATATCCACTGATTCTGTAACAGCTGTTCCTGGAGCTATATGAACTGTCAGAATTTCTGTGGGTTTGCACTTTTAGTGTGGTGAGTTGCAGTCATTTACACTTTTTCGACATTCTCAAAGGAAAACAAAAGAGTCTTAAAGACATTTCTGGAAACCATATGATTTATAGGCTTGAGGAATATTGTTTGTCAGCAGTTAAGGTGATCTGATTTTGAAGGCTTCTGTTTTCAATATTCTTGCTATTTGGATTCTGCTTTGTTGATAGATTGCTTTATAATAAGGTCAGGCAGGTTTACTGCATGTCAGAAGGAACTACAGTAGATCAGTCAGTACTATGTCAGTTATTTTAAAAAAAACATAAGATCCAAAGTTTGGTCAATTTTTTAAGTGCATTGCTGTTTTGCTTTCTTTTTCTGAATTTTCGTGAAGAATAAAAGGGAGTGAAACTGCATCGCTACAACTCATGCTCTGAAATGCAGTTTAAACTATCAAACAAATTTTTAACTGATACTTTTATTCAGCAACGATGCCTTAAAATGTCTTTTTGATCATATAGCTGTGAAACAAACCACTAGTATTGAATATCAATAACTATGACCTGCTAAGAAGTCCCAATATTTCTGAGGGTTTAGTATACGCAAGAATGTAGGCTCAATGTAATTTACTGTAACATGAAATAAGAAACACAACATTCACTTTGCAGAGCTTTAATCTCAAGCCTGTGATATTTATGAATATATCTTATGTTCTCACATAGCCTACTTTGGCATGTCTCTCAGGGCACGTTCAAATGATGTTACACCGCCTACCTAACCACTGCTGCCTACGTGAACATTTAGCATGTGAGGCCTCAAAAGGAACAGGGAAGGACAAATGAAAAGCAATTTAGCTTCATCTCAGCCCTGTAAAACCAAATTTAAAACCCTTAAAACCTAGTATTTACTAAGGGAATTTAATTATAGTGCTTTTTCTTCTCCCTGTGACACTCTGGCCTACTTACTCTACTGAGGCTCCTCTGTGCAGGTCCTTAACGTATAAGCAAATCTTGTTATATTTCACCCCAGGTATTTTTTTTTATGATGAATGATGATGCCTCAAATGCAAGTTCAAATGTTACTTTTGGGTTCACAAAACTAGGAATGTTGGTCTCAGCTCACCTGGTTTTTCTGCTCTTCTGAGAGTTCTGACCACCTCGCTCTTTCTCTTTCTTCCGCTCTTCCTGTGTCATTCTCACTCATCCTTCGTGTCTCCCCCATTTCTTTTGCATTTGAGAGTTTCATCTGAGATTATAGCTTTACTGAAGAATAAAATCTGAATTGGAGCAGTTGTTTTGCAGAGGTATGGGTCACAAACTACCAGAGGGTGGAAGTGATAATAAATGAAGATAAAAGTTAATTGAGTCACAGACTCAAGGTGGTTCAGCATAAAAGTTATCCATGCTATCGTCTCACAGGGTCACACATTTGAGTATTGCTTTTCCTCTGAAATAGAGATATCTCGGTGTTGCTGGAACATAATCATGTTGTAATTGGTTTTGCATATCAACTGAAATGAAATGTCAAACTTGTTTTGGAAAGAGGCATCAGTTCACCACCACCTTTATGTTTCAGGGTGCAGCCTCACTTGAAGAAGTGTTTTGAAGGCATTGCTAGTGTGGTGTTCACTGATGTTTTGGACATCACTCATATGAGGAGCAGCGAAGGAGAGGTGGTGGAGCTGCTGGATATCATCTCTACATCTAAAGCTCGTGGGCAGGTTGAAAAATGGCTCCTGGAGCTGGAGAGTGGCATGCTCAACTCTATACACAAGGTACAGTAGTGAATGAACATTTTTTGAGTCAGTGGATTTCTATATAACAGAAATGGAGACTATGTCATTGGATTCGATTTTGTTTAGCCTGTCTTGTACTTTAATTGGTTCTGTTGACAAATCCTTCACACAGGTGATTGCTTGTGGCTGTACAATGACAGTTTTTTTTTTGTTTTTGAGAGAGTTATTAATACAATAAATTACAGTGCCTCTAAAAAGGATTCGCCCAGTTTGGACATTTTCATATTTTTGTTAGTACTTTGAAGCATTAGGGCTATATATTTAACTGATTGTTTTGCTATTTATGAACACAAAAACTTTATAACATCAACATTATGGAATCCTAAGGGGTGAAATTTTAATTTGGAATATCACAGTTATGAGCAATAACAGCAAAACGGTTACGAGCAATAACAGCAAAAAATCTTAAAAACTGAACAAATTTCCTATCAGCACTATATGTCTGTGCCATTCTATGAAATGGAGAATAATGCGAACTGTCCTTCTTGGCTCCTGCTTGTCAGGTGATTGGAGAAGCATTTAAAGCATATCCAAAAGACCTAAGGATCAACTGGGTCAGAGCCTGGCCGGGTCAGACAGTGCTCTGTGTGTCACAGGTTTACTGGACAAAGGACATTCATGAAGCCATTGCAAAGGGACCAGAGGTATGTTATACATAGCAATATAATCTGGAATACTTCATTCTGTAATGACGCGTTTCTACAGTAATAAACAGCGCATCATATTTTCATTAAAAACAAATGAATATACATTAATAATGCTATACTTTGTGTTATACCTTGGCAGTAAATTACAAAAAAAATGAATTAACAAGTCTGCAAGAGCTTTTGTAATATAGCGGCTGAGGGAGTGTCGGCAAATTTGACATATTTCACTCTTCTTTGACATTTGACATATTTCACTCTTCACTGCTGTAATCAATCTCTCTATGTTTTTCCTTTTTTTTTTCTTTTGCTATTGAAGCAAACGGGAACACAAAATATTATATTTGCTCCCATTCACCACTATAGAAGAACCCCAGAAATGTGAAAAGGGTGCTTTGGTTATTCATGGCATTCTACTCAATATTTGTGCATAGTTACCCGCTAAACTGTAAAACCCACTCACAGACTGTTGTCAAGATAGCTATGCTGTTTTCATGTCTTCTTTTTTCTCATATAATAAAACAATTAAACTCAAATCAGAATTTAATTTCTATTTATTTATTTACTTATTTGCCAATTAGCCATATTATAAGCAGAATAATGTGTAGTCATTATCTGCCTCATTTCGTGTTGGGTTTATTTTGGAATTATGGCTGTCTCACTGTACATTATTCCCTTACGTAATGTCTTATAATATCACCGGGTTATTTCTGATTCAGGCTCTTCAGGCCTATCTGGAGCAGAACAATACTCAGATAGATGACATTGTGACACTGGTGCGTGGCAAGCTGTCCAAACAGAACCGAGTCACACTAGGAGCGCTGGTGGTGCTTGACGTTCACGGCCGGGATGTGTTGGCCTCTTTGGTACAGAAGGGTGTGGATGATGAGACCAACTTTGAGTGGCTCAGCCAGCTGCGCTACTATTGGATTGTAAGTCATTTTGTCTGTAAATGAGGTTGAAAAATATTGTGATCTTATGTGTGAATAGTGTGTCCGGGTATTGTTTTTGACACCAGATCATCTGCTTTGATTCCCTTTTTTATTTGATTTGACCCTATCTATGAAGGAAAACCAGCTCCAGACAAAGATGATCAATGCTGGCTTGGCATATGGCTATGAGTATCTTGGAAACACACCACGACTGGTCATTACCCCTCTCACTGATCGCTGCTATAGGTCAGAATGCTTTACATTATGCAACAATTTTCAGTGTAGATGCACCCAGACGATGCTCGACAAACAATCATTTACTAATTGGATTATAAATACTGTATTTTGTCATGCTGTATTTTTATCCATCATTGTTTTCTTTTTTCTAAATGTTACATAAAACTTGCACTTTTATGCACTTCAAAACTTTATTTTCTTTACTTTTAATTCCTATCAGCATCCTTTAGTGGCAATGTTTAGGGGAATGCAATATATATATATCTTAATTGATACTTTTATTCAGCAAGGATGCCTTAAACCGATCAAATATGATGGTAAAGACTTTCATATAAATGCTGTTTTTTTATTTTAACTTTCTATTCATTAAAGAATCACAAACAAACTCAACAGTTTTCAACATTGATAATAAGAATAATAATAAAAATAATATGAAGAATTCAGTGCATCCAGAAAGTATTTACAGTGCTTCACTTTTTCCACATTTTGTTACACCCTTATTCCAAAATGGATTAAATTCATTATTTTCCTCAACATTCTACAAACAATAACCCATAATGACAATGTGAAAGAAGTTTGTTTGAAATCTTTGCAAATTTATTAAAAATAAAATATGAAACAATAACATGTTCATAAGTAATCACAGCCTTTGCCATGACACTCAAAATTGAGCTCAGGTGCATCCTGTTTCCACTGATTATCCTTGAAATGTTTCTACAACTTGATTGGAGTCCACCTGTGGTAAATTCATTTGATTGGACATGATTTGGAAAGACACACACCTGTCTATATAATGTCCCACAGTTAACAGTGCATGTCAGAGCACAAACCAAGCTATGAAGTCCAAGAAATATTCTTTAGACCTCCGAGACAGGATTGTATCGAGGCACAGATCTGGGGAAGAATACAGAAAAATTTCTGCAGCATTGAAGGTCCCAATGAGCACAGTGTCCTCCATCATCCATAAATGGAAGAAGTTTGGAACCACCAAGACTCTTCCTAGAGTGGGTCGTCTGGCGATCGGGGGAGAAGGGCCTTAGCCAGGGAGGTGACCAAGAACCTGATTTCTCTGCAGAGAGAGAAGAACCGTCCAGAAGAACAACCATGTCTGCAACTCTCCACCAATCAGGCCTGTATGGTAGAGTGGCCAGACGGAAGCCACTCCTCAGTAAAAGGCACATGACAGCCTGCCTGGAGTTTGCCAAAAGGACTCTCAGACCATGAGAAACCAGGCACCACTCATCACCTGGCCAATACCATCCCTACAGTGAAGCATGGTGGTGGCAGCATCATGCTGTGGGGATGTTCAGCGGCAAGAACTGGGAGACCAGTCAGGATCAAGGGAAAGATGAATGCAGCAATGTACAGAGACATCCTTGATGAAAACCTGCTCCAAAATGCTCTGGACCTCAGACTGGGGCAAAGGTTAATCTTCTAACAGGACACAGCCAAGGACACAGCCAAGACTACAAAGGAGTGGCTACGGGACAACTCTGAATGTCTTTGAGTGACCCAGCCAAAGATCAGATGTGAACCCAATTGAACATCTTTGGAGAGATCTGAAAATGGCTGTGCACCGACACTCCCCAGCTTGAGAGGTCCTGCAAAGAAGAATGGGAGAAACTGCCCAAAAATAGGTGTACCAAGCTTTTAGCATCATACTCAAAAAGACTTGAGGCTGTACATAGTACTTGTGATTGTACATGTGAATTTTGTTTGTTTGTTTTTTTAATAAATTTGCAAAGATTTAACACAAACTTCTTTCACTTTGTCATTATGGGGTATTGTTTGTAGAATTGAGGACAATAATGAATTTAATACATTTTGGAATAAGGCTGTAACATAACAAAATGTGGAAAAAGTGAATACTTTCCAGATGCACAGTAAATACAGCTTTAGTGAGCAAAACAACAACCACAACAAAACAAAAAAAAACAAAGCCCAAACATAAACAATCTGTTTACATTATTAAAGTCAGTAAAGGATTTCATTCAGTCAACAACAACTTCTAGCTGCACCTTTTCTTTACCAGAACTCTATTTGGAGCTTTACATTTACATCTTGGTGGAGCCCCAGAGGGTCCTGCAGGTACTGGCAAGACCGAAACCACCAAAGATTTGGCTAAAGCTATAGCTAAGCAGTGTGTAGTCTTCAACTGTTCCGATGGTCTGGACTACATTGCACTGGGCAAATTCTTTAAGGTAAGTTTTACAAAGTTATGATGCATGAATAGGTATTTTACAAGTTTTTACAAGTTATGCTTAAGCCAACTTAAGTTGTATAAGTTTCATTTATTGAGCTCACAGCAACAAATGTGAAATGATGCGAAGTTAAACATCACACAAGAGGTCAACTCTGTGCGTATTTATAAAAACCCTCTCAAACAGAACAGCACAGCACTGACGTGATCGTCACTGATTATAGTAGCAACAAATTTAGAATGCCAGAATTGTTGTGGTGAAAAAAATTCTTGCAGAAAGGGGTTATGAACTCTTCAAAATAATAGTACATAAAGAGATTTGTCATATCTCATCTTGTCTTGTGTTGTCTTATAGATTACTGGCCACACAAAATATTACTAATTAAATTGAGTTTTTTCTAAATCCAGAGTTCAATTAGACATTGCTCTGGGGGAAATACAGTGGAGTCTAAAAGTCAAAGACCACAATGATCTAAGAATTTTGGAAATAAACTGAAAATTGTTTTATTAAAAAAGAGAAAAAAAAAGTAGAATGAAAAAAATATTTTCTAATCCATTATGGGAATGGGTTAGGGTTAGGGTAAGAAATGCTTTTATCGAAGCTCAAGATTTTCTCAGATCATGTTGGAGAACGTAATCATCAAACATCTGGAGTTCATGTCATTTTGGGTTCTGTGGTCATTAAAGCAAAAGAGGAACATAACAAATACTAAGACATTAAAATGAATATTAATTTCCAGTTAAACCTCTCAAAATGTAATTAATATTAGATAATAGTAAAATTAATCTTATAGAATTATTTTCTCTCATGGCCTTCGACTTTTAGACCCCATTATATCTAATATTAAATATGGTCATGTCAGTTCTCCTTTGAGTTTGGTATGCTAGCAAAGATTGCAATGCTTTTGCTGTACAGCCTCCGTACTATCAGGGAACCACAGCCGTATCTTAATCAGAGCGCATAGAATTGCAAAGGGCTTGCGTTTTAATGTCATCCTGCTCACCCTTTATCAGTTATCTGGCAGTACACGTGTGTTCAGATTACATTTGCTGTAAGTAAATGGTAAAGATACTTTGTCTCTTCCAGGGCTTGTTGTCGTCCGGTGCCTGGGCCTGCTTTGACGAGTTCAACCGTATTGATCTGGAAGTGCTTTCAGTGGTGGCTCAGCAAATTCTAACCATCCAGAGAGGTGTGTGTTTGTGTGCACATTTTGAGTTAGAATATTCACTGCGATGTCAGTGGATTCAATCAATGTAGTTTCAGACCCCCCCCCCCCATATGCTATCAATCTTAATAGATGCTTACATCTGAATTGGATGTGTTGAGTTCAGTCAAATCAAGCATTAGGATGCTTACATTGCATAAATGTATAAAATTAGATTTTTTTTTTTTTTTTGCAGGTATTTCTGCACATGCTGAGATGTTGCAGTTTGAGGGGACAGAGCTGAAACTGAACCCTACCTGTGCTGTCTTTATCACCATGAACCCTGGCTATGCTGGACGCTCTGAACTACCTGACAACCTGAAGGCATGTAGAGAACCATGTCCATACCAAGATGTGCAGAGCATGTGGAATATGCTTAAGTTTTGAGTGTGTCATACTTCAATCACATGCCCTATATTAATTTTTTCCTAGAAAAAAAAAGTGCTTCACTGAAATTACTATAAGAAACTTTGTTACTGTCAAAGCTGCTGTCCATAGCTTTTTGCGTTCCAAATTTACAAAAATATTATAGTGAGCGAGTACATCATGAATCCATTTTCCAAAATGTGTTTTTGTCTTATACTGAATCACTATGGTGCATTGGTTTGGGTCACCACCACTGCGGAGTAGCACAGTACTGTGTGACTCGCCATTGACATAAACAGCGAGAAGTAGCTCCCGCTACAACGCAAGACACATGCACTTCTGTTTATTAACCACCAGAGCACCAGAGTTACAGTCTGCAGCTTTAACATATGTTAGCAAGTAATAACAACAGGTATTTAATATGCAAATTCACCTGAAAACTATTTAAATATAGAGTGTTATGAAATATCCACTGATTATAATTTTTTAATATGATATTGTGTATTGGTAATATTTCTGTAATGTTTCTTTATTTCTTGCTGTCACTATTCACTATGTATTTCCATTCTGTTTTATTGGAGTAGATAGTTGATTTTGTTTGTTCGATAATTGTGAATACTGTGTAATTTTCTGCTGCAGGCTCTGTTCCGAACAGTAGCTATGATGGTGCCAGACTATGCTCTGATAGCTGAGATTGTGCTGTACTCCTGTGGATTTGTCAGAGCACGACCGCTGTCAGTGAAGATTGTAGCTACGTATAGACTGTGCTCTGAGCAGCTCTCTTCTCAGCACCATTATGATTACGGCATGAGGGCTGTCAAATCTGTTCTGACTGCCGCAGGGAACCTGAAGGTAGGACCTGTATCTGCAAAAAAGCCCCACATGTTGCATTTTTGTCACACTATGATTTGCAGTGACACATATGAGTATAATATTTTATTTTATGCATTGTTTTGGCCTTATATTCTTAAATATTTATCACAAAAGCTAAAATATATTGATTTAACCTAACTGATTAAAGTCACAAGAGAACTGCTCTGTCTTAAAACACTCTGTGGTGTTTACCATTGCATTTCATATCATGGCCTTTTATTTGTGACATCTGGGGCCTGAATCTGATGTGATTTGAAGAATCAGATTTCATTTTGTATTTGAATGTGAAGGCCTTTGTTGTTTTGATTTAACATCTCATTTTATTTAGTAGCTATATGTTTTGGCTGCTGCTGCTGCTTCTGCTGAGCCACCATTTCTCAGCACTTCATAAACTTGTTAAAGCAATTGTAAATCTCCCAACTGCAACTGGCTCAGTTCCTCTTCGCCTGCCATTGTTATCAGCACAGAGTTACCAAGGGTCAGAGAAGTGAAACATTTCCACTTCATCTCAATTTCCATCGTATGCTCCTTCTCCTCTCTCCCTCTCACCACTTTTTCGCCTGTGGATCAAAGCCAAATGAATCTGACATTGAATTTAAATAGTGTTCACACTCAGCAGTCAGCAGTACAGAGAGTTGCAAATCTGTGAAAACTATTGAAATTGAGAACTTTGCTAAAAAACCTGACCCTAAAGAATTCTGGGCTCCAATCAGTACAACTCTCTCTCGTCATCTTGAAAGTGTAAAAGCACGGAACGTAAGCACACTTTTCAGATTAAAATGTCAATACAAATTTGCAGTTGTCATGTTATAATATAATTCCATTTGAATGCTAGACTGGCAGTCGAGGCTTTTGTGCAGAGCACCATACAATATGCTCATTTCAGCATAAGATCTCCTGAAGCAAGGCCAGAGCATGGTGACTTTCATGTTCCTAGGTGGCCCTACCTGAGCTCATTCCTTGATCTGTGATGTATTACTGTTGCACTCATTTCCTCTAAAAGCTTATTTAGTATGCATAAGGGTCTATCCTCATACAGCTCTCATTTACCAACAGTCAGACACTGAGAACAGTGATGCAGCCATAGGGCATCAGAGAAGACAGGTCAAAGGAACAACTGCAGCGCTTACATAATGTGCCTCGAGCAAGAAGAATACTGTCTTTCTATTTACTCTGCTGTTCTGATACGACTGCACCACCTGAATAAAAGCCATGTCCCTTGTCAGAGCCACACAGGCCACTCACTCCCTGCAAACTTTTAGGAGTGGCAGCTGAATTTATTTGGAGCTGTAAATCCCATCATTTTCTGTGTCTGTACTGAATAAAGCAGTCTCTTTTACTATATCAAACTGACAATGGTTAAAATAGTAACCACGGCAACAGTTTGGTATCTTGTGGCTGCAAACAAGAATACAGCTCTTGACCAAACTAACATTTGTGACCAAAAACATTTTAATGTCCAGCAATTGTTAGTAAACAACTGTTCATAAGCTGTCTTGTGCTTCTAGTCACATCACTGCATTAATACTAGTTGTTCAGTTTGGATTATATAAACCCACTATATACATACATTCATAAAATGAAAAATAAATACATTTTTTGCAACTGTGGCCCTCTCAGATCTATGCATTAGTAAAAATGTAACTATTCAAATATATTTATAATTGTACTTTATACTTTTTACTTTATATTGTTAAAGTTGTACATATGTCAATACCTTTACATTTTAGAGACTGCCAGTACGTCCATATTATAATATTCAAAATATGTCTGAAAGATTTTCCACCGTCTCTTTAAATGGACTACTGTATATGTAGAACTCAGAAACCCTTGTTATTAGCGACACCGGTGGCCGTTTAGTGAACTGCAGCCAGCTCATGCACAACGTCAAGCTGTGTTTGAAAACGAATTCGCAGTTAAATGAATTGAACAAAAAAACAGTGTCTTACTGTCTCAATCTGGAACTTTGTAAATAATAATAAAAACAAGGATGTTCATAAATGCTTTCTTAATATAACGATCACAAGGAAGCCAAAGTGAAGACACAACTTGGTACAGTAAAATGTCTTGTAATGCTCAGAGGCATCTCTATTGTTTTGTTGCTGGAGTAATCCTATATTTGCTTCTCTCTCGTATTTACTACTACATGCGTGAATCGGTGGGTGGGGCTAGTGAAGCAATGATGTAGGCATTGATTTTCATTGATTTAACTGTCTTTCATCGCAGTATGATGTAATATTGTGACAAAATCCGAAATGATTTCGATTCAAAATCCGAAAGGGCTGTCACAAGATCAGATTTTCACTACACTATTTTTAGGTCCAAAAGAATTTGTAACATTCATATTATTATTTTATTCTTTGAATATCATAGTTATCGCCTATAGCGATGTATTGCAACACCCCTAGTTGGCATCCATCAAAAGCACATTATACTTTAATTATTATCTGCTCTGGTGCTTAGGAATAAAAGTATATGTACTAGTTTGTCCTTATTTCCTCACTATCACTGGGTTTCGAAATAATATGTAGCATCTTTATAGTACAAATACTGTCTTTTTTCATGGGGAAGTAAGTGCACAGTTGATTTAACTATTTAACATTCAAAATATTCAGAAAATTTAGAGTTTTCCATGATATGGTCTCTTAAACCTCAATTTTTAGGGAGTGAATTTTCTTGTAGAATAGTCATTGGCCTAAATAACAGAATATTTGTGTATATAGAACAGAACAAGCACTCAAGAAAGTAGTGACAACTTGTATTTTACTGGAATGTGATCATTATTCATTTTAATGTGTCTATGGTGTGACAATAAGAATCCTGGCATATCAAAGCCACAAAAATCAAATCTCACACAACTGAAATAGGCAGAGGAGGACCCTGACCTTGACAGCTCCCACTCGCTTTTCTCGTTTTGCCAAATTTGAATAGTGTCTGCTTGTGTCATCTCTGCTGTTCTCAGAAATGAATACGCCTGTGTCATTTTCACAGCAATCTTTGCACCATCACACCCGAGACCGCACTCTTTTGCCATCTTGAAATTGCTTCTGGAGACAAAGACATGCTCTAAACCCCTCAGGTCTGAGTTGCAAATCACTGTGATGGTAAAGAATGAGCAAAGACAATGTGGCTGAATGCCACTGTCCCCTGGAGACCCTGGAAAAGTGACAGCACAAGCAAATCTTTTATTGAGTGTCAAACCTCTTTCTTTCCCTGTGTTTAACATGTCACAGCTAAAGTTTCCAGAGGAGAACGAAGATGTTCTGTTGCTGAGATCTATTATTGATGTTAACCTTCCAAAATTTCTGGCTCATGACCTTCCATTATTTGAGGTACAACATCTAGAACTGCACATCAATATATTCTACATATACCACAAACAATGTATTTATTAAAATCTGTTTGTAAATTATCAAATGAATATTCGCTAACACACTAACTTCTAAGTTGTGAATCTGTACAGGGCATAACTTCTGATCTATTCCCTGGGGTCAAGCTTCCAAAACCAGACTATAGTGTGCTGCTTGAGGCTATTAAGGAAAACAGTGCTAAGATGAACCTGCAGGTCACTAACTTCTTTGCTGAGAAGATCCTACAGATCTATGAAATGATGATTGTGCGTCATGGCTTCATGTTGGTGGGAGAGCCATTCGGTGGGAAGACATCAGCCTACCGTGTGCTCTCTGCAGCCCTGCATGACATCTGTGAGAAGGTGCTGGAAATTGACAACTGTTCGCAAAAACTAGTACTGCTCAAATAGTCACAGTGGGAGTAGAGCTTTCTGCATTCAACATTGTACGTCTGTTACATAAGATAGGGCTTTAAACTTTTTTCTTTTATCCTACTTATTGACTGTTTTTGAGTACTTTTTTCTTGTACCCAGAGGATGTGAACTCCCAAAGTCTCAAATACTCCCACATTTCTCAAGCAGTTCCAAGTGGATGTGAATATGTATCACAATACCACAAAACAAACTGCTCTTTTTGCATAATAGAACACTTAAAAAGTCTGAAAAATGTTTTCATGGAAAGGAAATGTGATTTCTTGTGTTTCCAAAGAACAAACAACACATTTAGTGATGGTACTGCTATAAATCACTGCACTAAAGCACATTCATACACATGCTAATATGACACAATTGAAAACAATGCTGCTAAAATATAAGAATTGTATTATACTATCAGTTGAACTTTACCTGTTTTGAATGCAGTGTCTGATGGAGGAGAACAGGGTTCAGATCACTGTCATCAACCCAAAGTCTATCACTATGGGTCAGCTATATGGTCAGTTTGATCCCGTCTCCCATGAGTGGTCAGATGGCATCTTGGCTGTCAGCTATAGAGCATTTGCCACTTCCCAGGTATAGTTTCCATTCATCTTATTTGTCCATCCATCCCACTTCTGTCCCACTTATCCTCCCTCCCTCCCTCCATTCATTCGATAACTAATTTATCCATCCATCCATTTATCTCTTTATCCATCCATCCCTGTTTCCCTTCCATCCATCCATCCCTCCCTCTTTCCTTTCCGCCCATCCATCCATCCATCCATCTATGTATCTCTCCATCCATCCATCCATGTATCTCTCCCTCCATCTATCCATCCATCCATTTATCTCTTTATCCATCCATCCCTGTTTCCCTTCCATCCCTCTTTCCTTTCTGCCCATCCATACATCCTTCCTCCATCCATCCATCTACTTATCCCTTTATCCATCCATGTATCCATCCATCCATCCATCCATCCATCCATCCATTCATCCATCCATCTCTTCATCCATACATTTATTCATTTATCTATACCTCTATCCTCTCATACATCCATAAATCCCTCCATTTATCCATCCATTCCTATCTTCCAATCCCCTTCTTTCCATCTTATTATCCTCCATCCATCTCTCCTTCCATCCATCCATCCATCCATCCATCCATCCATCCATCCCCTCTACTTCTCTAGGCTCATCTGTTCATCCATCCATCCTTCCCTCGCACCATCCCATTTATTGCTTCTCAGCATTGCACACATTGTGTAAGATTTAGTAAAAAGTAATAATGGCTCTCCATGTATAGAAAAAAAAACTGATGTGTTTAAGTCACTACTAGATACATAAATAGCAATGAATGTTAAATTCTCTGCCATTAAGTTCAAGCCTTCTCAAAAAAAGAGTACTTAAATTCCCACAGTTCTGTCTGCCTGAAACATGCAGCTCTTATATTTCTTTCACCATGGTAACACTAAGCCTAAATATGTTACCCACTAGCTTTAATGTTATTCAGAGTGCAGTCATACCCACATTCCCAAAGGATTACAGTTTAAAGCTTTGTTTCCCCCGCTTACGACAGAAATGTTTGTGTTTAAACAGTTGTTGCCAGAAGACACAGTAGAGCATTCTCTTTTGTATAGCAAGAAAGTGAGGAACAAGCCTAGATCCTCTAATAGCTGTAATTGAGGAATAAAAAGCAACATAATAAGAGGAGACTAGTGTCAAACCAGGTGCTCACACTTATTTTTATATTTGATTGCCAGTGCTTTTTCTTGAGGCATTGAAGGCACACAGGCATACAGAATCGTGACTGTTTTAGCGGGAAAAGTCTGTTTCAGTGGAAATAACTTCTGTAGGCCAAAAAAATGCAAGCAATACAAGCTTCCGATGTGTTAAACAAATGTCACAGTGTTGAAAATTATTAATAATATTTTTTGACTGGAGGAACTTTCATGAGAAAATGTTAGTCTCATTTTTCTCTCAAAGCCTCCAAGGTTGGTCAGAGTTACACATAAAAATTTTTACACTTAAGAAAAGTTAGGAAAAACAGTTGTTTTGCAGAAAAAACATTGTGCCGACTGCCAAGTAGCTCTAATCTACAAAGTGCTAAAAAATAAAAGAACATCAAGAATAATAATAATATCTGTTTTATTGAGACATAGCAACAGCACAGACAGAAAAGTTAAAGTTAGATTGCAATTTCAATGCGAGTCTGAAATCACTGTCCGCTGCCTCCCCACCAGAGTCCTGACAGAAAGTGGCTGATTTTCGATGGGCCTGTGGATGCAGTTTGGATTGAGAACATGAACACTGTACTGGATGACAACAAGAAGCTTTGTCTCATGAGTGGAGAGATCATTCAGATGTCTCCGCAGATGAGCCTTATCTTTGAACCCATGGACCTGGAGGTGGCTTCGCCGGCCACGGTGAGAGATCATTTATTTGATTTTTGTAAAATGACTCCTCAGTTTGCCAGTAAATTTAATAATAAGGAATGGAAGAAGTTTGTAAAGTTATTTCATGAACCATTGATCATTTATTGCGGAGCGAGTCGTGACAAATCGTTCTTCTATTCTAAAGAGAAAATTTTTGTATTCAATTAAAGGGGTAGTTTTTAATTCACATTTATATATATGTATATATATATATATATATATATTTATTTACACTTTCCACTCTCTCTGCCAGCCTTTTTAAAAATAAGTTGCCAGTCACTGCCAGAATCCGAACATGAAATATGTCAAATGAAAGAACAGAGCTTCTGCCTTTACACAAAAAAAAAAAAAAAAAAAAAAACATTTTATTCTAGCTTCATGCGTTCTTCAACACTTGAATGTGGGTAAGTTTCATGAAAAAGCAACATTTTGAACAAAAAGCTGAGAAAATATCGTTTGTGTCAAAGACAATGTTACGGATCAGATTCAGAACGATGATCAAAACATAGATGGAGTAGATTGCTTCCGTCAATACCCTCAAAAGCTTGCACAATCCAGTACCGCTTCCTGAGTCGACATTTCATTCGGTAACATCAGGCAGTTTTGATTTATATGCTGTTTATTGTTTGATGATCACTTTATTTTATAAATGCAATGGCTTGTTTTTGCTTCTTTTCGTTTGTGTTTTGATCTGGAGATTCTGTATTCTTTCAGAAGATGTGTAATAGCACCAGCTACCGTATAACAGTGAAAACAAGGAAAGCCGTAAAATTCCGTCAATGGCAAGGAGAGTTAAATGGAATGACTATATAGTCCATTTTTTGTAAATTCCCTTTTCTTGTGAAAAGATCACCAGTGCTAATCACTTTTCTCAGGTTTCATACATGGGCTGCACATTTACTTTCGTGTCCAATTTATTTAGACAGCGACATCCTTAATAAAACAGACTCTTTGTAAATCCTCTATAACATTGTGACATGCAGACTCGCATAACATGTAATATCAAAAGACCAAAAATTTACATGAATCTTGTTAAATATAAACTTGCTTGTTTCTAACTTTGGGATTGCTCTAGTGGGCATTTGCAATATATTCCAATAATATATTTCTGTAATATATTCCACCTACAAAGGCAGATCTATGCTGCACATACTTATTTCTTTTTAAATGCAGTACAGTATAAAAATGTGATGAAATTTGATGAAAATATATCCTCACATTTCCCAAAGCATTTTGTTATATTTTTATCAGAAGAAACATCTCTCAGGCTGCCTTTGATGTGTTGGGTTGCAAAAAAGTAGACCATCAAATGGGATTGTCGTTGTCATTCGGCAAACCTGTCAAAAGAGGACTTACCAATTCACTGGCAGTGCCACAATAACGCACCCACACCATGATTCCCCCCTCATCCAGCCTACTCAAGAATGGCATAATGGCATGTCGTTACTGAAATTCTTTCTTTCAGAAACACCAACGCGATTTCCTCCCCTTATTTATCTCAGCGTCTTCTCCTAAGATGGCTTTGTATCCGACAAAGCTTCTGCCTCACACATCCCAGCCTCAGGAAAGGCTCTTACAGTTGTGGATCCCAGCCTTTTTTGGCCTAGTGTGGGCAGAGGACTCTGGTTCAAAAGAATGGGTGATGATGACAGAGATTAAACAAGCATGTTATGGAGACAGAAAGCGTGTGAGAATATCAAAGTGTGTGTGAACGTCTGTGTGTTTTCGTGTTATTTGCGACCGCCACCAGATCAGATCAAAGTAGAAGCTGGAGATCGAGCCAGAGGGAAAGAATGAGACAGAGATCAAATCTGTGTGAATATCTTGTCTTGCTTTGACAGAAAAAGAAAAGGGTCTAGCTATAGCACAAGCATAAACCATCTCCCTTTGCCTCATATCTGTCTTTTGCAATTTCTCTTTTGTTCTCCACCTTTTCTTAAATTGATGCTTGACTCATGGCCTGCCGCAAACTAGAGCAAAGTTCAATAAGAATTCAGTTGAACAAGCTAACGTGTTCTCGAGGTCATGCTTGGCCCAGATGTCTCCTCGGGCTTAACACCTGTGCAAAAGCAATTCACTTACACCTCTACCATTCGCATGGGCCTTCCGTGGGAGCCGGTTTCCGACAGCTGTTTCCATCACGTAACCTTGATGATGTGCTATTCATCAAACCATTAAGCACTGAAGACCTTTATCTTTATTAGTAACCCAGTGCAGCTGCTGTGCAGATGAATAAAATGGAATTTGTTTGAACTATGCACCATTCCAGATGGCTAAGTAATATATAAATAAAAAGTTTCATACCCTTTTGAGTTCTGTGTTCACATCTTGTAGAAAGTGCTACTGTGGTCATGAGTGCTGTTTGTGTGCAACTTTTTGATTTATACAAAAGAAGACAGTCATTTTATTGCCATTATCTAGTCAAATGTCAACATTGCTGCCTGTTTTCCATTCAGAAGTTTGGGATCAGTATTATTTTAATAATTTTAATAATTAATACTTCTATTCATCAGTGATGCATTAAATTGATCAAAAGTGACTTAAGACTTACATTTTTACAAAACAAAAATCCAATTCCAATAAATGCTGTCAAATAATCCTGAAAAAAAATGATTTCCACAAAAAATAAATCAGCACAACTGTTTGTTTTTTTTAATGGATAATTATAGGAAATATTTCTTGAGCACCAAATCTGCAAATAAGAATAATTTCTGAAGAATCATGCCAAGTGAAGACTGAAGAATGTGTTTACATTTTTTTTTACTGTACTGTATACATTCTTGAAGTGGGACATTACTGCTTTCTATGCAGGTTTCTCGATGTGGTATGATCTACATGGAACCTCACATGTTGGGATGGCGGCCTCTGATGCTGTCCTGGCTCAACACATTGCCGTCCACTCTGAGCTCCATGCACAAAGACGTTATTACTGGCCTCTTCGACCGCATGCTGCCTGCATGTCTTGAACTCATTCGCAAAGGCACTAAGGTACAACTGTAACTGTGTTGCAAATAATAGTAAGTGCCTTCCCACTGAATCCAAGCTAAAACAGGACACCCAGTTTGGGGTATGATTGAATATTGTATGTTTGTTAGTTTGGATTTTTCTTTGTTCTAAACATATCAACACGAGTGCAGTCATAGAGTGCTGTCATGAATGGTGTAATTTTTCAAAGTTACAGTTTAAAGTGGCTATTGTTGCATAACCAGAATAAAGGAATTTAGTTGGTCAGTTGCAGAATTTTTTACTCAAATATATTTGTATAATCATGCTAATTTACAACTTTCCAAGTTGTATGTCTCTCTTATAATTCATCACTCTTTATCTTCTTTTACATTTACATTTACATTTAGTCATTTAGCAGACATAAATCAAATTAACATAAATCTTCTTTTATGTTAAATATTTTCCAAATCTCAACCTCATATCAATAGTTTATGTTCATTCATTTATAAATTACAAAGCCCCTAAGGGGACATGGTGCGGGAAAAAATATGAGTATATATGAGTAAATATGAATATAACACTTTTGCATTCTCAGTTTTGTGTTCCTCTAAGAAACTTGCTAAAGCATTGAAATATTGAGAGTTTTAAAAACAAATTTCAACTTGAGACTTGTGACCTCATGTCATAAAAATGCACTGATACTACAAAAAAGATGCTTGAACAAAGACATTGGTTTTTATATGAAACATCATTATTACTCTAAGAGATAATAAGGAATAAGAAATTGTTGCATGTGCTCAATTAAGTACAGACATTACATACAAAATTTCCTTTCCCAGTAATCACAGGCTTCTGCAATTAAGGGTTCTTTTGTGCTTACATGCATGCATTGTGCTCAGAATGGGATAACGCACTAATTATGTGCTTTCTTTTTTTAAATACCACTTTTCCTGACAGTCCTGTTTTGTCTTAGTGCTTACAGTGCACTTTGGTTATACAGTTTTTGGCAGACAAAGTTCTTCTGCCATTCATTTGCTGCTGCATTTCTTCCCTTGTTTGACATTTTTGTCTAGTCATAATTGAGCTATTATTTATTATCTCACAATGTACCTTTTAGATAGTTTTGTCCAATATGATGACACATCACCATTGAGCCACGGATTCTTGGTCCAGACTAATGGAGTGTGTTTTGTGTGGGCATTCAGGAATTATCTCCCACGTCCAACACGAGCCTGGTGAGGTCTCTGATGAATCTGATGGACTGCATGATGGATGAGTTCAGAGAGGAGAGCCAGATGAAGGGGATGGAGGAGAGAGATGTCTGCTCCTGGCTTGAGGTGAGGAGATAAAACGTGGAATGTTGGACACTTTATGCACTCAACGCTCACAGATTTTTCTTATGTTGAAATTGATCCTCACTTTTGCTGAGCCCATACTAAGGCAGTTGGCTAAAAAGCAAGCAAAACATTTTTTGCTGCCACATAACAATTTCCTAGCAACAATCCACAACACATTAGCATAATGGTGGCACGTTCGAAAAGCACCACTCACATTTTCATCATTTGATCTAATTGTGATCAATCATTATTTTTCCAATATATCTGACCCATAGATATGGTTTAGAAGGTTATAAATACACAGGAGAGATACACTGGATATGGTGTATTTCAAGGACCTCATCTTTTCATTTGTTTGATTATTCAGCTTTCATGGCTGGTGAATCAAAATTGTGTTTGCTTAGTTTCACTTAGTCCTCAAAAGCATACAAGGGATGCTTTTTCGGTTTGAATGGTCCATTTCAAATTCATCATATTAATTGCTTCTCACAAATGTCTTAGCTTTACTGCCTGAAAGGTCATATCTTAAGCCGAAGGCAACTTTTGCCATTCTTAGTGTTGTCTGAAGTCTGTCAATACTGTCTGCCTTTCTCCTCTAAAGGTAGTAATCTTTCTTCACCTGCTCCTCTGAGACGGAGATCATATCAGTGGATCAAAAAGTGCCAACATAGACGGCGAGTCTCATTGATTAGTTGCTGGTACAGGATCAATGCTTAGAAAAACTCCCTTCTCCTAGATAGGAATGACTTTATTTGCTTCCTCTCAGTTGGTCATCAGAGTATTGCACAATCTTAAAGCTTTTTTTTTATGCCAAAGTAGCACAAAGCATTTTGTCCCAAATCAATACCGGCAGTGTTTGTATTGATTGTCATTGCTGCAGCAGATTGATCTAAAGGTGGAACTGAGTTTGTAAAGAAATATTTATGAATAATTGATTGGATTAGCAGCTTTGGGAAGGTCA
Source organism: Zacco platypus (assembly GCA_038088235.1). NCBI lineage: Eukaryota > Metazoa > Chordata > Actinopteri > Cypriniformes > Xenocyprididae > Zacco > Zacco platypus. The sequence continues at coordinate 21,494,390 of CM076081.1, read as the reverse complement.
GCAGTGGGTCGTAGTGATTAAACACAGCTATTGAGGAAGTAATGATTTAGATAATTTATAGAAAAACTCAATTTGATACCTCAAAATGGACTCATAAGAGGTCAACAGTGAGATGTTACTGAGCTGTTTGTCAAAAAACACTACCTCTAGGTTTGCATGAAAACATTGTTTTTCTCTCTTCCTGTATAGGGCATCTTTGTGTTCTGCCTCGTGTGGTCAGTTGGAGCCAGCTGCACTGAGGCTGGAAGGGTAAAGTTTGACGGTTTGGTGAGGGAAATGCTGGCAGGTGGCCTCAGTGAAGAGACGCGCACAAAAAATGGAATCCTGGAGCATGTGGAGCCTCCTGCCAAGCTGCTGACAGTGCCTTTACCCACTGAGGGCACGCTCTATGAATACCGCTTCCTCAAAGAGGTCAGGAAGTTTAGTCAACACAATTGAGTGGATTTGTAGAGAGAAACAGATTGGGCTCTTTTGGGAAGTTTTTTCCTGTTCTAATTTTGGGAGGTGATTCAATAGATCACATGAAATACTTTTTGAAAGTTTAGATGTCCTGTGATGTAAAATACTCTACTTCATCTAAATAGAAAAGCTTCTAATAATTGTAAAAACTAAAGAAATGAACCATCTAAAAAAAGTTTTTAGTGAGGACAAAATGGGTTAATCTTTTATATTATCTGTATTATCTCCACTTTCCTGCAGCTTCTCAATACTTCTGAAAGATGTTTCTCAATCTGGCTTCCTAGAAAGCAATTGTACAAATTTAATATCCAGCCTTATTTACTATTAAAAATGCCATTTTGGCTTGATCTATATTTTGAATACATACAAAGTGTAAAATCAACCACTTAATTTCTGGAGTTTGAGGCATGTGGATTTGATTATTTCTGTTTTTTCCGTCCTGAAATAGGCCTACTAATAAGCAAATCCACTCTCTGCTCAGGAAGCACACCCTCCTCATCCTGAATGAGGTCATCTGTCTTATTATTTGTTAGAAATCACAAGCTTTATCTCTGTGTAATAAAACTTCAGGCATAACCTGGACTAATTTGCCAATTTCATGCCTCATTAAATGCTGAAAATGTCATTTATTAGAGAAGAAATGGATTATCCATTGCTTACATTTTTCTACTGTAGATAAAAGCCTTTTTTCCTGAACAGACAGGAACATGAAAAAGCCCATAATTCTTTTGTGGTGTATATAAGGCTTCTACAAAGAGTTTATCATGACTTTTTTGAGGGTGTCATGATGGCAGACTTGGAAACATTACAGCATTATAGCACACTGTAGTTTCAGACAGCATTGAAAGACAGAAAACAAAACTCAAACCCAGAAAAGCTAACAAGAATATTTGTTGAAATTTCATAAAAATGGTTTACATGAGCAATGATACTCTATCAGGGTCCAGGCAGATGGGAGTTGTGGACTGAGCAGCTGAAGGATTTGCCCCCCATCCCCAACGATGTGCAGTTCAATGAAATAATTGTGCCTACGGAGAACACAGTACGCTACACTGCTCTCATGAAGCTGCTCATCACTCATCAGAAGCCCACCATCTTTGTTGGCCCCACGGGGACTGGCAAAAGCGTCTACATTCTAGTGAGTATTTCAGTGCAGTTTTTACCACAATGAATAACTATATTATTTAGAATAGGATTGTCAATCGATTACAGTGGAAATGAAGCAGTCAGACAAGTTAACATTATTTAGTAAATGGATTTCCAGTCTAATCAAAAATTATATAAGAAACACAATAAATGTAACCATTTAAAAGAAAAAGTCTTGTTATAGCTTTTGTAGCAGGGGCGCCGCCATCTTGCAGTGTTACAACCTGTGACGTCACAGGCTTGATTGTCTTGCCTGAGTTCAACATCAGATACAACAGTAAAGAGGCAGATAATGTAGCACAGATAGTGAAAGATAAAGACAGAAACAGTGAAAGATGGAAACTGGAAAGCCACAGGGCATCAGAAGACAAAAGGGGGGCACTATTGCATTGCTCCTGAATGTAAAAATTAGTTTTACAATTTAAAGCAAAGAACAAAACAGTCTATTTTCATAAACTGCCGCTGAAACGGAGAACAGTACCTCATCGCTTCCCAAAACACATTCAAGTCTCACTGCCTCGAGCTTTTCATAGTTATACTTGGATATGTACAGTATGTTGCCAATTTTTGTTTTTGTTTTGTTTTTTTATAATTAATTGTACTACATTAACACATTAAAATGACACTCCTAATTTTGAATTTTTGTGTGTCCTTGTAATATATTTTATATTTCCTGCATAATTCTGATTCTGCTGGTTGTGCCCACCATCTTCCCACCATCATACCACTCAAAACTCACTGAGACAGCAGCTCAAGAATTTTTGGGAACATAAAAGAAATTACTACTTTTTATACTTAGTCAGGATTGAACTCTTGTCCCCTGCCCACTGACTGAAAACAGTACCACTATACTGACATGTCTTACAATTACATAAAGTTGTCTTTTGTCTTTTGGTCTTATATAATCTTACCTATGACACAAAGTGAGCCAGGACTTCCACTTGTGTCTCTGCTCAAAAATAAATAAATAAAGAATTAGGTGCACGGTGCAACTGTTTCTACCCACAGATGAGCATGAAACCTCTTACACGATGTTGTACGTCTGCGCACTAAAGGTTGACATATCTTCAGATTGTGATAAATGAGTCAATGGTTCAAGACCAACTGTGGCCCACTATGCATGTACCCCCGCCCCCTTTTCACAAGAGACAAACACACTCAACGCTCAGTCACTCAACTGGAGATCCATCAGCCAAACAGCCTTATCTGTTACCTTATCATTATGCTTTTGTTTTAAATACACCTGTGGCATCAATTTAGACAACAGTTTGTGCTTGTGTTATAAAAAGATTGAACAGACTGAGTAATGTTTGTCCAAAACCTATAAAAAAATCTATATAATCTGAATAACCAGTTATTTCAGTAAGATTGATTTAATATGATTCATTCTTTCTTTCTACTCGCTCACCCACTCACTTCATTGGTCCCTCTGCCTCCTCTTTCCGTTTTATTTTTTCACAATTTCCCCCTCTTGAATCTTTGGCAAAAATTTGAAGGACTCTAAAAGTCTCCATGTTGTGAGTGTGAAATGCCTGCAGGTGCCAATGACTTCATCACTCTCATTTAGCACATGAATATTAAATGATCATTTTTCACACTCTGCCAAATGGTTCTTTCACAGAGTTTTAAGGAATGAAAGAGATTGTATGTGTCACGCATAAGTGGAGCAACTCATGTTCTCCTCAAACTATAATGAATGAGGTCTTTCTGAAATGTGCATATATTTACATTAATTAGTTGACACATGGCTGATCCATAAAAGCTTTTATGTTGGTTGTGCATGTTGTTGATTTTCATCCTTTAGGTTAACTATTACGTTAATTGTGATTTAAAGGGATCCATATTTCATCGGTTTTTAGCTTGTATCAAGCTGTTAAATGAGACCCAAGCATAATTATGTCAGGTGCGAAGGTTATATAAAATAATTTCATAGACTCATTTATTTACAGCATCTTTTATAAAAGTAGTGACAGGCTTACAGTGAGACTGTTTTCTTGTCACTTCTAACACAGGTTGAAAGTGTTTATGAAAACTGAATTTTGATGCAACATCTGTGCTAGCTAGAGCTAATTAAGTGTCTCCAAATCCCCCATAGGACTTTTTGCTGAATCGTCTGGAGAAGGATGTGTACAGTCCTCTGTTGATCAACTTCTCAGCCCAAACAACAGCAGCGCAGACTCAAAACATTATTATGTCTAAACTTGATAAGAGAAGGAAAGGAGTGTTTGGCCCTCCCCTGGGAAAGAAAATGGTATACTTTAAGCATCTTTTTGTTAATGGAGAGTTTATGATTAAATCTCTATCAGTTTTTATAAAGCAATTCTTCTTAGCGTTTTAAAATCCATTTATGATTATAATTTGTGCCTAAAATTATGATTTTAAATTGAAAATTAGTTCTTAATTGCCTCTAAATTAAATATGAAAAATGATTTCCTGATTCGCAAGTTCACCTGTATTTAAAATGGTACATTTAAAATGGCACATTATCTTCCAACATTCAAAATTACATTAACATTAGTGTTAAAAAAAAACAACAACATTTTAGTTCTGTCATTTTTTAGTAGTTTTGACCTTTAATTTACCTTTTGATTACTTTGATCAGGTGGTGTTTGTGGATGATGTGAACATGCCAGCAAGAGAGACCTATGGAGCCCAACCTCCAGTGGAGCTCCTACGGCAGTGGCTCGACCACTGGAACTGGTATGACATGAAGGACTGCTCCATGATCAGCTTAGTGGACATCCAAATCATGTGTGCCATGGGTCCACCTGGTGAGTTCATGCCACTTATATACAGTATATGCTACTACAGTTTTAATTCAAGGCAAATGCAGTTCTAAGAGCAGTGTTTAGCAGGGTTGTTATTGTTAACTACAACTAACACTAAAACTAAAAAGCTATTAAAAGTAGTTTTCAGCAAAAGAAATAAAGCTAAAATAAAATAAAATAAAATAAACTATAAATGTTAGATGAAAATTGGAAATGGCTACTAAGTGAAATGAATGTTTAAGTTAAGTACTAAAATTACTAAAATTCAACTATATCTAAAGCTATAATAAATATGATTAAAAACTTAAAATATATAAATAAAAGCTAATTGATTTTAAAAAATACTACAATTGTAATTAAATAATACTACAATATCAGTGGTGTTCAGTTCAATACAGACCTTAGGGGTAAATATAAACCATGAAGATTGAAAAAATTGAAGAAAATGGTGAAGTGAAGTTTAAAAAAAAAAAAAAAGCAAGCAAGCAATCAAACTTAAACATTGGTCGCAGTAAAAAAAAATCTATCAAACTTTAGGATGCCAATAGTACTTGCATGCAACTTTGAGATTGTAACAAAGCAACACGTCTAATGTTTTGAACAGTGTACACTGGTCTGCTTGTACATGTTTGACATGTCCATTGTTATGTGCAGGTGGAGGTAGGAACCCTGTGACTCCTCGCTTTTTACGTCACTTCAACACAGTGACCATTAATGAATTTGATGACAAAACCATGTTCACCATCTTCTCAAGAATTCTGGACTGGCACTTAACCATAAGGTAAGGGGGCTTCATACCAATGTGAGTAATAAATAAATGAAATATTTAATACATTTCCTGTTTTTACCTGCTTTCAGATTTCCATTTCCCAAACCATTCGCCAGCGTCACCTCTCAGATCGTCAGTGCCACCATGTCTGTTTACCAGGAGGCCACTAAAAACCTCCTACCAACCCCAGCAAAGTCCCACTACCTCTTCAACCTTCGAGATTTTTCCCGTGTCATCCAGGGGATCTGCTTATCACGGCCAGAGACAGCAGATGACCCTTCGGCCATCAAACGCTTATGGGTGCATGAGGTAACTGCAAACACAGTTTTATTAGCCATATCTTAGTAACAAAGCTGAACTGATGTTAAAATATCCTCTCATGCAGGTCCTGAGGGTGTATTATGACCGCTTAGTGCATTCGTCTGATTGTGCATGGATGGTGGGCTTCCTGCAGGAAGTTTCAAAGTCTCACCTGAAAGAAGACTTCCATCAGCTCTTCAAGCATTTGGACAGTGATGCAGATGGGCTTGTAACTGAAGATGACCTTCGGAGCCTCATGTTCTGTGATTTTCATGACCCCAAGGGTGAGGACCGCAACTACCGTGAGGTGGGTAACCCTGAGAAGCTCCGTCAGGTGGTGGAGACCCATCTTGAAGAGTACAACAATATCAGCAAGGCCCCCATGAATCTCGTACTTTTCCGTTTCGCTATCGAACACGTTTGTCGCATCTCCCGCATTCTAAAACAGCCCCGTGGTCATGCTCTTTTAGTGGGAGTCGGAGGAAGTGGCCGTCAGTCGTTGACACGCTTGGCTGCCCACATGGCTGAAGCCGAACTCTTCCAGGTGGAGATCTCGAAGAGTTATGGGGTTGCAGAGTGGCGTGATGATCTCAAACTCATCATGCAAAAATCGACATCTGGGGAAACTCACGGTGTCTTCCTTTTCACCGACACCCAGATTAAGATGGAGTCGTTTTTGGAGGATGTGAGTAACTTGTTAAACACTGGTGAGGTTCCCAATCTCTTTGCCGTAGATGAGAAGCAGGAGATTTGTGAGCGCATGCGTGTCTTGGACCGTCAGCGGGAACGTGATAAGCAGACGGATGGCAGCCCACTGGCTCTTTTTAACATGTTTTTGGAGCGCTGTCGCAGCCAGTTGCATGTGGTATTGGCCATGAGTCCTATTGGTGACACCTTCAGGAGCCGCCTGAGACGTTTCCCTGCTCTTATTAACTGCTGCACCATTGACTGGTTCCAGGTTGGTGTGAATGTTAAGGCTGCGTTATTTTAGTATAATTAATTTACTGTTTTAGTTTTTATTAATATTTTGAATTTGTTTTTATTTTTATTTTAATAGTAATTTTGTTGTTTTTTATTTTTATTATATGTATTTTTAAATATGCCAAGTCACCTTTATTTTTATAGTGCTTTATACAATAGAAATTGTGGTTGCACTTTATTTTATAGTACTTGCACTTATGAGTACATATCATAATTTTCTTACTTATTTAAGACAGTACTAGGTATTTAATTACAAAGGTTACTATATGGGTTAAGCTTAGTTTTAGGGGTAGGTTCAGGGTTAGTACCTAGCTATTACCCAATTACTGTATTTACTATAATAAGTACATAGTATGTTCATACGAAATATGGCTGTAAAATAAAGTTCTACTGAAATAGATTCAAAGCAGCTTCACAGTAATAAATTGGAAAGTAACAGATTTAATAATGCAAGCTTCATCAAAAATGAGACAAATTGTGGTGTAAAGCAGATGTAGCAAGATAATAGTGTCATTATTCAGCTCATTTCAGTTCATTGTTGATGTCTATATATTTATATTAATGTGAAACAAATGAACTATAATTGTTTTGAAGAATTCAAGAATTATTTAATTTTTAATATTAATTGTGTATTGTTTACAGTCAAAAATTAAATGTGTAATGAATCACAATGTTCCAAAAGAGCTGGCCAGAAGATGCACTGCAGGCTGTGGCATCTCGTTTCCTGGAAGACGTTGAAATGACGGACACTGCTCGTGAAGGCTGTATCAGCATGTGCAAGAGCTTCCACACATCCACCATCAATCTCTCTGCATGTTTCCTTTCGGAGCTGCAACGCTACAACTATGTCACACCAACTTCCTATTTGGAGCTCATATCTATGTTTAAGCACCTACTCCAGCTCAAAAGATCGTAAGTCATTCCAGTCTGAAAGTCTCTTTATTAGAATCATTGACTGATTAGGTTTGAATGATTAAGTTTTCACATTTTGGCATGCAAATTTTATCTATGATAAGCGTTACTTATGCCAGTGATGATAATATTAATGGTCTCTGTTGTTTCAGTGAGGTCATGAAGCTGAAGAGTCGTTATGAGGTTGGTCTCCAGAAGCTGGAATCGGCTGCTACTCAGGTGTCCACAATGCAGGTAGAGCTAGAGGCCCTTCAGCCTCAGCTGCGTGTGGCCAGTAAAGAGGTGGAAGAGATGATGGTGGTCATCGAGCGAGAGTCTGTGGAGGTATCCAAGACAGAGAAAGTGGTCCGTGTGGATGAAGCAGAGGCTAATGAGCAGGCAATGGCTGCCAAGGCTATTAAAGATGAATGTGATGCCGATCTGGCAGTTGCTGTGCCCATTCTGGAATCTGCATTGGCTGCTTTGGACACACTCACACAGCAGGTTGGAGGAAACTATAATTGAATAATTATTCTTACTTTATGTTGCATACAAATTGTTTATAGCAACAAAGAAATCTCAGATTTTGATGTTAGCCAAAGAACATGTTCTAGCATAAGTTAAAGGGATGGTAAAACAAAAATAAAAAATTCTATCATCATTTACTCACCCTCATGTTGAACCAAACCTGTAGATATTTTGAAGAATGCTGGTAACCAAACAGTTTTGGTGAGCTTTGTTCTTCCATTGTATGGACAAAAAACCCTGATACATTTCTCAAAATATCTTCCACAAAATGTCATACAGGTTTAGAATGACATGAGGGTGAGTGAATAATGACAGAATTTTCATTTTTGGGTGACACAAAAACAACTAATATATTTGCGGAAAAACAATTATAGAACATGTTTTTTGAGAACTTTCCAAACAAAATGCTCCAAACAAACATAATCCTTCAATGTGATCCAGGATGACATTAAAATAAACCATCTAATTGTTTCGATGCTGGGTTTCTTCTAAAGCCTGTACAGAGATGCACACGAGCAGTTTAAACACAGCGAACATTCTTTGCCTGGAGCATAAGAATGTTGTAATGGGTTTGTTTAAATAGATGCTTTATTTGTAATTAGGAGAATGTTTTAAGATATGAAACTTGAAGGATGTTTTAATAATACAAAGACCTCAATAATGTCAAAAGATCAAGGCAAATTTGATTTCTCATGTCATGACTTCTTTAATATGATCTTTTTGCATACCACCAATTTTCAGTGAATCAATCTGTGCCACCCTCTGTAGGATATAACTGTGGTTAAAGCCATGAAGAATCCTCCAGCTGGTGTCAAGCTGGTGATGGAAGCCATCTGCATCCTGAAAGGAATAAAACCAGACCGTATCCCAGACCCCTCAGGCTCTGGCAAGAAGGTGGAGGACTTCTGGGGCCCAGCGAAGAAACTGCTAGGAGATATGAAGTTTCTCCAGAGCCTTCACGAGTACAATAAAGACAATATTCCAGTCAACTACATGAGTGTCATCCGCAACAAATACATCACCAACCCAGACTTTGTTCCAGAGAAGATCCGCACGGCCTCCGCTGCTGCAGAGGGGCTCTGTAAATGGGTTTGTGCCATGGACTCCTATGATAAGTGAGTTATAGCTAAAATAAAAGTGCTGTCACTTTAGCCAAATTTTGGTCCATTGTCTACTTTCTATACTCCACAGCTCCAACAAAAGTCTCTTTCAAACAATTCAGCTTTCTGTTGGTCAACACATCAAATTAGTTACAAACCTGTTGCAAAATATTATGCAAAAATAGCGACCACGAAGATTCCTATTGAAATAATTGAATTTCGTCATCAAAACATTCACTAAACAATTCTAAATGCGACCACACCATAATTCATAATTCAAGCCATGATCAATAAACCTTTTATTTTAGGAAATGTAAAAATATTTTTTTATTAAGAGCCATTTCATGATGAAACTTCTTTCTTTTACCTTCACAGAGTAGCAAAGGTAGTAGCCCCAAAGAAAGAGAAGTTGGCACATGCAGAACAGAAGCTGAAGGTGGCCATGGAGAGCCTCCAGAAGAAACAAGCTGCTTTGAAGGAGGTCCAAGACAAACTGGCCAAACTACAGGAGACCCTGAAAGCCAATAAGAACAAAAAGGCTGACCTTGAGAATCAGGTGGGTAGAAGACAGTAGTCACAAAAGAGGCTATGCAAGGTTCTCACAATCAGTTCAATACTGTTCCTAAAGCTTTGTGTATTACACAGTGTTCAACTATTTTTGTTTGACATTCTTTGTAACCTCTCCTCCAGTGCTGCCCAACCCTGTTGAAAATGTCCGCTCCTTGCTGGAAGTTCGTTTATTTAGGAATTTAGTTTGTGTTTTTACATCAAGAGGAGTTGAGGGAATGTTTTCCTTTTGTTCTTTGTTTACTTTCCTTCAGATCATTTTTATGTTCGAACTTTGAAGTTGTAAGAGTGAAGCCTTTGTTTCTAAACCCACACAAAAATAACACTGGGGCACACACACACACACACACACACACACACACTGTTCTCATTTGTCTGTGGAGACTGCCTGTCAGTTTAGCGCGTTTGGGTAAACCAAGCATCACCAAGGCCCTGCTGCCGTTTTCTGCCCTATTTCACTTCCTTTCATGTTCCTTCTTCTTTTTTCCCCCCTTCTCTCCATGTTTGTAATTCAGGTTGTCTGTTTTCCCTATTGGAGGTTAGAAATTGTTTATGCCATGCTCTCTCAAGCATGGCCAGAATCAAGGCACTTGAATGCACCGAGGAAAACCTGTTATGCTGTTCCTGAAGCTATGGTCTTTTTCAAATTGTTTTCTCACTTTGGGATATGAGTTGGAAAGAACAGGAATTATGGAGGAATTCATCTCAAAGACAATAAAGTGTCATGATGCCAGATACACCAATGTCACAAAGAATTAGTGAAGTACCATCACAGGGAGTGAGTAAGATGTTTGGATTGTTCAGAAATAGTGCTGTCAGCTTCATGCCCAAGCGCTGAGCTCTTATCACTCTCTGCAGTCGCTGTGCAGGCTCACTTTGTCATTTTAAACAAAGATTATGTTTCTCCAGTGCCAAACTGGGGTTTTAAAGATCCATTTATTTGTGATGATGAAAGAGAGCCTGCACTAGTGGATCAAACTTTCTATTAGATGCTTTATTTGGAAGGATGTTTGTGTAGTAAACATTCATTTATGGTCACACATTTTTATATAAATGCAGTCATATCTGATCATCCTTTTCAACAATGTGGATAGCTGATTCTCTCTGAATACAGATGACAGCCACATTTAGCCTACTGTATCTTTGATGCCAACACCTGTTTCAGCCTCTTTTTAAATTATGTTAAATGTGGTGATGCTGTTAGATCACATAAAATGGTGACAATTAGAACTGCCCTTTAGACGAAATGGTACATATCAGGGAATATGTATTAAGAAATGTGTTATTATATTGTTAAAAACTGTTATGCTGTTTGTTATTTCTGTGGAAAACATGACTTTTTTTTTTAGTATCAAAAGCTTTTAGTTTCAGTTTACAGTTTCCCTGTTGAAAAAATGATTGTCTTTAAAAAAAAAAAAATACTGACCCCAAATTTTTGAACAGTAGTCTGTATAACTTTCTGTACATCTCCCCTCTCCTATGCATCCTTTTAGTCTCCTCATTTTCCCTTTGATCTTTTTTTGTAGGTGGACTTGTGCAGTAAAAAGCTAGAGCGTGCGGAGCAGCTCATTGGTGGATTAGGGGGAGAGAAGACCCGCTGGAGTGAGACTGCCTTTAACTTGGGTGAACTCTACACCAACCTCACTGGAGACATTCTCATCTCTGCTGCTATAGTGGCCTACCTGGGCGCCTTTACCTCCAGTTTTAGACAGGTGTGCCAACACAATCCATTTCTGTTGCCGAGCCAAGTGCTTATCAACCCACATTGTTCATATCAATACAATATCAATATTAACATAAGATAAAATCCATTAATTTATACATGCTCCTACAAGTACCTATGAATACATAATTAAAATCTTCAGGCAGAAGGACTTAAGGTGCAGTCACATTTGTCATGCAAATTTCCAGTCATTTCAATAGAAATTTATCCCGATCTGGAATTTCACGCGAGGGTCAAAGATTTCCCCACGCAGATTTTGAAACAGGTTCAAGTTGGTCATGCAGATTCACCACATTGATCAACAGAAAACTGCGTAGTTGAAAGTGACTCTGTGAGTTGTGCTCCATACTCTACATTGCTACATTATTGACAGAAGATGATGGATCTTTTTTATCTGCAAAATTTTACCAAATATAGCTCAAGTGACTCCACCTTTATGGGTATTCCCCTATTGGTGAGACCGCACAATGCAACAAAACTTAGCAAAGATTTACTGTAAGTAAATTTACTGTAAAATTACCTGGCCAGCATTGATTTCATAGTAAAATTATGTTGTATTATCCAAAGATATAGTAAAATCTTGTAAACTCCTAGCAATATATTCCAGCATAGGAGAGATTCTGTTGAACATTGAAAGACATTTGGGACAGGGTTTGCCTTGCTGAAATGTATGTCTTGTTTGGTTTTCCATTACATTTCAGTCTAAGTACTGTAACGTGAGGGGAATTCATATTCAGTACAGTTTATGCGCCTCAGGTGGAGCGATATTAAGGGGTTTTGATATCCTTCTATAGCCTTTATTTGCCCCTGTCAGCTGGTTATGCGTTACAACAAAACAGGGTCCATAAAAAATGAATGAATTCAGTGAAAACACTTTGTACAATACCATGTATTGCTATGGTGAGTTTAAAATGGTACTCGGGGAACAGGGAGTAGTTTAACTTTAATATTCCCCCCTCTGTGAAAGCAATATCTTTTCTCCCAACAGAGGGTCTTTTTATATAAGCTTTCGTGCAGGTACATGACACGCAGCTTATTACCTTTGTGTGCAGTAAGTCTTTATTGGATTTAAACAGAAAACAAAGATATCGAAGCGATAATAGTACAGTCCACAGTACCGTTATTAAGTTGAAACTAACATAAGGTTGAATCTATGGATCTGTGTTTTCAAATAGGATTAAAACTTCTTACATGTATCAGCAGACTTCAGTGGATGTTTTTGGATCAAACTGTCTAAAGAAGCTGTGATCATGTTGTCTTTCTTGAGCCATGTGTGTTTCTGTGTGTGGTCTCTACAGCGAGCTACAGAGGAGTGGATTGACATGTGTAAGACAAGAGGAATTCCTTGCTCCAAGAACATGTCACTGATGAACTCCTTGGGTGAGCCAGTGAAAATTCGCAGCTGGACCATTGCTGGCCTCCCTTCAGACAGCTTCTCTATTGACAACGGAATCATCATCTCGTGAGAGTTTTTTGCCAATATATGTTACTTCAAGTTTGACCATTTTAGAGTGCCTTTTGTATTAGATATGATATCAGACTTATTTTAGGAAGTTTAAGGTTTAGGAAACCAAACCATGTTCATATTTTATGAGATTCCTTCCAGTGGCATCTACATGCAGTTTTGATGAAGTGCAACAGCCAACTTCTCACTAAATTCTCTCTAGTCAGTCACTGTAAACATGTTTAATCTATTTCACACTTCACACTGGATTGCACTTATTTAATTAAAAATGAAAGATTGTACATACTAGATGTGTAGGAGATGTAGATTTGCATTCTGTAACAATAACAGGTTCGAACAAAAAGAAATGTTTATTTTGGCATTCTATATTATAATCAACGATTAGCATGGATACATTGCTGTAACAGATCAATACAGAAATTACACCTTTTAGACACATTGTTATTAAATACTACTGTTTAACAGTAGTAGTGTCCTTTGAATGAGTTGTTCTTGAGTAGAGAAATACACAACAAAAGCAGACATTTTGGAGATGATATGTCATGGACAGGAAACTCTTGTTTGTTGAGGATTATTGAGATGTTTGTTCTCTGCAGTAATGCGAGGAGGTGGCCCTTGATGATTGATCCTCAGGGCCAGGCCAATAAATGGCTGAAGAACATGGAGAAATCCAACAGTCTACATGTCATCAAGCTTAGCGATGGTGACTTTGTACGCACACTAGAAAACTGTATCCAGTTTGGCACTCCAGGTGAGAGGTGACAGCTTTTAAACAGAATCCAGAAAAGAATATAAAGATCACGGTAACACTTTACAATAATGTCCATTAGTTAACATTAGTTAACATGAACTAATAATGAACTGCGCTTATACAGCTTTTATTAAACTTTGTTAATGTTAATTTCAGCATCTACTTGTACATTATTAAAATCTTGTTAACATTAGTTAATGCACTGTGAACTGACATGAACAAACAATGAAAAACGGTATTTTCATTAACTTACGTTAACGAAGATTAATACATACAGTAGCAAATGTATTGCTCATTGTTAGTTCATGTCAGTTAATACATTAACTAATGTTTAACTGATGAACCTTATTGTAAAGTGTTACCAGGATCACTTTTGTAATACTCTAAAAATCCTTATATCACTGCTCATAGAGGTCATTATTATTATTATTATTATTTTTTGCCAATTAAGGGAACAATCAAATTATTATTATTAAAATATTATTAGTATTGGTATCATCAAATGAATCATAAAAATCAACAAAGACATAAACAACAACTTAAAATAAATAAATAAACTGTTCTCACAGGTGTATTACCAGTATTTCTCCCCAGGGGTCCCCATTCACCATGAAAAATAAGTACACATCATGGTTAGATCCAAACAAGTGCATGTAACCTGTTGATAAATGAACACATTCTCTCTCTTCCCCTGTAGCAGTATAGTTGTCTCTTGTACATAACACATAAAGCCTGAAAGCACAAATTCCAACTAATTTTACTCTCTTGAATGCAAAGGAGACCCAGGGGTGGACCCAAATCGCAACATGAGATACGCAAATGAGCCAAGTAATCTGGCCTTAGGTGCCTCTGTCTTCCATCCTCAGCTCCTCCTCATCGGTGTTGTTCTGGGATGAAAGGCAGCTGCGTAGGCAGGCCGGTGCTTAGCTGTCTTGTGTGCATTGTTGTTTTGTTACCATTCACCTCTAGAATTTGCATTGAGTTTATTTATTAATTTCTTTTTGTTGTTGTTTTTTTTCCTGTTGCATTCCTTCAATTCCCACTGCTTCTACCTGAGTATTTTTCTTGTCAGTAGATCAAATAAATGCTCCTGCAGCGTTTGTTTTGGCTTAACTGCAATCATTCATCAATGCTGTATTGTAGTGTTGCTGGAGAATGTTGGGGAAGAACTGGACCCCATACTTGAGCCCCTGCTGCTGAAACAGACTTTTAAACAGGGTGGCAGTATCTGCATTCGGCTGGGCGACTCCACTATTGAATATGCTCCAGATTTCCGGTTTTACATAACAACAAAGTTACGAAATCCGCATTATCTACCTGAGATCTCAGTCAAGGTGAGTCTGCTTTATATGTAAAGTCCCACACAAATGCACACAGTCATACACACAAACTAATGTCTGCTTCAAAACAAGATCGTGTAAACCTTGTCATGTAAAGACCAAGGCAGTATTTATTTGATCAAATATAGAGTAAAAACAGGAATATTGTAAATTATTATTAACTTTTAAATTATTTTAAAATACTTTAAAATGTAGTTTATTTCTGTGATGGTAAAGCTGAATTTTCAGCAGCCATTACTCCAGTCTTCAGTGTCACATGATACTTCAGAAATCATTCTAAATAGAGTGGTGTAGGGATGACGTCAAAACTCAGAAGACTAATTCGCCACTGGTTCCCTCAATAATTTCCTATGAGGATTTACAATTTAAATTACTCACAACCATGTCAAAAATGTGAATTTTGAAGCTGTTATATTTATTTAAAAAAAAAAAACTATGCATAACATATTAAGGTTTTGGCTCTGAGTGTGTGCAGTTTATGTTGTTATGTTTACCACGGACCTTATTTTACTCATAAATTTTAAAAACCCATTATAAAACCCCATAGGAAAATCTTGAGGGAACCACTGGCAAATTAGTCTTCCAGGTTTTGACATCATACCTGCACAACTTTGTATGCTGATTTGGTGATCAAAACATGTCTGATTTTTATTAGCACTTTTGAAAACAACTGTGCCTCTTAATAGTTTTTTTGTGGAAATGCATACAATATACATTTAGGATTCTTTATTGTATAGACATAACAGCATTAATTTGAAATGAAAGATGACATTGTACATGTCATTATAAATGTCTTTACTGTCACTTTTAATCAATTTAATGTGTCCTTTCTGAAGAAAAGTATTAATTTCTTTCAAAAAGAAATCTTAATGACAAAAAACTTTTGAATGGTAGTATACACTGATTTTAATATACATTATATGACTTCTCTTGTCCTTGAATTAGTTTGTTTGGTTTTGAAACACTGGTGTGTGATAGGGACTGAGTCAGTGTCTTGAAGTGTACAGTCTTTGAAAACATTAATGTTAGTTCAAAATGAAGATATTCTCTCTATTAAAGCTACAATATGTAGATTTTTCACCACTAGAGGTCACTTATTCAAAACAAAGGTTTAGCTTGATGACGCCAAGTTTGAGCGCGGAATTTTGGGAGATGTTGTCTTCACCTCACAGCCAGTGGAAAAGAATCGGGACAGGCAGAAATCATGTTCATGGATGAGATTATTAACGTTACTGTAGTATGAAGCAGAGCAGGGTGAGTGTTTTGGGAGCTGAACAAGGCCGCTGGAGTGACTACTAATGAGAGACGAGCGTGATACACTTTTATTATGCCGCAGTTGCCGCTTCCTCTTCTTCCGGTCAAGTGTATGAGGTAAAACAGCGCTGTTTATCATATTAGATACATTTGTGTGTTGAAAATGATGTTATAAAGTTACTCTGTGTGTTCACTCGGCGGCTGCTGTGAGACACTTGTTGAACACTGCAGTAAGATAGATCAATATTAGAATATCATATTAATCCTGGCTGACTTCTGTTGATAAATGGCATGCAATTAATTTTAAAGTATATTGTACGATGGATAAAATGCTGTATTACTTAGTTACTTGAGAAAATAGTGTTTTTCTCTGAGACATGGTGAAAGCAGGGAAAATCTAGAAAACTAGATAACAACTAATAATAAGACTAAACATTTTGAGCTATATAAGAATAATTCGTTTTCTGTCTATAAATGTAACAAAACTGACAAAAATGTCGTTCCCTTGTCCAATAAAACAAGTAATATATTAAAGCATCTTTGGTGTTTTCCATGGTTTATACAAAGTAAAACCGGGGTAACACGGATTTGAAGCCACTGACAGTTATATTTTACAGTTACATTTATGATATTTTACTGAAAAAATCTTACATATTGTGCCTTTAATATTGTATTCAGTGAATCTTTCTCCCCTCAGAAGTATTTTAATAGCATGGTTGTTAGTCTCATTCAAAAGAGCTATGAGTCTTGCGATCTTCTACATAAAATCTACTCAGTTTAATTTGCTTTAATTATGCAGTTAAACTGCAACTGGAAACTGATAAATAATTAAACCAGTGGTCAGTTGAGAGAGCCTTTTTTTCATGACATTTAAAACAAACAACTATGTTGCTGGAACAAAACTCATTCTATCTGTTTCACCAAAAAATCATAAACATGCACATAGAAAACAAGTTTTACAGTTGAACTTTGTCTTAAAGTATGTTACAGTCTACATGACCATTGCTTATTAAAGGGCAGGTGTGTACTGGGGCCAAAAAAAGGATATGCAAAAAATTTCCTGAACATTCAGTCCGACTAAATAAGTATTCGTGTCCAAAACTCAATAGTTTAGTCAGTGTTGCTGTGTCAGGCTGGTCTGCATGCTTGAACAAAAAATTTAACTTTAAATTAAAAGCCTGCTTGAAATACCTGGACTCTGGACTTGCTTCCTTCATAACCACTCCTTAATGAGCCTGAGATATCATTTCACTTTTAGGATGAGCATGTGGCGTTCACAACAGGAAAAAACAAATGATACTGTTGAGGAACATCAGGATTGCAATTCTTCATCACAAAATGTGTTCCACTACAGACTCAAATGTATCACAGCCAGTAATCAAAGAAATATTAGGTCTGATATTAGCAAGCAGTCACAAAACCTTGGATGATTTTTTTTTTTAAAAGTTAGTTTTGTGGTTGGTTATACCAAATCCATAAAGCGAATCTGTGAGTTTGTTAAAGGGCCTTCTGAGGCTCTTGTAAATAATAAACACAAGGGTCTGCTCTCATTAAAAATAGGATTCTAAGAACAGCTGCCCCCAGCCCTGTCTGTGTTTTTCTCCTGTTCTGTTCAGGTGACCCTGCTAAACTTCATGATCACCCCAGAGGGGATGCAAGACCAGCTGCTGGGCATTGTAGTGGCCAGAGAGAGACCTGACCTTGAGGAGGAGAAACAAGCCCTCATCGTACAGGGGGCTGAGAACAAGAGGTATCACCCAGAAGCATAATTAACCTGACAGTTTGGTCCTATGAGTTCTTTACTTCAAATATTGTGTATCTAAAAGCAAGACAAGTTGAATCCTTGGGTAAATAATTATCTGCTTATGAAGTGAGGAACAGCATGCTCTGTCAGTGTATTAAACAATGTACTTTCTCTCTCTTTTATTTGTAGACAGCTGAAAGAAATAGAGGATAAAATCCTAGAAGTGCTCTCTGCTTCAGAGGGGAACATTTTGGAAGATGAGACTGCTGTTCAGATCCTCTCATCTTCTAAGGTTCTGGCCAATGAGATCTCTGAGAAACAAGCCATTGCTGAGGTTACTGAGCAGAAGATTGATCAGACACGCTTGGGCTACACCCCCATCGCCATCCACTCTGCAATTTTGTTTTTCTCCATTGCTGACCTGGCCAACATCGAACCCATGTATCAGTACTCTCTAACCTGGTTCATCAACCTCTTCATCCTGTCCATTGATAATTCCCAAAAAAGTGACCTTCTCGAACAAAGGTACTCTGTCGCAACAGATGTTGTATTTAAATTACATCTATTATGGTAATTTCATGCGTTTCATCGCAGTTATGGTATGGTTTGAAAAGTCAAAAGTTG
The DNA here is from genome assembly GCA_038088235.1 of Zacco platypus. Classification (NCBI taxonomy): domain Eukaryota; kingdom Metazoa; phylum Chordata; class Actinopteri; order Cypriniformes; family Xenocyprididae; genus Zacco; species Zacco platypus. The sequence continues at coordinate 21,475,980 of CM076081.1, read as the reverse complement.
TAGCTATAAGGCACTTTGAATATCTAGCACATATTGACACATAATAGGATAGTTATGTACTCGCCCTCATGTCATTCCAGACCTCTGTGACTTTCTTTCTTCTGTTAAACACAGAAGATGACAATTTGAAAAATATTTTTGTTTTGTTTTTTGTCCATTCAATGAAAGTATAATAATGTTGTTTTGGGCCCCACTGACTTTCATTATATAGACACAAATTTAAGTTTAAACATTCTTCAAAATAGTGTTCCACAGAAGAAAGAAAGTTATACAAGTTTTGGAATGGCAAAAATAATGACAGAAAATTTATTTTTAATTGAACTATACCTTTAAGGGCACTACAGTTTCCAGAGAGACTTGGATTCTTTGGTAATATGGACGTCTAGCATGGGGAGGCTTTTTAAACGAAATAATATGAAGACATTGCTTCCCTGTATGACTATTCAGCATCAGCACTTACTTACTCTGCCAGTATGGTGTTCTGATGTGAGTTTGATATCTGAGAGCTGTGGGAATACTATGACACTTCAGCCCAGGGCAGAATCTTCTGGTCAAAAGAATACAGTGCCAATTCTCTAGAGGACAGAGACACCAAAACCAGATCTCTAAAGCTTAAGATTGTTGCTCTTAAAACTCTTCTACTGTAGCAACAGATGTTTATTATTTAAAGTGACATTAAAAAAGATGTAATATGTCTAGTCCAGTGGTGTCCAAGACCCAATCGGACAGTGATTCTGAAACTTTTTGACTCCAGGATGTCCACAACAATATTCGAAGGATCCATGACTTTTCCATTTTTTTTTATTTTTTTTTTGGGTGATTTATTGGATAAAGATTAAGGATAACATTTTTTTTTTTTTAAATATGTACCTGATAAAATATTTTAACTAAAAAAAATGTATATTAATTTGAAAAATGACCATTAAGCCATAAGATTTTATTATTTTAGATGATTTTTTCTGGTCTAGTGATCACACTTTTAAAATGAGGCTTCCTTATATATCAATCTTGAATCTTTAATGAAAAAAATACAGTTGATGGGTGAATTAAAATACCTTATTTCCATATTAATATGAAATATTAATATCTTATATTAATATAATCTTGATTAAAATGTAAAAAAAAAACCTAGTGACTGACATCATAATTTTGAGACCACTGGTCTAGTCATTGGACACAAATATGATGATCTTTTATGTTATAATTAAAGCTAAATAAATATGGATTCCAATGATGATGCAAAATGATAAGAAAACTTTTATAGTCCTAAAAATTAGTGTGGTCTAGTAACTTTTCAGAGGCTTGTGTATTATAGGTTCAATGTACATCACTGCACTCATACACTTTTTTATTTCTCTAAACCCTTTTCTTAAGATGGTGTCAAAAGGCTTCTTATAGAACTGATTTTTGCCACAATGCTTTCTCTGTGTATTTAGACTCCAAATTCTGAAGGACCATTTTACGTACTCTCTTTACGTCAACGTATGTCGCTCTCTGTTTGAGAAGGACAAACTCCTCTTCTCCTTCTGCCTCAATGTCAACCTGCTCAAACACAACAAGCTCGTGAGTAACTGCTTCCACTTGCACACAGCTGTGATTTATTGAATCAATAAACTTGGGCAAGACAGTGCTTCATGTGATAAATAAAAGTAAGAATGAAGAGGTTACTCTTACACATGGCATCTTAAGGTTAATGACTTGCATGCGTCAGTCTCACAATGTTTTATATCATGACTGTTTCAAATGTTCCTGCAACATTCGTCCACATAAACACTCGTTTAACCGATTTAATCGAAGTTTAAGTGATTTATGATCAATGTTTGTCACACTGGCTCTCCATGCCTCAGTTGTTACTCAAGTTGCAACTGTCTGTCATCCATTTATTGTGCTGTCAGTAGTTTTGTCAGCTCCTGAATCAAGTGGTGTGGGGGTCACCAGTACATTTATTTTCATAGACTGCGGCTTTTCTGTCTGCGACTTTAAGACTCATTCACTGTTGTTCTGTTCTTTTGAGTTGGATGTTTAATCAAGCACAGCTGCTGAAAAACAAATTGTGTCTAAACTCAGAGAAGGAGAACTTTCATTTAAGATATAACTGAACGAGGTAATGCGTAAACAACTTTCTCCCACCACCTTCTGTTCCCTTCTCTTTCAGGTGGATGAGAAGGAATGGCGTTTTCTCCTGACAGGTGGTGTGGGTCTGGATAACCCTCATTCGAACCCCTGCACATGGTTGCCTAAAACATCCTGGGATGAGATCTGTCGATTGGATGAGATGGAGGGCTTTAAAGGCCTGAGGAAAGACCTGGCTCGACTCCGGGAGGGCTGGAAAGAGGTTTACGATAGCAAGGTGCCATTGAGATTAAGCACACACTATTTCTTTCCTGCTCAGCGGAATGAAATGGACTGGGGAAGTATGAAAGGAACACCAGATTTTTCATTTTATGGTCTGTGTGTGTTCGGCAGGACCCCCATCACACTGCGTTCCCTTCAGAGTGGCAGGAGAAACTAGGACAGTTCCAAAGGATGTTGGTTATAAGATGCTTACGGCCAGACAAGGTGAGGTCATTTTATTGGGTTTATTAATATACTTCCGTTTGGATTGTAAGAAATCTATTCTTTTATTCAGCAAGGATACATCAAATTGATCAAAAGTGAAAGTAAAGACATTTATAATATTACAAAAGATTTTGTATCATTCAAAATGTATCAGCACCACAAATGTTTTCAACATTGATAATATTAAGAAGAGTTTTGAGCACCAAATCAGCATATTAGAATGATTTATGAAGACACTTTTTGTCATGTGACACTGAAGACAAAAGTAAAGGCTGCTGAATGTATATAACAATATATTAAAATAGAACAACAGTCATTTTAAATTTTCATAAAATTTCTCAATATTTTACTGTATTTTTGATCAAATAAATGCAGCCTTGGTGAGCATGAGGGGCTTCTTTCAAAACATAAAAAAACAACGCCAAATGTTAGTGTATGTTATAAGTTATAATGTGAAGTATCAGTAAAAACCTCACATTTGGACTTGTTTGTGTCTACTTCTTTGTGTCTACCCATCTCAGATTGTTCCCATGGTTCAAGAGTTTGTGTCAGACAACTTGGGGCAGCAGTTTATTGAGGTGCCACCCTTTAATTTGGCCACGGCTTTTGCTGATAGTCACTGCTGCGCTCCGCTCATCTTTATCCTGTCTCCGGGATCAGACCCAATGGCAGCACTGCTCAAGTTTGGTGAAGAACAGGTACAAACAATTGTAGACTTTAAATATCCATAATTTTCTGATCAACTCAATCTGTGTTAGTAGTAAGATTCTTTTTCTTACATCTTTAATTTTTAAGGTTTTTGTAATACTGACTGTTTTGTTTTGTGATGGGTGATGCTCTATTATTATTAACTCTCTGTGTCTTGCTTGTTTTTCAGGGTTTCACAGGTAACAGACTGACCTCCCTGTCTCTGGGACAGGGTCAGGGACCCATCGCCATGAGCATGATTGAGACTGGTGTGAGAGAGGGAACTTGGGTGGTTTTACAGAACTGCCACCTGGCCACCTCTTGGATGTCCACCCTTGAGCGTGTTTGTGAGGTACTACATAAAGATTTGATGATCCAAACATGATGGAACTGAATCTTTTAATAGTATTATGTTCACACCCACATTTGTTCCTTCATGTAGACTATTATTTTTAAGGTAAAATAATACTTTGACTTTCTGACAGGAGCTGAATCCAGATACCACTCACCCAGACTTCCGCTTGTGGCTGACCAGTTACCCCTCTCCCAATTTCCCTGTGGCTGTACTGCAAAATGGAGTCAAAATGACCAATGAGGCTCCCAAGGGGCTGCGCTCTAACATTGTCCGTTCTTTCTACATGGACCCTATATCTGACCCTGAGTTCTTTGACAGCAGCTCAAAGCCGGTAGGTCTTTGCATATCTTTCCATATCTTTTGATGCTTGTAATGTTTATTTTTGGACTCTTTGATAATCAGACTTTCTATTAATCGTTTCAGTTAAATCAATAAGAAAGTGCCTTCTGTGTGTGTTTTCAGGCTGTCTTTAAAAAGCTGCTGTTTAGCTTGTGCTTCTTCCATGCCCTAACCCAAGAGAGGAGGAAATTTGGTCCTCTTGGCTGGAATATCCCCTATGAGTTTAACGAGACAGATCTTCGGATCTCTGTCCAGCAGTTACACATGTTCTTAGACCAGTATGAGGTGAGATCACACGTGTATCTGTCTTTTCTTTATATTCATACATATACAAATTGTCTTTCACTGTTCTTACAACACACACATCGACTCTCCACATCACCCTCTTCCTTTTCATGCTTTCCAGCCACCCCTTAAACCACCCCTAAAAAAAGAACGTTCTTGACATTTTCCCAACTTCAGAGAAGCACTCCTCATACTTCCCTTCCTCCTTTCAAAACAAGCAGACTGCACCAACTGATCAAGAGCTTCCCTGAATGCTCTGACATTTCTCCAGTGTTAGAGAGTGCCACCCACTGCATTAGCAAGGGAAATTTCAGCAGGAAATGTCACAATCCTGCCACTCCTCTGTCCATCTGACCCTCCCCACCCCCCACCCCCTCAAGATCGTTATATCGAACCCATCAACCTGACATGCACCTTCACAGGTTGTTGTGTGTTTCTTTCTTTTGTCCTTATATTTTGTCTTTTTTAAAATAATCTGTACAATAGGGTGAAAAATTGGGACACAGCCCTCACCTGAGGCATTTTAGTAAGAGTCATGGTCAAAGTAGTGCTTCAACACATGTAGCCACACTATTTAAAATTAAAATAAATAACTCATAGGATTAAAAAATCTTCCTTGATCAGATCAAACTTTCCTTGATCTTTGGAGAGAAAATAGCTTCACCTTAGTCCAAAAAGAGAGTTTATTTAAACTGAGCTGCTAGAACAATTCATCATGGAAATGGATTTGTCATCTGCTCCCTTAAAATGCTTTAGATAATTACAATTATTAATTAAACTCATCATTCTCAACTGATTACCATCCCAAGACAATTTTCATCCACCATATTATGTATAGTTCTTCTTATTAGATACGTTCATCTTATTAAGTTTAGTGTTGCTTATATGGTGATTTCTCTCTGTGTCCATACTAGGAGATCCCCTTTGATGCTCTTCGCTACATGACAGGAGAGTGTAACTACGGAGGTCGGGTCACAGATGACTGGGATCGCAGGACCCTGCGCACAATACTTTCCATATTCTACACCCCTGAGGTCACTGACGATGCCAATTACAAGTTTGACCCCAGTGGCCTGTATTACTCACCACCTGAAGGAGATGTAAGACACAACACACAAAAAGCTATGGACTACAGCTTTAAAGATAAAATACAAATACTATAAAAATAGTATTTATAAAAATAAAAAACTATAAATATAGAATACAATTCAGATGAAAATGACAAAATTGACCAGACAAAAAAATAAATAATCTATAGAATTTTCTGTCAGATTGACATTTTTTTTTAGAATCAGCACATGAATACAGCAAAGATGATTAAGTTATCAAAGCTTAAAGAACACATTTTATAGTCCGAAAGCTTGTCCAGTTTTAGAGGGGTTATGTCAGACAGAATTTCAGTAGCTGACATTAAAGTTAGTTCAATATTTCTGTCATAAAAAATTCAAGGAGATTCTCTACACAGATCTCACTGGAAACCAAACTGAACCAAGACTTCATTTTCCTTCCTTGATCATATTTCCTTCAAAGGAAGACCATATGCACCTCAGCAGGCTGAGGTTTCTCATTCAAAACAAATCCCAAGAGAAAGCAATTATAAGAGAAAACAACAATTCTTTTCTTTGTACAAACTCAGTCAAGGTGTTTGTGAGCTCAGTGGGTCAGAATCCCTCCCACATTATATGACTGTTTAAAATGCCTACAGATATAATTCACTTGGTAAACAATCAAAAAACATGTATATTTTGGAGATGCATCATTCTGCTTCTTTATGAAAGTTCTTAAAAGGGATTGTGAGCTATTCAATAACTAAACACAGCGGGTTGCTGCCAGTGGTGATGTCTGATTTATTTGTGAGCACATGTATAATCTATGCCCAATTTTATTTGGCATTTTCTCTCGAAATCTTTTATTCATGAATGTCATTTGCATAGCCATTATTATAAATGTCAGCAATCTCAAGGGTAGCCTGTTTTAAGTGCATGCTATTATTTAGCGTCACCATCCTGGATTTAGTGTAGCATTAAGAAGCTGATTGTTTCCTTTTCAGTATAACAGCTACATCGAGTACACCAAGACGCTTCCTCTCAATCCCTCACCTGAAGTCTTTGGCATGAATGCCAATGCTGATATTACTAAGGACCAAGTGGAAACGCAGCTGCTGTTTGATAGCATTCTTCTCACACAGGTGTCAACACATTTTGATTATTGGTGTAAACTAGCTACTGTAAAGTAGCTCTTAGTAGTACTATTATGACCTGTGTGATGTTTGTAATGGTTATTTTTTGCTTGATTTCACCCTCACAGTCTCGTTCTTCAGGTGGCAGTGCTACATCTACTGATGACATGGTGTACGAGGTTGCTGCAGACATTCTTAATAAACTTCCTCAGGATTTCGATACAGATGCCGCCATGCGCAAGTACCCTACCAGCTACAATCAAAGCATGAACACAGTGCTGGTGCAGGAGATGGGACGATTCAACAAACTGCTCAAGACCATCCGGGATTCGTGTGTCAACATCCAGAAGGCCATCAAGGTCAGAACATTAGCAAAACCTTCAATCGATTATGTTTTCTTTATTCTTTCTGGTCTGAGCACAAATTGAACTCCAGTGGGAATTGACAGTTTAATGGAAGCATTGTTGTCAGAATAGTATAGAATACTCCCATATGAGGCTTCTGACATCTGCCTCATCTGCTGACAATCTGTTAGTTTGAAGATGTTTTCTCTCCATTTGCTCATAGCATGGTCCAGTTAGCAACATTCAATTAGCTTTCAGGATGCTGCTGGACCTTATATATAGGCGTCATATTTCTATTGGTAGACATGGATCTGCTGAGAGTCAGCTGATGCAAGCATGATGTTTGAGATATAATATATTACATTATTATACATTAATATATTATATATAGAGATATAATAAATATATTATAAATATTTTAAATATATTTAATATATACATTTTTTATTTAGAAAGTGCCATTTAAAATGGTTATTCTATAATGAGCATAATGCTTCTGTTGAATTGTTCCATTGTTTCAAATTTTCTGGATTATGCCACTTTTTTTCACAAAACCTTATATGGAAGCAATGCGAACTTGACAAAAAAGTATTTGAACATTCACTCCCTGCTGAAAGACACTAGGAAAATTCATCGTGCCCCAGGGCATGTCCTAATGCTGTTCACTCCAGCTGAGCCTCCTTGTCCTTTAGTTTGACTGACAGCTCTGATCTCAGTTAGCATTATTACCCTGCAGGGTGAGAGGGATGCATATGCCAAGATCTGATCACAACCCTGGCTTTCCTTTACACATTGAACCCTTATCCTATAATCTAACCCTAAAATAATCCCTTTATCTCTTCTGACTACAGCTTGATTTCTGCTCTGAGCAACCTCTCTCCTTTATCCTGTCATTATCATTCATAATCATACATCTCTAAACAACATCAAATGCAAAAATGTTTGAAACCAGCCTTTAGAAATACGTAGCCTAAAGAAAATGACAACATAGAAAACATAGAAAATTCCAATATACTGTAAATATGACCCCTATGAAGAATTTACACAGGTGACATGTGATTGCAATTTTCATGTAATTTTGATAATTATAAACCAGATGGAAAGACACAAAGCAATGAATGAAAGCATGTGTGTGTCTTGACATAGGGACTGGTGGTTATGTCTTCTGAACTTGAGGAAGTAGTGAGCAGCATCCTGAAGGGCCGCATCCCTGCCATGTGGATGAAGAAGTCATATCCCAGCCTCAAACCACTGGGAAGCTACATCAGTGACTTTCTTGAAAGACTCAAGTTTTTACAGGTAAACGCTTCTGTGATAAAGCAATAGCCCATCACACTTTATTTGGCATGCAAATGACACGTTCGAAGTAATTGCTTAGTCAAACTAAGTATCAAAGGCTACAATTCAATACATAAGAACTAGTGCACACACTACTGTTCAAAAGTTTGCGATCAGTAAGATTTTTTTTTAATTAATACTTTTGATCAAAATTTAAAGGCATTCATGATTTTACAAAAATATATCTTTCAAATAAATGTTTGTTTTGAACTTTCTATTCATCACAAAATCCTGAAAATCACAGTTTCCACAGAAATATTAAGCGACACAGCTGTTTTCAAAGTTGATAATAATAAGAAATGTTTCTTGAGCCACTAATCAGCATATTAGAATGATTTCCCCAAACTTTTGAATGTTAGTGTATGAGAGAAAAAATGTTCCTTTATTACTTTCAGTAATGCTGTATGTTACATATTTGGATTCGACAACCAGAGTTCTGTTCATATCAAGAATTTCCAGTGATCAATTTCAAGTTTTTACTTGAAATCAGTTGTTTCCCAGTGAGTCTTTGGGATACTCAAGTGCACATACAGTATTCATACAGCAGATGAAGTAGAAAGCATTCTAGTGTGCATTGTGAACCACGGGAAAATCACATGAAATGCAACTGACTCACTGTCTCATTCAGTGAGTTACTTACAACAGCGCTTCTGCAAAAGACTGTATTGTAAATACATTATACAAGTGCCCTTCCATTCAATAAAAGAAAAGAATACTATGAGTCTGTTGCATTCCAAAGACGCTTTTGGCCTTCAGGTTATGCCTTCAGAATCTGTTGTGACCAGTGATGTTGTTTGTGATTATTTATTTTGGTATTTAAAAAAAGTGTCATTCATCTGTGTCATCCACACAGGGATGGTACATGGACGGCACACCTGCAGTGTTCTGGATGTCCGGCTTCTTTTTCACTCAGGCCTTCCTCACTGGAAGCCAGCAGAATTTTGCTCGAAAATACACTATCCCCATTGACCTGCTCAGCTTTGACTTTGAAGTCATGGAGGACAAGGAATACAAAAACCCTCCAGAGGATGGTGAGAAAGATAAAGAGATAGAAGCAAAAGAAAGAGAGTATTGACAAGCATAAAATGTAAAATATATGAGAGGGAAATGGGTTACAAGAGACAAAAGGAAAGAGACGCACACAGTTTCATTAACCCCTCGCCGCGGCTGAGTGCCATCAATCAGAGTCAACATTACAGTGCTCTGACATCAGACCCCTGCTGCTCTTTCATCAGTACATGATGAGCATCTCTCCAGAGGAAACCCATCTCTCTGAGGCCATCACACACTGCATGAGGCTGTTTATGTGTGTGCTTGACTTGAACAGACACTTTGTTGTGTCTCCTTCTTTTTTTATAGTTCACTCAGTCAGCGTATGAAATGGGGAGAGATTTTAGTTAGTGTGTGCACAGGGGTATAAAGTACTTCATTATTCAAGTGTTATTTCGAGGAAATTGAACTGAATACTCTTACATTTTCAATGCAAAATGCAATCCAATCAAAATACAATTCCAACTGAACTTTCCTAGTAAAAAAAAAAATATATATATATAAAATTTATTTTAAATACATTTATTTTATGCTAAGTATACTACAAATACATTTACATGTTTATGCGCTTAATAAAAATACCCGGCAATTGTACTTTTGGTATACTAAACTGGTATGCTTAGTCACAACTAATTTTGTACTAAATGCACTTTAATTGTACGGAAGTAGTTCTGAGGTCCAACTAAAGATAGACTTCAGTATATTTGTGCTAAAAGTGGAACTATTGCAAGTATAGTTTAGGCACACTATAAATATCTTGCATTTTAAAACTAATATTATACAGAGTTCATTAATCGTCCTTATTAATGGTGGTATTAAAACACTTTAAAGGTGTAATATTAAGAAATGTGCATTGTGTAATAAAGAAACACTCCAAATAAAGTTTAATTATAATTTTAAATAAGCAAGTCTTAAGTGATTGGGTCAATAAATATGTTAATGGTTTTGAAGTATACTTAGTATGAAATAAATTTATTTTAAATAGATTTTAGGTTTCATAGGTTTTTTTTTTTTTTTTTTTTAGGGTTAACAGCCATGGACATCAGTTTGTGTCGATGTAAAGACACATCACATTAGTCACAACAGCTCAGTCTTCGACCTAAAGCAACATGTTTTAATTATAGCCATTGCTGAAGATCAGTCTGTATAAAATCAGCCGCTGCTGAATTTCAAGTTTCATATTTCAGGACACAGGTTTTAGAATAGTGGTTTTAGTTCAGTGTACAGTAGGCTTGCTTAGTAGGGCCATTGGAAATTGTTGATAAACATTTTGCTTTACAAGTTCTTTAAGAAAAGCTAAGAAAAAAGTTGACTTTGAACTTTAAATGCGGAACTCACTTTGTAAACTCTTTTTGGCTAGATACTTTGACAGTACCCATACTTTTTCTAATAATTAATCCTCTGCACTGTATTTGTGCTTCTCTCAGGTGTTTACATCCGTGGCCTTTTCTTAGATGGGGCCCGCTGGGATCGGAGAACAAAGCGCTTGGCAGAGTCTTTCCCCAAAATCCTGCATGACACGATGCCTGTGGTGAGAGACTGTAAAATGTATAATCTCATTCAAATGAAGCTGATGACATCAGGCATATCCTCTGATGCGGGTACATATTACAAACAGAGATTTAAGTCTCAAGAAAGTCATTCCACTGTAATGATCAGTCAGTTGAAAAACGTATTAAACTTGCGAAAACTTGTTTCAGTGCAATACAAAAGTTTCAATGCAATTCAAAAAAATATGTTTGCCTGCAGGCAAACTATAACAGTAACTGTGGAAACAAGAAGCAATCATAAGACATTTTTTTCCTGATTTTAAATCAGCTTGCAAAAATATATGAACCAAGGTACATAATGCTAAAAAATAATTTCCTGCACAGACTGGCTAAATCATGTGATACTTTCAGGTTCTTCTCTTCAGTCTTCAGATTAGTGCAGTTATAAAAGCATGAAATGGCTGGTTGTTATCAAGTGCCATGCATGGACAAAGTCAATCCACAACAAAATGCATTTCTTCTGTTGAACCCACTGGAAGAATTTATAGTCAACATGAAAAGGCATTCCCAGCTCAACCATAATGTAACATATATTTCAGAGTGAAACCGGATATTCAACAAGGAATGAAATGTTGGTATTGATAATGTATCAAAAAAGTAAATATGTAAATATGACTTTAATCTCAGGGGAACTGCAATGCAACCATAGAAGTGCTTTATTCTGTCTTCAGTATAAAACCAGATACATAATAAACATAAAATCTGAAATTTGACAGCCTTATACCCAGCAGGGGGTCTGCACAGACACCACATTTTTCAGATTTCCTTGAAGAGGACTCTTTTCATTACATATAATTCAGCCAAATCATCTTGGGGCCTCTTGAAGAAAGTTTAAGAAAAAAAATCTCTACATATTAAAAATGTTATTTCATATTTAAATAGGTTATGGGAAGGGAGTTCTAATCATGTCTATATATGACAGGTGAGATAGTCAAATAGGTCAATAGTCAGAAAAAAAAAACATCAAATAGTCAGAGTCAAATAGGTTGTTAAATGAAACGGAACAATAAGAGAAAAAGATTTCTATTAATTTTGTCCTTTTTCTTCTGAACAATGGACATTGCCACAATAAATAATGCATTTACTGCTGTTTAATATTCAGACATTTCAGGGAAACTTATTACTAAAATAAGTTTTTGACAAGAGCCAAACTTAATTAAACATGCATTTGTTCATTTGTTACTTACGGTAAAACTTTGAAATGCAAATTTCTTTTGAAGACCATTATTAATTCCAGTCGAAAGCATTTCATCTGAAACACTGAAACGAAATACACCATAAGTTATATGTGTGTGTGTGTGTGTGCATATGTATGTGTATATATATATATATATATATATATATATATATAAATAAATGAACCACCTACTTTTGGTTTCTGATAAAGGGATTTGGGGACTTTTTTTATTTTTACAGTTGTCTTGGATACCAAGCTAAGGAAAATGGGTTAGATTATCAACAAGGGAAAATGAAATGTTAATTCACCACCATATTTTTAATGGCTCAGCAACTTTTTTTTTTAGAGTTTAACAAAAATCCCACTCCTCTCATTCCATTAGAAATTATGAAACAACCAAAACCACATCCCATTACTGTGAAATTTCATATTTGCATAGTAATCAAAGCAGATTGTTGGAAGAGAGAAAGAGCAAAGAAACTGCTTCTCAACTGCACATCATGCTGTCTGTCTGCAGATCTGGCTGAAGCCCATGAAGAAGCAGGACATTCCAGAGCGCCAGTGCTACATTTCTCCTGTCTACAAGACCAGTGAGAGACGCGGAACTCTCTCCACCACTGGACACTCCACCAACTACGTCATTGCAATGACCCTGAATTCAGATGTGCCTCCAGAGCACTGGATCCGTCGCGGTGTGGCCTTACTGTGTCAGCTTAACTCGTAGATATGCTGCTCTGCTTCTGTGGCTAAATATTTAGATACACCATCAAATATGAGTTCAGTGATGTTTCTGTTTAAAGACAAAATTATACCATTTAACAAACACCTAAATAAGTCTTCTCAAGACAAAATTTAACAATGATCAGTAGCAATAATACATTTTTAAAATTAATAGATTTTTGATCGATTACAGATTTTTAAAATATATAAAAACATTTTAAGAGCATTTTAATGAAATAAATTTTTGATAAGCTGAAACTCAAAGTAGGCTTTGCAAACTTTATTTTCCACTTCTGACAAAGAAATGCACAATCAGCAAGAATGGTAAATGTATTGAAAACTCCTTGACATCCAAGCTGAGATTTCTTACAAAAAATGTCCTGCCAAAATTGACAATACTAAAATGTAAGTAAATATCTGGATGATCCTTTGTTGGAATACAATGTAAAGCATGAAGAAAATTGGTGTGCGTCATTTTTTTTTAAAAATTTATTATCGAGTTTGTTTCTTTGCTTAAATCAAGGTGTTTCCTTTGAGCTGTAAAGCTCTTTTACTCAAATGTTACGGTTTAACAAAATGGACAACTTCATTTCACAGACACGTACACAGGATTTAGAACCTAATCTCTGAAGACTGATTAGGTTTGGTCATATGACCCCAAACTCATTGGGTTTACATTCAAGCTGTAAAAATGAAGTACCTCAGGGAAAGACGAAAATCAACAGTACATGTTCTCATCTCTCCATTTCATAACAGAAATGAAACACAACTAGGCAGTTTTCTTCATGCATGTTTCAATCCGATCAAGAACATTTGATGAATGCAATTAATGATGCACACCCACGAGAACAAATAAATGGATGTCACATGGTGACAGGATAAGCATGAATCACATAACATGCCCCACCAACTCATGACGATAAGAGGATTCAAGCAGCGAACACAGCAAGTGGAATGTGTACAGGCGACTGCGGGCACAGGCAGCGCTTGTGCGCTAATTCAGAAACAGCCCATATTTGGCACAATCAAAATCTTGCACACTCATTAAACAAGAATAACATCAACAGGGGGACAGATGATCTATCGATTTGATTGTAGTCAGACTTTCATACAGGTGAACATAAGGCCAAAAGTTGAAATGTGTGCATTAATTCATTAAAGTGAGGGTGTCAAGAATGAGTGTAAGATTGTCAAAAAAACAAAACCAAACAAAACCTTTCTTAATTTTTACATTAAAAAAAGGAATGATTCTCCCAAACTTTGTATGCAAAGTAAGTTCTTAGATGGTCAGTGAAAAAAAAGGTACTGATTTCTCACAAAATATTATTATTTTTTTTTCACATTAACTATCCAGAAATACAAAATATGTCCTATAATTGAAATAAAAAAAGTAACAAAGGCGTTTCAAAATGCCAGCACGTTTGACAAAAATGAGTCTTCAGTAGCAAATCTCCTTTGGGGAACATAATTATTTCATGAGCAAGATCATTATTTACGACACTTGGATATGAAAATCAACTTGTATTTATATTCGGAAAATAGTCTAGAACATGATAACTTCAATGAACAAATAGATCCCCAAAGAAAAATAATGTATTCCTTGATGTACAGATATGCTTAAGCAAGTTGTTCTTCACTTAAAACTCACAGTGCTTTAGCATTAGCTTTAATACTGGACTTGTTCAGTCACTACTCGTCCGACCTCATGAATGCGATCGGTCTTTCGGCAGCACTGCGTCAGAAGTTATTCATAACACTGTTGCATACCTTTTTCTTCAGATACTAAAAATTGGCCAAAACACTAGTACAATGTTAGCCAATAAAAACAGAAAATAATAACTTAAAAAAGAAAACAAGTGAAGTTCTAAGACTGAGGACACACCCATCACTATGAACAGTGAATATAGTGTAAGAAACAAACAAGTAGTCAATGCTGATAGCAAAGTGTAAACCAGTAAAGAACAGAGCTTCTTTAAAGAACATCATATGCGTTTCTCATGATCCTGGCACACAACACTGACCAGTACTTCAAAATAAATAATAAAAAAAAAATCTGCAGAGTTGATGCCAGTTGGGCTCTGTTGAGCCATTTTAGTGCCAGACACGGCAATGGTGTGACACACTAGACATACACACACACAACACACCATTTACGAATGAATGGACTATGAGTTACAATACATATGGAATGAAAGAGCTAAACATGACACTGAATGGGTGACTGATGAATAGCTGCTTCTCTCTAGGACACAGTCATTAAAAAAAAAAAAAACAACAACATTACAATACTAAAGGGATAACCCAAATACTGGGGAGTGGTTCTTGTGTGCCGTGGATATGTCTGACTGGACATACATACTCACCCCCCCCCAAAAAAACAAAAACAAAAAAACAGAACAAAGAAAGAAAAAAAAAATAAGAGAACAGTCCAGAAGCTACATCTACAAAAGAGCTTGAGGATGACAAGTAACCGTTTTGAGTGGCCTAGAGAGGAGGAGTTGACAGAAGATTAAATGTAAACATGTTTGTTTGCATGTCCATGTCCACTGTAAGCTACTGATTCTGTCTTCTGAGACATGCTTGCAAGACTGTACCACGAAGCCACTTTAGGGCAAAGCACGTGTGTGAATGTAGCTGAATGATGCCCCCCCCCAAATCACAGTTTCCAACTAGAAGCCAAAATCAATCACAATGTGATCCTCGAAGATGGCAATCAGCAGCATAATGCCGAATCCCGTGAGCATGCCAAAGTTCTGCAGGATGAAGTGACCCATCTCACAGCGTTTGTGCTTCTCGCTGTCACCGTGAAGCATCTCTGGCAACTGAAGATGAAGAAGTGGAATTCGATATAGTTAGACAACATTCTAATACAGATAACCCAGAACAATTACATTTACAGAACAAAAACTAATTGTGATCTGTCAGAGACACATTATTTTAGATTTGCTAGATGTTGAGTTGCTCACTTCCGAACGTAGACGCAACAACCATTCAAAATTTTATTTTTTTAATGCATTAAATCTGTGACAATTTGGTGACGATTCAAAAGTAGGCCCAAGTACTTGGTGACAATTAAAGTGACAGTAAAGACTTTTACATTGTTGCAAGAATTCCATTTCAAATAAATGCTTTTATTTGAACTTTATATTCCTCAAAAGATCCCTAAAAAAAGTAGGAGTAGTAAAGAGTAGTAAATCAGCATATTAAACTGATTTCTAAAGGATCTTGTGACAGTGAATACTGGAGTAATGATCACAAGAATAAATGACATTTTAAAAGATATTAAAACTGACACGGTGTCTACACCTGACGCGACCGATGTCGCTTGCGTTGCAACAGCTAAAAGCCGTCTACACTGGATGCGTCAAAGCGCCCATTGCAAAGAATTTGTCCCTCGTGTCAGTACGTCATAAATAGAACAAGGCATCAGTTTACCGTCGCTCGCGTCGCGCCGCATCCAGAGTAGACAAGATCTGAGCGTTTACTTCCCGTGTGTTCAAGAGAACAAAAAAAAATCACTTCCCTGGAAATTATTCCCCAAAATATCGGTCATAAAAATTTTAATTGCTTTACATTCCTATGTCATAAATGACTTGCGTCTCAAGAGCGCTCAGAGGACACGCAATAAACACTGTCATGTTATCTTGCGTTTAGATGCCTGGTGTTTGGGAATGCAATCATATGAGTCACTTCTGAGAAGGAATCAAACCAAGTCATTTTGATGAAAGATTTTGGCTTAGGCATTTCAGAATGATCAAACCAAATTTTAAGATGTTGTGCAATGAAACAGATCTGCTGGTTATTCCAGTTCTCCAATCACATCCACTGCTGAGGCAAAGTCATGCGAGTTTTTTGTTGCGCATCGAGGGATTTATTCAGTAAATGTGTTTCCATCAAAGTTTGTGCATGTCTTTATTGGATTAAAAAAAATGCATCCGCCATAATTGAACACATTAGTTGTTTTTTATGTGCATTTTTTACATTTATGCGCATCTTTGCGTTTCCATCCAGCGTTTTTTTTTTAATGCAATATCCCAAAATGCACTTAAAAATAGTGGATGGAAACAGCTAGTAAGCTTCTTCTGAACTGCAGGGGTTAAACAGTGAAAATGCATTGAGTGACGACTTCAATGATTATAATAGGAGTGCTCTAATATTGTCGCGTTGCTCATGTTGAATAACTGTTTTGTTTTTCGTGCTGCTAAGAGGCCCAGTGTGAAGTTAATCATTTCGGTTCTCTTACCATATCCACTAATGCCACATAGAGAAACATGCCAGCAGTGACGGCAAAGATCCAGCTGGTGACGTTGTGTGTGTACTGTCCCACGGCCGTGCCTATCACCATGCCAGCGTAAGCCATCAGGGCAGAGAGGACATTGTACACAATGGCTTGCTTCACTGACATCCCAGCCTTCAATAAAACAGCAAAGTCACCTGAAGGCAAACACAAATGTGCACTATTAATGTACAATAAACAACAGTAAAGCAGCGTGGGTACAGTTAACCCATGGTAAACCTGACAATAACTCCTCAGCCCTCTCTAAACTACACTCTGGAAGCCACAACATGGGGAGTCTAGATTCTCAGGGTACGTTTACACGACAACGACGCACTAAAAATGGAAACGTTTTTTTCTTTGTACAGACGACTACTTTATCAAATCTATCCCCGTTCACACGGATCTGCGAAAACGACTAAAATCGCTGTATACCGCATGCCAGACAAGTAGTTGCACATACGCATTCTTTTACAGAGCACTCGTGTATATGCATGTTCATGCCGTCACCGTTTTCACAGAGTCGCGTTTTTGAAGTTTACACCAAAATGTAGTTTTCAAAAACGGGCACTTTGAAACCCGTTTTCAAGTGTTTTCAGGCCACCAAAACATCGTTGTTATGTAAATCAACGGCCAAAAAAATTAAAAACTTTTCCATTTTTAGTTGAAAAGTGTTGTGTAAAAGTGTCATTTTTATATATATATAAAAAAAAAAACAGCTCCAAACATTTTTAGAGTCCCGTCACCTCCACTGGATGGCAGACAGACAAATATAAACAACATCAAATGCAAAACATCATTGTTAGATCAAAGGCATACTCTATTACTTCTGTGGTATTGTAATGTCTGGCTCATTTTAAACAAAAAAGGGGCATTTTAAAAAGAGACAACTACCTCACTATCTCAAAACTTCATAAAAGCTTTTCCGTCTTTTAAAAGCCATATGTGCTACAGTTTTGTTCTAGTTCAGCGTTTTTGATTCATTCAAACATGAAAAAGAGAGCACCGAAAAACAGCTGGAGCTCTTTGCCTTGATGTTCCTAAGTTTAAGTCAAGTGATAATGGATAAAGGACACCTCACTGGCAATGAAAACTCGAGACGTCCACCAGGATCGCCCCTCTCGTTGACATGTTGATATCTTTTTTCAGGGTTATGGTGCATTACAATAACTATAAAGTTATAAAATCATTCTAATTTATTAGTTGATGAACTGTAAAAATATTGAAAGCCAAACAGAATCCACCCAACTTAAAGATAGATCATTTTAAATAGCAGAAGACATAACTGCAGCACAAGCTCATAATGATCTGAATGTTAATGTTTAATGTGGACAGCTGCTATAATTTTACTGCACATCTTAAATGTAAGAAAGTGGATCTGCAATTCTAATATTTTTTCTCTCGACATACTGCAGCTGGTTAAGCCACTTACCTAG
Source organism: Zacco platypus (assembly GCA_038088235.1). Lineage (NCBI taxonomy): Eukaryota > Metazoa > Chordata > Actinopteri > Cypriniformes > Xenocyprididae > Zacco > Zacco platypus. Next base: position 21,457,685 of record CM076081.1, on the reverse strand, counting down.
TTCGTGAGGCAGTTCGTGACAGAACACAGCTACTGAAGTACTAATGCCTCCCGTAATGTTAGCACTGAAAGCAGCACCTGCAGGAGACAAACAGTTCCTCAGATACAGAAACCCTTCTGATTAAAGACGAATTAATCTGCTACTAGTTTCAATGTACACAAACTGACCTATAGCGAGTCCATCACTAAAGTTATGCATGCCATCTCCCATAATGACCATCCATGCTATGCTGGCAATCCCTGCATCTTTCATTTCCTGGTCAGAGTGACAGTGTCCATGGTGGGAGTGACCATGACCATGGCCATGTCCATGCTTTTTTGACTTGGCCTTTGGGCCGCTCTCTTCTTCTGTTTTTACAGGCCCATTATAGGAGTGATCTAAATCGGAGATGGCTAGGGGCGTCTTGCTGGGTGAATCCAGAGGCTGCAACTCCGTCATCTGAGTGTCATTGTGTCCAGCTTCACACGTCACACCTTCTCCTGCATGAAAAGGAGGGGAGGTGATACTTTTGTGGTCTATGCTGACTCATGCATATGATCCGGTCTGTGCTGTAGTGTCTCTGGACCGGAGGATGATAACACTGATGCAAAACCAGGTTTTATTTAAATCCAAAGGAAAGCATATTTACGCCGTCTGAATCGTTCAGACTCTGACTCAACCCTTTTCTGGTCTCGGTCTCGACTCTGACTCAACGTACTCGGCTCTCAGCCTGGTTGACTCATATGCTGAGTCACTTCTGAAAATTACTGCACCAAGCTCGGCGTGTTACACAGATTGAGTTCATTCTTAGAATATGCTTAGAGAAGATCAGAATATAGAAAGAGACTCAGAAGGATCTCTAGGTTATCAACACACACAACTTTACTTAAAAGCCAAACAAATCGTGTTGGGATTTGATGAAGAAATGAACCCACCCTCTGTTAGAGGCTTCAGATGGAGCCACTCAGCATCTGAACGCCTGTTGAGTTTGTGGTCTGACAATTTTCTCCCGATCTCTGCCTGCTCTCCTTTTTTCTTTCTGTGGCAGAGGCTTCCCTGTGGAAAGCATGAAGAGACAAGTTTTTATAAGCACTAGGTTCTGAGAAGGTTGTTTTTCTGTGCAATAAAAGCCCCACTATCTGCAGCAATTATGGATTTTATTTGAGTCTGCCTCAGCTCTGTCATTCTTAATTCTATGTGTGACTGGTTTTCTTGCCCTTTTTCAAGATTTTTAACATTTCTTTTCAGTCTTTAAAGTTTAAGGTATTGTGGTGTCTCACCCTTTGGTCACTGTAGTGTTTGAACATGCCAATGCAATGTTCAATGATGAAGAGGAGGTAGATTCCTGCGAGTGCAGTCAGTCCTTTCCAAACTCCGTCAAACTTTGTCAGAAAATCCTCTACAGGTTCTTCCTCTGCTTGTCCTTCATGACTGTGATTATGGCCCCCTTGAGACTGCATATAGGGAAGCAGTTGAAAAGTGTGACTGTTTAGACCTTTGTAATGGTTAAATCTTTGTTTGTCCCAAAAAATGAACTTACATGAGGGAGTAGATGCAGTAAAGCGTCACCACTGAGGGTTCCCACTGCCAGTGCCACCAGAAAGGTCAAGAGAAATTTGAAGCAGGACTGGTTGAGGATGGGCACCAGAACAACACCCAGCAGAGACAGCAAACTGATGATGGTGATAGACACAAAGCCCCACGTCCAGACCAATACTGCAGAAACAATCAGCAGCGGGTAAGATCACTGGACATACAGAGATTTCACCAATGCCGTGTTCAGACTACACAACGTACTATTTTTGTCCATTACGATAGTCACTGTGTCAGATTATACGATTTTGTCTCTTAAATTCTTGTCATGTCCTGGACAAAAAAAAAACATGTCAGACTACACATTGTTTCTCGACCAATCATTGCTAGCTGTCTTTTACGGCATGTGATGTCATCGAAAAGGTGGAACTAGCAGCTGACTTCCGGAAACTCACCGGGTTGCTGAAGTGCCTTTGCTATTATTCGTCAGCATTTATCTTTTTTCGCTGTTATAGTAGTCCCTCGAGGAAACATCATACAAGGCAGGAGTGTTGTTGCCATCGCTCCACGAACCTTTCCTCCACTACACAATTCCACCTAGCAGCACCAATACAATTGTCTCTCTTTTGTTTGAAAGCTGTGTAAGGAAGAGCTTCTGTGCTCCTACAGGTCAACGTCACCGAAGAGATGCCGAACCCGCCGTGGAGGTCCGGAAAAAATATTAAACATGCTAGTCTTTGTTGTGACGTCATGAAATCGGTTGTCGTCCACTATGATGCAATATACGAGATGAAACGATTGATTCTTGCGTCCTGACGCCCATTGATGTTTACGAATCACCACAACAAACGTGTTGTGCCAAAATTGAGTGTAGTCTGAAATCGGCATATGGTAACTTAAGTAAAAATACATATGTCTGATGCAAACATATAAGACAACTGTTTTAATATGGTCTAGCAGTGTTTTTCAACTGGTTTTTGAACTTAAACCATTTACTAAGTCTGTTCATTCTCAACTAGTATAGAGAACTGTAGATGACTGATTATAGTTTGTCAATGCAAAAATCATAGTACAGGATCACTTATACCTGAAGATGTTGCAGCTTCTGCCTCAGACTCAACGTGGTGATAATGAAGGATGCAGAAGCGTCTGTCTATCTGGTAGAGCAGTGCTGGACATAAATAGGTGAACTGCACTGGAGATATGAGAGAATCTGAGCTCAATCCATACTGGTGTAGCAGCTCTGTTAAATTCAGACACTGGCAGAGAGAGAGAAAGAACGAGATTTTTACTTTTTATATGTTGAGAAACGAGTCATGTACGAATGCAAGGAATATATATCTAATATTATTATATTACCAGGGGTGTGCTTATTACAAAACCTACACAATCAAAACATTAAACTTCAATGTTCTAATATATCAATTTAAGTTACTGATATTTAAAGTGTGCAAACAAGTGAAAATAAGATTAATGCCTTGCTTGAAGAAGGTGGAGTCTGAAAGTCACCATCTTCTGCAAACGCACTTTGTTACAATGGAAGTGCTTTGGTGATGCTAAAAGTTTTTATTTTTTATTTTTAATAAAAACTCTCCATCTTGACTGATTAGACCAACCAACTAGGAGAAAACATTTCAAATGACTCGAGGCACATCTGAAGAGCACTACTATTTATTAACCATATCGTAAGAGACACTGAGATGTACCTCCTCATGTTGATGAAAAACACTGTGTGCATGTGACTTCACTGATAGATCTTCTCCTGGCACCTCTCTCCTGTCTCTCTGCATCTGAATAGGGCTGTGATCCTGGCCACTGTGCTCATGGTCATCTTCGATGGTCTCCAGCTCGACGGCCTGAGTAACAGTGATGCTGGTCTTGTTGCGGCCACGATGGGCTCTGACTTTAGGTGGTCTCCTGTTTCTTCTGGGTTGTGAGGTGGGTAGCTCAGTTGGTGCAGAAGGCTGAATTCTGGGTATGAGCTGAGGCGTTGCTGAGGTGTGCTCCACGCTGTCGAGACCATGGAGATGAGGGTGGGGGTGCTTGTGGTGATGGTGGTCATGATGATGGTGGCTTTGGTCACTGAGATCATTATTTTCTTCTGTATTTTCACTACTCTTTTGGTCATGATGGTCATGGTCATGATCATGATCATGATCCAGTTGTTTTGGCACATCACTGTCTTGTTTTTGACTGTGCGTGTGTGAATGTGTGTGGTCATCATCGTGATCATGAGTTTGAGGACTGTCTGTGACTTGTCTGTGGATGTGTTCATGATCACTGTCTTTCTCATGGTCATGTTTCTCAGATCCACTGTGAGTGGTGCTCTCAGCTCTGGTGCCAAGTGTTTTGCTGCATGGTAGCTCCTCAGCAGGGCCGTGTTCTTCACTCTCGTGGTGGGAATGTTGATGGTTCTTATGGGAGATGTGCGTCTTCGGGTGAGGGTGCGGATGGCTGGCCGAATGTGAGTGCCGTCCTTCTTGAACCTCGAGAATATCCAAGTGTGCCACGTGATCATGGCCAAGATCCTCATGCTCCAGCCCAACCACCCGGACCTCACCCAGGCCTAAACTCAACAGCAAACTCTGGAAGCCTTTAAAATCCAGACGATCCTTCTGGCCGTACCGACAGAACAACTGGTGAATGTAGTAACGTTGCTCGTTCGCTGCAGGTTCGCCATGGCTGCCGTGCACTAACCGGTCCGATAAACTATCGCAGGACAATTCTGAAATCTGAAGGTCATTGTGGACATGGTCATGGTCAGCGTGTTTGTGCCCGTGGTGATGGTGGGACCCTCCTTCATGGCAGTGACTGCACTGATGGTACAACAGGGTCAGCACGCAGAGAAAGCAGAATCTGGTATGTGTGTGAACTCTCATTATCTCCTCGCTTAGAAACCTCTGTGAAGAAATAGAAATCCAACAACTCAGTACACCAGAAATACACCCAAGTTCTTCTAGAAATGGCAATAGGCTTAACGCCGAAAGTCACATTAACAGACAAGAAAATTGGTCTTATTGCAATGTCAGAGAAAGTGTTAACAGCAGTATGAACTGATGGTGAGAGGTGATAGCTATGGACATTTAAGGTAATCAGCTATTCTAATGAGCTGTCACTAACATTTGGATATTAAAATCAAATAAAACATGAACATTAAGAAGAATTCAAAAAAAAAAAATACATATGTTATGGATGTCGGTTATGCTCATCTTGGGTAGCACCTTTATAGGCACCTTGAGTTAAACAGCACTATATTTAACATAACGTAAAAATAACCTGAGCCAGAAGCGATTTGACCTGCTTTACAGAATATGGAAGTTTGTTGCATATAACCTCCATTAATGCCTCAAATGAGTTAGGGTTTTTCAAAAATACCGGCACTTTAGTATCAAGCCGATAGTTAAATTTTAAAAACATAACGGTATCAGTCTTACTGCAGTACTGGTAGTCCCGGCTACAGAGTATCGGGTCAGTCCGCTACCTGCGCTGCTTTCAAACAGCTTAATCAGCTTAAGCGATTATAAAGCGAGTGGTCTTTGCTCGCTTTCTGTATACAGCCATTCATAATTCAAATGAAAGTTTTATTTTTCATGCTGCCAAGCACACACTGGAAAGTTTCGTATACAAGTGACAACCAAATTAAAATGCAGGATAGATTTGAATCTGATATTGTGATTTTTGACAACAGACGAGACCATAAAAAAAAGATCAGATGACAAAATACATCTGTGCATTAAGTCTTAAAGTGTAAGTGCAATAGAACAGAGAACTGTGAAATTTGACTGGGACTGGTACTGACTACTAAAATGTTGGTACCATGACAAATCTGATTATTTAAAGAAATATAATTAGCTTTTCTTCTTGAGAGCCTTATTATAGGAAAACGGATTGGGGGGGGGGGCTAGATCTATCCCTTTTCCCAGGAGGCTGATAGATTCCCAGCTGGAAAAGCACTGAAGAGCCTTAATGGTCCCCCTACAGTAACTACTGTGAGCCTGGGAGGGGAAAGTGTGATCAATCCACTATTAAACAAAACAAGTCAAGAGATCTCAGCATGAGAAAATCTTTTCTTAAATCTGCATACAAGAGCCACAAATCAGAAACATGTTCATGAAATGGATCTGAGCGCAAGTGTTTCCAAAAACTTTTATTCCAAATGCATAGCCATATATCCTCTCTGCTATATTCTGCTAATAGTTTTTGCTCACTGGCAAATCTCACAGAAACACAAAATGTATCCAAGCAGAGAGTGTGTTTACATGCACAGAAACAATATTAAAAATTCTGTCATAGTCTGGTTATGTCTGCGTCACGTCAACGCATTAATAACCAGATCAAGCCAATATTCCAATTTTTAGAAATCTGAAAAAGACATTTGGTATGTTAAAAAATAATGTGCAAAAACAACATGCTTCAGCTTTTGCAGCAGACTAATTTTTTTTTTTCTCACGGGTTATTTATCTTAAGGAAATATGACATCTACTGTGACAAGATATTTATATGCAGCAGAGTGTATAACCGTCAGATAATCATTTATCAAATTTAACTTCCCTATTGGAAGGAATCATAAGTTGGCTAAACAGTAAAGAAAGTAAATTCAAGGTTGAAAGTACATAAAGATCAGCTTTTCACCAGTTTTCCTTTTCATATTTGCAAAAACAATTGCCTGTAACAGACGTATTAAGCTTTTTAGCTGGCACTTAACTTGCAGAAATAAAAAGAAAAAATCTAATAGGAAAGAAAACCTACAATGATCTGTGCATATAATACAAAAGAACCTAATTTTTTAAAAGCCAAAATATCCTGTGAGCGGTACTTACGACAGCCTGCGCTCCAGCCTGTTACAACGTGTTAACTTGTATTGAAGCGTGAAGATGATCAAAACATAGTATAATTATGATCCTTCCCCTCCACAACACGGTGTTTATAAACATGAGAGTGGAGTGACCTCTGAACCCTTCAGGAGATATGATAGGCCAGGAGAACAGCCTCTATGAAAATAATCCTGCCTCATTGTGCTGGCTCAATACGCTCTTTGTTGGTTACATGACATCCCAAAAATGGCTGATTATTTTGTAAAAAAGATACTAAAAATCAGCAGTCATGTGCTGCAGAGATATCATGAGACAAATACTAGTGGACTAGAATTTCTTCAGTTGGAAAACACTTGTGATCAAGTGAAGTGGAAAGGCATTTTAAATTTAGAGGGGCTCTTCAACTGAACACTTAATTCACACCTTAAACACCACTCCACTGTTTGCAAATGGTCATTTCAATTTTAATTTGAAATATGCCAATTATAGCATCCTCATACATCACAACAGGGCGTGTTAAAGGGTTAGTTCACCCAAAAATGAAAATTGTGTCATGTATTACTCACTCTCATGTCTTTCTACACCCATAAGACCTTCGGAACACAATTTTTTTTTTTTTTCCAGATTTTTGATGAAATCCGATGGCTCAGTGAGGCCTCTATTGCCAACAAGACAATTAACACTTCAATGCCCAGAAAACTACTAAAAACAGATTTAAAACAGTTCATGTGAGGAAAGTGGCTCAACCTTAATATTATAAAGCGACAAGAATACTTTTTGTGCACTTTAGAAAGACATGAAGGTGAGTAATTAATGACAATTTTCATTTTTGGGTGAACTAACTCTTCAAGGAAACTATCAAATTTCCAGATTTTAAGAGTTAAAACTTACTTTAAAATGTACTAGAAAATCTAAATCAAGATCAAAATAAAATAAACAGGACATTTCAGAACCATTCAGTATTGTACCAGCAATCCTGGCAGCAAATTTAAAGCAATTCTGAGCAAATGTATACAGTATCACAACAGATGACGGTCCAGACATCATCTGTTCTTGTCTGCAGAGATACTATCTGGACAGAGCCATGCTTTCTGCATACTGTGTTCTGTTTGAACGGCAACAGGGAAGGATAAACCAAACACTCATGTTTCCATGGGCTCCTGTTTCAACTCGGCTATGAAGGAGAAGAGCAGTGTGCCATTTACTGAGGTGTAGTTATATAGTGTCTTCACACACAGAGACTGGGATCAGAACAGCCTCAGGAACTTTAAGCTTCAAGATGTACATAAGCACAACCTGTTGAACAGATAGATGATTGTTCACTTGCCTCTAATGATCTTAGCCAAAAGCCTTCCAGTGAAGCCATAATACAGTTGATATTACTACATAATATTTACTTGATTATTATTATTTAATACAAGCAAACATTATTGTATTAATAACTGTTCTCTCTAATATTACATTATGTTATAATTACGGATCCACTTTTGTCTATAAAACTGAGCAGTAAACAAAACGGATTACAGTATTAAGACGGCCTTTCCTAATAAATATGTGCTAAAGTGCAGACAAAAGCTTATGTACTGTAGGGGAATTTTACAGTTAAAGACCCAAAAGACCAAATATGACAAATGAAGACCCGGAGTCAGAGTTTAAAAAAAATAATAAATTGAAGAAAATTTTACTGAAGAATAATTTGCAGTTTCATCAGCAGAAGCCAGCTTCAAGTCTCACAAGGAGTTCGTAGGTCGCTCTCTCTCCCTCTCCCGTACATTCACATTTCCACAACAATTATACTCTAACAGAGTCCACTAACTTCGTCATTACTAAGATTCTGATTGAAAACTAGACAAAACTGGTAATTTTCCACACATGGACAGATAGTCAGAAGAATATCTCCTTCCATTATGCTGACGATCGGATCCTGAACTTAGGGACAGAATGTCCTGTTAAGTCAGGACAAGGCATCGGCACGTCTCAAGCAGAGTCCCAGATGTCCACCAGTACCCATACCGGACCTGTACAGAACATCGAGTGCACATAAAGATACACATGATCCACAGCTTCTTCAAGGCTGAAGTTGATCTGAGCTCTGCTCTGAACAGGAAACTTTCCCAAAACATACTGATAAGTTGTACTTTTCTCTCAGTGAGAGGTACAGACAATATACATCATTATTTTCTAGTGTTTGAAAATGAAAATAAATGTTTTAATATAAGTTATTCAGATAATTAATATTTAGAAAGAAAAATGATGATTAATAACTTCATGGTAAATCCCTCAAAATATATATATTGAAGCGGTCATGGATGCCAGAATCCAAACCTTCAGTACAATACAACGTTATATATTCTGGCATGTGATGAATGGTGACAAATGAGCGAACGAGTGCAAAAAAAATTAAAAAGAAAGAACAAATGTCAGAATAGGAATGACTGAACAAGCTAACAATGAAAGAACACGAGTTTGTCTTTCCTTTCTGCTGTTTGTTCATTCAAAGAAAGAACAAACTGAAGTAAAAGATCGCTCAAACAAAAAAGATTAATGACTAAATGAGCAAGAAAAATAAATAAAGAATGGATGAACAAACATAAGAGGAAGAAAGCAAAAGAATGAGCAAACAAGAAAAAAAAAATGGACAAACTAATGTAATAAAGAACAAACTCGGGAATGAGTGAACGAGTGAACAAATGGAAGAAAATGAACCAATGACGGAAAAGTAAAGCAAACAAAAGAACGAGCTAACAAATAAAACAAACAAACAAACAAACAAAAAAGAACAAATGAAGAGTGAAAAAAAGAAAGAAAAAGAGCAAGACAAAAAACCTGAAAGACTAAAACAAGGAAAGAAAAAGAATGAATGAACAAAAAAGAGAAAGAAAAATGCTTTGATTTAATTTCATCTGTACTAACTTTTTGGTAATTCATACTCTAGGTAGGGCTTATGCTATATTATTATGCTGCATACTATAGGTAGAAAAAAAGGACCTGTACACTTCTCTACACTGGAGAAAACCTTATGACGTTCCAGGAAATTGCTTATATGGACAAAGTCCATAAATAAGTCGATATCGCTGCAGAAGAGGCCAAATAAAATGCAGATAGACAAGTTTCGGCTGATGAAAAGAAGACAAAATATACAACACTATATGGCTTATCAGTGTTCTTCAAGCCATCTTGGGTATTTTAATAAGAATAAAGTATAGGCTATTTATAAAGAAATGCTAACTGACGTAGCTAGGGATTAAACGGATCATAGCAGACCAGTGATCAGTATGGACCTCGCGGTTCGGCACACGTATTTCGTGGATTAATTTCTATGTTTCGCCAACAATTCGGTATTCCCACGCTGTTATCTGTGTACATAGCCACACACACAGAGAGATGCGTTTCAGATAGCACACCAACAGCAAACAGATTTTTCTTTCGCATCTCCATGTGCTTGAACGGACAGATCCACACAAAATTATGTCAAAATACCAGTTTAGGCAAGTATTCTTGTTAACGGAGTCGGTTTATTTATTATCGGAGAGTGCTCTAAGTAACAAAAGGAAAGCAAAGTTACATTTGTGAGTATAGTAAAAACATGTCATTAAATGTTATCTTTGGACAACAGGCTTGTAAATGCTTCTCATTACAAGTTTGGCACGTGTTCCCTTTTCAAATAAAATGCACGTCAATCTCAGAGACGGACCAGCATTTACTGTGATCGAGCCACTCTGAACACACTGCTGTGCTTCAACATGACACCAAACCAAACCATGACATTGAATAAATAAAAAAGAAAACACTGAGTGAACTCCAAATGACATGGGCAGCTATGTGATGAATTTAGAATTATGTAACCATCTTCAACAAAACTTAAGATGCTGAAAAGCTAAATTTTACTACATCTAAAGATGACAATTTGTACCAAGCTTCAGCCTTTGTAGAATCCATTCCTGGAATAAGTAGCTAGCCCAAGTCCTGTTATTATACATTAACCTGAGCCTCTGAGCAACGGAGGGAGAGAGAGCCCTTAAGATGCATCATATGACTCTCACAAGGCTTCTGCCTAGACTGAGTATCTCTCGCAAGTCACGCATGAGTCCACCGCTGGTGAATTCCTGTTTACAATCTAGCTTACTGTAAGAGGTTGAGGAGGGTTACAGTGGGACTTGTCTGGATCAAATAAAGCAGCTTTTATAACACGGGCGAATAACTTTGTGGTGATCCGGCCAATAATCCTCTCCAATTCATGCCTGTGCCAACTCATTTTGTGGTCAGTGTGAATTTTAGCAGGCCACAGAACAATTCTATGATCTGCAAGCTTAGCCAAGCAATGTGGGATCACATCTCTTCAACCAATAACTCCAGATAAATTATTTGTCCTTGGTGTATCTACGCATTCAATCGGTCATATTTCAACTGCAACACACACACACACAAAAAAATTGTATGTCAGGAGAAGCCTCGAGGCTTGAAAGATGAGCAGATGCCACACAACAGATGGGAACTACACATGTTTGCCAGCACAAGGAATTCTGGGAAATGAACGCAAATACATGGCTGCACAATGAAGTGTGTGAGACCAGTGGATGTAGACTACCTAACAAAGACAACTAAAAGGTCTTTAAAGAAGAATCTAGAGGGTCCAATAAGACAGTCCAGCACTGGTTAAACAGGCCTGTTTGTGTGTCTAGGTGGAGCCTCGAAATCATGACCTGTTGACTCCGAATACACACACACACCTTTAAAATAAACAGACTCTCCAGAAGGTCCAGAACAGCATGCCATTCGGTTCATGTGGAGGCACTGCACCCTGATGCATGGTAGCATTATGGTTAAAGTTTGTTGAGACTAAATGTAAGATTACCTACTTATACTCGGGACAACCGGAAATGTTTTGCACCCAAACCATAAATACTTCAACTGTAACCAGCCCATAAACTTACTTGTTTTGATCATAAAACTGGTTTACATCTCATAAAAACAAGCAGATCTGCTCCGATCACATGAAGAGAGCAAATAAAACACAGCATACCATCAGTTGAGTGACCTGGATTAACCTAGAAACATTTATAGACTGGGTTAGGCTAACTCTAACAACATAATCAACTCAGATACAATCAATCGCAAGCAAAACCAGTAGCAACTTTCAAAACCACCAAGTCCAAAATAACTTAGTCACCTTCAAGTGTTGCTGTCCCCTTGCTGAACTTCTGATCTTCACACTACTAGGATCGGCTTTCGACAATCTATCCAGAGTGAAAATGTGGCGTACAGATCAGTTTAGAATCTGCAGATCTGCCTGCAGGTGCATCTGACAGCTTACCTCTTTCTGGCTCAACGGGGTGGAGGAACAAGTCATACGTCGTCAGACTAGGGCAGAGAATGCTCTATAGCAATATGGAATGAGGTCTGATGTTTTGAACTCTTCAAGTGTGCTGATTTAGTGGGGAGGGGAGGGTGTACTGGACATGTGTGTGTTTTAAGTATTGGTAGGTGGGTGTATGGGAGTGGGTGGAGGGAGAGATTTGAGCTAATCAGCCCTGAAGTAGCCATTAAATCCAGAAAAAACAGTTTAAGGCAATATGTACGGTACGAGCATACATCCATATATCTAAGGAAATCTCACACTTATGAGATCTTGGCTACATAATTGTTAACCAAATAGTCCAACAAAGAAACACCCATCAAACTATTGCTCATGCACAGCAAGTCTATCCAAACTCCATGTTTCACCAGAGGTACTAAATACATGCAATTTGTTCTAATTACTTTGTTAAAGGAGTCAAACTTTGTGTGATTCAGCACAACAATTTCCGTAAATTGGTTTCAAAAGGTCAGCAGTAGAGCTTAAATATCAGAAGGAAGATGCCTGCACCATAAGTAATGGTCCAGCATTTTCACAGACAATGCAGGAGAGAGAATACTTTGATGCCTGTAGTTTCTCCCCGTGAGACTTCAGTGTGATGTCCATCAGACACCAGAGGGCTATTATCCAGACCATCTGAAAACGGGTGAGGTGATTATCAAAGAGAGGGCTAGATACTAATCAGAGGGATTTTTAACGCTTGTCAGGTCAATTGAGGAGTCAACGGGGAGACGCATTAGAGGAACCGCGGAGAAACATAAGTAGCATCCTTTATTGTAGGAATGCACTAATACAGAAACTTTGACACAATAATGACCAATACAAATTGACCTAAATGAGGTAATCTATATTTTGGAAGACTAAATAAAATAAGAAAAAAACTTTTTACAAAATAAAAAGTCTGTCAGATCTGTTACATACATCAAATGACACCAAACAATGTACTCTTCTTTTTATTTTACAATAGGTGCAACATACTAGAGCTCCAACAAATGATTATTTTGATAATTGATTAACGATTATTAGAGTGATTGATCGTCGATTATTTCACCAACAGGCTTTGATCAATTATTCACCTTTCGCAATTAGTAAAAATATTGAGTTATACCTATTCTAACTAATAACAAGGAAATCACTTCAGCTTTAATAAACTGAGTCAAGTGAATAGAGCAATCGCCTTCAGGTATTCTGTCCTCTCAGAAATCACCAATAGCTCAACTGTTACGGTTATATTATTACATTGTTATATTAAGGCTGGGCACTGACACAAATTTTCTATTCATAAGCTTGCAATTCAATTCCTATAGATTTAATTTGATTCATTTGGATATATATTAGTCACAGTACGTAATTTTCTCAAGGAAAAAAACTTTTAAAATGCTTTAATTCATACAGGGAACGCAGTCAGCTGGTACATTAATATTAAAGGTTCAAATTAACAACTGATTTGTATACAATTGCATATAATGGTGTTTTAATAAGTTATAATATAACTTTTAATAAGTAAAAATATGAATATGTAATATAGTGAGTATATTTTTTGAAAGTTGTTTTATTGACATCTTTATGTGGTTGAAACAGCGATTACATGATACATGATTAATTTCAGTAAGTTGTACTGTATCTTTTGTACTGTTTCTTCTGATGTTCAATCATATTTATTTTTTTTTCTAACTATTAGTAAAGAGGAAGAGATCATCGAAATTTGACAATTTAAAAGTTGAGACCGTTTCAAAACAAAAGTAACCTGCTCTTGTCTGTCGGCACGTTTTCAATGTCCTCTTTGCTCTGCGATGTATTTTTCATTGTATAAGAACAGTGACAATTGCACTCTAGTCTGAATGCAAGAGAGTTGGCAGCATATGACAGCATTTTTTTTAGTTATGTTAAACTTTCCCACACTCTACCGGTTCGGCTTCGTTTGCATTACAGTATTCCGCAAACAGTACAGCGCCCCTCTGGTCAAACTGTGTTATTGCAGGCTCTTAAAATAGGTCATATGAGATCAAAAGACTATTCGACAACAAAAAATATTTATTTTTATAATTATTTATTTTATATTTATTAAAATAATTATTGACATTTTTCATACAGCTAGGCTATAATCTCTCAGCTAAAATATATCGGCCAAAACAGATATAGCCACAAATCTGTGCAGTCAACTCAACATTTACAAGTAGGGATGGGCATTTTTCAAAATTACTGTATATTTGGTCTCATGAAAGACGAATATTCAATTATTTGTTTATTTAAATTACGCTTAATGAAAAAGAGGTTCTTTTGTGTCATTTCTTAACAAGCTCATTATTAGGCAATATATACTTAAAACTTAAAGGAAGTATTTCTCGAGATCATTTTGGTATCTGATAAGGTATCATCTCGGCTCAATACAGGTAATCTTATCTCGGTACAGCTGCGATTACCTACAGTCGTAATTGACCCTTTAGTTACTGTTGCTTTGTCCAACAAGCCATGCGCTCTCACGCCACACATCATGTTCTCACAGTGAAAAATATATATTTAAAATATTGTAATTTTTTAAAGAAGTTTAAACAATAAATACCGTATAGTGGCTGTAGCTGAGTTTTAGTTTGCGTGCTTGGGATTTTTCATGGATTCATTTGCGGCCAGCAAAGCAACTTAGTAAAATTCAAATAGTGAATACCTTGCTAGGTGGCAGTGTGCTACCCAAACTGACGCGAAACCAGAAAATGTGACAACATAGAGGAACAAAATGGAAAAGCAGTTGAATCTGACTCAACACACCTAAAACGAATAAATAATGAGAGCAGCAAACGTATAATTTGGAATTACTTTGCTTATAAAAAATGATGAAGAACCAGCAAACATTGCCAAGCATCACTTGCCCATCCTGACTTGTACAAGACAATATAAGAACGACAGGTCAGTACGTCATTCAAACGATCTAATTTAGACATTTATTTTCTTTTAACACTGATCAACGATCACAAGATCGTTATCGTTTAGATAACACGAAAGCTCCAGCGTGCGTTTGAACCGATGGTGTTTATATCTCATAATATCTGCTCTTAAGTTTAGTATTATTATATAATACATTATAAGTACAGTATTATTCAGCTACAGAGATGCTACAGAAATCTAATAAAGTAATCAAATGTAAAATAACACAGGATGGTCACTGTTAATACAGTAAATAGGTAGATCCTTACGATTCATTTAAAGTTACAAACATTATTCAGTGACAGACAGCAGCATGTAGGCTATTTTATGCACATGCAATGACACATAATATTAAGCTATTTACATTCACGCAAGAGATATCCGACTGTGTTCATGTAAATACTCACTAAGATGGACATTAACAATTTTGTGTGTATTTGACCGTTTAAAGTAAAACAACTCGATTTGAAATGAGCGAGCTCTAAACGCTAAGCTCTAGCTTGTGTGCGCGTTGTTTGAATAAGCGCAAAGAACCAACTCTCAAAGAGCTCCCAAGAACATTACTACTGAATGATAAAATCGCTTGGATGTTCAAATTGGCAAGGTTTTAACACATGGATGACATGGACATGGACAAGTGATTTCCGTCAGTTGTCCGAAACACGCACGAGAGTGCTGTATCGTAGCATGTAGCTCGCTTACTGGCGCGATGATAGAGAGGGGAGAGAAAGTATTGCTGAAATTACTTCACAAGAAAGTTTTTAAACTACCGATTTGATGTGATAATCTGTGTTGAATAATTTATTAACAAATATTTGCGGTAATTTCTCACTTTGTAAACGCGAAACCTGCGAGAATGAGTAAAATTATGAGCAATATGCGCAAAATTTAGACCCTGTATGGTATCGATTTAATATCGGTATTAGATTGTGGTACCGTACCAAAGCCAAAATTGTGGTATCGAGCCATCCCTAATCTAGGTTAACGTTAGAGTGAGCGGACATGTAAAGTTATTAGTGTTTACCAATTAAGTGTTAAGCCATAGTTGAGGTTGATGAATGATGGCCGCATGTTTGGATTTCCTGCCATTAATGATCTGTCTGTAACAAACCCAGTGATTTCACCACTTCCTGTGTCGTTTTTTTTTTTTTTAGTCGACTAACCCTCTTCTCGTCGACTAACGGTTAATCTACAATTAGGGGGCAGCCAATAGCCTCTTTTGGAGAGTTAAGCATCATAAATGTGTCCTGTTAAATAGTAACATCATGGCACAATATGAATATGCATTCCATTATTGTAGAAGTTCAGGACTTCAGATATGAGCAAACTCTGAATCACAGTTGTTTTCGCATGGTTAGTCTAATGTCTGAAAGTCCCTTTATCAGAATCGACAAGTATCATGAGTAACGTTATAACATGACGTTGCCACACTTTGCTCCAAAATGTAGGAAGTTAGTTAAGTAGAGACTTAAAACTTTGCATGTTGTGTGTGCATTGTTTGGCAAGTAATAAATTGTGAAATAATCCTATTCCTTTACAGTTAGTACTACATAAATACGGAGATTTTACACTGAATACAGATTGCCACTGAATGCTCAAGACTAGTCACATAAGACTCCTAAAATATTAAGACTGTATGCCTAGATAGTGAGACCCCACCCACTAAGTTCATGTTCATTTAATCTCTTAAATGCTTAACAGCTCTGCGTGTACAGGCACCTACAGCTGATCATGTGAACAATCTTATGGGCTGTTACAACAAAATGTGAAGTCTTGTTTGATTAAGACTGGGCAAGTCACATGACAAAATGCCAACCCGTATTTGACAAATTCTTGACTTTGCTTGAGATTGTTCATAGTAAAACAATACATGTAAGATGTTCAACTTTCAGTAAGAATCAACCAGTTGACAATTTCTCAACTTAAATATTGTGTTAGCATGCATCACTATTATCTAAATTGGACACCTGGGTTGTACCACAAAGTATCAGTAGTTATATCTGTCTGTTGCTATCAGTCCATCACAGAACCAGAAATGCAGCCTTTTCTGGTTAAATCTGACAACAACAGACATATACTGACTAGCATCTCCACTTGCAAGGTAAACTGTTCATCCTCTATGACCCTACTATAATAAATATTCATTAACTTTCGTGATATATTATGATAACAACAATATAATGACAATATTTGAAGAAAATGCAGTATAACCAACTGGTAGAACCAAGGTCATCTGTACAATATATGGATAAAGCTATCCATTAGCATTCCCATTCAACTCAACACAGTGATAGAACAATCTGCCATATTTGTTAATGAGTACTTATTTCTGCTATACCTCAACCTCAAGAAAGAAAACTCCATAGTGAAAACATCAATTGGCACCTCAAGAATGCACACAGTCCCAGAGAAGTCAAATCAGACAACATCTACATCTCACACAGGACCAACAATCTACATGAGCCAAGGCAAATATCACACTTGCATCTCTGTGGTTTAGGAGTGGCTTAACAAAAGGAAAACGACAACTGTAGCCAAATTCCTTGACACGTCAGTGTGTGGTGGCTCTTGATGCCTTGACCCCAGCCTCAGTCCATTCCTTGTGAAGTACACCCAAATTCTTGAATCGATTTTGCTTGATAATCCTCATAAGGCTGCAGTTCTCTCATTGGTTGTGCATCTTTTTCTTCCACACTTTTTCCTACCACTCAACTTTCTATTAACATGTTTGGATACAGCACTCTGTGAACAGCCAGCTTCTTTGTCAATAAATGTTTTATTGAATGTCAATGATTGTCTTCTGGACAACTGTCAGATCAGCAGTCTTCCACCTGATTGTGTAGCCTAGTGAACCAAAATGAAAGACCATTTTGAAGGCTCAGGAAACCTTTGCAGGTGTTTTGAATTAGCTGATTGTCACCATATTCAAATTTGTTGAGATAGTGAATTGGTGGGTTTTTGTTAAATGTGAGCCAAAATCATCACAATTAAAAGAACCAAATACTTAAACTACTTCAGTCTGTGTGCACTGAATTTATTTAATACACAAGTTTCACAATTTGAATTGAATTAGTGAAATAAATAAACTTTTTTTTTGTTAACATATTTAACAAATATTTTACATATTTTTGAATGACCAACAATAGAGAAAGATGGTGTAACTACCATCCTGCTGAAAAGACTCTCAGGCAGAACTAAAGTCCATCAAACGTTCGCAGTCATGCATTTCTATTAAGGATTCTAGTAGGTGCATATACTACTCCTTCACCTTAAACAATAGGCTACATTGTTTATTGTATCCTCAGAATCTCCACTGATACAAAATACACTGATTTTATGTTAAAGACATAACCCTCCCCCCTCCAGAAAATTATAAAATATACAAAATGGTTTTTGCATGACCATTCAGCGAAGCATAAAAAAATAAACAGGATTTGTAATTTACTACAGATGTGAATGCAAAGTGGCCTTGACAAATTAACACATTTTATGGAGTAATTTGGGATTTAAGATTTTAGATTTCCCTTTGCACATTTTGAACGGTTAACATCTGCCTTTTATAAGCAGAGGCGCTGTAGATCCACAAACACCAGTTGTTGTGGTTAGGCACGGTTAAACAGGAAGGTTTCTGCAGGTGTGCACTGGCTGAACAGGAAAAAAGCATTACCATTACATTTCATCAGTTACCGCCATTTGTCCAGCCATTGTCACGTTTCTGGTATTAAAACATGTAAAGAGTAGTATCTTATTTATGCTTATCCTACATCAAATTATATTAAAATTATCGACAATGTCTATTAGAGTAACACCCTACTAATGCGATATTGCAAAAAAAATAGTGCTTGACTTGATTAATGTATTAATGTAATATAAAATTAAAGTCAACTTATCAGAAGAAGTAGAAAAAAGTCTTCCAGCCTGTGTTTCAAAGGGATTTGGGCACTTTTAACCCTGGTCAGGTTAGACAGGGATTGTTTGTTTCCAAGTTACTAATTTTGAGTGACAGGTTGTACTGTCAATGTTTAGACCAAGAAAATGCGTAAAGAAACTATACTTAAACAACCTGCATTATTACACCACATTCAAAACATAAGTCACATGTTTAATGACCATGGCCATTTTCATTTTTATAATTATTAAATAGTGAATTAAGCATATGTGCACAGAAACCTGACATAAAACAGATCAATTCTGCAGTCTAAGGGAAACCAGCAAAACAGGAACGACTGGTTTTACGACTAAACCAGCACGAGATAATCTTTAAGACTACAACACCCTCAACTTCTTCACATGACTGATACCCAAACATGCGACTAAACCCCACGCTTCCCCTTCACGGTGCAATAAATCTTAATCAATGTATACGTGAACAAATGTCTATTTTATTATGAGGATTCGCAATAAACACGAGTATCTAAAGCAGAGAAACGCCGTTAGTTGAGCAGCAGCTTTAAAAAGCGCAATCGGCGGAAATATGGTTAATCTAAATAGCAGCAGCTAACACTGCTAGCGCCGAAAGCAATAAAATCAATAATAAGCCAAACATTTTCACGGTTTTATCGTAATACCCTGCTCTCATTGACCCATCTGAAGCTGCTCGGGTCCATGTTGTGGGAGTGTGTGAAAACAAAGCGGGTTTTATATAGTTTACCTCACTCGAGTGCCGTGTGCATCTCCTCTCCGCTCGGTACTAAAACACTCGCGCTGCGCACCGCACAAAACTCCGACCCCACTGCGGAAACGCTATTCTCAAAGCCAGTCACGCACTTATTGTTACGTACTTACCTGTGCCTCCACATTTCGAGGAATGCGTAACGCACTTTACGCAACGCGAAACGAGCTCTATGACGTGTGCTTCCGCCACCAGACAGTCTAAGGCCAGTCTGAGCTCGTGGCGGAAGCGAGCGTCACAGATGTCGGTTATTTCAGAGGCTTAAGGACTTTGGTAATATGGAAAAAATAACTGTGACAAAGCAGCGGTACATTTTCACATTGTGAAAATCGTATTATTACGTCATATAGTCTAATTGTGACTGTATGAGTAACGTCCATGAGACTGATAGAGACAGCTGAGCATATGCAAAGTCCACTCCAGTAAATGTTGTTGTTTTGTTTTTTTTCCAGCGTTATTATTAGCTTGTTATTAGGCTGATCTTGTATCTAGAAGCTTAATAACTTTTGGCAAAGGTCCCACAGGGAATATGTATATCTGTCTGCAATTAAACGTTTGTAATTTAACGAAATGCTGACACTTTTCTTGGCTTCTGCTATAACAGTTCTGTTTAGGCGAACTGGTGAAATACATGATCTATTTTAATTATAGTCTCATACATTTTTGTGTACTGCATTTCAGCCCATTTGTTTGCCTTTATGTTTGTGTTTCTCTCACATGAAACAGTGAAAACAAGGTAAATAACAAGCTGTTGTCCGTATGTTTTTATCCATAGAGATTACAATTATTAGAGTCAGTTGTAGGGGAGAGCGGGGCACAACCAAAAGCTTTTTTACTTTCTCTGTTTGTGTAAATGTATGCAGGGTTCAGACTTCAGAAACATGATCTTTACTTAATTTCCTAATGATTTTTGGCATAAAAGCAAAATCGATAATTTTGAACCATGCAATGTATTTTTGGCTATTGCTACAAATATACCCGTGCTTATGGCTGGTTTTGTGGTCCAGGGTCACAAATGTGAAAGAAGGGAAGACAAATACAGTTGTGTTCAAAATTATTCAACCCCCCAATGCTGTAAATGGTTTTAGAGAATTTAGAGTACATTTGTAATTGAATTCAGAATGAAATCCTACAAGGACTTCTTTAAGAAGCATATGCAACTAAAATGACATCAATTGGTTTTGTAATACAGTAGTAAATGTTTCTTTTGTGAATTCTTCATTGACACAATTATTCAACCCCTTAAAGACTACCACTCTGAAGAACAGAGGTCCATTGAAGTGTTTTCAATCAGGTATTGAAAGCACCTGTGGATGTCAGGGAGCAGCAATAAAGCCTAATAAGCACCAATTAGGCAGCTTTAAAATGACTGTGATACTCAGCTCCTTCTAGACATTTACTGGTGTGGTTACAAACATGGTGAAGTCAAGAGAATGGTCCAGGAAGACAAGAGAAGAGGTGATTACTCTTCACAGGAAGGGCAATGGCTATAAGAAGATTGCAAAGATGTTAAACATACCAAGAGACACCATAGGAAGCATCATTCGCAAATTCAAGGCAAAGGGCACTGTTGAAACGCTACCTGGTCGTGGCAGAAAGAAGATGCTGACTTCGACTGCTGTGCGCTACCTGAAGCGTAGAGTGGAGAAAAGTCCCCGTGTGACTGCTGAGGAACTGAGAAAAGATTTGTCAGATGTAGGTACTGAAGTTTCTGCTCAGACAATACGGCGCACCCTGCGTAATGAAGGCCTCCATGCCAGAACTCCCAGGCGCACCCCCTTGCTGTCTCCAAAGAATAAGAAGAGTCGACTGCAGTATGCCAAAAGTCATGTGGACAAACCACAGAAGTTTTGGGATAGTGTTCTGTGGTCTGATGAAACAAAATTAGAACTGTTTGGGCGCATGGATCAACGCTATGTTTGGAGGAGGAAGAACAAGGCCTATGAAGAAAAGAACACCTTGCCTACTGTGAAGCATGGCGGGGGGTCAATCATGCTTTGGGGCTGTTTTGCTTCTGCAGGTACTGGGAAGCTTCAGCGTGTGCAAGGTACCATGAATTCTCTTCAGTACCAGGAGATATTGGAGGACAATGTGATGCAGTCCGTCACAAACCTGAGGCTTGGGAGACGTTGGACCTTTCAACAGGACAATGATCCCAAGCATACCTCCAAGTCCACTAGAGCATGGTTGCAGATTAAAGGCTGGAACATTTTGAAATGGCCATCGCAGTCACCAGACTTAAATCCGATTGAGAACCTCTGGTGGGACTTAAAGAAAGCAGTTGCAGTGCGCAAGCCTAAGAATGTGACTGAACTGGAGGCTTTTGCCCATGATGAATGGGCGAAGATACCCGTAGCTCGCTGCAAGACACTTGTGTCAAGCTATGCTTCACGTTTAAAAGCTGTTATAACTGTAAAAGGATGTTGTACTAAGTATTAAGATTGAATGTCACTTGGGGGTTGAATAAAACTGATAATGATGCGAGCAGAGAAAAGACATTTGTGGTTATTTCATTATAAATGTTATGTTATATTTGTCTGACCTACACGTGCCTCTTTGATTTAATTGTAAGCAGGATGACTGAATGATCAAAATCAATGTCAAACCGGCCAAAACAATCAATTTCAGTGGGGGTTGAATAATTTTGAACACAACTGTATGACAACATGCCCCACAGGACATTTATTTGCTAAATCTCAGGTTCTTCCTCTCAGTCTTCATTCACTTTTTTCCAATGGTTTCTGAAATTCATAAAAGTTAATTATGCCAATTGTATTGATCACTGTATGGAATAGCAGTTCTAAAAGCAGGATAACACAGTGTTACAATGTACTCTTTCTGCCCAACTGGAATTTGGAATTTGGAATTTAAACTGGAAGCATTAAAGAACTGCCCAAACTGCTAAATAACAGATTAGCGATTAACATATCAGATTTGTCTAATTTCAAATAAACACAAAAACTATAGATGAAAAAATAGCTTGTTAGAAATAAACTTTTTCTATTGTTAAATAAATGTTCAGTGATATCTTCCAAAGATTTCTGAATTAGTGCACTTTTATTCTCTATATATTGTCAAAATGGCAAATAGTAAATAAAAAGTTTCATCATGCTAGCGTGTGTGGAAGTATTTAACCATGTGTGCTACAGGAATAATTCTTGCTTAAAAATTCAAGCTTTTCCATCACAGGGAAAAATGATTAAGTTAATTAAATAATTAAATGTAATAAAATATAAAACAATTATTTCAGATTGTAATAATATTTCACAAGATTACTATTTTTACTGTTTATAGGTTTAAAAACATTAAAAAAAATCTTACCAATACCAAACTTGTATATATTATAGCATATTATGAAAGCAATTCATTGTTATTCATCAATTTTGATTAATTTAAGGATGAATTTTACATATTGTAAGCTTGTAAAAGCATGTTCCCATAAATAAAGATACAATATTAATTTTGCAATATTGACTTTAAGATACAGGCCCGCAATAGTAAAATTTGTAGTGCTTATGATAACATAGCATGTTTTTACAGCCACAGATCAAAGCTAGCCCTCGGTAAACTCATAACGCAAATGATAATTTCCCGTTAATTTCCCGAAGTGTTGGAGATGTGCATCAACAGAAATCAGCCCCAGAGGTGCAATCTTCACGCTAAAATGTCATTAACATGAAGTGCTGAGCCTAAAGATATTCTGAGAATATTAGATTGTAAAATGTTGCTGTTGCATTGTTCTTGAAACTTATGGATAGTCTTATCCATCCATCCATCCATCCATCCATCCATTCAAGGTGTACCGATGCAGTTGGATTATCCTTCATCTTGGATTCTGGTGTTGAATTCACGTCTCATGGGGATTTTCCTTCTTGTGTGTTAGACACAAGTCCTAAAATATGGGGAGGCGCAACAGCTTTTGCATCCCTTTGAAGAAATGACGGAATTGTGCTTTTGTGATCAGCGAAGACTGTGACAGTGAACATCAGCATTCTGAAGACAAAAGGATTTATTCTGTAATGGATGCCACTCTTGTGGAAACAGAGCACCTTTGAGAGGTGTGAAAAATGAGAATATGTAAAGCTTAACTAATGCAACTTGAAAAACTTGAGGAGGTTGTATGGAATTGTACTGACAGAATCCTCTTTGATTTCCTATGTAACACCTTCCAGTGTGTTAGATCTGTCCGAACGACATCTTCTCAGACAGCCACTGTTGGACCAGGCATACTACATTCTATCTGCGTTAATAGATGTCTGTATGTCTGTCAGTTTTTCCAACATTCTATGTATCCTGATATCCTGCAAATACAGCACCCATATATAGTCTCTTATTCCTGGCACAGTGAACAGAGGAGGATTATGCAAATTTAAAGAGAAGAACATCGAGATGGGTGCTTCTACAATAAAACAGGTCTATTCTCGGTGAATCCGCTGCCTATACATTTGAACCATGGCATATAAGCAGGCTTTTGATTCCTGACGATCTTGTCAGCGGTTATATTCTGAGAATACACTCTGCATTAGAGATCTGAAGCTCTGGTCTAACACAACCTCGTCCAATCCCACGTTTCTCTGAAATCCCTGCAGAGCAAAAGAAATATGTTAAAGAGACCCTGCTGAGAAATCACATCTGGAAAGGTGGAACAGGATCAAAGTCAGTGACGCTGAGTTCATGAAGCTAAGGAAAGTTTCAGAGTTATCAAGGAAAACTCTTTTTGAGTTTAGGGGGTCTTATACTCCACTGGTGCTGTGAATAAACCCTTATTTTTCGATCAGTCATGTAAGAATGTGTTGCCAGCTGGCATTAATCCAGGTCATCTCAGAGAATCAGGTGGCTCGTAGCAATGGATGGTCGGCATCAGGATGACACACTTCACATATTAATCACCTGTCAGTCCCGGACCGCCGTTGACAAGCAAGAGTCATCTGAGAAATATGAAATAGTGCCTTTGCTTCGCTTCACTTTACTGTAAGACACCTGCAACACATTCTTTTCCTCTGGAGATCACATAGATTTATTGATGAGCACTGCCACTCAGCTGCAGTATGTGTCTCAGGTGTCATTTTTCATTTCTCTTCCTGTTTGCTTCACATACACATGCATTCAGCAAAACAAACCACAGGCCTTGAATCTCTTTTATGGAAAATCTCATTAACTTTCTTTTGACAATACAAGGGAATGCATTTAGGTTTTAGTTTCTTTTAACCAAAATCTCTTTCAAACAGTAATTGAATGCTGCTTGGAAAAAGTCTTCTATAGAGAATGCTTGAAAAAATGGCAAAGAAAGAAATGTTGACATTATTACCATTGGATTTGAAATCATGAAATCACAATTATTTTCTTCTACTGACCGCCATGTAATGCACATCATAATGTATTTCCTGCACATAATGGTGGGTAGAAAAAAGATGTGTCGTCTTGAATGAAAAGCACATACTTTCCAGATAATACCACTCAAATGTTTGGAGTCTCATATGCTCACCAGAAATATTATTAAAAATGTTTTTCTATTTTAATGTATTTTAAAATGTAATTTATTCCTGTGATGGTAACGTTGAATTTTCAGCATAATTACAGTCTTCAGTGTCACACGATCCTTCAGAAATCATTCTAATATGCTGATTTGGTTGTCAAGAAACATTGTGTATATTATTTTCACAGTTGACAATGGTTGTGTTGCCTTTTTATTTATGTATGTATTTCCAAAACAATTATTTATATTCAAAACAGCATCATTTGTTTGAAATAGTAAAGATTCTGTCACTTTTGATCAATTCAGTGCATGTGTTCATTTCTTTCAAAGTCATTTCTTTTTAAATCTTACTCATGGCAAAGATTTGAATGGCAGTGTATATTTTATAAATGATTTTCACAGTGCAAATAGGTACTTTAAATATAAAAAACCAGATGCTATACAGTATACACTTGGGTTAAAGGACTTGACTCTACCTTTATTCATGTAGTGCTTATACAATACAGATGGTTTCAAAGCATTACAGCAACAAAAAGCAAAATAAAAGTTTCAATGTTGAAACCTTTTTCAAATATAACATTGACAAATCCAAAGAAAAGATGACACACTTTATTTATGGTCATAAAATCAATGTCTTATATCTATCAGTGCTGTGTTATTGCTGCACATATTAAAAATAACATTTATTTTGAATATTATACCTGCTGTTTGTTCATGGACCACACTATTTATGATTACAACAACTCACCCGTTTTGCAGTCAATTAATTAGTATCACTGGATTAGATTATGGTAACTCACAGAACAAAAAAAATAAAAACAAAGCAAACTAATGCATTACCGATTTTGCACCTGCTATAGCTTGAAGCAGTGTTCTTATGTTCAAAACCCCAATCAAACACTTAAGTCAACACTTTACATGCTGAGCCTGCAGCTCAACCGTATCAGTAAGGAAATAAACGCAGTTACTGAGGCAGCAGAATTACCTCAGCATTGTTCACTAATTAAGCATGTTTGTCTCGCCGCATATGGTGAAGCCCACATGACATACGGGGTTATCCTCAGTTCAAAACCTCTCCTCGGGTTCTTCTGGGAATCACGTGGCCCTGAGCACACCAGCTTTATAGTTTGATGGATACAGATTCTATTACCTCAAATCATTACCATAATTTTCCCCAGCCATCCACGCCATTTGTTATCAAAACCACATTTCAGACAATTGCAAGGCATTTCTCACGCCTAGCAAATCTGTTTTGCCACATGTAGTCATGATCCATCAATGTAATTTGAAAGAGCACAAGTGCGTTTCGCTATGAGCGACAGCAGTTATTGAATTAGAAGAGCATGGCTCATCTTCACCTGCCAACACAGCTGCTAATGGCCTTAAATCTGAGCAGAGCCATGCCAAGTTTTCTATCAAGACTGTAAATTCCTCTCTTACACTTGTAGTGATTATCTGCAAATTAGCAAGAGATACTTTGTGTTTACGCTGTGCGTCACGTATGGCCGGATTGATGCTTAAAAACTAATTGTCAAGTGAAAATGTGGTGTTCTTTAATGCTAATGATTATTATTTATTCAGCATGACTATTATTGTGTATAATAAGCTTCAAAATGGAAACAAAATACTTAGCAAAAAGTTGAGTATATTTTTCGTCAAGAGCAATTGCTGACAAACGTATGCAATCGCAGCTCTCAGTCACAGCCTATTCAAACAAAGAAAATGGCATAGAAGTATTTTACTTACTAAAAGTGACATATGTGGTGATATTGGACAGTACTGAAAAACAATAAGCGATATCTTTATATGGAATGGCCAGTAATGAGAATGGCCTAAAGGAAAAAAAAGTGATAATAATAATGATTTGATGATGCACACATAAATACAAGACCATCCGGAAGGATCAGAATTGTGTAAATGATTCAAACAAGAATTTTTCATTATTCTCTTGATTTATAAAATGATGCATTGATACTTGTTTTCTCTAAAACAGTTTGGTTAGTGGAAAATTACTGCTTATGCTGTTGTCTTTCAAGAAGCACTTCTGAAACTAACAAAGGAAGTGAGGGAAAGGTGCAAATGTGTTTGTCTAGACAGCTTGGACTTCAATAGGCATCTGCTAAGTTTGAGACCTCTCTCTTTTCCTAATTCTTTTTACCCTTATATGGTAACATGTTTTATGATTGGTTTGCGGTAACATGGAACTATAAAGGAGGTATATAAGGCAACCATACTAGATGTGCTTGTTCTTCTTTGTAGAACTCTATATCTGCATTGAACTACCAATTGCAAGAAAAAAATCAACAAAGACATTTATTGACTGTTTGTTTCATTACATTCTTACCTCTAAAGGACAAAGAATTTTTACACAACAGCTGTTGACTTTTACACACATGAAATGATTTTTATTGCACTTATGTTTAAACCCATCAAATCTTTAAACAAATATTGGTAACACTTTATTTTGATGGCCCCTTTTGAACGTTCTGTTGACTGTAAGTAACTACATAACTGTCATTAGAGTATTATTAGACTGTCTGCTTAATATCACGCTTTATGTCGATTGTCACCCAACCCAATGTCACTTAGTCAACAGAATGTGTTAAAGGGGCCATCAAAATGAAGTGAAACCCAAACATTGAAAGCAACGGTTCTGATATCAAGCGGCATCAGTGTCAAATTGTAAAAATATATTATACATTATTTTTTATTGTTTTTCAAAAGAAATCTCTTATGCTCACCATGGCTGCATTTAATCAAAAATCAAAATATTGCTAAAGATTAAAATAACTATTTTTTCTATTTGAATATATTTTGAAATGTACTTTATTCCTTGATGGCAAAGCTGAATTTTTAGCATCATTACTCCAGTCTCCAGTGTCAAATGATCATTCAGAAATCATTATTATATGATAATTTGGTGCTCAGATAACATTTTGTTCTCATTATTATCAATATTGAAAACAGTTGTGCGGCTTAACATTTTTTGTGGAAATGGTGATACATTTGTCAAGATTCTTTGATGAAAGAAAGTTCAATTAAAAAGTTAAATTAACTGCATTTATTAATTTTTTTTAAAATAAATTTATGAAATCTTTTGTAACTTTACGAATATCATCACTGTCGTACACTTGTGATCAATTTAATGCATCCTTGATGAATAAAAGTATTAATTTCTCTCTCTTTTTTAATTACCATTTGTTTTCAACATTGATAAAAATAACAACAATGATTTTTGAAGGATCCCCGAAGACTGTCAAAGACTCTGTCATTCACAGTTTGACTTTTCAGTTGATGTTTAAAAGTCTAAACAGGGACAGAGCAAAGGAACTATTAGCTATAAGTCTATAGAGCATCTGCTGCATGACATTTCATGTAACAATGTTATTCTGTATTGTTGTTGTCAAATAAACAAAAATAAGAAAAAAAAAAACTTCAGAGCCTCCTGATGTTATTTCAGCATATAAAAGGCTTTAGTTCTCATGGATCATTTGCACTTACTCAGATTGAGATGAGGAGTGAGTATATCCATCAAAAGGCCAATACTTCAGCACACAACACTAGACCTTTGTTTGTCATGCCATGGAGAGCTTTCAGACTTCTTTGATCTCTCAGATAAATCAGCCGTAGCCCTTCTCAAGCACACACACATAATACTCAGGAGTGTGTTTATGCTTTTGTGTTTCTGTATTCCCTTGGCATCACAGGCTGTTATTTGTCCCCCCCAGTGACTTTTTGGAGGATTGCTTCTGTCAGGAAGCGTGTTGGGCAGACTGCAGCAGACAGGATAAGTGGTTGGTCAGCAGAGCAGCACTCCTGCAGTATCCATTGGGACTGCCGGTACAGGCGATGGGTCAGCGTTTGCTTCTTTACCTGCATCTGCAGGTAACTCAAGAGGCTACAAGTAGGTCACAGGAAACATTTATCGTCATAACAGAAACAACAGCTCATTTATAATGTTCATGCGATCTGAACCCACTTCCAATTCTGTAATTCAATTCAGTTGTGTGCTTCAAATCAATGTCATCAAAAATAAAAATAAAAAAGGGGGAAATTATTTGATACTCTGGCACAAAGCATAAAACAGAGTGGGTAACTCTGGCCCTTGAGATAAACTGTCCAGCAGAGTTTAGCTCCAACCCTTATCAAACACACCTGAACATGCTAATCAATGTCTTCAGGATTTCTAGAAAGGTTTGATCAGGGTTGCTGCTAAACTCTGCAGTAAATTGGATCTTGAGAGCCAGAGTTGCTCATCCCTTACATAAAATCACATGATTCTCCACATTCCAAATTCATGTAAATGTGCCGCAGGTAATCACGTCCTCGCTAATCTGACCGGAAGCACAATTCTGAGAATGATATTGCTTGTAAACAAGTTAAGTTACTTACGTTTTGATAACAATATTACCACGTAATTTTCTAGTTTAATCACGTGATCTACCAGCATCAGTTGCGTTGCTTCATTGCCATTCATAAATCCTCTCCTTTGGCCTAATGGAATAGTAAAATGATCGTCCTATGCAGACTTCAGAATCTCGCCAAGGTCAACCAGGTACTTTTTGCCTACTCTTTTATGAGTAGTGTGAATTTGGACATACTTCTTTTGTCACATACTGTTTTTTTGTTTTGTTTTTGTTTTTTGTAGTAGGGAAGTGTATGATTTCATGTGCAGTTTGAATGAATGAATCAATGACTCTCACTTGAGTACTTCTCAATTCAAAGGGTGTGTCCTTAGTAAGGCTGCATATCTAGGTTACGTTATCAAGCTCATTTGAAGGCCATCTCATTTTGAAGGATCCTTTGAAGGCAGCCTTGTTTCTTGTCCTTCATTCATCTTAAGGATGCATCAAGTCCTTGCGCCCTGCAGTCATCATCAATCCTTTGCATCCATTCCAGTTCACAAATAAAGGAATTAGCAGTAAATGAATCAACACAGAACTCATCAAATTACATTAGGATCTGAATTCAGTTTAATTGGGATCATTTTTGCAAGTCATCTCAATGGCAAAATGTGTCCCAATTAACATAAATTCACCATGTAATGCAAGACCAAAAAATAAAAATAAATAAATAAATAAATAAATCAGAAAAAGGCATTATGTTTTCTTTTATTTTATATTAAATTAATCACTTAATGCCAAACTGTCCGCAATGTAAACCACTGGGAGACAGATATTTTAAATCACTGTATTGTATTAATTAAAAATTATGCTCCTATCACTTGTTTGTGCTTGTTTTTTGCCTTTATGTTTTGATCCAGAGATTCTGTACTCTTTCCGAAGATGCGTAATAGTGTCCCCTATATGACAGTGAAATAACATTGATGGATAGAAAATTCTGTCATTGGGGGGGGGGAGCATGGTGTCATAGATTACAAAAAATTGCCAATGGTTAGAGTTATTGCAGAGGAGGACTCTATACAAGCCTGAGAACGACTGGTCTAGGAAGGGCACATCCTCAATAGAATGGAGCCTTCCAATTGAGAATCAGTGTTTTTAACTAATGTTTGTGTGAATGATTCAATGACTCACTCATTACTACATTAATTTTTTTAATGAATCGCAAGAGTGAATGATTCGTGTAATGAATAAATCCCTCATGAAGATACGTACCGAGATACCCTTGAACAAGGCACCTAACCCCCAATCGCTCCGTGGGCACTGCAGCAAAAATGGCTGCCCACTACTCCGGGTGTGTGTTCACTATTGTGTACGTGCGCTTGGATGGGTGAAATGCAGAGCACAAATTCTGAGTATGGGACACAATACTTGTCTACACATCACGTCAAGATTGCTCCGCTAATCAAATTCAAGGACTGGAACTAAGTGTTCTATAAATGAAAATAATGATTGACGTCTGGAAAATGCCTCAACTATACGGCCATCCATTCTGTTGGGCTCATTTAATAACGTTTAATAAAGTTTTTTGTTTTTAATAGAAATATCTGTTCTGAGAGCTTGAAACATGACAAAACCACTATACACAGCACACAATTGTTGAAAGAACGAGCACACACACAAAAACCTGACAATGACTTGTTTACCTAAACCTTCATAACATTTGCACAAAACAAGGTGGTGCAAGATAATATATGCCATATTTACCTGATTTAAGAGTTTGACACTCCACCAGGGAGCTTCTGTGGCAGCTTTATTCTAAGAGCAAGTTTATTTGCAAACTCTTTATTAGTCCAAAGCAGAGCATCCATATAATTACAAACCTCATCCATGTCTCATAACGAGGCCTGTCATCGATATTTATTTGGAGAAAAATGGAATCCTACTTTATATGCTAAACATGGAGTCACAATGAGTTTGCACATTCCCCGAGCTGGAGACACTAATGGCTTGCTGTAGTCTAATGAATGATACATTGAACCATGGAATAACCTCGGAGACAGAGAGAGAGAGGCACACAGAGAGAAAGAGGGAAATAATCAGGGGAAGACAAAAAAAAAAAAAAGTCCTCAAACAAACACTCTTTCACTTCTGTAAAGGCAGGGAGAGGACATGACCTTTGAGAAATCTGCAGTAAACGCTATTGTGAAAGAGCTTCTCTCTCTCTTTGTTTCTTTCTTGTGCGCTCTTTCTCTCATTAGTGTCTTGTAATTAGAATTTGTTTACTGATCAGTCATGCATTATGTGACATCGTAGTTGTGGAATGAAGCTGAAGATTACACGAACAGCACAGAGAGCACGATCACAGCGGCAAACAAACAAGCCTGAATCTTCTTTACCTGCTAATTATTGAGTTAGAGACCAATGTGATCTACGTAGATAGGGTGTGAGGTTGTCATTTTTTAGTGTGCAGTTTCTCAGAAACGTGACAGAGTCACAAATGTCTATGATTTTTCATCATGAGGGGACAAAAATATCTTACTGAGAATCAAAGTAAATCTCTTAACATAATACATAGCTTCAAACAGCAACAAAATCCTATTTCTATCCTATTAACACATTTATTTTCTAATGCCATGTGTGTCTTGTGTAGTTCTGTTTGTTAATTTCTGTTTTATTTCGGACTGCCATTTACATATCCCTGCCATTGTTAGTTGACCAAGGCTGTGTCCGAAATCATCCCCTATACCCTCATTCACTATTCCCTATATTAGTGCACTAATATAGATCACTTGAGGGAGTGAATGAAAATAAGTGAGTGAATTCGGACACTTGCCAATAGTTGCCGCTTTTGCATAGTTTGCGCTTGCTGTACAATAATTATTTGAAACTTAGCAAACTGGCAGCTGCAGCAGTAAGATGAAAAAGATTTATAGTGAACTCTGTCATGGAATTATGTATAAACCTAATTAAATAATTTAATTATAAATTAAATTGAAATTTATTTCTGTATGATATTACGCTGTAGCCACATTGGACCAGCGGTTTGGAAAATGGATGGATGGATGATTCAGCTGTGGATGCCATCTTCTGATCAGACGCGGGAATTCATCCAGTGTCCAACTCTCACAGGGAATTATGGGTATTCTATTAAACATCGGTTGTACATTCATCATTGCAGTACATTATGGGATTAAATGAGTACCCTCGATGAAGTCCAATATGGTTTTTGACTCAACAATGGCTATCCCCTCAAATATAGTGCCCCATTTAAGGGTATAAGGGGCGATTTCGGACACAGCCATAGTTTTCTAGTGTGTGCTAGTTTGTTTCCATAGATACTGATAAGTTTAAACTGCATTTCATTTAGCTTCCTTTGTCTACTCTGTGTATATACAGCCCTCTTTTTCCGTTCATCTTACGTCAATGTTAAGTTGTGTTTATCCTGTTCTCCTGAGTTTATCCTGTGCTGATGTGTTGCTCCAATTCTCCTCGTTTGTTATCGTGAAATAAAATGACTGCTGCATTAGATCCCCCCTCTCTACTCTTGCTGCAACCTCCTGTGACAACTTAAAGCAGATAATGTTGCTCATACCCTCCTTGAAATGTAATTTTCGCTTAGCAACAGTGATCATATTGAATTGATGCTCATAATTCCACACTCTCCCTCTAATTTAGCCACTATCAGGTTTGGTGTCGTCAGGTTAATGGATTCATTAGGCCACAAATTGCCACCCAGGGCTGTGCAGAGCCGCCAATTACCATTTTTCATCATTTGCTAGATAAGCCATTGAAAATATTGCCAAAAAATTTCTAGTAAATCGATTATCTTGGGTTCACAGTGTTTTTTTTTTTTTTTTTTTTTTTTTTTTTTTTTGGAAGGGATAAAGATCTTGCAACTTACCGGTGAAATGAAAGATGCCAAATACCATCAAGGGAAACAAGCTCAAAGCTTGTCTGATAAGCTCTAGAGCACTGAGGACAAAGACACTGGGCAAAACAGAGTAAAATAATCATGCTCTTGGTAAAGTAGGTGTAATGGCATCTCTTAGAAAACGTAACTCTTATTTTATTATGCATCACTTGGTGGTTTCTGGTATTATAGTTTACAATTTGCAGGGGAGGGGGGGGGGTATTTCTGTGTCATGTCTGAATATAACAAAAGGGGAAATGAAACTAGACAGATGTCTAAATATATATCCTTATGACACTGACTAACAAGTAATCAAGAAATCGAGATTTGCTTTTACCTAGTAACAGAAAGGTTTGCTGCATTATACATATGAAAAAACATTTTCATTTTGTAGAAAAATTATGTAATAAATCATGTCACCTTTGCCATGCTCCTATTCAACAAAAACTGTTGTACTGTCTTTGTTGGGGTTTTCTCTCTAAAATTGGTCTGAGATCCTCCTGGATGTGATTAAAGCACATTCAAAGGCATTGCCTGGAGTCTGTCTAGTGGAACACTAGAGACCTTATCAGGGTCGGCGGAAGCCCTGGGCGAACTGGGCAATTGCCCATGGCCCTAAACCACTAGAGGGCGCCGCACCATGACGAGCACAGTTGACAATGTTTTTGCCGGGAGTTTGATTGACAGGCGATCTAACCAACCATAATGTCGAATCTGCTGTTATGTCCGACAAAGCAGTCAGGATGTTGTGCTGCCTTCACGTGTTGTCAGAAATTTTAAGATTCACACTTTTAAAGTCACAATTACGAGCTCATTGCTTTCAACTATCGCAACTTTCTCCTGAAGATTTCTAAAGAACTGAAGATTTCACAGCAGCCAAAGCAAGAAAGGTCCGCTTTTAAACGTTGAGTCAACTTTATTAATTCACTACACTTGTCTTAAGTCAACAGTAGGGGTCAATATGATAAATTGGGACTTTTAAAATAAAATTTAAAAAACATTTAAATAATTTTTTTTTTTAAAGGGCAGCATTTTCCTATTTTGCCCAGAGCGATGTATTGTCTTCCCCGGCCCTGGAACTTATTCCCAAGTTATAGTGTTCATAAGGGGTGAGACATCGTCTGACACAGCAGACGTTGCCAGTAGACGTGCTTGAGGATACATTTTTAAGCATTGCCAGTAGATGCTTTGGGTAAATGTTGCCAGTAGACATCCCAGATTAACTTAAGTCAGGTGCATTTAGGGAAATTTCTAAATAAAAGCCAGTAGAAGTGAGATTTCCTTGCTTGAAAATGGACTATTATTGCCAATACAAAGCACATTATACAACACTGTGGAATTGCTGATGATAAAAATCCTTTATAATGCTCATATGTTCAATTACTGATGCTGCAGTCTGTCTCTATCATCTGAAGACCAGTGTAGAATTCTGGGAAATCATGCTGAGTTTATTCTAAAGCTGCAGGCACTGGGAATCCAGGAGAGAAACTCTAATGACCAAAGCAAACTTTTTATAGCTCCAGCTTCCAATGCATTTACTCTAAAATGACTTTAGCTGCATTTCCCGAACGAGCTCTTTTATCATTAGAGCCTCAAACTATGGAATATAATATTGACTTCATCACCATACGTCTTCATAAGTAGATTTTATTGCCTTTCTGTTTTCTTATTTTAAAGCTACACTGGGGTGCCAAAACAGCATGCATTGTGGGTAATGACTGGCATCAATATTACTCTAATGTGATTGGGTGATATGTGGCAGTCATTAAAGGGGACAGTCAAAAAGGGGTCTTCTTATGTACTTGTGTAAAGGGAGATGCCACAGCAACAAACGCAGGGCCGGCGCTACCTAAAGGCAGAACAGGCAGTTGCCTAGGGCCTCGGTCATGGAGGAGGGGCCTCCATTACCATAACACAGGGGAGCAAAATACTACGCTGTTTTTCTATTGGATATAGATGAATTGACAGTGACTCTCACCAGTAATGAAATCCACTCTATTATTACCGGATCAAAGTGTGTCCCACCTTCTGAATATATGAAAAAAAGGCATGAAAATGCAACTTGTCCGCAGCTGATTGACTATTGACTGATTGACTATGTCGCCAAAACAGGTGTGCGAGTTATCATCTATGTTGGATTCATTGTAAAATATTCTAAAAATAAACGCGTTCTATCGATCGCCGTCATTTCTGGATTTGCCGGTTTATGAGTTTAAAAGAGTGCGAGTGCCGTCGACATCCAGACTGTTAGACACTTTGAATTTGTGCACACAGTGAATGACATCACGTCGGGAGCCGACAGGCAAGATACTGAAGTAAAAGCAAAGTTTGTATTCAAAGTCAAAGAGCTAGAATATTTCAGCACTAGAGTATTTTTTTATGTTTTAAAAAAGGTACCTCTGTATCTTTTAATTTCTGTTGTTTACATTATTGATCTAACATAATACTTAATTTCAGTTTTCAAAACATAAATCTTTTTGTTACATTTAATGAAAAATGAGCCTACAATTTGATGAAGTAATGAAGTATTTCTGCTCTGTAATTTGTCTCTTTCACTTTCACTAGCAGTTGATTTGTGTAGGCTGATTCAGTCTGTGGTTTCATAAAGAACCTTTAAAATCCGTGGAAACTTTCCATAACAGGTTCTTTACTGTGGAAAAAAAGAAGTTTTTTTTTTAGATTGTTTTAGAATGTTCTTCACACTAAGAAAAAGAAATTAGTTCTATTAAGAACTGCTCACTGAAAGGTTCTATAGCGAACCAAAAAATGGTTCTTTTATGGCATCACTGTAAAAACTCCCTTTTGGAAACTTTATTTTTAAGAGTGTGTAGTACATATATGAGGTATTTATGCCACTGCAATAAATCAATAGGTGGGGGAAATCCTGTCCAAAAAATGATTAAGGTATGATGTTCATTTACTGACGTGGTTTTCCTTTTCTTTCATTTTACTGTAGCCCTGTAGAGCGTGTTAAGGTAAATAAATTACTGAAAAAATTACTACAAAAAAAACCCCCAAACAAACAAACAAAAAACAAAAAAAATATGATAGCATCCCCAACAACCAAATAAGAGATTACCTTAGTTAATATGGACATATAAAAAATTAAAAATACAAATTTTAATAACAGATGTTAAATAAAAAGGTAAGAAATAATATTTGTGTTCAGTGCTTATTATTAGGAGAGGTGTGGAGTGAGGCCTCCAACATAAATTTTGCCTCGGGCCTCCAAATGTCTAAAACCGGCCCTGAACAAACATCCTCTATGCATGCCTCTCTATTTCTTTATACTTATATATTATACAACAGTCTGGGCATTCCAAGAGCACTGATATGAGTCCAACAGCGCTGGGACTTTTTATCATTCCACTTGCCTGTGTTTGCATTTTCCAGACAGACTGTCAGTCTGTGCATTAATGGTCTTTGACTCATTCATTCGACCTTTTACTGAAACGGATAATGAAACATGAAACAGAAGATGCAGTATTTTTTCCCCTACTGTGACATATGCAAATGAAACGGCTTCTCGAACAAGTACAAAACTGTAGGGTGGGACTTGATTTTGTCCATTGGGAATTGATTGGATCATTGTGGATCACTTTGCTAATTCTGTGATCTCATATGAGTGACCGGTTGTCTCGCCCTCGCGCCAGTAAACACGTCATCAGAGAAGAGATGTTGCTGCACATAGTTTAGAAGGGCAAATCAAGTTCAGCAAGTATTTAAGTCAACTCTCCACACTTTACGACCCCTCACCTTCAGATTCTTGTATCCATGGCAACACACCAGTTGGAAAGACAGAAACTAGATACAGATCATTAGGACCCGCATTTCTGAGCATCCCGTCTCCATAAAAATGCGGTAAACAACTTTTAAGGGCTCAGCGGATTCCGTCATGCTGCTGTCCTCTGTCTCCTAATGAGCCACCTGTCAATACAACTGCTATCTAACGCACAATTACGCTATCAGTCCCGACACAAACAGCAGGCCAGACATGGGGGGAACTGGAAGATGAGAAAAAAGGAGTGAGGGTTTGGGTTTGTCAGATGTGGTACGGAACGTGACACGTGAAAACCAAAACATTTGGAAACCACCTCAGAGTGATTTTCTGTTTCTCTTGCTGCTGTTTGGAAATCAAAAGGTAAGACTCACTGACTCACTCCAGCATCTCTTCTTCTCTTTCTCTTCACTCCCCCTCCGGAGGAGCCTGAGGCAGGAGAACAGGTGCGCTCCTATTCATCGTAATGCAAATGTGAACTTTGCGGCAGTATTGTGGCTCCTCAACTACGCTATGTAAAATCACCCCATTGGCGTTTCGCTGCCTCTAATGAGCTGCTTATCATCCTTAAGAAAAATAATGAGGTCTCTTTAAACACCGCCACCTGTCCATCTCCAGCAGATAAACAGGGCAGAACCTCATGCTGTGGACTGGTGCAACAAACGACCACTTCTGAAGTTTTGAATTATAAATCGCTCTTTGAAAACACAAAGCAAATGAACCGAATAACAATGGAGACATAATTGTATGTGAATGTGCGTTAACATTTCAATGCAATGAGAGAAGTGTGCGCAGATTGAAACAATATTGAATGCTGAAGTGTTAATAGGGAACTATTGGGGTGGCTTATTTAAAGGATTAGTTCACTTCAGAATTAAAATTTCCTGATAATTTACTCAACCCCATGTCATCCAAGATGTTTATGTCTTTCTTTCCTTAGTCGAAAAGAAATGAAGGTTTTTGAGGAAAACATTCCAGGATTTTTCTCCATATAGTGGACTTCAACAGGGTTCAATTGGTGGAAGGTCCAAATTGCAGTTTCAGTGCAATCCCAGGAGAGGAATACAGGTCTTATCTAGTAAAACGACCAGTCGTTTTCTAAAAAAAAATAAATAAATATCATAAACTTTTAAACCACAAATGCTCGTCTTGCACTGCTCTGCGATCCGCCAGAAAGGTCATGCATGACGTAGGCGGAAGTACCGCGGTAGGGCGAAAAACTCCATCTCATTTTCTCCTCCAACTTCAAAATCGTCTGATATCGTTGATTTACCTTGTTGATTTTGTAACGTTTGGCTTAATCTTCGCACATTCGCTTTGTAGACACCGGATCTGTAGTTTCACCTTCGTCACGTGTGACCTTTCATCTAACGTACATTGATAACGTGACGCATGGCAGATCGCAGAGCAGTGCAAGACAAGCATTTGTGTTTAAAAAGTATATAAATGATTTTTTAAAATAAAATTACCGATCGTTTTGCTAGATAAGACCCTTATCCTTGTTGTGTAGAGCACTTTAAAGCTGCACTGAAATTGCAATTTGGACCTTCAACACAATGAACCCCATTGAAGTCCACTATATGGAAAAAAATCCTGCAATGTTTTCCTCAAAAACCTTCAATTCTTTTCAACGCAAGAAATAAAGACATGAAAATATATAGTAAATTACCCAGAAATTTTCATTCAGAAGTGAACTAATCCTTTAAGATTTAATCAGATTTGTTAAAGTACTAATCTGTGGATTAATGTACCTGTGTACAGGATTAATGTGCCTGTAATCAGGAACATTGTTAATTCAGTCCATCTTAGACTTAAAAGTAAGTGAAAAATAAAATAAATCCACAATTGCATTAAGAAGAATAAAATATGTTGATAACACTGTAATTAAAGTATGATGCATTAGTATTCATAATGTACATTATAAGGTATTATAGTCTATCTTTCATAAATAATTGTAACCAAAGTTAAAATTATATTTTCAGATCCTTGTTACATCTGAAATTGGTTGTTTTAATGTTTTAATGCATTATGCTTTCTAAAGGTGTGTTCAGTGAATAGATAAGTATTATAATGTATATTTACAATGTGCAGGAAACTTTTGGTAATGTATGCTCAATGCTTTATATGTCTGCCATAATAATGTCTGCATTTGCAGGCTCTTCTCTTCAAATATTGACATATGTGATTACTTGTGATTAATAAATAATATCTTTAATTTATTAGCATAATTACATTACTTTATTCTGTGCACCACAAAGCTTTAAGATCTGGAGGTGTTTATACCCATTTAACTTCATGACTGGGATAATTCTACCAAATGATGAAAGATGAAAGGCAAAAGGACCCCCCTCCCCAAATTAATAATCAGTGTTCACTTCCAGTGATGTTGGATCCGATGCAAAAATATCTCATTAACTTTCCTCTTTGTCTATAAGAATGTTGTTTTTGTATAGTGAGAAACAATTTGGGACTATGATTACTGATGTTCTAACTGGCACACTCTCTTTGAATGCTGCTTGAAATCAGTCAATTCAAATTAAAGACAGTAACTCAGTTTTTTTTAACCATGATATGCCAAATAAATCTGGCAGAAAATAAGTCATTAAATCCGTTTCCTTTATGGCTGACTTTTTGAATAGATGCAATCATTTTGATGATTCAGATAACAAATGAAGAATAATGTAAAA
This sequence comes from Zacco platypus, assembly GCA_038088235.1. Taxonomy (NCBI): domain Eukaryota; kingdom Metazoa; phylum Chordata; class Actinopteri; order Cypriniformes; family Xenocyprididae; genus Zacco; species Zacco platypus. The sequence goes on along the minus strand of CM076081.1, from coordinate 21,418,215 downwards.
AAAACTACAATCAACAGTGACTTTTTTTCTTAAAAACAGTTGACTAAAAAGTCATTTTAGCTTTTGACAATATGGTTGATTTTAAAGCAACACAATGGAACATTTGCTCACGGTTCCCCCATGAGGTTGATAAACGCAATTGTCTGTTACCAGTGTCGTAAATACTGTCGCTGTAGCTTCCCGTGGGCAGCGCAATACATTTGAATGTGTTGACTAAGCTAACAGAACTGGCGAATGCGGAAACCGTACAAATATCATTACATAGTTTACTCTCTCTTTCACTTTTTCACTTCCTTTGACAAAACCCTCTTTGGTTTTTTTGCTACCATAGCATTGGTCTTGAGACTTGGATATTCGATTGTTTCGTCTCAAATGGCTAACTCCACGTATGCCGTAAAGCAGGTCCGCTGGCAGGAGATGGGCGGGGCTTGTGTGTACTGATCCAAACACGAAACTTGCAAAATTGTAGCCACTAAGAGGCTGCTCAGGTAGCAGCGGAAGTAGAATTCATCCGGTTAAGAGTTAAGAGTATACCACTGAAATAATTTTAGGGACATTGTTTTAAGGTCAAAAAAGTACATACTGTTGCTTTAAGTTAAGAAACAAATATCTGAAAATATATTAAAAAAACTATTAATTTATCATTTTATTTTACCTCATGAACCCAAGGTACAAGATTGCCAACAAACTCTAGCCTTGAGAGGCCTAACCAGTGCATTTATTCAAACATGGTGATAGATTGTGCCCCAGTCAGAGGTGCTTTTGAAGGTCTTGTCATGAGAGTGTTGAAAAATGGACCCCATCCATAACCTGCTGCGGCTTGAATGTACATGGGAATCACAATGTGAGCATGATGTAAAATGAGACAAATGGAGGAAACACCCCTCCTAACTCGGACGGAAACATAAAACACCAAGCCATGGGGTGGAGGCCACCATCTTGCCCTCTCATTGATCAGATGATGACATGAGACAGATGGAGATGAGAATGGGGTATGAAGAAGGGGGAACAGAGAAGAGCGTTATTTTCTCAATTCTTTACTGCCTTTTGTAAAGACTTTTGTGAACAGTGCAGAACATTGTCAGGCTATTCATCTTTTATGGATGTGATCAATCCTCCAAGCTTTAGAGTGAATAAAAAAAGAAATAAATTTGGCTGTGTATGACAAAACAGAGATCAGAAATTCATATAGGCATATTCATTTTTGTTGGTTTATGTGGGTCAAGTTTTGCTTACATTATGAGGACATTTTGGTCCTCACAAGGATCATAAATTCACTCACATTTTAGGAAGCAGCCAAACAAATCCCACTCTCTTTAAAATAAAGGTTCTTTATTGGCATCAATGGTTAAAAAACCTTTTTAACATTCATGGAATCTTTCCAATGCACAAAAGGTTCTTTGTAGTGGAAAAATACTTCAGATTCATAAAATGTTCTGAACATTAAAAAAGGGGGTCCTTTTTTCAGAATTATTCACTGAAATGTTCTTTGGGGCACCAAAATGATTCTTCAGAAGCCCTTTATTAACCCTCTGGAGCCGTATGGATTACTTTGATTATGGATGGATGTATTTTTTTGTTTTCATTTTTGGGTGAACTATCCCTTTAAGAAAACATTTTCATCAGTTTGACAACACATGCTGCAAATACACAATGCAAACAAATACAGAAACACTCTGCAAATACAACACACATACGATCAGGATGCTAAATTAAACAACAAAAACCCTTACCTTTTAGGCCAGACAACACCACTGACGAGTAGACATTGAACAATAATGTCCCAACCAAGTTTGTCACATGTTGGGGTCTCCTTGAAACATTTCTGTGCTATTTACGGTGTTATCATGAGAATTATACCGTTTGAAGTGGATGTCATAACAAGTGTCAGTAGACTGGGAAGATTTTAAAACGAGTGGTTCATAAATCCGTAAGATCTCAGCTTCATGTTGTGGAAATAGAAACCGGAAGACAGAACACAACGAACGCAGCCCTGAAAAGGCACAGGGCTACATAAAATAACAACCAACATCAATAATGACTGAAAATCAGAGAGAAAATGTAAAAAAATAAAAAATAAAAAAACAGAGCTACAAAGTGTATGCATGTTATTTTCCAGTCATCTCCTTAGATCAAAACACACTTCATTCAGTGCCAGGCAAGGGAACAACCAAGCAAGCTAAAACCGGCCATATTTAAGCTCCAGAGACATCTGCAGAAATGACACAGAGAGAGATTTTGCAGGAGCTGGACTTCAAATACAGAAGTGAGCACTTGTCAGAGAGAGGTTTTGATTGCATCAAAATCCCTCTTCTGCACAAAGTCTCCTGCTCTGCTTCATGTATCACTGAGACCATCATACCGCCAGTTGAGCTTAGTCGCATCACCAGTCACTTCATGCAGCGCAATTTAGAATAAAATGGCTGATTTCATTACACATTTTGTTGTTACCAACAGTAAACACTTATATAGGCCTACTGCTTATAATGTAAGAAGTCATAATTCAGTTGAATTATTTTCCAAACTTTATCTCACCCTGGTATACACTGTTTAAGATAGCTTTAAATATTTACTGATTTTACGTGGATTCTCTTGACAAAATGAATAGTAAAATAATCATAACACCAGATGCAGGTGCATGTATTTTCTATAATGTAAACAGTATTAACTTGGAATGAGATGGAATAAGATGGAAAACCATTTCTGTTTTGGCTGCTTCAAAACACCAGTTCAAAATTCACAAAATTTAAATAATGAGTCAATACATCTTCCAAAATGTGTTTTTGTCTTACCCTGATTCACTATGGCAGCCTATTATATGTGTTTAAATTTAGACCTGACAGGATGGTTTTTGCGGGAAATTCCATACGCCACTCGAGAGAGAGAAAGGTTGCTCTGGCTATTTTGACGTGTATGGGGTGGGAATGGCATAGTTGTCACAATGAGCAAAAAAGGTTGACATGTAGCATGCTAAACTTCAAACTATTACTATGTATATGTATTGAGTACATATACAGCAAGTGGACATACTTTCCAGAAGGCCAACAATTCACTAAAAATGTTTTCTTATGAAGTATTCTAATTTGTTGAGAAAGTGAATTGATGGGTTTTTGTTAAATGCCAAAATCATCACAATTAAAAGAACCAAAGACTTAAACTACTTCAGTCTGTGTGCACTGAATTTATTTAATACACAATTTTCACAATTTGAGTTGAATTACTGAAATAAATGAACTTTTCTACAACATTCTAATTTATTGAGATGCACCTGTAATGTAACTCTAAGAGAGTGCATTGTAAAGCATTTTCTATTGTGACGGGCCATTTCATTATGGGTTGTTATAGCTCTGTGCTGGAACCAAAAGTTGTATAGTGTAACTTTAAATTCACTATAATATTATTTATTACCTCATCAGAAGAGATATGATGTCATGTAACGCTGAATGACAATAGTATTGAATTAGTAGGAGCCTTTTTAGGAGATATATCCAGCGGCAGAGGACGAAAGTGACGGAGCTTATATACAGTTAAAGGTGCAGTAGGTGATCTAGGAAATGCTACCTTTAGCCTGCTAGCATTGAAAGCATATGATCCCGCCCTCCCAACAAATCGCTGACCAAAGTCCTCCACACTTGAACTCCCACCGACCAGAAGCGAGACCACCAGAGACAATGTTATTGGATTACATTATGTGTCATTCACTGATAAGAAAACTTTACAGTACAGTAACAGTGAGTAACTTTGAAAACTAATTCCCGATCAGACACTGGGAGCTGCTGTCTTTGAGCTAATTCATAAAGGTACACAAACTAGCCTATATAAGCGACATTATACATTGCTATAAAAACATATCAAAACCGAATCGAACCATGTACCTACCTGTCCAATAGAGCATCTTTAAGATCCCAAAGTTGTCTCCAGCGTGGAAAATCAACACAGATGTTTATTATGGTTTTAGCTCTTTTCTGATCCAGATGTCTTTGCTTTCATAGATCCAGTGCCACTTGTTGTTAGTTCAGAAGGAAAGTTAGGTTTTGGCTGTATTCCTGCCATTCTTGGTCTGACTGTACATATGATCACATTATTTCCTTCATGTTCATGTTGTTACAAATAATAGGGTGAGTACTTAATGACAGACATTTTATTCATTGACAATCTCAAGCACTGAAAATGTCTGAAACTGTCAGTAATTTTGTTCAGTCTGAAGCGGAGTCAGACAATGATGTCTACAGAGCCAGAAAACATATGCTGCATTGAGGTGAAGAAAAGGTATAGTTTAGTTTAATTATGGTTATTAATTATGTTGTCATCTTGCTTTTAAAGGTCAAAACTTTACTGATGAGTTTTATGAAATTTATTGCACATCAAAGAAAATATGAAGCGTCCGTTTTCACTCCAGAAAGAGCTGAACAAAGCACAGTACAAGAAATGTGTGGTAAAATCCATGAACTCTCTCTCTTCTTTGCGTTATCATCAACATACACTCAAGTGAATATCTGAAAATCTCTTTGAAAAATGTGGGAAAAAAAAGTTAAACTCGTTTTTCATGCCCTAAGAGCAATAAAAACGCATATGAAAAAGAACCCTGATTGAGGTTATTATAATTCATGCATGAAAGGGATACTCTGTAAAACAAAGTATGACAACAAATTCAAGCTTCAGTGATAAAATGAGAAATATGTGCACTGATTCAATATTTTTAACAGATAAACAATTATTATATAAATTAGTTCACCGCATCATGACAGAAATATTACAGACAAGACAACTCTGTGTACTTGAAATTAATTACCCTTACTCTCTCTTTATGCTGTAATGACATGAACATGAAAGAAATAATATTATCACATAATACATCCTGTCAAATGTGAAACATTTTACAATACGGTTACACATTTATTAACATCATTGCAAATTTAAAAAGCATATGTTCTCACTACTTTAGTTCATACAGTATTACTCATTAGCTTAATAAATAAAAATACTGCTCATTGTACATCATATCTTTTGTGCATATGAACAGAAAAGTGACTATTTAAAGGGGGCTAATTATGCCACTTTGCACAAGATGTAATATCAGTCTCTGTTGTCCCCAGAATGAGTCTGTGAAGTTTCAACTCAAAATACCCCACAGATCATTTATTTTAGCTTGTCAAATTTGCCTCTATTTGGGTGCGAGCAAAAACATGCCGTTTTTTGTGTGTCCCTTTAAATTCAAATGAGTTGCTGCTGCCTGCCCGCTTTCCAAAAGAGGGCGGAGCTGTAACAGCTCGCGCTTCGGTTGCTCAACAACAAAGCTGGAGAATCTCACAAAATGACGATTGTCAGTAACGGTGTTCAGCCTTACTGTGTTCAAACTGGAGTCGGACACTGATGGAGAGACTCAGGAAGACGTTACAACTCATAGAATGCAACTGGACATTTCTGAATGGTTAGTGGATAAATTTATGCAGTTGCTGTGGCGTTGATTCAACTCATCTACTAGCATGTACCATCATGTTAATCTTTTGTGCAAAACCTGTATGGACACCTACTGTACATAGCGTATCTTTTTGCCAAACGGAGCCATACATGCCAGGCTAACGTTTATGATGGTTCTCAAATGCTGTGACTGGTCTAATATATTTTCCAAAATATAGAAATGCTCCTTTTTTAGCAATCGAGCTTGCCAGGGTCAACTTGCAGGTTATCCAAGCTAATGAGAATCTAAGGAGGCGAGAACCGGTGAACGTTAAACATAACTTTAATATCAAAATAAACAAACAACAAAAAGAAGGTAAAATGGCGGCAGTTCCTCACGGCGACTGCTTCCCAAACAAACACAACATAAAATCCAGGTCTGGTTCTCTCTTGTCCTTCACTGTCGTCGCTCCTCCTTTTATGCGGAGCTCCTCTGTGAGAGATACGAGACCGGTGCAGCGCGCAGGTGACGCTCATTATCATTCGCGTCACCGCCTCGCGCTGTTCCCTCACGGCTCTCGCCATGTCCTGCCTGTCACATAATTATATATTGTAGATATCGATCCGATCAAATTCCATGTGAAAACAGCTCACATTTAATAAAAGAACATTACATGCAGCCTATAGGGCAACTCTATTAACCGTATTTAAGCTCCGTCCCTCACTTCCGTCCTGTGGCTGCGGGTCTGGTGGTGCTGGTGCTGTGGTTCTACAGCTGGATATATCTCCTAAAAAGGCTCCTACTAAATCTATGCCATTTCAGTGCTGTGTGTTATAGGATGTGGTCTCTGTTCTGTTTATTAATTAATTATAAATATTTAATTATTGTCATGGTTGTAACAATTCTCAATGATTAACTACTTATCACGTTTTTATCATTTATGTCCATTGTTAGCAAAGAAAATACTTAGTGTAATAAGTCAGAAATCACTTTGTTTTCTGATGATGATCAGGGACCTTGTTCAAAATGAATTTCAGCCTTTTACTCATAAGACTGAGCAATGCCTTTGGCATTTTTTCAGTAAAGGAAGACTCTTGCAAATCTGTAACAACACTGCACTGCACCATTACCATTGTATACTCCATCTTGATCAGATTTATTTCCTTCCATGTTCCTAACCAAAAATTGAGTCCGTTCCCTGTAGCTTTTGTTGTATTCTTACCTGCAGAGGGCGATATTGTACCTTAAAAATCGCACTCTTTCTCTCTCTAATATAGCAGGCTTCCTCTTTCCACTGTTTTTCCCTGACATTGATGACCAAATGGCTGTGAGCAGACACAGAAGGGCAGTGTTTTGTACAAGACACAGTTTTGTGGATAACAGTGAGATTATGCTTGCCATCTGAAGCAGGTTTTCTGCAAAATGAAGGTGACTCCAGGCTGAAAATTAGTGGAAAAGCTTCAGAGACTGTCATTTCATTTTCTTCCGTTGCATCACCTTTCTGTGATTGAAGTCTCTTTGGCCACGTCTTAATGTGCTTTATAAAGTCACCAGGAAACAAGCAGAGTGCAAGCACTTAAATTAGTGTCAAGTCTGTAGATTACTCATTAAAGATCATAAAAGCAATATGTGTATGCAGCAGTGCCAAGCAGGGCATCTGTCATGAAGGTTAGTCATCTCCACCAGCTTCCACTCCAACACAGAACCCCAGCAGAGATCTGAGGAACCGTGTGTGTGTGTGTGTGTGTGTGTGTGTGTGTGTGTGAGAAAGATAGATAGCTGAGGAGGATAGCTATGGATTAATGAGGGATATATATATACATATATATATATATATATATATATATATATATATATATATATAAAAAGATGAAAAGAAAGTAGATTTGTAAGGCTCTGATTAGAAAGTCAGTTCTACATTTTCTATTAGCTTTTCATCCTCTATAAATCTTAAGTTTGTTCTTGTATACCACAACATACGGATAATGCAGAAGTTATGGCAGCTGCGTTCTTCTGTCTCTTATATTTGCTCAAACAGAATACTTGTTCTGTGAGTAGTTGTTCAGTTTCCTACCAGATGTTAATGAGATTGAATGTATGGTGAACATGATGAACTTATGATATAGTGCAAAAGCTGTCTTGTAGTCAACTGAAGTATGGTCTCTTTAACATTATTTTGCGATGGTCACAAAAATTTTCAAACTGCAAACTGCAAAAAAAAAAATAAAAAATATATATGTTGTGAAGTAAAAACAGCACAACTGTCTGTGTTGATAATAAAATAATGTTTCTTCAGCACCAGATGAGCATATTAGAATGATTTCTGAAGGACCATGTGACACTGAAGACTGGGATAATGGCTTCAGCATTACCATCACACGAAAAAAATTACATTTTACAATATATTAAAATAAAAAAAAGTTATTTTAAATTGTGATAATATTTCACAATATTACTGTTTTACTCTATTTTTGATCAAATAAATGCTGCCTTTTTGAATTATAAGAGACTTTTTTCAAAAACATTAAAAAAATCATACTGACCCCAAACTTTTGAATGTATATGTGCATAATTCAAAATATATCATATAATCTAAAACAAGTCTTAATATCTTACACAACTTTGCTTTTCAAATAAATTTCTTTAAGGATGTGGGCAATTCCATGCAAAGGTCATTCTTACAATGAAAAAAAAAAGTTTTTACAAAAGAACAAAACCCTTTTAAGTTGTCCATTTAGGTCTGTAATATGCTTAATGTGCTGTAACAGTAATTTTTTAGAAAATTGCCTTGTTTATCCATCACACATGAGGTAAGCAACAATGCTTAAGTTGATTTTTCAACTAACCATATTTCATGCTTTCAAAAGAGGGATTGAAGACCCCCATTTTTAAACTTTATTTTATGAGTAAGCATTTTGCAGACAGATGGAGGTATACCTGAGAAATAAATATACTCATTTTGTCATAATAGCTCTGCTTGTTGAATTTATAAAAAAGAGGTCATAATGCTTCAGTGCTCTGTCACGTCTGTAATGTTTTAAAGATTTGGTTTATGTCATATAACAATTATCAATACAAACAACTTGGAACTTTATATATGAAGCTAAATTATGTTTATGCTTATTAGGATCAGCAATTCATCTCACAATACTTTGCTCTGAACAACCGTAATGATACGTTACGGACGTGACCTTTACGGGCGCTTCATATTAAATCATATGACTTTGCTTCTTTATATTGCTGATCTGTTTTACACTTACCGTATATCAGAACATATCCAATAATCACAATAACATTTGTACTTTGTTAGTTTTAATAAGAAAAAACGTCCCAACATTCAAATTTGATTTCGAATTCAATTTCGATTTTATCACAAAATTCAGATGTCGCTCTTTAATATTGCACGAGACAGATTACTGCAGCTTATAGACAAGATAGTGTCAATCGATTCACTGTGGGAAAGAAAATCACGGTCTCTAAATTGATTCTTGAAAAACGTACATGCTTGTCAAGATGAGAAATCACACATGACCATTTGCAATACAGCGATTTAGTATAAAGTTCAGAATTTACGCAGTCTTACTGTACTGCTACCAGAGATTTCAATAATTGATGGTTTAAATGTCCGCTTGAGGTAAGTTTTAAAGCAGTCTTTTTTCCGCAAATGTGAACATATTTTATGTTGTGGAGAGCCAACCCTTCGTTCGGTGGGTAGTATTTACTTCATTTTTACGCATTCTGTGAATTACACTGTGGTTCCTAAAAAATAAGTTGTCTCCTAAAACTTAGACACTTTTGTCACGTCCGTAACGCATGTATATTTCCCTCATTTAAAATATTAAAAGATTGTATAGACTGACATTTTTCTAATTCTTTGGTAAGGGTTTATTAATATTTAAACAGACAAGTTTTGACTGCAAATGTCACATCCATAACTCTGGAATTGCCCACATACTACTACATAATAATTTAGATGAACAGTGAGGCCTTCAGTAACTTTGAGATTGGTGCACCATTAACATCGTAAGATCATCATCATCAGGAAGAAAAACAAAGACCCAAAACATATTTGATTTATAGCAAAATGGCACTTTCAGAGTGCACAGTAGGTCCTGTGATCTGCCTGTGGAGGCTAAGAAGGGCAAGTGAAGGTGGCAGAGAGGATTATGGGCCACAGTTGTGGCCCCATAGTGGCCCATAAAGAGGAGTTAATGGCTTGGTGTGGAGTGAGAGAACTCCTGTGCCACGAAGACTGTGAAAAGCGATGACTTTTACAGCGTGCTGATCCACAGCCTGTCGCACGCTCCCTTTTCTTCCTCGGCAGGGATTAGCGGGAATTTCTTTAGGATTTATGGCAAATGAACCGCTCTTAATGACACCACAGTAGTCATCTCGTACGTCGTGCAGATAGTGCCACGTACTCCGTGTGAAGCCCAGGCTGCACGTGCGGCTCTGAAACTCCCTCGGCAGGAGCAACATTTCTGTGGTGTGAAGAAAGATGGCTACAGAGAGGGCAGAGAGAAGAGGCTGCTCAATGTCACATTGAGGAGGAATATAAGATGGCAAAAATTGTGTGTATGTGTGAGTGAGGATGAGTGTGATGACCTGGGCAGAGTGTGAACACTGAAGGAAAGGATGCAGCGATAGGAGTCAGAATACATGCAGCCCCCTGCTGAACTCATAGTCCGAGAGCAGGTGTTGATCTTTCAAATAATGATTCAGACAGCAAATATATTGTCACTGTAGCTGTATCTTACTCACTGATTCCCGTTTTGATGCAAGTGCATATGAGCATGGCCCTGCATTCATTCTATGATGAATACTGTTATTCAGCAACGGTTCATGCAAAAGGACACAGCATGTTTTAGTCTGTGCAGGAAAGGCTGATTATCTTTTTTTTTTTTATCCAACAAAACAAAACATTTTTTTATTGTTTTAGCTTATTTTTAGTCTTGAGGAAAGGCTTAGAAATGGTAAAAGCCATCAATTTAATATTTTAAGTCAAGTCAAGTCACCTTTATTTATATAGCACTTTTTACAATGCAAATTGTGGCAAAGCATCTTTACATTAATAATTGGCAAATAATTTTGGCTGCTCAGCAGCTCCCAAAGAAAATGGTGTCATTGTGCAGCTTATTCTATATATTATTGATTCATTCCATTGCAAAGATCAGTAGTTATTAGTCTAGTTAATTTATGTACATCAGCACTGGAGAAAACACTGACGTAATCTTCCGGCTCAGCTCAGTTCGCATACAACGGCGCCAACGCAGGCATAACAAAAAACACTGCTGAATATCAAGCAAGTGTCCCCAACTTAAGCAAGCCAAAGGCAACAGCGGCAAGGAACCAAAACTCCAACAAATGGAGAAAAAAACCTTAGGAGAAACCAGGCTTAGTCAGGAGGCCAGTTCTCCTCTGGTCAACAGTGAACACTTGTCCGATACTCAGGCAGAGTTACAGGTCATTAAATTGCGTTTTGGAATCGCAATAGTCACAATATTTAATCTAGTTCCATCTAGATTAAGATTTTTGATCACGCCGGTATGGGATGGGGGTTTGTTGGGGATATGTGCCACAGTCGTGTGATGAGTCGGTGAGGTCTTCACAAAGGATGAGATAGTTATTTTAATTCATTTTAAATATATTTTTTTACCCTGGTACTAAATTTATAACAACAAACATTGGTTTTCATGCTTTCATTAAGTCCCATGATGTGATAAGCCCTCTAAACCAGTGTTTCCCAACCCTGTTCCTGGAGGCACACCAAGGCTATATTCAAAAGCTTAAGAATGCTGCCTTCGAAGGATGCATTCCAAAGTAGGCAGGCATCAAGGCTCATCCGAATCCAATATTAGCTTCACCTCCAATCTCCTGAGATACCTTCATCTGATTGATTTTTTTTTTTTTTTAATACAGCATAGATGTATCCTGTGCTTATCATTCTGTGACAGTTGAGCTAAAACATAAAGATGGTGTCTGAAAGTTGCAGTTGGTGGTCAGTTTGTTTGTAAATGTAAGTTTTTGAACAATGTTTTCCACTTCTGGTGCCATTTCTTGCGTGAAATTACTGTTGTAGTAATTAAATATTTGCTTAGTTTTTACAAAAGCTCTCTCTATTTTACTTTAGATCATTCAATAGTTATGCTGACTCGGAAGTCTGCCCGAAATCAGTTTTGTGAGGTACCTTCATGTGCAAACGCTGCCTACAAAGTCATTGCCTGATGAGCCAGTGAGGCAACACTACACAGTTTCAAACTTTTACTAATCAAACAAACCTGATTCAACTCATCAGCTCATTAGTAGAGACTCCAAGACCAGATTAGATAGGTCAGATAAGGGAGACGTCCAAAATGTGCACCGCTGGTGTGACACCACTGGGTTGCTCTTAACCAGTGCATGTTGTACATTTCCTTTCAAGACAGTTGGTATGCAGATGGCAACCGAATAGCAGCAAAGCATTTATCATGAAATTACCACCCTGTAATGCCTTCTAAGCCCAGGGCTTCCGTGATGAGGGCACCCTGGTGAAAGTGAAGCCTTGGATTACTCCGAAAGCCAATGCCCTGTCATCGCACCTGTCATGCATGGCCAAACACAAAATATGGAGTGACTAATGCTTCAACACTTTCTAAAGGGTGACAAAAGGAGAAGGGCTGTGTTAAAGCGTCAGATTTACAGAATCAGAAAAGCAAGCAAACATCCGTGCAACTTGAAAAAACGAATGGAGACTTATTATTTTATCATCTTACATTATGACTAGATATTCCTTCTAGAAGCATAAAAAGGCAGTGCAAAATGTATAATATCAGGCTCTTGTGGTTTTACACAGTGGGATCTGACATTTTATATGTGAAAATTCTTCATTTACACTGTTGGTGAGGTAGAGGAACATCATTATATCATCATTAATTAACATACATTCATTCACTAGCAGGTATGTAAGCAAAAAGTTATAATTTTATTAAAATTAAATATTTTTCTACAGAAGATAAACCATTATGTTGGACTTGAATATGATTTTAATTAGGGATGCATGATATATCAGTCCCATATCAGTTAATGGCTGAAATAGAGATTTTTTTTTTTTAAATTGACTGGTATAAGTTGAAATTAGATATTTAATTGTGCATGTTCATTTCATTTCATGTTTTTTTTTTAATTTATTTTTTTTTTTTTTACATTTTTAGATTACCTTTGTCATCATCTGATGCTCACTTGAAAGTTAAAGGGATTGGTCCCTTTATACCTTTAATCTTTTAAACAGTAATAACGTAATAACACTGTTAAATGTAAATCCCAAAATAAATAATTAAAATTGAATTTTAGTAATTTATTCAGTATTTATTATTAGCCATTATTCTATTATCAGTCACGACATTGATTTGATTAATATTAAATATATAAATAATATATATTTAATATAATATAATATATATATTATTTAATATAATTGCATCTGCTTTTAATTTTGGTTAAATCAAGTTGTCAAACCCTTTCTTTTAGCCGAACAATGTGTTTAATTGGGCTGTTTAATGTGGCTGTCAGATCGCTGGATTTCAGTTACTTTTTATCTATATTAAACACCACAAATATAAGACAGAACATACAAACAAAATAGCAAAGAAGCATAAAATGTAAAAGGTACTAATTAGACCGACAGTCATGACAGGACTGATGTTACCATGACAGCTCATTAGCATTCCCCTCATGATGTCAACTTCGTCACCTGTTGCCATAACAGCCATCTGTGGTGCACATCAGCGCCCGACAGGTTTCAGGAACATGATCTCAAATTATCAGGACCTATCATGAATAATAATAATTTCCTTTATTTCAAATAACCTTTACATAAAGGGATAGTTCACCCAAAAATGAAAATTCTGTCATCAATTACTCACATTTGTGTCATTACAAACCCATAAGAATTTCGTCCATGTTCAGAAAAAAAAAGAAGATATTATAGACCTTATTCACAGCAGGCTGTGAGGGATGAAAGTTATTTAATGTTTTTGGATTCCTCTGCCGATGAAACAATGCAAAACATCTTTCCATTGAATTTCAGTAGACAAAAAACTCCAGAAAACATGAGCTATGTAAAATGATAAGTCATCCAGGAGCTTTATACAGCTGTTTACAGCAAATGCCATTGAAAACACAGTAAATCTATCCCTCACAGCCTCGCTTTCATATTCGTCATGGTGCTGCTCTGAGTAAGGTCTGTTAATGAAATCTGAGAGATTTCTTTCCCTCCATTGAAAGTCTATTCACCCACGTTCGCTTTATGTGATGAACAGATTTAATTTAGGCTTTTATTCACATAATGAACATAAACGGAAACTTAACCGTAATTGCTTAATGCGCGAGAACAAACCTCGTGTTCTTGCAGAAGTTCAAACATATTGGCGTAACACGCAAGAATGAACCTCATTGGTTTTCGCTCATCAAGCAAGTGTGGTTGAGCTTCTGAGCTTGACCAAGCATTTGATCAATGTTTATAAGTGAATAAAAGATGAAATTAAATCTTTTTGTCATATAAAGTGACAGTGTCTCTTCAGAAGACTTGGATTAAACCGCTCGATTCATATTGATTTCTTTTACAATCTCTTTATTAACTTTTTTTAAGCATCAGAGTTTTGGGTGAATCGATTTTCACAGGGACACAGGGACAGAAGTCTCTCAGATTTCATTAAAATTATCTTCATTTGTGTTCCAATGATGAAAGAAAGTCTTACGGGTTTGGAATGACATAGGTGAGTAAATGATGATAGAATTTTCATTCTTGGTTGAACTACCCCTTTAATATTTGATGCATATTCCATAATGTAATTAATGAATTAAAAAATGTGGTATATATTACTTTCGGCAGTCCTCGGGTATTAAAAATGTAGACCACAATCCTCCTTATGCCCCTGAATATGTCCTAATTTGAAGATATTAAGGTTCTTCAGATAGTGGTAAAATGGTAATATCTCATGACCTTTGGTATACTGAATTATCTACAATATAACCTGGAATTGAGAGCTTTAAATGGCTTAAACTTTGTCATGTTATGAAGATAATGCAGTTCACTGAATTTGCTATTACTCTTTATTATCAAAGGAAATACAGCATGCCTAGAAATTCACTCTTTTCTTTGCTTTCTAATCTCAATGCATTCTCTTGTCTTTTGAGTATGTAGTAATAAAAGTTATTTCCAAAAAGGAAGAGGGAAAACAAGATTCATTATTATTAAAAGGAAGTTCAAAACCAGCTAGGATTTGCTCAAGGCTTATCAGATTCTGCTGCTGATGTCTGGATTGACTAATTCTTGGTCTGAGCTGGTGAAATGACATTTTTGCATGGGCAGCCACTCGGTAGCTGTTCCCTCTGGAAGCAGCCTGCGCATGCATATTTAATATTGCCGATACACATCGACTTTAATGGCTTGCTTTGGAAAGAGAAAGAACTTTTTCAGCTCCTAAAGAAAAGGGATGCACATCCTACTGACATCTAGAAGCTTCTTCCTGTGCAATTAATGTCAGAGTGTTATAGATCTTTTCTGTTGATTGATGCATCACGATTTTACCAAATGTAGAGAACTTTTGCTACATTTTTATTCATTTAAGGTTCAATAATAAAAGATTGGCAAAGAAAAGTTAATTCTCAGAAATTGTGCCACTTGTTTTATGTGTTATGGAATGCAATAACATTAATTTAAAGTATTTGTGAGTTTGTGGCTGAAGCTTTTTAATTTTTATTTTGTGCATCAAATCTTTGTCTTTGCTTTCTAAGCAGAGGGCTGTTTTCCGTGTGCGTCCGTTCATCTGTGCCCTGAGGGCGGTGTAATTAACCCTGTATCGATCAGCCAATGTGCACCCCACGGTCAGGCGGCCCGTGATAACTGTGTGTTTCTGGGTTTCTCCATGTGTGCTCTCAATTCATATTTAATCGATATTCCATTAAAGTTGTGTTTCCACAGAAGCCCAGAGTGAGCCTCTGAGTGCGGCTGTTAAAGCAGCCAATGTGCTCTTGTTTTTTGGGTGAAAAATTCAGTAAGTTTTTAGGTCTGTCTGGTCGCTGTCCTGAGTCACCAGACGGGGGAGGATAATTCTACAATGTCGAGGTGACTGAGAGGAAAGTATTAGATGGTCAAATCCTAAGGCCATCGATTAGGAGCTTTGCTGTCACTGCTGTGGCCTTTCTCTGTCTGTGGTGACAAATTAGTCCCTTGTGGTAAATATAAGGCCCTTGCCGACAACCATAGTCAACGTTTGTAGGGATCAGAGGAGGTTTTTGCTGTGTTACCTGATTATCATTCGATACAACACGCAGGGGGTGTGGAAAACCCAATACCAACCAGACCAGAGAAAAAAAATGCCCTGTTTATGTATCAACATATTCTTCTTTTCTTCTGTCTATCATCCTGAACACCTGCCAATCTTTTTCAGTATTCCATTAAAGCTCAGTCTCTTTCTTCCTTTTAGCTGATGAATTTGTCAGTAAAAGTTGTTTGTATAGCTTGCATCCATGTTGTTGTAGCATATGCCTTGTGTATGGCAGAGCTCTCGCGACGAGTTGTCCGGCAGCAGCTGCCCCTGACAGGCTGTCACGGAGCAGAGACGAGAGGCAGCAGTTTGGTAAATGATTAAATGCTCTACGCTGTACTGAATACATAATAGGCCTCTCTCCCTTCCTTCTGTGTCATCACACGACACTGCATATCGGTGAAATTATTACAGTTCAAGCTGTTACATGAACAACTTGAACTTTTTTTAAAATTATTATTATTCTTCACATACTTTGGACTTTTGTGTTCTACAGTACATACTGTCTTCAATTTAGAATGGATAAAGATTTCCAGATTTGATTCTGATTCACAAGATCTTTCCTCAATTCAGTTCCAATTTCATTATAATTCCATTCGTTATATACCAGTTACAATGTTGAATTGCTTGCATAAGAAAGCAATTCTCTCTCTGCTAATGCTATACAGGGCAGTTTTTCAGAATGAAAAATCTTTTTGAACTGTTTTGTTGTTCCAGTATTATACTATTATAGTATTTATTAACATTTTGAATTGGCTTTTATGTTTATAGTTTAGTTTTATTTTAAATTTTTTGTTTAAGTGTTAGCAATTTTATGTGCCTACATTTTTATTCGTTTTTCGTTTTAGTAATTTTGGTACTTTTTTATTTCAGCTTTTTCAGTTAATGAAAATAGTTTTTAATAGCTTGAGTTTTTGTTTATAACAGATGGAACATTGGCCGTGCTGAGTCATTTATTTGTGATTTATGCTACACTGGTTGTGTTTTATGTTTGTTTTGTGTGCAGCCTATGAGGGAAAATCCAGCAGAAAGATATTCTTGCCATTGTTTTAGAGCACACTTGTTGTTGCATCACATGACTCTTAAAATGTGATTTATTTTGCTTAAATTGACTTGACTCAAAAGTGTATACTCAAAAGGCTTTTGTAAACCTTTTAGCTGGTATAGGACATTGACAGCTTCCTTGTTTTGAACATCAAGATATGTCTTCGACAAAATTTAGTGACTCTTGAGACATTTTTTTGAGCTTCCAGAAATTCAATTTCTTCAATGGGAGGTCATTTGAAAAGTTGTTAGAGCTACAATAAGATATATTGGAGTTCAGGTGGGTCTTTTCAACTTGTGAAATTGAATTTTACAATACTAATGAATTAGTAACAAGTCATTTATCAACCATTTACATAGTGGCTTATGCAATATTAATACCTTGTGAATAAGTTATTAACAGGAACTTGTAAAAATGGTTCTGGGAGGCTCACTGCCATTGTTAAATATTAAGGAAAAGCAGAGGCAATGACAACTTCTGCTGAGCAATGTGAAAGGTGGGTGTTAAGTCTGATCTCACAGGTGTCTCCACAGATACCAAATGAGAGCAAAAATGCAAGTGTAGACAGAAGAGAGAGCGAGAACAAAATTGAACCATGTACATTATATGAACATTTCCTGAGGCCATTTGTCACACCAATGATATTACCTCTTACCTCAAAAAAGACTGTGAACCAGCAGATGATGTAGCTGGAGCTGGTGCTTGAGGCTGTAAAGGCAGAGTTCTAGCAGAAACATTCTCACAGGAGAAAGCAGAGAGAGAGAGAAAAGTGAGTTCTTGAAGAACAAACTTGCTCAGCTCTCACACCGAGACACCTAATCTAACCGTATCCACCACAACTCCACTCTTAATACAAGGGAGACTGTCATTTAGTCAGCCAGATCAGGGCTGTCAGGCCGTCTGGAGATTCCAGTCCTTCTTTCTGAGGGAGGGCAGGGGTGGGGATTCGGATTTAATGTGATTGGGATGTCAGTGATGGCATCTCTGGCTTATCGCCCGGGCGTCTGCTGCAGGTGACACGGCCGACAGTAATGAAAGTCTTATTCTGGTGGAGATGAGGCCATCAGAGCTTAGAGTCAGACCTCTATCTGATTTAGAGAGCTATGGAAAAAAAAAAAAAAAAACTCAATGCCCAAACTCCAGGAAGACAGAGTGCAGAGTGTCTATGTATGGGTTTGCCGTTTCTACAAAGAATCTGTAGAATTTTTCACTCCCCAGCTTGTTACAGACCCCATTTATTAGTTTGACAAAAGCACAGTTGTCATGTGTTGGTGTATTTCTTATTGAGAGCATATTGAAAGTTTGTGTGGGGCATTTCTGAAGGATCAGGTGACACTGAAGACTGGAATAATAGCTGCTGAAAATTCAGCTTTGTCATAAAATATGTTCAAATACAAAACTGTTTTTGTGTTATTTCAAAAATTACGGTTTTATTGTACTTTTGATGAAATTAATGCAGCCTTGGTATAAGCATACAAGACATGTTTACATGTTTGTATATATATAATCTTACCAACCCCAAACTTTTCAATGGTAGCATACATAAATTCCTTAAATTCAGTTCCTAAATTTAAATAGAATTTAATTTGAGGTAGAAGGATACAGAATTCAAAGAAATTCATTTTAATCTAACAGGAATCCTTGTTGTCTTCACAAAAGCTTGTTTAAAAGTTGCTTGACAGCCAGAAAATTTGTATTTACAGTAGTAACTACCGAGGTGGAAAAACTTTTCTTTTTCCACAGTACATTACCTATGTTGAATTTATTTAAATTACAATTCAGTAAATTCCTGTCGTTCCAATTCAAATTTCAAATCAACTTCTGCTGGGGTGTGGCCAATTCAAATCAATTTTACAAATTTTCTTCAGTTCTGAATTTTGTTTAATCCTGATAGATGAAAGTTCTCAAACATCAACTAAAAGATTCCAGTACCTAATTTAGATTTCACGAGGCCTTTTATTTATTGCATAAAAACTTGAAATGCAGTAGTTAAAACACCCTAGTTTGCCCTTTAGTGAGATGAAAGAAAAGTAAGAAGAATCCGTATGATACTCTGATTATACTATACTGATTCTTCTTACATTTGTCTTACATCACAACATAATTATAAACTTTGGTGGACATCATAAGTTGAGCTGTTTGACGGAGTTGTAGCATCACTAATTAAACTACTGAGATGGAAAAGAGAAAGAAAAGAGTGTGTCAGGAAGTCCTTTCTCTCTACTGGCACCAATTATCTTGTGGATATGGCAGGACGACACTGATTCCAGCAGTGGGTAAGATGGGGTTTTCTGTCCACACCTCTCTCCCACTGTGTGTGGCAGCCAGCCATCTCATTACCACACACAGACCATAGCCACAAGTTTCTTCTTCTCCTACTTTTGCCATCTTTTTTTTTTCTTATATCGTGCTAGTCTCCTGTTTTTGCTTTTCCACTCATCATCACTGTTAGTATGTTTACTTCCAGGTGTTCACATGATCCTTCTCACTATGAACACAGGAGGAACACATCCACATCCCTTTGCCTCCCAGTTGAGTTTGGAGTCAGTGGATAGTGGGAAAAGGACTCTGAAAGGTTTCTTATTCTTTCAAATACACACGCTTGGTTTCCTTCCTAGTGATACCAAGTACATTGCTGTTTTTTTTTTTACTGTTACAAATTAAGCTGTGACCCAGTAAAAGATTACAGATAAACACTTTCAGATGGGGAAGTAGTTGCTGGAATACTTAAATACTTCTTAGCTAGTCTTGCAGGAGGTGTGAAATTGCCAATTGGTGCTTGTCTTTGGCACTTTAATCTTAATATTTACAATATTTTGTAATATTCAATATATCGTCCAGCCCTACTTAATGCTGAATAAAAGTATTAATTTCTTTCTTTCTTTTTTTAAATTTGACCCCAAACTTTTTTGTTTGCTAGTGTATATTGCAGGCTTTTAATGTAAACTGTTTGCTACACACTCACAATGTGGTATAAAGAAATGGAAACTGTCCCTTATTCTCCTTTTCTAAATGTAGCAAACCTATCCATCAGTATCAACATGTTGGGTAAGTATGATGTTTGTAGCAAACGGTTGCTAAATATGCTGTCATTAGATAATGGAATAGACGCTCTGCTGTGTCGAAAGTAAACTTTCCGTTCCCTTTAGTTTCCACCCATTTGCTGGGTCAATGATAAAGTCAATGTTGGCTTATAAAAATGTTTAGGTTAGTTACACAAAGAAGAAAATAAACTAGTGAAATCATCTGTAGCTCACAGTTACATTAACACTACACAAGAACGCTGCTTTAGAAGCCAGCAGACCTGAACACTGTTTGTGTTTTTGCATGCCCCTGAACCACCCTAGAAAATAAGGGTACGCCCACTTGATAGAAAGCCTGTGCCCCAGAACTGATGAAAGCCTGGAAACGTCCCTGAGTGTAAATGCAACGTGAAATTCTTTACAAATACCAGGCTACATTAGAACAGTACAACATTGAGGTCTGAAAGATGGTTATGATTATAAATTAATCTGGAAGCTATTTTAGTTGCTCAAGGCGGTTTGAATATTAATGCTTATATCCAGCCATGTTTTCTCAGGGTCTCTGATGCAGTCATGTTTCTGCCTGGATGTCTTTGCATAACATCAGTCTGGACCTGACATGACACGGAGCCTGCGGGAGCAGCTCCAGGTAGAGAGTAGAACTGTTCTCATCAAACCTCTCTTAGTGAGGATACAAGAATGACCTCAAAACATCTCAAAAGTCTAGAGAATACATCAACGCCATATCTAGTAATCCATGAAAATGCATGCTCTCAAACTTGAACACAAACACAAGCAGCAAGGAAGAAACAACACCTCTTCCGCTAAATAGTCAATTTTTCCAATTTAGACAATGAAAGCCCTTGATGCAGGTTCTGAAGTGTTGGTCTGTCATGTGTAATTGAACTCTTTATTACATGTTGTTTCATAGAGTCCCTGTTTACCACTAGCCAGGCAGATTTGCACCTTTGCTGTTTCAAAAGATTCACGTGGTTCAGTAATCCCTACATGTGATGGGTACAGCGGCGACTTCAACACTTCCTACTGTTTGATCCTCGCACTTTTCTGCTATACAGGCTTTGAAAATGGAGCTGAAATCTCCCTTGAAGCAGCGTTGCTCAGCATTAGACTGTGAATACTGTGACTGCACTAATGAATGTACTATGAGGTAAAGGGCATGTAGTTCAGGGTTAGATTCTTTTGGAATGGCAGGATGAATCCAAATCATCTCTCAAAATACTGTATAGTACATAATATTTATTATATTGTCTTATTGTATCATGTTATGTTATGTATTTTTACCTGGCTTATTGCAGGCCCAAAACATCAAACCAGCGTGCCGACACAAGACTAGATTGTTATTGTATTCTGTTGATGGACACTTACTTTCTATTTTTGACACGCTGCAGCTACTCTAGCCAATTTACTATGCATGTCCATCTAAAAACATAATCATAAATATCACATGCATCAATTGAGTGCTACATTTAGTACTTTATATATTTAAATAACTTCTGATAGTTAATTCAAATCACGATTCTCTTACTGCTACCTGTCTGATTTGAGAAGAGATAATTGTAGTTGTCATCATTAGTCCACTAAACATTCAGAGCATATGAGAGTCCTGAAAGGTCTGTCCGAGGATCAATAACTGTTTAACTGCATCAATTATTGTACAATACTGGTCAAAAGTTTTTGGATGGTTGGTTTTGTTTTTTTAATGTTTTTTAAAAGAAGTCTCTTCTGCTCACCTAGGCTTCATTTATTTGAGCCAAAATACAGCAAAAACTGAAATATTGTGAAACATTTTTTCAATTTAAAATAACTATTTTTTTTAACATGCTATTTATTGAATATAAATAAATAGTTCCCAATAGTTTCTGAAAAAAATAGTTCACAACTGTTTTCAACATTGCTAATAATAAAAAATGTTTTCTGAATAGCAAATCTGCATATTAAAATGATTTCTGAAGGGTCATGTGACACCGAAGACTGGAGTAATGATGCTGAAAATTTAGCTTTGAATATATATAAATATATATATATATTATATTTAAAATTGGCACTAAAGGACTTGTATTTGTTGTGTCCGTTGTTGAAATGGTGCCTGATGGAGAGCTCTACCTGACTAGTGGCTTCCAAGTAATTCAAAGTTGAGTTAGGATAAAACAATTAGAAATCCTCTTTCTTTTCACTTTACAACTTTTGTATCTATTGGATATGGAGAATTCATCATGCATCTGTCACTAAATATAACACCATTTGTTTGATTCTACATGGGATTCAATATCCAGGGTGTTTCATGAATGTTTAGCAGTCGTTTTCCCAATTAACGCTCCCTCATGTCAGGCACGACGCACGCTACCAGAACCCTTCGTTCTCGCCTGCAAGGTTTCATCGAGCCATTTACGGATCTGTGAGTGTTCATCAAGACATTTACAGACTTGTGCACAACGGATATGAGGAATGTGTATGAATTCATAATTAAAGATTACAGTTGAGAGCCTTTTTCAAACATCTGTTCCAAACGTGGCTTCACAGTCAAAGTTAATTAATCTTCTTGTTTCTCAGGTGATCGTGGTAGCATATCGAGACGCTGTCGTCTCACTGCGTCGGTCGCCTCCGGATAATGAAAGCAAATTGAATATACTTCTTGATGAAAGTTAAAGCGAGAAGTAACTAACAAGAGCCTCCGGAATCATGTATTGCTTCAGCAATATTTAAACTTCAAGGTTTATGGTTTCACTTTGCTAGTTTTAAGTTCCAGTTCTCTGCATCAGAAAACATGAACTGTAATACAAATTGAGCATAGTTTTTGTTCAAAAACATACAGTAAATGTAGTTTGGGGATATGATGTGCTACAGCATCTCTGTGCCCGCTTAGCATGAACTGTGTGTTTTATTGTTGTTGTATTAAATACATTTTTTTTTTAATTTAAATGGACCTGATAACAACGTTGCTATACATTCATGACTAATGAAATTGTTTATTTTACTTTGCCAATTGCAAATCACAACAGTCTCGAAGTGCCACATTTTGAAGTTTGAGCCTAAAAAGTTGGCATTTAATGGTGTTAAATCTCTGTTAAAGTCTTTAAAGGGTCAAAATGTCCCATGACAGCATGGAAGGGCTAGACATTCACTCAATTCTTTCATTCTGTTTGTCCCTTCAATAGTGCATCATTGTTTCCAATTTCCTATTTTTAGGAATAGAAAGGAATCTCTGAAGATGACTATATGCCACAGTCTGCGTACTAATGGGCGACACAAATGTAATAACACATTGGCATGATGATGAATATGCAGTGTAATGTTATTCCTGTGGAATAAAAAAAGCCTCTCTCCCATCTCTTTCCATCTGTTTATGCAGCTAAATGTAATTTTGAGGTGTTTCTCAGTTCTGTGGTAATTATAATGGGACTTTAGCAAAGTGTAATTCATATCGGGGATTGACAGAAAGGGCAAAGTGCTTTTCTGTGCTAAATGTAGAGGTTTTCTGGCAAGCTCTACATGAGCTTTCTTTTCCTGAGATACTTAATGGTTGGGTCAAAGCTTTGATCATAAAACCCCTCATAACCTATAGTGCTCATCTTAGTGAACTCTATATCCATATCTTTTCCAGATTTCCCTTTTAAAACAGATCTCTTTTATTTTTTGCCTGAATTGGGGTCAAGGCCGCTTTCACTTGCTTAACGTTTGCTGGTCTGCATAGCTTTTTTGAAGTCAAGAAAGATTGCCAAAATTTAACATTAGGCTGGGTCATTTAAAAAAAAAAAAAACACAAACCATTTTCAGTTCCTGTTGAACTCATAGTACACATTTGTCATTTTATTTAATAACCTGTGGAAATACTACTGTAAACTCAGTAACTAAGTAGCCAGGAAAATAGACAGAATATTTATTAATGTTTAAAGTTGTGTAAAATGGAAGTTTTGATCCTTACATCAATATTGTGATGTACATCCGAGTGAAACAGATTATTGAAATGAAAAAAAAAAAAAATAGGTTTAGTTCTTTCCATGGATTGTTGATTGAATAGAAGCAGATCTGAATGTGATTTGGAAGTCAATTGAGTTTAAGCAGACTTAATGATTGGATAAGTCCGGCAAACGTCACCAGAGAAGAGAAGTCTGTTGTTGTCACGGGAAGATCCAGTTATGGAATTTTGATTCAAAATTATAAGGTCAAAACTTAAAAAACAAAAACATAAACATATACATGGATGAATCATTCACAATAATATCTATAACAAGAATTTAGAAAATGTATTGTGAGTTCATACAGTAATTAGCTGAATTTAGATTAATTTAACATACAGTAGATTGTATTACATCAGTTTTGCAGATGGCTGAGACTCTGCAGTTCCCAGTTTCATATCATTCAATACTATGGTTCATCAGATTCCAGATCTCAGTCTGTTGTTGACAGCAGAGCAGCATTAGCCAAATGATCAGGCTGTTCAAGTCAGTAAGTAAGCGAAGTCAGTGAAGTAAGCGTTCACTATGTATATTCAGCTAATGAATATTCAAATCATAACCTGATTGGAAAGCACTGTAAAAACTCAATGGCCACTTAACGGTTTTCATTTCTTTTAATAATACTTGAATGTGGTGAAAGCTACTGTTTAACATAGCAGGGTTTTAAGCCCATTACAGGTGTAAAGCTCTAGATCTCTCAATACACCTGGGTTTCACACTCTGGTGTTTATTCATATGGGCTTTGTAATGGCATAATGAACATGGACAGAAAAAAAACGAAGAGAGAAAAAAACAAAACACAGCTGTTATTTTGGGTTATGTTGCCAGCCATTGGCTGCCACCCGTCGTGTGAGGCGCTTCTCTCAGCTTCTGCACGTATGTATTTTTGACAGATGGGTTGCTTGGCTTCCTTTCAGAAAAACAACAAACAGTTTTGGCTGTCAAGCACACAGACTTTGTGACACTGCATTGTCACCATTGACTTCTCAATATTTCCATCTTTCCAGCATGCTGGAATTTAAATTTACCCATGATGCTTTTGTATGACATCTTTACACAGGCTCTGTGCCTATTTACGAACGTAATTTATTTGTATTTATTACATTTATTTATTAAAGCATTTATTAAATAGAATACAAAACACTGTAAATATCTTCACTGTCACTTTTGATCTCTCTCTCTCTCTCTCTCTCTCTCTCTCTCTCTCTCTCTCTCTCTCTCTCTCTCTCTCTTCTTTCTTTAATTTCATCATGAATCTTTGAATGGTATCATTGCTGTTCATAACTGTATATTCATTGAACATTTCCATAACAAATGTTAAGCAGCAAAGACTGTTTTCAGCACTGATAATAATAAATGTTTCTGGAGCAGCAAATCATCATATTAGAATGATTTCTGAAGGATCATGTGACTGAAAATTCAGGTTTGACATCAAAGGGATAAATTACATTTTTAAATACATTAAAATAGAAAACTATTTTAAATTGTAATAATATTTCAAATAAATTTCATATATATATTACTCTTTTTCACTGTATTTTTGATTCCTTACATGCAGCTAATTTCATTTACAACAGAACATTTACAAGAGGTAAATCCTGTGCTGTGCTGTTGTGAAGGGATGCTGATTAATCACCCTCTGATATAACTTTAATCCAGTGATTCATGCTGGACAATTTTTTGTGGTTGCCCAAAGCTGACAATGACCCACGCTGGTGCTCAAGGCGCAAAGGGTCACAAAGCTACCCAGAGAAAGTGCTCCAAAATGCGCAGAAGGCATTCTGTTATTCTTCTGGCTCGCTTGCATGTGCTTGTTATGTCTGTGTGTGTCACTCATCAAATATTTGACATCTTAGCTAACTGTATTTGGAAGGTTTTTTTTTTTTCAACGCCATATGGGGATATTAATTTAGCTTTGAAATTTCTTTTCAAATTACCAATAAAAATGTCAAAACATATGCATAACACGCACACATACAAGGTGAGCAAAGTAAAAGAAGCAAAACAGAGTAGTGATGTTACAGTGCCAAGCTGTCAGATGTTCACCAAATGGCGATCCAGTATTGCAAAGTTATTTTTACACACAACAGAAAATATTAACCTTTACCATTTGCACACGCTCCGAATCTGACAGCGAGTCTGTTCATAAGTCTGTCCTAATGAACATCCAGTTTTGAAAAGGCAGGTCTATCTTCTAGAATGTGTTTCTTTAGCACAGGCATCAAAAGTAGTAGTTAAACTTTCAGACATTTGAGACAACTACCTTATGAAACAAAAAGTTTGCATCATTTATTGCTATCAATATAAAGTCGGAGCAGGTTAGACGGCCACTTTCTAACTCTTTTTATAAGTAGATGTCAGGCTCATGCAGAGTTGCTGATATATTCTTAGTCCAGAAATTGTGAGCAAAACTTGCAGTTTCCTGTCACTCACCTTCAGAGTGGCCCGCAAAGTTTATGCTCATAAAAAGACAGCGGTTATTATATGCACTGCTGCACGACCCTGAATTCCTCAGACGACGGGATTAATTATAACGAAGGACAAAGAGAAGCTTATCTGTTCTTCTGTGTGCTCGCTTATGTCAGTGCATGACAATAACTGAAGGAGCTACTGGAAAAACTGTGGATGTACACATATCTAAGTCCTGTATATGGTCCATATAAAGAGCTGGTATGTGTATTAAATAAAGTGAAAACATTTGGCTAAATTTAAAAAATAAAAATGTCGTTGTGTTGGGAAAGGAATATTTCCTTTTTCACTGCTCATGTTTGTTTAATTTATATCAGAATAGAAAAGATGATCAAGAGCACACATTGTGAAATGGTCATGCCAGTCAGTCAAATTCATCTGCCGTTCAGTCAAACAGAAAATCACAAATGAACAGCATTACGGTTTGCCACACAAGTCAACATTCTGTGTATTTCTCGGTTGAAGTCTTTCAGCCTGAAAGTCCCCTGGTGGTTATGCAATGGATGAATATTTCATCAGCAAAATTTGGGCTCGACCAGAGACACAGGACTAGCAGAGCCTGCTCTATCTTGTCACTGGATGGAAATGTGAAAGATTCAAGCTGTGCAAAAGTTTCACTTTCTTCTGAATTCTTCAATATTGGTGTAATTTTGTTACATGTTATTTACCGTTGGTTGTTTATGTTTGTAGTCTCATCTATCCAGACTTAATTTGACTTGTGGAGTAATGTCTGGTTCATGTTACGGCTTATTCTGGCCACTAACTGCCTACTTAATTTGGGAAGGTCTGCCAGATCAACATGTAAAGCCACCACAGTTTGCATGCCATTAGAGGCACATTTTGAAATGTAAAATTTGTAGTGTATTCTGACAAAACATTTTGTGCTTGTCCTTATTAGCTGCTTTTGATGTCATTAACCTACATTTTTAAGTAAAATCTTCAAAAAAATGTAAAAATGAAAGAACAAAATTCTGAAAGTTCATAAACTGAATCAAAATTTATGTGTCGTTTCCAATAGCCTCGTGGCAGCGCGCCGACATATGTAGCACAGTTGTGCTTCGGGTGTCCCGAGTTCGAGTCCCGGCTCGTGGACCTTTCCTGATCCCACCCCCCGTTCTCTTTCCAACTTCGCTCTGTTATAATAAAGGTACAAAACACCAAAATCAAATCTTTATAAAAAATAAAAATAGATGAAACAGATGAATAGCTGCCTGCCGGTGTACACTGTGTGGTAACACACCACAATAACTGATATAACGTGAATATTGAACAAAGCCTTACGAAGTCTTATTATCACTGAAATAATACAGTTCCTCAAATACACCAAAACCGAAGGATTCCATTCGCATTTCATTAGAATTGTTGAGGTAGAAAGCATCTTAAATTGGAGCGTTAAGGTCCGCTGACATCGGCGATCTTGACAGATGTCATGTTTTAGGGAAACACTCTTAGCAAATCATTCAAAGATAAAAGCATCATGTCATTTCAGTCTACAATGAAGCGAGGGTCCTGTTGAACAGCTTCTGCCCATTTGTGCTGCTAAGATCTAAATGACATTGAGTTCCATTAGCTCATTAGAGGAGAAGCAGTGTGCATTTCATTCAGTGAGATAAAAAAACACCCTACTCATTAGTATTTCACAGTACAAGTCAGATGCATCTCCAGAAATTAGTTCATTGTTTTAAAATAAATTGACATGGCGACCCATGACGAGACACTCACTCATGAAGATAAGATAAAACTTCAAATAAATGATGTGGAAAAGATAAACAAAGGGGAACATGAAGATATGGCTGGAAGCCTACTGATATAAATTTATAGAGGAAATAGGCACACTTTTTAATGCCAGTCAATATTAATCGGTGTTGGTTTGTTTTGTGTGTGAGAATTGTGTGTGTAAGTCATGTTGTCACACTACTTGCTCCCCAATTCAGAGGGTACATCCTTAAAACAATTGCATCACAGTGGAACGACAAAGGCTGTCCCAATTCAAAGGCTCCTTCAAATGTGGCCTCGAAATGCGTCCTTCGTTTTCCGGGCAATGAAGTATTTACCAGTTGGATCCTTTGCAGCCTTGCCTACCCTAGAAGTCATTGTGGGCCAGTGATGACAGGATTTTTTGAAAGAAATACCTGGATTATACTTTTAAATGCAAGTAATGTATATAAAAGAAGTATAAAAAGTAACAAATGTATAAATAATAATAAAAATAATAATAAGCATTTCAAATTTTGACGTCTTATTAAGATGTGATTTCTTATAGTTTATACTCCATTGTGTACAGAAATGGGCCAAGGTGAACATATTTAAACAGGTTGTGAACGCTATTTTGTTTTCAGACAGTTGAATATAACTTTAGGTCCATAACTTTAAAAGTCCAGAACAATACTCCGTAGGCTAGACCGTCCCATTTATCAATCCTCGGTCTAAACTTCGCATCTTTTGAAGGCATGGCCTTCTCCCCTAGTTGGCCATTTTACAGTCTGACAAATAGGCTACTTGATTTTATGTCTATAGGCTACATGTCTGTTTGAGACTATTGGCCCAATTATTCTGTCTTCCATAAGGACACTCTAAATTATACTGACATTGAGTAGAGCAGTTTGAGACCAATTATCCAGCTTAAAACTGCTTATTCCAAATGACTGTTTGCTTAGCAGTAAGCGCCAGTCATTAGGGCTTCAATATTGATCAAGTCAGTGGCACTCCAGCGCTTGAAATCCATGACAGTCCTACATTTCAAGTTGAGTCTACGAAGTCAGCAGCATAGTTTGGTTGAGTGCTACTTTTAATGAAGGGAAAAATTATGATTCATCATCATCACCTTGTGACACAGAAACACTGCTGAGAATCTTTTGACACGCGCTCTCTCTCTCTCTCTCTCTCTCTCTCTCTCTTTCACCAGGTTTGCCTTTAATCTGTCACTTTCAGCAGCAAGCAAGCTGGGCCCTCTTTGAGCTGCTTCAACCTGCCTTCATCTCACAGCTGGGAGATCGAGCTCTTCCGTTCGCTTCCATCCGTGGACCTCCAAAGGTCTTGATGGCATAAATCAGTGAGTAAAAAAAGCAGCAACTTGGATCCCTGTCAATCACAAATAAGCATTGCTTGGACAATGTGTGGCAAACGTTGACGTTCTACATGACAAAATAAGGCAGGCGGGTGTCAGTTTGCGTCTTTAAGCGTGTCGTCGTTAATCCTTCTTGCTGACATTGCAGCCTCTCCCTTCACCTTCAGTTTAATTAGGTGCAGCTCTTGTCAGTCTCATGAGAGAGAAAACGGACCATGGTTTTCAGATGGATGCAGGGAGTAGGAGGAAGTAGGAGGGAAAGAGGTTCGAAATGAGACAGTGATAAAAGAGGTGCTGATTGGGTAGCAGTGGAGAAACAGACTTTGCAGATGAAGTACAGATGCTGTTGTTTTGTTTTTAAATAACAAATTAGATCATTTATTTGGTAGTTATAAAAATTAAAATTAATTTTATTTTTGTTTACCTTCTGAAAAAATATATCATGTTTTTCATTTATTATAAAATGAAAATCGGCCATTTTATTTCTTTAGTATATTTAATTGTATTTACCTTCTAAAAATATGTATTTTTTTTATAAAATAAAAGTTTTTTGTTGTTTAATTTTATTTTGTTATTTAATAATATTTTATATCATTTATTTTCAACGTGCTTAATATAAGTCCCCATCTAATCAGCACCATGGACAGCAACTGCAACATTGTGATTAATGTAATACTCTAGAGACATTTAAAACCAACATTAGGCATTCTATGTCACTGCATTTACATAAACAACGTTTTAGTAGGCCTATTTAAATGTAAGCTTAAAGCTAGAAAATATTTTAGCAGTTTCACTAGGCATTTAAACGCGGTTGTCTTTTCTGAAACTCAGCAGTGTCCTCTGGTCCTCTTTGTAGCAGCATGAAAAATAATGTATAACTTATATTAAAATTGTGAATAGCATATATTAAATACATAAAGCTAGCAAAGCACACTTCCTTTAATATAATAGCTTTCAATAAGATGCAGCGCTATTGGCTAGAGTGCTCAGCGCTGCAAATCTGTAAGTCTTTAAGGCAGACTGTGAACACAAATAAGCACGGGACCATTTGAAAGCAGCTGTCAAATGCACCGAATTGAGTTGGAATAGTCTTGGCTATTGGACCCGCAGTCCACCAATGCCTACCGCGTGTCTGACCTGCACCCGCACCGCACCGCACCGCACCGCACCGCATCTGCACCGCATCTGCACCACATCTGCACCGCACACGCACCTGCACCCGTCATGTAAATATTATTCCACCATTACATAAAATTTGGCAGGGTACCAGTATACGTGCAGGACTCTTCCCACAGTTATATTTTTCCATGAGATCAGGTTGCACCGTTTCATTTGTTTGCAAAATTTGATTCTCTCTTTTTATTCAAGAACACACTTCATGTAAAAATAACAGCAGTGTTTGTGCTGATGATTGTTCGAGATTCCTCTGCGCTGCGCAGACCGATGTGCGTATGACATCAAAGTACCGCGAGAGCGATTCAAAAGCATAAGGAGTCATATGCTCTCCAATAGCTCTTGCTGTACTTTGATGTCATATGTCAGAGACCTGCGCAGCGCTGATGCATCTCGAACAAGCCTAAGTTCTGAACTCCATAGCAGCTTTCATTGAGCAAGGACCGCCCTAGACAATGTCTGACTGACTTGTAAAGCAACCAATCACAGTTGGTTTCCAGGATTTTGTTGATCCTGATAAGCGCTCATTGTCACAGTTGTAAATACAATGGCTTTCTTCTTCCATAAGAGGGGTTGGCGTCATGATGGCTTTGTTTCCAGAGGTACAGTTAAAGAACACACATCTCCCAAAGACTCCCGAAGTGTTTCCCTTTTTGTTGTGCCATTGGCATCAGACTTTCAACCAACAGTCTGTGGCTGTGACGTCTGAAGCTGAGACTTGTGCTGATTTGTGCATCTTGTCATTGCTTGCAGGAGCGAGACAGGATGTGGTGCATATTTTGCAACTGCCTTGAAGATGATTCCTTAATGCAGTGTTTACATATGCTTATATTGGGTAATTTTAAAGGGTTAGTTGACCCATAACTATAGTCAGGAAAAGTGAAGATAAAAACAACAACAACAACCAAAAACGTGCTGTTGTAACATAAGTTTGACATCTCTATTCAGCTCTACTCATATACATAATAAAGGTAGATACTGTTCCATGTTTATTCAGGCTTGTGTCGATGTTCAGGCTTTTGTACTTATGTAGAGCACGCACAGAGAATATAAAAAGCCATACGTCATTTGAGATGTGACATTAGAAACGTTGTCAATATTCATTGACCCCATATCTAAATAGAGTGAAAAGCCTTTCAGATTTTAATGTAACAAGCGCTCTCATAAACCTAAATGCTCTTTTGGCGTACACAAAGGCATGAGTGCTGAATTGTTTTCATATTCAAATTTCAAGTAACTGCGAGGCTGAATGGCAGCCTGTTATTGATGTGAACGACCTTCAGCATTGCATTAGCTCACGTGGATCTGCGTAGTGAGCAAAGGCCTGCCCTCTGCAACTTAATTAATAGAACGTCACACTGATGGGAGAGAATTTGGTTCGGGCTGAATCTTCTGCACCATTTAACCGTATAATGGGATGGCTTCTTCAACGTCTTCCCAAAAGCTGACCTTGCCAGTGTCTTTGAAGACCTGCTTGCATTTTTAACCGAATAGAAGTATTGTAGGTGGAAATGTCTAGTCTAGCATATTTGCTGTCACTGAGATTGAAGAAGTTTATAGAAATCATCTAATTGGTTCAGGTTTGCATATGCTTTTGACCTCTATATGTGTACACAAAGTGCATGTAAACTTTATAATCTTGTGAAGAGATTTAGATGAGTAAAGTTGAGCTGAAAAGGATACAGAGGAAGAGAGTGAGAGAAAGAGGAAGAAACAGCAGGAAAGAAGGACAATGAGGAAAGCTTATGTTACTCCCAAAATAGTTGAACCAAAAATGAAAATTCTGACAATATGCTCTCTTCTTCCAAACCCATATGATGTTATTTTTTTCCTACATTTTGAAAAATCTTTACACAGTTATTGACAGACTGTTCAAGGTGACCATGTCTGTCAAGCTCCATAAAGAAAGAAAAAAACACACTAAAAAGCACCTTCAAATTATGACATGTCAGTAGGAAGTGTTCCCGGTTTTTGAGGGTGTATAACTTTATGTCAGTAATAGCAAATTCATTTTCACTATTCACTGATATAATCATGCTGTTCCCATCATTTATGTTCGTATTCAGAATCTAAAATGTTTAGTTGCTAACCACAGGAGAACAGATGCCAGTTTGGTGCTGATGATTTTGGAGCATCTGTGGAGACTGAGAGTAAATTTGTCATTTATAGTTAAAAGTTGTGCGATGATTCTTCAAGAATGTGGAATAAAACAATAACGATAATAAAAAGCATAAACAGCATAAAAAACAAGTCTGGAATGGCATGAGTGTGAGAATATTGGTTTTAGATGAACTATATTTTTAATTAATTCCACATTTATGTATATGTAAACTATCATTTAAAAGTTTGGGGATTTTTAAGATTTTTGTTTCTTTTTAAAGACATCACTTATGCTCACCAAGGCTCCATTTATTTGATCAAAAATAGAGTAAAAGCAGTAGGCTTATACTGTACAATATTATTTCATAAATAAAAATTATGTTTTGTATGTAGTCTTCGTCTTTGTATGTTATATGATCCTTCAGAAATCCATCTAATATGCTGATTTGCTGAGAAACATTTCTTATTTTTTTCATGATTTTTTTGGAAACCGATTTTTTACTATACATTTCTTTTTTTTAATACAAACTGACCCGAAACTTTTGAATGCTACTGTAGATTAAATCTCAAAATATAAAGGAGAATAGTAAAACAACTGGAAGAATCCGATTTTTTTTTTTTTAAACCAGTGGACTCAGACTGAAGGGCCCATACTAAATAGATATCGAAAGATTAACTCTGACTAGCTTTGCTGGTGAAGAGAAAGGAAAAAGACAAGATGCCAGGCCATCATGCACAGATTAAAAGCAGAGTGTGGATGTGTGGATGAGAGGATGTGCGTTTATGTGTGGCAGGCAGGCTCAGACAGCGCACGCCTTCGGCTCCTCACTGCCTCTGAGATTAGAATGACAGCTGAGGGTCCCAGTGGAGCCCACTGTGAGGCCTGAGTGAAGTTCTCAGAAACTGGGGCTGAAAGGACAGGAAGCACAAAGACGAAGCAGGGACGGCAAAGCCAGCGCTACTGGCTGCAGTTTTTGTGACATGTGTGGAGCTTCTTGCTCTGGGGTTTGCGTTGCCTTTTTAATGGTAGTTTCACACGTGTTGTCTGTTTGGGGATACTAAAATCTATGATAAAGCGTATTTAGAGCACCTGATGAATTATGATTGCTTAAATTAATTTTTTTTGTTTGCTTTTAACAAAAACCTGTTACAAAATGTACCCTCAATTGCCCTCACATAATTTCAAGACAATCTTATTACACAACACAGTGTACACAACCGTATACACAACCAAAGGTACAGTAGACGTACTGGCTTGGAAAAGCTTCCGAAATGGAAGTAAAAATGGTGCGATTTGCAATGGACGAAGACGAAATGCTAATACAAGCTTTTGCTTTCCGCACCATCTTTAAAGGTCAACAAAACATTGGGTTGAGCCTTCCTCCTGTGCCATTGAAAAGAGTCATGTGATCACAGTTGGTGTCCACCTGAGCAGACGTAATTCGCCACCTTCGTTTTTCAATGATGTACAACTCGCATTGACAAGAGAATATCCGATCTGTCTGCTTACATGGTAGATGCAAATGCACATATCCGATTCATATCAGATTTATTTCCACATAATGAGGCCTGAAACAGATCTGAGAATATTGGAATTCATGTGCATTTTCCTGCTCACATCCGATCTATGCCACATGAAATAATCGGAATTGGGTCACTTGAACCATGTAATGTAAATATGGCCAAAATGGCTTCTATTCCCTGTCTGAAGGCAGCTCCAACATGTTCTCATGTGTATTCAACACCAGTACCTTCCCCGCGACTGGCCTGCTGAGACGCTTCAGTTGCCATGATTCCTTGAGTGGCACTGACAGCCTGTCGCTGAAGTCAGCTGCTCCTAGAGCACCTGAAAATCAATTGCACAAACTTAGGCTGTGTTTCACTCTCTGACATAATAGGTAACGGTGTCCTGTTGTGCTCTGTGTCTTCTTAGCGCTCTGTCTGTTCAGGAGAAGGATGGGTTGTAGTTAATGTCACTGACCCAACAAATAATGATCCAAAGTACCTGTGTTGTTAGGTTTTTTCCCTGGAGTTTACAGCTTAAAAAAAAAATACAGTATGACTGCACTCATATACAGAATAGTATATAAATATATACCACAATCACACAATCACAAGTTTCATTGTGTGTGTGAGATTTGATGAAATGGGTACAAAATAGGGCCTGGAGCTTTTAAAAGGTTGTTTTTATTTTGGCTTAAAAATGCTTCAAATGCTCATCGTCACAAACATTAAAAATACAATTTTAAGTAAAAATAAAGATAAAAAATAATTGCTAATCTATTGAAAGTAAATTAATGTACACAATTAAACTGCTGATAACTAAGGGTTAGCTAGTTCAGGAACGAATGCTGATTTGTAGTTATTGATGAACATGTAGTGGACTACTGTTCAAACAATTTGTACTTTTATTCAGAAAGGAAACATTAAAATGATGTTCCTTTGAACCTTTTATTCATTAAAGAATCCTGATTTAAAAAATATATAAATGCAAAAATCAATTAAATAATCACGGTTTCCAAAAAAATATTAGGCAGCACAACTGTTTTGAACATTGATCATAAGAAATGTAACTTGAGCACCAAATCAGCATATTAGAAGGATTTCTGAAGGATCATGTGACACTGAAGTTTCACAAAAAATTTATTTTAATATACATAAAATTAAAATAATTTATTACTTATAAAAATAAGTAATAAAGTTTAAATTAATTATTGGATATCTTCAAGAAGTGTAAGACCTCAGAGGTCATACAGACCAAAGTCATTTTAAGGGCACACTTGATGTTTACAGCTAAGTTTTACTTTTTCGGCTTTATTTTAAAAAATAGTTTATCTAGTATATTTAATAATTTTCCTGATATAAACCTCTAATATATACATTAAAAAAAGATCCTAATTTGAGTGGAAAGGGCCGGATGGAAAGTGCCTCAGAATTGCTCTTTTCCACTGTCAATCCTGTGACTGTCCATGGCATTTGAGTAGCTGCATTTTTACTCATGGAGTCTGAGGCAGAAGCTTAGTCCCTATTAAGTATTCACCAAGGCTCGTGTCTGCTTTTTGGCAGGTACCCCTCCATTAGCAGAAGCATTTGGAGCCATTAACATTGATAATTTCTAATTAGGATTCAGCAGTGACAGACAGGCTAATTGGCGGTTCTCCCTAAAACACACTGGTAATGGCTGCTCATATTAATTACATGCAAGAGAACATGTTTTTGGATGGCAACAGCAGTGAAGAAAATAGAGGTCTAAAGGGGGCTGATGAGAGGGTTTGAGGCATGAAGCATGAGCTCAGTGTTTGTGGGTTTTCTAAAGCATGCTTGTAAAAGTCACTTCAATTATATATTCACTATTGTTTGAAACAAAATATATTTTAGCACTAATATGACAGGTTGCTCTGGACTTTAATCTGGTTGCTTGTATTTAAAGCTTAAGTAAATGCTTCCAGAACATCATCAAAGCTCAAGGAGAAGTGAAATTAAATCTTCATTAGGAGTGAAGTGGATTTTTATGTCCGAATAATAACCCCATGTTGCTTTGCAGAGCCTCAGGCATTGCCTCGGAGCTCAATGAAGTATTTGCTCAAAGCTAAACATGGGCGACTATCTACCTTGATGTGATTTACTGTTCCATAGCAGCTGACCTGCTGGTCACAGATGTAATTATCTGATGTATTGTGGTTAATATGATGAAATACAGTGGGTATGGAAAGTATTCAGACCCCCTTAAATTGTTCACTCTTTGTTATATTGCAGCCATTTGCTAAAATCATTTAAGTTCATTTTTTTCCTCATTAATGTACACACAGCACCCCATATTGACAGAAAAACACAGAATTCTTGACATTTTTGCAGATTTATTAAAAAAGAAAAACTGAAATATCACATGGTCCTAAGTATTCAGACCCTTTGCTCAGTATTTAGTAGGAGCACCCTTTTGATCTAATACAGCCATGAGTCTTTTTGGGAAAGATGCAACAAGTTTTTTCACACCTGGATTTGGAGATCCTCTGCCATTCCTCCTTGCAGATCCTCTCCAGTTCTGTCAGGTTGGATGGTAAACGTTGGTGGACAGCCATTTTTAGATCTCTCCAGAGATGCTCAATGGGTTTAAGTCAGGGCTCTCGATGGGCCATTCAAGAACAGTCACAGAGTTGTTGTGAAGCCACTCCTTCGTTAGTTAAGCTGTTTGCTTAGGGTCATTGTCTTGTTGGAAGGTAAACCTTGGGACAAGTCTGAGGTCCTGAACACTCTGGATAAGGTTTTTCGTCCAGGATATCCCTGTACTTGGCTGCATTCATTTTTCCCTCGATTGCAACCAGTCGCCCTGTCCCTGCAGCTGAAAAACACCCCTACAGCATGATGCTACCACCACCATGCTTCACTGTTGGGACTGTATTGGACAGGTGATGAGCAGTGCCTGGTTTTCTCCACACATACCGCTTAGAATTAAGGCCAAAAAGTTCTATCTTGGTCTCATCAGACCAAAGAATCTTATTTCTCACCATCTTGGAGTCCTTCAGGTGATTTTTAGCAAAATTTCATGTGTCTTGCACTGAGGAGAGGCTTCCGTCGGGCCACTCTGCCATAAAGCCCAGAATGGTGGAGGGCTGCAGTGATGCTTGACTTTCTACAACTTTCTCCCATCTTCCGACTGCATCTCTGGAGCTCAGCCACTGTGATCTTTAGGTTCTTCTTTATCTCTTTTATCTTTATCTCTTTATCTCTTTTTTTCTTTATCTCTTTATCTCTTTATCTCTGCTAAATGACTAAATGTAAATCTCTTTCACCAAGGCTCTTCACCCCCAATAGCTCAGTTTGGCCAGATGGCCAGCTGTAGGAAGGGTTCTGGTTGTCCCAAACGTCTTCCATTTAAGGATTATGGAGGCCACTGTGCTCTTAGGAACCTTAAGTGCAGCAGAAATTTTTTTGTAACCTTGGCCAGATCTGTGCCTTGCCACAATTCTGTCTCTGAGCTCTTCAGGCAGTTCCTTTGACCTCATGATTCTCATTTGCTCTGACATGCACTGTGAGCTGTAAGGTCTTATATAGACAGGTGTGTGGCTTTCCTAATCAAGTCCAATCGGTATAATCAAACACAGCTGGACTCAAATGAAGGTGTAGAACCATCTCAAGGATGATCAGAAGAAATGGACAGCACCCGAGTTAAATATATGAGTGTCACAGCAAAGGGTCTGAATACTTAGGACCATGTGATATTTCAGTTTTTATTTTTCAATAAATATGCAAAAATGACAACAATTCTGTGTTTTTCTGTCAATATGGGGTGCTGTGTGTACATTAATGAGGAAACTGAAATGATTTTAGCAAATGGTTGCAATATAACAAAGAGTGAAAAATTTAAGGGGGTCTGAATACTTTCCGTATCCACTGTAGTTATAAGGGCAAGCCATTCTTAATGGCCTTTTCACAAGGTTAGCGATTTGAAGATTTTGCTGTTTGTTTTGCATTAGTAATGATAAGAGCACCATTTAATATGATTCCTGCGTTTCTTTAGAGCATACAGAAGAGAAAATTACCCTAGTCTAGTGTTTCTGAGTGTTTGTGTTCATTCATGATAAAGGAACATGTTGAAGGTTAGCTTTAGTGTCATGCAAAGATCTTCATCTACCGTTAGTTTCAATAATTACTATGCCTTGCTATGTCTGAACAATCACTTGGGGTCTATAATTGCGGAGTTTAATGATGTCATCTGTCCAGATGACATTTTAACACACACAGTATTTACTGAGAACTAATCCCTTATTATGAGGATTACATCTACATGCTCTTGTAAAATAATTTCTACAAATTGTGTTTCTGACAGTTGCAGTTTCTTATCTGTTCTGTTTATTCACACTTTTCCTCATTATTGTTGTCTGTCAAGTACCTACAAATGACCTAAGAAGGTCACCCGGCTGTAGATAAGAACTCATTATTATAGTAAAACAAATTAAATAATAAATTTTCTCAGAAAAAATGGAGAGAAACCACATGATAATACACTATCATTCAAATGTTTGGAGGTCAGTGAGATTTGTTTTGAAAGACATGAATACATTTATTCAACAAGGATGCATTCAGTTGCTCAAAAGTGACGGTAAAGACATAATGTTGCATAATGTCATACATTGTTCTATTTCAAATACATGCTGTTCTTTTCAACTTTATATTCCTTAAAGAATCCTAAGAAATTGATCCCTGTTAAGCATCAGAACTGTTTTCAATAGTTATAATAAATAATAATATAAATGTAATAATGTAATAATAAATGTTTCTTGACAGCAAATAAGCATGATTTCTGAAGGATCGTGTGAAGACTGGAGTAATGTTAATGTGAAAATTATCTTTGCCATCATAGGAATACATTACATTTTGAAATATATTAAAATCGAAAACACTTACTTTAATTTGTAATAATATGTCACAATATTACAGTTTTTACTGTATTTTTGTTAAAAAAAAATGCAGCCTTAGTGAGAAAGAGGCTTTTCAAAAACATAAACTTACAGACTCCAAACCTATAAAAAGTACTGTATATCGTAGGGGAGCTCAGATAAAAGAGTGCCTGAAGCCTTTAAATATATATATATATATATATATATATATATATATATATATATATATATATATATATATATAAAATAATAAAATAAAAAGTTGAAACTTTTTTGAAAATGATGCAATGCACACTTTTTCCTCAGAGAGAGAGAGAGAGAGAGAGAGAGAGAGAGAGAGAGAGAGAGCTTTAGTGAGCCTATGCTAAATCAATGTCATCAATCTTGCTTGTTTGTGATTGAATAAATTTGCAGTGTTCAAAATTTCTGATGCCAGTTTCCCAATGAACAATCCAAACAATTCAAGAATGCATATACCAGAGAACTGATGAAAAGCATCAGCTTTCAGGACACTTTTATTCCCACTGCTTGAAATATGAGGAGCATATACTTTCTGCCCTTTCATCTGTTACTGTATGTCTCATGAAAATCAATTCTCTACCTCTGTTCAGTATACCAGTACTTATCCTCCTTCTCTTTAAAGCAAAGCTGTAATGTTACTTACTGCTAATCCCTCAGGCTCAATATCCTCTCTCTGTCCCAGAGTATCTTCTGTGATCTCATTCATACTTGAACTAGCCTGTTGAACAGTGGCTTTGTTTCTTTTCATCAAGAAGTTCTCCACATCACAGTCAAAATATTTCAACACTAATGGCCACTAAAAAACAGAAGCACAATTCATCCAGATAAGACCAAGCTGCTCTTCTTCCTTGCAAGAACTCATTGGTACTGTTATTCTCCATTAGGGGTGGGCGATAAAGCCTCAAAATTATATCACGATATTTCAAGAATCTTTGCGATAATGATATTTATCACGACACAGATAAAAATATATGGAAAATGTTTTATTGGTGATTGTAGCTGGCAGGCAGCAGCATTTATTAGTGCAAACAAAATGAAGGGCATTTTCCATCCTTTTCCAATGAGCTACCGTCATTGATGACAGAACACCTTAATAAATACATAATTATTCAAGTAATAAATACTACAGAAATTAAAGTAATCAAATATAAAACACATCCAGTGTTATTTTACATTTGATTATTTTAATTTCTGTAGTCTTCATTGTAAAAAATTAAATACAGATTAATGCTTACCATTAAAGTTATAAAACGTATTCAGTCAAGAGCAGAAAGTGATTTTCTTTGTCTTGTGTTCTTTAATTAACATGACAGACATCAGTAGGAATATTGGACTGAGGCCATTTTAAGAGTTTATGCACGGACTCAATATACTGTTACAAAACATGAGTTCTCTTTCTCAACTATTTAACGTTCCAAAACTGACTGTGTGACATTTTGACATAATCTTGTATGTATTTGAATGTTTTAGGTCATGAAAAAAATCGGCATGAAGAAATCTTTCCACCTTTTACGGTGACGGTTTCTTGCATATTGTGCAAAATATTGTGTTTAATTGTTGGAGGTCTGACCTCTTGTAACAAAACCACTTCCATACTATTGCAGTAGCTCCCTGTCTAGGTAGTGAATGGTCATCAGAGGCTGATATGCTGCTCTCGCCCTCTGACAGGTGTTGTTCTTGTGCACTCCAGGGAACGTGAATGCGTCATACGTCATCACGTCGCTATATCATTGATATTGCGATATGACACTTTTTTTATCATGCAAAAAAATATACCGGTATAATCGTGGATGGTATGATATGGCACAGCCCTATTCTCCATCTCTGGCAAGATTTCACAAGAGACAAACACAGTGGTCATTCCCAGATCTAGTTGTTTTTGCATCATAACATAATATTTTGTATGCTTTTATTTGAACATGTGATGTATTTAATAATCCTATTCTTTTTTTCCCTCCCTGCTTTCCTGTTGCCTGGAAAACATGGCGAGACCTGTCGTGTGTCTCAGGTGATTAAATGTGTCTGACATAGGATTGCACCAGCTCACTCGTTAGTCTCTGACACCAAACAAAACCTCAACAGCCTTGTCTCTTGCCTCAGCCGTGTCACTGTGACAACAGCACCTTAGATATACAGCAGGGAAAGTCTTGCAAACAAACCATGATAAACAAAACATACCATGACAAGATAAAGCATTCTTTTGACAAGTGATTTGTGTTAATACCCTTTACTGTTTGATATTGACAACAACTACCATCCTGCTGAATGTTCCTGCTTCCCTTATTGTTTTACAAATGAGTATATCTTAAACCTCAAGTGACTAGTAGCAAGAAATATATTCCTGACTAGATATGTGAATAACGATTCTGGTTTCTTAGCAGTTCCTTTTCAGTTAGTACTTTTAAGGAATACAAATTTGGAAAAAGATAATGCAATTTCATTTCAAATAACTCCTGAGAAATGACAACTTGTAGTTTACACAGACATTTTACTGAATTTTAAGGGCATAAAGAGGAGGCATGAATAATTTTTATTTGGCTATATATTAAACAGTAGTACTAAACAAACTGGTACTATATGTTCCACAAAAGAAAGAAAAGTAATTCAGGTTTAGTGAATAAAGCTACTTTCAGACTGCATGCAGAATCTTTTATGCTCATATGCGACTCGTATCTGCTTTTTTTTTGTGGAATTTGTTTTGCACTGATGGTAGTCACTCCAAAGATTTTACATACCAATAGTTGGCCATTTGGTAAATATGGCAGTGAAGTTACTCAGTGGATGGATGGTGAGGTATTATACTCATAAGTATTACAGTGGCAGCTCTATACAAGCACATCTCAAGGAAAAACTGTATGAGGAAAAACCTTTCTCTCTTTCTCATCCTTGTCTGTGTCCTCCTTATCTTCTGTGCACAAATTCTCTGACTTCCGCTGCACACGGGTAAATATTGACTTCAGTAACCTCCATGTTTACTTCTGTATAATTCCGTGCTGTGCACTGGCTTTGCTATTGTTCTTTTGTGCATGCGGGTCAGTTCAGAATTGTGACCTGTCCACACTTGAATCTGATATTGGCCACGTTTAAAAAGTAGTGTGAAAAAAAAAAAGTATCTGAGCAATAAATCAGAATTGAGCACTAAGGCTTGCAGTGTAAACGTAACCTTAATGATGACAGAATGTTAATTTTCGGCTGAATTATCCCATTAATAGAACCTAATCAGTATTTTATTTTGTTATTATTATTATTTTTGAAATGGAACAGATTATAAATATGGCCCAGTTCTACGTTCTCAACCCTGCTGACCCAAACATTTTGCATTCAATAATATTGATAGAAAAAAGAAACAATTTCAAGCACAGCATCTGTCAATACGTCTGTCATGACATTCCATGATGTCATGATATTCCATAAATGATTGTTTTTGTGTTTCTGTATTGAGCTCTATATAAACCTGGATGAACATGCTCTGCAAGAATTATTCCAATAAAACAAGAAACCACTGAAAATAACGACAGGTAGATTCTCTGTGTAGCTGACCTCTGACCTCCACTAGCTCTTTCAGGACCACGGACAGCGCTCTGAAATCCTTACTTCACCATGTTGTATTCTTGCAGTATGAGAATGTCACATGAAAAAAATATGATACCAAATCTTTACTTTTATTAAGAGGGCAGAGACTTTCAGATAATTTATTGCGAACACAATCCACTGTACTTTCCTGCTGTGTTTAAACAGTTAAAGCATATCGCTTCCATTTGGTTGAACTCTATTTGCGCGTTTCTCTCCTCTTTAAAATGACTTCCATGAGGGTATCTACCCAAAGCCCTAGTAATTTAGCACCTTGGGAAGGTGTTTTCCCTGTGCTCTTTTCCATGTGAGAGGGTGTCGTGTGCCCGAGGCATTTTCTGTGCTGACCTCCTTCATCTGAAAAAACCAGCGCTTGTGTGGCTGTTTTACTATTCCGAGCAGCAGTCGTGCTGTGGGCCTGGATGCCGTCAGAATGTGTTAGTTTTCACAAATTGCCTGAGGGTGATAATAATGTAATCAAGAATCCCCTATCTTCACCAGCACTACTGTGCACTACCGTCTTCAGCCCGATTTTTAAACCTCATAGGTTTAGCCTTCTTTGTAATTTATTGTTTTAGTCACCTCTTGCATTTTGCATGGCACCAATGTCTCATCTAAGGTTGTTGTCCTCTATTCCTCTTTAATGGTAACCTCACGTCTGGTCTGTCCTGTATCACAAATATCCTTATTAATCCATTGGTTTGGAAAGATGTTGTAGTATATAACTGGATTTATTTGGCAAAAAGACAGATCCCAATCTTGGAAAAAAATCATCAGCATTTTATATGACTCTATTTAAACCTCTCTAAGTTCTCTCATGTGTGTTGCACGGTTAATTTCACCGGATGTTAAATAGCCACCTTTGACTGTATATTCTCCTTCTGCTAATGTCAGCTTTCTTTCTCTGTTAAAATATTTTGGACAGTTTGTAATAAAACATGGATGATGAAAAGTTGTTGACATAGTACCAAATTTCAGTAGTCGATACCAATACCATTTAAATTTTTGTGGCTCTCTGTACTAATTTAGGTAAATTATTATGCAATCTGAGCACCGTTTATGTTGTAAAACTGTATATAATTGTATACATTAGACTATAGGCCTATATCACAAACAAATGAGCCCGCCTCCAAAGTATATTTTTCAAAATAGTGCAGAAGTTTTACTTATTAGAATATCCGAGCAGTGCTGTCGGATTTTGTGGTGTCTTGAGAGGCACATTGTCATTGTAGTAAATCTGATCAAGACGATTCCCACAATGTGTGTGCTGTTTATCTTCTGCATGTGTGCACAATAGTGCAGATGTACATCTGGACCATTGAGAAATCAGAGCTCGAACGACAGTTGCACCTTTCAATGTCACGTCACTATTATTCTTCCGCATTCCACACCGTGCTATTTTTCCTTTCATGTGCTTGAAAAACAAGTCCTCGTCACCCAAAAACATATTATATATTACATATTAAATAATATTCCCTTCATGAGGACATGTTAGAGAAGAAGCGGGGAGGAGAAAGACTCATAAAGCGAAGTCATCGGCAGAATCATAGCAATGCCTGTTCTATATGGGCAGACGCTATTAGTGGAATCTCAATGTATATATTGAGACAATCGATTGTTTTTGGAGACTAAATGCTGTCTTTTGCTTCAATGATTGACCATTGTTGCAATAATAGTTTTGAAATTTTGAAATTACTTACTGACTAGCACCTCTGATAGGCTATTGCGTTTACACTCAACAGTTAAGTTTGTGATTGGCTACAATGCTCAATGGTTGTAAAATCTCACTTTTAACAGAAACACGTAAAAACACTCAAGCAGCGTCTATCTCTGAGTACCGAACATACCCAGTACTACCAGTACTGTAGAAATTATTTAATTATTTATTTATTTTTGTACCGACTGCTACGGGTTGTACCAGACCCAGTACAACTGACAACCCTAGTGGTGGATACTGGGATCTATCTACTTTTAATATTTGAAGCCCTGAATATGTAAGCACACTGCAATATCATAGGAACTTTACTGTAGGTTGCACGTTCTCTTGTTTGTTACATTGTTTTAACCAT
This sequence comes from Zacco platypus, assembly GCA_038088235.1. Lineage (NCBI taxonomy): Eukaryota > Metazoa > Chordata > Actinopteri > Cypriniformes > Xenocyprididae > Zacco > Zacco platypus. Next base: position 21,373,595 of record CM076081.1, on the reverse strand, counting down.
TGGGAGAGAGATAAGCTCCTCAAACCTTTCAATAAGTGCACAGATATAATCGCACTCTTAATCGCATTTTTCAGGGTATAATCTTTCCCATCAACACAGGCTTAGATTTGTCAGAGAAGATGAGCGCCTTAATTCTGCTCCATATATAGCACTTAACCAGTACCTACATGTATAGACACAAATCTGAGCCCAAATGATTCCCTGATTCTTCCTCATGACACTGTCGTAAGCTACTTGTTTTGATCTGGATACTGATGACCTTGGGTCAAAGCCTTTTGAAGCAAGATGGGTGGAGATGGACAGATTGTTAGCCTGTTGTTGGCCTGCGCAGAAGTTTTCAAAGGTTTTGATGCCAAAAACTTTGATGGCACAGGTATTTTCATGTAGTTATACTGTGACAAAAATATTAAAATGACTATAATAAAAATAATTAAATAATTTTACATTGTCATTATATTAAAGTCAGCAAGAAACAGAATAGTCTTTTCTTCCCTATTGTGACAAATGTGATAAGGATTTTGGAATGATGAAAAATGAAGGCGGGACTTGATTTCTTCCATGAGGAATTGATGTGATCGTAGGAAGCTGTTTCTAACTAAATGGAGGCCAGTTTGCAGTCAGTTTTGGAGGATATTTAGAGGACCGATGTTGTTTCGAGGGGGTGGGGAGGTTAACATTTTTTATGAGTGCACATTAATATAATAATAATAATAATAATGTGCACAGATAAATTATTTATAATAAGCACTGCAACATTCTGAGAAAAAAATAAGAATGGTCAGTTTTGATTTCATTGTGACTCTAAAGCAATTTGTTAAAAAGAATTAAATTATTTTTATGTAAATGTTTTTTTTTTACTCACAAAACTATTTTCAGAATTTCTTTTTTTTTTACTGCATAACAACAAAATACGTTTAATAATACATTTTATTTATGCACACCTTTCAAGATAATCAATGACATAATTTAAAAACTGAAAGATTAGAACTATTACGTGTGACTTGAGGCGAGTTATTCTAAAGACTAGGAACAGTACAACTAAAAGCTCTACATCCCATGGTAGTCAAACTTACAGAAGGTGTTAAGAGTTATAGAAGCAGAAGACCTGAGGGACAAAACACGAGGAAGAATCATGAAGATATGAAGGCGCTAAATTATTAAGAGCCTTATAAATAAAAGGTAAGCTCTTAAATTGAATCCGGTATTTAACTTGAACATATACAAGAAATACAAGATGTAACTAAACCATGTACATGGATAGCAGTAGTGTTAGCTGTGAGAGATGGTCAAAGATTATTAATATTTCGCAGATACAGTACTGTCAAGAATGACACACAAACTCTTAACCTGAAGGGAAGGATAGATAACAGAGTTGTCAATAAATGGTGTAAAAGTTTTAGAATTTTTCAGTTTTGATTTAGTATCTACTAATAGGATCTAATTTTCCTCACTGTTAACCTTAAGAAAATTGCATGTAAACCATGATTTATTTTCCACTAAACAAGCCAGGTTAGAGGAGGGTGGTAGTGTTGAATTAGGCTTTGAAGACAAGTAGAGCTGGGTGTCATCAGCATAACAATGAAAATGTATACCGAATTTATGGAAAATGTGACCTTAAGGCAAAAGATTAATAATAAAAAGAAGAGGGCCCAAAACGTGCCTAGTTATTCTCTAACAAGTTATTCTCTGTAAGATGAGCATGTACCTGTTCAGTAACATTTTCTTCAATAATTTAGAAAGCAGAAAGATCAGAAAAACTAGTGCTGCCAGTAGAAAAGTTACAATGAATTTAGCAATTTCTCATTTATTAAAAAATCAGAATGAAAAGAAATTTAGTAAATGTAAAACCTTTTTTAGTGTATGCTCTTTAGCTTGTGTTCGAAAGAAAACTAGGGTCATTGCTAATACTAAATTATTCTTCATTAACACCTATAAATAATGGTGATGATGGCCCACGTTGTTTAGATCATTCCTGTTACGCAGTACCTTTTAAATTTCATATTAGTCTCATGTATTGGCTAAAATATTAATCTTATTTTTCTTAAGAACATTTTATATCCTTATTTTGTGTCCTTAATTTCACTGTCCATTATTGTTTTTGTAATATCCTTTTTTCAAGATAGCTCCTTAATGACTTCATGACATCCTAAATGACATTCTCCATGAAGTGATGGGAAAACAGCAGCACAAATATGTACTAGTATTAGCAAAGCTTTTTAATGAATTTCTATGATGACATCACTGGTATATGCAATTTTTTAGTTACAAAGCTTAAAAGTGACTGAATAACATGAATAACCCTTCTCATTTAGTTACTCACATTATCAGGCCTCACCAGCATCTCTCAGTCTTTCTGCTAAACTGACCAGAGTAACTATAATACTCAGCTTGTGCAATGCTTTGTGACCCCATGGCAACTGTTATTTGTCATTAAAAGGCACCACAGGGTCTCCCTGTGAAACTCAGGCACTTGAGGATTGTTATCTACAGTATGCTTCTTTGCTTGGCTGTGCTAAATTTAGTTAAGACTGGGGGTAAACATCAGGCTGGTTATTCATGACTGTGTTGGTGGGTTCAGCCTCCCAGCAGGATTTACGCTAATGCAGACGGTGTCCTACTGTGGCAGAAAAACAGTAATGGTGGGCCTCACAGTGAGCAATGAGTGCTGGAAAACTGGATGGGATGAAAGATAAAGAAAAAAGAGGGGGGTGTAGAGGAAGAAAATGGAGAATTGCTCAGCCACAGTGGTGAGTGATGTAAAAAAAAAAAGCTACAGGGGAAAAAAAACAGGTGTACATAGAGAAAAAAGATAGAGGAGAGTATAGAGTTGGAGAATAACAACAGAGAAAATATGGATTTTGCTAGACTACAACAATTAGATTAAAAATAATTGTTGCATTCTTTGTCTGACGAGTGAGATGTATAGAAAGATAAGGATAGCACTTATGGATACAACTGTCAACTTCACTTTTCATCAGAAAAAAAAACTGTCAATGACCTTGACACTCTGTAAATATTTGATGTGTAGGTATTTGAAGAAAATGTATCTCTTTTTTTAACATGCATCTGAGGTTGAGAGAAAAAAAATCAATAGATCTATTCAGTTTGTCGACTTAAAACACAGAAGAGAATTTGCATTTACATTCATGGGTTACCTTGTGATTTTTCTAACGTGTTTTAGAATGGCAATATCTTATTTCACAAGTTCACACTTACAAATAATCAGATAGAGTAATTAGTATGCATATTTGGCGTGTGTCACAGAGTCAGCCTCACCGTCACAACCAGCTCCACCCACACGCTCACTATCTCCGGAATACTGATCACCATCACCTGTCACTAATCACCGCTGTTCCCTGTATATACTCACACCTCCCTCAGTCCCATGTCTGATCTCATCTTTAATGGACCACACAGACTTACCCGCTTCACTTACCTGTCTTCTTCTGGACCTGCCAACGCTTCTCCGTCTTCTTCTGGATCACATTAAGCGTGAGCGCGAACTGCTGGACAATCCTCCTAGACTCTGCAACATAAAGAAAGAACTGTTACTCTTAAAGCTAAGTTACCTGTTTACTTCCTGGACTGTTAAACTTACCATACCCAACCGTTTACCTGTTCGCTGTGTCTATCTGTTCAATAAAGAACTTTGTTTAACCTCATATCCCTTGTCTGTGTCTGACAGCGTGGTTTTCTGGTCTCGGAAGTAACCAGTCGAGTGTGAGGAGATGGTTTGGTGGAGGGATGCTAAAAAAAAAACTGACAAAAAAACATGGGTGAGTCAACTGCGTCAATATATATAGTAGTCCAATCATGCTGATTGGGTAGACATGTTGATTGCTGACTGCTGATTGGAGTGATGTGTGATTAGTTAGACCATTTGAATGTGTTCCTCCCGAACTTTATTAAAGCATCACTAATGAGTAGTTCTGAGTCTACTCAGAAGTTAGTTAGTAGTTCTGTAGTTAGCACTACTTGTAAAGACTTTCACATTTTTTTTATTATCACACACAGTTAAACTTAAACATGTATTTTGATACTGTTGTTTCGTACATGAGCATGGTTTGATTGTTCAGGAGTACACACATTCTTAATAGGTGTTTGTAGCAAGTATAGCACATCAAAAAGAGAAAAGACTGCTAACCTTGAAACATCTTGTTATGATTGTCAGGTGAAGTGCCCGTGAGGACCTCCTCACTACATTTCCCATAAGCCCCGTGCCCAATCACTGATCATCGCACCAGCTGCACCTCATTCACCAGCCATTGATTACAACACCAGCTGCACTCCATTACCCACACTATTTAAGCCTCACACACACAAACATACTTTGCGAAGTCTTGATTTGGTCACTCTGTCATTTCCGAGCGTTATTTCCCGGGTCTTGTTATTGCCTGTTTCCCTGTTTTTTGAATGTTCTCTGCCTGCTACTTGGATTTACTGCCTGTTATTCTGGACTGTTTGATTATTGCTGCCTGTATCGACCCCTTTGCCTTTTTATCGACTATAATTCTGCCTAACCTCTTCCATAACTGTTTGCCACCGTTTTGATCATTGCCTGTTTGACCACGTTTTTCAATAAAGCTGCATTTGGATCCCATCATGCTGTCTCCTCGTTACACATCTACAGTGATAAAGATATGTGTGATTTGACTAGATATTTTACCCAGATAATGCTGTATTATGACATCTACCAACATGGGTTAACTAGAACAACTAACCAGCTAAACCTTGATACCTCAGAGCACACTCACATAAGAATGGGATTCAACGTATCAGGTTCCCAAAGCTTTTCTCACCTTACACAGACAGTTCTGACCTGTGTTTGACTGTTATTCACAGTGTCACATAACCTCCAGGCCATGTCTTGACTTGACGGGTTCCTCACCGGGTGTTGCTTCACAATGCACTGTTGATCTGCCATCCTTTGTTACCTGGGCAGCTACATGGTCAAGTTGTCGTATAAAAAGATGTCATGTAGTTCTTATATGGTAATTTGTGAATTTATCTAAAAAATTAAATGATCTAAAAAAAGCAAATGAAATCATCTAAAAAATATTTGTAACCACATATACAATACATAACTTACTTTTTTACTTTTGAATAATTTAAATGCAATCAAGTTTGTCTTTTGATGTGAGCTTTCTGAAACATGAAAAAATAACATTTTGTCTAGGGTCTAGCGCTGTCACAGAGAAAGATGTGTTGACACCTAATTGACCATTTCACAAACAGTTTGATTGACAGGCGATCTAACCAATCATAACCCCGAATCTGCCATTTTGTCAGACAAAGCAGTCAGGGGAGTTAGTAGATTAACATTGGTGAACTTGAACTTGACAAATTGTATGTACTCACGTCTTTCAGCACTTGAAACAACATTCTTTTTGATGTCCATTTATGTTTATCTGATCCTATAAATGAACAAGTGTGAAGAGATGATCAGTTCACGAGCCGATTGAAGGAGCTACAGTGATCTGTCATGACACATTAAAGAACCACTATATGGTATTTATTTTTTAAACTTCTTTAAAAAAAGTCAATATTTTAAATATGAAACTGTTTCATACATTGTCAGTGTCCTCTTGTCGGCATAGCAACAGAGGGCGAGTTTTGCGAAATGTCAATTCAGTGATATATGACATGTATGAATATTGAGTGCCAGTTTATCGCTTAGAACTTAATCAAACATGAATTTGGAATTATATTATAATGCATTATATTACAATGTATTAAGTCATAATTAATATAATGTATTATTTTATAATATAATATTAAATACATATGTTTTTTTTACTGTATTTGACAGTATAAGTAGGTTGTGAGAAAAGATACTGAAAAGTATTTGTGAAACCAGTCTACCTCCTTTTGTGCTCTCAGCTGCAGAACAAGAGTTAGTCATAAGTAAAAAGATGCTGATCGGTTGGAACTCAGCCAGAGGAATGAGACTGTCAGCAAAAAAGTGCATTTAGCCTTTGCCTTGTCCTTTGGTGCAGATCTTTATTATATTTTAGTCTGATTTAGGAACCATCACAAGGAGCACTTCAGATCTGTGCTAAATGCTCAGCTGTCAATAGTACCACTATCTGAGAGGCTCTTTTGGTGGAGGAAAGCCTGCATTAGTACCAAATTAACCTTTTCCCATCAATCAGCAGTTAACAACAGCAATTTTTCTCTCGGTCACACACACACTCACAGAGTGCTTATTGATCTTGCACTGACATTGAACTGTTTCCATCAAGAAACAATTAAATGGAAAACTCATGTGGATACATGGCCAGCAACACATGGCCAGAGAACATTTTTTGTGTGGTTTATGGCTTCTGACACAGCTGAAATAAATCAATCCCCTCTCTGTGTACAAACAAAACGCAGATTAAGAACGGTGCACAAGGGAATGTAGGAGATGCACTGAATTGCCCTCACACTGTGATCCAACCACTTCAAACGGATTAAATATATTTACTTTGTTTCTGAGTGTGTTTTCTGATGAGCATATGTCAGGGATTATCAGATCCGCATCTAATGTGTGCGATTGAAGCATTACACCGAGTAAATAGTTTGCGAAGGGTTTCTGTAAAAAGATTGTTGAACTTTTTTCTGAACATAACTACTCTGGAAAAAAAGAAAAGGGTGCAGGTTCAGTGGTTTAAATTTCTCATTCTACATGTTTTTACTCCCTATCCTTAATGGATTAAAACGATGGAAAGCCTGTGTTTGGTTAGATGGCCCAGTAGGGCAGTATGACCTGCTTTTATTCTAACTAATGCTTGTTAAATTATGGGGTGCAATACCTGATGATCCCTTTTGGGAGAAAAAAAAAAAAAATCACATAGGAGTGATCCAGGAGTTGGAGATCACAATCTCAGTCATCATGTGTGTTCACAAAATACTGAAGCCTGAGGGTTCGCACCATTTATCTGTTTTATATGGCTTTGTCTGTGTAGAGAGTAATTGATCTAACTTGTTCTGAAGGATCAATGTCACAATATTCAGACAATGCATTTAGGCTGTGCAATTTTTACATCCTTTTCCACTTTTTAAAATCCATTATTATCTTATTGGAAATTGTCACGCTGGGGTTAGGGCAAACACACGAAGACGACGAAGATGCATCAAAGGGTTTTAATTCAGACAGGTCAGGTACAGCAGACGGGCAGGAACACACAGCATACATAGACAAACAAGAACCGACAAGGACTGAACAAACACAAGGCGAATATATAGGGGAGGAACGTAATTAGGGTTAACAGGAACAGGTGCGGGGAATTAACTAATCACACGGAGGGTAAATGAATATACTGGCAACACAAAACGTCCATGGGTGTGACATTACACCCCCCCCCCCGGAAGGCGCGTCCTCGCGCCGTAGATGGACCAACTGCGGAGGGAGGGAGGGGGCTCAGGTGGAGGACGAGGAGACGACGGGCAGACAGGACAGCAGACAGACGACATGGCAGACAACAGGAGGAACCAGGGTGGAGTAGATGGTGGGAGGAGCCAGGGAGGAGACAGACAAGACTTGGAGCAGGAGGATGGTGGGACCCGGGCCACAGTCACGCCCACCGCCCATGGTGGAGCCGCAGGAGGAAGCAGCCATGGTGGAGGAAGGGCAGGCGGCACCAGGGCGGCGACAGACTGTGGCGGAGCAGGTGGTAGAGGAGACCAGGGCGTAGCTGGAACGCCGACGAGCAAGGGCGACCCCGAGGATCCGGCGGGACGCGGCGACGTAGGCGGCTCTTCCGACTGAGGCGCAGGCGGGGATCCTGAAGGCCGCGGTGGAGCCGGAGCGACAGAGGACCCAGGCGACGTCGGAGGGAGCGAGGACGCCAACGGAGCCAGAGGGACGGAAGGACGAGGCGCAGCCAGAGGAGTGTAGTCCAGCGGCGAGGGCAGGTCGACGAGCGACCAAGGCGGAGCCGGAGGGATGAGGGAGCCCGGCGTAGCTGGTGGACTGAGGGGCCACGGTGGAGACGAGGGAGGTTGGAGCCAACGCGGAGCTGGTGGACCAACGGGCCGAGGAGGAGTCCTGGTCGAGGAGGTGGGAGGCGGAGACCCAGGATCCACTGCCCCCAATGGAGCTGGAGACTGGCAGGCCCACTGCGCGCTCACGCCGTTGATGGAAGGCTGAGGGTGAGCAGAGGGGCTGGCTGGCTGCAGCGGAGATGGCAGATGGATGAGAGGAGGTGGGAGAGGGAGGTTGGGTGGGAGTTCTGGACAGGCAGATGATTCAATTGACTCGGGACAGGCAGATGATTCAATTGACTCGGGACAGGCAGATGATTCAATTGACTCGGGACAGGCAGATGATTCAATTGACTCGGGACAGGCAGATGATTCAATTGATTCTTGATATTTAGAAATAAAAAGAGAGTCCTCTGAGCACAGTCCATGCTCACCCTCAGCGGCCGTGCAGTGGGCGGGGCTTTCCTCCTTGCCCTCGCTCTCCACCACGGGTTCCCTCACGAGCGCTGTAGCCGGCTCACGCGCTTGGTCACACTCACTTCCTGGGTCTGACTCTGTGGCGTTCCTGGGCTCTGTCGCTCCATTAGGCGATGGCTCGTGTGGGCGTTCCGTGCCGCGAGATGGTGGCTGGTCTCGCTCTGGGTCCGGAGTGGGGCTGGCGGGGTCTTCTTCCGGGCCGACGGTGCATAGCGAGTTGCAGCTCGCCAGCACCCACTCCACAAAGGCTTCAAAGTCCACACGCGGACCCTCTCCGGACAACTGCGCTCTGCATGTGGCATTCAGGCTCACCTCGTAGAACGTGCAGAGGCAGTCGTCCGGAAAGTGCGTCAGATATGCGAGATCTAAGAAGGTCCGCGTGTGGTCCTCCAATGTTTGGTCCTCCTGCTCCAGCAGTAGGAGACGAACACCGGGGATATCCATTGATGACGGGGAAAAGGCAACAAACAAAAACGAAACTAAAGAACGGAAAACAAACGGAGGCAAACGTTGCGAAACACTATCACAATTTTTGTGGGTCGGTTCTTCTGTCACGCTGAGGTTAAGGTAAACAAACGAAGATGACGAAGATATATCAAAAAGGGGTTTTAATTCAGACAGGTCAGGTACAGCAGACGGGCAGGAACACACAGCATACATAGACAAACAAGAACCGACAAGGACTGAACAAACACAAGGCGAATATATAGGGGAGGAACGTAATTAGGGTTAACAGGAACAGGTGCGGGGAATTAACTAATCACACGGAGGGTAAATGAATATACTGGCAACACAAAACGTCCATGGGTGTGACATTAATATGTAACTCTGCTTATATTTCGGCAAAAGCTGAAATGTACTGTTTCGGATCCTCAAGTGGTGTTATATGCGTTTTTTTTTTCTTTTCTATTACAAATACCCGAGCACTCAACATCGCAAATGCAATGCTCTACCAGGTTAGCTACTGAGCAAGTTTACTAAGTCTGAAAAGCTGATCATATCGAGCTGGTGATGTGATGCACTATGATAAGAATGTTTTAAGGTTATTTCAGAGTATTGTGCAAGGAACTGCAAGAAAATAAGCCTTTATTTATCAATATTTTTTCCCCTGTCATCATAATTTGGAATGAAGGTTCACACCATTTCACTGACTCTAGTGTTATAGACAGTGTGTATTCTGTAAGTGCATTTTTTTCAGTTTTGCATAAATGTAGGTAGTCACACATTCCAATGAGCTTAATTTCATTAGCATTTTCTGAAATATGCAATATACAAGAACCTAGATGATAAATTATGTGAATTCCTGCAGGTAATTTTATCAATGTAATCCCTGGTGAAAAAAAATTATGCTAAGTATACTTGCAGCCAGGCTAATTATCAGTACATTAAGTGTGTTAATGATTGTTTAACTTGAAGTGTGCTATTTTGAAACAACGAATTTTGTACTAAGTATATTTTAGTTGTAATTAAGATGTATTAAAGCATAACTAAGTATATTTAGTGTACTTTTGTGTGCTAAATTGGAACAACTTCAAGTATACTTAGTACACTTTAAGTATATGCCTGTGCCATGCTTGATTAGTGATATCTTTCTTCTGAGGACAACTTAGTTCTTAGGAAAGTAATTACCTTTTAACTTTTATGATCCATTTGATATTACTTTTTATGATTAATTTTTTTGAACCACTTCAAATGTTAACTATTGTGCTACCATTTAATGAATTACTTAGGACACATTTTCCCAATGTTGAATGCATTTGTTTTCAAGGCTGTTAAAATAAATAAAATGTTACAACATCACCAATGAAGAGACATATTTCATTAACAAGTCCAATAGTTTTTTATTTAAACTTCACATGTTTTTCATTAAAGAACAGAAAAATACTATTTTTGAACAGTAAATGAGGATTAGCAGTAGGGAACTGTATCAGTACGGTATGTTGATATTGATTCCAGTATGTAGTCAAACATATACAGTATGACTCTTTATGAATTAATATCGTACAGAATATGCTATTTATTCTTAGCCTGTTGTCATCATCATCAAGGTCAGGCTGCGATGTCACTTGATTGAATTGGACCGAATTCCCAACATTGAACAATGCACTGCGCTTTCAATGTTTTATTATATAAATAATGCATTGCGACATTGTACTTCACCTGCAAGCCTCCTGTGAGTGAGCGAGGGGGGTTCAGACGAGTACTGTGACGTCAGCAGCTCTGATTGGCTGAAGGTAGCGAGCAATAAAATTTGATTGGTCACAGACCAAGTTGAAGAGACATTTGAATTCCGATAAGACTCGACAACTCATATTTTCTTGCATGTACTTTTGCTGCTGGTATTTTGTTTAATATAGATGTGTTTCTCCCAGTGTAAACTTGTTAAACATATCTGCAAATTGTAGGCTACACTGCATATATTTAAAAATGGGCTTTTAACACATTAGTCATACATTTGAACACTTTCTGATTTTGTTTTTTTGTGGCTTGATTTATTTGTGTTGTGAACTTTCAGGTGCATCTCAATAAATTAGAATGTCATGGAAAAGTTTATTTCAGTAATTCTACTCAAATTGTGAAACTTGTATATTAAATAAATTCAGTGCACACAGACTCAAGCAATTTTCGTCTTTGGTCTTTTAATTGTGATGATTTTGGCTCACATTTAACAAAAACCCACCAATTCACTATCTCAACAAATTAGAATATGGTGACATGCAAATCAGCTAACTCAAAACACCTGCAAATGTTTCCTGAGCCTTCAAAATGGTCTTTCAGTTTGGTTCACTAGGCTACACAAACATGGGGAAGACTGCTGATCTGACAGTTGTCCAGAAGACAACCATTAACACCCTTCACAAGGAGGGAAAGCCACAAACATTCATTGCCAAAGAAACTGGCTGTTTGAAGAGTGCTGTATCCAAGCATGTTAACAGAAAGTTGAGTGGAAGGAAAAAGAGTGGAAGAAAAAAATGCACAACCAACTGAGAGAACTGCAGCCTTATGAGGATTGTCAAGCAAAATTGATTCAAGAATTTGGGTGAACTTCACAAGGAATGGACTGAGGCTGGGGTCAAGGCATCAAGAGCCACCACACACAGACGTGTCAAGGAATTTGGCTACAGTTGTCGTTTTCCTTTTGTTAAGCCACTCCTAAACCACAGACAACATCAGAGGCGTCTTACCTGGGCTAAGGAGAAGAAGAACTGGACTGTTGTCCAGTGGTCCAAAGTCCTCTTTTCAGATGAGAGCAACTTTTGTATTTCATTTGGAAACCAAGGTCCTACAGTCTGGAGGAAGCGTGGAGAAGCTCATAGCCCAAGTTGCTTGAAGTCCAGAAATTGGATTTCTCAATTTATGACCCCTTTAAGCCATTTAAACAAATCATTTGTCTTCTAGTTTTACTGAGGGTTATTAGATATTTAGGTTGTCTACAGTTTAAAGCAGTCAGGTCCACAAATTACTCTCAAATGTGTTGTTGCTTAATTAACCTGCATAACGGCAGCTGTGGAGGCACCTGCTCCTGATGCGAGGGCTGTTTTAGTGATGCTCTACTGAGGCCATTGACTGATTTGTTGAGATATTGCTGAGCATCTGAAAAATATTTCAACAATATGAAATGAGTGATAGCAGGATTGATGATATTACTTTGTTGAATAGTTATATAATAGTTTAGTTTATCAGTATAGAGGGTTCAATCAAATCACTTTTGTCACACTTACTCCAGTGAATATTTATCATGTTAGGTTTATTCAGTAAGTCAATGTCTGAACCAGGCTATAAAACAAACAAACAAACAAACAACAACAACAACAAAAAACTAGTAAAAGGTTTCTGCCATTATTGCTCTGAACAAAAGATGCAGGTTTTTGAACTAACTTGACCTTTTGTTACAACCTGCCCAATGGCTGTTAACCCTGGTCTCTCTACAGTAAGCAAAAGAAATGATGCATGGCAATACTATATTTACAGTACCTAATGGTTCAGAAAAAGTGTGAACATCATAGGAGGCAAAGTATGTGAGTTGGGTAGAGGGTCTGATATAAAACTCTAAGTGGATAGAGCAGCATGCAAAACTGCAGGTAACAAGTATGGCAGCCATCCAAGTCTGTGCAGCAGAGAGGCTGAAGCATCATCACGGTATTGACTTACTGTAATTTACATCAGGGAATTCTGAGCCCACTTCAGATGAGCTAGATTGGGTTGTATGAATAAATAAAGATGCGAAGTTACAAACAACAAATCAAGGCACACGAAACAACCCAAACATTACATATACGAGAAAAAGAAGAAAAGTGGAAAAGATATTGAAAAAAAAAAATCCGGTGATTTTGTGATTGTAAAAAAAAATGAAATTCAGATTCTTCACTAACTTGGATATTTCCTCTGTATTACTTCGAAGAGGAACTATTTTGAGATTGATTTAATAGAGCAATAAATATCACATAACTTAATTTTCTTGATTTGAAATGCTGCCATGTGAAAGGTGTAATACACTGGCAAGTGATCTGGTTTGTTTTGAATCTGGATCAAGCGTGTTTGTATACTTTGCTGTTGTATTTTTCATAAAGGGCACAGTGGTCCATTGTGACTAGCATCAATCCATTTCAGTATGGTCACATTAATGAGTTATTTGCCGGGTGAATGCAGACAGAGTGCACGTCACTCAGCTGTGACTCACTGGCTTCCTTTGCCTGCCTTTTCAACCACACTGCTCCATTTACGCATGTTGTGGCTTATGCAGTTTAGTAAGTTCATGAGTACCAAAATAGTTTGAAATGCTTCTCATCTGTGAGTATAACTTTCTTTGATATAAAAACATGTATAATTACGTATATATAAAATTACAACATGCCCCCCCCCTCCACTTTTTTCTACTTCTCTTCGTTTATGAATTTTTGCAAAATACTTTTACCACATTTTAATGACTTAGAGTGCACATCTTTTACAGTGAATATCTCCGAACATCTAGCTGAAGGATGTCTGGTAGAAATAATTGTACACAAAACTTTTCCTGTTTATTTTCTCAGAAACAAACACTGTATTATAACTTATACAACAGTTTGTACGTTCTTGTTTTCAATTCTGATTGACTGAGAACCTTTCCAGCTGTGCGATATTCCCCCAGTATCAGTACTGGAACCACTTCACCGTTTGTATCGCTAGGCTTGTGGCGACTTTCATGGCAAATCCACCTTTTTTTTTTTTAGGTAGTTATTTAGACCTTAAATATGTGACTCATGTGAACATGGTGCCTATTTTACGTTTTGTTTTGACGCTGTGGGAGATTTGAACTCCAGGCCGTCAGAGGCCATTCAGTGCTCATGTACCCACCGAGAACATCTTTATCTTGGCGAGTCCTTTGGGAATTTGTCGCTGACTCTTACGTATATAGTGTTTAAACATGAGGTATAATTTGTTTGGGGTATATCAAACAGGCAATCGTTGGTCTCACTAATCTATTACTTGTTCCAGAGCAAATCGATTTGGGTTCAAAGGGGAAAATTAAGTTTCATAACTTTGTATTTAGGTTATATTTAATTTCAATCCTGTACTAGAGTGCTGCTTTTGTATGTTTGACTGAATTGTTTGCTTTTGTTTATTTCCAATTTTCTTTTATAATGGTAATCACAAAGATATGGCTTTCCTCAGAAGACATTCAAACTGATTTATTATAATGGATATAATATTATGGACATCAACCTGAAGAATGAATGCTATATCAGATGCGGGTAATACACTTGTTTAGTCGATCTCTCTCTCATAATACCTTAATACTCTACATAATACAATGCTGTGTTAAGGAATACTATTAAAGTTTATATTAGTATTAACTAATATAAACAGATATAACTTTTGATCATTTTATTGACAAATATTGAAATGTTGAAAGATATATAAATGCTGAATGTTCATTTCTAGTGCATGTTAACAACAGGATAAGTAATAAATGCCCTTAGAAATTGATGAATAATGTAGTCTTTACAAAATTCTTCACTTCAGTTTTGATAGGGGCTGTAAACCGTTCCACATTTCATTTTATAACCAGCCATCATAACAAACTTCTATTTACAGACTGTTAATTGACCCTTGCATTGAATTCCCAAGAAATGGTCTCCCTCTGCAACAATGACTCATAGAAACATGCTCAATGATTCGTCTAATGGCACCACACTTTCACAATGTAGCTGCACATGCACAAACAAACACGATGAAATCACAGCAGCAGATTACTATCAAGACGGGTGTAGTCAAGCAACCCAAGGCTGTTGTTAAAATGGCTAATCACCCAAGTCCTGTGCTGTGTCCAATTTGCTCTTGTGGGATTAGTATAGTTGACCTCTAATAGCTTGGTGTTTGCCATTAGTCGGGGTACCCAAAGGTCTTTGCTCATTTCAGCTGTGGATAAATGAAGCTGATTACGGTCCATATTTATCCCACACTCTGCATCTATTGGCATGTAAATCAAAATGTAAATGAGATGGGGTGGATTGGTTGGCATGCAGTAAATATTCAAATTGTGTGAGCGTTAGGCTGTAATCAGTGGTAAATTGTAAGCAGAGGAGAGAGTAGGTCTGGCATTATTAAATTGCATCTCTAAATTCAGAAATTACAAATGCGCAATGCAGTGTGCCACATGAAATCGACTTTATTTATCTCTTATCCTATTCACATTCTAATGAAATCGAAACGACGGCAGCTGTGACAGTGACAAATTGAGGTAATTAATATCCCTGTTTGTGGGTTTTACTCTGTGATAGGTGCTCTGTGTAAAATGATGCGTAACAAGATCCACAAACAATCAATAGCGGAACTAAAAGTGTAACACAAGAAACTTTACAATGTGTTTGTTGGATTAATAAACATAAAATTTTGGAGTTTTGGTCTAGGTGAAGAATATAGATTGATAAATGTAGATCAAGAAGGATATAGATCTAAATCAAGATGGAGATAGATAGAGATAGAGAGATAGATAGAAGGATCGATGGATAGATAGGTGGAACGATAGATGGATAGATAGATGGATGTGTGTCCATTTAAAAACAATTTAATAAAGTCAGTCTCTAAACCTCGAGGGCCCAATTTTTATGCCTGTGGCCACCTGATTTGTCCTGGATTCTTCCGAGGGAACGGAGGGGTGACAGAACGCAGACAGGTGTGACCGCCACAGCCAGCTGTGACCTGAAGGTGCCGTTGAAGGCTGACAGTAGCCTGGCAGACCACCAGACAATCAGAACAGGGGCAGACGGAGTGACCCACCACCCCACCTGCAGGACTCCGCTGAGTCCACAGGCCACCCGAAGCTTCTGTGTGTCTGGATCTACTCCAGCCACCTGTCAGGTGCACCAGCTGCTTGGCCCCCTTAAGCTGCAAGTAGTCCATCTGTGCCTTGGTCTGGATTTGATATATTACTCAGTATCATAAAGGGATAATACTGTAATGTCTCTAAATTGTGTTAGCAGTGTCACCTTTTTCTTTTGTTGGTATAATATGTGGCAGTGCAGAGTAAAGGTTGCAGACACTGGCAGTGCAGCAGTATAGACCATATGTACTGCTTTCACACTATCTATTACTGTCAGACTCCGATGATAGTTACATCTTATATGTGTACGCCAATAGAAGACATCATTTAATAAAAATAAAAATTACAGTGCTGTTTTGCAGTGAATGGAATGCCAAAATGCACATCTGCATGCTTGATTAACAACTGGCAGTATATTGTGTGTGTGTGTGTGTGTGTGTGTGTGTGTGTGTGTGAGAGAGAGAGAGTCAGGTTTTGCCTAAATTATGAGGACTGGATAAAAAAAGAATGGCTTAAAGTTGGCATGAAATTGGCAACTGTCTTTTCATCTCTATTGTGATGTATATCTGAGTGAAACAGCTTCTCATACAAGACGGGACTTGAACTGATTAGATCATTGGATATTTGTCGTTTGATAATTGATTGCTCAAGGAGAAGGACTGAAACTTGTCTGGCCATTGGACAAACTTATTGCTCAGTGCACACATCATCAGAGAAGAGATGTGATAGTGAGGGAGAGGGGGCGTTAATGTTTTCGATTAAACATTACGAGATTTAAAAAAAAACAAAACAAAAAAAAAACAACAGAACACAAATTACAATGTGCACAAATAAATAATTTATAATGAATACCTTAACATTCAATGCCTTAACAGTCCATTTTTAATGGGGAATTAAATATAAATAATGTGGTAACACTTTACAATAATATTCTATTCGATAGAATTAGTTAATGCTTTATCTTGAATAATGAACAACATTTCTTTCACAGTATTTTTACAGCATAGTTTAATGTTAATTTGGATTTTTTTACAGAATGTATTCCCAAATGTTAGTAATAAGCAGTAACTAATAATTAGTAGGTCATTTATGCAACTTAAAATGAAACAGTGGTAATAGTAAAAATTGAAATAATTTAGTATTAGTACTTTTATAAGTACCATAACATTTACAGCATCTATTATTATAATAGGTTGATATATTGTTTATTGCTAGTTCATGATACCTAATTCATTAACAAGTGTAAACTTATTGAAACTTCATCAGAAATGTCTTGCATGACGATCTACAAATGCAAACTGGGTTCTGTGATGGCTAGAGTTATTATTAGGAGATAGAAAATAACATTACTTCAGTATGAAAAAAATGTGGATACAGAAAAATGTGTATGATTGTGTTTGTGTGTGTGTGTGTGTGTGTGTGTGCCCCTCAGCCATGAAACCCAGTTTAGCTCCTCCATCGAGGTTACGTACTTTCCCATACTGCACTGTGATCTTGCCCTCTGTCTCACTCACTAATGGGCTCACACTGCTGCAGTAATGCCAATTAAAAATTGAGTACAAAGTTTCCCGGAGAGTCAGAAGCTGCCTGAAATAGAGCCAGCAAGCCGAATCAACAACGCTGATGAAAGGAACACTATGTTCATGCGTTATGAAGACACAGGCTCTGTCCTTGCATCTTCATTAAGTCGAAATGCAAAATATAAAATCGTCATTTAATCTTAATTACTTAATGCAGGAAAAGAGTACTAGAGAGAAGAGCCAAACATAGTCAGGATAAATTTCTTCTCTATACTGTAGATGAAATATATATTAGACTCAGAAATTTCTGCATAATGGCTTTCCATTGGTTTGTGATTCAAGACTCTCCCTGCATCTGAATATACCTACTTTAATAAAGCAATAAAGCCAATGGCTTTTTTGAAGTGTATGGGATACTTGTTATTTTGTACAGTTTGAACCTGTCAAATAAATTTCAATTCAATTCAATACTTCCATAGTAAGAGAAAAACAATATGTGATCCAAGTAGTATGTCGGAATTAATAGTATTCATAAAAGAGTAGACGAAAAGTACCAGATAATCTACTACTTCTGGTAAGATTTTTAAGTGCACATGCAATGGAAAGCACATGAGAGGAACACACACACACATACATTATTATATATATATATATATATATATATATATATATATATAGTAATATAATAGTTTTTTTCACATTCTGCAATGTGAATATGTACAATATGAGGCCTACAATGAAGCCTAACATGACAGAACAATGTATTACAACATAACAGTCATGCACATACATCTGTTCTACATCCTGTATCTGTAAGTCTATTTGGTATGAGATGTAATTCCAACATAGATAAAAGAGTCCCTTGTGTCACATAGGTGTCAGTACAGTGTGATGATGAAAAGCTTTGCTTCTCATTCTCTCATATGTCTATTTTAACAAATCTAGCAGGAGACTGTGGTGATGAAGAATGTTCTCCATCAGCCTTACAGAGCAGATCTCTTTATAAGAGACACATAACCTGGCAGCAGGTGCACAATAACCTCCTTATGCTTAAGACTTATTGGGATGCAGAGGAGGATGCAACCTTGGAATAAAATAGAAGGGAGTATCCTAGAGAAGCAGTGACTCAGAGAAATGCAAAAGGGCAAATGGCCCAGCTGCCTCAAGGGGAGACACAGCCAAGCTGATTGTCCGTTTCCACCCTCAGTGGAGGAGGAGCTCTGCACACACATTATTAAGACATCCTTCAGTCCGGTGAGGAGGCTTTATTATTGATGGAGAGAGGAAGACCTTGGGCGATGGATGGCTTGTGAGTGTGTGTGTGTTTGTGTGTTATACGAGGTTGATTGTTAGTCATAGAGACAAAAGCTTTTTCACCGTCGGTCTTTGCAAACAAACATGAAAATAGCTTGGAACAGTCAATATTAGACCGCACTTATGAAGAATAGGAGATTTAGTCTTATGGGTGTTCAGTCAGCCAGTTCAGTTTAATGCCACTGAGGGTGTTGACAGTGTCTGATATAATATATTCAATACCATTCAAAGGCTTGGGTTTTTTCAGTGTTTTTGCAAGAAGTCATCATCAAGGCAGCATTTATGTGATCAAAAATACAATAAAACAGTAGTATTCTGAAATATTACAATTTGAAATAATTTTCTATTTCAGTGTATTTTAAAATGTAATTTATTCCTGTGATGGCAAAGCTGAATTTTCAGTACCATTACTCCAGTCTTCAGTGTCACATGATCCTTCAGAAATCCACCTATGCTGATTTGGTTCCCAAGAAACTTTTCAACACTGTGATCAATGTTGAAAACAGTGGGGACACATTTTTGTTAAAGACTCTTTTATTAATAGACAGTTCAAAAGAACAGCATTTATTTAAGATAGAAATCTTCTGTAACATTATAAATGTGTTTACTGTTACTTTTGATCATTTAAATGCACTTTTGCCGAATAAAAGTATTGTAAGTATTACTGATGGTAGTGTGTACATTATATGTCTGTTTCTATACATACATTTAATGATAGACACTTAAAATAGAATAAGATTATTAACTTCACTGTCTAAGGCATTTTCGTTTCAAAACGCTCCCTGTCCACTATAGTGTTTTCGTCTTTTCCAAAAGTTGCTCATCCACACTGAAATGTCTGAAAATGCTTAAATCACCTTATGGCGCATACGTAAAACATAAAAAAGCTCACTTGATGATACTAATAGGACAGACATAATAAAGTTCTCATGCTATTCTTCTGGCATCACTCATATTCATATCCCATCACTCACAGTTGCGTCAAGATTGTGCTCAAAATCATATGGCCTAAAACGATTGTCATTTTTTGTCACAGAACAGCAATTGTGAGTAAATTTTTTTGCAGGAATGCAATATGAACATTTTACAAAGGAACATTTCTCTTTAGCAACACTATATGAAAGTAATTCTGACTAAACGTCTGTTTTTTTGAATCCCTCTGTTATCACAGGCTGTTTTTAACACTGTTTTAAAATCAAAGTGATAAAGCACTGAAGTTTATTACACATGCTCAACTACTCTAAATGTAATTACGATGAAAAATAATCAAATCTTTAAAAATTCATAAAACTCTGAAGAAATGACAGATTGTTTTTGAAAATTTAAATGGTTCAAATTATAGATGTTGTTATACCATTTGTCTTTTTTCCCCAACGAGTCATACACCATTTTCCTCAAATGCAGCTGACTAGCAAATTGCTGCAGTTGACCTCATGACATCATGGCCTCAAAAACAAAACAAAACAAACAAACAAACAAACAAAAAAAACGTCTCAGGTTACGACTGTAACCCTAGTTCACTGAGAGAGGGAACAAGACGCTGCGTCAGATGACGCTTTGGGAACGCGACAGCATGAACGTGTCTGATGCTTGAATGTCAACTAGCCAACGGCGAGAATGAACGTCACGGGCGGATGACGTCCTGACCAGGAAGGATAAAAGCACATCCGGAGTGATCATTCACTAACTTAAAGTAGCCGAAGCAAAATCGATCACAGGTATGCAGGGAGTATGGCTGGGCGACGCAGTGTCTCACTCCCTCTCTGAGGGAACTAGGGTTACAGTCATAACCTGAGACATTCCCTTTCGAGGGAACTTCAACGCTGCGTCAGATGACGCTTTGGGAAAATATACCAAAACCCTATACTTGCAAATGCCTGTCTGTTTGAAACTGCGGCACACAAAGACCTAAGCACCTGCGAGCCTGGAGCAGCATCCAGGTCGAGATTAAAGAAAAACCTCAAACATGAGCGGAGGGAAACAGCCAGCTGCATCACATACTTGAGGGTACCCCTGACAGCAAGACCTTGGAAGCCACCATACTCCTGGTGGACTGAGCTCTGATAGCTATAGCAGCTGACCAGAGACCTCATAAGCAAGAGAAATAGCCTCGACTATCCACTCGCTAGCCATCGGTTTGGACGCAGGCGATCCAAAACAAACAGCTGATCCTAGCTTTTCCTGGTCCGGTTCTGAGAAAGTGCCAAGAAGGAAACAGGTTATCAAAGGGTTTCTCCCCACAGTTGTACCATCCAAAAGAACATGGTAAGCAGCGATAGCTGACACATACACTTTCAGAATGGATGGGGAAAGACCTGATACGAAGCGACCTTGTAGGAACTCTAGGACTGTACCGACAGGGCAGTTTACTGGATCCAACTGTCGCATATTACACCAAGAAATGAAAACTTCCCAATTCAGAGTGTACAGGTCCTTGTGGACAGAGGTCTGGAGTGCAGTATGGTCTCTACAATCTCAGTTGAGAGAGCAGATACTATGAGTTGGGCCTCCTCAGAGGCCATACCCATAGGTTTGAAATCCCTGGCCAGGGGTGAAATATCACACCTCCCGCCTGAGATAGAACGTCCCTCCTGACTGGAATGTCCGAGGTAGAGTAGTCAAGGAGAGATAAGTTTCAAGAACCATATTCGGCTCAGCCAGTAGGTCCTACTAGCACTAGACTTATTCCTACCCGGCAAACCTTCTCCAGAAGTCTTGGGAACAGAACAATCGGGGAAATGCGTACATTTATAGCCTCGGACATGTCAATACCATGGCATCCAGTCCCAGAGGAGCTGGATGTGTGAGGGAGAACCAAAGTGAACAGTGCGTTGTATCCTGAGATGCGAACAGACCCACATCTGCTTGGTCATAAAACTCCCATATGAACTTCACCGTCTTAGGGTGAAGTTTCCATTCCGTTGGCCTCAGCTCCCGTCTCAACAGCATGTCTGCTCCTATAATCTGGGCCCCTGGAATATAGATCATTCCCAAGAAGAGCATCTTCCCCAGGGACCACAGGAGGATCTGGTGTGCCAGTGGACATGAATGCAGACCTCTCTGTCGATTTATATAAGAAATCAACAATGCGTTGTCTGTCTGGACAAGCATATGATGGTCTCTCAGGCCTGGGAGGAAGAACTTCAACGTATTGAAGACAGCCAGCATCTCCAAGCAATTTATGTGCCATTAAAGATGATGACCCCTCCAGAGACCTTGAGCTGAGCGGCCTTCCATAACCGCTCCCCAGCCTGTGAAAGAAACATTTGTGGTCAGTGTAGCTCGTCGACACTGAGCTCCTAACACAGCACCCTGAGACAGGAACCAGTTCTACTTCCAAATAACCAAGGCGCGGAACGCTCGCCGCGTGATCTTGATCCTATGGAATGGATTCCCCCTCAGGGAAAAACCCTCTGGTCCTGAGCCATAACTGTAAGTCTCTGAAACTATTTTACAGTGAGTGACTGGCCTAACTTATTTCTTTCATGACTGATAGAAAAACAGCAATGCGAGTGGGCAAAAGAACAGCCTGCATCGTCGCTGAATCCCACACCAAGAAAGGTGGTTCTCGGAGAAACCACACTCTTTTTGGCGTTCAGTCTCAACCCCAATTTCTGCATGTGAGCGAGAACGACATCTCGATGCCGAACCGCCATCTGCTCTGACTGAACTGATATAAGCCAGTCGTCTATATCATTCAGAATGCATATGCCCTGCAGCCTGAGCGAGGCCAGCGCTGCATATACGCACTTCGTGAACGTGCGGGGTGAAAGAGCTAGGCCTAATGGAAGAACCTGATGTTGGTAAACTTCGCCCCAGAAAGCGAACCTCAGGAACTTCCTGTGTTGTGAAAGGATGGAGACATAGAAGTATGCGTCCTTTAGATCTATTGTGACAAACCAGTCCTCGGATCCATTCTGCGTCACAATTGGACTTAATTTCAGCATCTTGAATTCTAGCCATTTTAATGCCCAATTCAGATGAGTAAGATCTAATACAGGCACAACCCGCCATCCTTTCTTGGAACAATGAAGTGACAGCTATAAAAACCAGACTCCTTGTTCCAACACCAGAGCCTGCTCGGGGATACACTAATGATAGTAGCCCCCCATTGAATAGAAGTGGATGAAACCCTGAATTTTGAACCCTTCCTCTATTGTCTGCAGGACCCATTGAGATATATTTGGTAGACGTTTCCACTCTACCAGAAAATCTACTAGGGGAACCAGCCTCCTAAGGCTGACCTCTGGTGTACTTAGAGCAGCCACTTCGGTGATCTGAAGCATACCGGCAGGAAACAACAGATTTGACTGCTTTGACCCTCCTCAGAGGGTGCGAGCCTGATGCAGCGTTGTGTGAACGCCGAGTCATGAGCTCGCTGGAAACCTTTGCGGACTAGGCCACAAAGAGTGGTGGGGCTGGCAGAACACCCCCCCTGAGGGCCACGAAGTGGGGCGGGTACCGTATGCTGAGGTGTACACCGCTCTGAACCACGTAAAACTACCCTCAGATTCCTTTTCAGACGGTGCAAGCCTGACGCAGCATCATGTGAGTGCTGAATCGTACGCTCGCTGGAAACCACTGCGCCCCGAAGCACCGAGGGTGGCAGAACGGCTCCTTTAGGGCAACTAAGTGGCACAGACACGTATACAGAGGTGTAACTGCTCCACCCCGCGGGGGCCCTCAGAAGTTTGACACCACGGCGTCAGGATCTGCATAAAGGCTGAACTAATACCTGAACCTAACTACTGAAAGTCAGATACATGTACATTTTAATTCCTCAAAATTAAATACAGCCAACTACATACTAATACATCTAATCTCATTTAATTTCTCAAAATTAAATGCCGCCACATATCAACCAGCCCAGAAAAAAAAACCCTCTGGATGAAAGGCTTAATACAGAGTATTAATGCAGACATCTAGCTTCAAATTAAATGCATCCATAAATCATCAGACAAGTGTACACGGTCAGAATGATATATGTTAAAAATTTATAAAGTTCTGCAGTATGCAGACCCATAATCTGCGCGTCGCCTCGGCAGACGCGAGATCAAAGCCACTAGATTCTTTAATGCAGTTTGCAGACCCGAAATCTACGCGTCGCCTCAGCAGATGCGAGATCAGAGCCACTAGATTCTTTATTGTAATTTGCAGACCCGAAATCTACGCGTCGCCTCAGAAGATGCGAGATCAGAGCCACTAGATTCTTTATTGTAATTTGCAGACCTGAAATCTACGCGTTGCCTCAGCAGATGCGAGATCAGGGCCACTAGATTCTTTATTGTAATTTGCAGACCTGAAATCTACGCGTCACCTCAGCAGATGCGAGATCAGAGCCACTAGATTCTTTATTGTAATTTGCAGACCCGAAATCTATGCGTCGCCTCGGTGGACGCGAGATCAGAGCCGCTGGAATCTTTATTTGCAGTCTGCAGACCCGAAATCTACGCACTGCCTCGGCAAAATGCGAGATCCGTACCTAAGACTTTATTCCCTCAAGAAAAAAGCCAAGCAGAGCAGAGCTAAACGCTTCCCGATACATTTGCTTTATGCACGTCGAGCTCAATCTTTCTCTTTTAATAAGAGTGGACGTGCATGACAAACAATATCATGTGTATCCCCATTCGTAATAGTAGCGAGGCCAGGGAGGAACACACGACTCAAGTTGCTGTTTGCTCGCCATTAAACTCCTGTCTAAATGTGATATAATGCTTGAGACAAACAACAATAAATAGACAGAGAAAGTTTCAAACACAGAGCGCTTTGCTGAAGCAAAAAAGCTGAGCGATCGCTTCGGATGTGCTTTTATCCTTCCTGGTCATGACGTCATCCGCCCGTGACGTTCATTCTCGCCGTTGGCTAGTTGACATTCAACCACATAGACATTATAAAATACACAGACGCCCCATTCGCCACTTTGGAACGTTGCTGTGATACGTTAACGCGTCCGCCATATTGCTGAGGGCAAGACTGCACTGTAAACAAATGCAAGTAAACTGGCGAGCTCCGTTTTTTTTGGATAAAAACGAAAATAACGTTTACATTTATCAACCAATTTCAGTGTTTTATGAAGAACGTGGTGTACGAAAAGTTCCATCTCTAGTTACTTATAACCTCGATAGCAGACTTTAAAAAAATATTTATTTTAATAGCCAAATCTCAGACTTGTCCCGTATTTGGCTGCTTTATTCTTGGATAAGAATTGTGTAGATGCCCATAATGAGATAATTTAAATTTTCACATGAAATGAAAAAAAATATTTCTTATTGTGGGAAAGGCATTTTCTCTCTTTTAATCCATTTTTGTTTTACTTGTGTTTAGAATTGACCACCATTGTGAAAATGAAGCAAATCGTCAAACACAAATCAAACATGCTGGAAAAACCTATTCCCTTCTTACAGCTACTTCCCACTGTCTCCTCAACTCTTTGTCTCTGGGAAACCTTCAATGTGTGAGAAAAGTAAGCTAGCCAACTAACTAACGTTACAATAATTCACAAAATGTCAGTCACCTAACCAAAACGAGTGCTTGTCTTAAGTTGGTTTTAAGAAAATAAAGATGCATATTTAAATTTCAGGAAAATTAGTTTATAAAATAAGATAATAAACACAAAAAACTATAATGTAAACTCATGTCTCAACTTACACAGCTAATTAGCGACATCGCTAGCTATTTTCTGACTGACTCCGGTGGCCAACTACTATCAACATAATTATATAATGACCAAATACAACCAGAAACAAATGAAAGGTTACCTGAAAGGTTATTCCTCGAGTCCAGTATTCAATTGTGTGGTGATTTGTACAGCCCCAAGTAGCACACGAAACAGCCATTTTTCTCAATTCCAGTTATGAGAGTGATGGGAACGTTGACCTGCACAATATGGCGGCGCCGTTGACGTACGAGCCAGAGGCCAATGGGGCGTCTATGTATTTTATAATGTCTATGTTCAAGCATCAGACGCGTTCACGCTGTCGCATTCCCAAAGCGTCATCTGACGCAGCGTTGAAGTTCCCTCGAAAGGGAACTGAATTGTTGTCTGTTACAATTGTTAATATGTTAGAGACATAATCTAAAAGTTACTTAGTATACAAGACATTGTCAACATACCACATTTGTTTGCATCAGTGGTCTGATGTTTCTGTTAAACAATATCAAATATAGGAAGATAATAATATAAAGGGAGTAAAAAATTAGACTGTAATTCATAATACAATTAAATATGAGTTTAAGAGGTGAAGGGAAAGAGGCTCATATAAGAAGTTGGGATGGAAAGAGTCAGTCAGATTAACACTAAAAGAGTGCAGTTTGACAGAGAGTCAAGGACAGAAGACAGGAAAAGAGGACAGTCACAGTAAGAACAGAGGTCTGGGCAGTGTTGTGTGTGTGTGTGTGTGTGTGTGTGTGTGTGTGGTTTCTATTGCAGAAAGCTCAATGATGGCCTGTACTGCATTGTAAATGAAGAGCTGATTTTCTCCTACAGCTTCATGAGCAAAAACACCAATTTCTCAAAGGAATCATGACCTTGACTATGTCATACTGCCAACATTTTCTTACAAACCTTGGTTTGATTTGTTCATCTACAGCAGTGGTTCCCAAACTGGGGAACGTGAGGTGACAAGAGGGGGTATGCGAACAAAAGGCTGAGTTTTGCCATTCATGTAATTGTACCTCACCTTAATATAATATTAAAACTGATCATGTATTTCTATCAGACAAAATACTGCTGTTCTCAGCAATGTACCTTTGTAAAAGTGGGGTTTTAGCTCTAGGCTACTAGCATGAAGAACAAATAATCTACAGGCTGTCCATAGAGATCGATCTCAAACTCTCTATGATACAAAAACCCTGTGAGTTGTTGTTTTTAATGTTTAATTAATGACTCAATGACTCACTCCCCTAAGACAGTGTTTTTTTAGTTTGACATTTAAAAGTATCATGTTTTTACCATTGAACCTTTTTTATTTTAAACATTATTTATTTTAAGGTATTTATAAAGGGGGAAAATACACTGGAAAATCAATTTAAGGGGAAAACATTTGTCCCTTAATGGAAAAGGTGTGACTGCAGTGTAAGTGGAAGAGAAGAGATATGCATAAATATGTTAAATTCTTCAGGGTGTGCACCACTCTAAAAAGTTTGGGAACCACTGATCTACAGTATGTCTTGATTAACAAATTCCCACACAAATGTATAAAATACAGAAACTTCAGGAATTATTAAAATTGTGCAGTCCAGCAGTAAATCTCAGGCCCTGCTTGTTTCTTTTTTTATGCATTTTTAACTATTAACACATTTATTTATATAATTGTTTATTTATATGAATGAAATTCTCATAGGGGACGAGGGTGAGGGAGTGGAGTTCTTGAGCTCATATTCGACACATATTTTGCTGCATGCCCTGTATTTGTGCCTCTGAGTATAGTACAAAGTGCATAGAAAAGTAGATAAGCTATAGAAATGGAATCTGCATGAACAAGAAGTCTGTTAATTTGTCCTGAAATTTAGTCCAGCTCTCTCTTGACTGTCTGCTTTGCAAAGCAACTTTGAATCATAAAATTTGCTTTTAGGTTACCATAAACAAGTTAGATGTTGACACTTCAGACCAACGGCTTATTAGTACTAAGACAGAAAGGATTTTTCCTACAAACTAACTTGATGAATCCTGAGTGAGGAATGGGATGGAGTGTCTGTGGCCTGTAGAATAAGAGTGACAAATATAGTGACAATTGCTTTAGCACAAGTACAGTGTGAAAGACATTCTCATAGTCTGAGAATAACATATGGTTGGGCCAGATGGGAGCACCACAACAAGGCCATCCGTTTATATACCAGGCAAAATTCCTTGCCGAAAGGCAGAGAATACAACTTGTATTTGCTATATATATGTATTTGTTATACAGTAAATTTGCAGTCTGACATTTTTTAGAATAAAATCAAGGGACTGTAGCTAAACATGTGTGTTCATGTACAGCAATTGGTTCATTGAAATTAGTACATTTACTATTAAAACATCAGGGAGCTATTTTGGAAGTGTTTAGAGACCAAATTTAAACCTTACACTTAGATTGGTAGCACATGGTCATCACAGAGAGCTTTAAAAGGTTGTTTGATAGAAAACCCATTACACAGCATGTGGAAGAGGAGGGAATAGCTGAAATTATTACTAAGAGGCTAGCAGGTGGTTTTAAAACCCATGATATTCTAGAACAGTGTGAGAAAACATACATCCCAAGTGGTGTGATCAAAGCACGTCTAACCTTGGCAGAGTTTGTTCTACTATAATGCATGCCAAAAAATGTAACTTAAGATAAAAATACAACAAACCACAATAGATATAATTTTTCTGATCCTTGTAATCCTGCTATTTGATTGTTGATGCCAGAGTCTAAGCAGCTAATTTATTTTTGGCATGATGAGACAGAGAGAGAATAAAAGAACACAATGTGAGATGTGAAACGGAGCTGAGCACATTTATTCAGGCTGATGTGAATCAGGAGTGAAATGCCCTTTATTGGATGACTTTCATGTAATCCAATAATTGGTTGCATTAGAAGTCATTTTAAACTGCTGTAAAACAGACTGAATGTGAAATAGAAACTGTGAAATCATCTGAGAACTGAGGACTGTCAGTTTACCATGTGTTGTGACCAACACATTTATTATACAGTGTTTGTAAAGCTTTTTATTTCATTCTTTAAGCATCACTCAGATCACTTAAGAAAACATTCTTAATTAAAAGGCTGACCACATTACAAAGCCAATACACATGTTTACGATTAGAGCAAGATTTCTCTAATCTCTTATGTTCACCAAAGCTGCATTTAATCAAAAAAATACAGTATGTAACAGTATTATGTAATTGTAATTTTCAGCAACCATTACTCCAGTCTCCAGTGTCAGAAATCCAGTGATTTTTTTAGAAATTACTTCAATATGCCTGTAAATGTCTTTGCTGACTCTTTTACATCCTTGTTGAATAAGGGGCTGTTCACATACATAACAGTTTATTTCAAATGTAAGTGTGCACCGTGCAGCAATCGCACTTAGAATAGCAGTGATGCGTATGCGGTGTGACGTGCTCGCGATTTCCAGGCGCAACAAGATGAACAATTGGGCAAATTCCAAATGGTATTTTTGCACCCTTGAAGAGCACTTTGAGAAGTTAACGCCATTTGTAGGGGTGTTCCAAACGAAAGTGAACAACTGAATCCTTTCACGAAGGGCCCTTCCACAAGACCCTTAGCAGGGGCTGATTTAGGGATTTGGGGGCCCCAGACAAAATACAGGAAAAGGGCCCTAATTACACACATTTAAACTTGAGGTTTCTTTCACTGTTGTGATGCTGCAGCACGGCCGTGTCCCATAGTTGTGTCCATTATTTTTTTACATTTTTTTTTTTTTTTTACATTTTTTTATATTTGTCATGTACGTGTTATAATGACTTTCTTCATATTGTCGATTCCTTGTTCACATATAAATGTGTTATAAAAGTATTAAAGTATGTTGGCACTAGGTGGTAACGCAGGACTGACTAATTCTAAACTTTAAAATATTTATATTTTATATTCACTTTATTTTACAGTATGTCCACTTACATGTACTTACAGTGTACTTGCCTAATAAAGTACTAGTTAATATAAGGCAACTACATGGGTTAAGGTTAGGTTTAGTTATTCCCTAGTTTTTGTAATTACTATAATAAGTACATAGTATGTACATGGGGGACAGGACTGTAAAATAAAGTGGGTTACACTTTATTTTAAGGTGTCAGTGTTACAGTGTAATTATACATTTAAGTACTGAGTAATAATAATTAACTACATGTACTTACTATGGGGTTAGGGTTAGCATGAGGGTTTGGTTTAGGGTTAATTGCATGTAATTATGCATAATTAGTTATAAAATAGTTATTAATAGTTATAAATAGTTATTACGGTAGTAACTACATGTAACACTGTAAAATAAAGTGTTACCATAAAGTGCTACCAAAATATTTTATTTTATTTACAAATTTAAATTAAACTGTACTGACTGTAAAGGAAATTGTACATTTACATACTTAAGAATTATTTCAACCAAAAACTAAGTGTGCCTGTGTCGAAAGGTATATTACTTGTTTTATGTATTTTTATTTTAATGGTAATTAAATGAAGGCATACAACATTTTTCTTTTATTACAATGTAAATTAAAAAAAATGTACATTCAAAGTGCTACACAACAGTGGTTTACTGTTAAAATTATACATACATTATACTGTCAAAGAGTATAACCAAACTTTTAATTTGACGGGTTGCCTTGAAGACCTTTTTTTCTGTGTGTGTATGGTATGATGATAGTTCCTCTCAAATGAAACGGTATTTCATTTTCCATTTGGAATTTGCCCATTCTCAACTTTTTAGGATGCCCCAAGCGCACCGCAGGTCACGTGACAAGAACCTGCTGATCATCTTTGGCCTTGCTGTAACAACATCGAAAGCTCAGCCGGACGGCTAGTCATAACTGTGCAAGGTGGGTTTTTATTTCTCATCTCCTTAAATATATCTACTAGTAGAGCTAATGCAAGGGCTGGAAATCAATTTATCCTTTGCTGAAACTTCCTCTTCGTCTTGGGGAGCGCAGTTCATGGTTGCATAGCAACGAGAACAAGCACTTAGGAAAGAAAGAGAAATTATTAACCACATAATGATTGGAGGTTTCAGTTTAAGAATATGCAGTTTCATGTCTGTTGACCACTAATATCAATAGCTTGGTGGTCTACAGCTGTCATGGCCCTGGTACCTTGGGACTGAGGTAAAATATGATTTCTTGCACTACTGTACATTTAATGCATATGGTAAATGGTTTTACCTAAAGAGGCTTACATTGCATTCCTCACTTTTTGACTTTTTTACCCGGACTCCCAGCATGAAGTTGCAACTAAGCAACTGATGTTATGATGATGTTATGATTCCCTATGCTGCTATTGAGCTCTAGAAAAACAGCCCTCTGAGTCAAGCCAGAAGATGACCTTTACTATTTATTTGTGATCAATCCAGTATCATGCTGATAGTCCATTTTGTCAGTGTTTGCTCAATAGCATTAGCTTGAGGGATTGAGATCATTTGTTCATCCAGCAGAAGGTCTGTTCACAATGACAAATGAAAGGAATGAGTGCCTGTTACAGGGGGCAGTTTTTCAGCCAGTGTGCCATTTGTCCCCCTTTGCATGCTGGATGTCAGGTTCCCTGAGGACCCAGACGACTTCCAGAATTATAGACTCAAACACGGCCGCCTCTGAGATTTTTCAGTTTATGAAGCATATTCATCATAAAATCCAAAATGTGGAAAATTTCTGTAGCTGCTCTAGTTTTACTTAGTATTTGTAATGTTATTTGGAAAAGACATCAGATTTTTTTCACTTCATCTGTGAAAACATAATGCAGTCCAAAACACGTTTTTGATTTGAATAATGTGGTAAAGTTCAATGGTTTGATTTACAGCTTTTGAATTATTATTATTTATGATCAGCGTTTCTGATGGTCTGAACTAAACAGTTTCCATTCCTGTATTAATCAGCTGGACTGCAATTACAAGAGCTTGTCCATCAAATATCCAGCCATTAGCCTGAGACAGACAAGAGAGATAGCATTAAATCAGACAGATTCAGAAAAAACTAGAATGATGTTCTGCTCAAAATATATTACACCTGAGATAGTCTATCTAAAATGAGATTGAACTTAAAATGCCGGCCTTCCCTGAAAACAGAATCCACTATGACCAGATACTGACCTTTAAAAATGAAAGCCCAGGGCCAATCTTGAGAGGAGGCTGGAATTCAGATTCAACCATTTGAAGAGCAGTGAGCGAATAATGATGACTATGACATTCAGACCCACATGGGACTTTTTGTGAAGGACATGACTGGGAAAAAAAGATACTGCAGGGATGATAAGGACTGGTCACAGAAAATGGCCAACAGCAACTGCTGCTCCTGCGGACTGTTCATGTCTTTGACCTCTGTCTCGAATTCAAACAGAATTACATGGCCAAAACAAACAGTGTATTTGCAAGTTTAACAGGTGGACTAATTAATAATTAGATTTCTCTGGACAGAGTGAGGCACATTGAAAATTAAAAACTTGATAGAAAATTTGCTGAAGATGAAGTGGCACTTTGTGGAAATTAAACTTTCTGCCAAAATAGTTGTCAATGAGAGGCGAATCGCATATGTCTGTTAGTGTTTCTAATCACAAGTCCTAACCTTGTGATTAACTCATTAATGAAGCATTAGGAGATAATTTTTTTAATGACTTTTTGGAGACTGAATAACAATCTGATAAACACATATTATGGTGAGAACTTTCAATGGCTAATGTTAACTGTTTTCTGAAGAAAAAAAAAGAAGATATTTTTTCTTGT
Organism: Zacco platypus; assembly: GCA_038088235.1. Taxonomy (NCBI): domain Eukaryota; kingdom Metazoa; phylum Chordata; class Actinopteri; order Cypriniformes; family Xenocyprididae; genus Zacco; species Zacco platypus. The sequence continues at coordinate 21,341,612 of CM076081.1, read as the reverse complement.
ACTAGGATTCACTTAATACGCTCATTATTTGTTCTGTTTTTTCCCACTTTCCTCAAAACATTATCTTTTGCTCTTAAGTGCAGATGGGGCTGTGAGTGCTATAATTGTTTCTGCTGTAATTTTGCAGTCAGAACTCAAATCTGTAAGGATTTTCATAGTCATTCAACATTTTTTCAACAGGGCAGCACAAGGATGAATTAATTTTCTACTCTATTCACAATGAAGGCAGAAATGCAATTATGGATTCATATTTATTTATTTACTTAATTTATTATTTATTCAAGATGATAATTATTTATTCATGTTTGTCAACCCCAATGCCCATCTCTTCAGAAGAATTAATAAATTCATAAATACACAGCAGTTGGCATTAAATAGTGGTAAATTTGGTTAAATAATCTCTGTTGGCTATTGGGAAAAAACGCTTGGTGAATGCTAAACAAAAATAATAAATAAAAATACTAAAACCAAAGAACGCCTTTTCCAACAAGGATGATCTATATGTGTGTATGTATGTATGCAAGTATGTATGTATGTACATGTTTGTTTGTTTATTTGTATGTATATATACACACCCCTGGCTTAACCAAAATTAATAAAAGTTAAATTAATAAACATAATATTACTAAAATAATAAAACATAAATGTGTAACCACTAAACAAAATGTAAGATAAATTAACACCTAAACTGTTGCAATGAAAATTGAACATGAAATAATTTATAAAAACATAAATATATAACCACTAAATAAAATGAAACACAAATTACCACCTAAACTGTAAAAGTAACCCCTCCTTCCAGAACAAAATTGTGTAGTCCATTTTCCTGCTGGAGTGGCATAAAGGTGAAGTAAAGCAGCACTTCCTCCTTTAGCAGTGTCTGTGATGCTTTATCTGCTAGTAAATCAAAAGAGACATTTCACCCTTTGCCTGACCATGCATCATGTACGTAACACCAAATTTAACAGGAAAAAACAACAACATTGTATAATAAAATTCTCTGACATATTTGGATATCAAGAAAGCTGACATGAAAGTGACCCATTTCTTGGCTGATTCAAGAGACTCAAGACGTGTTTATAGCTAGGGCAACTATCCATAGTTAATCAGGCCAAGAAAACAGTGCAACTGACCAACATTTTTCATTGATTCTCACGGGTCAATTGCGGAGTCCTTCTGCACTGACATGGCCTAGATCTCCACTCACTGGAACTTCAAAACTTTTATATTTACTGGTTCTTACAATGAAAAGAATATTACTCTAGATGACAAGCTAATGTATACTTAGTATGACAAGCTGCGAATACAATTCCAAGTGTAAAAAAAAAAAAAAAAAAAAAAGTCAAATTACTTTATGAATTTTATGCTTATTTACACTACAATTCAAATGTTTGCGGTCAGTACATATTTTAATTATTGAAAGAAATTAATAGTTGTATTTAGCAAGGATGCATTACATTGATCAACGGTGACAGTAAAGACATTTACCATTTCAATTTAAAATTTTAAAGCTGCCATCCATAACTTTTTTGGTTAAAAAATATCAATTATTGAGCAAGTACATAACCAATCAGTGTTCAAAACTATCTCCTTACCTTAGCACGGTTCACAACGGTAAACTTGTAATAATGTTGAGTGGTTCAGGTCTGTTTCCATGGGAAATACGTGTTTGGCGCCGTTCGTCATTGCGTCATTACTTCACGTCTGTTTACATGACGAAAGAGTCCAGGCTAGGCTTCATCACATGTGTGGATCCTACAGGTGGTGGATCATTTGTAGCCTCGTCTTACAGCAGCTGGAATAATTAAATTTGTCATTTTGACAACAGATTGTAATCCAGAAAGTTCAAAACGACAGTCATCATTGACAACTGGTGAATCACCAGCAGTAAAAAGCAAAAGACTTCGGACTGTGGAGTGGCTACAGCAAAAAAAGGAATGCGACCCGTGCGAAACAGTGATGAAAGTCACTTTTTATTCAGTGCAGACTGTCAAAAAAAAAAAGCTTTTGAAAGGTAGTGTGAACTCTGTGTTTTTCAAAACAGACACAGAGATGGATTTGCTTTCTACTGGATAGGTCAGACATTTCAGTGGTTTGTTGGGTAATTAGGTAACAGTAGCACACTTGTTCCCTTAATCCATACAGTTCCATGTTTTTTTTCTCTCGTTTTTGCTATGGTAATTCACTATGGTACATTTCAGTTATTTTGTGCTAGCTATGAGAGAGAGCAATTCATCTCTACTCAAAGAAAGAAAAAAAAAACATATCCACCTTCATCTCAAGTATTAGAGATCGGTAAAGTGAATTTATTCTTGTAATATCTGCAATCAGTGATCGACACTGCGTTGCAGACAGCCCACACATATACCTCAAAACATTAGATTCATCATTCGCGCTGAGGAGCGGTGCCAATGCACAACCCACGTAAAGAATATAATTCTGCAAATAACTGCAATTGCAGATTTTAAACAGAGATGGTGACAAAGAGGAAAAACTTACAGACTGCAGCTTTAAATAAATTATGTTGTAGTTACACCGTATACCAGCAGGGGTTAACAGGGCAGTCCTCACACATTCACAGCTGTTTGAGTTTCACTTCGAAAGTGAGAAAGCAAGTAGCAAGAAGCAGACAAAGAGAGCTACTTACTCAGTGGGCAGCCATTACAACAACAGTGCAGTCAATTGCGGTCTAAATGGGAGTTTCATTTACCAGCACCATTGACTTTGTGCTGATTGTAAAGCCGTTTGTTTGGACCTCTTTGCAAGAGAACCCTGATTTTCTGTGATTCTCTGAGCCATTTCACTGCATTAGCGAAAAAGCAATTTAGTTTGAAAACAGGATTAGGATGGAAGTGGTTTTACAGTTTGTGTGAGACAAGAAAAGCCTTGACAGAAAAAAAATACTTTTTTCTGTTTGAAAACAATTGACGCAAAAAAATAGTTTTTTAATATTTTCATATATTTTGTAATAAAGTTCAATTAAGTCATTCATACTGATTTTTTTAATTGTCTATAATAAAAAGAGATGCATTACAATATTGTTTGAGATTGCAGCTACTCTGAGCAGTGTGCGATTTGACACCATGAACAGGAGAAGAGTCCGGTATGGCTGCCTCAGGTGTCTGTCCGAGGACAAGCACGCACCTCAGAAGGAAGTAAGAGGAAGAGAATGGTGTCGAGACAGGGGACTCTAATTAGTGAGTGTGGAGATGCAGAGCAGAGAGGCTGAGGCCTGACAGCACGTATAGCCCCCCTGTTTTTAATGGCCATCATTTGCCTGACAGCCAGTCAGACTCTTTCACTCTTGTTCTCTCTCACCATTTCAGGTGAAAATGAAAATCTTCCTCCATACCTCTTTTCTCACAGTCGTGCCTTGTTCTGTGGGTTTCTGTGTTTAGATTGCTTAGTTTTTGCCATGTAATTCAGTGCTGTGAAAAAGTAAGTACACACCTTGGAAATGTAGTATATTTAACAACATTTTGAACTTTTCAAAATGATCAAAAATGAAATGAATCAATATGTCATCAATCCTTCCAAAATGTTTTTTTGTCTTACCCTGATTCACTAAGGTAAGGATGGTTTTCGTTGGAAATTGCGTATATGACACCTGCCTGTGTGTCTCAGCATATCCGTAAAGAACTTGCAGCGTGTGTAGGTTAGTTGTCACAACGAACCAGAAAGATTGACATTGAGGACGCTAAATCTCAAACATCCAGAGAATATCCCTTTAAAATAGAAGAAGGAAAAACAGAACAGAGGAGAGTCTGCTTGCAAAAAGAAAATGTGACAGAGCTCGTAATACAACAAGAATTAACATTGACTTGCCCTTTCAAAGATGGAGCGTATTTGGGATTTTAAGCATTTGAAATCTAAAAGTGACCCGGTGATGGTATTTTTATTACTCAACAGGTGAGTAAGGAATTTTATTGAACAGATACATTGTACACATGTAGCTCTCTAAGAGAGTTCATTGTAAAGCATATCTGTTGTGAAGGGTCATTTCATTATGGTTGTTGTAGCGCTGTGCTGGACTTTTTACCATGTCTGTGGGTATAGCTACAGTAACTTCTTCAGCTAGTCATCTTGAGATCCTTTCCATCTAAACTGGTTGTATCTCTTAAGGTTGAATGTTTTATGAGCAGCAGGATAACCATATTCATCAGCTCAGTCACGCACTGTCAAGCACACACACATACAAAAAAAAAAATCTTCTGCAAAATGCATGCTGTTTTGTTGTTTAACCACTAGAAGACCTAAAGTCAAGTCAAGTCAAGTCACCTTTATTTATATAGCGCTTTTATAATGAAAATTGTGGAAAAGCAGCTTTACATTAATAATTGACAAATAAATTTTGGCTGCTCAGAAGCTCCCAAAGAAAATGGTGTCATTGTCCAGCTTAATCTATATATTGTTGATTCATTCTGTTGCAAAAATCAATAGTTAAGTTAAGTTAAGTCGTGACGTAGTTATTAGTCTAGTTAATTTATGTACTGTATATCAGCACTGGAGAAAACAGTGAAGTTACATAATGTACCATTAAAATAGATAATTAGTAATTTACATTAAAAAAGTAAACATTGCTTTAATGTTAAGTGAAAAGTTAGTAATAAAATGAACAAAGAAACAAATTACATTACATAGAACTGTTACGGTGCGTGTCCAGGGAAGAAGTGCATGACAAGGAAATCCTTAAACATGAAACTTTACATGAAAACCAGGAGAACGACTACACACAACACCACTGACAACACATTAATGTAAGACAACGGCTGAATAGAAACGGAGGGTTTGAATACAAAGGAACAGAGGAGCAAACAATATTGATTAATGATACACACCTGATATGAATGAAACAATAAAGACTAGATAAGTGGTGAAACCAAACAAAGAGCACATGTGATAAAGGATAACCAACAGAGTCCAGAACAGACATACACGTAACAAGAACAAGTTGCAGATCTTTTAGTTTTATTCATAGATCTATTTTCAAACATTATCAAATTTTTTGTCAGTCCATTCTTATGGTTATCAGTGTTAATCATTGTATTTTCGCATCACCGCCCCTTATATATATATATATATAAAGTTCTCAATCCATCTCAAATGTTTTTTTAGAAACCATGGAAACACCAAAGACGATTTAGTATATGACAAGAGAGCAACTGTTTGGTTACATTTATAGACAGAAAACTAATTATTGTCATATAACCCAACATGTTTAGTCTTATTGTTCGAATCTCGTTTTCTATAATTATATTATTTCATCATGACTCTGAGGAAAAACACAATTTTATCAAGTAGCTATCATAGCATAATCAGCTTTATTTTTAGTAAGAATAATACAGCATTTTCTTCATCATACAATATGTTTAAAATTAATTGCGTGCCATTTATCGACACAAGCCATCCAGCATTTATTAATATGATATTCTAATATCGATCTAGGTTACTGCAGTGTGCAACAAGTGTCTCACAGCAGCTGCCAAGCGAACGCTCAGAGCAACGTCATAACATCGCTTTTCAAACATACATGTATCTAATATGATAAAATAGTGTTGCTTTACTCTACATAAGCTTGGCCAGAAGAAGCGAAAGCCGCGACTGCGGCATAATAAAAGTTCACCTGCTCTCAAGCCGTGTGTCATGCTCGTCTCTATTTAGCAAACTGCTCCAGTGGCTTCGTTCAGCTCTCACAGCACTCACCCTGCTCTGCTTCATACTACTGTTACATTAATAATAGTCTCATCCATGAACATGATTTCTGCCCGAGTCCAATACCGATTCTTATCCACCGGCTGTGAGGTGAAGACGACATCTCCCAAGATTCCGCGCTCAAACTTGGCATCATCATGCTGCGCCTTTGTTTTTAATAGGCAAACTCTAGTGGCGAAAATTTACAGTGTGCCTTTAATTACTTTTTTCAGAGCACTGTAGGTCTAGTGTTATTGTCATTAATGAATATGTCAAATTTGATATACAGTCATAAGAAAATAATGTCCCAGAGATTTTTTGTTCTGTTTCTTGTCACCATTCAGCTATTCAGATAGCTATTCAGATAGCAAAGCTATCTTGATATTTCAATATTTGTACTTTTCTAGCTGGCATTGTATTACATCAATTCAACTGAGGCAGACCTGCATATCTACAAAAATCCATTATGAACTACGGCTTACAAATGACTATTCCTGCATTGTCAGCAATACTGAACATTTGCTGAAGGCCATCATTTCCTAAAATGATGCAGAGCTGGAAAGTCCCACCGTAAATATTTGATCTAGTTAGTTACAGTGAACATGAGGATGTGTATTCTGGTGATAGTGTAGAATGAAACCCCTCAAAATCATTCAAAAGAGGTCAGAAAGATTGTTTCAGGTCTGAGGCAATTTACTCTGCTTTTGCTTGTTCACTTCTTTTGACTACATATTTATTTGCATTATAAAAGGTTTTATTTCTTTTCTTTGGTCTTACATTTATAGTGTTGTGCCCTGTAGCAGAACCATTTCTCAGAATCATGTCTCTACATACTCTTATCTAGACATTCTGGGTTACTCTAATGGTACTTTATAATGCTATTTATTTGACTTAAGGCAGGAAACACTTACACCAGCCCCTTCTCAAAGGGTTTTCTAAGAAGATGGATTTTAAGGAATGGAATATATTGACACTTTTATTAAGCACATTACAACTGAGTTTAGTTCCTTTAATGAATGACGTGCCATTTTGGTGCATCCACTCGGTCATAAATCATTTCTCCATTAATAAACAAGAAAAATACCAGGTTTTGCATTTTATACTAAATAATAGCGTTTGAGTCTTTGCAGACCAAGGAAGAAAACAACTTGGAGAGGTTCCAACGTTGGTCATCAGAAAAGACACCCAATCTATTTATTTTTTTTGTAAAAGCTCATTAATGCACCTGCAATGTCTTATGGTTTATCTAACAGCCCATAAAGCTCTCAGCAGTTTGCTTCAGCATTGTCATGAAGATAGTATGTGGCCCAAAGCTTGTAATTAACAGATTTGTCTGTTACAGTTATTTCTGGATATAAAGCCACTCTAGAAAATTGTTTCCAACTTTGTTGCAGCACGCTTGCGAGGGTTGTGCTTAGGCACAAAACATTTTATTTCAGCATAACAATATGCTTGTGAAGAAAGCAAGGTCCAAATAGAAGTGATTTACTGAGTCTGGTGTGGAAGAACCTAATTGGCCTGCACAAAGCCCAGACCTGAACCTAACTGGACACTGGACAGATAAATTAATTAGGTGTCAGCATACTTTTGGCCATATAGTGTATCATAAGGAATTGTTGACAATGATCCATGGCTGTTTTTTGACCTGCTAGCATGAAATGTTATTCACTGTAAGGTTTGTCCCGAAAACTTGTTTAGCTGTTCTTCATCTTTACCAAAGCCTTTACCGTAAACAGCCGGAGAGCAGCTGTTTGTTTACCTGACCTGATTCTGATACTCTTCACCTATTCTGTTGTAGAAATATAGCCACGTTCAGCCATGACCAGATATGTCATGCTCCCATTCCACACAATAACTCCTAAATAGATAACACTATTGCTTCAATTAGTGTGAAATATAAAATATTTACCAACCTAAACTAGGTTCTCCCTGAAGTTTCTTAAAATGAGAGCTATATATTTCCAGCGACAGTCGGGGAGATAGTCTGGCCAAGTAATACAAAAATAAGAGCTCATCTTGGGGCCAATTACTGCAATGCATGTTTCAAGTTGTATTTTTGCCAGCTAAAATTATAATGGTATGGCCATAATTCATTGAACAAAGAGAAAGATTTTCCAGAACACTTCAGACATGTTGCTTCTGTGAATTAAACACCATCTGGACATTTGTTAAAATGCCCTTTTTTTCTGACAAAACGTCTCGAATGCTATTACTAATGGATCTTGAATACTTTCAGTTCAAAGAATTTTATATATCCTGCTTTTGCCATGTTCATAAATTTTGCATGTGCACATGCTGTGATTTTAAACAAACTGGAATAAAGCAGAGTCTGATCTGGACCATGGAGGCCTGATGCTTAAACGTGAAAAAGAAGGCCAATAGGTCACTAAAGGGCTAAACCCAATAGCTGTGAATCATGCAATGCAATGTATAGGCAGTTTGTATATTTATATATTTCATGCAGTTGTAATTTAGTTTATGAAGCCCCCCCCCCCCCCCCCTAAAAAAAAAAAAAAAAAATACAGCTGATTTTTTAGTTAACTGACTTCATTCAGGCACTCAAATTGTTATCCTTTTATCCACCAAATCACATTAACATTATTGTGGGTTATCTTAGGCAGCAAAGGAAACATCTAGACTGCCTGATTTTGCATTATATGTTCAATTTGAATTTAGAAGAATGAACTGCGAGGATTCAGGCAGGTAGAAAGAAAATAAATGAGATGAGATGGATCAGTAATGTTGAATCTGCATAGTACCATATAAAAGCCTGTTACGTTTGAGCAAATAGAAGCAGAATCTGATATTGGTGGAAGAAATGAATGGGATTTATAATGCGCAGGAAGATTAGAAACTCTGAATCTAAATTTGAGTTAAGAAAACTCTTGATGCTTTGATGAATCAGGCCTTTTAGAGTTTGATTAAAAAAAGATGACAGAGAAAATGCGAGAACAGGGAACGATTCAGAGTGTAAGCCTTCAAAGAGAACAATCCCTTATTGATAATGCTAAATAGCCTAAATAAATTCTTATCAGACTCTGAACAAATCATCTCATGAAAATACAATGTACCAAAGTGATTAAGCGTCCTTTCAGCAAACAAGCTGCAACTGACTGAGAGAAATGGCATGTTCCAAACTACATAAATGATGCCTTCACAGGCTACTTTGAAGGAAGAACAATCATAGCAACCATGTTATAGTGTCATTCCAAACAGAAAAAAATAACTACTTCAAAGGTCTCTTTGAGCATTTTTGTAGAGTTAACCTGATGGACACTTCGCTCCCAAGACACTTTGATCACAGCCTCTCCCTAGGGATCAGTCGGCATAAATCAACAAAAGGTTCGTCAGCGTAAATTAAACCAGCCACACCTGCAAACACACTCTGTAAATAAAAAGCTGTGAAAAGCCTTGTGTCACTGTAGTTTTATTAAAGTCTAAAATTTACAAGTTGTATTATTTACCTTTTAAAACAAATTTTGAATCCCTAGCTGTTTTGGTAGGTGGTTATTGGTATAATTATACTGTGAATTTGAAGCATACACAGTGACACTTTAACATTTAACACGTTTGTTTACCCATATAATCTTTAAGGTATTAGGTTATCTTATTTGGCATGCTGTCCACTGAAGAGGGGCTTGATGAAGCAGCTTCAACTCGAGCTCTGATATACCCCCACAGGGAATAAATAAAGTATATAATTACATAAGGCAATGTCCCTAAAATGAAGGTGGAGTTTGGGGAGGTGGAGGGATGCTGGAACAGCTGAGACTGAAAGAGGTAAGCAGCTGCTTATATACTCTGGCTGTTGATTGGAAGATTAGATGGGCTTGCTCCTCCCTAAATTATGTTTAGGAACTTCACATCATTTCTATTAGACATGATCGCTTCTGAATGGAGCATACTCAGAGAGAGAACAGAAAAAGAGAGTATGAATGGACGGTAGAGCGGGGGGATAGAGGAGGAATCAAGTTCTCAGTTTAGCCACAATCCATCTAATCAGGCTATTGGTATTCAGCTCTTCTTCCCAGCTGCAGGCCATCTATTACTAGAATATTGTAACATTTAACGGCAGAGCGGGTCTTGGCCATGACTACACGTGCATCATATCAACAGATTCTAGTTGAGCATCTGATCATTATTACTATTCTGAGTGTTTGAGAGGTTTTGCTGCTAAATCAGTTTAGATATTAATGTCTGTTCATGTCTTTCACAATATTCTGCTTTTTGGTGGTGTTATTATTACATAACATAGAGATTGTTTTTATGTAAAAAAGGCATGTTGCATATTTTTTTGCTTTTAACTTGCATATATTAATATTGAACAAAATAATCTATAGCCAAGGCAAGGCAACATATATTTCTAAAGCACCTTTAAAACCAGCTAGTGCTGACCAAAGTGATGTAGAAAATTATGTATGTGTATATATATATATATATATATATATATATATGTGTGTGTGTGTGTGTGTGTGTGTGTGTAACAATATTTACACCAACACAAAGTCAACTAAATTAATTCATATGCCAAAGAAAAGAAATATGCTTTTTTTTAATGAGGCTTCAAAACTAGCTTCCATCTCTGAATGCATTGTTTGACACTGAATATATGTATTAGACACAACCGGAAATATCGTCTGTGCATATATTTTTTTTCACAGTGAATTTTTCTCTCCGTTTCTGAAATGGTTACTACCTTGTATGTCACCATTTTAAATTACACAGAAATGTCTACAAGGAAACAAGGGACAAGTGTTTTTATCAAAGCCAATAACACAAGGTTTCATAAATAGATATCATGCATAAATATGCTCATAAACTGCTATCCATTAGCTAAAACACTCAACAAACTCTTGCTGCTAGATTCCATTTTGGAAAATGACAGTGTGAGATGCAAATGTGAATGAATCTGAATGTGCTTTTTTTTAAGACTGCTCTGATTAATATTCATTTTGTATTTTTCTCACTCAGATCTTTTAATGAGTTGCCAGGCTGTTATGATTCCTATGCTCAGAGAACAGTCCACACCCCACCACCACCAGCAGCATCTGATAATTAGATAACTGTCAGTCACAGTAATAATTCTAGCCCTGATACGGACATCAATCTTTGTTTTCCTTCAACCTTCCCTCCAAATATGTCACACATGGTTTGTCATTGTTGCGATAGTGTATGCATATTTGTTCTAAGCTGTCTAAAATGATCATTGATCTCTGTTTTATGTGTATAGACGTGTGTGGATATGAAAGATTCAGCATGAAACACTGACTTTTTATCATCTGTAAAAGTATTGTCCATTTCCATTGTCAGTTAGTTAAGCAATGATATGAATAGGCAATCTTGTTATCGAGTCCGTTGTAAATAATCTCTTTATCGCAAACACGATCCAGTGCGCAATTCCCAGTGCTTCGTTCCATTCGTGGCAGAGGTCACAATAACAAGTAGGAAGAAGCTGCTCATAACATGTTTCGAATACACATGCATCATTAATTTGCGCATGAAATGAACATCTTCAGAAGCACAAACCACCAGAGGCCATAAATGACTCATTATCACCTTTGTACTTGTTCAGAATAGCACCACATGAGACTCCAAGATGTCCTGATCTGGGAGCTGAATGAGATCTAGGCACATTCTGGCAGATGGAGCAAGCTGAAGATAAACACCTTCGGGTGTTTGTTCATCAGAAAGCACTCTCGCTCACAGCTGCATCACCCACTCTGCAGCTGCATTAGCATGGTGGTCCCTGGGGATGTGTGGACGATCGCAGACTCTGAGGGACTTTTAGAAAGCACTTTGCTTGGATTCAGGTCTGGCTGCTGAGCCAGCAGCTCTATCAGCTTAAAAAGATCCTACGCTGGTGTGTCCCGAGGAGAAGCTGCTGCTGGGATGTGCTGAAGTGATGCATTGAAGAAGAAAGACGAGTCACTCCATTCTGTGCTCAATCTGAAATTCTGCTGTTTGTTTATTTATTTATCTATCGTCTTTCGCTTCTCTGATGGGCTGTTTGGTTGAGTGGTGGGGCAGAAAAATGTCTTTCTGCTCCTATAGGTCTCTGGGAACGGCATGGCTGCATCAGGTTGGACATTAGAAATAATGTGGGGGAAATTAAAACAGATTGTCCACAATGATTTTATAGTTTTACTATTATGGCATTATGGTGATCGTACAATCAAGAAAATATTTTCCCTATAATATATCATCATTTACTCACTCTCACCTGTTCCAAAACTATCGCTTTAATGTTGTTGTAGCTAAGGTTTCACATTATTTTTGGATCTCTGTCTGTTTTTCAGACTAGAACATATTAAGTAGAAATTAAGTGTAGGAACAAACTTGCTGAAATGTTCACCAGTGCAGCAGTTTGTGGGAATTGCATGCCATTTTAAGGTACTGAAAGTTATTAAACCTCTCTGAATTTAATTTAAGTAATAATATTGGATTTCATACTACAGTGTTTCAGAAATATTAATGCTTAACTTCACAGAGATTTATGAAAGGAGCCCAAGATAAAGGCTTGTAATGTGACTGCATGTAATATGGGTCATTATAAAAGGCTCTGCATTTACCATTTAGCTTATACAGTATGTTTTCCTTTGGTTGGAAACTTTTAACAGAACAGGATTACAATGACAAGCATGACTGCTGTGTTAAACAACTCATATATCTCACTATAGAGAGACACTCATACTCATCTGGTTTGAGAAAATTGTCGATTTTTGATTGATTCAGTATGTTTTCAACATTTTTAATTTTTAATCAATTTCTTATTTTCATCAGATGTCTTGTATCTAAAATTACTTCTAAAATCCATCAGATATAAAGGCTATGTTACATTTAGGATGAAGTGATGTTAGTAATTTGAATAAATATAAAACAAAAAAATTGACAGCCCAACAGCTGCTCTATAGGAGAAATGACAACGACACATATTGGTCATTTATTCCAAAGGTAGAAAATCGTATTAAAGTGTAATCTATGCTGTCCATTAAATACATACCTGCCTGTCTCAATGACTGACTCACTGCCATCAGACAAATGGATTCCTGCTTGTGTGAAGGAGAGTGTCAGTCTGAGGCAGGCTGACAGCAGGCTTCTCTTCTGGCAGTTTGGTGGGTCTGCCATTTCCCAGACTGGGCCTGTCAACCTGAGCCACCCACACAGAATTCACTTAATTGCTTTATCACAGCTCTTGTCTGAGGTCAGAAATGGAGTTTCCCCAAGCCAAGAGAGGGAATTATTAAATGGAAGGAACACAGAAAAAAAAAATTCAATTTGTGCCAGTGCATGTCAGAAGCATTTACCTTCTTGTCGACAATTTGTTTTTGGCCGTTTAAACTGACAAATTTTAACAGCAAGCTGAAGCAAGAAAACTTTTTTTTCTTCTTCTGAAGGTTTCATGATAAATTTGTGGTGTTTATTAAATTCTGCTAAGGGGCCATTTCACCAAAATATGTTTTAAATGGTTTATATACATACAACACTGGGCAGAGGTATGCTTCCACCTTACAAACAGAAGTTTGAATTTGTACTTTCTCACAGGCCAATGCCTGATAGTACAGACCCTCCAGCAATTTATTCAGTTCTTACGTTCCTACTAAAGAGGATTTATCAAAAGAGCTGAAAGCAATCCCCAAGAGAGGTTATTAATTGCTGTAAGATAACCAAAATTCCCACTGAGCAGAAGGTGTGACTTTTTAAACGAGACAGACTTGTTTACAGCCCAGGTAATTAAGTGATTATTATCTCAAAGATATGTTTTACCAGCCTTATTGGATTTGCACGTGGTTTAGGGAGTATTGACCAGTTCTGCGGTAAAATGTCATGTTAGTTCTAATTAAAAAGTGCCTAGTAGATGCTAGAGAAGAACTCCTCATTAGTAATGCTGTCTTACTTAATCAGGGATGTGTCAGTGGCTCCGAGGGTCTGGTGATGGTCCACACACAGAGCGATCTTGAGGCTACATGTGATTCATTTTGCAGCTTTGCAGATCCTGTCTGTATGAGCTACACGGATATGTTAGAGGCTGCGTTTCTGGTGCACAGCATGGTTGAATGTCTGAAGTACTTATTTATACCGTTCTTATTAACAAAATTACACATACTTTATGAAGACCTTCTGTCCAATTCTAAACATTTATTTAACATTTTCTCATTACATATTTGCTATCAGAAATTAATTCAATAGACCGATTACTTACCTTACATTTGTCAGAGATCGGTCAGGCTCTGTCAGTCACCAATTACAACGAGCACCGTCATCCGAGTACAGATCACCTTCACCTGGAACTCATCACCTCATCACTGACACTGGATATAAGCACACACTCCACTACAACTCATTGTTTGGTCTTGTTTATACTTGAAGGACTCTCTTACCCGCATTCCTTACCTGCTCCTGCTCCAGCGTTGTCTCCGTTCCTTTGTGTCTTCTGTGTGCCATTGTCCGTCTGTGTCTTCACCTGCCACCAGTCTACAGGATCCTCACGTTCACCACCGCCAGCATCGAAGTGTGTGTCCCGGTTCGCTGGCCCACGATCTCCTCTCACCACCTGTGATTCATACAAACTGTCAGTATACTCATTCATCCAGTATTCCCGCATTGAACTGCTCATTACCTGTGTTGGTCTATCCCGGTGTGTTCAATAAATCCTGTTGCTCATTCTACCATCTTGTGAGTCTGTATTCCGTAACAACTGTCACAATTGTCAGGTGAAGTGCCCATGATCACCACTAGAGGGCACTTCACCATGAACTACTTTTCACTCACTCACACTCACAAGCAGTCACACGGACTACATTTCCCATAGCCCCTCACCCAGTCACTGATCACCCCGCCAGCTGTAGCACATTACCTTAGTACTAATTACAAATCACACCACTATAAGAGCACTACTCACACACACACACGCACACCGCGAAGTATTGTTAATCCTGGGATTACAATTTCGAGCGTGTTTTCCTGTTTCCTGATCCTGCCTGTTTCTTGTTATTGATGTTTATCTGCCCGCCTTTGACCAATTGCCTGGATATATACTACGAGCTTGCCTGTTCCTTACCACTTCTGTTTGCTGATGAGTTGACCATTGCCTGTCTGACTACGTCTGTAAATAAAGCTGCACTTGGATCTCATTCGCTGACTTGCCCTTCATTACAACAACATTATTTGGTCAGTTTGTTGCTTCCATTTTACAAATTAGTCTGATTCACTCCCATTATACAGGAAATGTCTCACTGACACCCAGATTTTTTTCTTTTTTCAAGAAAAGAAGAGACAAGTGGAAATTAATTTTATGGTAATCAACATTAGGATGCCAGAATTTAAAATTGTACCCTTGTGTCTTTCTTCATTTAAAGATTTGGAATATAGGTTTATTTTTGGGTTTAGGGTTGGTGGTTTAAAACCTTAAAACTTATCTATACTTGATATTGATAATGTGCTCCAGTTTTAAACTGAGATTCAGTAACAATTCAAAATGTCATCGTCATTTAATGTACACTGCCTTACAAAAGTTTGGGGTCAAAGAAAAGAAAAGAAATTAATAATTTATTCAGCAAGGATGCATTAAATTGATTTAAAATTGTTTATACATTTTTATGAACTTAATTACACATATGAAGACCTTCTATATGATTTTGAGCATTTATTTTCATGGTGAATTTGTTATCAGAAAGGCAATCCAGATTAAATCTAACAGCTTTCTTTTTTTTTTTTGGTTCAGTCCTCTAATAAACAGTCCTGAACAGCAATGACTTTTCCTTGGTGTTTCCATGGTTACAAAAGAAATTTTCTGTCTGTCTGTCCATCCGTACTTTTCTTTAAATTGCCTGGAATAAAAATTAATGCCTTTAAAGAATTGTATTCTTTACAGAATGTTATTTGAATAATAATTATGGTTTTCCTTCATTTTGGCAGAAGGAGAAGGGAATCTAACTAGCTTCAAACTGACTTTCAAGGTGTGTTTGTTTTTTCTTTACAAAAACGACAACAACAAAGAACATACATTTATTATTTCAAACTTTTGCTCTGTATCTATTTCCTGTGAGAAGGCCATGTAGAAATCATCCCTCGCAGGTTCCTCTCTTCACAACAGAATGTTTTCTGAGGATGGTCTGTAATAAAACCTGCCTGCATCCACTTGGCGAGGTTAATAGCCACACACTGCAGCATAACCCCAGTGTTTGAATTAGTACAGTCTCTCCCTCGGCTGCAAGCACAACTCATATGGAGCTCTGCTATAGAAAGAACCAGGAAATGATGAGATTGGATTTGGCTAGAGCTCAAACGAAGTCCCAACTAAATCCTCAAGGCCCTGCAGAAGTCTCCTCTGGGTAAGCTGGTGTTGGCAGTCTACCAGTCGGCAAAGGAGGGTTCTCCATATATGTACAGTTCTAGTGACAGATGGTGGTGTTGCTTTTTTTTATGCCTGAGATGACTCTACTAATTATGAAGAGAAAATTGAAAACAATTATTTACAACTGATTTTAATATAGTCAAAGAGATCCTTGAACAAACAAACAAACAAACAACAACAAAAACATGTAGGCTACTGATCAGATAAGATGAGATACTTTTTTTTGAAGGGAATTAAAACTTTTGTTCAGGAAGGATGCATTAATTTGATCAAAATTGACATTTAAAGTATTACAAAAGTTTTCTATTTCAAATTTTAAACTTCCTGTTCATCAAAAAAAAAATCCTTAATATTTTTGTACACATTGTTTTCAGCACTGACAATAATAAATGTTTCTTGAGCAGCAAATCTGCACATTAGAATGATTTCTGAAAGATCATGTGACACTGAAGACTGGAGTAATGGTTGCTGAAAATTTAAAAAAATATATTAAAATAGAAAGTTATTTTAAATAGTGATAGTATTTTACAATATTACTGTCATTACTGTTTTTGATTAAATAAATTCAGCCTTGGTGATCATAAGAGAACTTTTGTCAAAAACATAAAAAACAACAAAATCCCCAAACTTAAGTCTAAGCATTATCAATCAACAGTTGCCATCACATCAGAAGTGCACATATGATATATTGTAAGACTGAACACCATCACGTTTTGCAGTTAGATAATTTCTCGCCGATGTCCAAAAATGCTTCGGCCTTTCTCCTCACTTTCATCTCTCTCTCTTTCTCTCTTCCTTCCTCTGTCTCTTTTGATCATTGCAGGCCCGTTCTTGATGGTTCCTTGGCCCCATTGATTTTGGCTGCGTCTGGCACTGAGGGTGGCAGGGAGCAGAGGAGCTCATCTGCACCCGGTCCGCTCTTTAATTAGAGATTCTCTCAGCCAGTGTTCCTCTGCCTGATGCAACAGGATTTCAAGGAGTTTTTACTAAGGAAGCCGAAAAGCTAATTGCTGTCGTGCTCTCACCGTCTGAACTACCGGCATGAGAAGAGGGGAAAGAGAAGCCCAATTCATCTCTTTTATATATGACAGTCATAAGACAGGGAAAAATAAGGAGAACAGATGCTAAGAGGTTTGAGATATCCTACCTGAAGGAACCTCCAGTCCAAAGAAACTGATCTGAAATGTTAAATGTAGAGAAAATCACTGTTCTATTGTTGGGTTTATGTTTTTAATACTCATAATATTGCTTTAAACATCACTGCAGTACTCCATTCAGACAGAGATTGTTTCATGTTCTGTGCAGCTACAGCTCACATAGAAGCGAATGAATGAGATACGGATGAGACACCACTTGACTAAGGCAGAAGTGGTTTTTCTAATTTACTCTATGGTTAGTCCCCTGCGCATGCCGTCTCTTCAACTCTGACTGTTGAGCCTATCCAGTAATTACAGTTTTAATTGAAACAATTACCTTGATTCAGTAAAGGAGACCTCTAAACCTTGAGGGCCCTCTCTTCACCAATCAAAATTACAGCCACCAAGACTCAAACAAAGGCAACAAATAAAGATGTGGATCATATGGATTCCTATTAAAATGACTGGATTTCGATTTTCCTTTCATAACTGCCTCAAAGGGGACCTATTATGATTTAATAATAGTCTCGGTTGTCCCCAGAATGTGTCTGTGAAGTTTCAGCTCAAAATACCCCACAGATCATTAATTATACCATATTGTAAATGCCCAATTTTGAGTGGAAGGAAAAAACATGCTGTTTTCGTGCATGTGTCTTTAAACGCAAATGAGCTGCTGCTCCCCACCCCGCTTTCCAGAAGAGGGCAGAGCCAGAGCCATAAGTAAATACATTTGTGTGGCATGTTTCAGTGTAAATCTAATTGCACATTTTTCATTATTTTTTCATTAAACAGTATTTGATGTTTTCATAGTGGGCAGAGCTGCCAGTGATTCTGCAATCTGCCTAGAAAGCAGAAAAACAAGCGCATTCCTGTTGCTTGACGCTTTTTGTGTTTGCGGCTGGAGGTGAAGTTGCTTTGTTACTGCAAATGGTTGACAGTCTGAGCTGCCTATTACATCAGAGAGATGGCTTTTATTGCTTTTGGCTTTGTTGCCTTGCTCAGGGTTAACACACAGTGAGAGTGAGGATGAAGATGGCATACAGTGAACCGTCTCTTTTTCTCTCATGGAATCAAGCGGTGAGCAATCACCTGAAGTGGAGGATTACCGAGCGGATGCCTCTCGCCCATTTAAGTAAATACAAACAAACAATGCAAACTGTTAAGACATGGCCCATGATATAATGAAGCCACTTTCTGTGCTAATTGGAATCAAACTGATCGAACAGTAAGAAGTGTAGCTCCTCATTCCTTCCTTTATGTTCATCTTGAACAAAAGAGCTGTAATACTGATCTTGATAAAGATACAGTTTCTGTTACCCATGTTGGTAATTATGAGCACAGAAACTTACACAGTAGTCTCAAATTACACAGGAGTCTAAATAGCACGTTTGAATGTTATATGTGTAGATTTACAAACTACAGCCTGTTATTAAAGTCCTCCTGTGCAGTGGAACGGAAAGGAGCGCTGAGAGGTAAATTGTTATACAAAGTTACAACGAAAAGAATCAAACTCTGATGTTGCAGTGCGACTAATTAGGACAAATCCTGAAAGCAAACGCTTCGATTTCAGAATAATAGGATGTCAGTGCTGGTGCTTGATGCTGCTTAAAGTAGAGGTGCTGGAGTGTTTCCCCCCCTTGAGATTCTTGTAAATATAGCAGTATATGTCAGTGTTAATGTTTGAAGCTGTATGCAGGCTCCAGATTGTGCCTTTCAAAACTGTGTCTTAAAGTAATTTGTTGCAGACAAATCACAGCTTAGTAACATATGTCTAGATTGCCTACCCTGACACCACAGCCCAATCCGAACAGATTTTGTTTGAACATCATGTTAAGAGCAGGTCCAGCAGGCATTAATGCTGACGGTTGTACATTCTGTCCTTGCTGGTGATTCACTGGCTGTTTTCTAGCTTCTGGTATCATGGGGAGGAAATCAGAGCTGACAACGCTTGATGTTGTGAACAGAGGAACTAAATAAAGTGCAGGGTGTCCATTCATTTTGTTCCTGCCAGTGGCACTTCACCATGTCTTTTCACAGTAAACTGGCACAGAGTTATCACATCCAGTATTTTTCCCTGTTTAACCCTTGAGCACACAGATATTACCCCTGTAAGACTGCTTACAGAATTTAAAATCATTATCTCTTAAATGATGTAGATGCTCTGACAATTTATTATAAAAGATAATAATGTTAGGCTGATAATGTGGCAGGAGCGAGGAAGTGTTGCTCCCAATTGAGTCTTTATGCAGGTTGTACTTACAAATAGTAAAGACTGGCATTGATGAAACATTTCCTCTGTTAAAAGAACAGTAGCATATTTTAAGAGGTTTTTTTTCTCATGTGACATCACTTTTATGACATCATCCTAGTGCCATACTGTGTCCAAAATTGCATACATTCTGAGTTGGTACTTCTTTTGAATAAATAATTAGTTTGCAACCACTAAGAAAATATATGTGTGTAATATGAATGTAATCTTTACTACATTCTCTATGTTGTCATTGCCATTGATCATTGATTTCGATTTCAAATAAATGCTGTCCTTTTGAACTTTCTGTTTATCTGTAATGTTGTCGTCGTATAGAAAGTAGTTACTCCAAAAGGCAAACTCCATACAAAACAGCTTGGCAAGGATCAAAGACAAAATATGTGTTAAATTTGGAAGGCTGTGCCCTTCTGAGGTCATGTCTGTGCATATATTATTGAGGATGTCTAAGTAACCATTATAGCATTGAATGTAATTATTTATTTTCTGAAATAAGAAACATGACATCATTAAAGAATCCTGAAAAGAAAGTATCACGGTTACCAAAAAATAAGCAGCACAACTGCTTTTATCTTTGATAATAATTAATACATTTCTTGAGCACCAAATCAATCAGCGTATTAGTATGATTTCTCAAGGATCATGTGACACTGAAGACTTGCGTAATAATGCTGAAAATTTTATCTTTGCCATCACAAGAATAAATTACACATTAAAATAGAAAACAGTTATTTTAAATTGTGATGTTTCACAATATTACTATTCTTGCTGTATTTTTGAACAAATAAATGCAGCCTCGATGAGCATAAGAGACTTCTTATGAGAAAATCTTGAACAGTTGAACAGTACTGAATATTAAATAAGTATATATGCGATACAGTATATTTTAATGGTGTGGTGTTTTCTTCAGTGTTTGAGAAGTGGTAAATGGAAAGGAAATTGCGTTCCCTCTGCTTCTTTCACATACTTTGACATACTCTGTGTGCTTGAAGCTTTGCCTTCATTTATAACTATTTTCATTAAGAGAGAAAATTTATAAATATACCAACAGGACAATTAGTCTGTATTAAACTCATAAGTGTTGTATATAAGCATTGATGATATTCACTACAACATGATTTATTAATAATGCATTAAAAAGTCTGAGGACAAGCTATGGCATAGAGTCATGTACACAGAGAAGTTTTACAGTGGATGATCATTCTGCTGAATAAAGCTTCTTGAGCCTCCTAATCCGTGACCAGTGTTCATATGGTTTCTTTTCTTTGTGCTGTATTGCTTTATGCTTTTTAGATATGGCAAGTAACAAAAAAGTAAATCCTTTCCCACAGTCATGCAGTTTAAATGGTTTTCAACTACGCCTTGCAAACGATCCAGCTTTTAATTACATAAACCCGTTTCTGCTACATGAAACTGCTTTACATGAAAGCAAAAATACTTGCTCTTATTGCGGTTGAATATGCAGAGACAGCTATACTGGAAGTAAGGTTGATTCCCCAGAAAGTGTAAATACTGTCTGACTCTGTGTATCTGTCGAAACATCCCGAAAGCATTGTTAACCAACTATGACCAACCATTTGCTCCAACGAACATTCACAAACAGCATCGCAAACTGGTTGGAAGTACAGCTCCTGACCTGCATGTGACAAAAGGAATATTAGTATGACATATGGATTAAAATAGATCATGTTCTTTGGCACAGTAAGCAAGCTAACATGCAGTGCATTCATCAATCCATTTATGTATACACACACACACAGGCTTGTTTTGCTATCAAAGTGAGGACATTCCATAGACGTAGTGTTTTTTATACTGTACAAACTGTACATTCTATCCCCCTACACTAACCCTACTCCTAAACCTACCATCACAGAACGCATTCTGCATTTTTACATTTTTAATAAGACATTGTTTAGTATGTTTTTAACACTATTTTAATTACGAGGACTCATGAAATATCCTCATAAAACGTGTTTATGTGGTAATACCAGTATAATACCCTTGTCATTATACAAATTTGTGTCCTCATAAATCATGAAAACAAACAAACACACACACACACACACACACACAAAAAACACGTATTCAAGTACAAGTATTCATTTTTTATAGGGACTTTCCATAAACATAATGATTTTTATACTGTACAAACTATATATTCTATCCCTTAACCATAAACCATAGCCATCACAGAAAACTTACTGTATTTTATGTTTTCAAAATCCAGAAAATTTCCCAACAAGAGCAAGGCTTCTGGCTATTGCATTTTTTCCCCATATAGGGTAAACTTCTTCATGCATGTGAAGAACTTCTTCATTATAGTTTGAGCAGCCAAACACAACAACTGCAGTTTAGCCAGCGACATGAGTTTGGGGTAGGACAACTTTTTATTTTATTTTTATTTATTTTTTTATTTATTTTTATTGACCAAGGGCAGGCGGGGGAGTGATCATAATTTTTGCTTTTCCATTAGGTGAAGCAATGGTATAGTCATCACCTTTAGTTTTGCATTTCACCAGCAACTCAAGTGTGTGATTACTATCCGTGTTTCTTCTAGGCTTTTTTTTTTTTTTTCCATTTGCCAGTTAGCAAGTGTAAAAGCTCCATCCTTAACAATCAATTACAAGTTACATATAAAACCTTTTAGGCCAGAGCTCTTGTATTCATTTATGTTGTTCAAGAGCAAGGCATGATTTATTTATTTAGAAGCTCCATTTGTAGTCATATTGTGCTAATCATATATGATATCAGAATGAGACATTTATTTATTTAGAAGCCCGATTTTTAGCTATAATCTGCTAATTATAGTGCTAATCATTATATTATATTATATTATATTATATTTATTATATTATATTAAATTAATGCGGTAGAATGATAGTGCTATAGAGACTGTGGATGACCCCCAGAAATCAATTTTTGGATGCTCTCTCCAGAATCAGATACTGCATCTGATGACAGTAGCAGTTCTCCAGAAAGGTGTCATTTCCTTGTGAGAAAATGAACGGTGTGTTGTTTTGTTTATGCACCTTGACAACTTGAGTGCTTTCGATGTCGTGCTGCCCGGATCGTTTGGCTGGGCTCTCTGT
This sequence comes from Zacco platypus, assembly GCA_038088235.1. NCBI lineage: Eukaryota > Metazoa > Chordata > Actinopteri > Cypriniformes > Xenocyprididae > Zacco > Zacco platypus. The sequence goes on along the minus strand of CM076081.1, from coordinate 21,319,076 downwards.
CTCTCCTGACCTTCAGCCAGGCAGAAAAGGGTGTGCTTTGGGGTTCACGAGCAATCGCCAACAACCAAGACAGCCCTGGTATTGTACCTGCTCATACAGCCGTGAAATCGCTTTGCCACTTCTTCTAACTTGTCTTCTGCTCTGTCTTTTCTTCATTCTCCCCCTCCCTCCTCCTCCTCAATTTCTCTTCCTTTCTCATATCTTGTTTTCTAAATTCCACCAAGTTGACATCCCAGAACTAAAAAGGGCTAGTTTGCAGAAAGCATGTTCTCTCTCTCTCTCTCTCTCTCTCTCGCTCCCCCCCCCCTCTCTCTCTCTATCTCCCTCTCTCTCCTGGTGTCCCTTTATCTCTCTCCTTTCTGTCTGTCTGTGTCGTTCTCCTTTATTCTCCACATCTATGCTTTTTTTCTTGTTTTCCTTCGAGCTGTAGAAAGTCAGCTTCCAAACTTTTTGTTTTGTTCTCCTGTGTTATTTTTGCCTCAGTATCTCAGCTGGGAGAATCACCCCTGCCGTGTAATGAGAATGAGGTGAGAGGAACTGGGAGTGTAATTATTTTCATTTGGGCGCCTGTGAGGGCCAGCTACGCATTTGTCTCCCCATCTCATGTGACAGCATCAGTGGGCCCTTGCACGAGTTTCTTCGGCAACAGTAACAAGCAAAAATCTTTTGTTATCTCCTCCAGATAGTTTTTAAAAAAGGGGAAAAATAAATAAATAAAGAGCCTTTGTGTTTTAATAGAAAGCACCAGACTGCCAATGCTGGAGAGAGGTGTTGCTGCTGAGAGATGTGAGGGACTACTGAACAAAAGAATGATAGTAAATAACATGTTTGCTTTTGAGGGTCCATCATTCTATCGGTTGTTCCACCATTCTATCCACAGTTCTATTTATATATTGTGAGGTTTTTTTTCTGTTGTTCTATCTGTCTGTCTATCTATCGTTCTACCTATCACTCTATATATTGCTTTATCAATCTATCGATCATCCCTGTCTATCTGTCTGTCATTCTATATATCTAACATTCAAACTATCATTCTGTCATTTTCTGTCACGTTCATTCAAATGTGGTCTTACATTTACATTTACATTTATTCATTTGGCAGACGCTTTTATCCAAAGCGCCTTACAAGTGAGGAATTCAACAAGCGATTCATCATGAAGAGGCAAATAGACACAGGAAGTGCTCACAATACAAGTTTCAAACATTGTTCAGAGTAACATAAGCTAAAATAGGGAGGGATTAGAGGAAAGGACAGTTTTTTTTTTCATGATGGGGCTAAGTGCTCATGAAAGAGATGAGTTTTTAACTGTCTTTTGAATATTTCTCATCTCTTCCGTGAACACTTAATCCCCTCATAAAAAAAAAAAAATTAAAAAAAAAACCCTATCCTTCCCTTTTCCCTTCCTACTCTAGCTTATGGTACTGAGCAATGTATGAAACTTGTATTGTGAGCACTTCCTGTGTTATTTGCCAATTCATGAAGAATCGCTTGTTTGTTTTCCTCACTTGTAAGTTGCTTTGGATAAAAGCGTCTGCTAAATGACTAAATGTAAATGTATTTCCAGGGATTCCTGCTGAAGGTAGGGAGATCATTCCACCAGCAAGGAACAGTGGACGAGAATGTTCTGGAGAGAATTTTGTGCCTCTCTGTGATAGTACCACGAGCCTTCGCTTCTTTAGTGATCGCAGGCTTCTGGTAGGGACGTAGTCTCGTATAAGTGAGTGGAGGTAGGAGGGTGCAGAGCCTGTGGTACATATGTTAGCAAGTCCAGCCAGAAGAGCATTGCAGTAATTATGCCTAGAAATGACCAGGGCCTGGATGAGAAGTTGTGTGCATGCTCAGTCAAAAATGGGCCTGATTTTCTTGATGTTGTGTAGTGCAAATCTGCGTGACCGAGCTGTCTTTGTAATGTGGTCTTTGAAGGTCAGTTGGTCATCAAAGATTACTCCAAGATTTCTGGCCGAGTTTGATAATTGCTAATATACCTAGCTGGATGGTGAAATTGTGCTGTAGAGTCAGATTGGCAGGGAAGACGAGAATCTCAGTCTTTGCCAGGTTGAGCTGCAGATGATGTTCTTCCATCCATGTCGAGATGTCCACCAGACAACTTGAGATCCGTGCAGCTACTCTGGAATCATCTGGTTGGAATGAAAGGTAGAGCTGTGTGTCATCAGCATAGCAATGGTAGGAGAAACCATGTGCCTGTATAATGGGACCCAGTGATGTTGTGTATATGGAGAACAGGAGGGGTTCAAGAACTGAACCCTGAAGAACCCCAGTGATCGGTTGATGAGCTTTGGATACCTCCCCTCCCCAGGCAACTCTGAAAGACCTACCTGTGAGATATGATTTAAACCACTGAAGTGCAGTATTTGAGATGCCAAGTGATGAGAGGGTGGACAGAAGAATTTGATGATTCACAGTGTCAAAGGCAGCAGATAGATCCAGCAGATCTTGACACTTTGTTTTTCTAGACAAAAATTACAGCTCACAGAACTGAAACGTATATGAATTTCTTGTACAGTGTCATTGTTACATGTGTTACACCCCTAAATCCAATATTTTTATAATCCATTTTTTTTGTAGTAGTAGTAGTAATTTGTTCAATAATTTATTTACAGTAGCCTAACACACTCTACAGGGCTACAGTAAAATGAAAGAAAAGGAAAACCACGTCAGTAAATGAACATCATTCCTTAATCCTTTTTTGGATGGGATTCATTTATTGCAGTGGCATAAATGCCTCATATATGTACTATACACTCTTAAAAATAAAGTTTCCAAAAGGGAGTTTTTACATGATGCAATAAAATAACCATTTTTTTGGTTCTCCATAGAACCTTTCAGTGAACAATTCTTAATAGAACCCATTTCTTTTTCTTAGTGTGAAGAACATTCTAAAACAATCTAAAGAATTCCATAACCTGTTACGGAAAGTTTCCATGAATTTTAAAGGTTTTTCATGTAACCACAAAAACCAATAAAGAACCTTTATACTCCATACTTATAAAAAATACTCTAGTGCTGAAATATTCTAGCTCTTTGACTTTGAATACAAACTTTGCTTTTACTTTAGTATCTTGCTAGTCGGCTCCCGACGCAATGTCATTCATTGTATGCACAAGTTCAAAGTGTTTAACAGTCTGGACGCGTCTGCGGCCTTCGCGCTCTTTTAAACGCATAAACCGGCAAATGACCTATCCAGAAATTATGGCGATTGACAGAACATGTTTATTTTTTAAAATACATTACAATGAATCCAAAAGACATGATGACAATTCACACACCTACGTTACGAACTGCACTTCTTTCCGTGCCTGTTTTCGCTTTGCACCCCACGAAGGATGTTCGTTTTGGTGCCATCATAATTCAATGACTTAAAGTCAGTCAGCTGCAGAAAAGTTGCATTTTGCCTACCTGCCTGCCTATAGGTAGCGCCGGCCCTGCCTAAATCAAACCCTCATGCTAACCCTAAACCTATAGTAAGTACATCTAGTTAATTATTATAACTCAGTACTTAAATGTATAATTACTCTGTAACACTGACACCTTAAAATAAAGTGTAACTGAATTTCGTTCAATTTAGATTTAAAGTGTAATTATGCATCTTGTTTGCTAAGCTCAAATTCAAAAGTTCAAATTCAGAAATTGAATTAGAATTTTAAAGGCATTTTCAATTCCATTCGGATTTGTTATGGAACTATATCGAAGCGATTTGAGAACAAGTCTGTTTATTGATGCTTTGGCATTATTGGTATGATTTTTCATACAATAAAGTTTTCACTTTGAAAGTGAAATGCAGATAAGACTGGCAAGACAAAACTTATTTTTAATCTGGGCAAAATCACTTCATTGAATTATAGTTCTAAACAATCTCTAAAGTTCTCTCTCTGTGTGTGTGCAGCTGACAGCTGGGTATGTTCTTTAGGATATGTTCTTGTGCATGTATGTATGAAAAGGTCTTCCTAACACTTTATTATGACATGAATCCTCTCTAAAGCACACTCTGTAATTTCAAGTCATGCCACAAAGGCCAAAGAGCAGCAATCTCCTCTGATGTTGACAATATTCCTGCTGCAGTTGTTGTTGTTGTTGTTGTGGCTGAAAAGGGCCTTGGGCCGTTGTTTGATGTATTATCCTCCATTTGAGATGAAAAACAAGTGCTTCCACGCTGTCCATTCCTCTCTGCCATATGGACGGGCCACTTTGTGGTCAGAGGAGCCTCAGGACAATCTGTAATTAAAATTCCAGCAATCCACGTGGCTCACTGCCTAAAGGTTGATGAAAAATTGATGGGCATGATGTTTGGGATTAAAGTGTATCTTTCCCCTATTAGATTTTCTTCTTCTCACTCCTCACATGCTTTTCTTGCCCTTTTCTGCTGTTTTTTTTTTTTTTTCCTCACCAACTTGTTTTTTCCCTATCTTAGAGTTTGTCAGCTTGTGCGTGACATGAAATATTCATGGCATTTGGGAGGTAGAGAGCTGACGTCTGGATGTACAGGCCCTAATTTGTTGTGTGAATGGACTAATGTTAGCCAGTGATAAACTGTAATGGACCCAGACAGCCAGCCGTCACACGGGGCTTCTGAGCAGGTATTGCAGACTGTTAAAAGGCCTGTTATGCCTCTGCTAATTCAGCACAGGGGGGATTCTCGTTCAGGCCAGAAGGTTACTTTACCTTCTATGTCATTAACTTGAATAATGCACGTTGCCAGAGTGTTGCAGACACATCTTGGATAACATGATGTTTTCAAGGAGAAGTTCATGAAGGACTTCTGCAACATGACAGTAAAGTTCTCAGAGAATGGACATGTGTTTCTCAAAGTAGATTCTATGCTGCTGTGAAACCAGAAAGAAAGCTGATGAAATTATAGGCACTGACCTTCTTAGAGCTTTGCTTCTGAATTCTACGAGGTACATCACTTTCTGGTTCGTGGTTGCAGAGGTATGATTTTGTGTAAATTTAATACTGTAGCTAGCTTCATGTTCATTTTTCTTATGTATAATGGGACAGGAAATAAGAAAAATACGACCGGAAAAAAACACTGAATCATTAGTACAGGATGTAATGATAGAAGAAACACTTGGGCTACATTTAGCACACACTGTGTCTTTTCTGGATATGAAAAGAAACAACCAAAAAAAAAAAAAACCCAGAAATCACCACACCTGAGAGGCCCTTTTCACTGCTGGAGGAAGTGTGCTATTCACACCTAATGGGTTGTGTGAATCAAAAAATAGCAAAAGTCATTTGTTGCGAAAGTTTCAGCGGTGCTTCTGAAATCCTCTCTCACACACAATATTAATTGTTAAATTCAGTAGAAATTCAGTTGCTGCTGTATAAACCATGCTACATACCAGTACCATGGTATATATCAAAGCCTCATGATGATCTGACACCATTACTGTACTGTCTTTATGATATTAATCTGGAGTCTTTCTGAGTGAATCTGAATAATGACTGCTCACTAGCACACTGTGATCAGGAGGAAAGCCCATTGCTACTGGAGCTCATATGTTCATTAGATTCTCCACACTATAGTGGACCCATCTGTTTCTGGACTATGCCAAACTGAGAAATGATCCCTTAGATGTGTAGAAAATGAGGGAGTAGAAACCATTCTACCCACAGAACAAATCATATGGGCTGCACCTGATCACTCAGGGTTATAAATGATTCCTGCTCAGATGGTTGGATTTTAGGCTGGACGTTCATTATTATGATGGGAAGAACGTTAAATCAGTGGCTGATAACAGTGTCAGGTGGTTGAATAATTTATGGACAATACTGTTTCCGTATGTCTGAGAATTTAATTATCCATATTCTCTATTTCTCAGTAGTAGGCACAACATTTGTTTTTTCTATTTTTGAGTGGTAATGTGAATGAAAAACTTTTGAATTAGGAAACTTGATTGAGTTATTGGTTCATGAATTCATTCATGAGGGCAAACAAACACTGAAAGACAATGAAAAGGAAGTACTAAAGTGGTGCCACTGCTCATTACATGATACAAAATTTGTTGTCAAAAACTCGCATTGACATCTTTTTGGTCGCTTTATTGATGCAGACAATGTATGAATGGCCCTTTATACCTTTAGTCCAGCCACAGTAAAGCCAATAGTTACATATAATATAATAGTAATCGTTGTTCTCAAACATTTCCTCTCCTGTTTTGGCAGCTCCAGTATCTTGTTTGTGAGATTCAGGTGTTCATATAATATGATTGAACTAATTCTGTCAATCGTCTTCTTGCCTGAGGGACCCTTGAGGGGTAAGTTAACTCATCCTGATTTTTCTTCTTTGATTACTTGCTTACTTCATTTTCAGGTCTTTGACAGCTCTCCACCATCATGTGGAATCCGGTGGGAGTTGCTTTCTCAGCACTTTTCTCATATTCCCCAGTGATTTCCTCCATTCTCTTTATTCAGCTCTTGTAAGAGTAACGAAAACACTTTACCATCTGTGGCCACTATTCCCTTAAATGAGACACTAGGAGGTCTATTGTTCTCATTTAAATACATGCGACCAAATAAATAGTTATAAGCAGGTAGAGTTTGGGGGTGAGCAGGACACTTTTGAGGGTGTGAATAATACGAATGAATTGCATGATTTATTATTTTTTATTGTGCATAAAAGGGTGTAGTTCTGGCTGAATTAATGTCTGATTACACTCTTAAAACACTGGAATCTTGCATTATATGTTTCGCCTGTCTATCTGTCTATACTTTATTATTATTATTACTACTACTACTGTTGTTGATTTTTTTACAAAATGGTTTTACATGTTGATGATAATAATAATAATAACAAAATTATTATTAATACTACTGTTGTTTTTACATAATAATAATGTTAATAATAATTTGTTTTATATATTTATAAGACCATAAGACCAATAGGATGTTTTCTTTGTGGTATTTAGCATGAACTACTATTATTGTTGAACACCTTGCAAACTTTGTGCTGTAGATAACCACTTTAATTTATGAACTACTTTAATTTATGTACAGGTGCTTGACAGGCTATAGCTTCCACTGATAAGGACATGCTGCCTCTGTGCAATAACATTAGAATTACAGTGAACATTGGAAATAAATTGCTAGCTTTTAAATGCATTGCACATTCTCTACCTTTCTGCCACCCCATGTGATGAGTGATGGCAGCTTAAGCCATCACTATCGAGGAAAACATGTGACAAATGTGTGTATTCAAACGTACATATATTTTGTGGGACTGTGTTCTGTTTGGATCCACTTTGAATGACAGTTGGTATCAGCACAGGCTGCAGCTGTGCTCCCACACAAATTCATGGTAGGTTTCCTTTGAGGTCCACCATGAATCAGGTTCATGTTTTTTTTCCACTCCTCTGATGGCACAACAAGCCTTCTCAAAGGGATTGGCTTAGATAAAGTAGGTAAGGTCCATGGAGGATACATGCATCTGATAATGATGTTGATCCTCACGCCTAAGGAACTGCTGCACCAGTGCTACTTCATGATCACACCGCCTTATACATTTGTCCATGCAGAAGAAGAACAACAACAAGGCCAGTGAATTCAGAGAAGATGCTTATTTGCAAATACATAACATCTCTATTCAGAATCTTACTGAATCTCACTCAGAAGAAGAAAAAAAAGACATCTCACAGACCATATTACGTATTGATAAAATATCAGAGGCTTAGAAATGACATGAAAGTTTCCCGATTGTGCTAGACTGAAGTATGTTTTTGGTAATCTGACCATATCTTCAGTGTGTAAGAAAGCTGTGGGTGAACAGTTACACTGGGAGGATCGATGTGGGTTAGATTTGATAGATGTTCACATTCTCGGCCTGTATTAACTTTAAAATGATAACAGCTGAAGCCTTCAGCTGACATGACAGGAGACCATCTGAATTATTTTGATGCAGTGCAAATGTTGTAGCTGCCATATTTAATACTTATCATATGGGTTACATTGCTAGGAATATACAAATCTATTCAGTAACTTGATTTATACTGCCAAGCAAAGGGTTTCGAATGTCCAGCATAAAAACAAGGTTAATAAATACTTACCATAACTTTAGCAGTTAATACTTGAACTTAATCAAGCTGTGTAATGACACTGTTAGGGTTTGTGGCAAATAGGATGGAACGCATGACGAAGGAAATCTTTGCATAGAACTTTTAATTAGCAACAGGAGAATAACTAGGAGAATTGTAAGCACAACACCATCAAAATAACATCAACGGAAGACAAGGGACTAACTGAAACAGAAGGCTTAAATACAAGGAGAACAGAGGGAAAAAACGAGACTAATTAGTTCAACACAGCTGGTAGACAATAATCATAATTAAGGTGACCATGAGAACTAAGGAGTGGTGGGAAACTGAAGAAAGGAGGACATGTGATAAAATGCAAATAGAAAGTTCAAAACAGACAGACATGTGACAGACACAGTAACTGTCTTCTTTCCTTTGGAAATGATGCAAGTCAATCAATTTTGAAAGAATTCTCAGTTATTGAATGGAAAAGAATGAACACTGAGCTAAATTGAGATGAATAATGACACTATGGCCTTCTGCAGAGCTGCTTTGAATGTGAATTTGTTTCATAATTGAACTTTGCAGCATTGACACTTTTATTGAACTGAACTGAATCAACATTGAACTAAATTGAGCTCAATAATTGTACTATTGTCAGTGTACAGTGTGGAGCCGCTTTACAGATTAAATTGATTTCATTCATAACTGATTAATTTTGAGACATTACCACTGTTATGAATCCATTAAGTGGTTTAGAACAGACCTTAGAAGCATTTCAAGTGATTAGATACAAATCCATTGAAAAATATGAAGTGCATTGTTATATTCTGTAGTGTAATTGATGTAATTTCCTGTCATATGTCATCCTTTCATTTTGAGAGTTGAAGTTTTACATTTTAATCTTCGTAAATATTAAAAAAAAAAAAAAAATCAATGCTCTGCATGTATTTCTTGCTACTAGATCTAAATTAAAAAATCTGGACTGATCGAAAGCACAATTAAGAGAAAAACAGAAGATAATGCCAGTGAATACAGTTCTCAGTAACGGAGCTTAGACAGGGCTGTTTGGCAATCTGTGTAATTGCATTGTCTTCAAGGTGGAGTCTGTGTTTGTCTGAAAGTGGCATTTGGCATTTTGTGATCCCTCTAAAGATAAATTAAGAAGCATGTGTTTTTGATATCGCTCAGCTTCTGTTCAATTAATAACTTAAACAGAGTGTTGTCATCTGTGCGGTATTTGTTCTAGATTAGTCTTGAGACAGGATTATTTTGCCCTTAAACTCATAAGCCTAAAGCAGAAATGAAGATCTTCGCAGATGAAGACGTTCATCCCGCAGCATTCCTCTTTCCCCTGTTGCATTCAAGCACTTCTGAAGCACGTCTCCAACGGTGCGGCATCATTAGCATAATAACCCCCTTCATCTGAATAAAGCAGCAACTGAATTGTGGGTAATCTTCAAAGGAGGGATCAAGCTTTGAAGGTAGCTGTGGTGGCTTCAAACCCTGTAAACATGCTGATCCCCATGGGCAACCAGAGCGTGGTGATTGTTCCTTTTCTTGCAGGGGTTTCAACCTCATGACGTTTTCTTTTGGATAAGATTTTGTCTGATCATGGTAACCACCTCATTTCCCATATCAAGGATTCTGATCTGAAGGAGAAGACCTTATGACACTGAGATTCTATTATCAGAGCTTTTTTAGGGTATTTGATATGGCACATCAAGATTTCAGGATTTTAGGGATTGATTGTGATGTAGTTTAATTTGATTGTACTAGCTTATGGCAAAAGCATAAACATCCAACAGCAGCATATTTTATACTTCTATTTATTTTCATATTTTATATATATATATATATATATATATATATATATATATATATATATAGATAGATAGATAGAGTGGGTACGGAAAGTATTCAGACCCCCATAAATTTTTCACTCTTTGTTATATTGCAGCCATTTGCTAAGCTCATTTTTTTATCCACATTAATGTACACACAGCACCCCATATGACAGAAAAACACAGAATTGTTGACATTTTTGCAGATTTATTAAAAAAAAAATATATATATATATCACACGGTCCTAAATATTCAGACCCTTTGTTCAGTATTTAGTAGAAGCACCCTTTTGATCTAACACAGCCATGAGTCTTTTTGGGAAAGACGCAACAAGTTTTTCACATCTGGATTTAGGGATCCTCTGCCATTCCTCCTTGCAGTCTAATAGAACTAATCAAAATGTGAATTTAGCATGTGTTTTATAATGATTTTTTCGGGACATGTGAAGCTCAGTTACAGCAGGTGTTTATTAGGCCTCGTCTCTGACTGACAGATTAAAAGAGATCCATATATAAATCCCCACACAATTTCCACAGCACCATGGAAAAGCTCCAAAACAATCAATTGATGCAGCATTCTGCAGTTTGTTGATTTGTAGGAAGAGGATTAAAAGGTACTTTGAGCAGCGAACACAAAGATTGTGATAAAGCCGGAAGGCGCTTTTAATCAAGCCAGGCTTCCTGAAGTATACAGGAGGCATAGTCTGGAAACTTTGGAAAGTACTGCATGCCTTTTAAAGAGAAGGACTGGTACAGTGATTGCTCTCAGTGGTGTTTGTGTATCTCTGATGCTCTGAATATTTATGGGACCCACACAGACTAAGACCTTTTATTATTTATTTCAGATTAAATGTTTGAATACAATAATAAGCATTTGGATTGGGGAAAGAAATCTCATCAAGGTGGCACTTATTTTATCAAAATTATTTGATAAAAAAATTCAGTAAAAAAAACGAACTAATCATGTAAACAGAAAACTAGCCAATCAGAAATGCTCTCAGCTTGTGAATCACTTCGCATGTTTGAGTTTGCTGACATTGAATTGTTGGAGTATCCTCAACCAACACATCAGCACAGAACATACGGCAGGAATATAAGAATGTTATCGAATGTCTTTTTCAGTGGACAACCACACATAAATACCATAGTATGGTTTTCCACTGAAAAAGACCGCATGTGAGAGAGCAGTGCACTCCTGCATTGTGTTTTGTTTCCACAGTCTGAAAGGGACATCATCACAAACAGGAAGTCAGGGGAGCAGTCTCTATGCATAATTCAGCCTCACTGTGTCAGCAAGTGCATAAAAGCCTCTGAAGGGCTTGAAAAGGCACTTGTATTCCAGTGTAAGCTCCATTCACAATAATGCATAGTTTCTGGCTTAAGGAAGGTGCACAACTAAATGCTTCTCATGAACAACTCTGGCATTCACAAAGTGATCCAGGCACGAAGCAAGGCTTTGCTGTTTGTCAGATGCGTGCTATTGCAGGATACAGTGAATGCATCACACTGGTGTGACTCTCTGAAAACTGCTGCTATTTGTCATGGCTTACCATAAACACATGGTTTTGATAATCTTTCAAGGATGTGGAGTTTTTAAGACAGGTCTCCTGGATCTGAAAGCTGTCGGACACGGGGTAGAGTGTGATAGTGTTTTTCTATGTTTTACTACACAGACGGATCAAAAGAACAGGCTCTTTGATGCAGGTCTTTGCTACTCTAGGGGTCGCATGGAGGGTGGGGGGGGGGGATTTCTCTCTAGACCAGGACTAATCTTTGATTTTCGATTTGATCTAGACAGGCAAGCATGCTATACAAATGGAGTCTCAGCCTAACTACCATTAACAAGATGAAGTATTAGAGAAGCTATTAGAAGTGTTAGCTCTTACAAAGGTTCTATGTGTGTTTTTTGCCTACAAAACAAATGCTTCCACCATAGGTGTAATTTGCAGGAGGGACATGTCCCCACCACTTTTTGCCAGGGTTGATATTGTCCCCACCACTTTTTTAAACATCTTGCTGTTGCAGTACAAATGTGTCTATTAAAAATTAAACATCTCTTAAAGAATATTTAGAATTTAGTTAGTCTGTGTTAAGTAAGAGATGATCTGGCACTGGAATGTGTTGTTTTTCAAATCATTCTGAGTGCTAGTTGCTGCTGTTATCAGTGGCGGTGGCTCATAGATGAGCACTTCAGTCTATCACTAACCGTTGCAAAGACTCTATTTCTTCTCTTGAAATCACACACACAAAAAATTCCACACAAATATGCCCCTGCTCTTGACATACAATCTAGAGAGCACATCAGCTTCAGTCTGGATCCAGCCTCTTCAGAAGACCTCAGATGACTGTCACCTGTGAAGAGACGGCGCCAGTTCCTGCGAGGACTTCAGAAGACGCAATCATCTGGATCAACATGCACATTGCCCAATTCTATATCCTAATTATTGTTAATGTAATTTATTTTCCGGGAGCTCTTTGCTTCCAACTTCGGTTAAACTGCTAACTCTGATTGTAAATTAATTAACTAAATTATGTTATTTGCTAACTGCATTCTTTAAATTGTAATGTTGACATCCGTTCTCTGTAAAGCTGCTTTGAAACGATATGTATCGTGAAAAGCGCTATACAAATAAATTTGAATTGAATTGAATTGAATACAATCACTGATCAACATTTTTGGTTTTTACGAACAAACAAAAAATTATGTGAGGGCGGATTAGAACACAGAACCTCTGTCATTCTTTAACAAAAGTTCTACCACCAGAACATAAGAACTCTAAAACACTTGCAGTGGATCTATACATTCATTCACTAACGTGCAGAATCTCGGGGCTTACAACATATTGAATTATAGTAGATGTATTGATGTGAAACATGAGTTCTATGTTTTTAAATTAACTCAATGTACTATTGAAACTAATTTCTATATATTGTAATGTTATTTATTTATTTATTTATTTTTTGTAAAGGGGATAGAGAATATACTTAGCTCAGTATAAAAATCAAAGGAAATGCTCCTTGATAGCAATACAAGAAAAAGTGTGTGAAATCTGGAGAATCTGTCTGCATCTCAGAGTTATTGATACAGTTAATATTATTGATAATGTTCCAATATTGACACTGTTCCGATTATTAATATTATTGATACTTATATCAAATATACGGTAACACTTTACAATAAGGTTCATTAGTTAACATTAGTTAACAACATTAGTTAACATGAACTAATAATGAACTGCACTTATACAACATTTTTTAATCTTTGTTAATGTTAATTTCAACATTTACTAATACATTATTAAAATCTTGTTAACATGAGTTAATGCACTGTGAACTAACATGAACAAACAATGAACAACTGTGTTTTCATTAACTAACGTTAACGAAGATTAGTAAAAACAGTAACTAATGTATTGCTCATGATTAGTTCATGTTAGTTAATACATTAACTAATGTTTAACTAATGAACCTTATTGTAAAGTGTTACCAAATATACTTATTGGTTTGTTGATGGACAAGCACTTGTTAATGCTGATGTAGAGGAATAACAGTTGCATCATCTCATAATGTACAGCAAACCAAGTAAAAACTTATCACTGAGAAATTTCCAACTCAAGTTGTCTGTGCGATGAACGTTCGGTTTGAATAACTATTTCTTTTAATGCTTGATCAATAGACTCACGCTCAGATTGGTAAAATTGACGTCATCATTACTGTCTTTAAAGTGTGTTTAATCGCTGAGGATTTAGGAAGCCTCCAGAGCTAAAAATTCAGATATGGTAATGAGTGTTTCTGTCTTTCCGTTTTCTGGTAGTATCATTTCTGATGCACTGTAAGCGGTAGACCAATGACAAAAGACTACGCCATCTGACCAATCAGAGTAGAGTAGGCTCATGGAAAGAAGGCGTTTCAAGGCACTGAATCTTTACGAGTAACTGAGTAATTTTTGTGAGTCTTTGATAAATGAGGTAATGTGCAATGTATATTATGAGGAAATGAAAGTGTTTTTTGACATTTGATACATGATATTGGAGACCTTTAAAACAAAGTAGAGGCACTTTAAAAGTAGCGCATAGAATGTAAACAAGTATAAAAACTCATAACAAAACTCTTTTTTTTTTTTTTAGTCTCATTGATTACAGTCCTTCTCTAGTTGGTTTGTAGGCAGAAAAGAACCACAGTTCACAAATATATTCAGCCTTTAGCTGCCCTGGGGATGTGCCATTTGAAGCTGGCCTTGCTGGTTGTTCAGAACAGCCCAGGACCTATGAAAGTGTTCATCTGCGGATGTCAAGCCAGCATCATAACATCTGCTTAGACCCTGCCCTCAGCAAAGGTCACCAACACAAATCTGTAACTAATCTTCAAATGCTTCACTACAGTGTAGCCTGATCAGCTTCAAACCATACATCCTGGTTGACTAACCTTAACTCTTATATAGTTCTTGTTGTTGTTTTCCATACATGCATGTCATTTTCAATCGAAGGGTATTCATTTTGAATGATGAAGTCATGGTTAGCAGCTCGAATGTATCCAATGAAGCATGTCAAATCAAAACGTGACTGTACTGCTGCTGCCCCACAAATGTAAAGTGAGCATTGCTTTTTTACTGCCTGCTGTATTTGCTTTATGATTTAGTTTTATCAGTGTCATCTAAAATGAAACAATGTGACATCTTTATTAGATATTATGATGCTATATTATGACGTTCATCAGATGTTACAACTTAGCCTACGAACAATTTTATCAACACATGCAAAAACAGTGTTTGTCTTACCAATGTAAGACAAGTATGGCTATTTGTGAAAACATGCATGAAATCATGTAAAACAGATTTAGTACATCTTTTCATTTATGTTAAATATAGTTGTACACATTGTACATTTACAGCATTTTCAAATATTATGTTGTCAAATAACTATTTACTATTATAAGCTATACTTCTCAAGCTTTAGAAGCATTAGGTCAGGGATAGGCAACGTCTGTCCTGGAGAGCTGCTGTCCTGCAGAGTTTAGCTCCAACCTTAATCAAACACACCTGAACAAGCCAATAAATGTCTATAGGATTACTAAAGCTATAGGCAGGTAAGGTTTTTTTTCAAGGTTGGAACTAAACTCTCCAGGACCGATGTTGCCTACTCCCGCGTTAGGTTATACTGTATTTTTGACAACATACAGTGAATAATATTTGAAAATGGACCTATTGTCAAATATTCTCTGGAGTACCTGCAGTATTTATGCTTTTCAGTCTTGAGCAGTGGTTCTCAAACCTGTCATGGAGTACCACTAGCCCTGCACATTTTGTATAGCTGCTTCCACAGTCTGGCCGGACGGTTCTCATTGTGTAACTGTTCCATTCTCTGCCAATCCGGGCCAACTGGTACAGTTACTTTGGAATGTTATACAAAAGCGTCAGTCATTGCCTTGATAATGCAATGGTTTACTGATGAGATGAAATGTAATGACCACGTTATGGAGGATTATTAGACATTTCTTTTAATTTTATTATTAATTTGTGTTTACATCACTCAAATAGAGCACTTAGCCAGTGAAACTGGTAACGTTAGCCAGGCAAAAGACAAGTAACCAATTCTAAGTGGCAAAGTCACTCCACGCATTCTACCAGCACGATTCAGCATGGTTAGACAACCGTGCTGAGAACGGTTTGTAATCGTGCCATGCCATACCAGGCTCAAGTGGAAACTAAATTGGAGCCATTCCTTACCATTCTAAGGACCGACTGTGGAAAAGCGGCTTATGTCTCCTGCATCTATCACACCTGATGCAACTCATGAGCTCATTAGTAGAGACTGCAAGACCTGAAATGGGTGTGTCAGATATAGGGAGACATACAAAATGTGCGGGGCACAAAATTCATTAGTTTAATATCATTCATATACATAATCAGATGTATAATGAATTTGTGAAGTTATGAGCTTCATGAATATCTGTATGAATATGTTAGTGTCATATGGCATGCACAGGGAGGAGAGAGAATTTTGGCTCTACAGGAATGAGTGTTACATGTACATGTTTTCCGCTGATGCAGTGGTTCCATGATTTAAACAACTGATGTATAGTATTCCCTATTAGGAGAGTAGATTGCGACATGAGCATGAAGCATACGATAGTTGTGTGTGATATATATCGCGTGCGATAATATCGTAATTGATATTTTAACTACGCCAAATCATATTATCTTCACGCATTTTTAGAAACCAATCAAAACGCTGCATGAAGTAATCACGAATTCACTGCGTGATGTAGCTGAGTATATACTAACTATATTGTGTGCGCTTGTTCAGAGTGTGTTTGACAGAAGTTAAAATGAGTGAAGAAACTGCGAAGAAGCTTGTCAATAAAGTACGGCACCAAATGCTAATCCATCTGAAAGCACTGCGAGTTTGAGTCGCTTACACTGTACATTTGAAAAAGCAACGCGCGTCAAACTCCTTTCCAGACATGAGAAGCATATATTAAAATCTTGTCCAACAAAAGACAATATTAATAACATGTTTTTACTTCAAACTCACTTCATAACGACAGTTGAGCATCCTTCTGTGAGATTATGTCATTTCTTACTTAGAATAAGACAGCCGTATGTTTATTATTCATGTTTAATCAATCAAAGCATTTCAATCTTCTGTTTATTCAGCTATAGCTATATGACGCGTGTTATCTTCTTCTGTTCAGGGCATGTTTTGAGTTTCTGCGCAAGAGCGCCCTCTGGATTTCAGATGGAAAAGCGTTTACTACTGATCACAGAGCCGTACAGCTCAGACAAGCTGCGCATTAAATAATCGCTGCTTTTGCCCTAATATATGAGGATTATGAAAAGCTTCAAGAGTCATCTGAACATGGCGCGTCTGCAGCAGACAGAGCAAAATTAAACACACACGCAACAAACATGGGCAAATCATTTAGCAACAAAAGTTCCTTATGACAGAAAAAGCAACAGATGAAAAGATATAACAAACGCTGACACCAATTACACAGCCAAACAAAACATTTTTGAATGATGCAAAATATAATCTGATTATTGTTATCGGAAAAATCTCAGAAAATATTAAGATATCGGTTTTTGTCAATATTGGACACCCCTAACATACTCTCTATTTTAAACAAACCAACATGTTTCTCTACCTTGTAAGGAATTGCAAAATCTTTAGTCATGGTATATAATGCTCAATGTTAACGCAATGCCTCAGAGAAGCACATGCAGATGGCATGAAGACAACAGAACAACCTTCACTCCTATGCCTGATACATATGACAATAAAGAGTTTTTCTTGACAAGGCAACTTGGTATACGGTGCTGTGATTCAACCATAATGTACATAAAATACTACAGGACAGGTTTGAGAACGACTGGTCTAGAGCACAGGTTAGGATAAACCCTGTGGCAACACACATCTTCTTTCCTGAGAAGTGTTCACATCCCCTGCCACTTCGCATTAAAACAAATATTTACAACAGGATGTGATTCTTACCTACTGTTAAACTTGATGCCTCGCAGGGCTGGTGGTGTTATGGCTTACCTAAGAATGACTGCCTTCGGTAGTTACTTGTACAGACTGCAAGCAGGATTGCAAACAGTGCGAATGGCTATCAGCTGAGTGTGCCTTCTGTCTGTGCACAAAATAATTTTTTTCTGTATTCAAAACACAACCACCCTCTCCTAGCTACAAAACAATGGTAATGGTATCGAGGGAATGATATAGTAAATCATGTGCATAATTTAGTAAATCGAGGGAAGGAATTAGTAAATCATGTGCACGATTTAGCCTACTATTTTTTTCCTGCATGTCATGTGGGGGGCTCCATAGAAAACAATAATCTCCAATGGCAAGGCTTCTGTGGTAAAACTCAGTGCTAGCCCTACCTAATATTTAACATAAGATGATGGCCACCAGGGGGCCCTATACCAGGGGTTCAGGCAATAATAATAACTTTGATAAAGTTTGCTTGTCACAGTTGCGAGTGTTAGAAAATGTCATTGTATGGTGTTTTCTGTGGTGTCCTGTTTGTATTTTGGGTCAGGTATTCCTGTCAATTCATGTGAATTTTTGTCATTAAAAAACATGCGTGCAAGTGGATTCTCTCTCTTTCTCATCTCTTCAAATACATTATAGAACGACTAACCAACTATGAATCCAGCCACACTCATCATGTGCATCCGTCACGGGAAACGGACAATAAGAGGGATATACAAGGGAGTTTATTGAGCTGGCACACTTAACTTCAATGGACACAGTATGCCTTATGATATTTTTTTCTGCTCGGGTCGCTCATGCACTTGCATGATCCTCATTGGACTCTAGAGCATTACTTCGATCTTGGGTTGCAACTGAGCGGCTCCGTATTTACTGTGAGTGTCGTGGAGGAGGAATTCACTTTTCACGACATTCACTTTTCACCTCAATTGTCATGGCTACCACGCCAGTGTCTCCAGCCGGCATGGCCACCCATTCCAGAATCTTGTCCCATCATGGCCGCCATTCCAGTCACGGCCACCACGCCAGAGCCTCCAGCTTTTACAGACACTATGCCAGTCTTCAGCCTTCACGGGTACCTCACTAGAGTCTTCAGCCACCATGGATGCCTCGTCAGTATTCCTAGTCGCAATGAGCGTTGCACATGAAGGCATTAAGGCAGCCCCTAGTTGTTTGAGACAACCTAGTTGTTTTCAAGCCTGCAGGACACACCGCTGATGTCGGTGCGAGAAGCTGGTATCTCTACAGTGTTATCAAGTCTAGGAGCCACAGAGGTGGTCCCACTGAAAACCGCACTCCCCGTAATGACGCTGGCTATCTGGTGTGTTTGGCCCGTGCACCCAGTTGAAGAGTTTGCTCCAGAGCCTGCTCCAGCCCATGAGTCTGCTCCAGAGCCCACTTCAGAGCCAGCTCCTGCCCCAGAGCGACCATTATCTGCCCTGATGCGACCATGGAAGTCGTCCCTGAGTTTCCTGTGTACTCTGAGCTTCCTGCCTGCCTAGATATGACAACGAAGGTTGTTTCTGAGTATCTTGAAATCATTCTAATATGCTTGTTTGGTGCTCAAGAAACATTTGTTATTATTATTAATTAAAAGTTGTGTGTGTGTGTGTTGACCCATGATAAATTTTTTGATAAATTTATTGTATCTTTGCAACTTTGCCCAAAAAAGTATTATTAAAAAAAATAATAATAATTGCTGACCCCATACTTTTGAATGGTAGCATTTAAATGTTTAATTTTAAAGAATAATCTTTAAAAAGTCTTATCATCTGTATAAATAATTGAAATTGTTGAAAAAAAAGCCTTCAATTCCTAACCCTTTTTGAGAGCTCATATTCCAAGATTCAAAGTATGCTGGGTCAAATCAGATGGATAAAGTGAGTCCAGTCTCCCAATCAATGTGAATGTGACCTTTCTATAAATGCAGTTCTTCCATTAAAGTAATTACACTAATTACAGTCTAAGTTTCTCCTTTAAATGGGGATATTTATTTAACTGCCAATGTGAAATGTGAATGGGTGATGCCCCCAGAGGATCCATTCTACATATCCAGACAGGTGTTTGTTTACTGATGCTTAGCACGCACCTACAGGGTTCCACACTGCAAAATAAAGGGAAAAAATATGTGCAACAATAATTCAAAATCTAATTGGCACAGGAAAGCTTTTGTCTGTATATATACATTTTTGTCATACTGTATCATATTATTAGAGTGTGAGGTGAGCTGCATGTTTCGATTTGCAACAAAATGGCACTTTTGAATCGATCCTTTTTAATGAGTCAGTGAGAGATTGAACAGCCTCAAACTCACTCATTAGTTCCTGGATTAAATCACATATACTCAGTCAGTGAATCATTCCGAGCCATTACATCTGACTCACAGTTCTCATCTGACTCCCTCACTGAACCACGAGTCCTTTTTCTGTTATGCAATGTTAAGTATGAATTGGGAACTGTTAATTTGATGTTTGCTTTAGAGTCAGTCTATTTACTGTCTGGTTGTTGATATGAGAATGTATGATACATAATGTAAATCTAAAGATACATATTAATAACCGAGTTTAATTGTATGCATTTCTAATTTTTAAAACAATTATTCAAATATTTCCTAAAAATAATATTGGAATGAGTAATAGGTTAAATCGACTGGAAAACTTGACATATTGGAGACATACTGAACATTTTTCTTTTCTTCCCAGAAATATTTTTGCAAAACGTCTGAACAACTGTTAAATGATTGATTTTTTTTTTCTCCTGGAGACATACATATATTTTTAGCATGTTTATTCTATGATCTGATGAAAAGAAAAAGTACCAAAAGCTCACCATCAGAACCCAACAGGTAGCATGTCTTCCAGGTCTCTTTCTGCTTTCAGACAGTGACAGGCCTCTATGCCTGGTGTGAACCGTCTATATTCACTTATGTCAGGGTGAAGCTAGCTGTATTATCCGTCTTGCAAGGTGTTGATTGGATTACAGCAGTGGGGTGAGGTGCGAAAGCTGATGGGGCGAGTGTGGGGAATGAAGCAGTTTATTCCCAGCGGTGTCAGCACCCACACGACCAACCTCAGTTAATACAGCCATCCCCACAGGAAAGCTTCTTCACAAGGCTCCATCAGCTGAGCGCTAACCCAGGATAAAGGCTGCTTAATCCAACCGCATCTGTCACACTGGAGATAAGAGGGGAATGTAGCAGCATATAGAATTGTAAGTAAAACATGTAGTTTGGGATGCTGTAAAGGTCACTGGAGGGTGATTTTGGAGGCAAGAGGTATGACAATTTGAATTTGACCATCTCTGTCTGCTCTACACTTCTTATTTTCCAACTCTGCTGGCTTCTCTCTTAAGTTTTGATTCCAGAGACACCAAGTACCAGCCATTACAAATACATTTAGCTTGGTTTCTGAGCATATGAATACTGATCTTTCATGCAACTCTTTATAATATATTTAATATTCGGAAGTAAATTACAGCAGGTATATCTTGTTTTTCGGATAAGTTCGTTTGACATTATCTTTATTTTTGATTCACTCTTGGATGTGAGTGACCTATTTTGTCATGTTCCTTGTGTACAGATCGCCCTCATAAACACACAATTGCTCAGGTTTAAAAAGGCCTCATATCAAGCCTGGGCTTCATTTTGCTTGGTTACTTAAAAACAGCAAACAAAGTATCATAATATGAAAATAGTATTTACTTTTTAAATACAATATTTCTAAATATGTAATGATCATTGAAAAGAGGAAAATGTTCTACTTTACATTTTTATGGAAAACTTGGTTGACTTTTGCAAAACCTGATCTGATACAACACCATTCCAGTTTAAACAGAACAAGAAATTTACACCGCTACAAACTGTGATGTTTGATTATGAAAATGAAAATGAAAATTTAGGCATTTTCTGACCCATGTAGAACATTTGAATCCAGAGAGGAAATCATTATTCTAAAGTAAATATAGAATATAGCAGATTAAGAACTGTTAGATAACACACACTTTAGATGAATATGATATATAATAAGACATGCTCAATAAGTCAGCCCCCGAGAATGGTTGCGTGAGCACCATCCATGCATCATTTGAAATCAATGGACCTCTGAGTGCCTTTGATGTCTTGAAGCCATATCTTTGTGATTAAGGCATCAAATGGCAGTGTGTAATTGGCTGTTCCTAAAGACGTTACAATGTATATCATCTGCGTATGACAGCCACTGCGAATCTCGCTGAAGAAGATGTTTAAATCATGATTTGGAGATCAATAATGAACTGGAGGATAAAATAATTTAGAGCTCAGCTCAACTTCCATTCTGTTTCATGTGCTTTTGATCATGAAGCTGGTCCCTGTTATCTTTTGTACAGTTTTAAAAGTGAACAAGGTCATATGAGGCTGAGAGTTCAAATATGTCTGCCACTTGGCGAGTCGATGGTTCCAGTCTTTCTCCAAACAACCTCAATATCAAAAGTATAGCAGTCAGTATCTGGTGTTTCCACCAGCTGCTTTAAGTACTACAGTGCACCTCATCCTCATGGACAGCAGCAGATTTGACAGTTTTTAGGGCTGCATGATTTATCGCACAATACAAAATTTGAAAAATTTGAATTTGAAAAAGCATCGCATGTCAAACATCTTTCCAGACATGAGAAGCATATATTAACATCTTGTCCAACAAAAGACAACATTAATAACATGTTTTTACTTCAAACTCAGTCCATAACGACAGTTGAGCATCCTTCTGTGAGATGATGTGGCTTCTTACGCAGAATAAGGCAGTCGTGTGTTTATTATTCATATTTAATCAATCAAAGCGTTTCAATCTTCTCCTGTTTATTCAGCTCCATCGATATCGCACGTGTTATCTTCTTCTACTCCAGGGCATATTTTGAGTTTCTGCGCAAGAATGCCTTCTGGGTTTCAGATGTAGAAGCATTTACTACTGATCACAGAGCCGTACAGCTCTGACAAGCTGAACATTAAATAATCGCAGCCTTTGCCAAATCACGTTCGATTTAATCGCAACAAATCGTGCAGCCCTAACAGTTTTGATCAGTTTTTGTTGAGATGTTACTCCACTCTTCCACCAAGGCATTTGCAATTTCTCGAACAAGTCTTGGGGGGAAATATGGTTTGTTACACTTGGTTTGGTACTGCAATGACATTATGGACATTGCCTCATGCCTCCCTGCAGCAGATCTATAGCATGTTCACATAGTTGATCAGGAACCCTGGCCATCTTTTTTCCAGAGTTTTTTGGAATCAGTAGAAAGGTTTCTTGTATTTGTAACTGTAACATTAATTTTCTTATGCCCCTCGATTAGCGTGAGAGTGCAATTCCAAAATTGGTGAGAGTGGGATGTTCTGCGCATGATCTACTGATGACGACAAAAATTAAGAGAACACAGACACAGCCAGATCATTTCCATAATGACCACCCCAATCTACCAAGGGCAGCGCAAATTAGCTTCTGGTTTAAAACATACGTTAAATAATGGCACAAATACCAGTAAACTGACTAGCACAAACCTTAGTAAATCACCTTGCATAATTCATTTAAATACTCTCTGTACCTGTACACCCTGCTGAAATAGCCAGCATGGCTGGTTACCAGCATAAGATATGTTTTGCATGCTAGGACATGCTTGGGATGTTGGTGGACCAGCATATGTTGTCTTTTGGGGGCTGATATGATCCCAACAAGACCACAACAAAACTTGTATATGTGTAATGTATCAAGTTTCATCATTTCACATTCACCTGTTCTGTTAATCATCTCATTAGTCCCTGTGTATATATATACCCTGTGTTTTCCTGCATGCCTTGTCCGTTCTCGTCCATGTTGGTTGTTATGTTCCTGTTCTTTTTTATTTGATTTTGATTCTGAATAAAGTCTGCTGCACATTGATCCTGCTTCATCTCTGGTGCAACCACCGCTGACAGGTAAACAGTAAAATCCTCACTGTTAACCCTTTGACGTGTATGATCACACCGGTGTGATCAGTCTTGACCAGTCCCTGTACAAACAAAACAATACATTTAGAGTTTGTAAAGTACACACTGATGTCTATGGAAGCAGCAATAACAGTCCTTTGCATTATAATTAGACAACACGTTTCATTCATATCAGATACACATTGTGCAACTTCTTTACTCTAGTCTTCCCCAAGATCACTTACTTTCATGTATTTCGGGAGATGTGGATGAATTCAAGTGTTGTAAATCCAACAGATCCGATTCTCTGTAGTCTGTACTGCGGCGCAAGCTAACTGCCTGTCGTATAGTGCAACATTATAAAGGTGTTTAAACTGCAAAACACATCCACTTGCACATATATCAGATATTTCAACTATAATTACCAAGTTTGTGAATATTTTGAATAAAAAGGAAAAATTAAATAAAAGCAGATCATATATTTATACAGCACTATTTTGGCTGCGTTGTGTCACATGACAAGCAATGACGCGTCACCATGGAAACAATAAAGTGATACGTTCTAAATAACAGTCGCCTTGAAAAACTCATGCTGGGTGCTCAGAATATTTTAAACGTATGTTTGAAAGGGTTAAACAAACACTTTTCAAATTTTTATGGTCCCAATCTATAGCGAGTAAAAGTAACACTGAAGCAATGTTGCAGTTAGCAATTAGATTAGAATTAGATTCACTCTACAAGTGAAGATTGAACATTAGTGATGACACCTGCGGTTAACAAGCGGAAACACTGAAGATTCTCCTTGTGGGCCGGCTCACAGACCTTTCCTGATCCCATCCACCTCTCTCTCCCACTTCACTTCCTGTCAAAAATGCCAAAAATAAATCTTTTTTTTTTTAAAGAGAAAAACTGAAGTATGTAAAAAAAGAAGTATGTTTCTAAATTTAAAGGCACTCTAATCCCCAGTTTATATCTGCCCACTTTATGCATGAGAGGTAGGCCAGCATAACCTAAAGTCTTCTAGTGTCCTCATTTGACTGACCTTCACAGAACAGGTCATCCATCAAGCAAAGCTCCTTGTCTCCAGACAGCTGTTTCTCTGATCCTCACTCTGATCTTGAAGAAAGATCAAAGTCCCTGTAGCACAGTTTGAAACAAACTTTATTTCCTTTGACTGCCTCTTTGGCCGACTATATCAGTTTTACTGTAATGTGTTCATTGTGAATCCTCAGGGGATTTATACTGAGTTGAATCTTTATCTTCTGTATACTCGTCTGTACTTCTTTGCACAACACAAACAACAATAAGATTAATTTGACTTTTTCCAGCGTTTTAATACAGTAACTGTTCCTGAGCATCCTGACTTTCTCTAGATGTTTTATTGCAGGGCATGGAGAGATCTCCATAGTGCTTCAAGGAATAAATCTATATTAAAAGAACCACAGGAGTGTTACGGGAGTCCACACCCCAAACTTGTGATTGGAAGTCCATTAAAGCCTCAAGGTAGATGAATCAATCAAATGCAGGATGACCTCACTCAAAACCTCACAGCTAAAAGCATAAACACATGGACCACAGTGCATAAATGACACTGAATATGTTGGCTGTGCAGTTAACAATGAAAAAGTAGTTAGAGAAATGAATGTACATGTATGTAAGTTCTGAAGCTGTGGTCTCTTTCACTTCTTTCCAATGGCACATCTTTTTGGTGCATTATGAGGCTGAAATCATCTGTGCAGTATAATCTGCAATTTTCTTCTGTACATTTCATACATCTCTCTTGATTCCTTTCAGCACCAAGTATATGATGAGGCAGTCATTTTGTTCTGTAATTGCACCCCAAAAATTTCTCAGCAACATCAATTGGGCAAATGTGCTGTGGTCCAACCTCAAGACTCATTGTTTGTTTGGAAGAAACCTTGAACAAATCACTGTAATATAATATCTACACACTTTTTATGCTGAAACCTTTTAAGGCATGAATAAAACATGGCTCCAAGTACTGAAAAGTACAGCTTTGC
This sequence comes from Zacco platypus, assembly GCA_038088235.1. Taxonomy (NCBI): domain Eukaryota; kingdom Metazoa; phylum Chordata; class Actinopteri; order Cypriniformes; family Xenocyprididae; genus Zacco; species Zacco platypus. The sequence goes on along the minus strand of CM076081.1, from coordinate 21,293,761 downwards.
TGCAGATGTGTCTCTCAGCTCTGAGAGAAACTGCTCAGTAATGTATAATCTCTATCTGAAAGATTCCCTCATGCAAACTGCCAAGAGAGCTGCTTTAAACGAGCTGCTCTGATGATGCGTAAGTACAATATATACAGAAGTGTCAGAGGAATTGGTGTCAATGTTTCATGTGGCTTGGCGATGACAGGATGCAAACAAAGCCATTCTAACTTGCTTTTCTACTGGAAAAAGATGTAAAATTCTTAGATCATATCCACCTAGTCCATTCCTTTATTAATAATGGTGATCTGTCATGCCAGACTTGGTTGGCATCACATCATTCTAGGTGCCCTCCATTAACAAAACCTCTATGTCATATGTGACCCCAAAGAAAGCCAGGGAGCCAGGGGCCTCTACAAACTTCCAGATGGGCATCAAGATGACTTAAAACTTTTAAAATAAGACACACATCAATTAAGCTATAGAACAACAAAAAAAACCAAGATATTTCTTAGCATTTGTTTATTTTATAGCGAATATGCTTTTTTGATGTTTTTTGTTTTTGTTTTTTTAAAGCTTTAATATCAAATGTTTTTCACCACAAACTCCAAGTTCAACACAGTTTGTTTAATTTAACACATTTTTGTTTACTCTGGCAATATTTCAGTCTACTGGATCGCATGCTTTTTAATTTGAGATATTGCAGTAATAATAATAAAATAATAATAACTTTATTATTTATATTATTATATTTTTATATAAATATATTAGTATGATTATTATTATCATCATTGCCATATCTCAGTTCAGACTTTGGTTATTAATGCCAGATTCGAATGTATTCATATTCAAACATCAAGTGTGATGCACATTAAATATATGCATATATATTAGCCAAGTAGTTCTGAGTAGGTGCTTCTCATTGATTGAGCACTACTGGGAGTGTATGATGGAAACCTTTGCCAGTCAGTCAATCCCACATGATGCTTAAAGAGGCACATCTTAAACCACTCTTGTTGCGGAAGCAATTACTGCACCGATGATGCAGATGATACAACCAATAACACGCTTAAAAGAACGATTTTTCCATTAGCTGCACACTTTGGTTTGTGTTAGTACTTCTGAAGACCCGAAGGAGCGGCTAAGATGGTGCGTGATATTTGAAGATGTGTGTATTGAGTTGTGTGATATTTGAGGTGTATGTCTTGAGTTGTATATATGGTCTGTGATATTTCATGTTTGTTTGTTTATACTGAGGTGTGTGAATTTGTACGATTTCATTCGTATGTTTTCATAGGTTCTTTAGATGTAGGGGTGGACCTTCGTCCTTACCTACCATCCTTATGAAATAACCACCTTATAAAATAATTGTTTTCTTATGAGATTGTGTTGGCTCTGTGTAGTGACTCTGGATAGTGATTTCCAAGCGTGCTTGTATTCTCCCATATGCGGAAATATCAGTCTGTCAAACAGAACAGTTTCCAGAGGGATTTTCATGGTGGCTTGATCAGATTCTCCTGAGCTGGTCACACTCACACAGACTCTTTCCCTCACTAATCAGCAGCGGTGTCATTGGGTCCTGACTGTTAGTAACTTATAGAAGCAATTTAGAGAAGTAGGTTATACCGGTTAGGTCGAGAGGGGCTACTGTGAAAAGCTGAAGTAGAGGCCATTATTGAGACCGTAACTGTGCCATTATGGCTGTTAAGGGTGAATTATAGCAGCAGAGAAACGCTAAAAGCTTACAGTCGCGTTGTTGTTTTGGGGTCAGCGGACACGGACTCTAAAAAAATAAAGAGAATTGACCTCATTGTTTATTAGCTTGCTTTTGCCTGTAGCTGTAGCACAAATGTTGATATTGTGCTATTAGCAGCTACTGAGAGCAGAGAGCAGCCTGAATAATATAACTGAGAGACTGATGTTCATATGTTGAAAATGGCAGCATGAAGAGTACTAATGCAGCCTTCATCTGAATGAACGAATAATGAACGCTAAAGTGAAAAATAACTAAAACAAGCACTTCACATATGAAAAACACATTTACTGAAGTATTTTGTTAATAAGGGAAATAAATCAGCTTCTTGATCCAGCCCTGCCAATGGCTCTTGCAAATACACTGAATGTTTTTCACATGATTTAATCAATAAAACATCTATTATATTATCATTATTATTAATGATGATAATAATACAAGTATTGAGTATTAAAAGTTCAAAAGTGAAAGTTCAGTGTTAACATCTCAGACTGGGTTATTACTATTAATTATAAACAACAAAGCAACAACAAATTATTATTATTATTATGAAAAACAACAGGTCTTTGTGAAAAAGTGTTAACATCTCAAACTGATTTTCTTGCATCATGCATAGCTTTATAAAATAAAATCATATTCACAGGTTCAGACACTATATATGTTGTTATTTATGCCAGTTAATGGATGCTGTTATCCATAGCGGCTTACAGCTCCTAGTGCAAGGAGGGCTCATAAGCCATATTCAAGGGTATAGTGTTGATTTGGGTTATTTCTGCTGGTCTCCAGTGCATAGTGAGCTCTGAGGACCTGTAACCTTTGCTTTGCCAGCTCAGATATTTAATCACTACTCTCCATGTTTGACTCCTCTCAAACTCTGCCCATGTTAAACCGTGTATACAAAGTTAAAAATATTCAAACGCTCCGTAAGGCTAAAATTAGGCCAGCACACAAGGTCCTCAGCCATTCATTAATTATCTTCTCTGAAGTTCAACAGACCTTCAATGAATAATAAACCACCACAGTCCACTTGGCCACTGTTTTTCTTCAAACAGGGCTGGGGGCATAAAATAAATAGCAGATCTGCCTCTTCTGATTAATATATCAGTTTCATCCTATCAATCTCTGGATATGAGTTTTCCTTTGTGATGTGGGGGTGATTAATATCAGTTCCCAATGCTCGGATCTCTCTTTGTATTTCATTTAATCAAAATGGAAGAAGGGGATTAGAGAGAAAGAGGGTAGAGAGAGAGAGATGGGAATGGGAGCTGCGAGAATAATGCCATTTCTAAGGAGAGGCCTTATTTAATTTACTTCAGGTCGATGGAGGTTCTCCAATTGCCTCTTCTGGATTAATAAGTAACCCACACGAGCTGTCCATCAGTGCCCATCTCCCATTAGACCTCTGAAATGGGCCCCAAATTGCCTGCTTGGGACAGACCTGATGGAAAGTGCACTCTCTTGCCTCCTGCTTTCCATCGCTCGTTCTTTCTCCCTCTCGATGAGACATACGGATTCTCTATTACAGTCAAAAAGATTGAACTGAGATAGAAGGAATAAAACTATGCCATCTCATCAGTCTGCAGAATGAACTACACAGAACTGATTTAATATTGAAGACATGGGCTGCTGTGTGATTTAAGTGAAATGAAGCAGATTACTCAGAGCCTTCAACTCGCATTTGACTTGTTAACACAGACAAACTCGGTAATGAGCTTTGATTGAAGCATTTCATGATAGGCATCAACAAATCAGGCGGCTTTATTCTCGTCAAGTCGTTCTGTGTTACTAAACAGATTAGCATGTGCTTAATTCTGTTGGGGTCATGGATGTAATATATACTGTACTGCAGAGGTGAGCCAGTGTTTATATTCTGATCCATGAACCGAAGAAAAAGTCCACAAGCAATATTCATGTTATTTAAACCCATCACCAACCTGTGAATATTATCACCGATGTTAAATGCCCATAAAATCCCTCGGGTACATAAGGGCCCTGTTTATTTTCCCTCTGTAACATTCATGCTGTGGCATCAACATCCTACAGTGTTCAAGAGTCATTAATTAATAAGGCGACAATGGCAGGTCTTGAGGACATGTGTTATTATTAATGCTGCCTGGGTTTAGTTACCATCATTCAGTCTCTCTCTCTCTCTCACACACACACACACACACACACACACACACACACACACAATCAATGTCTCACTCACATTTTCTTTGTATATTGTACAAAAACACAAATTAGGCCCAAGCCTCACCAGCTCCATTCACCATGCCTGTCTCCTCAGCACTACACTTCCCATGATCCTCTCTGGCTCACACCTGCTCACACTCCTCAATCACCTGCAAGCTACAACCCTCATTATCTCATTCACTATATTAAGCAGTCACTTCCCTCACCGAAGTATCTGGTCTCGCTGCTACTAGGACCGCTGCCTCATGTCATTAGAACTGTCTACTCTCGTTACTGAAACACTGCAATTTATCCGTCTACCTACCTGTGCTACTTACCTGAGTCTGCAACTAGATTGTCTTCATCTGTCTTCAGTCGTCTATCTTCAGTTATCTGTCTGAACATTGACAATACAGCTAAGTGTCTTCAATCTATCAGACTGCTTCATCTCTCACCTGCTATCCATGTCGGCTGCCTGTATCCATTCCTGCAAATAAACTTACTGTTGTGTTTCACTTAAACCTGTGTTGTCTTCTATGTAGTGACAGAAGACCAGACCATAAACAAAAGTCAACATAGGTGTTCTCTTCACTACTATAAACCCTGCAAACCTACTCCTCTCTTTCAAGATTTCCACTCAACCGAGGACTATGTAGAAGAGTTCCTCGAGCTCACATCACATACCCTGGAATGACATGAGACTTTTTTTTCATTCTACACAATTCTGCCACAATTTTATTTTTAAATCAAGAAATTGCAGTTTTGAGTAAAAATGTTAGCAAACGTTACTATTAGTCATTGACAATTCAGCAATAATAACAGTTTATGGCGAAAATGATCTGATCACATGATGGCGTACCAGATTAACTGCTGTAGTGTGACATAGAACACATCGCAAGTTTAAGCGGCTATTCACTCAGAAATGCATTATTGCGTTGAAAAAAAGGAGACTCGGGCAGTGGAATGGGGAAAAAGTAAAGTTATTAGATTGTAGTTGAACTTTTTTTTTTCTCAACTTGAGCTCCACATTTCTATCATGTTTGCATGATGGTGACAGGCTGAAAGGTGTTTTCTGTTTTTACAAAACATTTGCTATTAATAGTCTATTACTGGTGTTATTTATTGCTATTACTTTTTGGCTAAGAAAAAAATAGTATGTAGAATGTGTTTAAGAAAAGTTTGTATAGTTCTTCCTTCATATTTCATGCATATTGAAATGACAAGTCAGCGGATGAGATCCAAATGCAGGCTTTATTAAACAACGTGGTCAAACAGGCAATGGTCAAATCAACAGCAAACAGGAATGTCAGAGGGTAGGCAGAGTCGTAAACGTTAAACAGGCAAAGTATATCGAGGTAGGCAGCAAACAATGAACAGTCCAATAATCCAAGGAAATAAATCCAATTGGCAGGCAGGGAACGATCAGAAACCAGGAAAACAAGACAGGGAATAACGCTCAGAAATGACAACGTAACAGAATATCATGACTTCGACAGTGTGTGTGAGTGGTGCTTAAATAGTGACAGATAATGTGCTGCAGCTGGCTGGGGTAATCAGTGACAGGGTACAAGGCTTCTGGGAGATGTAGTGCGCATGTGAAAGTGTACTAATGGATTGTGGGAAGTGAAGTCCATTGGTGAGTGAGTGTGCATGTGAACAGTCCAAGGTGAAGTGCTCTCTTGTGGTTGTAATGGGCACTTCAGCTAACAATCATTACACATATCTTCTAGAAAAATATTTAAGTAATTTGATTTATATTTGCACCATGTTGATCACTTCAGGTGTGCAGCACTTGAAATATAGGCAGATTGTTAATGAAGAAACTGTTACTTGAATCATATTGTTTACATTTTTAAGCTGACTAGTTAATCCTTAAAAAATACTGAAACATTTATTTTTTTGCCATATTACCCAGCCCTATGTTGTGTGGATCATCTTATACTGTTGAGGAAGGCAAAGAGTCCACTCCAGTTTCAGAGTTTTGTATTGAGCCCATTCCGGCCCCAAAGTCTGCATCGCAGTCCATTCTGTCCCACTCTATCCACTCTATTCGCTTCAACCCAGAGTCCGTTGCAGGGCCCAGCCCCTCACCAGAGTCCAGTACAGAGCTCAGTCCAGTGCTCACTATCATCCCAGAGATCCGCACAGAGAACCCTCTCCTACTGATTGCTCTACCTGTTACAGTACTGAGCATAATGTGTGTGTGTGTGGGCAGCACACTGCTCTCATGCTTTTGGAGATTATGGCGATTATTCCCAAGTTTCTGTTTGTCTAGATGTGACCACAGAGGTCATTCAAATTTCCTGTTTACCCAGAGACGATCAGGGAGATCGTCCCCGAATTTCCAGTCTTGTTCAGATTCAGCCACAGAGGTCGTCTCAGAACTTCCTGTTTACCCAGATGTAACCGAGAAGGTTGTCCCCAGATTTTCTGTCTGGCCCGATGCAACCATGATGGTCATTCCCGAATACACTAAATCACAGCCACAGAGATCTTTTCCGAGCCTCTTGTCAGCCTTAATTCAACCACAAAGATTGTCCTTGAATTGCCTACCTTCCATGCTCTGTGTTCCTGTTCCTCCAGATTTGCCCCGGTGGTCATCTGCTTCGCTGTGGTCCTCTGAACTTCCTTCTTCTGCATGGTCCCGTGAGCTACCTGCAACGCCATGGGACCCTGATCTACCTGTATCGTCAAGCATCCTGAGCTGCTGGCGCCTCCCTGGGTTACAGGTCCTGGAGGTGTCCCAAGTCACCTGCCTGTCACCTGACATATCTCGAGGATGCCTAATCTGGCTGGAATACATTTTTTGCCTGAGGTCGCAATTTCCGGGATAGCTACTTAGGACTGCTACCTCATGTTGTCATTAGAACTGTCTACCCTCATTGTTGTATACACTCTGCAATTTACCCGGCTACCTACCTGTGCTACTTTCCTGAGTCTGCAGCTAGATTGTCTTCAGTCATCTGTCTCCAGTCATCTGGCTCCCTCATCCTTTGATTCTCATGATCATCTTAAACTGCAAACACAAGACCGAAAGGTGTACAGCTAAGTCTCTTCAATTTGCTGCCTGTATCCTTTCCTGCAAATAAGCTTATTGTTGTGTTTCACTTGTTGTCTTCTTGATAAGATAATAAAAAATCAAAGAAATGAAACAAGCTTCCTGAGCTAGTTTATTAGTTTAAGATCAGAATAAATGTACTTTACCTATACATTGTGTAAACAAGCTCTCAAAAGTTTGGTGTCAAAGTTTTTTTTTTTTTTTTTAAAGATATTAATACGTTTATTCAGCAAGGATGCAATGACATTATCAAATGTGAAAGTTAAGATATTTATAATTTTACAACTGTTACGTATCTTGAGGGTCAAAGAGATGCGTTGAGCCCAAACTTCACACCAACAAATGTTTAATATAAATTCACAGGCAAAACAGTCCAAAAGAGAAAATCCACAGAAGACATCCAAACCACTTTAACGATCGACAAGGGAAAGACAGAAACAGAAGGATTAAATACACTGGGAGACAAAGGGATCACATGACACTAATTAATAACAAACACCTGACGACGATGAAACAATGATGACGAGAGTGGCGGGAAGAAATCAAAACAAAAGAACACGTGAAAACAGAAACACGAACAGTCCAAACAGAAACACATGTAACAACAACACATTAATATTTAAAATAAATGCCTTTTTTTCTGTTCATGAAAGAAGCCTGAAAAAATATATCTCATGGTTTCCAGAAAAATATTAAGAAGCACAACTTTATTTTCAACATTAATTGTTTCTTGAGCACCAAATCAGCATATTAGAATGATTTCTGAAAGATTGTGTGACACTGAAGACTGTAATGATGCTGAAAATTCAGCTTTGTCATCGCAGGAATAAATTACATTTTAAAATATATTTATATGAAACAGTTTTAAATTGTAATGATATTTCACAAATTACTGTTTTTACTGTTTGTGTTTCTGACCAAATAAATGCAGCCTTTGTGAGCTTCAGAGACTTCTTTCAAAAAATAAAAACAACATATCACAGACAAAATGTTTGAACACTTGTGTATATGCATGTATGTCCATATGGACATGAACAATTAAGCTTAAGCATTTCTAAAATCAGCATTAAGTTCATCGTGAAATAATATGTGACATTGACCTAGGCGTTTGTATCATATTTCAAAAACAACGGCAATGACAATTTATTATAAAGTGTCGTTTACACTTAATTAGGTGTTTTATTAATGTGCTGCTCTGTGACTGGATCAATCTGCAGTGATAAACTGATTTATTAGACCTCAGAGATGTTAAAGCAGTTTTACCACACAATATATAAGACAGTCTTTACAAAGGTTGTTTGAAACTAACGTAACAGAGCCATATTAACATTAAATAAATGTAGTGTTTATTGTGTTGTCCTCATACATTGAGTTTAACTTTAATTTTGCTTTAAAATATCTTATTTAAATAACTTTGCTACACTAAATAGACTTTTGTTAATGTTGGAGGAGCTATATCTAGTGGTTAAAAAGATTAAGACAAACGTCATTCGGTGACACACTGACTCATAAAAAGGATATTTGAACTCCTGTTTTACTTATTCACCATTGTGTTTGCACTTGAGAACTGTTGGATACTAAAAATCAGTGGATAGTGTCTTGCCTTGATGCATTTCATACACAGAAAGACAAAAGTCAATTGCATTTCATGAATGGAAATGTAAAGTCTGCACTTCTTTTGAAAACTGGTTTTGTGCATGAAATGAAGTTGAAGCCCACTTACATTTTTGTTGATGCAGTACAACTGACTTTTGTATTTCAGTGTATGAAATGCATTAAAGTGTAAAGCATTTTGTCAGAAATACTGCATGAAATATTCATAAAATAAAAAAATAAAAAAACATTTGCCCTAGTGTCTCAGCTTTTTTGGATTTTGGGTACTAGCCTGTGACCTCCATGTATTTTTCTGAATTTGAATTTATAATTCAAATGTTAAGGCAAAGAATGAACTTGACTGGACTAAATGAACCACTAGACCGAATCCCTTTTTAGGATATTATTGTTATCCCACAATAACTCTAAACGAATTATTTTTCACGTATTCAACTTTTGGTGCTCATTCCTCCATAAGCTTCATCAGTGATTCTTAGTTTCTGAGAGGACTCACTGAACCATGGCTGGAGCAAAAAGAAGTCATTGTCTTTTGCCTGATAGGTCTCTGCTTTTTAATCATCTCACTGTGTCTGGAGCCTAAGCCAGTTGAGGTCATTATAGCCACAAGAGAGAGAAGTTCTGCCTTTAATGGTTTGGCCATCATTTATCTCTGTCCATCATTAAAACTGCGGATGAAGAGACATCTGGAAAGCTCAGCCTCAGCCTCAGAGGTAATGATGAAGTGAGATGCAAGGGAAGTGACTGTAAAGGTCAACAAGAAGAGGAAAAGAATAAACAGAGAAAACTGGAAAAAAAATAAAATAATAATTCGAAGTGAATGATTCACTGACTTCGTCGTATGCTAAATGATCATTTAAAAAACACATTTATGTTTTCAAACCTTCTAGCACTTTCCACAGATTTTAAATGTTCGGTTAACATGGCCAGATTGCTTTAGATAAAGACACCTGATGAAATGTCAGTGGAAACCGAAAGATTTGTCCATGAGAAATCAAGATGGCAGCTTATACAGATCCTAGTGTTTGCTTAATGAGGAGAAAACCATGGGGGAAAGAGAGAGACGGTTGGTTGCAGGAGAGTTGAATTGGAAATTAGAGGAGACGATGCTCAGCAGACATCCCAAATGTCAGAGAGTGAAGAAAAACAGCATCTTGTGTACTTGCATACAGGCATATAAATTATTCATTTCATTAAATTCCATTTAATTTTCCAGTGTTTTTTTATGACACTTCTGTGTTAGCGGTCATCAATGTCTTTCTGCTGCTTTAATTATTTTATTAAGGTCTTATTAGTTTATTTTCTAAAGTTTTGACTTTACCGCAATAGCCCTTCCCATACCCTGGTATTAGTTCTGCTTCTGACAACCGTTAGTACACAATGAGAGCAGTGTAAGTGGACACATCTGTGTAGCGTTATTGTTTGAAGGTCTTTGTTAATCCATTCGCTACCGTTCCCTGCCAGTTGTCACTATTTCAGATTGTGCCCTGAAAAAGTAAGTCCCATCAATAGAATATAAATGAGTTTGGGGTGAGGCCTTAAAAGTTGTTGAAAGAGCTCTTAAGACACCCTTTGCCAGGATCTTTTTATGTGCTGCTGCTTCTTCAAAGGAGCCTCAAGACTATACCAGGGAAGATTATGAGGCGACGGCCAAAAGTGTGTCATGTCAGACTGCCTGAGCTGTCTATGGTGGAGATGCCAGAAAACCCTGCAGCTTTACATTAACCTCACATCCTGCCTCACGTCACATTCATTCACAATATGATGTGTTACACTGCTGTGTTTACTCTCTGAGATTTGGCTTAGATCAAAGTTCACATATCTATCCAACTGGCTTGATTTAGAGTTTACCACATGGACCTTCTGGCCTTCTCTAAAGCTTAGGCGAGGAGTACTTTAACTCCACTATAACTTCAGTGGTTCTTGAAATGGGTTACATGGATCTCTGGGGATTCCTCACAATTAGCAGTCAGTAGCCTGGGTTATTCCTATTCATTTTTCATTGATATATAAAATAATTTTGAAAGTGTGAGTGTGAGCCAAACTAATCAGCTCTGAAAATAATCATAGAAGTACAATATTTAAAGTTAATAGAAATTAGAAAATTAGAAGAAAAAAAAACAAACTAAAGAAGTCAAGACAATATATTTAGTAAATTTTCGAAGCAATGTCGCACTACCAGGAAGTTAACTCTTTCCTCGCCAGATTTTTTTTTTTAAAAGCCAGTGACAGCTTTTTTGATCATTTTCACAAAACTTCCATGGCCTGCAGAATGTATGGTTGTGTGACTATCTGAACATATAATTTATCAAAAGATATAAATGTGGATACGAATATGGGTAACTTGCACAAAAGAGCAACATTTTGAATAAAAAACTTAAAAATCGTGTTTTTCTCAAAGACTTTGTCTGGATCAGTTTCAGAAAGATGTTCAAAACATAGATGGAATTGATAGTGTCCATCAACACTCCCAAAGCTTTACAGTCCTATACCACTTCATGGATTTGACATTTAATGCGGTAACATTTAGAAGTTTTGTTTTATATGCTGTTGAATGTTTGATGGTCGTGTTAGCTTACATGTGCATAAGCAATCTTCTATACGCTTACAAGTTCACCACCTAGTCCCTGAAAGGAGTGGTTGGACCTTTGGGCATGTATCCAGGCCAGGGTCTCATGATGGCATGACAGGGCCGGCCCAAACTCTAAGCTCGATTCGCTGACCGTGAATGTCTGTAGGTACCCCACCCTCTTGAAGGAAACTAGTGTGGTCAGGAGCACTGTCTTTAAAGACAGGATTTTAAGCTCAACTGACACCAGGAACTCAAAAGGAGCTCTGTAGACCAGAAAGGATGGCAGATAGATCCCAGGAGGGGAAGAGGCTATAACCTCCTGCCGCCTCTCAGGAACCTGATGACCAGGTTGTGTTTTCCCAATGACCCGCCATCAAAAGCATCATAACGTGCTGTGATGGTGGCGACAAACACCTTCAAGGTGGAGGGGGACAGCCTCTGCTCAGCGAACACCACTCAGCGAACAGACTCCACTTCAAATCATAAGCGTGCTTCATAGAAGGGACTCTAGCTGAAGTAATAGAGTAACTACCACTCGTGGTAGGTCACTAAAGTTCCCTGCATCCCATCCAGAGACCACACGTGGAGTTTCCAGAGGTCTGGACACAGGTCCTTCCTCAGGGAAATCGGCCAGGGAGGGGCTGTCGCAAGGAGCATCAAATCTAGGGCCAGTATGGTGCAACTAGCAAGACCTGATCCTCTCTGACCTTACACAGTGTCTGAGCGAGAAGGCTCACTGGGGGAAACGCATATTTGCATAGGCCCCGGGGCCAGCTGTGTGCCAGTCTATCCGTGCTGAGGGTCCCATTGGTCAGGGAATAGAAGAACTGGAAATGGGTGGACTCCTGTGAGGCAAACAGGTCTACATGTGCATGTGCAAACGAATCCAATCAAGATCAGCTGGACCACCTGGGGATGGAGTCTCCATTTTCTCAGGAACGTGAGCTATTGTGAGAGCATTTTGACTGCACGATTGAGTTTGCCCAGAATATAAATGGCACACAGCAAGTTGAGCTTCTGCTGACTCCAGAGGAGGAGTTGACTGGTGAGTTGCGAAATGTGGTGGGAGCATAGACCACCCTGCCCCAGATGGCTGAGGTGCCTGAACACCATGTCCCTGTGTTCGCTTAAATGATCTCGGGACTGGGCCAGAATGAGCCAGTCATCGAGATAATTAAGGATGCGAAAGACCACCTCCCTGAGTTGGGCGAGGGCAGCTTCCATGACTTTGGTAAAGACAGTCCAAAGGGGAGGACCTTGTACTGGTGTGCTCAACCCTCGAATGCAAAGCAATGAAACGGTCTATGGTGAGGTAAAATTGTGGCATGGAAGTACATGTCCTTCAGGTTGATCGATGCAAACCAACCCTGTGGTGAACGCACATGAGGATGTATTTCTGCTTGAGCATGTTGAATGGGAGCTTGTAAAGGGCCAAGATCGGCAGATCTAAGATTGGCAGTAATCCACCATTATCTCGGGTATGATGAAGCATGGTTTGTAAAATCCTGATTTCATTTTGGCTGGAGGGACAGGCTCTATTGCACCCTTCGCCAGCAGGACCGCAATCTCCACTAACCTGGTGTGCTTGTTTGCCCTGAGGCAAACAGGACGCTGCTGCCTGGCAAACTGAATCTCATGGCCGAGTCTGACTGTCCAAATGAGTCAGCAGGACAGGCTGGGAAGCATTAGCCAGGTTGCAATGCTCCGTACAAGTGGCAGCGAGGAACACTGGGGCATGACCCGGGAAGCACAGTGTCCCAAAGTAGAGGCAGTGTGTGTGGTGCACTTACCTGGCTCCATTTGTCCTGTGAGGGATTGGCTAACCAGTGGCAGAACAGAGTAAAGATTCTCAACCCGGCCCTCCACTGGGGGAAGAAGAAGTGCATTCAGCAGCTCCTGAGATAGAGCGGTCCCCTGCAACTCTGGGTCACCAGTCTCAAGGCTGTACATGCCGACATGATCATGTACCCATGCGAAAATATGAACCACCCACAAACACCGTCTATGCATGCTAGTCATGCGAGCCAGTGATCATGGCCGTCAGGAAACATCCACATCCTGGAATGCTCTTTAAAAAGACGCTCGCCACTCGTGCTTGCTCTAATAGGAAATCTGCTCTTACGTGCCGAAGCACCAATGATTGTTCCCAGAACTGTCAAAACTTGTGAAAGACAAACAAGCTTAAGTGTCTCAGGGCTTAAGGGGAAGGTGAGATGCGAATTAATGAGTATGTTTTTCAATGCAGCTTTGAAAGGTTTTAGTTTTAAAGTGAATCTTTGCAATGATGTCAGTTTTAGTTATTTAGATGTCATCGGTTTGAAGAAGGGATACTTGAGCCTAACTAAATGTGTTATGGGGTAAGAGAAATATGAAAACACTCTATGAAACTAAAATATTCCTGACATTTAGTATATTTAAATATAAATCAATCTTTGCCTGGGAGTTATTATACTTGTGTATATTGTTTGACTTTTTAAACACCCGTGTGAATCCCAAAAGCAGATACCCTGAAGCATTAATCTGTGCTGTTGCCTTAAACTAAAGCAAGCTCTCAGCGGTCAGTGTTCTCTCCTGCCACCTCCACTGTGTGCTATTAGATTAGCCAGCCCAGGATGTCCTGGGTAGGTAAACACAGCTAAAGGTCAGGATGGAAATATCGATGGGCTCAGCTCAACACGGTGACATTTGAGCTTGGCCATGTAAGGGTTTTATTAAGTGTTCGATATCCAGCTGTTACGATGGCGATTAGACAGGATGTGATGGTTTTCTTAGGTGCATGAATATGTAAGATGCATCATAAATAGAAAGATGCTTTCTTTCAGTGATATGTGAGTTTCAATGACATGAGATTAGTTGTATAAGAGACCTTGTGTCACTTAAAGAGATCGAATTGAGTCATTATTTACTCATTTAGTCCTGTAAATCCCAACTAGTATGATTTTCTTTCTTCTGTGGAACACAAATGGGGAAGTTTTGGCACTGCTGATTACCCAACATACTTTGCGGCTGCGGTCAAATCAGACCGGTTTTGATTCACTACTGTATGTGAAACAGTTTAAGTGTACACTACTTTTTAAAAGTTGGGGGTCTGTAGGATTCACAAACGAGGAACTTTCTGGTACAGGACCGAGAATAAATGGAGAATAAATAGGGAAAGAAAACAGAAGGGTAACAAGGGAGAGCAGGTGGGGCAAATGAACCAGTAATCAGGTAATAAGAAGGGGGGGCCAAGGCTAGAGCCTGAGGGTACGTTCACACAACAACGATGTAAAAAAAAAAGAACTGAATTTTTTTTCTTTGTATAGATGATGTCACTTTGTAAAGAAAGAGTATGTGTTTGTGCACACATTCATTCTTTTACAGAGCACTCGCACCAAACGCACATGCCTATTGACTAAACACGTAATACGCACCACTTTCCAAGATCCGCATTTTTGTTGTATACATGGAAATGATAACGGTACCATTTTCTAGAACTTGCGCTTTCAAAACCCATTTTCAAAAGTATGCATTTTCAGGCCACGAAAGCACCGCTGTCGTGAAAATTAACGGCCAAAATGTCCGGTAAATGAATGCATCAACTTCACCAATCTTTTTTCAGAAACTGCTATTCTCGCAAGTTGAAATCTGAATAATAACCATTAAATGTATTTGGGGTAAAAAAAAGAAAAAGTTTTTCCTCCAGATTTACAGTTCGGACCGTGGCATGATTAGTAGATTGAACTAGATGCTTTTTTGCTGTGTTTAATATGGCTCAAAGGATCACATTGTTTTCTTGGGATTTCTGATTTTAGCAGATGTTTTCTTATCAAAGCAACATTTATGCACAAATCACATTAAAGATATGCATAACACAATGTTTTTTTTCCCCTTAAGCACTGTGCTGTATTTCTGTACTAACAATACTATTATATTGATATTTACTATACAGCAGTTAGTTCCAGTCTCCAAATCTGAGTTTGCTAATTTTGATATTAAGTATTTTATACAAATAGCTTTTATTCCTGTTTTTAACACGCTCACTTACACTCAGTATGTGGCATTGTGTTTGGAGTGTTTTGGTGAGTGTTTTTCTCTGCAGGTGAACCCTGATATGGTGTGAAGAAAGAAAAAAGTAGACGGCCGTGTAATTTCAATGTACCCTTATCTCAATCAAAGCCGCTTTTCATATTTCCATGTGCTTGGTGCTCAAATTGGATTTTCAAAGCACCTGAGCCACACAAGTGAAGTCTAAACGGAGATATATCGTGGAGATGAGTTTGACAGCTCCTCCTGATTTCACATCACACTCACAGGGACTGTGACACCTCGGTTTTCTGCATTCCCTATGTCTGCCTGACTTAAAGGGTTAGTTCACCCAAAAATTAAAACTTTGTTGTTAATTACTCACCCTCATGGAACACAAATGAAGATATTTTTAATGAAATCTGTGTGCTTTTTGTCCCTCCATTGACAACCTACGCAACTTTCAGTTGTGAAGCTCGGTATTGTGTTCATTTTGTTTATTTGTTTGATCATTTATTCTGTCATCGACCTTCAATTTGTATTCTGTTTATTTTTCTTTAATCTGGTTGTGGTCGTTATTACAGTGTATTTGTAGTCATTTGCAAATACAGTGAAGTGTTTCCTGATTTAATAATGAATTTTATGAAAATTAAATAGATGCTATTTACTCTAAGTGTAAATGGCGATAGATGCTATTTACACTGGGTAAAAATAGCATATTTTCTTAGCAATAGATGCTATTTACTATTTTAAGTAAAAATAGCAATATATTCTATTTACACTGAGTGACAATAGCAGCATTTTCTTAGCGATATTCTATTTACACCATGTAAAAGTATCAGTTCTTTGCAATAAGTGTAAATCGTAATTAGATGCTATCTATACTTTGTATTGGCAGATACTATTACATCTCAATATTTTTGTAATAATTTCACAGTTTATTTCTTTTTTTAGAACATTATTTTCATTATTTTGAAAAATAAATGTGAGCTCTGCAAAAGGTGTATTCGAACCTGCGTCTATCGCGTTAAAAGCCAGGTCTGTGAGCTTTACTCGCAACTGCAGCACCACTAAAGATGTTGAATTCTGTGTTTCTTTTTTTAAATCTTGAGTGGCCCAACCAGACATTGGTGGGCGGAGATAGTGTGAATAGCGTTTGCCAACAAGGGATGCTATTTGCACTCAGTGTAAATAGATACTCCGTTAAAGATTTGTGATTTATGTTGCATTTATTTGCAGTGTTCTTTGTTTGTTTGTTTTCAGAATACACAGAGACTGATTTGAATGAGTGTCAAGTAGAAATATTTTGAATCCAGATGGCAGGGTAGGTAAAGCATCAGCAGGGACTAACTGGACCATGCTAACCAGCCAAACGTGACCTCTTGAGGCATTTTGATTATGCATTATAAACGGAGTCTTTTGAAAAGCTCAGTGCACATTCTAGGCAGACAAGAGTTGTAAGACAAACAAAGGACAGATTCAAACCTTATTACTGCAGTTCAAACGTACAGGGCATTATGTAGTAACTAGTTCATCTAAGTAAATGATGTTACCATGGTGACAAATGAATAAGAAAAAAACTGTTGGACAAAAATAGCTCTCCCAAATGGATGCTAATTGGACTGATTCAATTTACATAAACTCAACTGTTTTAGTGCCATGCTGAACAGTATGCAAATGAGATAAATGGAATTTATGTGAATCGACCTCGTCATGTTGCAGTTGCACTTCTAATTGGAATTTAAATGAAACAAAAGGCTCCTCGTATCCTCAAAATATATGAGATCTGTGACACTTGTTTCCTTCATATTGCTCTAAAATTTATTATGTAACTTTTTAATGTATTAAGAGATTTACAATAGATCATAATTCCAATAAGAAAAATGTCAAAATCGAGTCACCGCGCTCTCCAAGCTAATTAAGTGCTGAGACCTGTGTATCAGTATAAAAATCCAAAAAGGTCTGAACTCTCCAAAAATATTTCTATTATTTATTAAAATAGTACAAATGTTTTGGCTATTTGCCTTCGTCATCTTTTTGCATTTTTATAGTAAGAAAAATGTCAAATCTAAAAAACATGAAAAACATTAGGTTGCTAGTTTATAAATCACAAACACATAAAATTCACTAGAACAATGTTCAAAGAGCCTGTTTTCATGATGTTTTTTAAAGAAAAGAAAACAATACTACATTATTGTCTTTGTTTATTTTTTTGAAAAATGTTGGCTGATTTTAGTTGTTGCAGACTTCTGAGGCCTCATTTATAAAATGTTGCAAAGAAACGTCCTACATTTTTTTGATTTTACGATCATTTCTCAAATGGGCATACGCGTGATTCAGAGAACAAACATACACACACACTAACTCGCACACGCAAAAATGTGTGTACGCCTCTCCTCCAGATGTGAACTTTATAAATCATGAATGATCGTGAAATTGTGCGCAGCTGAATGGTTTCAGATCTCTGCCTTGTAAATGCTGCTTATTTAAGTAATTAACAAATAAAAGACAGACTCTTTTGTGAATAACTTGTGTTCTGTTGTCAGTGTGTGAAGGGCAGTGAGAGTCATGGCTTACTATATAAATTCAACATTGCAAAATGTTTAAAATGACAAAAATTGGGGCTATTAGTCACATTTACGACATATTTTGCTCCAGTGAATATTTGTCAGTTTTTTTTTTGTTTTTTTTTTAGTTTGTTTATAAGTGCACAGGTTATTAAATGAAAGCTTGTTCTCAACAGGTTGCTTACTCTTTAATTGTACTTCCTTAGTTAAGAAATCAATAATGAAAAGACATTCAATCAAATATTATGTATTTATTTATTTTGTAATGGATTGTGCCTATCAAGGCTTTTAATCAGACTAACACATTGAAAATATAAGCTGATCAAAAGTAACATTTTAAATGCAATCCTCAATATCTTGTCCTGATTATTATACCAGCAGCTGTCCATCATAACTATAGCGTAAGTTCTACCAGGAAGATTTATATTTGTAACTATTAAGTCTGGCAAATCACTGTTTGACACTTGGAGTATATACTGTAAGTACTGAATTTTCTCTTTTATGTTCGCTGTTGATTTGCTGTTGCCCTCCATCCTCCCCACCAGCACCAGGTTGGTCCCTGTCCATCTGTCGGGGGAAGGCGCCGCCCCGGGAAGGCTCCGCCCCTGGCTTCATCTTCAGGCAGGACCAGCCGAATCATCATCCCCCAGGATTTAGACGGGGTCTAAGAACTTTTCTCTACAGCTAGACAAGAATCAGTATAGCTCACTACAATCTGTTAAACTTCTAAACACCATGTAAACTTTCACGTGCCCTCTTAGTCTTTCTGGTAGAAATAAGCTGCTGTGTTCAGATAAATAGCTGACAGGGAATCACATGTTCACAGCACTTTGCCTGTTCACCTGACAAAATGTTTCACGGACTTGAAACCTCAAGGTTTTAAGGCTGCACATAATTACGATCACGCACTGGAAGACCAAACACACCCTGAGAATAGGCCTAAAGCACTATTTATGCAAATCACCTGAGGTTCCTCTCATGTTAAGAGTTCAACCATGAGTGGAATATTAACATGCATGATATCAAGAACACACTTTTGTCCTTTGCCGTCAGTGTTATCTAGATCAAGGTTTTCCAAACAGAAGTTAATGAGGGAACTGCAGGGGGTTCATGAGTTGATGGAAAGCTAATAATGAATTAAACTGAATGTAACATTAAATCAGCAATTAGGACTGCACAATTAATATTGCAACATTTTTTATCAAGAATTGATCAAAAGTGAAGAATTTAAGGCATAAATGTTTGTATTGTAACTTGTGTTTAGTTGGTTTGTGTAAACAGTGAATCCATGTGTGAACAGTTTTTGTTCTTAGAAGCAGCGATATGAAACATTTTCATCGTTTACAGTTCATCGCAATGGCAATATGACAAAATAATCGCAGTATAATTTTGGGCTAAGTCATTCAATGATTAAAAACAACTCTTAAAAAAATAGATTTGATATTTTATTGGATACTTGCATGTTATGTGACCATTAACCGATATCAGAGAACCGTGAACATTTCAGGGAGTGTTTCCATCTAAGAGGTTCCGCTGACAGAACGTTTGGGATCTCCTGATATAGAGGATTCACTGTTCAGCTACCAAACTTTTTACAAAATTCGGTAGAGCTGAGGTGATATGTTAAAATTTGTTCCCAGAGTGTTGAGCATGAGAGGGATCAACACAAGGGACAAGGAGATTAATCTAATTGTGGTCATTTCCACTGAGGCATTATAAGGATGTGCTTGGATTAATGGAACAACATTGTTACAGCATCAGACGAATCCCTCTCGTGATGATTCACAACATAATTGATTAAGGCTAAACACAGATGTGTTTATTGAGTCGGTGAGTGCTTTTAATGTTGTGTAATCAGCACTTGCTAAACCAAAACTAAACCCCAAATGTGCAGCTGTAATTTATAAAAGGCAGAAAAAAACACCTTTTCATAAATTTCATAAACGTTTTATCCCATTAGTGAAATGTCTCCATAACCATATCAAAAAGTGTTAGAGTAAGATGAAGGAGAGAAACCCACTGTCTGTCCTTCGCAGCAGTCCTGCTCCTCTGTCTGAAGCCCCCCCTCCGACACGCTGTCTGTGGTTTTGTTAGGTAATGACTCTGCTCCGTCTGTCGCTGCGGAGTGTGATGGTCAACACCATATGTGTGTGTTGTCTTCCTGAAGGCCAAGTCCAAACACGCAGAAAGAGTGTTTTAAACCATTATGTCCACTAGTAGCCGTTAGTTATTGTTAAGGGTTGTTTTGAAGCAATCACTACCATCTGTTGTGTACATCTCTCGTTAGTCTTTTATTTAAATGATAAATGACTTGAATATAATTTTCAGCATCATCACTTCAGTCTTCAGTGTCACATGATCCTTGATATAAATCATTCTAATATGATGATATAGGGCTCAAGAAACATTTCTTATCATTATAACGTTGAAAACAGTTGTCATGTCAGTAATGCCAAAAAAAGGTATGCTGTAAAACTAACAACATAGAAGGTTCATTGTTAAAATTGTGAGATGTGTCCGTCTCTTAGGTTCATTTAATAATGTGTTTTTCAGAACAATTTTGCTGCATTTAAAATTGTCGCTTGCCATTATCTGCTTTTCAGTCGTGTTCTTTCTCTCTGGTGGCTTTGAATTTGGATTTGTTTTTGCCGCTTACGCATTGATTTTGTGCTGCAACACACTTCTCTTGGGTGTTTCTGAAGGAATGAAAGATTTGTTCATATTTTTCATTCCCTCAGATGGGGGTTTGCTGGAGAGAGCTTGACACCTGATGTCTAGTTAAACTGGATATTGTGCTCTTGTCTTTTGTATAAGCAGCAGCTTGCCGAGAGGCTCTTTTGGGCCCATTTCATAGAGAGAACATTGATTGTGGATTGTGTGTGTGCAAGTGTGTGTGTGTGTGTGTGTTTGTGTGTGTGTGTGTGTGTCAGTGAATGGGAAAGTAAACACAGAAAAAGTATTCCTACCTATTTCTTACTCATTTTTAATGAGTACAAATCATAGGAGAAATGTGTGTTTAAGCTGAGGAGTGCGTCTGTGCTGCAATAATAATCCTGTATTTGCCTCTTACCTCAAATAATAAAGAAAAATCCTGTGAGTGTGTGTGTGTGTGTGTGTGTTTGTGTTTTCGTGTTTGTGTGGGTGGGTGGCTGTTACAGTGCAATGACAATAGTTTTCTGCACTTAGACTGAAAAATGAAGAAAATGCACTGAAGCTTTTTTAATGGCCAGGCAGCAGGCAGCGCATTAAAAATTAAAAGCTTTGTGTGGGTTGGCAGTGTTGGCATGCAAAGATACGCCATGAGAAACAAAGGAATAGAAATAATAAGAAATAAGAGAGACAGAGGAAGGGCATGAGACATATTTTACCTTCAATTAGATTTTTCTCACTTCAAGGCATTAGGTGGGTAATGACTTTGTTACTAAATTACAAGGCTGTTTCATCAAAAACATGTGCTCACACTTTGTAACACCCAGTTGTTACCTTTAAGAAGAAAAAAGACCTGAAAACGTATCCTTTGTATAGTAAAGTAAAGTCTGTGTTAGATCCCAGCTGAGAGGGGCTGATGGATGCTGATGAGGAGCACTGGGACATACTGGGGTCTGAGTCAGTCCACAGAGTACGGACAGCATTTTTTTAAGCACCAGAGGGTCAGAGGGTCAGCTAGGGACTGGCCATATAGGTAGCCCTGGGGCTTTTTCTTGGCAGAGAGCATTTATGTAATGCTGGTTGCTGATATTATTGATATTTATTTTTTTGTAAATATGTTATAAGGCCTGGGAAATGCGTTATTTTCTTTCGGAGGCTATGATTATGTTTTTTTTTTATATATATGAGATTGATCACATTCTGTAACTCTATGGAAACAAAACACTAGTCTGATCATTTGCAGTTTATCTTTTAAATATGAAAAATCATGGTGTCCAAATGATTAGCAATTACCAATTACCAATTTTATTTTTAATTTGGGGAAAAATCAATTTAATGAAGACATTGTCAATACTAGCCTTAATAGCCTTGATACTTACTAAAAAATATGATATTAGACTTTAGATTTAAAATATACTTTATATTGATTTTACATTAATTTGGTGATTCAGTTTGCAATTTATTTATGATTATGAATTTTAATGTTAGGTGAACCTGAGTGATGAATTACTTTTTTATTATTTCTGTTTACTGAATATATTGCACTATATAGTTTTCTTAATTGAAAATATGTATTTGAACCCAGGTCCTTTTAATGTTTATATCTTCACAACCACCTGAACACTTCATAATGTAAAGATCTTTTTCCAATGTAATTTAATTGTGTTGCCAGCATATTGTACGTCCTGGCCTGCTTTTTGTCCCAGACTATCCCTGAGGTCACCAGATGTCCAACAAATTCCCTTTATCATATCAGCACAGAGGAGGACAAAACACTGAGAATTTGATCCCACTGGCGCTGATTACATTGGTCAAAGTTTCATTTTGGGAGTCATTCTAGAAAGGGACTGTACAAAAAGACAGATCTGTCATGTTTAATGTTTATTTGGAATTCTGGACAAACACAACCACATCTGATTTTATTTGACTTCGCAAGACAGGTTTAAAATGAGATTTGGCCATGTCGAGATAACATTACAGAGCTCAGGACAGCTGGAATCGACTCTAATCGGTATAATAGGATAGAGAGTCCTTGACCTGGTCCTAGGACAGTTTCAAAGCAAGCATAAAAAATTCAGATGGTACAGATTGCGTTTGCTTTTGATCAAGGGTAATACTATTTTTCAGAAGTCTATAATTATTATAGTTTCTTATAATTTCAGTGGCTCACTTTGTTATGAGTGTCACAGAAGTGGTTTGCAAATTGAGTTGCCATATACCTGCACACTGTGCTGCTACACAATGCTCTTGTGTTCACAGCGAACACTGGCACTGTGTACTTCTGCACTCAGTTACGAGAAGAAGTCTTTAAATGGGATGATTATGTTGTATAATCTATTCTTCTATGAGTAGAGTGCATATAGTCACACACAAGCAAACACTCAGGTGACACTTGGCATCTCATCTTGTGTTCTTTTGCACTTTTCTTCTTCTGTTTGCAGAGTTTCACTTTATGCAAAAACAGTTCCCAGTTCGCACATCTCTTGGCGTCCAAACTCAAATGTGTGTGTGAGTGTCTCCAACTGTGTCTCCAACTGTGTTCTAGCTCGTCGACTTGGGTCATCATGGAACACTGCTCAGAGACAGAAGACATCACCCTGTCTGCCACACTCTCGTTTGAAGATGTGTGAGAATTCTTAGAAAGGTTGGGGCATTGTCTGAACTCGTCCTTTTTTACTGCACACTCTGTCTTTTAAAATGCTTCTGACTTAACCATTTTTCTACTTACTTATTAGACTGAATGAGAGCGCTTTATAAGTGTTGTCAGCATGAATGTTCATCTAACACACAAATACCAGACTTAAAGAGACTTCAAGGGATAATTCACAAAAACTAATCATTCACTCACTCTCCTGTCATTTCTAAATTTCCTTCTTGCTTAGAACACAAAAGCAGAATATTGTGTCCTTTATTTTCAATATAATGGAAGTTAATAAGTAAAATGTAAAAAAAAGGCATCATTAAAGGGGTTCATATGTCTATGTTCATATGTTGGATTTGTTTGAGGAATAGACTTAAATTTGAGCTGTTATTCACTAAAGATATTAATATTCACTCGTTTGTTGTTCCGTTTCAGTCTGTCATGTTCGACATTACATCAGAACATACTGACAAATGGGGACATTCTGACTTAACTTTTCTGTTCCCTCCTTCAGGGAACGAGAATTACAATCATAACCTAGATGTTTTATTTGGTGTGTTAAAAAGCAATTTGTGAACAAATCATTCCTATGACTTGGCTTTTTTTTTTTAAACTCATTATTTACTTTTCAAATAAAGAAAAGTAAAGTTGCACTTTATTTTACACTACGTGTACTTACAGTGTACTTATCTAAGAAAGCACTGATAAATATAAGGTAACTACATGGGGTAAGGTTAGGTTTAGGGTTAGTACCTGGTTATAACCCAGTTTTTGTAATAAGTAAACAGCACGGTGTATTTAAGTATTTAAATTAACAGAAGTAAAAACAAAATAATGTAAAGAGTGACAAAGACAAATGTCCCTAATATTTAAATAGGTAAGCATAGTTGAATCAAAACATCACAGCAGTTACATTGTAAAAGCATTGGGAGAAAATTATTTTCAATGAATCAATTGATCAGTTCACAGAACCACTCTGAATTGATCTGGTTCTCGAATTCAACTGAATCACTGATCACTGAATAACAAATAAAATTTGGTTTGTCCATCAGATGAAGCTATTTTGTGACTAAAGGAGACTTAGAATGTATATATTCAAGGTTTTATGGTGAACTAATCCTTTAAGAGTTGTTTTATAGATCAAGCTGTACTGTGAAATATAAAAAGTAACCTAGAAATGGTAACATTTAAATTAGCTGCTTATATTCAAGTTAAAAAGATTATTTCCCATTACTGAACCAACCTATATACTCAGAACTCATTTAATGCATAAACTCAGATTGAAATAGCTTTCTGTGGTAACAATCACAGGTTACCTCTTTTTACAATATGCTTGAAACCTTGAAACTCAGCTTTTTGTTTTTTGTTGTTAAAACATCGAAACTGTTGATATATGAAGTCTTCTTGTTAGTCATTGAATGTTTTATGACTGCTGCTCCTAATGACAGTTAATGTTGTCTTAGCAGGGTTGTTTATGAGTTTTTAATATGGAGAGGTAACAGTTTCATCTCTGACAGAAGCTGGATCCATCTCAGCACTATCGATTGACTGCTATTGTGTTTTTAGTGAGACATCCATCTCACCCCTTATCTGTGAGTCTGAGTTTGTAGGCATGATTCGGTAGGGCGATAATGTCTGACCATTCCATCCACATAATCGTCTATTGATTTAGTTTTTGTGCATGGAGCAATAAATTCCCTCAGCAGTGTGATGGAAAGTGCACCAGAGCTTCTCTCAGAACAGCAAGATTCATCTACAGAACATCTCTGCTGTTACGCAGTACATTTTCACACGCACCCATCATATATGTCACAATATGCATTTTAATATTAAGTATTCATTAATATTGGAACCATATTTATGAATCATATTAGTTTTTATTACTTTTCTTTTTTTAAATTCATGTGCCCACTTGCAACTGCCTCTCTTCTCTTATATTGTGTGTGGAACCGTAAAGTGTCATTGCTGTAACATTGTGAACAAACCCTTTATAGGTTTTAGGGGTCATTTATTCTAAGGCCTAAAACAACCACAAGAGGTTGCTAACAAGAGACACTTTTATGATTTATTGACCCACCGTTATTCATGGCTGTAATGATGTGTGTATGTGAGTGTAACGTCCTTCCTCACGTGAGGCCCATGTCCCCATGGGCTTCATTTTCCATTCCTCCTCTGTCCTGATAGTGAAGGCAGTGATCCCTGTCATTAATGGCCAATGATATAAAATTGTGGTCAGGTTTTATGAGCTCTCATGTAAATTGGATGCTTGGGCTCGTAAATGTGGTCATTGTGTCTAAGGTAAATGACAGTGGTTGCTGAACTGAATGTGTGAGGTCTGCCCTCAAGGTCCTGCTGGATGGCAAATACATAAACCCAGTCAAGATGCTTAAACACTTAAATCTGCTCATGCGCACATGCAAATACACTTCATCTCTCTTTCCACCCCACAGACTCTCTCACTCGATTTCTCTTTATTTGTCTTTCTCTCTCTGTCTTTCCTCCAATGCAAGTGATTTATTGTTCCATTTTACTTAACATGTGGATCTCTAAAATTAATTTCAAGGAGGTATGTTGACCCATCTGGGGGAGTTGTTGATTTATACAGATGAAATGATTGCTTTCAAAATGACCTCAAGTCACTGATTGAAAAAGGAAATTGTCATGATTTTTTAATGCATTTGTTTGTTTGCTTCTTGGCGCAAATATATTGTTCTGGTTATGAATGCAATTACATATTATGGATTAGGGCAATAAAACATTTTAGCAGGATTGAATTTACACAGCCGTAGTCCTTTATAAGCCAGAGACAAATTGAGTCGGTACTTAAGGCCTAAATAGAACCGTTAATGAATATTAAATACAAGAAAACATGTTGCAAAATATATGAGGGTAAAGCAAAGTGTGCTTATTGTGTTGTTTGGATACAGCAGCGCAGTCATCTTTCTTCTGTAATGAATAGTTTGATTAATGTGCTGTTTTGTTAACTATTGGCCAGTATTAACTTTCATTATCTGGTGTTACAAATAGCTAGTGTCTGGTTTATGAGGCAACATCCAACTTCATCCATGACTTCAATACATAAAACATAATGTAAATTTGACTGAAAAGCTAAAGCTTATTTTATGGCAGGTTAGTGTAGATGAGGTAAACATCTTTACATGTCTGCGACTGATAATGAAAAATATCATATCATTTTAGACAAATTTAGTTTTGCAAAATCTTCCACTCAGAAAAAAACCCCACTTGTTTACATTTACCCTAATCAATGAAAAAAGATAGCAGTGATTACATTGACTTTTATTTCCAAAACACCATACTTCTTTGATAAATTGAAACTAAAATAAATAAAGAAAGTCACTCATCATACCAGTGTCTCAAGGTTTCCAGGAGCAACAGCAACAGAATGGCTGCCGTCAAAATTCCCACTCCCATTTGCATCAAAAGACAAGGAAATGAGCAGTGCTTTCCAATCGGCAATGAGCACGGCAGATAAGGCAGACAATAGGACCCAATCACACGGCTCTCCACAATAGATTCTCATGAGGTTCCCTGAAGCAGATGGATCATTTGCATAGACACAGCCTGGTTGTGATTGTGTTAGATATTATAGGTGTATTAAAAATATCTCTGCAGGAAAAGTGATCATAAGGTGCTTCAGATCTCTATTCAAAGCAAACTGTCTGCTGAACTGGATAAGTCCTATAAAAGAACAATAACTTTTTAACTTCTCTTCATTAAAATACTGGGTAGTACTTAGATCGGGAGAACTGCATTTCAAATACCTCAGCATTGGAGAGTTACTCTCAAAAAGAAGGTAATACAAGTAATTTGGCATTGTTTGATTCTGATTCAGTGCGGATTCATTTTGGTGACTCGGTTCGTCCTGAACAGCCTCTCTCTCAGAGAAGAAACTTTAGAAAGTCCAATTCATTCTAGTGAATTGGTTGACTAGCCCTCTCGATCATATTTTTTCAGGAGGTTCAATCCATTCGAAACAGTTTCATTTAAACGGTTCATGTAAATGAATACATTCAAAAAACTATTCACCCATTAAAGTGCCTGCCTACATTAACATTTTATGGGGTGCATTCTAGTTTTTGTATATAGCATACATTTATCTAGTTTGATATTGTCATCCTAATTGAAATTCATTCATTTGGATAAAAAGATATTGTCCCCTTAGGTAGCTTCAGTGTGGTTAGATCTGTCTTTGTTAGGAGTGACTTATGTAGTGTTGCTAATACTGATCTGTGGATATTTTGATATTTACCGTAAGAAGAAGAAATGAGCGATTGGAGTCGAGTGTGCGAGTTATGGTTCCTTGACCCAAAACCTTATAATGTTTATTGACTCACCTACTGCTTTAATTTCCCCAACAAAATGAACTTCAGACAGCCTGGCTATCCATCAGTGTCTGGCAACTCAGCTCGCCTCTGAAGTATGTGCGAGCAAAAGTAATAATGGGTTATACATTGTGTAGTTACTGTGATCAGATCATACTATTATAGCAACTACAATTTTATTATTGTATATAATCAAATGCAAAAATAATAATAATAATACAGTATTGTTAAATTACAGTACAAATACAGTGCAGTATCTAAAAACAAAAATCTCACATCAGCGATTCGTTCATAGGCATCATTATTCATTATTCCACATTATCTGCTTGTTAACCAATTACATAAATTCTTTTTTTTACTGTTAAGTACCATTCATTTAAATAAGGTCAATAGAATAAGTACATAGATAGATAGATAGATAGATAGATAGATAGATAGAGAGAGAGAGAGAGAGTGAGAGAGAGAGAGACAGACAGATAGACACACACACACACCCCTGATGTTGTGCAGCTTTTCACGATAGATTCACAGCATTAATCATACCGCAGGCTTTAGAAGAAGAGCTGCCTGGATATCTGTCCATCACTGATAGCGAGTCGTCCTGTCCCTCCTCTAGCGGTGGAACAAATCTGATAATGAGAGAACGAGTGTGACAGTGAGGTAGGGCTGAGCTTTCAGCAGATAAAAATAAATAAATAAAAACAAAACAAAAAAACACAGCTCACATTAATTGTGATAGATGCCTAATCACCCTTCATTTTTCGTAATCAAGGTAAACCGTTGGGAGCGTGCAGTTGTTTATGGTTGTAGATATCCTATTATATTGCATATCGGTCCAACATAAACTATTTATGATCTTGATGAAACCGTGCACATGTGACTCATTCAGCATCACATTGTATGAGAACACAGGTTTGCCATTTCATGGTGTCACAACATATTTATTTCTCATTACATGCATCTAATAGCTCTTGCCTAAAAAATCCATAACCTTAACCTTGTCATTATGCACATTATCAGCTGTTTCAAGCAACAGAAAAAGCATGTTGAATACCAGCTGTGAACTCCTCTCATTATCTGTGCTGAACCTGCAGTCCCAGCCTATCAATTCATGACACTGTCTCAGTTCATAACAAATGAGTTCTTTACACCACACAGCATGGGCATAATTAGTTTTGTCTTGATTGATTGAATGGTGCCGTATACTACACTTGTTTTACAATAGCACAGTGCTGTAATTCATTAAATTGTCAATACTTCATATCTTTGATGTGGTGGACAAGCCTATTGTTAAATATAATAGTAAGTTGCTAATTTACCTATTGTGAAATACAGAGTATTATATAAATAAAGGCAACTGACCAAAAAGTCACGTTGCTGAAAATTTACTTCAATAACGGAAGCTGTGATAGTCTTTTCTTCCCTATTGTGACGTATATCTGAAGTGAAACAACTTCTCGAACCAGAGAAAAAAATGTCATTGCAGAAGGAGGGGAAGTTATTTTGATTAAAGATTATGAGGGCACGTCAATTAAAAATAAATAAATAAATTGTGTGGGTTGTCCCCAATCTGAGGGGATCCTTTATACCCTAAAGTTTAAATTATAAATTTTCACAAAAATAAAAACAATATTTTCACTTTACAAATATAATGAGCCTCAAGCATGTTTTCAGCAGACACAAAATAGGCTGCCATGCTGTTGACACACAACCTTCCAACTTGTATCAAATAACACAAACACAATGCTATCTTTAAAATATAGAAGATACAGAATATGAATAACAAGAATATTGGTCAGAAAAAAAAAAGCAGAGAATAATTGTAGTGTACCTTTAAGCTGTTATATGCTCACTGATTATGTGATCATATTGCTCTGTCACTGCACTGTAATTGCCTGAACGTTGGGATTCAGCTTCATATGCTGATGCCCATTAGGCCAAATGGGACTGCGATGCAAGCCGGACTGACCCTGAGTTGCTTTAAAACACCATGTTCTGCCCACCCACCATCTGTCTTCAGTGAGTGCCCAGCCTTAGGCGCAAATGTGAAATTGATACGGAAAGTACATCTTCAGCACCAGCAGTGGTCAGATAGCTGGAGTGCAGCACCGTATGACCCTTCCAATAGTACTTATCTCCTCAAACATAGCCAAAGCAAAGAAAACTGAACAAAACTGCTTTGATTATTGATATAGTATTATCTTTAGTGATGTTATCATGCCAAATGCCAATCATTTAATGCAGGGTGATTACACACAATAATTATATTGTCTATGGGCAGTATGACCACTCAATATTACAAATTAATATTTACAGTGCATCCGGAAAGTATTCACAGTGCTTCACTTTTTCCACATTTTATGTTACAACCTTATTCCAAAATGGATTAAATTCATTATTGTCCTCAAAATTCTACAAAAAATACCCCATAATGACAGCGTGAAAGAAATCTTTGCAAATTTATTAAAAATAAAAAACAAATAAACAAAACAAAACAAAAAATCACATGTACATAAGTATTCACAGCCTTTGCTCAATACTTTGCTGAAGCACCTTTGGCACCAACTACAGCCTCAAGTCTTTTTGAGTGTGATGCTAAAAGCTTGGCACACCTATTTTTGGGCAGTTTCTCCCATTCTTCTTTGCAGGACCTCTCAAGCTGGGGAGTGTCAATGCACAGCCATTTTCAGATCTCTCCAGAGATGTTCAATTGGGTTCACATCTGATCTCTGGCTGGGTCACTCAAAGACATTCAGAGTTGTCCCGTAGCCACTCCTTTGTAATCTGGGCAGTGTGCTTAGGGTCATTGTCCTGTTAGAAGATGAACCTTTGCCCCAGTGTGAGGTCTTCATTCACAGGTCTAGAAGGTTTTCATCAAGGATGTCTCTGTACATTGCTGCATTCATCTTTCCCTTGATCCTGACTGGTCTCCCAGTTCCTGCTGCTGAACATCCCCCCAGCATGATGCTGCCACCACCATGCTTCACTGTAGGGATGGTATTGGCCAGGTGATGAGTGGTGCCTGCTTTCCTCCAGACATGACGCTTGCTGTTCAGGCCAAAATGTTCAGTCTTTGTTTCATTAGAGCAGAGAATTTTGTTTCTCATGGTCTGAGAGTCCTTCAGGTGCCTTTTGGCAAACTCCAGACAGGCTGCCATGTGCCTTTTACTGAGGAGTGGCTTTCGTCTGGCCACTCTACCACACAGGCCTGATTGGTGGAGAGTGCTGCAGACATGATTGTTCTTCTGGACGGTTCTTCTCTCTCCACAGAGAAATGCTGGAGCTCTGTCAGAGTGACCATCAGGTTCTTGGTCACCTCCCTGGCTAAGGCCCTTCTCCCCCGATCGCCAGACGACCCACTCTAGTCCTGGTGGTTACAAACTTCTTCCATTTACGGATGATGGAGGACACTGTGCTCATTGGGACCTTCAATGCAGCAGAAATTTTTCTGTATTCTTCCCCAGATCTGTGCCTCGATACAATCCTGTCTCGGAGGGCTACAAAAAATTTATTGGACTTCATGGCTCAGATTGTGCTCTGACATGCACTGTTAACTGTGGGACATTATATAGACAGGTGTGTGTCTTTCCAAATCATGTCCAATCAACTGAATTTACCACAGGTGGACTCCAATCAAGTTGTAGAAACATCTCAAGGATAATCAGTGGGAACAGGATGCACCTGAGCTCAATTTTGAGTGTCATGGCAAAGGCTGTGAATACTTATGTACGTTATTTTTATTTAATTATTTATTTTTTTTAATAAATTTGCAAAGATTTCAAACAAACTTATTTGATGATGTCCTTATGGGGTATTGTTTGTATAATTTTGAGGAAAATAATTATAAGGAAATAAGGAAATCAATCAATTTTGGAATAAGGTTGTAACACAACAAAATGTGGAAAAAGTGAAGCGAAGTGAGTACTTTCCGGATATACTGTAAGACTTATATGTTGTGTGGGCATGTGGGAATAAACACATCCCTGTGTTCCTTCAGGTAATGGATGACATTCATTAATAATATCACAATATCCACAGTTCTACAAACATAAGCCATTTTATAAATCGTCAGTCATATTCAGTAATGAAAAATGATGAATATATAATGAAAATAATGACATTAGGTTCAATTTTTATTGGTTTTGTATCTTGTAAATTATGAATTTGGAGTGAGTAAAATTGTATAATTATTATTCTTTCTGAGAGCAGTTAGATTATGTTTTGTTTTGCGAACTCATTATGAGCTGTTCATCAATGAGTATTATATTTTACTGTCTCAAGCGCAAAGAAGTGTATAACATGACTAGACATTTGCTTCTAATTACATCAATTTTCAGAGGCCGTGCAGACACTAAATTAGAGCTCATCTGCATACAGTCCATACCACACACACAAACTGCATTGTTGCTCATCTCATAAATGAGAGAATGAACAGAAGTGGAGGCATCCGGTATGAAAAAACTGTCAGTGCCTTTATTTTCAGCTGTCACATTTTGAAATGCGTAAGAAGAATGTTTGTCTTTATCATTAAAAACCCTATCATGTTCGTATTTATTCTCCTACATTAGTCCCAGAAGAAACCAAGAGAGGTCACTTCCATTGCCTGGTACAGTGTGTCAGAGTCAGCAGAAAGGAAACACAATGTCTTCTCTCAAAATAATGGCTGTCATCATTATTGAATTCATTACAATGTGGTTTCAAAAAACAAGCAGATATTTTATGAGTCACTTTAGTCAGTTCCATATCTCTAGGAGAGAGCGCTTGAACATAAATATGAAATGTGTTTTATTTCCTGGCAGGAGTAATGAGACTAGATCACTACAGAACTGTTTTATTGTTATTAGACTTTTATTTAACCAGGTTGGTGCCACAGAGAATTAAATCTCTTTTACAAGATAGACTTGCACAGGTAAGACAACAACCACATTTAGACATCATTAAAATACTCATATGAATGAAATTACAATGCATTTAAGTATATTCAATAAACACATTTAAGCACATTGAAATGCAGGAAGGAAATAGAAGGAACAAATCAATTATTTATAGCAATTGCAATAAAGAGATTAAAATCCTATATACTGTAGGCCTATATAAATTCAGTTGCTTTTCATGCAGGTTACATCATTATGCCAGTAGGTATAGACAAGTGACTTTATGAGTGAATTATTAAATCTTAAATCAGTTATTTGAAAGGATTCCTTCGAAAATGCTGATTCATTCAGAATCAAAACAAGTGACTGGCTGCATTCAAAATCATATACTTTCCCACTATATAGTTTGTAAAAATGTGTGTGACAAAAGATTTCTGAATTCACAGTACTCACAAAAAGAGTAGACAAAAAGTACCCGGATGACCTACTACTTCTGATTCTGAAGTATGTATAAGACACTTTCCTATCCCATGAGGCCATGGGAAAGGAATTGCAAAGAAATGCAACTGATGTTGGTAGATCACATGATAATGACAACCTGGTGGATGTGTTGCATATAGTACTGCATGCTATATAGAAAGTATGGTCACATTTTAGATTAGGGTCCAATACTCACTATTAACTAATTAAAAACAATTACATAATTACTACTTATTAATAGTTAGTAAGGTAGTAATCTAGTTAGGTAGTTAGGTATTGGGTAGGATTAAGCAATGTATAATATGGTCATTAATATTCATGCTAGTGAGCAACTGGTTAATGGTGAGAAATTGACCCAAACACTACCAAGTGTTACCATAAGTACTTTATCGGTCGAAAAGTAATTTTTTATTTCTTAAGTACCTACTCAAGAGATTGAGTTTCAAATGCAGCCAGAGTCTTAATGAGTGAATCATTCACTTAATCGATTTGTCAAAAAACAATGATTAACTCAGGAATGAATCACTATACTGTATGTTGTTTTGAGGCATGCAAAGTTTCTGCTATGGCTTTGAAACTTTTAGTTAGTGGAGCACCAGTATCAATTTGTATCTAAAAATGTAAGTTTATTTTGTGTATTTGGTAGATCCAAATGCAGCAAAATGTATTTTTATTCAACAACAATATGGGGCATAAAAAAAAGATCCATTAAGGAAGAGTTCATGGGGAAATGGAAGGAATAGTCTAAGG
This sequence comes from Zacco platypus, assembly GCA_038088235.1. Classification (NCBI taxonomy): domain Eukaryota; kingdom Metazoa; phylum Chordata; class Actinopteri; order Cypriniformes; family Xenocyprididae; genus Zacco; species Zacco platypus. The sequence goes on along the minus strand of CM076081.1, from coordinate 21,260,307 downwards.
GTAGTCAGCGGAGGGAGGAGCCATGGAGGAGATGATGGAGGGAGGAGCCAGGGAGTGAATGACGGAGAGCAGAGCCAGGGAGGAGACGGCAGAGAGAGGGTCCTGGGAGTGACAGTCAGGATGAAGGCTCATGGCGGAACCGATGGAGGGTGAAGACATTAGCCCGACCGACTGTGAGGACAAAGCAGACAAAAACAGGTGTCCAACTAAATCAGTAAGCATTGTAACAAATGAAGAGTGAGGAACAAAGGAAACAGGAAAAGAACACATGTGAAAACAGTGTACAAACTAAAAGTTCATCAAAACAGAACATAAACCTGACATTATTGCATAAAAAGTAAAACCATAGTCATAATTGAGCTGAGATTAAAAAATACAGCAGTCCTTTTGTGTGATGCTGCTTGATTTTATTGCTGTATATATTTTTATGTTTATTTAAAAAATGTCACGTATTATGTCACGATTCTGAGAGAGAGGACCCAGATTCAGAATGAATGGGGTTGTGATATTTATTAACCACATAGGGTACAACACAAGATGCTATGGCATTGTTGCTATGGCAACAATGGTGACAAGGTAATGGCTCAAGGAACCAGAGGCTTGGCACTAGAAGATGTAACTGCTGAAGCACCAGACTGGCTGCCAGGTCAGGAGAGTACCAGGAAGGAACAGGAAGCAGGGCAGAGCAGAAACCAACACGAGACACAACACACTCAAGAAATGTCTCAAAAGACAACAGACGAGATGACAAAAAATAACATGTAAAATAAAAACTGACAAGAACTATGACTAGAGAAAACAAAATAAAGAAACTACAAAAAGAAAACCAAATAAATAAATAAAAAAAATCTAGAAATAAATAACTGGAACTGTAAACAAAGGAAATAAAAACAAGATTGCAACCAGGGAACTAGAGAGACAAAGAAATAAAAGATTAGATGGCCAAAATCAAGAGAAAAACCAGAAAAAAAGACCTAGAAAAGAAAAAAAAATAACAAGAGTAGAGTTTTTGACTAGAGTAAAAAACACAGGAGAAAAGAAAAACTAGAATTATCAAAAAGAAATAAATAAAATCCCTATTTTAAAGTGTGTTCAACTTCGTCAAGTGGAGGAGGGAAGTTTAATTGGACAGACCCTAAACCCCTTGATTTTGATTGAGGGAGCAAGTCAGGCAGATTTAATATTTGTTCATATTTATTTTTGTAACAGCCCAAGCATACATGCAGACTTATAGAGTGGAGAGTAAACAAATTTATAAGAAAAAAAACTATAAATATTAACTCAGATCCATATCGGATTTCAAGTGATCAAGGATAGGGTGTTCTATTTAATCCCATTTAATCTTGTGCAACGTAAGCAATGATGTACATCTGACTGAACGAGATGGAGAGAAATCTTTGGACACGTTGGTCCAAAAATGTTATTGACATTAAAGGGGTATGTTGTCTGATACAGCTAAATTCTGTATTGGGCATATTTAATGACTACAAGAGCTAATATTACTATATTGCTGTAGCCATTGATATAGAATATAATGTAAGACATAATTATTTTTGAAAAGTTGTCATTGTCAAGGCTAAAAATATTCTTTACTGTGAGTCTGGAGTGGTACAGGAGCTTTGTGAACACACGTTTCCTTACAAGCTGTGGCAATGCTGAGGGTCTGAAGCTAATGTTGTTGGCGGTTGCAAGCCAAGAGCCAATCCATCAGGCAGAGGTTGGAGGAAAAAACAACGACGGCGAGGCACTTCATCGTTTTAAAAGGCTATTCATCACAGCAGTCGCTGCTGTCAGCTTTTGCTCCCAATATTTCCAGGGGAGGAATCAGGAACTAGCCAGACTCCTTCCTCAGTTTCTCCACGAAGAGAAACAGCACATCACAAACTCGCCAGACGCAAGGAAGCATTGCTGTCTCATGTGTGCTCTCACACACTCAAAAGCACACACTCTCAGTAGTTGTTTTCCCATAAGCCCTAAGGGTGTGTGGGCCACACACATGTGTTTGAAAGAGGAGAAGAGATAAGAAGGGATCAAAGAGCCATTGCGAGCTCTACAGCTTCACAGAGAAACTGAGCTGGCTGCAGTTCCACAACACGCGCTGCCTCTCTGAATACATACAGATATTTTTGTAGCATCTAGTTCTGGTTCTTTCTATGCATTAGTCTGTTTAGTTGCACAATATTCAGTTTATTTTCAGTGCAGACTGTCAATATGTTTTGAGATATTTAACATAGTTATGCAGGTTACATCTGAACAGATTAGGAGGATTACAAATGTATTCAAATTAATTACTTTGGTTACTGTTACTCTGCAGTTTGAAGAAGGACTGTATCCGTTTACTTGTCTGTGTTTGTGCTTTCCATTTGGGTAGTGATGATGATTTTTTAGTGACTCGTTCTACGGGTTACATAATTACATCAGTAGGTGGCGGCAAGTGATTGTCTTTGTCAGTGAATTTAATTGGCTAATTCATTTGTTTAAAAATGCTGATTGATTCTGGACCAAAAAATGTGTACTGTATTTATGAGAGAGTCATTGAATCATTCACTAAATGTTTCAAAACACAGAATCATTTAGGAAAGAAACAAACTTTGCTACGGTGTTGTAACATTTTTGTTTGGAACTATTTTCATTTGGTGGACCAAAAACACAGAGTATCTGGAAATATTGTTTCTGCAATGTAAGTTATTAAATATTAACTAACTGTTTATTGTACTGTTGTATAAAAGCATTATCACACAACCACACTGCCTCCTCCTTAACTAAAATCTTGTCAGAAATTCAGCACCATGATCCTTATTGTTGCATAGTTGCATAGCAAAGTTTTCTAAAAAATGTTAAGCGAACAAATTTTTGCATTAAATTGTGCTGTGTTTTTTTTTTTCATTTTATTACTATTATGTTTTTTTTACATGCATGTAAAAATGTACTAAAGTGATGTTTTTTACATGCGGCTCTGAGTAATTGTCCAAACCATGGAGGAAGCGGCGAGAAGGTGCACAAGAGCCGATGTTTATTTTTTGTTACACTTTACCAAACCCATGCAACAAAAGAACCAAAGAATCATGTAAAATCCAGTAAACCTTGTGATTATTACTTGTGACATTAGAACAAAATATAGATATGATAATATATGTATAAAACAAAATTAAACAGCAATCTGTTAAATATTTTCATATTTCAATTTCATATTCATTAAACATTTTTATTTAATTTCATGTACATTTTTATTAAACATGGACCTTTATTTTCATTAAAAAGGCAAATGTAAGCAATTCATTTGGACAAGTGCAAATTGGGTGCTTATAGATGTACCTGCTTGGCCAGAATTGGCTTGAAATCATGCATCTTTGGAAGTGGAACCTTGTGCAAAGTTACAAAATATTCTGTGCACACCACCATGTGAAATGAGGGCTGAATCCAAAAACTTAGGCTGCTGACTTGTTGCCTCACTGCCCTATCAGGCAATGATTTTGCAGGCGGCATTTACACACAAAGTCACCTTACAAAACTGATTTCAGACAGTCAATATGGGGAAGTCCCAGAGCAAGCTTTACAACTGATACACCGGTGTGAACCCGAGGTCGAGACAAATTAAAAAATTACATAGAAAATTATACTAAAGACTTGGGAGAGCAAGGGTACTGTTTAAACGTTCGCAACCTGACAAATACTCTGACTCTTCCATCCAGATAGATTCCCTGCTTTTATTGTTATTTTTACTTCTTATGCATTCCATTTTTCCATTGTATTTGTTTCCTTTTCGCGTAAAGCACTTTGAATGTCCACTATGAAATGTGCTATATAAATAAACTTGCCTTTAATGATCTACAGCAAAACAGCGTGAGCTTTGGTGATAACGAAGTGAATATTTAATTACTATAATAGTAATTTCTCACAAGAAATGACAACAAAAGTAGAAAACAACAACCACCAACCACAACTTTCAGATGCCATCTTTATTTTTTTTTGCTGAACTGTCACAGATTGGAAAGCACAGGATTGTGAGATATCAAAGGCAGCGAAAGGATACATCTATGCTGCCTTCAAAAACCGTTCAGATGAAGGCATCTCATGAGACAGGAAGTTAAGCTAATAATGGATTCTGACGTGCCTTGATGCCGTCCTACCTTGGAATGCGTCCTCCGAAGGCAGAATTTTTCAGTTTTTGGATGCAGCCCGGGTCTCGCGCACTCAATGCACATGACCACCCACACTGCGACGACGCCATTTTTGCTACATGCTTGTGCGGATGCGGAGAGTATAAACCAAGCTTGACACGCAATAAAAATGTGGCACTCAAGTACAAAGACATTTCACTACCCTAACTTTTGTGTGTTCTAAAAACGTGTTTTGAGTGTAATATTGCTTTATGAATTATAATACAGGCTTATATAACACAATATTTTAGGATGTGATTCACTTTTTTGCTGTGACTGACCAATCTACGTTAGAAATCCTAAGTGTAGTTCTTTGCCTATAACATATGGAGTTCAGTGATCCCAAAAATCCTCATCATACAGATCGTGACTGTCCCTCAAAAAAGAAAAAGACAGACCAGTATTAGTCATGCTCAGTTCTCTGTGGTCAATAACGCTCAATAGCTCACCTGCCTCACAGTCCCCCTCAAGCAGAATCGACTCCTCCAGCTGCAAACCAGTGAAGCTTGCAAAGCAAGACTGAATATGCTATATAAATACGCTTCAGCAAAATATCAACTTTGGCGTACATCAGCTTGTCCGAACTGTATTTCAAAAAGAAATGTACTTTCAAAACTCAGCCCTCATGGGGCCATTGCTGACTGTCTTATCTTCCTTATTTACCTCTGTGGTGATGTCTTTACGATCCTTAATCATACTTTACAAAATAAAAAATGACTTTTCATGCTTTGCATGATAAACTTATATTGTTTTGTTGCTACTAAAATAACCTTTTACATAACATTCTTTAAAAAAAAATAAAAAATCACATTCCTTACTTTCCCTCTTTCCACCGATGCATTTTTTATTAAAGGAAAAAAGAAGTTGTTGTGTGTGTTGTACTTAATCTCAGATTAGGCAGACATCCAACATCTTAGATCCTACAAGCTTGAGAATATCTGTAAGACAAAAGAAACAGACATTTTTATTGCTTCTAGTCTGTTGTACGCATGAGAGTAAACCTACTTATTGCTGTTTCTTTATCTGTATAGTTATCCATGTTTCACCTTAACAACAGCCTTGCAATACATAAGCAATGGCCCTGAGTTAAAAATCTATCCACCTCTTATACCGTTTAACTTTCGCCTCTGGTACCAGAGCAGGAAATGAGGTCATGACTGGTGTGGCGTTGGCTCATGTGTGCTCGTGCTGTCTGTTCATCGACTGTCTGGACGTGTGTAAATCTGGCATGTGTTTATTGATCCGTTACACCACCGTTAGCCCCTTTATCAGCCGTGAAATGGCCTTCTGTCTGCCTACCTGGCCATGTCTGGCAGTTTAATTCCTTTGGGTGGTAGAATAAGCTTGATTCATTAGTGTAATAAAAGTGCTTTACCACACACACACACACAAAAGCTAACAAAATAATAAATCAGCAGGAAAAAACAAACTGTTATATCATATAAATTTATAGTATATATATCATATCTGAACTGATATATATATTATAAACTGGTAACACTGTACAATAAGGTTCATTAGTTAAACTTTAGTTAATGTATTATCTAACATGAACTAACCATGAGCAATACATTTGTTACTGTACATTTGTTTACTCATCTTTGTTAACGTTAGTTAATGAAAATACAGTTGTTCATTGTTTTTCATGATATTTCACGGTATATTAATTAATGTTAACAAGATTTTAACAAGACATTTTCACTGAGCTTGTCATCTTGCATTGAGCTTGCATTGCATTTTGGGATTGCATAAGAGCACACTCTTATGGCAATTTGTAACTATTTTACATTTTAGTGAATTGGTGGCAAACCCGTCAGATGTCGCAATGGGACGTTTTCAGGAAAGTCAAAAAAAAAAAATTGGACCAATGTCCTTTTTTTTGGTCAAAATTGGGGTTTCATTAAATTATTATTCTATAACTTCTTGTCAATCATCTCTGAACATATCTTGGCAAAATTTGCCTGTTTATTGCAGAAAAATAGCGATTTAGAGTACATATTATAGTACGGGTGTATAGTATACACAACAGAATCAAGTAACGTTAGCTGCCCACTTCAGTGATCTTGCTTGCCTCAATCCTGGTGATGTCAGTACCCTAAATTACGTCAGAATGGGAGAATGGACTATTTACATTCAGAGATGAAGGATCGGATGATGGAGAAGTTAGTGAAGAGGAGGAGTCAATTTAGCTGAAAGGTGCTCTGTGCTATTCGAAATCTAAGCTACAAGGTACACTTAGAGCTATCTAAACATACAAGGGATGATGAAAAGTTCAGAGACTATGCCCATGATAAACAACGGAAAACTTTTTCCAGTCCAAATATATAAATATTCTTAAATCAAGAAGCATTTGAGTAAAATGACATAATATATTATGAAAGAAAAATCTAAAAGAGTTCATTTTTTTCTTAAAACAAGCAAAATTATCCGTTCAGATCACTCAAACCATATAGGCGCCATTAAATGGTCAGTAATGAACCGTGGATGTTATCTAGAAATAAAGTTTGTTACTGTGCCCAAACAAAATCTTACTGAAAGCTAATTTTTTGAGATATCAACCTAAAAATTTGAATGTTTATATTCTTGGCTTTGATTTTCTTGCAGTTTAAGAGTAAAACATATTTTATAATACATTATTATAAAATATAAACAATTACATTTTTACATTTTCATAAACTTAAATTTCTATAGCTTTTTTTTATTTCACTTTCATAATTTCACTTCTACAATAATCTGCCAAGTGTCTTCTTTAAAACAAGACCAACCTCAGGTCTATATTCAGAGGCATTCATGAATTACAACCATTTATGTTTGGATAGTGCATTTTCATGTCTATGTGAAAAAGGGGTGTGACCTTTATATAAACCTGTTTTTCTCAAAATTACGTTCCTGAAATTCATAGCGATCAGAAAGCTTCAGATAGCAACAACTTTTGTTACAGACAAGCTATGAAAGAAATAAAAACATATTTGGAAAGGGCTTGAATCCACATGTGGTGTCGAAACCTGTGATAGGTCAAATTTCATGATGTTATGGGTTTTCGCAAATCACATCACATATAAATTAGTACAATCACATTCTTCTGTTGTCTTATGATCTGCTCACACCCTGCTGATGGGTGAAGATGTAGGGGTTAGCCTAACATTACATTTTACATTTTTGCACAAATCATATTGTACAGATTCTCAAACAACTTGGCAAAACATAAAATAGTTAAGTTTTCTCGTGGGATCAAATTGCATTGTCTGTGATGAATATATATAGTGCTGCTTTAAATTTTTGGCCAAAATTATTAATTGTATTAATCTTACTGGCTACATTTGGAACAGTCTTTGTATATGAAACATGTCTCTGATGCAGCTCAGTAGAATTTGGAACAGAGCCTGTATATCAATGTATAAAAATGCTGTTCTTTGACTGAAGCCTGAAGAAAGCCTTTAAACAGCAGGAGCAGGAATTTCTTTGTTTTTTTGTTGTTGTTTTTTTTTTTTTTTTTTTTTTCCCTAAAGCATACTATCCCTCTTTGTTGAACCTGTTTAGCACAAGCAATCTGTTCATTTAAACAGAGAGCTACAGACATTCCTGAGGCTTCATGCTGCTCCAGGATCATTCCAATTTGATTCATGGTCAGAGGGAATACAGAGGAATCTCTGCAGTGGTGGATGTTTTCCTTTTCTAAGCCGCAGGTTGAGGCTCATACAAGAGTGAGGGTATCAAATGTAATCAATTCTCTGATTAAGAGTGAATTGGGGAGAATCAGTTTGCAGTGCTTCAGATGAAAAGGATGCAGAATTTAATTGTGCTCGCAGCAGTTGAACACTTTGCTGAAGTGTGTTAACTTTTCACACCATTGAGAACTGGCCGTAGGGTTCTCATTATGCCATTATGTTTAATTTGCATCAGGGGTTTTATGAATAGCCTCAAATGAGAACATGTATCTTTTTTCCTCGCCCACTGCTACTGTGCCAGCTGTGATGTGAAATTTGGTGGAGGAGCTAATCATGTAAATGCCTTGATGTGATGTTGTGATGAAGAATGATTTGTCATAGCAAAGGATGTAGCAGGCATGCTGCCTTCGCTGCTATTTTCTGCTTTTCCATTCTTAAGGTGTCAATTACTTTTCAAGTAACTGAATGTGCATGTAGTTTTGACAAATAATGCTGAATATTATAACTATTGTATAAGTGAGACTTCTTATTCATGTCAGGTTGTTAACATACTGCTAAAATATTAGTAAAGAAAAATTGTATTGTAAAAATCAGTTATAAGGTTAAAAACTATAGGGTCGAGAATGCACGTGGGAGTCAACACTAATGACATATTCTCTGCTTTGGACTAGTTTTTGCTTGACTGCCATTGACTGCGTATTATTGGAATTGGTTTTTGGATTTTTGATCAAATATTAATGATTAAAATTGTCTATGATATCAAAGGCAAAATGGTTTTGCTGAAGTTCAAAGAATGGGACTATATGAGAAGCTCTGATTTTCTGATTCTTGACAGTCAATGTTTTCAAGAGAGAAACAACTTTGATCTTTGACTTTTAAATCAGCAGAACAATAAAAAACTAACAAGGTTCCCCACTTCATTATAGCTCAAAAAACATACGATAACACTTAATTTTGACATTTTCTCTCCTCATCCGGCTCCATGCAAAGCATCCTGGGAACTACCAATCCCCTGTCCAGTTTCAGTTAATGCCAACAAAAAATATTCCCAAAACAAATGGACTGAGATTGCACACAATAACATTAAGTTTAAGAATTGTGTTGCATTAGCCCATTTTTATTAAGTTAAACCAAACCAAAATGATTTTTGTACAATTTTGCGTCTATTTCTTCTGTTTATCTGAGTAAATAATTTATATAGTCTCCAAGTACAGGTGTGTACAAATATCTGAAATATTTTAAATAAAAACAGGTAATACAGAACACAGTGTTTCTCCAGACTCTTCAGTCCAAAATGAATGTGGATACCATTCTGTGCTGTTTCTATGGTTACACCTGCCTGTAGTGTAATGCCACAATTGTTTAGGTATTACGATGATATTTTACAGAAAATTAAGCATATGGAGTTTCAAAACCATATCTATAAACAGGTTTGGTGGTGCTCAAAAATTTTACATGGCAAATATAAACGTGTGCTAAAGAATCAGGTCAAGGTGATGTGGGAAACCACTTTGATGATCAAACCACCCCAAATTATTCACAATTCCCAGTCCTGCAGGGATATATGAAGAATCCATGTGCTGAAACTTGATGGCTTTTGAGTGTCAAGAGTCTTGTAGTTGCATGAAGAATCCGTACAGTGGCGTACAGAATTAAATGTCACATCTAATTCCAGTCTAAACTGTTTGAAGGTTATCTGACGATAAAGCAGATTTCAGGAGGATAAAAACTTTCAGAAGTGCTCTAGAAATTGCTCTCTGCTCCTAACCCTCCTCCCAACTTAAGACCCCGGTTTTAGACGTGATTGATTAGATGAATCACACTCCTACAGGGGCAAGACACACTTAGCACACTATGATCTGTGGTGATGTTAAACGATTAGCATCTACTGAAGGGTGGTTCGCCCTTGGGGCATGAATGAATGATTTAAGCAGGTTATTAGTGGTTTTGTAGATGCATATTAGAGGTCTGGGTAAAATTCAATAGCACTTTTCTGTCACAATACTGATACACTATTGCCTATTCTAAGTATTGTAATAATTGTTGTCATTATCTTACAATTTGAAGGCGCTATTTAGTAGTAGCTATAAATCAGAGCCATCTGTTTTCCACTCTTTGTTTCCTTTGTCACCTTTGCCTTTTCACTACAATTCACAGATGTTAATTATATTTTTGTGGTTATATGTTTAGACACATCATTTGTATTAGGTGTCTAATGGCAATCCATCTATATGTGGCATAATTAGTCTGAAATGCCCCATACTGTCAATGCCAAATGTCAGTTGCTCTGGCCCTATGTATATATTACATTGCAGATGGCTTGTCAGCAGTGGGGTTATTGATTGACTGTCATGCCTTCTGGTTTCAAGCATGACTTCCAGCATTCTGGACCATCCATGTGTGACCTTTCCAGCAGACATATCTAAGCTTCTATTGGATTACATATGATTCTTTCTATTTAGGAAGTTGATAGTGTGGTATAAATTTCCACCACGAATACAAATAACAGCAATTAAGACAATACAAGCAGGTTAAACAATCATAAACAACTATACCATTCAAGTTTGGAGACAGTGTCACTGCTTAACCTGTTGGCTTTATAAATTTGGGCTTTCAAACACACACCCATATCACTTGTACTGTGCATTGCTGGCAAATTAACAGTTTTTGTTTTGTTCAGTCTAAGTTTGTTACTGCTGTGTTAGCCAGAACACACAATAATTCATGTGATAATTACCTTTATTTTTCGATAAATTTTCCACAAACATTGTTGTAGTTAAATTTCCTGGTTCACATAATCTAGGTAAAACTGCTTTTCAAAGCAAAAGTCACATCACTTCCAGTGGAAGCTACTATTTTGGTGTGATATATATGGTGTAACTCTTTTTCTGTTATTGGTTGTTGTATTAGCTGTTTGGAAGTTATAGTCCTGTTGCATTGGGTGTTTATATTATGTAATTTGATTGTTACAAACGTTTTAGTTTGTTTTGGTTGGTATGTCCTGTAGGTGGGGCTTTGGTCTATAATTAGGCTTGCTGGCTAAATGGATTCAGTCCTGATTGTGGACTCAAGAAAAATAACAGTCTGAGGAGTATTGCGAACTTGGGCCATTTGGTTTAGCCAAAATTGTCACATTGTTGCTGTTTTGTTTTTTATTTATTTTTGTTTTCTCCAACACTGTAAATATTTTTGCACCTTCCAATAAAACATTTTTGGATTATGCATCAACTTTTTTGTACAGCAGCCATTTCCTTTTTCCACTCCAACTGGTTGGCTTTCTTAAAGTGCGATTTTTTTTAAAAGAAATTAATTATCTTATTCTGCAAGGATGTGTTCAAAATGGACAGTAAATGTGTTTATAATTTTACAAAAAAAAAGTCTATTTCAAATAACTGTTCTTCTGTAAAATGTTCCTTTAAAAAATGTATCACAGTTTCCACAAAAATTTTAATCATCACAACTGTTTTCAACATTGACAATAATAATAATAAATGTTTCTTGAGCAGCAAATCAGAATTTCTGAAGGATCATGTGACACTGAGGACTGCAAGGCATTTTAAAATTTAATAAAATAGACAAGTTATTTCAAATCATAATAACATTTTTTTTTTGATAAAATGATTGAAACAGAATAGTTCATTGCTCTATTGTATTAAAATACACAATATTTTGTTTGTGTTTGTTCAGAGGCTGAATGCTTGACTTCTGTGATATTCAAGGTACAATCAAACATACTATCTGATATAGCTGAGCACAAAATACAAGCTCACCCTCTACCTCCCGGTGTTTCTCAGGGCCCCATGACAGTGCCAACACCGCTGTTGTGACAAGACCTCATAAATCACCTCATCTCCTGCTGGTGCAGTCACAGTCGTGTCCTTCTCACAACGTTGTGTGTTTTGTGTGTTTGAATGAGAGGAAATGGTTGCCATCACAGACAAATCTATTCATGGGGGTGACATCTCTGCCCTTCCCTCAAATGTCTAACAGAATCAAAATGAAAATTGTCTTAATTTATTCACCCTCATGTCGATCCAAACCTGTACTAATTTTTTTTCTACCGCACTCTAAAAATTAACAGTGAAATTTACTAAATGAAACAAGTTTATTTCAATCATAAATGTCTGAAAGTTCATTAACAGAAAAAGTTATGTAAACTCAATAACTGATTATGTTATGCAGAACACTAAATTAGTTACAGCAGATTTTTGGTTTCCAGCATGTTTTGCTTTGGACTGTACAAGGAGAAAAAATGTAGAAAGTGTTTTTTTTTAAATGCTGAAGAGCTGCAGAGTAGAGCCTGTGGTTGGGTCGAGGATGGGCCAGAGAAACAATACTATAACAAAACTATGGGCTACATATTACATTTTTTTTTCTTTTTGGAGAGCAATATTTGTGCATGTGACAGGGCAGTGATAATCTCATTGCTAATTAATTTAGTAAACGGATGTGTGCTAATGCTAGCCAATGCTAACTGCCAAAATATTGTACTTTTTCTAAATTTAAATGTAATTTTAATTCAGTTAAGCTTTAGCTACACAATGTATCTAAATAGTTTACAGTTAATTAAGTAGTTAGTTATAGTTTATTTATAGTTATTTATAAAATTTCTTTTAACTCAGATGAAATAAGTTCACAGTACTCCTAAATATTTAAAGTCCGTTAATTCAACTTAACCTAATTTAAAGTTAGTTGGTTTACAGTGCAGAACACAAAAGAAGATATTTTGAAAAACTAATTTTAAACTTACAGTGAATTCAATTGGGTCCAAATCAATGTTATATAAATAATACAACGATGACAGGATATTAATTTTTGAGTGAACTACAATACCAAAAAACCTCATTAACTCATACCCAAACCCCTTAAAAAAGAACAACAACAACAAAACCTATCATCTCCCCTGACTGCCGTACACTACTGAGATACAATACAGTGCCATTAACAAAAAAATCAATCACCTAATGCTTTAAAGAGTTGCATTTCTATAACTTGTACCAGACAAAAGAAAATAACTCAATGTCTTTGTATGTGTAAAAATCATTTTCCTATTGCCATTTCCCATTGTCTGCAAATGAATGTTCCTGTAGAAGCAGAGAAATTACTGTTAGAATTTCAATTCCCACTAAATACAACAAAACACTAATCAAGTCTATTCACCAAACAGCTCACAGCCTTGCCAGCAAATAACAGAACTGAGAGATAACAAAGCAGTACGACTAGACCGACGGTCTCTGGGCTTCCCGCGCACACGTCTGGCATGAACATATACCGCGCTCTTCGTGTACATGTACCGTATTAAAGGCATAACTCACAGCAGTCAGGCCTATAGTATCACAGCTTGGAAGATTGACAGGTTTATTGGGCACAAAGAGGCAAATATGTTTTGCCTTTATCTGTGAAGCAGCAGGGTAATTTGGAAGGCAATAATGGAGATTTCCTTTCAGCAGCTGGAGGTGAGGAGGAACCTGTCACAGTCTTTTGTGTGGTAATGAAAGGTGTAAAATGGAGCGTCTCCCTGCAGTGAAGGAATAGCATCTGCTGAGCGCATACAATGAGATGTGCCTCGAGCTCTTTTGTATCTTTCCTTTGTGACAGGAAGTTTTTCTAGGTAAAATTGATGTATATACATTTGAAGTTATGGTGAAACTACTGTGCTTATTTAACCAATGAATAGACATATGATGGGACATCTACATCCTTAATGTAGGGGTGCTAGCAAGAAACATTATGCAAATGGAATAGAGCGTGCAAGGAAAGATGTGCCCAAATGAATAAAATTTTATCCAACACATGGGACTTTTTAGTCACAGACATGAAGAAATGTAAATTACTTCAACATAAAAAAAAAAATACATGTTAGACCAACAATACTCCCCCAAATGTAGTCCAAACTTGCCTAGTATGTAATGCAGCATGAATAAATTATGTGGTCAAAGTGGTCTTAGGAGTATTGTTTTGCCGTTTCCTGAAATATCCATTTTGAACACCGCCATAAAAAAAAAATCTTGTATTTATCAAATACTACAACGTCCATAAGCAATGCTTTTATGGCTTGTTTCTGCTTCTTTTTTTCTGTTTTGATCTAGATATTCTGTACTCAAAAGATGCGTAGTAGCGCCCCCTATCATTTAACGATGAGAACATGCTGGAAAATTCCATCAATACAGTGCTGAAAATTTGATGCAATTTTGTTGGCCAAAACCCGGAAGTGAGTTAACATTTTTGCAATTCCAGTTCCATCGTCCCAAAATCAATGGTGGGTTTTTTGAATGGGTTTATTCTACGACATAAAATACATCACTATTAACCTACCCGTGATATTTGTTTTTTAATTTAAAACGTATTATTTGTTACATATCTTGAAAATGATGGTTGCTAACAAGTGGCTAAATCGGACTAGAGGCTGCTGGCGACATTAAATGTTATTGCGTTGTCTTTTACAGCCTAGTTATGCTTACAACTGTGCTTTTACAAACTATTCTAATTCAAACTTTCAGAGAACATTTTTTTAGACAAATATAAAGAGTTGTCGGAAGCGTTGAAATTGTGCGATTTTGGTGTAGTTCGCTTATAGCCTACCTTTTAGCGTTTTGCTTTGGGCGACTGCATTTGGACTTCAAAATTCATAAAAGTTTTGTTCTTCTGTGAAACTTATCTTGATGGACAAAACGTGTAAGTATCATAACCTCTTATTGATCACAGAGCTTATTTTTTGTGATAAGCCAAAAGCGTATGGGAAACCACCTCTCTATGGAGGGGAAGAATTGAGTCAAATGTCAGTGTTGGTCAATGGTTTTTGTTTGTGTGTGTTTGTTTGTTTGTTTGTTTTTTACTTTTTGAGGTCCCTGTGTTGAAACGAATCCAGTCCAAAGACAATATTTGAGTAAGTGTTTGATTTTGCGAATTGGTGGTGAATTTCAACTTGAGTCGTGTGAAAAAATATGATTTAAAAAAATTCATAATGGTCCACACCTAAACCCTAAAATAAGCAGGTCGTACGAAAACATGAATGACACCGTACAAATTCACTAAAACATGAAAAAATATGAATTGCCTTGCATGTCGGTTAAAACTTCTGCACATATTTTTGTTTTACAAGGTCTCTTCTTCGACAGCATTATAAGTTTAAAAAAATATTTCGCAAATAATCTAAAAATAGGCTTTTTTGCAAATTAAGTCATGAAGTTTTGAATTTTTGTTGCAAAGCTATGAGAAAAGAAAAACAATAATTAAATAATTTGTGCCGCTGGCTGATAATTTGTTGAACAAGAAATCTAATTTCCTTGTCGAGAATTTATTGACTTTTTTAGCTAAAAATAGTAGTGTTACTGAGGACAATTATAAAACGATTGTTGAGACAGCTCAAAAGTAAACTTTTCTCAACTATTTTTTTTTTTTTTGTAAACTGAACAGATTGTTAAAATTGGTAATGACATGGTTGATGTATGCAAAAACAGGGGAAAAACAGACAGATATTGAGAAGAAAAGCCTCATAGTGAATGAAAGACCTAGAGGATCCTAGAGGATGTTCTCATGAATTTTATCTCTGGTTGTGCTGTGCCAGGCTTTAATCTTGTTAAAAGGAGATAAGGAAAAACATGAAAGGAAAACATAATATTTCCAGATACTCCAGAGGTGATTATATATGAGTTTGGAAGAGGCTTTGGTTAACTTTTGTTTTGCTGTTGATAATCACTGCAGCATTTTCACCAGCTATCTTCATGCAGATAAGACTGGCTGATGGGATAAGTGCTCTTATCACCTCTGTACTGGTCAATGACATTGCTGCTGAGCTTATTGCAGTGGGAATATATGCTTATGAAACTTCCGTTGGATCTGTCTGTACAATCTCTTAACTGAATGAAGATTTTAACTTAGAAAAAACTTAGAAAAAAAAACATAGTACATAAGGGATTTGTGACATTCAAAACCATATTGTGAGATCATAAGATGGCTATCAGAATACGAGATGACATCATGTGCCCCCCCCCCCCCCCCCCCCCGTACTACTGAAGATCAAAGGATTATGATGGAAGAGAAGTGATGGGGAATAAATCCGCAATGATCACATGATCGCCCATCTAATCCAATTAACAGAGGAGTGACAGCCACGGTACAGACACCACTAACACGCCACGGGTTATCTGGCCCAGAAATGCATTTGGACACAAGAATCGTGCAAAAAAAAAGTATACGTTAAAACATTAAGCAGCACAACTGTTCCCAACATTGACGATTATAATAATATATTTCTTGAGCATCAAATCATCATACTAGAACGATTTCTTAAAGATCATGTGTCACTGAAGACTGGAGTAAACACTGCTGAAAATACAGATTTGCCATCATATGAATGTAATGTATATAATATTTCACAATATTACTGTTGTTACTATATTTTTGAAGTAAATTCAGCCTCATTGAGCATAATGACATTCACACTCTATTATCTTAAACATTAAACACAAGGTTATACATCTGTCGTGATTTGTAAGAGTATATCTAGTATTGTATCATTTGAAACAAGCTGCTTTTGTCAAACAGATTTTGCTGGTAAAGTGTGTGTATGCTATATAAATGTCACATGGTTTGATCTTTTGCTGTATCTTGTAAACATTCATACATGTTTAGGTGTATCTTAACTCTCCAAATATGTTGTTATAGGGCTTTATGCTGTTGCTGTGCCTGAAATACGATCTGTGTATTGAAGTGACAGTCGCAGCATTATGTGATATAAATTATATTTACGAAATAAATGTATATGAAATAAACCCCTTCAGATGGCAGCGTAATCTGACAGGAAACATGACTCATAGGAAGATATGGCATTATTTCCTGACAAGATAAAATACGTTAAACTGCAAGAGAACATAACGTGAGACGCCTCTCTTTAGTATATGTGTGTGTTGTATTATCTCTGTCTTTCTCTCACACTCTCTTTTATTTTTTGTGGTCTTCTCCCTCCTTACCTTGTGTCTGGACACCTGTCGGACACCTCTCCTGCCCCGTTCCCAGCAGGCCTTGCTCTGACAGCTGACCCCGTCTGGTTGCGGAGCCGCATGGCTGCTTCCGTCCTCTCTGAGACACATGTCCTCTCGTCCTTCCCTGTCCCCCCACAAGGCAACGTGACCATCTCTGTCCTCTTGACGTCCCCCATGGGGTCCACCTACTGTCTCCCTTCCCTTCTTTTGTCTGCTTTCATTGATGACCCTGTTCATCCTCTTTCTCGTTATTTTTCTTCTCTAACTTTTTCCCTTTTATATATCTCTCTTCCAGCAGTAATATTCTTACCTTCATCTAATGCCTTCTCTTGACAGTATCTCATGCATGTATCTGTACACATACACACACAGGCGCTGATTAATGGTGCTTGCCAAATGCAAAGCATCATTATTGTTCTCTTCTGGACAAAACTTTGGCGTGTAACTCGTCCCGCGCCATTTGGCCTAGACCCATGAATGAGGTGTCAAATCGACCGGCTCATTGAGGAGAGGTGTGGTATGACTTTTATAAGCGATCGGACCTACCATGTTCGCACAGCGGACGAAAAAGCGGCCAAAAAAGTCCCATTGACTTCCACTGAAAAATTCAAATTCACGAACATTCCGTCAGTCTCAACTGTCACTTTCTCACTCACACACACCTTTCTTTCTCACTGTCTCTCACTCATTTGACATCTGATCAAGCAGCCAATCAGTAATGACCTAAAATATTCATCATAGCCACACCCTAGCAACCACTTAGAGCACCCTAGCAACCACCTCAAAGACTTCCATTGAAAAATAGATGAGGTGGATATAAATGAATCAGAACATCATAGAGACATGTGAGTATGGCTCTTTTGATTCTGGTACACATGCAGTCTATTATTTTAAGCCTGTTAACTATCCAGCCGTGCCCTAGCAACCATTTTGAGCACCCTAGCAACCCAAATCCAAAGAGGGATTTCTTCAAACCTGAACATCATAGGGTTGGTTTATATCATTCATACTGGCAAGCAGCCTTTGGAGGATCATCACTGGCAGCTGCCAAGCCACTCTCTAGCAACCAAACAAAGTACCCTAGCAACTGTTTAGCAAGATCTATATCTCTGCATCAGAACGTCATACAGACATGGTTGTTGGGTCTTTTGTCTCATGCTAGCAAACTGGACTTCCAACATGCTACACATGCTAGCAGTGAATAGCTACATGCTAATACTGATTAGCTAAGTGCTAAAGTGGGCTGAGAACATGCTAAGAACTCTATAAAAACTCCATAGTAACTATCTGTGACAACTACCAACCACCTTGTAACACCATAACAACCTAGCAACCGTCCAGAACACCCTAGCAACCACCTAGCAACACCGTAGTGACCACCCCAAGTACGTTAGCAACTGCCTAGCAACACCCTAGCAACCATCCAGGTTACCATAGCAACCGCCTAGCAACCACCCAGAACACCCTAGTAAGCGTCTAGCAACACCTTAGCAACCACCCCAAGTACCTTAGCAACTGCCTAGCAACCGCCTAGCAACCACCCAGAACACCTTAGAAACTGCCTAGAAACACCCTAGCAACCGAGTGCCAAATTTTGCCACTGCAAGCACCATTCACATTTTCTTCAGGAAATGTACATTCTGGTTATAAATCAGTTGCTGGTTTTTGTTGCTAACAAGGCTAAATCTGAAGAGGCACAGTAAAATGAGCAGCCACATGGGGGCATTGTATCTCGGACCATTTTGTACTTTGCTGCTGGGGCTTCCTGTTTCCTGTTTCCTTGCTCACCTGATGGTTAGTTTGTGTGTAACCTTGGTTTTGCATGGATCTTTTATGTAGTTTTGAAGTGATGGGATGTTGGATATCACTACGTAAAATGTTTTCTGATTTATCCTGTTTCAGTACAAATAATTTGTGAAGGATATGGATTTTGACTGAGTGCTTGATTCAAATTGCCATGCTAGTAAAAAGCCATAGAATTTGAGCTGACCAGTGGCTTTTAAAGGGTTTCCAAGGTCTCCAAGAGTCTGAAGTGATTTTTTTTCCTTTCAATAAAAATGCATCAGGATATAAAATACATGCTTAACAACTTATTTAGAGAGATGACGCTGACTGCATGTGTATTTAATAGTGAATAATAGTGAAGGTGACATGTGAAAGCCAAGTATGGTAACCCATACTCAGAATTTGTCCTCTGCATTTAACCCATCCAAAATACTGCACACACATTAGGAGTGGTGAGTAGTGAACTCACACTCACACACTCACAACCGTGGACGCACACACCCGGAGAAGTGCAGCCATTTTTGCTGTGGTACACGGGAGCAATTCTTTGATGAATAGGAAAAAAAGAACATCATTTATTTGAAATAGAAATATTTTGTAGCATCATATGTACTGCGACTTTTGATCACTTGTGTCCTTGCTGAATAAAAACATTAATTTCTGTGATTAAAAGACTTCTTACTGACACAAACTTTTCAATGTTTGTCTATATTTTCCATTATCCAAGATATTTTTGAGGTGAGGTGTTTACATTTTTCTTCACAAATAATAAAATGTATATTTTTTTTTTGTTTGTTTGGAATTTTAAAGAATTATGGTTTCATGCTTTATAAGCACTGGTAGGTCATATATATATATATATTGTTCTATTCACAGCTTAAGGTTCATGTTTTTCTTCAGGTTTACACATCTAACCCTACTCTAATGGTGGGTAGAAAAGAGATAAACTTTCAATTTATCAGAGAATTTTCCACATAACATTGGGTCATAAAATGGGTCTTTATTCGTGGAAATACTGTAGCTTCTTATATTTTAGAAAAGGGATATGTGAATGGAATTTTGAAAACTGCTTAATGCAAATTAAATTTGTAATGCAAATTACAAATATTGTATTGCTGAAGTGTCGTTATTGTAATTTTTGGTCACAACATGTGCATTTCTTTAACAGAATTGATTTTCCAGGTCCTACTGTATTTCTTTCCCTCAGTCACAGCAATAGTCACAATGAGAAATGTGAGAGTTTTCCAGTGGTAGGGAAGCCTGTGATGATGTAATTGTGCATGTGTACACAAGCCGCCCTAAATTTAATTCCCGTCATCAAATCCTGAGTCTTTTACTCCGGCAGCGCACCTGCGCCACCCATGGAGCACAGCTGGCAACATTCCAAAAGATACAGCAAAGCATGAAGTGACCTTTTATAAAGCCACGAATACAAAATTCAAAGAAGAGGAGAAAGAAAATCCACCCCCTCTATGTTTTTGTCCTTGTCTTTGCTGCGAGCCAGCAGTCGTGCAAGCTAACCTTTCTCTAATTGATGTTTGTGCTGAACAGGCTCACCAGGCAGCCATTTTGTGGCGGGAAGGAGAGCAGCCCGAAGCGCAATGGGGTTCTTTAATGCAGTCCAGCTGTATGAGTTTCCAGGGAGATATCTGCCTTCCTCCTGAGTAAGCAAAGCACAACTCGATATACAAATTATTCCCCTCCTGTAATTGTAGCCTGCTTTCATGCACAGGGTTTGAGTTGACTTTTGTAAAATTACGGCCATTATGCTTTTGGTTTTGGCTGGAGCATCCTTTGGGCTTCCTGGTAAGTTTGAGCTTGCAATCAGCTCAGAAGGTGCATAATAGCACTTAAAGGTGCAATATGTAACATTTTAGCCGCTAGAGGGCGTACATTCAAAACAACAACAACAACAACGGTGTAGCTTGATGACACTGTGAAGGAGCGTAGAATAATGGGAACGGTCGTCTGTATTAATTAACATTGTTTATCACCAGTGTATGACAATGTCAACAAACTAATCACAAACCAAATGCAATAATGCTGTCCTTAATAAACATTACTCGTACAGAATGGAACTCATACGAAATTTTTGCATTTGACACATTTGATGAAGTGACAAGTATTTCACTAAAGCTACAGTAGAAAACTAAATTACAGCCAACATTTCATAACATGCCTTGAAGTATTCATACTGAACATCACTTCACCATTTTTCACATCATATGCACAGACAAGAACAAGACATTCAAACAATAAGACTAACGCTGTTGATCGATATAATAATCACAAGTTTCAGTCAGTAAAGGAATCCAAATAGTTACTCACCTGTCCATTAAAACACATGCAAGATCGATGTCTCTGTCCAGTTGAAGTTTGTTGGAAAGTTCTCTCCATTTAGGAAATGCCACATGATCCTCGTTTTATTTCTCTTCTTGTCCCAAAATCTTCTTGGGTCATTTGGTTGACCTTTACGTGTTCCATAACGACTTTGCAAAACAAGCTAGTTGCTTGATAGACGCTACAACTTCTATTTCCGCATTTGTTGTCATGGTTTCTACGGCAGTAAAAGCGGAAACCGAGGGTAACGCAGATATGACGTCATTGACAGGCTATTCCTGCACACGTGCTGGAGCCTTGGTTAAAATCGCAATTTTCTAGTTGGAAACATTTGGGATATTGTAAGTACTCAACTGAACAAAATATTTAACACTGGAAGAGAAATAAAAATATTTTTATTGTGCATTTTCTTCTAAAAGTTTCTTCTAATAGTATTTTTCCATTTTTTTTTAAAAAAAAATACATTATTATATTTTTTCCCATGTTTTTTTTTTATACTGGGAAAATCGTCTTAAATTGTTTCATTAATGAAAATTATTTTTGTTTCTATTGACAGCCATAGGTTCATGTTTTTCTTAAGGTTTTAAACCTAACTGTACTGCAGTGGTGCATAGAAAACAGATCAATTATCAGCTCAGTAGAATCAATAGACCTCTCCAAGGTCCTGAAACAGTGAATATACTGGAACATGGGTGAAATGGAAATGACTGTGAGTTTAGGACCCTTTAAGTATTCATTTTAAGCATTGTAAATGTTTGGTATTACATTTATCAACAGCAGGACCCTCTTGCTTGTGCCACAGTTATTCTTTCACACATACTGATGCTGGTCAGCCTCATTTTTCCAGCATTGCTTGAAATACCTGCGATCAGATAGGAAGGATGTGTTGCTCTCCAACAGCGCGCTTGATTCCACACAACAGGTTTTCTGAACGTCTAAAACTCAAAGGCAAATTGCATGTAATAGTCCCTTAACCCCCTGTAGATTCTTCCAGCACTTTAGGACATTTTTGATGGCTGTGCAATTCACCATTGCAACCTCTTCTTCACCACGCTACAAAGTTAAGTTGTTCATTTATCTGGCTTGAGTGCACATACTGCAACGTCATTGATTTGTTCTGAGCTATTCCAGTGCTTCACGATGGTCAAACACCCGCTTAACAACAACAAAAAAGGCAAGAAAAGAAAAAAACTCCTGGGACCAAAAGCGTTGCCTTTTTTTTTCTCCAGCCAAAGCCGCAGGCAACTATCGAGGGAAGATGCCAACCCAAAGCCGTAATACCTCACTTACAGTAGAGACCTGTATTTCCTGTGAGGCCTGCGGGGCTGCTTTGTGTTGACAGATGGATGCAGGGAGGGGAAGAAAGACTCTCTGGCATTTTGATCATGTATCATTCATGTTGTAAACTGCCTCACTTGGAGCACTACATGCTGCCTCAAGAAAGTGTCAGAGCTTTTATTAAAGACGCTAGTAGATGATGAAAGTTGGGACCTTTTCTATTAACAGCAACACATGAAATCTGACATTTCAATTATCTGGTCAGAATGACCATCTTTTTTTGTTGGTTTGTTTTCTGTCTTGTTTTGCTCAGAATAATAATAATAAAAAAGTTTCAATCATTATTAAAATTTTGTGTGACTTGTGCCACTGTAGACCTTCTGTTGACTCGAACCAGACAGGATAGCTTTCACTTTCATGCATCGATGAAGCTTGGGCGTCCAGCACCCTGTCGCCAGTTTGTGATCTGTCCCTCCTCAGACCACTATTGGTAAATTCGCACCACTGCTGACCAGGAGCAACCTACAAGCTTTGCCGTTTCAGAGGTACTCTTTCCCAGTCGCCTTGACACTACAATTTGGCCCTTGTCAAAGTTGCTAAGATCTTTTTCCTGCCCCTTTTCTCCTGCATCCAACACATTGATTGTGAGAACC
Source organism: Zacco platypus (assembly GCA_038088235.1). NCBI lineage: Eukaryota > Metazoa > Chordata > Actinopteri > Cypriniformes > Xenocyprididae > Zacco > Zacco platypus. The sequence continues at coordinate 21,237,439 of CM076081.1, read as the reverse complement.
AGTGACGTGCACAGACCTCCACAGGGGTAGGGGCGAAATCACGTTTTTATTTTCATAAATAAAATTTATTACCAGCCAACCTAATGATCCCATATGCATGGTTACAGAATTATATTTATATAATATATATATTATACATAAACATATGATAATGATAATTAAATGGATTGTAGTTGACCAGCAAAATGAGCAATGGACTCATTTTTCCTTTTGTTCTTTGTGAGAAAAGTAGGAACTTCAATACTGTCAGCCACTAACATGGATATAGGCCAAAATGACCAGAGGCAGTTCTTGGTGTCATGTGACAGGCTGAGGAGCGAAGAAGGTTAAAGAAGAGGGCAATAGAGGATCAGTCTCTTTCAATGGCAGGTGCCCTCCAGGAGATTCTTGTCCTTCGAGGGACAGGAGGAAATGTCATAGATCAGAGCTGGGTTAATCCTGCACTGATGTCTGACCTTCTGCTTAAACACACAACTAAAAGGACTTTTTTGTCTCTCCAACTAGAAAAATGTCCAGCAACTGTTTGTTTGTTTTGTTTTTTTAGTTTTTTTTAAGCAGTTCATACATTTAGTAAACAAGAATGCATTGAATTAATAAAGAAGTGAAAAGTGAAAAACTTTTACATTGTTACAAAAAAAAACTTTTTAAAATAAATGCTCTACTTTTGAACTTTATATTCATCAGAGTCCACAAAAATATTAATCACAACTGTTTCAACATTGATAAAATGTTTCTTGAGCAGCCAATCAGCATATTAGAATAATTTCTGAAGGATCATGTGACACTGAAGACTGGAGTAATGATCCTGAAAAATTAAGCTTTGCCATCACAGGAAAAAAGTATATTTTCAAATATTAAAATAGAAGAAAGTAAATTGCATGAATATTTTTCTGTGTTTTTGATCAAATAAATGCAGGCTTAGAGAGCTTAAGCATTTTTGTTTACTTTTTTGTAAATATAAAAAAAAAATTACATTAAATTGAAGTAAAATAAAAATAAATAAAAAAACAAACCCAAACATTTGAATGACAGAGTGCTAAAAATGTACAGTGAATGTAAGTTACTTTGAATGAAAGCAGTCAGATACACAATAATAATAATAATAATAAAATAATTTAAAAATCCACAATTTCTTCTATAAAACAGTCCTCATATTTCAGTTTTCACACAATTCAAATTCATTAATATTTTTCAGTGAATCAAATCATGATCTTTGCATTGTTAGTGCAATAGTCTACCGGTTCAGACTGTTAAATGGGTAGTTCACTCTAAAAAAAAATAAATTCTGGATAACTTTTTTTTTCTGTGGAACATAAAGAGAGGGTTCGGGGCCATTTATTACCTTAATATACAAAAAAAAATATATATATATATATATTTTGTTTTTCACAGAAGAAAGTCATACAGGTTTGGAAATACTCATTGGAAGTATTGTTTTGTTCATTTGGATTTGCTTAAGAGTGAATGTGTAGTTTTACATCATATCATTTTACTTTTTCACACTGAATTGAAGACAGTGGATTAGCAGCACAGCAATTGCAATGAACTCAGTAAAACCCTATTAGTTAAGTGGCAAAATTACAAAGTGATTGTTAAAACTTATTTTCCTATCATAGAGATATTTTCATTTTATTTTATTGTGGCAGTCTTTACATAGCACATGTGTTTGTCCGTACTGATTGTGTACACACATTTTGTATTCACAGGGCTTATTAATAAATAATTCACATATCAGTTCTTTGATGAACACTCAATTAGTCATAAAGCATAATAATGTTTGTTCTTGCGCACACGTAAGCACTATATAAAAAAAGAAGCAAATCTTTTCACTGGCATTCAACTTCAACAGCCAAGCTGTGCAGAGATTCACGCATACGCTTCAGTGCATACATGATCACACGCACACACACAGACACACATGTTCCCTTCCTCTCAGGTGGAACAGACCCAACTGCATGCATATTCATTATGCCGCTGAGAAAGAAGATCTGGAGATGTATAATGACAAGTGCCAGTGAGTGGGCATGGAATAGCTTTGTTTAATGAACAGCGTTTCTCTGCCTGCAGGCTTACCCAACACTCACTGATGTTTCAGGCAGATGTGGGATGAAGATCCAAAGGCAGGGAGATGCGTAACAGAAGGAGAAATGTGAAGAAACAACCTGACTCTTTAGTTGGTAACTTTTTTTTTCTCACAGATCACCTCAAGGCAAGATTTTTCCTTTCTTCCTTCTCTCCACTTCCCTCTCCACCTCTAAATGTTAAGTGAGCCACCGGGAACAAGTGGGCAAGAAAGGAAGAGAAATCTGACTTTTAGCTTTGTTTTGTTTTGTGAACAGTGCAGGCATGCATGCTTCTCAGTTGGGTTATGATTCATATTTGTATCTAGTTTATTTCATGGATTCATAACTGAAAATCTGAAGTTGGGGATGATGCCTTGATAAGCAGTGGCATGGGAAGAAACATTACTCTGAATGGCTTTCAGTGTAGTGTCTGGGCATCATCATAAAGTTCTCAGCAGCACGGTTAATCTTTTATTATGCAGTGCCTTACGCATTAGCTTTTTGGCCGTGATTTAAATTCATTTACTCCTCTTGAAGCAAACAAAAAGAGTTTCTACCTGAGAAGGCAAAAAACCCTGTGAATTAATACACATACTTCCCGAACCAATCCTAGTTGTGTTTAAGAAATACAGCTGGGTGAAGTGGACTAACATCAGCAGGCATTGTGCTGGGATGATATACTTAAAATGTCTTCTGCTTCTGGCAAACTCTCAGAGTCTGGATTGTGCATTGAAAACTTACATGCTTTTATAACATTTTTTTCATGGAGAGTTACTCATGAAAATGGTGATGCCGATATTGTAGCAAAATTGCCCATTCTGTTCTGCTCTTGTTTCAAAATTATTCATGTTGAACAAACAAAGCAATGGTTATGTTCTTTTTGCTATGACGGGTCTTTATTTCTTTGGCTGTAACCCAAGATTTACAAATCCACCTTAAGCGGTTATTGATTTTGAAGGCCTTTAATGTTGCCTCCGAGACAGAAAGTGACAGCCAGCAGGGCAACATGGCTTGAGGAGGAATGACCGCTGATCGAAGGAAAAAGACCTCTGATTGCCTCCTACTCTTCCAATCAGCTGGCTTGAACTCATCGCCTCTCTGACACGAGAGCAGAGCCGCACTGTACTGGCTTCTCCATTAAAGCAATTCCAGAGACTTCAGTGGACAATCAATTCACAAAATTCCGCTTTTAATCACAGTTCACATATCTTTGCACACAGAGATGTCCTGTATGGCCAATTATATCATGCTGCAAAGACATGGATCTTTTAATAATGGAGATAGTTCAATGAAATTGTTGTCAATAACAAGAACTGGATTTATGCTACCGCATTTAACGTTAGTGAATGCATTTTTTTATTTTATTTTAGGTTTTATCGCATTGATTTAGTCCACCTGTTCGACAACAAAACATGTTACTTAAAAACATATGGAATTATGTGGTTTAGAAGATACATGTATAATTTAAGGTCAATTTCCATTTTGAAGACTTTGATCCCAAGAAGAACAGTCTGGACTAAATTTGAATTTAAAACACTGTTTCAAATTATTTCACATGTGTTTAAAGGAGGATTTAAATTTATGAAGGAAAATGACAGAGTAGAGCCAAGTTATTTATATAGATCCTTCCATGCGGGCCATTGTTTGGAATTGAATATTATGTACGTTTTGAAAACTGGAGACAGATATTTTGAAAGTATTCACGTCTGTTCATGTAATATGCCATTCAAATACAAATAACAGATTTCTCCAAACTAAAACTCTTTATTTACAATGTCTCATGCTAAATAAAAATAGGTTGAAGGAAGAAATAGCTGTCCTGAATTTGTTCATAATAATAATAATAATAATAATAATATGTGCGGTATCCACACCATTAGAGGCACAAAATTGCATTGTGCAAATAATGACTCCAGTGTCTCTATACAGGCTGCCCTAACTTATCGTTTAGCCATTGTTCAACAAACGGAAAACCCTGTCCCGAACATTGAACAAAATACAGTGCCTTTAACAAAACAGCATTTGGCAAACGTTGACCTGCTGTGCCTTGATGTACTAATGTACTGCTCTGATCGTCTCACATCTCTTTTTTCTTTTTGAAGTTATGTTCTGAGAATCTAAATTGACCACTTCCAGATTCATATAAGAGAACTGTTCAGTTTCTCATCAAATGTCAGGTTGCTAGGCAACATGTCATTTGCTGTCATACTCCACTTGCATGTGAATAGGGGAGCACATGCAGAAATCATTGTCTTCAAGCTCGGGAACATTAGATGCACTTCTATAATGCTCTCGTATCGTATCTAATACTGAATCACTGAGAAAGTACAAAGATTTAAAAAGTTCGCTTACCTTTGAACAAATCAAAAGTATATTTCCAAGAAAAGATGTTTAGCACATAACAGAATGATCAAAACAACAGCAAGCGATTATTTGACTCCAAATAATTGAACTGTAAAGAATTTTTTGTAGCGAAATTAACCATGACTTTTATGTGAATGGGAAGACTTAACATTTCAGAAATTAACAAAAAAGTATAAATATAGGTATAAATATTCAACAAACACATTATTATGATGATTATTATTGTTGTTTATTTTTAAAAATATATATTTATTCTATATTTAAATTAAATAAATAATACATGTTGGCAAACAATTCTAAGCATACAATTTATTGTTGTTATTAAATAATGATACTATGCAAAAAGGGAAACGTTTGTTTTCAGAGTAATGAAAAGATGCCGAGTTGTTTTAGTCACTAGAACTGGTAACAGTAAAGCACAAGGCTATATAGATATTTGATCAACACTACAATATTTGTTAACATTATGAACTAACAATGAAAAATACTTCTAAAGCATTTATGAATCTTAGTTCATGTTAAATATCAACATTCAATAATACATTATTCAAATCAAAAGTTGCATTTGTTCATACAATTTAGTTGATCTGAGGGTAACACTTTATTTCACAGTGCCGTAGTTACACATTACTATATGTACTTAGTATAGTAACAACAGTAAATTACGCATAGTTACAAGTAACTAACCCTAAACCAAAACCTAACCCTAACTGTAACTCAATAGTAAGTACATGGAGTTAAATAATAGTACTTATGAGTAATTACAATGTAACTACAGCACTGTAAAATAAAGTGTAACTCAAAGATTGACTAGATGAGTAAAGTTTGTGTACAAACATGTAACTGATGGAACCTTATTGTAAAGTGTTACTGATATTTGATACTTTTGAGAAAAACAAAGAAATCAAACTGTCCATATTTATTTTCCTGAATATCAGGCATTTGAAACTGTCAATTATTAATGATGTAAATCACTCTCTGTTTGTCAAGAGCCTTGTGCTAGCTGTCACTTCATGCTATTAAATAACACAGAACAATGACAGGGGTGTGATGGATTTTTTCTTGGCTTGTCAGCGACTGAGGTTGTTTAATGGCAAAAGGCACTGATATCATGCCAGCATCTCTAGGCACAAACAAAGTGACATGCATACGGCTGACATTTAGCTGCTGCCCTCTGCCACAGATGGCACATTGCTAAGTGGGCATCTCATAATGACAAACACCAGGCCATCACAGCATATCATTAGTGCTTTCCGGGTAATGGCCATAATCACACCATCATGAGTTTCTCTTGCTGTAAACAGATGTAGATGTGTGGCATCATATGAAAATTACATGTCATCTGGTGTAATTGGTAATAACAAACTAACCTCAAACGCAGATGACACGCCCACAGACCTCCCACGGTTAATGTAGTGACATCTGATGCATATTGCAAGCACTATCTAAAAAAAAAAACATTAGCAGTTCAAATCTGATTGATTTCCAAGAATGAAAATACAATATTGTTTGGGACCCCATTGCCTGAACTTTCAGCATCATAACTCCAGTCTTCAGTTTCACATGATCCTAGAAATACCTTTCTAATATGCTGGTTTGGTGCTGAAATAACATTTCATAATAATATTTTTTATTGTCTTTAATGTCACTTTTTATCAATTTAATGTGACCTTGCTTACTGATACACACTTACAGTAGTGTATTTTTTCACTACTGGACATACATTATAATTACACCAGTCACAACTGATTCTGATTCTGCTTGTTTATACAGAAAATGCTGTGCAATTAGTTAAATGACTTTTTTTTCAACATGTGTCTATGATTGTGGTATCCACTATTTTAGATAAACCTGCATCTAAACTATTTAAAATATATTGTAGCATAAGAAATTCCAATTTTAAAGCCCATGTTAGCTTTAAAATTGCAATACTGCAGACCTCTTGCTCTTCCTGTATGCGTTGTTATAGAATGAATGTGAAATGGAGGTCCTGTAATTCCATCACATCATCTTCTTCTGATTTGACTGGAGAAAATCAGGTGGCACGCTTCAGCAGCTAAAGCTTATCTGTCAGGGCTGCCTTTCTGAGAGATGCACCTGCTGTCTGGGCTTACCAGACAAGGCATAAAGCATGAATGAGAAACAGGCATGAGCAACTGCACACAGATGTTCCTCTCCCCCAGGTGCCTGCTTTCTTATTTGGCCCTTTTCACTTGGGAGGCACTTGATAGGATGCTGCATGTTGCTATGATGGGTGGAAGACTAGAGGGGGAGAAAACAAAGTCAGAAATGGTTTCAGAGGGGATCGAGCCCAAAAACAGTGTGGACACATTTCCAGATGGCATTCTCTGCTGATGTATGATCAACAAAGCCAGCTTGAAATAGAAGACAGGAGAGTCAGAGCAATGTCACCCCTTCAACACAGTTGAAGGTAGAACAGTTTCAGAGTAAGGGGATATTCTTATTACTTCAACCTTTAGGTATGAATCCCTCCAAATGTGTATACTTTTGTGCATTTACACCATAGCTTCTGTACTACAGTGGTTTACTCTTCACATTCAGCATTGTGAACATTCTTGATTCATGCTTGTGTTTTAATTTGTTAAACAGTTCATTCCTTTGAGTAAAACTGTCTGCTAAATGACAAAATGTAAATTTAAAATGGATCAAAGCCTTTTAGTAATGCAAATGATTGATTTCGGTGCAAATGACTGCACACTTAAGTGAATGGGATGGTATCATCCAGGCCTGATACAACAAGAACGATAACTATAAAGGAAGTGATATGAAGTGTAGCCAAGTATGATGTCCCATACACAGAATTTGTCCTCTGTATTTCACCCATCCAAGTGTACACACACAGCAGTGAGTATTGAACACACACACCTGGAGCAGTGGGCAGCCATTTTTGCTGCGGCGCCTGGGGAGTGACTGGGGGTTAGGTGCCTTGCCCAAGTTGACACTTCGCCAAACTACATTTCCTAGCGGTACTGAGACTCAAACCCGCAACCTTCGAATTACAAGTCTGACTATCTAACCGTTAGGCAACAACTCCCCCAATTAGCATCCACATTAATCAACATTCTGGGATTAGTCGTGGCCTAATGGTGAGGGAGTTGGGCTTGTAGCCTGAAGGTTGCCGGTTTGATTCCCACACTTTGCGAATTGAAAGTGGGGATTGTGAATGAACAGCACTCTCTCCACCTTCGATACCATAACTATTGTGCCCTTGGGCAAGGCACCTAACCCCTAATTGCCTCACTTGTTAGTCGCTTTGGATAAAAGCATCTGCTAAATGTAAATGTTTATCATCCATATACTGTACACATACTGCAGTTGTGTTTTCTGCCACTTTCAATGCACAAACTTTTTTTTGAATTTAAAAAAATTTTACATTTCAGTTGACTGTCTGTAAAAAAAATGTTCTGGAAATGATTCCAACAATAAGGTTCTCCAGTGTCATTATGGTTGTAGTTGTGGTGTGGACTTCCTCTTCTTGTGTAAATAGACTGCTTATTAAAATCTAATATAGTATTATCCTCTAGAATGCTGTGAATATTGTGACAGCATTAGGACTGACTTGTGCACAGGGAAGTCAAGGATGAAAATGTGAAATAAAGGGTGAAATGAAAAAATGCAAATTTAATGTATAGTGAAAACTGTACCTATTTTACTTGCTAATTTAATAAAGAAGAAAATACATGTTCAATTCATGCATTTTATCATATTAATTAATGCTGATAGAGTGAAAGAGAATGCAAGGGTCTATGATCCCCTTTTTATGTTTAATTGTTTGAAATTGAAAGTGCTCAAAAAAAACAAAAAAAACAGGGCATGCCATGACACAAGATGCTGAAAATAAGAATCAATACAGTCTGTCTTCTTTAAATTTACATAAAGAGTTAAAATGTTGGTAACACTTTACAATATTGTTTACTAATGGGACCCTATTGTAAAGTGCTAGCAAAATGTCAGAGTTGTTGAATTGGATTTTGGAAATGTCTGCTGTGGACTGTAGGCCAGTGATAGACTTATGTTAATGATATGGAATTGAAACAATATGCATTTTTTAATATATATGTTTACTTCTAAAGTGTCTTTTTGTGATGTCAGTTATCACAAAAATAATTTATTGTCTCTGAATGATCATCATTAGGGGGCACAATGTTCCCAGAAAATGTTGATGATGTGATTAATTGTGATTAATTTAATTAATTAATCAGCATATCATGTAATTAACATGATTCACATTTCAGCCCTCCAGTGAACTTTAGAATCACATCAAACCTACTTCCATTCTTCTTTGCTTCTGCCTCAGTGCTTATCATAAATACACATGAGTGTGTCTTTACGTGTCCTATAATAGTTTCCTCTTTCAGCTTGCATGGTTTATAAGATGGCATGTCATGCAGCTCCATGCAGACCATAATGGAGTTATGATGTCTCGGCAGCCATTGAGAAAGAGGCCTGTTATTTATGCTGAGCGTCGGGCTCACAGAGGAGAGGCAAAGCACATTTAATTTCTCTCTAGATCACAAAGACAAATTCTATTTACTGCTCCCAGACAGGGATACGAGGAGAGAGTGAGAGAGAGAAGGGAAGAGGCAATGGGTGATGGAAGGATTTAATAGGTCATTCTGACAAACCTCATTAAGAGCTCTCGTGCGAGTCCTGGGGAAACCCTGTTCAAAATGGCCAGTGTTTACTATTTTACTGCCTTATTTTTCTCTGTTGGAAACAATAAGACAATGTATCAGTCAATTGAAAATAAAGCTGGCAGTTCAAAATGAGTTGACAGTAAACGATATATAACAATAAACACGATACGTATCAGGCGGGGGGATTTGAATGAAAAGTGAAATATTCATATCCTTATGGCATAAGGGCAGTACTGGATGAATATCAGTAAAGTGATGCTAACTGAACGAATTTACATGCATCGCTAGAATGTGAATAAACAGTGTGAAGAATGTCATTTTGTCTTCTTCAGCACGCTGCCTTCTACTGTTAAAGCATATCATACGAATATATCGAAATAGATGTTTTGTAAAGATAAATTTGATGTGTTTCTGAGAGCATGCTAAAATGTACAAAACCAAATTGAATGGAAATTGATTGACCTTCATCGATTCCTCACTGAGGAGAAAACAAAAGTCGTTCCTTGTTACTTGGGCATAATTAACACTGATCGATCGAGCTTGCTCTTTTTCTCTGTTCTGGTGCAGCGTTGCCCGTCCACTGAGGAAAAACGTTAACAAAAGGCCAACGACAGTGTGCCAGGAACTCAGAGTGGCTGTGAGCAGAAACTGGCATATATGAAAACATACAAGCTTATGCATAATATTGGCAGGTGTAATTTGGATATCAATGTATTTTTCAGCCGGACTGACCTTATAATACTGTCAATAACCACATAGGCAACTGAATCACACTGTGAGGTGACGGCTAAAGAAGTGACATGACAGTGATGATGTTTGTGCCAGTAGTTTGAGGGCCAGAACAGCAAAGATGACTTGTAAGAATCAGCTTTTTAAGGAATAGTTCACCCAAAAATGAAAATCTTGTCATCATTAACTCACCTTCATGCCATTCCAAACCTGAAGAAAGAACATCATTCAGTGAGTAAATGACGGCAGAATATTGATATTTGAGCGAACTGTAACCTGTAAGCTTTTAAAGCCCTCAGTTTCCTTTCAGCATCTTTACATTATGTTCAACTCGAATATGAAGTAATATTGAAAGTCTTTTATATAGCAAGATAGAAGAGATAGCAACTGAATTCAAATTCCAGTCACATTCTGAAGAGCATTTAGCAGCTGAAGAACATTTTGAGTTGATGGAGGGCACTTATTAAAATGCATCTACCGTTCAGCAGTTAGTTTCTCCAGGGCTAACATTGAATATGAAGCGTTTGAGACATATTAAGCTATATTAATATTATAAATAATTAATTTTTTTATTCCATAATATTCTTATAAAACATAAAATTAAACAGATAAGCAGATTAATATACCTTTGTTGTGTTTCACACAAAATAATCTCTGAAACTAATTTCCTGCTGTAGCTGGCAGAATGGTCAGTGTTTTTCCCCCTCATAATTTCATGGTATTTAATGTGTGGAGTAATAAACCAGTCGAGGTCCCTGAGCAACTAGCTGTGCAGAGATTTTTGCCATCCAGCAGAAAAAAAGCAAGGTGCAGTGTTTGATCTTCATTCATGTAATTGCGGCTCAGATGTTTGACTCCACAAAGAACATGCAGAAGGTGTTTAATTAGAGACACCTTTATGAGTGAGCACCACCTCACTAAGGTGTAGCTCTGAAAGCTTTCCAGCAGATGTTTCCTCCGGAGAGCTTTCCTCATTGGATCAGAGCTCCAACTGATTTATTTCTTTGCCTGGATGTCCTTCAGTGCTTTTCAGTATTCTGTGTACCAAAAGTGATCCGATTGCACAGAGACACCACTGAATACTGGATATGTTGTGAGAGCTTTAAATTAACTTTCCATCATTCTTCTGAATATACAAATCCTAAATAAAGTCTTTCTCGTTCTATTATAGTATAGCAAGCTTGGAAACAACCGTGAACAACATGATATTAGGCAATCAACGAGCGATGGGAAGTGGAATGTACCTCTGTTTATTTATACACAAATAACATCCTGGTGTTTTGCTGTTTACTTCAATTACTGTCTAATTTGAGATAACCCAGCCATGAAATGATGCCATTTGCTTTGCCATTATTTCAAATCGGTAGATAACTGTAAAGATTTAGTTCAATCTGACTCACCTGAAAAAGTAGAAATGTGAAGCTCTCTTCTGACCTCAATTTCTATTAGGTCTATGCATATAAAAATTTCAATCGTACGCATTTATACGAGGTCATTTTCAAATGTAAAGACCAATGGTAAGTCTTTTGTAAGGTTTGATAGAGTGAACTTTCATATTGATAGGCTATCATTTTAAATGCTTAAACTGTGATTTTTATTTTTTTTCTAGATTTTATCAAAAATGAAAAGGTTATGCAATGCAACTTCAACAGGAATAGTTTTTGAAAGCTATGCAGATTACTATGAATGCACAGGAGAAAAGATTTGCCTTTTGATCACATATGCATTCAGGCAATGAGAAATGTACAGTATACGGCTGTGAGTCAGCAAATCAGGCTTCTTATCGAAGGGCTTCATTCGGGGTCTCAGCAGGGGCTCATGGACAGGGGCCAAAGTCCAATAAAACTTTCTGAATCTATCTCTCCTCCCTCACCTCCTGCTGCAGCCTTCAATATACCTTGCTGCTCTTTCTCACTCATATAAACCATTCCTCTGTCAAAGGTTGAACATTCACACAGGAACTTTCCCACACATTTCACTTATTGGTGAATGACTCTTCTGGTGAAATGCTTGTTTCATGTGATATTGCATGTAAATGTAAAAAGTACATAAAATGGCCTCTAATTCTGGTTTTATTGTATTTAAAGTTTATATATATACAGTGGATATGGAAAGTATTCAACCCCCCTTCAATTTTTCACTCTTTGTTATATTGCAGCCATTTGCTAAAATCATTTAAGTTCATTTTTTAAAAGTTTTTCTTTTTTAATAAATCTGCAAAAATGTCAACAATTCTGTGTTTTTCTGTAAATATGGGGTGCTGTGCGTACATTAATGAGGAAAAAAATGAACTTAAATGATTTTAGCAAATGGCTGCAATATAACAAAGAGTGAAAAGTTTTAGGTGGTCTGAATACTTTCCGTACCCACTAATATATATATAGCTTTGACATCACAGGAATAAATCACATTTTAAAATGAATTAAAATAAACACAGTTCACTATATTTAAATGTAATACCGTATATGCCATTTAAATTGTGGTTAAAGTAAAGTTACACAAAATAAGTCACCCCCATGCTTAATAATATTGAGTATATACAACAAGTAGGAGGCTATAAAAAGTGAACAGAAAAATGAATGGTTATAACTCCCTACTTATATTATGTTTTTTTTATTAATTATATTAAATTGTTTCATTTACTGTGGTAAAATCATGTGGTTTTGAAAGTACTTTGATTCCCTTCCATGACTTAGTTCAGCTCTGTAATTTCTTCATCCGTGTATGCGTTTATGTCCATCTAACAGCGTCATTTTTTAAAATGATCACCAATGATTGCCTCTGTACAAAGCCTGATTGTACTTAAAGTTCCATAAACAAGTTTAATTCATCCCCAGTGCAACTTAAATCAGGGAGATGGATTGATTTTGATGTCGCAGGTCACAAATGGATCTAAATTGCCTTGACTAAATCGGTTACATTTTCGAAATGGCGGACAGGTCCTGACAGATTGCGGGTCGTGCCGTGGGCAGCTGCGGTGCTCCAGATGTGCTTTCTGGGATGACGGGATCAAAGTTAAACACTAGCAGATGTTTCCGCTCCCTCCTGGACAGGCACAACAGGAGGAAGGAAAGGTTGTCCTCCTACATCCACCCATTCCAGGGGGAGCGAGAAACACGGAACCCTGGACTGCTGTGAGGTTCTCATGTCAGCGTGCTCCCTAAACATTTAAATCACTTGCATTTTAAATTCCCACTGAAAGCCGGAGAGATGGATGCAGAGAGGGTCGAGAGCAGGGTGAGATATGGGTTACTGCACTGGAGAGGATAAAGAATGAAAAGGAAATGAGAGGTATAAAAGCTGCGGAAAGAAAAGAAAAAGGGAGAGGCTCAGGGAAGGGAGCGATGGGCCGGGGCGAGGTAACGAATAGGGAACGGAGGACGGAGAGAAAGAAAGGAGGGGAAACAGAAAGGCTTAGGTGAAGGATAGCATTTACCTTTTCTCCTGGAGAGATAATGGGCTCTCTGGGGCGCTATAAAAGTTTCATTCTGTCCCACCTCCTGGCAGCCAAGAGTAATGACAGTGGTGTTTGGGTCGACGGGGTCACGGCACTGAAAAGTTGCATTGCTGTAACCACCAGAGAGAGCGGCTTGATGAAGAATGTTTTGACAATGTTTTTACAATGTCCAGTGCGTATAAATTCACTGACAGCATGACTTGTGTTGGTAAAATCTCCCCTGGCACGAACCCTTCACCTATTACTAACACCACAGCCCTCAAAAGAGAGAAAGAATGAGTGAATGGTATGATGAAACCCCTTGAAATTAAGAATGATGGTGTCAGGATGTTTGTTCCTCACACCTCAGAGCTCAGCTCACTTAAACTGCTCTATTTACTATCAAGAGTTTGCACTCTCTATTTAAACTATCCCCTAAAGAAAGAAAATGATGGCATCTTTTATGTACCGACATGTTGTTATAAGAGTGACTTTCTTTGTGAACACTCACTCATCGCTTTTTTCAATGAAATTAAATGACTGGGGCTGTCAAACTCCAAAAAAGTATGATAAATATAACTGACAGGCAGGACATGGTGAGAGCCATGAGAGAATGGTGCTCGGCCGGTGGCATGATTGCTGAGGACCACCACCTGCGCACTGCACCGGTCTCGTATCTCTCACGGAGGAGCTCCGGAAGCATAAAAGGAGGAGCGACGACAGAGGACCGGGCCTGGATGTTGTGTTTTATTATGTTTGTGTGGGTGACAGTCGCTGTGAGGAACTGCCGCCATTTTACTTTTATTTTGTTCTTTGTTTATTTATTTGATTAAGAGCGTTGAATGTTCGCCAGTTCCCGCCTCCTTCTTCCTGATCACTGACTTTGTTACAATAACATATAAGTGGTTGAAATGGCTTGCTTTCCAAGCCATTCAATAGCGTTATATGAGGAAATGACATTGAAAATGAACTTTGTTCACTCTAGTTGTTTCAAATGACTAGTTCAATTGACTTATGTGTTTCTCAAGTTTGACTCACTCACAAAGCAGAGGTTAACAGCTTGCTGGAGTTAATAACTTTCTGTGAATAACTTTTCCTCGCGCTAACATATTGCAGATGACATATATAAATATATGTCAGCTCTGTGCAAGTTAAATGGGCCACGTAGCCACAGTATAATTTTATGATGCTTTTTCATCTTATTTGAAGCTTTAAAACTGTTATTTTCTTTCTATTTGCAGGTAAAAGAGTTAGGTCATTCAAAATGTCTTTTTTGTGTTCATTGGAAGAAAGAAATAAGGATTTATGACATAAGGGTGAGTAAATGAAGAGTATTCATTTGCATGTTCAAAGCATCAATACCAACCAAAGGATTTTTTGCACGTCAGCTATGAATGTTTCATGCAGAGAAATTTCAGGATTCCGACTCTTGCACAGTTCTGTCTCTCTCTTTCTCTCTCTCTGAGGAAAAGAAACAATATCTAGAAATAAATATGTCCCTAGACACGAGCTCACGCATACCCAGTGCAAAAGCACGCGTGATAATTCTTACACATTATTAGAATGTCTGGTGAAGTTGAGTAGTTATTGATTTCTGTGGAAAACACTCTACAAAGTCACAATCAGAGCTCCCAAAGCTCATGACTCTGAACAGCTCTGACAAGAGCTAAAACAAAGACACACAATAGCTGCTATCTGAGGGAAGCTGCTACCAGTGAACATGCCACCTGCATGATACAATGAGTAAGTGCATTTACATGGAGAATTAATCGGTTTAAATGACCAATCCGAATGAAAATGCTCCAAATAAACACCTCAATCGGAATAAAAATGCCCAAACAGAATGAAATTGTAATCGGTTTGAGAGGGGTGGGATAAACCTCCCTATAAACTGAACAAAATAAAAATTATGCCATATAAATGCGTTAAACAGAGTACTTTGCATCTACATAATCACATCAAGAGGTCGGGGGTCATCAGAATGCAAAATGACGGCGGCAAAATCAAACTGGAGTAAAACTAAAACAACACATTTATTAAATATACTGAAGGAACTCAGTGTATCATTACTTTGGACCTTCATCCACACGCTTTTCGGAGAAGGGAGGGGTAGTTTGACATGCTCTTTAGAGATACAAAGCCACCAAAAAGGTCAGCTTCCTGCGCCCGTCTTTTCCTCATACCTTCCAGCTGTAATAAGCAACAAATTCACGCTGTTGCTTGATTAAGAGCAATACTTTACATAAAAATAGTGCGCATAAGAAATAATTGAACTCCATGTTGACAGGAATAAAACGCGCCAAACAAGATATAAGCTAATGTGTGCATGTATCAAAGTCATTCCTCTAGAAAGCCCCGTCACATGTAAACACCATGTCGGATTTGAATCTTTCAATTGGAGTGATTTTAATTGGAATGACAAAAAAAGTGTACATGTGAACGTGGCTAGTGTCACAAAAATCATCTATGACTAGACTAATAGTTTAGTTATGTTTGGAGTGGCATCTCTTCTTGATTGTTAATGCACGTACTGTATGTTCAAATAAGCTGCGAGCGAACTTTTTGGAGAGGGAGAATGGTGGTTCTATTACAAAAAAAAATCTGTTACTTAAACTCATTGTAACGGAACACAGACTCACAGAGAAGTATATCAAAGCATTGGGTTTATTGAACACCACGGGATCCACAAACACAGGTACGTTGGAATGTAAAGGAGTATGAGATGAGAGAACAATATACTGACAGTCTTTCCGTTTACTAGATGAATGGATGAGCTGACAATGGCGAGGTACAGGGCACACACTTCGCGTCCGGGGTTGAAGTGATGTTAGCGTCCTGGGAGAGAAGATGGCTGGAGACACAGACAGACGACGATGGAACAGTAACACAGGGTAACTATGAAGACGAGGGAGCTGGAACATATCAAGATAAGTATAGTGCAGGTATAGAGTCCGTAACCGAAGTTGAGACCGGACGAAGTGCAGAGGTGAAGTGTGTGCTTATAACTCGTGCTGGTGATGAGATGATGAGCTTCAGGTGTGGATGATTAATACTCCGGTGATGACGATCGTTGTGGTTGGCTGACTGCAGAGCCTGACCGATCTCTGACACTCATATTGTAATAGAAACTGCACTGACCTGGATTATTTGGGTTCCTAATTTATGAATAGTTGATAATCCAATAATCAATAATAATGGACTTGATTGAGGACACCACATTTATGTTAAGCCATGATATATGTATGCTGTTATTAGTTTATCAGATAGCTTGCTTCACTAAATTTACTGAGGCCTTTGATGGATGAAACAGGAAATTTGACATTGTTGTCAGAGATAATCAGGGGTTTTAAAAATATTATGTAAAATAACTGGAAGTCAAACTGAATGTGACTAAATTATAAACCTAGCAGATTAAATCAATGAAATACTCTAAAATATCTGCGCACCAAAAACATGGGTGCCCACTGCCCGGGGTGTGTGTTCACAGAATGTACACTGTGTGTGTTCAACATGCCGCGTGTGTGCCCTTGGATGGGTGAAATGCAGAGCAAAAATTCAACACAAGTATGGGACACCATACTTGGCCACACGTCACATCACCTTTTTTTTGTTTTTGTTTCAGTCAGCAGCTATTTGCACTAAGATATTTACACTATGCATAAATAACAACAAAAAGTATTTTTCTGTAAATAGTTGTTGGATGCTGTTTATACTTAGTGCAAAATAGTGGCAGTTACAATTTGTACCTCAGTGTGTATTAGTTTATTATAACACAGTTATGAAATAATAACATATTCAATGTACATGATTATATTTATTAAAATCATAAATGGATGCTGCCTTATTGGGACATTACTTGTCCCTCTGCCATCAAAGCTGGCTATTTGCACTTGGTATAAATATACACTCCGTAATAGTAATAACACTAACACTAACAATAATGAGAATTAGTAGTAGTATTAGAAGTGTTGTTTCTTAAAAATAAAACAACTTGTCTATTGGATTCCTTTTTTTACTTAGGAATAGAATTAATTATCATTATTTTATTTTATTTTTATTAATTTATTGTTATTTGATTTCATTTAGACATTATCTGTTCTTTTTGTTGCTGATTCTGAAGAATACGATAACTTGTCTATTGGATTTTCTTTTTTCATTCATCCATAAGTAGGAACACAAGAAATGTAGTTGTAGTATTTTTATTTAATAATTATTAAGAAATTATTTATTTTTTCTTCTTATTATTGTTAATATTATTTTATCAGTATACAAAGGATTATATGTGCCCACATTAACATTTAGAAAATACATTTTGAAATTTGTGAATCGATTCAAATCTGTAGATGATAGTTGTTTCAAACATCAAAGTTGTTTGTTGTTGGCATGGTATGTGTCCTTCCAAATTTCATACATCATAAGATGACTTTATCATAAGATCTTATCAAGTTCTCACATACTAGTTACTTGGTTACTTGGTCCGATTGTGTCTGCTAAGGAAATGCATATGAATGCTCTGCAATGAACTGATACTGTATTGTTCCTATAATGGCTAATTGGTAAGAGTAGGCAAAGGTTTTTATCTATATATTTTTTTAAATGAGCTTTCATTTTGAGCTTTTCTGCAGCACTCAGTCAGCAGCACAAGTTGGTGGTCTTACCGGGGGGGAAAAAAATTTAGTGGATCATTTGATCTGCGCTTTAGGCCACAACTAAGATAAAGGATGCTGTCTTTATGGGGTTCACAATTTGTGTGCCGCTAGCAGTGTAATTAGGATGATAACTGCTTTTGTGGGATCATCTGTTGCCGTGATACAGTCTAATTAACCTATTTCTAGCTGGCCCGGTGCATTTATGGCCCTAATGAGCACTTCCAATGACAACAGAGAAAAAATCATTGACAAAGCCCAATCCCCAGTGGCCTGATTTAACAGATATAGTGGGGTGATGTTTCATGCTCACCATCCACCATAAGACAGAGAAGACGGCTAATGAGGAAATTTGGTCATTTCAGTACCACCTTCATCTCGTTATATGGTCCCAAATGCACACGGTTATTGTAACCTGCGATGTGTCCCAGAGCGAGTGCAGATTGAAAAAAAAGTGGATATGTGACAGAAGCAACAGAGAAAAGTGAAATACACAGCAAATATACCACTAATGAGAGCATGAAGACACCAGACAGAGCACATGGTATTTATAAATGTTTTTAACACTTTTACAGCATGTCGGCTTGTGCTTGCAAATATAGATTTGAGGTTCAGTAGAATCAATGTATTCAGACATATGTGATGAATTTACAGTATTTCTTTTTCTCTGTTTTGCCTGACTGGTAAGCAAATTTCTTAAGAGTTTTCCACTTTTAATGTTGTATTGATGTTCCTCTAATTGGCTCTTTTAATGAGAGGAGATATGGAAGTGAGGTATTTTAAAGCAAAGCTCATTTGCTCAGCCACAGAGTAATTTTAATGACTGGATACGAGGTCGTTTTTAATTAATTGTAGAAATGAATCCATATTCACTGGTATTGGGTTCATTCAAACCTGTAAAGCAATGACGGGGCTTATTCGGTTTCAGATTAGCCATTTTGTGACGTTAAACACTATCAGTCTTTAGCTCTGAAAACTAAATTTATTAGTCAATTTTAACTCATATTATGACCTAGAATATAGTCATATCTGTGCAATACTGATATTCATTCTTTGTTCCATGACTGAAAAAGTCATTTGACCTTCACCTAAATTACACACATTTGTTTGGTAACTGATTACAGCTATTGGGCTGATTTTTGTCATTTTTGGAAACGGATTACAACTATTAGGTTGATCATTGTCATTTAAACATATGCAAGGTTAGCTATATGCATGTATGTATGTCTGTCTGACTGTCTAATCTGATGCATAAAGTAACAAACAGAACTCAATCAAGCAATATAATTTAAAACATTTTAGTTGCCATTAAATAGCCAGTAAAGGGACATCACCACAACCGACGGTGTTTAAAGGGGGGTTGGGGGGGGGGGGGGGTGCTGTAATTCTGTGACCCTAAACATTATATGATCTAAATTCCAGCTGTTTATTGTGCACTGACAAATTGGTTTATTCTATAAGCTGTAAAAAGCTATTTAGGTCACCAGTAATGTCCTCATATTGAAAAATAACATAATTATAACATGAGTAGAGCCCTCTGTGGGTTATTAAGAGGTTACATCATTTATAGACTATATTGTGAGCATAGTGATGAAGCAGCTATTAGAGCATTGACCAACAAACAAGAACAAAGTAAACGGTGTACAAAAGAATAAAAGAAGCACAGAGCCAATGTAGGCAAAGTGAAGCACAAATGTTTTCTTTCATCTGTTTAGACAGTCAAAGTAGTCTGTCAGTTGAATTATTAAGAGACCAAAGCATTGCATTGTGTCTCTCCCGATTGTCTATTCAGAGTTGTCATTTGGGTCAAATGGCTCTTTTTGTCCAGCTCCCTGAAACGGCTTTATTTATCTGCTTCAGAAACAGACAAAAGTATAGTGATGGTAATGAGAGGCCAAACTCTCTGTTGAAGAACTGAATGAAGAAATTGATGATCTGTTGTTCTGTATTTAAAGCCAAAACCATCTACAACTAATGTGAGTGTGAGCTAAGCTGAGTGATTTTTAAGCAATCTTCTGTCCTCGGTCATATCATTTTTGCACTGAAGTGGCACTATGTGAAACAATTTGAAGGCGATCAACATTTAAAGAATAGATACAGTACAAAGTAGTGTTAAAATTAATTTATTAGTTGACCCTCAGATAATACTGAATTTAACAGACCATTACAATATTTAATTACTGGTTATGGTTCATTTCTGGAAAAAAAAAAAATGCATAGTAACATTATGCAAGTATAAGTCCTTATACTCACAAGCCTCCTCTTTTTCATATTTAATTCTAACTTTATTGTCTATCTTGGGTATAAAATAAAGGTATTTTTGTAACCTAATTTTTGCAAAATTATTTGCAGCATTTGTTTTATTTAAAAACTAATATCTTCTTAAGGCAATTTTTTCCACTTTTTTTTTTTCTAGAGCAATTTCTGTTTTATATTATGAAATATTTTAGAATTTGTGAAGTGATTTAATGTGTTTAAATAACCCTAAAGCATTAATTTAGTCATTGCAGTGTCGCATATGTAACACCTATAGTTTTTCTTACTTTACAGATAAACTTTGCTCTAGAACTTATCTAAAGTCTCCCTTCTGCAGGAACTTGTTGTTTGTTGTTTTCCTCTATATGATAAACAGGCCCTGAAAGCTTTCAGGCAGCATCATTAACAATGTACGACGATGCTCATGCCCCTCAAACTGCACAAATTAATCATTTTAATCTAATCCTATCGTCCTAATCAAAGGCCCCGGCTTCTGTTTTATTTATTGCGCCCTTAACCTTAGTAATTAACTTATGCATGAATTTATTATTCAAGATTCTCCCTGAATGGGCCTATTTAACCAGATGCAAATAATCATTTGGGCGTCAGATTTTGTGTTCGTTCAGTCTTGGGAGGCAGAGACTCCTTCTAGTGACACTTGAGGGTGACACTATAGTCTTACTGTCTGAATTCATTCCCTTACATTTAAAAAAAAATAGCTAGAGGCATCTGTGTTAGTCTACATTATTCAGATATTAGTCTTCAGGATTTTTTTCAAATGTTTGTTTACTTATTAAAATGCAGCCATATTAGTAAGAGCTTCACACTGAAATAAAATGATGGCTTATAAGCATGAAAATTAATCATGCTTGGAAAGAAATGTTAAATCAACTAGGTGAGTAAAACCAAACAGATTGGTACAGGCTTTACAAAATTAACTGGTAAGCAAGATTTTTTTCTAATTTTTAAATACATTTATGCTTTTTTTTAATGAAATGTACATACAGTATTTACTGTAATTACTTACATAATTAATTACTTAAATACAGTATTTACTGTTAAAATGTTTTTAAAAAAAGAACATTAAAAAAAACATTAACATTAAATCACATAAGTTCGGCATAATGCAATACGCATGTTGTGAAACCTTCACTTTGCTGTTTTGATGATTAGATTTGATTTGCAGCAATGGCATTTTATGCCTCACATGTGTGTATATATATAAATATATATATATATATGCAAACACACACACTGAAAAAAAATTGCATGAAATGTTCTTTAATTAAAGAAGGAAGCAATATATCTGGTTTACTCTCGTAACAAGCTCTATTTTACACTACAGAATTTCTGCATATTCTCAATGGACATCAGTGCCCATGCATTTTTGAAGATTTCATTATTATTAATATTCTGTTTATTATTAAAGGTTTTTTTAAAGGTTTTAGGCATACTCCTCTACGCATCTTAATTGGCTGAGAAAATGTCATCAGCAGTCAGCAGGGCTGAGCGCTGTCAGTCTGACGGGACAGTGTCACCCCGGGGCAGAATCTGTCCTCTCTTCTGATAATAGAGGGGACTCTGGAATGTGAGCTGGCACTCAAGGGAAGAACAGCGGAGGGTCACTTAGAAATGACTTCTGCCTTTTCCTTATATCTGTGCTATCTCTAGGAACGCTACTTATCGACAACACTCTATTATGTCTAGCCTTTAAAATAATGATTTTGTGAAAAAATCTAAGGAAGGACTGGTAATATGAGATATGGTGGAATGATGGTGCCTTATGTAAGTGATGCTTGAAATGGAAGGGATAGATGTATGGAGTATAAACAGATTCTCATTTGTTTCTGTGAAGTTACTACAGCTGACTTTATCAAGGTGGGTGAACCGTTGTTTCATTTGTGTTGTGCTGCTGTGCTTTTCTAGGAATCTATGCCTCAGTTAATCATTTGGGTGCTGCCCTTAGAGTAAAGAGCTTTTGTCTTCAACAAAGTGTCCATTATTCACAAATCTTGTGACATACACAGCACTCTGGAACACAGTACTTGATTCTGATTGGTATAATTTGTAAAACACTCTGCAAACTCAACATTTGACAGTTGTCCCTGGCAACAAATATCCTATCATGCTAGTTTCATGACTCACACGAGTAATAGACATTATGAAATATTAACACAATTTAAAAGATACACAACTGTTCAAAAATTTGGGGTCAGTAAGATTTTTTTTTAATTACTAATTTAATTCGACAAGGATTCAGTTGTTCAATTGTGACAGTAAGGACTTTTATAAAGTTACATTTTTTATTTTATTTGAAATAAACAGTTCTTTTGAACTCTCTGTTCATAAAAAGAATCCTGAAAAATAAGTATCAAGATACAAATTCTGAGATATATATTGTTATATGAGTATTATATATTATATAAATGTATTTTTGATTAAAGAAATTCAACGTCCAATGAAGAAGATGATGATATAAAAAACAGGATTTATGAGAACAAACTGATCGCTAACATGCGAAACAGCATGTGACAAGACACAGAGAACACCAGAGGATGAAAACAAACTGAAATTCCATGAAAACCAAAGCAAACCAAACATGACTGTGACAGGTTGAGCATGAGACTTTTTTCAAAAACATCAAAAACTCTTCTCAACCCCAAACCTCTGAGCTGTATGTCTTTAATGACAAACTATGATGATAAAAATGAACACTGAATGGAGTTTATTTTGCAGAACATTCTGCAGTGCCTGTACATTCAGTCAGTCATTGCATGCACCTCCCTGTCTTGCTATGATTTTTTATAGCTTTAAAGTGCCAAATCTGATAATCATTGCATTTCTTTTATTTCAAAAATTGTCAACAGGTTTTTAATATATTCTAGTTCACCTAAGTTTTAAATGCACAATTTACTTGCTGATTTCATCTAAATTTACATCTTCTCACTCAAGAGCTCTTGATCTTTGACTTCCCTTTCCTTCAATACACAAGCTCTCTCATCATTAAGCATTCAGGTGATGTTTTCTCTCCTCAGTGCAGCTTTGCGGCAAGAGGCTCTCACATTTAAAAGGCTTTTTGAAGTTGTTGGGAACTGCCGTCACTTCCTTTTAGTTGCTTTCCCAGAACACCTTGCTTTCCATCTAATAATAAGGCAATGCATTTGCTCTAAACACACTCCCCATGAATTAATTCGACAGTGTTATGACCCTGAAGGGCTGTTCAGTGAAATCTGCTTTTGAATTTGCCCAGGTCCCCTCATAATGTACCAGCCCCCACCGTTTCTTCTCAGAGTGGCCATTTTCAATTAATCCCTCTGCATAATGCATGACTACATTTAACAATCCAATGATCTGATATGGATTCTTTGGCTGCAGAGGAACTCCGTTAATGGTTGTAAAATAGAGTTATACCACTCTGAATGAATTCATTAGTTTACTTAGTGACTCTGAAGGTATGATGCTTTTTGGGTCCGGGGCAGCTTTTGGCAGTCACTTGATAATGTTTATTTTGTTTTCTGTAGAGAATTATAATTAGGCCTGCAGCTTGTGCCGCCACTTGTGGAAGGAACATTTGAGATAATTAGAGGATATTTTAAAGCACACCATTGACCCTAATGAAAGTGACATATGGTTTGTGGATATAGTCAATATTTTAAAAAATATCTAAATGCAAGTTCATTTACTCCAAACACGAAAATAGGGAGGAAGGAAGTAAATCGTGGGACTGGGTTGAATGCTTTTCAATCAATTCCGGATGTGAATGAATTGTGTTGAGAACTGTTTTAGCTTTCAGACAAATGGTAGTGTGATATGGTTTGGGGGTACAGTCTGTAATGATAAGCAGGTCAACGAACTGAGATCCAATTGCAAGCTTTATTAAAGACAGAATTGTGATAACAAGCAGGGTCAGAAACCAGCAAACGGGAATGTCAGAGGAAAGGCAGAGTCGTAATCGTTAAACAGGCAGGTAGATCGAGGCCGGTAGCAGGTAAACAAGAGTCCAATAATCCAAAGCAGTAAATCCAACAAGGCAGGCAGAGAACAATCAGAAAACGGGCAGACAGGCAGAAAACAAGACAGGGAAAACAAACACAGTAAATAAACGCTTGTAATGACCACTATAAGCAAATCAAGACTTCGTGACTGTGTGTGTGTGTGGAGCTTAAATAGTCCGGATGACAGGCTACAGCTGGCTGGGGTGATCAGTGACAGTGCACAGGGCTTCTGGGAAATTTAGTGCCCAGGTGTGAGTTAGTGTGTGACAGTGGATTGTGGGAAGTGAAGTCCAGTGACGAGTGAGTAACAGTCCGGGGTGGAGTGCCCTCTAGTGGTTGTTATGGGCACTCCAGTTGACAATCCTGACACAGTCAGTAGAAATATCTACAAGCTCATTTACTGGTTTCCACTGTAATTCCAGATGTGAATTAACTTAAAAGACAACCATTGTAGCTGTAACAAATGATATTGAGATATGGGTTGAGATTACTGTCAATATATATATATTTATTTAAATATCTAAGTTATTTTACTCTTAATGTGAAATTAGGAGCGAAGGATGAATGAAATTCGTGGAACTATGTTGAATTATTTCCAATTAATTCTGTATGAGAATGAATGACATCAAGAACTGTTTTAGCTTTAGCATGAAGGTTCTTGGTTGAGATGGATAGACAAATCTGGAAAGATGGAGTTCTGGTTCCTCTCCCCTCGGGCCATTAGAGTGACACACTTTTCTGGTCTTCTCTCTGCTCTCATTATTTTTCCTTCTCTCCACAGACTAACATTTTCTCAGCTCCAATAAAAGCCAATTTTGCGCCGCACCTGTCAAGAGAGCGCCTCTCCCCTGCAGTCATGCAACTGCACACTAACTAAACACCTTCATTGGTGACTAAAGTATGACCGCTGTAGATCTTCAGAGAGCATTGTCACACTCCACTGACTAGACGTGTGCAGCACTGGGGCTTTTTATTTCTCCATAGGATGTTAAACTACTCCTCACCAAACCTTGAAAATGGAGAGGAAAGAGGAAACGTTCGAGTTGAGTGTTCAGAAACAGCCGCCTGCACACGCACAAACTCGCTGTAGTATAGCTTACATATATTTCACAAGCAGCCTGAGGGCATCAAAAGCTGCAGATCATGGAGGTGAAACATGAGCAGACCAGTAATGAGCAGGATTTGAGGTGAGATCGAATGGGAAAGGCAATTTCTCAAACTTTCGTGAAATGGACCCAAGTTCAGATGCAGGTCAACCATGCAGCACAATTTTGCTCCTCTTATAAACGTCTATCAGCAGATCATATCAGTCACAGTGTTTGGCAGGGTATTACAGTGGATGCGGTGAAAACCAAGGTTTTCATTAGTATATATTACCAGCTGTATGTTGGCCAACTAAGTGGATCTATTAATAAACTGAATCAGAGTGCACTCACCAGCTATGGAGGAGTGAGTTTTGATTTCAGCTGTTAGATGTCTGTTCACAGAGAGCCCATCGCCATCATCTTTCCATTTTTAGTTCGACTTCCGGCTGAGCTGTCCATCATTTTAATAACCTGTCTGTATGTGTCAGAGCAATCCATCTTCTGTGACACAGTGAGACTTGCTTGCTTTGAGTTGATTCAAGTGTTGGAATGAGATAATGTTCTGACTGACATCCAGACCTGTTGTTAGGCCTGTCTTGATTTATGGTGGTGTACTAAATAAGGGAGTACTTTGAGGTTAATTTTTATAGTGTACTATATAATCATAAAAAAAGAACAACAACAAAAAAACTTAGCTTGTTGATGGTTTAAAATACCTTCATTCAATTTTTGGTATACTTTTTTTCTGATTATGTGATGGAATAGCACAATTGAAAGAAGCAGCCTGTCAGTCAGACAGTCCTCTGGTACTCTGTACTACAGACACTGCAGAAAGACTGACACTGTTTTTTTTTTTCTTTACTTTTTTTTTTTTATCCCTTTATTTATGAATGACTTTGTTGCAAAGAAACTTATAACATTCTTATAACAATCTTTCTTGGGAAAAAAGTTCCAGATAACTATCCATATCACCTGTGGTATTTGAGTAAATATAATTAGTTACTCTTCTTAATTAAAGGGTCAGTTCACCCCAAAATGAAAATTCTGTTATTAAGTACTCACCTTCATGTCGTTCCACACCCGTAAGACCTTCATTCGTCTTCAGAACACAAATTAATATATTTTTGATGAAATCCGAGAGGTAAATGACTCCTCAATACACAGCAATTTAACCGACAATTTCAAGGTCCAGAAAGGTACAAAAGACATCGTTAAAACAGTCGATGTAACTGCAGTGGTTCAACCTTAATTTTATGAAATGACGAGAATACTTTTTGTGAGGAAAATAAAACAAAAACAATAACTTTATTCAACAAACTTTCATTCAAAAATTTTGTTTTTGTAGCTAGCTGAAGTTATTTCACAAGTACTGCTCTGTTGTCCAGCAACTTACTGCTCATACTTGGCTTGTTCTCTTCTTGTACTCTTCCAAATGTGCTCATTATTCTTTTTAATCTGCTGTTAAATGCATGACTTTCTCGGCAGAGAAGAGCTCCACCCGGACCGTCCACCTGGATTCACATCTCCACAATCGACCTCCACCACATGATTAAGGATTCAATATTGTCGGTGACACACCTTACACAGATGCTTTCTGCTATTGCATGTTAATAATAATGATAACGTTAATAATAGAAGTCGCATTAAATGGCCCCAGAGGAGCCGTGTTTGATTGTCCTTAATGAATTCTGCTCTGCAGGCTTTTGTTCTAGCTAATGAAAGAGGGGGAGGCTATGGAGGGGCCAGAGTGCTCGAATAGATTAATAGATCGCACAGGATTGAACTCCATCGCTGTGGACATAATGAGCTGTCAGTTCACTGTTACAGAAGGTGGGTGGAAGTTTTTGTTCCTGCTCAGACGTTGTGAAAAAGGGAACCAAAAAGAAAATGAGAGCAAGAGACAATGAGAGAGGGAAGGAAAGACAGATCGTCTTGCAGACGAGAACAGAGGATAACCAGACAGAGTTCAAAAGCTCTTCAAAGAGGGCAAGAAACATGTAAGACAGGACGTCTCTCAATTAAAGGAATATAATTGCTCTCGTCAGCACCAGGATAGACACTTAACCTCTGCATTACATCAGATGTTAGGTCCTTCCCTTGTAGGAGTCCATTTATCATTACAACTCTTTAATTGTAAGATTTCTGTATGTCATTATTTTAGTAAGAACAATATAATATAATATAATAGTTCTAATCAGTGCATGTAATTCAGAAAACATTCTAATATGCTGATTAGGTGCTTCTTTTTTTTTTCTTTTTTTTCCGAACCCATGATATTTTTTTCATGATTCTTTGGTAAATACAAAGTTCAAAAGGACAACATTTATATGAAATTAAAACTCTTTTATAATAAAATGTTAATTAAGTATTACAGAAATGATTGAAATGTTTCATTTTGTTCTCACCTTGTAATAAACCATTAATTGGTTTACCTGGGCTGACATACAGGTTGATAGCTTGAGCTCAGGTACAGGAGCCCCTGTCTGGATTGAGCCCTTGAGCAAGGCACTTAACCCCAGGCTGCTCCCAGGTGGCCTCTCCTGCAATCGGTGTTAGTAGGAAAGAAAAGTACAAAAGAAAAAAAAAAGAACTTCCTTGAACACCACTTCCTATCTAGGCCCTAGTCATTTCGCAGTTGGCCTATTGCAACTTCTTCTTTCTGGCTTACAAGCATCTGCTGAACATCCCCCTGAGCGCATCCAAAATGCTGCTGCTTGACTTGTTTTTAACCTTAGGAAACTCTCTCCCGTTACACCTCTGCTCAGGTCTTTACACTGGCTGCCAGTTTCAGCAAGACATGGCTTACCCTGCTGCCAATAGCCTGACCCCTCGTTCCTGCATTACAAATTCAATACAAGAGCTTGATGTCCTGACAACTCTAGGGACTCACCTGTAGCAATAGTGTACTGTTACAGTAGAAAAGTATTTAGAGAGAAATTGTTATTATTAGTATGATGATGATGATGATGATAATTAATGGCATACAATTAAAAATGTTCTTTCTAAACCAAAACTTTGTTTTTAAAAGTAAATTATCTTTACATATTTGGCATAAGTGTTACCCATGTACTGTTTTTGGACATTGTAGTATTTGACCTCTTTGTCCCTCAGACAAAAATAAAAGCATACAGGTTCTGTTATGGTGAGTAAAAAATGGCATTTTATTTTTGAAATGAGTTTTTATTTTTGGAGTGACCTATTCCTTTAAATATTAGCTAAGTAAATAGCATACACAGTTGTGCCAAGAGCTGCAAACATAATCATGTGAATCTGCATAAATACCACAATCGTGGATGTGGAGGAAAGTGAAGATTGCACATAAGAAATGTTCTTTTGATGAAAAGATTTTTAGTTCTAATATTTCAGTTGGTTTTGTTTTGCATATTTGTAATCAGCATAGATCTTTAATCAGCTGAAGAACGAACAACAGGTACAACATGAAAGCTCGAGTTGTAATTTAGCTCAGTTAATCAGATGACCAAAGACCCTCACAGTAAATTTAAAGAGACCTCATAGATTTGAGATATTTTTATCATTCATTTTAGATTGAAATGCAATCCTGTTAATATGGAAATCTAATCACACTCAGATGTGGATGCAAACTGTGTACAGAGTCACCTGCAGGACCTGGTGGCATATTAAACCTGTGAAATCAGCAAAAATTACTCAAAAATCCAACCATAGCATGCATTATCTTATGATAGATAGACGCTTAAAAAGCATTCAGCAGTTTGGAAAATTACTCTATTCATGTCCGCTGCAAACAACAGCTCAAAACAGTGATCTTAAAAACCTTTTCTGAGATTAAAACTGCCTGAAGTACTTGATTAAAGCCATTTCCAGAGGACATAATATGCTTTTATTTACTCTCCGCTCAGACATCTGTTTGTAAACAGCATGTAAATCCAGGCATGTGTTCTCCTGCATTTTGGCCTGGTTTGTCATAAAACGGCCAATTAACACTGGCAGAGGGAGATTAACGCTCTGTGCTCAGATGGGGTTTACTTATGCCCCCAATTACTATCTGGCAGGAGATGGGGAAAAGACATTTAGAAGCCTTCTGCATTATCTGCTACTGACAAAAAAATAAAATAAAAACAATAATAATAATAATAATAGAAGACATCTCGACGTAAAAAAAAAGAAGAAATTCCCAAATCTTTGAACACTTGTGCTGTTTATAATTTTACTTTGCTGTTCTTTTGATCTTCTGATATTCTCTGTGTTGTTGCGTCTCTTCAGTCTGTTATGTCTCTTTCCTTAGGTATTGTATATCATTGACTTCTCTGTGAATTTCTAAGCAATGTAAGTGATGCTACTATTTGGGCAAGTGTATATAGAAGAAGAAGGGTCATGGACTCTGTTTAGACTTTAGATTACATTGAGATCAGACTTTAGACTATGTTTTTTAAGCTAACTTGAGCTAGACTGATATATCAAGCTGCCAAAGTATTGTTCAAGTATGGAAGCAGTTTGTATTTCTGACCATAGGATTTATTCTGAATCAGGAACAAAGGTTTTCTGTTTCTGTTTTTTTTTTTCTTCTTTTTTTTGGGGGGGGGGGTCACCTTTAAGGTCACAGTGTAACAGAAGTAGCGACAGATTGTTTCTTCTGTATTGTACATCCTAGTGAAAAGGAAAATCGAAAACAAGAAAAATATGCAGGACGGGACTTGATTGGATGAAGCACTTGAATTGTTCATTAATAACATGCATTTAGAAAATAGATTTTTGAATTTCTATTTCATGTCAAAAACAAGTTGCAGCATATAATACATATTACAATGTTACAAATGGCCTCTGAGTAATGGTGTTTTGAAAACAGACTGATTTAAATGAAATTACACCTTACGGTCTTTGAAGATGTAGTGATAATGAAAGTCCATTTACATATTAATAGTTGAATTATCGTGCAAGATTTGCACACAAAAACCAACAAGAAACCTAAAAAATGACGTAAACAGGAAAAAAATAACAAAATGAGAATTAATAAGATAATGGTGGGTAGCATTTCATTTGTTATGAGTAATTCAGAGTACATGGGGTGGTTCTTCAGAGGCCAGCACAATATTGGTTTTGACTTTTGTTTTTTTATGTTTTCCTTTGTGCTATTTTAACATCTAATTACACACAAGGAATATGCATGGCACCATTATAGATTCATTGTTGAATGCATAATATAATTTGATGCAGTCTGCTTTTCGAAGCATTTTTATAACTTAATTGTGTAATAGATGCAACTGTAGAATCAATGGTTGTAGCTTATTTTTGTTGTTCGCAGAAATGCAATGCTGTTACAAATTTCGTATTCCTATTTATCACAGAAATTAATCCAATTAGTCACGCACAAGACCTTGTGTTTAATGACTGATAATAGATCCCTATTGAATTGTAAGTAGTCATTAGGCAGACCCTAATGAGGATTATGGGACGTTTGTGAGCACGAGCTGCAGGGGTGGAGAGCACTGCGACGTTGCTGCTTGACTGCCATTACTCAGCACAGCAGGGTGATTCTGCAAGGGCCTTGATATAAAAATATTATTTCCTGGGTTAATTTATCGAATGGGCAGTTTCATTGAACTAAATCTCATCTCAGGAACTTTGTTTCAAACATCTAAGCACAGTAAGCCCTTGAACAATGTCCTTGGAAAACATAAAAGCTAGAAATCATTAAAATATCCCCTAGTTACAAATTAATCTGTAGTACTGTTCTATGAAATAAAAATAAAAAGATAATTGCTTACAAGGAGGTCTGTCTGTTAGAATGACATGTTAAGGAAGGTTTACTGACAGAGTCCTTACCAAGTACAATAGTTTTATTCATGCATGCTGCTCACCTCCTGTCTCTATTTTGGATTTCCCAAATCTAGTTGTGAATATCATTGTCTCTGCCATTATTTTTTAGCAGCTTTAACTTGACCTTTAACCCTCCTGCTAGGCCATATTAATAGCTCGAAAACTATCAAACGGATAGTTCTTTTTTATGTCGCCATTCACCCTCATGTCATTCCTTGCTTGTATATTTTTCTTTTAATTGCAGAACACACAAGAATATATTTTGCAGAACACTGGTGTCCAATGAACATCAGATCTTATTGACTTTTATTGTAGAGACACTGAGATTTCTCCAATACTTCCATTGGTGTTTCTCAAATGGAAGGCTGTATCCTAGTAAGGCTGCATTCATCCTATAGACTATAGTCCAGTCTTTTTGTGTCCTCTAGGTTCGAGTCCTCCTCAGCATTAAACGCTAGAATGAGACAGTCAAGTAAGTGCACATTACTGCATCACGCATGTTCCCGCCCCCACGGTCAAGGCACGAAAATACTACTAAAACTTAATTTTGTATTAAAATAGCTTTATTTTAACTGACTTTCTATTAATGCAATGCAGTGTAGAACAAGTTTCTGAGGTCTCCCAGTGGTTTACATTATTGGAATTATTCATTCACACCAAAACAAAAGATAAAGTGTATGCCTCCATCTCCAAAAAATGATTTTTGTCTTACTTTTCATAATGAGCTCAAGACAAGCTCAGTGCCTTTCCACCATTTCTTTTTCATGAATTGAAATGTGTGTATAACCTGTGGCAGCAGTCTAGTGTGGGGTTCTAAATCAACAGATCAGCTTGAATGGGCACAGTAGCATATCACTGAATTTATAAGTTTGTGAGGAATTGAAACAGCAGTAGAGCATTCCCTACAATTGAAACATTCACTACAACTTGTGAAAGAAGAAACATAATGCATTGGTACCATTAAATGAAATAAGATCAAAGTCTGCAAACATACAATCAATAGAAGGAATACATTCAGGCCTGTTGGTATGACATACAATTGAAAATTTGCTTATTTGTCCTTTTATAAAGTCTGATCCTTGTGGGGGGAGGGGGGGTTGTAAGAAGTAGGTATCTGAAGTGTATGCTGTGTAGTATTCTCTTATCTGTATCCAGGGATTAATGACAGATTAAGTACTGAATTCACTCCAGAGAATAATGCATTATGAAAGTAGACACTGTTGGCTCGCCTTTCAATTGCTCAAGGTCGACTCAGGAAGTACGCATCAACAGGTTACAAAAAATCAACCTGTATAACGCATAGAACTTATCACTTCTTCACATTCACTTTATCTGAATTGACAATAGATACGTCACCTGAAATTATAGACTTTTCTCTTCTCTTTTTCCAGCATATTAACTTATTTTACAAATACAATCCTGGGAAAATATATCCACCTAATTCACAAGTTCACACTTACAAAATATGTCAGATAGAGTAAATTTGCATATTTGGCGTGCTGTCCGAGGAGAGGGCTCTGAGGCCAGTGTTCGGCCCAAACCTTGAGTACTCCCCCCGTCTTCCTGCTGTGGTATAAGAACCAGCCAAGAGTGAGGAGTCGGGGTGGTGTAAGGATGCTGAAAATTTTCGAATAACGTAATGCCTTCTCTAACGCTGATTGGATGACGTGTTAATTGCTGATGTCATGTTGAATTGGATTATTTGCATGTGCTCCCGAACTTTGTTAATGAAACATAGTTTAACATTAAACAGAGTAACATCAGACATTTTATTATTGTAAACAAACATGAAATTAAACAAATGAATGTCATACATACATGTGATCAGATATGAGATAATCACATACTCTTATTCTTTTTTTAACAGTATATCAATATCTGGCATTGATTAACAAAATCAGACCATCATGGCTCCATTTTGCATGAACCGATGCACATTAACTAGCATGTGACGCAGAATCACGTTTGATTTAAAGGGGACCTATTATGCAAAACTCACTTTTACATGCCATTTGAACATTATTGTATGTTGGCAGTACGTGTACAAAACCACCCTATACTGATAAAAATCCACCCCCTCTTTTTTGTAATCCCCATAAATCATAAGCAGTGTTTCAGAACAAGCCGTTCGCAGATTCTGTACAAAGTAACGTCACTTTGTACTGGCCAAACCCATGAATTTTAGATCTTCATCACTACATATATTTATATTTCGATATTTATTTATTATCAGTTAGTTTTCGATTATATTTCTTACCATGAATCATTAATTGATTGAATACTATCCCTTTAACATTAAAGTATTAGGTTGATACTTAATCTAATGATAAATGATTTTTTTTATAATTTTTTTTTTCAGTTGATAACATGCTTCAACTGTCCATTTATTTTATTTTTTTTATAAAGGTGCCAAGTCAATCTGAAAGGAATATAAAGCTAACTTTAAACTGAACTGCACCGACACCAAGGCTGGTTCAAACCAAAAATCACTGGGCGGGATGGAGTGAGTTTGTAGGGCACACACACACACCTATAGGACTGACTTCCATGTCTTTTTGCAACATACAGGAAAAATGTTAGAGGGTTGGAAGACACCCTGGGTAGTCTATTTCCTCAAAACAGTATGTTTATATTATAATGTACTTGCCAGGCATCTTGTGCCATTAACAAACAGATGAAGTAATTTACCACTCATTTCCTGTGCCTGTGTGAATGACCTCCTTCAATCAATGACTGTTCCTCCAGTGACGTAACTCCAGAGTGTGATATAGTGATTAATAACTTAATGTGATTTAGTGAAGCAGAGCTGTGAGTTCTAACATGTCAGTCCTTTTTTTGGCCACTGCTGCTGTCATACAGTCTGTCAAACCCACTGAGGATCCAGTGTTTCAGGAACAAAACACAACCGTTACCACCGTGTAGGATGGATCAATTTTCTTGTCTTTATTTCAGTATTACATAGTCAGAGGCAGAATATGTGAATGGTGTGAAGTGGAGGCAGAACAGCATGATTTGCCTGGGGCAAGAAGGGTTTTTATTTATTTGTTTTTTCTAGTTTCTAGCTTCAAGATCACTCTGATCCCGTTCTATCGTGATTGCAACTGCATGCAAAAAAAGAATTTTATATTGAACTCAGCGTTAGTTCAGTCTGGCCACGTGGGCATAGTGCTGTGGTCAGCTGTCAAATCGCTTCAATCACTACCATTCTCCTATTAGACCGGGGACATATATACGTGCCATTACTGCTCGGGAAGTATGCTTAAACTGCTCGGAACCCTCCCTCCCTTCCGACTATATGTATCAGCATATTAATGTGCACTTTCTGGCTGTCGTCTTCTTTTTGTTTCAGATTACCAAGGCTTTCAAGTCCTAGCTGTCATGGACCTCACTGCTGAGAGACACTCATCGTCATAGCTAAGCTACATTATAGACGTCCCAGGATTCACTGCCACGTCTATATGTCATCACTGTTTTCAGTATAAAGACATTACTAAAGACATTAATGTTCTGTATATCACTCAAGCTGATGGTTGCATGGCGAGGGGGGGGGGGGGTTAATGCTAAAGCTCTTGTATATTCCATTAATTATGGAGCAAGATCCCCCATAAGGAACCATACCACCAAAGATAACATGTGTTTCAATGAACTCAAAGTTACTTGCCAAAGCGGTCCTGTCTGAACTAAATATTATTGGAAAACCAGC
Source organism: Zacco platypus (assembly GCA_038088235.1). Taxonomy (NCBI): domain Eukaryota; kingdom Metazoa; phylum Chordata; class Actinopteri; order Cypriniformes; family Xenocyprididae; genus Zacco; species Zacco platypus. The sequence goes on along the minus strand of CM076081.1, from coordinate 21,202,708 downwards.
CATCAAAAATACAATTTTATGGGAAGTGAATGATGAAGAGCATAAAACAGAATAGTCATATTTTTTCAATTTTCCATTATAAATGTCAGTCTTTTTCTTTTTTGATCATTTTAGATACTTTTTTTTTTTATTATTGTATGCAATGCTATAGATGTGATTCTTCTTGGAGCTCCTCGTCTTCTTTGTTTAGACATGGATCTCCTGCTGTTAGTTTCATGTTCCCGTATGAGTGGAGTTCTTTTGACGTTCTGCAGTTTTTTTTCTGCCAAGGCATCACTTGCATATTATTATATATTATGTATATACTATATAAGGAAAAAAACATTGCAAATATTTTCACTACACAAACAACCTGTCCTAAGCAATTAAATATAACGCAATGTTGCAGTGTAAGCGTTCACATTACGCAATGTTGTTAGATGTTAAATTGACATAAATGGATAAAACTAAGCTGTGTGAACACATTTTTCCCAAATTGAATGTTGTCAAAGTGGGTTAAGTGTTATTTCAACAGCTTTATACTTTGGCAAATTAGTTTGAAATGTTGTAAATATAACAGATGTCTTTACGTTATTAATGGAGTAATTCGGGAGGTGATGGTGTTGACTCATGGCGCACATACAGTATGCGTGTGGATGGTGTAACAGCATTTAGCATGGGTGAATAACATGATCCCGTAGGAGTGCAAGCCTACATAACATCCTTCAATTAATGCTCTGAGTGCTGCAACATGGATGAGTAATATCAGCTCAGAGATATTGATGTTGACAAGTCCCCAGGATTCTGCTGTTTACGTCAACAAAATGATACATCGTGATACATGTGAAATTAGAAAGATACTGTGATCATGATAATAATCAGCCTTGATTATCTGACAAACTTTTGAGCTTAAGAACTATTTGGTTTGTTTATTTTTGCCATTGTCAAAAAAACCTTGAATTTGGTTACATGTTGTTTTGTTCTGTAAAGATGAGGTCACATTTCACTGGTGAAATCCAGTCTTGTCTATGTGATCAGGAATTTTGTGTCGAAAGATTTAGGAATGAGTTTGCAATAAGTTGCTGCTTTGAGAAAATAGAAAGCTGCTTGTTTTGACATTGACACGAGCTGTGCTTCATACACATTTGCTAGTACACTATTGATAATAGACAATAGGTCTTTTTGGTGGTCTTTTGACCACCTAAAGAGTCACTTTTTAAAGCCAATTTATTGGGAAATAATTTCAGAAAAAAGAGCAAATAGTACAATTTTTCAAAATATCTTCTTTTTATGTTCCCTAGAAGAAATAATAATGCAGATTTGGAACAACACAAGGATGAGTAAATAACTACAGTGTTTATTTTATTTTATTTACTTGCGGTCAGATCCAAGTATTTTAATTCTTCATTAAGGATACATTTATTCCCAAAGTGTAGCCTGAATATAGGCAGACCATAGGTTGTTTGTACTTACAGAACACCTTATCACTGGTTAATTATGGATCAGGTAATTTTCCAAAAGTGTGACGGATGCACTGGGACATGACAGTACCTGACAGATAAAAAAAACTGCAGGATACCACAAAATTAGTGTGATATAAAGTAAAATCAACAGTAGCCTATATATGTTTTATTTTTCCTTTAGTTTTCAGTCTTTGTAAGCATAGAACTTACTTATCAGAGTCTAGCCATTGCATTTATTAGATTTATTAGAAGTCATTTAAGCTGAAATTCCAGTAAAATGTTTGGTAACACTTCACAATAATGTCCCATTCATTAACGTTAGTTAAATGGTTTAGCTTACTGTTATGTAGCGTGATCCAGGGTAGCACAAGATGATGATTTTAGAGACTTCAAGTCTTTTAATGATAAACAGGAAACTTAAACATGGAACACCAACGAGAACGGACGAGGACTGAGGGAAAACACAAGAAATACAGGTGCTGGTCATATAATTTAGAATATCATCAAAAAGTTGATTTTTCTTTCACTAATCCTATTCAAAAAGTGTATATTATATTCATTCATTACACACAGACTGATATATTTCAAATGTTTATTTCTTTTAATTTTGATAATTATAACTGACAACTAAGGAAAATCCCAAAAGATGACCATTGACACCTTGCACTAGGAAGGCAAGACACAAAAGGTCATTGCAAAAGAGGCTGGCTGTTCACAGAGCTCTTTGTCCAAGCACATTAATAGAGAGGCAAAGGGAAGGAAAAGATGTGGTAGAAAAAAGTGTACAAGCAATAGGGATAACCGCACCCTTTCAAAAATGTGGGGGAGAGTGGACTGCAGCTGGAGTCAGTGCTTCAAGAACCACTACGCACAGACGTATGCAAGACATGGGTTTCAGCTGTTGCTTTCCTTGTGTCAAGGACTGGACTGTAGCTGAGTGGACCAAAGTTATGTTCTCTGATGAAAGTAAATTTTGCATTTCCTTTGGAAATCAGGGTCCCAGAATCTGGAGGAAGAGAGGAGAGGCACACAATCCATGTTGCTTGAGGTCCAGTGTAAAGTTTCCACAGTCAGTGATGGTTTGGGGTGCCATGTCATCTGCTGGTGTTGGTCCACTGTGTTTTCCACTGAGGTCCAAGGTCAACGCAACCGTATACCAGGAAGTTTTAGAGCACTTCATGCTTCCTGCTGCTGACCAACTTTATGGAGATGCAGATTTCATTTTCCAACAGGACTTGGCACCTGCACACAGTGCCAAAGCAACCAGTACCTGGTTTAAGGACCATGGTATCCCTGTTCTTAATTGGCCAGCAAACTCACCTGACCTTAACCCCATAGAAAATCTATGGGGTATTGTGAAGACGAAGATGTGATATGCCAGACCCACCAATACAGAAGAGCTGAAGGCCACTATCAGAGCAACCTAGGCTCTCATAACGCCTGAGCAGTGCCACAGACTGATCGACTCCATGCCACGCCGCATTGCTGCAGTAATTCAGGGAAAAGTAGCCCCAACTAAGTATTGAGTGCTGTACATCCTTATACTTTTCATGTTCGTGCTTTTCAGTTGGCCAAGATTTCTAAAAATCCTTTCTTTGTCTTGGTCTTAAGTAATATTCTAATTTTCTGAGATACTGAATTTGGGATTTTCCTTAGTTGTCAGTTATAATCATCAAAATGAAAAGAAATAAACATTTGAAATATATCGGTCTGTGTGTAATGAATGAATATAATATACAAGTTTCACTTTTTGAATGGAATTAGTGAAATAAATCAACTTTTTGATGATTTTCTAATTATATGACCAGCACCTGTATATACAGAAGGCAAACAAAGGGAGAAACAAGGTAATTGACGAGACAGCTAATGACGATGGACAAATCAAGATGGTGGCGGGAACAGAGCATGACAGGACCGGAGAACAGAGATACACGTAACACTAACAATGAGCAATATCATATTTACAGCAACATACAATATTACCAAATGTTTATTCTAATGAAAGTTTGTTGAGCTTACAGAAACTCGCTCCCCTGCTCTTTTACTCGAATATCTAATCTGATTGTAGTTAAAAAAATAAAAAAAAAAGAAAAAACTTTATAAAAATAGATATTGACAATACCCAAGGCTCTGTTGTCTGCACTTGCGGTGACACTAGTCTGTTCCTGGTCCAGTGCCCTCTGGGACCCTCTTTTAGTTTCAGAAATACTGAGAGAAGCCATTACTATCTTACGCTTGCCTCAGGGGTTTTACATTACTCGCATAATTTCACTGGCACGTACATAAACAAACCGGCATACACACACAGCATAATACCAATATCTTAACATGCCCGGTGTTCAGTCAGCTGGACCTCACACGGGGTTTTCAGCGGGTTAGTGCACTGTCTCTGCACATCCTATCAGAAATGTCTTTGGCCCCGAGGCTTCGCTTTTTTAACGGGTGCTTTAGCGGAGTTAACAGAGCTCTCATCGAGGCCACCGACAGCAAAGACATCGCACTGGCCTTAAAGATGAAGTCTCCGACTGTCCGTGTGTGTCATCTGAATCAACATCTGAAGGATTGGGAGGTGGAGCAGCTCCAGAGAGGCATTTGCTTGGAGCTTTCATCTGCTATTAGCAACTCCAGGCTGTTTAAGATTACAATACATAGTGGAAATCACTAAAACAATCATAAGCCATATTAATAGTTCATCAGATGATTTCACAATCCATTAACTGTTGAAGACTTTTAGTAGTTGTACACTACAGTGAGCTCAATTTTTTAGGATCAGATATATTATTAAAAATAAACTCCTAAATCTAAAGATTCAAAGAATCTTTTGTGAAAACATTAGGCATGTTTACACACACAGACATATTTTCAATCCAAATGAATTCAATCTGATTTCAGATTCTGAAAGAACCGTCAATTTATAATCCGATTCACACATTCTTGCATTATTGTATTGCAAACAAATCAAAAGTGCACACACAGCACCCAGTCGCCACATTCAGAACCAGCGAAAACTGCCGAGCATAATTGTCGTTTTTGCTTTAAATTGGCAAAGATTTAGTAAATACTTTTCGTTTGACCAATTCGTATAATGTAAGTAAATAAACATGTGCATATTCATAAGATGTAAAACATGTAAACATACACATCATGGCACATTGCAGGACTAGGCATGTCAATGATGTAAACATAAAGCTGTAAAGCAGCTCTAAAAAGACAATAGTAAACAGTAAAGTCATTATTCAGTTGAAATCATTTCAGTGTTGATTCAGTTTGGTTCAATAACTAAGTTAATTATGGAATTAGTTCAATTAATCTATAAAGCTGCTCTGGAGAAAAAAGTGGTGCCATCATCACTCAGTTCAGTTATCATTCAATAGTGTCAGTGCAGTCAAATCAATAATATTGCCGAATAGTATCCCCAAATAAGTGAGCCAAAAGGCGACAGTGGCAAGGAACCCAAACACCATCTGTGACAGAAATGAAGAAACAAAAAAGCCTTGGGATTAACCAGGCACTTTCAGGGGGCCAGACGAGTGAATATGGAGTGATTTTATTCTAGGCTGCATCACTATTCAGGTTGTAGATCGAGCATTCAGATCCAGTTCCTTCTCCTTGAAGATCAGGATACATTTGGCACAATTCAGCAATTCAATTTCGCAGTTTTTTGGTGCTCATTGGGCCAGACACAAGGCTAAACAAGTGTCAGTCTCTGGAAAAAAAAAAACAGTGTTAATTTCGGACCACAAAATTAGCACAGGATCAACACTTAGACCCTGAGGAAGTCCCTTTGATGTCCCTTTGATTTTGAGCTCAGACTGTTATCTAGGCCATTGTGCCAGTTCCCGTCCTTTGCTTTGGTCTCCAACGGCTCTATGGCTTTGTTCCTGAGGTATGATTAGAATTAGGATAGAATTAGAATTTCCATGTGTAGGGGATTTTCATTATCAGCATTTAACAAAATTGTATTATATTTTATTATAAATTGTACTTTAACAAATATATTTTTATTTTTATAAATTTTATAAATATATATATAGTACATATCAGCTCTGTTTTATCTTTTTTGAATTACATTATTCATTCTTACTCCTTCTGAGAGAAGAATAGGCACTTGAAGATATAGGGCCCTATTTTAATGATCCAAGCGCATGATCTGAAGCACATGGTGTAGGAGCACTTAGGGCGTGTCAGAAATCCTATTTTGCTAGTTTAACCACAGATAAAATGGTTAGCGCACATTCCAGAAGGGTTGTACCTAGTCTCTTAATGAGTCATGGGTGTGTTTTGGGTGTAACATGAAATGAACCGATCAGAGTCTCATTTCCCATTCCCTTTGCACCATGACGGATTCGCTATTTACATGGCAGAATTTGCAAGCGGAAAGACTGAATGCTTCTCCAAAGAGGAATCTTTTTTTCAATATTTAAAAATGTTTATGTGCTACTGCACGTCCCTGTGTGTGCAACAAGCAGATAGACACGCGTTGCGCACCTGCCTATAGGCACAAATTACTTTCAGGCCCTTTAAATAACAAAAAGTACTGCACCATTGATTTTAGACCAGGTTTTTGTTGGTCAATGGCGCAGTTGTTTTCAGTTGCCGCAAAATATCAACACGGCAACAACGTACCTGAACACACCTCGCTTTCAGACCAGCACACCAAAGGGCGAACAGATGAGTGCAAGTGCATTTACTATTTAAACAAAGTTGCGGTAGAAGAGAAAATGATGTGTCAAGCTGAAACTAGGAAAAAAACTTTCCGTTGCACCTGGCGTTGCATTGCGCTGGGTGTATGATAGGGCCCACAGGGTCACCAGTTGTTCAATTTTTACTATCTATTTCATATCAAACTGAGAATTGAGAGACAGATAAAAAAAAAAAAAAAGATGCACCTTGTGCTGTTAAGTCTTCAAGAGCCCAGAGCAAATGGTTAAAGTGATGTAACAATTATTACAGCTCCTTTTGATTTCTGTGGTTTCATTTTCAGCTTTAAGAGAATGTTATACGTTGTAACATTCTGTTGAATGTTAAACAGTGAGAGCTTCATTCTCTGTGATTATTGAGAGGCTTTTGAGTGCTGAGAAGCAAAGAAGTCAAAGCTAGGCAAAAATGCCATTGTAGTTGGTATATCATATGGTATAGTTTATAAGAATAGAGAAGACAGTCAAGGGATAGAAATACAGAGTGTTCGACAGTGGTGAATGTACTCCCAGTTGAAATAGCACCCTGTCTCCAGAAAGTAATTCAGACCACATGTGCATCAATAAAAATGACAGATGAAGGAACATCATGGACCGTTACCTTCTCTGCATTATAAACTGCAACATCAAAGACACATGTTTTTAAATGTCTGATGAATTTCAGCTTTGGCAGAGGACAGAAGAATGGATTTTAAGCACATCCTCCAGTTCAGACTTTATTTCATAAGGGCACATTTCCACAATAACCACACTGTATACTGGGTCAAAGAAATCCATCTCATCCAAAAACCTGAATTAGTTTCAGTAAAAAGACAAGACTCATTTGTATTCTGAATTGTTTCAATGAGAAAACAAGAACAATTTGTAATAGACTTTAGTCAGTGTAGCACCATATTTAATTCTTGACAGGAATGGAAACAGTGAGGCTCAAGAAAGCTGTGGAGAATAGAAGTACAGCGTGTTCATTGGATTGTACTGTAGTTTAGCAGCATACAGACTGTTCAGTTGATGAAACATCTTTTCAAAAGACTTTCAGTGGAGAAAAACTCAACAGAACAGTCAAAGTTTAAAAAAAATTACATGTGATCTATGACCTTTATACAACACACGCAATTAAAGTCTTTTACATTGATTAAAGTCTATAGACCACAAAAAGTAAGAATAATCTGCCTTTTTTGTTCCCATGGAAATGCACCTGTGAGGTATTCTTGAAATACGTGGTGAGAAAGTGTCTTCAAGATTGTTTTCAAAATGTATAACAGCTGTTAGAGGCCATCAAGATTTATAAGTTGTGAAAAGTCCTGTGAACACGAACACTTAAGGTACATTTGCATAACATTTAACTTTTCTTTTCCTAATTTCCTGTGAAAGGTGACTCAGCTCTTCTGTTTTATTCAGATTTAAAGTGGATCCTTAAAGGTGAAGTGTGCAATTTTTCCGTGTTAAAATGCTTTCTTCTATCCCAGCTTAATATGCAGAGGCAATTAAAAGCTATTTGTAGGCTGACTCTCCTGAAAAGTGCAAAAAAAAAAATACTATCAAAACAGTGCTTCGTTTGACAGAGGGAGTGTATGGAACCTGTTTGAAAATGTACTTTTTTTTCCCAATTGTAAGTGGCAAAATAATTATATACCTTTAAAGTTGGCATGCAATGTAAGTTCACCCTATTTTCTAAATGCATGTTCTAAATCTAATCTGTGCATGTTAAATTTTTTACAAATGTTCTGACCTTGTAATGTTTAATTGAAATGTCGTATAAACTTTTTGGTGAAAACGACTTCTCTCTGGTGATGTACTCGATGCAGGACTTCTCCAAACAAGCTCGCATTTATCTGCCTCCACTTTTAAATGCAACGCTCACTCAAAATCTAATAAATAACCAATGCATAGAACCAAGTCCCCACCATACATTTTTTCTCTTTCTATAATCTATTACACTCACATGTACATTGCATTAAGCATTAATGAAATGTTTCATTGCGACTTTTAAGCATAGATTTGTATGAGCACTAAGCCCCTGTTTCCACCTGGAATTAAGATGAGTTTTGGTCGATTGAATCACAAGTGGACAATGGTAAATGCCGGTGTAAATGGGGTGTAAGACGTTTTGAGCTTGTCCACTTTCGACCACTTCCAGAGGTAGTCGAAAACGCATTTCCTTGTGGAAATGCTCATGTGGTCTAATGCGTTCAAAAAGCCTCAAAAGATTCACAGATTCTCTGCTTACTGACCTAATGTGTAAACATTATGGGAAATGCGCTAGCTAGATGGGATTTAAATTTTGTCAGCTGAAGACCCAAGTTTGGTTTGAAGAGAAAACAACCTACCAAACACAATGTTCCATTCTCACCATTTCACGGCGTTGGGTGTGGTATTGTGGCTATCAGAGACGAAAAGAAAGCTGATGTTGTCTGTATGTTTTTCCATCGTCTCCAGTCGCATAAATTACCAATCTTATTTTGTCCATTAGATCGAAACATCTGAAAAAACACATACATTTCCCACCCATAGACCCTCCCCTCAAAGAAATCAGGACAGAAGTGGTTGAAAGTGGACAAAAGAGATGGATTAAAATACCAGGTGGAAATGGGTATGTCTCCCTCATCCACTTGTGATCCAATTGACCAAAACGTGGAAACAGGGCTTAAAATATCAAATAATAGCAGTTTTCCTCAACAGATGGCCAAGGTCGCACATAAAAGTGTGAGGGTGGTATACAGCCATGGTTGTTTGACCAGAAATGCTTCCATAAGCATTTGACTCTAGGTGTGAGTCAGGCTGGAAATCTCTCCAGGAGAAAGATGCTTATGTTTTTTCGACACAGCAGAGTGAACTTGCACTCCTGTGTGATGCTGAAGCTAAGTGGCTAACAACAGGGCTGGGACTTTGGGACTCAGTGTGAGCATGAAACCACAGAAACTCACAGTTACGCTTCAGAGCACAAGGCTTCACGTTCCTTCATCATCCAACTGTTTCCCAAACATAAGGGGGATGAGAGAGGAGAAAACAAAAGCACATGACTGTAGGAGAAGGAGAAAGAATGGACGGTTACAATATACAATTTCACTTGACTCACAGGAGCTGTTCCAAAATGAGAAGTCAAAAGTGTCAGGGTTTGTGTACCAAGTTGATATTAAACAAAAAAAATCAATGTAGTGATATCATCTTTCTTTTCTGCTGCTGTGGATAATGGCATGAGAAATAATCACGTGTTTCTTAGTGCTGACTGCTAACCTGTATAATGTATTAATAAATATTTTAAATTTTTAAACAATTAAAAGGAGTGTTCAATATAGTTATTAATTCTGACTCCGTGAGTCTCTGTGTCCAAACACTCCTTCAAATCCCAAAAGCAAATAACAGATAGTGCTAATATACATTTGTGGTGTCCTGTACTATAGGAAAATCATAATCCCAACTTTTATCTCTATGCCAAAATTTCAGTTGGCGGGACAGTGATTCATCTTTTCTGAATCGATAAATTGTTGGTACCGGGACACTGTGAGATTTTAAAAGCCATTGTATAAATGAATTGCGCTCATAAATGTCTGTTGAGAAAGCATTGAAACAGTATGTCACAACATAACAAGCAGATTGCAAAAGTGTCTTTAATATTGAAATTGTTAATGTGAATTCTTACATTTCACTAATATTAGTAACAACTACTGACATTTCGAATCACATACTTCCACTGAGACGAATAGGAAAGGTTTCTCAGGGTATTGTAGACCTCTTCTTTGAGAAATAACATGTCCAAATTTGTCCACTGTCACAGATTTTCAGCACACATGGATGTGCAATGTGTTTTTTTATAATGTGCTGGGGATTGAAGACACGCACAGTGTGGTCAATGATGATGTGCATCCTAAAGTGCTTTCATTTTAAATACAGAAACAAATCAAAGGGGGATAAAAGAGTTCAAGAGAGTGCAGGAAAACAGAAAAGGCCATGGTGTCCTTGATGCAAGAGGCAGGCACTTCATGTCTTGTTATGACCTCATAGGAGAGGTGCAGCACATTGCTGTGTTTATTAACTTCTTGTGCCTCGTCACATTCCATTTCTTTTTCTTTTTTTATGGCTACATCACAAGAAAAAAATTTCCTTGATGGCAGTTATGAGAATGTTAAAAAGGGCATGTTCAGGCACAATTCAAGCGTAAAATATTCAAACTGCTCCAACAAACACAACAAATCCCACTGATTGTTGAGTTTTGTTGGATCAGTCGTTGTTTGTGAGGGCAGTGTGAACCAGACTTAAGTCTGAATGAAATCACCACTGAACAACATAAAACAAATTCCTTTATCTGTTCCTTGTTATTTTATTTAACCTCTGAGATCAATATATAACCATCTCCCATACACAATGACAAATGGATAATTCATGACAGTATGATGAAAAATGTTTTTAATACTTTTTTTCCTCTCTCTCTCTCTCTTTGTTTCTCTTGTGGTACGTGCTTGAAGGGAAGACAATCTATAATATATTACTCTCTTTTGGAAACGGATTGACAAGCGTTCCAGCTAAAGCCCGGTGCACACTCTACAATTCTGGCCACAATTGTACCATTTGAAACAAACAGTTCTTTCATCATAGGATCATCATATCTTTGCTTACTTAGTGGCATGCTAACCTAACTGCATTTGTGATGAACCCTAGCTTCTTACAAAGTGTCATCGTGTAGATGTGTGTATATGAGAGAAAAAGAAGTTCATTGTTCATCGATATGATATACAATGTAAATATCTTATGTACAATTTGTACAGTCAAATTTAACTTTAGTTTGCTCTAAAAATGAGCAGTCCACAAATTCACACTTTTTCAAGCTGAACATTGCTGACATTATAGCAAAAGGTATTTGGATGTCAGAAAAACACAGACCACAATGACATAAAACAATAATGACCACCATCTCAGATGCATATACAGTCTGACTGATGTCGTATCCGCTCCTTTTATACGATCTGACAAGCAACAATTGCAACAGAAATCTGTGTCATTTATAAGCTGTTCTGCAGACTATAATGGAAAGAATACATGTTCACCACTTAACCTCATCGCTCATAGTTCCAGATTAATTGATTTTTGGGCTGCTTAACAAATTGAAAGTCATGCTGTCCTTGTAGGTGCCTTTTATTCAATGAGTATATTGAATATTATTGTAATATTAATAGAATATAATCATAACTTGTAAATGAAAATTAAATTTAACACATGCTTCTGCTACTAAAGAGCGCTAAGGATTGATTACATTGGCTCTGGGTCAGTCACGTTTGTGCCTTTTCAGGCTCACTTTCATCTAAAGTAATTCTGTGCCAATTCTGGAGTGTTTTAATGACAAGTATATAAATAGTCAAGAATGAGGACAAGTCTGAAAGTTCTTGCTTTAAAGAGATACTGCTAAACTATAGTTAGATTAATAAGTGATGAACAGGACAGCATGGCAAGATTAATGAAGATGTATTGTTTATTACAAATTGGGTCAATATAAAAGTTATTCAGGCAAGCTTAAGACACTCTGCAGTTCAAACAATCCAGTATTAATGTTAAACAGTAGGAACAGAAAATCTAATTCTGAGCACATATTTACTGTACGGCTCATTTTTTATTATTATTATTTATAATATATTTAATATGAAGCTGTATATACAGCAGTTTGAATCCATGCATTTTCAATTTCTTTCTTTAGATGGAATACAAATCAAGCCATCCACAATTCTCTCTGCTAATGACACTAGTTGCTGCTAATAACAGTCCATCTCTAGCTATTTTAGGGATGTAATGTAACACATTTAATTTAATTATACATCTTAAAAATTTAATTCATGGGTTACTGGATAAGAGGGTTTGTCTGAAATAAGGGAAAGGAAAGACTCATTAATAATGCCTTAAGCAATTAAAAAAATGTTTACGTTTTTGGCCCCCAGCATGTATTGAAAGATTTTGTGTGCTTGCACTTAGTTAAATATTATGAACATTTATATACTTCATATAGCACAAATGTATTCTATTCAAATATTTAAGTATGTAATATAATAGAATATATTATTTAAGTGTTAATGTAATTTCCCCACTATGCTTAATTTGACAGAATTAATGTTAAAATACCCACTTGATTTACATCCCACACTATCATTATATAGGTGACTTGGGTAAAGGCAAGTATTGTTTAAAATGATTCAATCAGTGGTATTCAATTTCAGACTTTAATAGCGCATTCAGCAAATCAAGGTTGAGTTCAGTATACTGTATGTGTATCAGCAGTAGTTTAAGAAATATGAAAACCAGGCAGAGGGCCAAAATCATTTAGGAGTGCACTTCAAACAACCAGATAGAGAGGGAGAGTTCATATAAAATGAACTTTATTCTCCAACCTCCTGGGTATTCTAATGATTTTTATGTCTTTTGTACTTTCCTCTATGAATTATCCCTAATTTAACTACCTGTGTAGACTCTAAAATCAGCGTTTTTCAACTGGTGGGTGAGTGAATGTGACAGGATTGGGGAAATGATGAATGCAACTGATAAAAGATAACTAATAATATATATTTAGTAAATAAATGGGCTATCAGTTTTAAAGACCGTGAAGACCCTTTTTCATTGCACATTTGCTTTGTGAACACTTGATCGGTACTTCAGCCTACTTCAACCTTTCCAAGGTGATTATTTTAATAAGTGACGCATCTCAAAGCTAGTGCATGACGAGCATTTGTGGTTAAAAAGTACAGAATTCTCTTTAGAAAATGACTGATACTTTCACTAGATAAGAACTAATTCATTGGCTGGAATTGTGTAGTCCTTTGAAGCTGCACTGAAACTGCAGTTTGGACCTTCAACCTTTTGTACCCTGTTGAAGTCCACTATATAGAGAAAAATCCTGGAATGTTTTCTTCAAAAACCTTCCTTTGTTTTTGACTGAAGACATATTGGATGACATTTGGGTGAGTAAATTATGAGGAAATTTTAATTCTGAAGTGAACTAATCCTTTAATGCATCTCAGTGTTGACTTTTGTACAATAAATATTGGTTGCCATTTGATGTGTAATGTATTCTCAAGCAAAACCAGCTGAGAACAGATGCACTAAATATCATTATCTCTCTCTCTCTCTCTTCTCATTCCATGTCTTTCTTTACCTACATTCTATACCATCTCTTTTTTGCTATCCCCCCGATTCCTTATTCCTTCTCTTTGGGATGAAAGAGACGGATTAGGCTTGCTGCCCAGGTGGGGAGGCATTCATCTTTTCCGGCCCAAATGCCAGCTGGAGAGCTGCCCTACAAGCGCCTGAGTATATCAAAGGGGTCCTTTCTGAGGCACCTAGCATGGCGAATATGGATGACAGGGAAAGAGCTTCTCAAACTAGTGCACGAGAAGAGCTCAGCAAGCAACAGAGAAATGGTATTATTTCACAGAGAGAATCAGTGTGGAAAGCACAAACTCAGATAGCATTTCAAGTGTGTCAATTCAATAATAGGAGATCCGGTATTTAATTTTACTAAAATTAAAAAAATATTAAAAAAAACTGTTAGACAAATTAACACCATGCATGATAATGTGAATTATTAGACAGGAGGCCATTATTATTATTCACGGGACCACTTGATGAGTCAAACGATCTCCACAAATGTGCTCAAGAAGCTATTTTACAGCAATTACACCAGGGACCCAGAAGAGAGTGGCATTATCAGCCTCTTGCCCAGGGCAACACAAACTCTCCATTAAAGCCCCCCACCTCTTTTGATCCTACCACAGATTTCCAGGGGTGCATTGAGCCAATCTGGCAGATACAAGAAAGCCAGATGCCAAAACTGTGTGTGGATCATCTCATTGAAATATTTTTGACTTTGAATGCAGATTTCCAGTTTGTTAATCCACAAGGCTTGGATTCTGACTGTGGCTGAAGAGCTTTGCTGTGTATGATGGAAATATACACCAATCAGGGCCAAAAACAGCACACAAACCTGGAGCTGAAAACTATAGCCCTCTCCAAATGCGAGAGATTGGATGAGATTAGCTAGCACTGATTGTGATTCTGTTAGACTTCAGAGTGAGTGAGTTTCAGACTTATAAATGCAGTAATTACTGCTTCAAAAGCCAAAACTGCTCACAGATGAACTCAGAGACCCAATTAAAAGAGGGCAAAGATGTGGCTTGTGTTCCTTGGGGATGAGGAAGTAAGATTGCGCTTAGTATTTGGATGTCATCAATCGAAGAGCCAATAATACAGATTATTTTCTTATGTTTATTTGTTGCTGTTACACTATTGGCAGAAGCTTTGCAGGATTTGTTTTTTTAAAGAATTTGCGGAAAATTGCAAAAAGCAGCAAGAAAAAGGGGGTCTGGAGTATGTCCTTCTCATTTCAAGATACAAATGTACTTGCATGGCATAATCTGTAAGGATTCAGATCACAGTTCACACGTTGACTATACGAACCACTGGATAGTGAATTAGTATGTGTTAGGTATGACTATTATATGATTTGTTTGTTGACATCGTTTGATGCGCATCGCTTTAGCAAATGTACATTATAAGCAACTCAAATTCACAGTGCTTTCTGATGGATTAGCATTTTGAGCCATGTTTCATTGACAAGCTGCACATAAAAAATATTTGCAGCTTTGCGATTTAATAATCGCTCTAAGAATCACGTTTAAGCGTTAATCGCGTTCAAGTTCAATGTTATTTTTCGTATTGTGCGATTCAATCATGCAACCCTAGGATTACTGAGCCTTTAGGTTATCGGAGTAGTATAATCCCATATTTGGAGACAATGTATGAATATATCAGATTCCTTTTCTACAGAACAGCAACCTATTGTACTTCACTTTTGCATCTTTAAATCCATGTTCTCTTATTATTACTTATTGGTAAATTGCTATAATTTATAAATATTATTTTAAGAAGACATTATTATACATCCAATGTTATGCATTTTAATTACATTTATTTAGCTATAAATTAAAAATATATATATATATATATATATATATATGGCTCCTTTCCCAGAAAAAAAAAAAAAAACACACACACACACACACACACACACACACACACATGCAGAAGTTTGCGTAACTTACATAAACTGCAGCAGATATGAGATGGCATATGACTCAATAACAGTGAGTCATTTCAATTGGCAAGACATCAGTAACTCTGGTATGCAGGGAAAACAAAGTAGCATACAAACAACAGACAGACAGATAACTAGCTAGATAATCTAGATCTATCTATCTATCTATCTATCTATCTATCTATCTATATATCTATCTGTCAGTCTGTCTGTGTTGTTTGTTTGCTACTTTGTTTTCCCTTTTACTCTAGAATGAAAGACAAAAGAGGTTTCTCTGTTCTTATTGTCTACCACAACTATCCTGAAATTGACCTTCTGGTCCACCTGGGAAATATATTGGCTTGCTGGAGGGTGCAGGCGTTAATACAGGCCCAGTGTAAGAGCTGTCAGGCAGCCTGATTACCTTCATATACACAAACACCTGCTGCCATCACACACAAACTCTCCACCATCTCATCTCTGTGTTTCTGCAAGCCAATGGTGGCCTGATTAGAACCGAACACAACTGAGCATGAGATGTATATAAACAACTTCTCCAATAAAAACAAATAATTGAGGCCTTGCACACATGCAGTGACGTACTTGCATTTCCACACATACTCTAAATATAAATCTGTTGATTATAGCCATGCAATCTATTAACCAGCCCAAGAAGAAAAGTCCCACTCACTTTCTCTCTCACACACAAACATACAATCTCTCTCTCTGACAAACCCGCCGTCTCTCGAGCAGAGACTGTCTGCCCCACTTTCAAATGGGCAATTTTTCATCAGGCCCCCTGAAAATTTCTCTATTCTTACCACAGGAAAGCTAATGCACATCATCTATCTCAGAGCAGCCAGCAGGAGCCAGAGAATCCATGCTTATATATGGTCTCATTAGCCAAGCAACTGATACCTCAACAAACTGAATATGCCGGTCGGTGTGATCTTACAGCGGCTGGCAGACCTTGAGTACAGTTACTCTTGCAAATAGACATAAAAGATTATGGGACCTAAACAACAGACTACATTTGGCACAATAGGCAACATTTTTACTGATACCTTCACGAGTTCACACTTACAAATAATCAGATAGTTAATAGAATGCATATCATATATTGATATGCATATTTGGCATGCTATCCAAGGAGAGGGCTCCGAGCTCGGCATTTGGCCCGGACCCAGAGTACTCCCCCCCCCGTATTTCTGTTTTAGGAAGTAGCCAGGGCTAGTATGAGGAGACGGGATGATGGAGGGATGCTGAAAACTGTCAAAAAAAAAAAAACATAGTCGACAGCGTATATATATATATATATATATATATATATATATAAATATATAGGTGTCCACTCATTCTGATTGGGTACACATGTGTATTGCTGATTGATGACTGCTGGTTGGAGTGATGTGTGATTAGTTAGATCATTTGAATATGTTCCTCCTGATCTTTGTAATTAAAATAGCATCAATTATTGTGACTGAGAGATTTGTGGAATATCATTTTCATGTGCAAACTGACATATAGATATGACAAATCCTGTGTTAATCTGAGTGATTTATAGAGCATATTTGAAGAACATATAGTATCTTGCAGATCAGAAGTGTGTCGTGGAGAACTTAATTTTGACTGAAGCTTTGCATATTTGCAATTCATCTGCAAAATTAGATTAGAGTAAAAAAAAAAAAAAAAATATCTAGCCTAAAGAAATGTGAGATGGTATCTCTAATTTCATTTGCAATGCATTTTGGTTGCTGGCTGAATGAATTAAACAAATATTAAAGTGAATGTATTTAACAATTTGAACAAATAGCCTATATCTGTATGAAAATATATATTTATATCACTTGAGCAAGAGTGCTGTTGGTCCAAAAATCAGGTAACCACTGCCATGCTGATATTGAAAAACCACAAAATATACTGATTGAATAATATTGCTCCAACAATTCAATAAACCTGAAGTTAAGTACATTTTAGATACAAAACTGGCATTTACTTTAATGTTTTTTTTGTTATAAAAAAAAGCTGCAGAATTAACTGTTGTGGTTGAGAGCAACGAACAGTAATGGTGTTTTGTTCCTGAATGAATCGGTGTTTAAATTAATCTGTTGAGTAAATGATTCAGTGATTTATTCATTAAAACAGTCACTGCAAAGGAAATGGAGGCTGCATTCAAAATCACATATGAAAAATAGTATGTGACAAAATTCACAGTACTCATAAAACAGTATAGGCAAAAAGTATATGTCCTACTACTTCTGGGGAGATTCTGAAGTGTGCATATGACAGACACTTCACTGTTATCAAAAAGACAGGTACAAACGCACACCGTCCGAGGAGTAGGTCAAGAGGAATAAATCTATAAAAATAGGATATGACCGCACACTCACTTTCAACTGCTTTATTCACCAACGTTTCAGCACAAAGCCTTTGTCACACCTTTCAACCTAGCAGCTTTCTATTGGTCATTACACCAAAGTGAGATGACCCATTTGAATCTGTTGTGAAATCTGCATGGGTAAATCATTCACAATCATGTGGATTCCTATTGAAGTGACTGAACTTCACCCCCGCAAAAATTCAGGAACAATGGTAAATGTGACTGCAGCTTTGGGGACCAAGTACACAGATTGCATTTTTGTGTTAAAAAAAGAAAGAACAAAATAAAAAAATTTAAAAAAAAGTTAAACTTCTTTTAACTTGAGTGCTTCCTTTTAAAACATCATGTCATGCGCAAGATGTTAGAAGAGACATGAGCGCAATGGACAGATACAAGGGTCAAACATGTCCATCTAGCACATGTTTACATAGAAAACCAGCGGGAGAGCAGCACAAGTGCACAAATGCATTTTGTGTGAATGGTTCCTTACGCATGCCATACAGGTTGGTCATTTTAGTGTGCACTTAAATAAATACCTTGACAGGACATTTGAGAATGGCATTGTCTCTGATCTATCCACAGCACAGCTGAGAGGCTTTTTAAGAGGAAATTGGAGCTCCTAAGTTTTAAAAGCATATAAATCTGTCTCTTCTAAAGCTTTAACTCAGTGAGTTCTAGAGTGACCGAAGATTTGTGCCCTATCTCAAGATAAAAAAAAAAGTTACACAGTAAAATGGATGGCAGTGCATTCCAGCCGTCTCGCTCCTGCAGCAGCTTAAAGATTAAGACCCAAGAGTCAGTAGGTTGAATCGCAGGTTAGTACTGTCGTTGAGCAAGTAATGAAATGCTAATTTGCTGCTTGACTTATGCCCTGTGGCTTAATTAAATAATCATAGTCTATGTCAAAGTAAAAGAGTGACTCTTAAAAGCAAGAAATGTGCAGGTTTTTTGTAATTACCACCATTTTCATGGATTTCTCAAGATTTTTGTGGATGTCTGTGCTTTGCAGAATGGATGGAATAAACTAATTGCTGATTTGAAAATATGGGATTTTCCTGTTCATGAATCAGAGCTGTAACACCTGTCCCCTGGAGAGCCTCGCTTTATATAAGCTAATGCGCAGAAGTTCAGGTTGATCTACATATCTAATTTCTGCTTGTCTACTGCTAATCGTTCCATATTACATAATCACATAAACAGACATATTTTTAGTTGGGTGGACAAGTCTTTTAAATCGCAACCCTCGTAGAGAGGACATACGCCCACAGAGCTCTCACTGCTGGATCCCAATTACATCTCCCCAGCACATTAGCCAGCATTAGCGTGCATTAGCAGGGGAGCTAAGTCTCCGGTTCATCTCCTGGACTCTCGACCTCCTACCTACCAGAACAGCGATTAGCATGCCAGCTAATGTGCACTAATGTGTCATGCTCCCCTATAGTGAAGCTGTCTCTCTCACGTTCAGTGTAAAATTAAGACCCTCACTGAGCCTGTCAGACTGATATGAAGTCTTGTAAGTAAAGCCACTTTTTCAAGAACAGGAGATAAAAACCAATAAAGAGTGCTACTGAGAGCTGTTAGGACTGTGGATGAGAAGATACAAGTTATATAAACTTTGGCACAACTTATTGGGAGCTTTCCTGCTTATACAAAAGATACAAATGTAGTGCACTGTCAAATTTTATTATAAATTTAGCATTAATTTCAAATAATAGTATTGATTTCAATTTGATTTTCGGCTCCATCTATTGAATTGCCACCACTGTCAGATATCTTATACTGTGTTGATATAACACTTTGGGAGAAACTTGCTTTGAAAGTGGTGATGGCTATGGGCGTCCCTCCTGCTGCTACTCACTGAAACTCATCTGTCACTTTGCTCAAAGTGAGCCCCCCTTTGATCGAGCAACGCTTTGAGTGACGTGCAACTGCTGGGCATGCAAACAATGTGCCTGTTACATGAAATGGATTGAAAATTTAATTAACCACAGCGTGGCTTCCTCTAATTAATTATGCTTCAAAGACGAGACATGAAGCACCGTATCATGATAGGCTTGCAGAAAATGTGACTACAGTTTCCTGACAGGGAGAACGTCAAACAGTAAACAATGCAGTGCCTGTAAACACATGCACACAAACTATTGAGTGCTTGAGCGTGTCATTCTCCAATCCCTTAGATTACTGAGAGACTGTAATAATGTTATTTATAGCCAACAAACTTACCAAGACACTTCTTCTAGCAGTAAATTTGGAAATGATCAACAAGAGGCATTCCGTTTCACTCGACTCCTCTTTCTATTTCACTGCATACCAGCTAACAATATGCTTTTTGGTGGTTTGTATTAGCTTTGATTTATGAAGCACATCTTTCATAAATGTCATCTGCTGTCCATTCCCTTTCATCTGTCTACGGTGATAAGCTAGCGGGCTTGACTTGGCATTCTCAGTTGAATGCAAGAGCACAGGTCACTTCCTCTTTTAATTTGTTGGTGCTGGAATTGTTTTGAATGGTTCGAGATTGAACTGCCAAACTGGATTTGTGGCTAAACGCTAGCTGAACCTCTGACTTGGTATTTGGCTCTGAGCCTATTAGCATGTAAATGCAACAACTCACAGAAAGGACAAAACATGTGAAGGAATGGTATATTGTAATGTGAAGGAAAAGGTATATTGCACAGGAAGTACATTCTCATTTTTTTCACCTGGTCTTGACAAGTTCGCTTTTTTGTCTATTGTTACTATGTGAGCACATGAAGGCTTTACCAAAGTGTGTTATTGAAAACTACATCTTGAAATGAGCTAAAAATAGAAAGTAAATCTGTAGTTACTGTTTTATTTCTATATGTACTGCACAGAAATATGTTATCATTCAAAGAACGCATATATCCACCTTTAACATAAGAGCGAAATGGTCATTTTTAATCTGAATGTGCAAAGCTTCTGGTGTCACCTGCTTCTGTTATTTTAGCTGTACAAAAATAGACCATTTTGCTGCTTGTTGATGTTGCACACGGGTACTTGTTATAATATTTTAATTTATTACTGTAATCAAAAACACACTCTGGTAGTGCAAATAGTTTTACTGTACCATTTACACATTTACTGAATAATTCATTTAGTGAACTGCATATTAAACAACACAGACAACACATGCAAAATAAACAGTGCTATCAGTGGGCGGCTTATTAGCCATGGGTTCCTTGGGAATTTCTAAAGGGTTTTTAGAATAATTGTTGTCTGTATCGTGTAAAATATGTTCTGTACGACATAAATGACACAGTCATAGCTGAATTTTGAAGCTTCCAACAAGTTGCTGCATAAGGACTAATAAAAGTTGTTTGTTTCATCAAGCATGTAAACTCACATTCTTGTGGTCCTGTCCGTAATGGAACCCTAAGCCCTTGTGTTCTTCTTTCAAGTCCACACTTTCATGACGTAATGCTGCTTAACTGCCGGGTAGAAGTCTGCTGTGGTGCTCGCCTAAGTGCTGGCTTGCATGGCAAAAGTGTATTGAGAGTGTATTTCACTCACATAGAAGCATCCTTCTGAAACCGAAAATGACAAACGGACTACAACGGTCCTGTGGACTCTACTGGCAAGCGCACACGGAGGTCATTGTAAGTCCACAAGAAGCAAGTGCATTTGAAGTGTGTGATTTGCGACAGAGTTGTGGTAGTTGTAGACTTTAAACAATGCTAATTCTCTTTTAGGTTTTAGGACTACAAAGCAAATGGCTTTATATATATTCTCAGTGAATTCCCCTCATAGAGTATAGGACAGTGGAAAAGCTCAGAATGACTATTTCTTTCTCTTGTTATTACCCACTGATTCTCCAGATTATGTGTTCACGTTTTTATCTTCATGTCATTTGCTGGGGCTTTTATTGATATCCCTGGTGGTTTTCAGCTCACACCTCCAAGGCCTGTAAAAATGAGCCTGTCTGATCAATAGCGCTCTTCTTTCCTGTGAAGCTTGTGTGAAATTCACAAAGTTCTGAGAAGATAATGACATTAAAGAACTTTAAACATTCTCAACTCAAGTTTGCTTAGTTTGACAGTAAAGTTTAATGTTTGTTTTTTTTTACAAGCCTAAGTAGTTTTAGAAACAGAACAAATTGTAATTATGAGTGTTGATCTCAATGAATATTTCATAAAAATTAAAATGCTGAAAAAATAGATTTTGGTTTGAGTCTTGGCATACATATTATATATAATATATTATACATATTAGATATATTAATAAATATCCTGACGCATCCAAGCTTTATAATGGTAGTGAACAGGGGTCATACTCGGAAAACCCTGTTCACTGCCATTATAAAGCTCGGATGCATCAGGATATTTATTAATATATTTCCGATTATGTTCATCAGAAAGAAGAAAGTCATATACACCTAGGATGGCTTGAGGGTGAGTAAGGCTTGGGGTAATTTTCATTTGAAAGTGAACAAATCCTTTAAGGTTTATACCGGTTGTCGCCTTATGATAGTTCTTTTATCTCTGTCATCCTGCCTCAGTGTGTGTTGGATTTACTTTGACAACGTTTCACCATAGGTTTTAGATTTAATTTATAACTCTGCTCACAGAGGGCCATTACCAATATATATGGCTTTCCAGAGGGGCTTTGTAAATTACTCTTGGCACTCAGTAGTAATAACAAGTAAGTCATTGAGATATTTCTTGGGAAATCCTTAGAATGTTCATTGGGGGAAAAAAGGACATCCCATCAAATTAGGGTTGACTGTGCCAAGACCAAAGGGTGATTAGCATGGTCCAGTTAGCCCCTGCTTGTAGATGATGTAATAACACCATTGTCCAAGCTTCTGTGACAGCCATATTCAAACTGTTTGCAAAACCACAAGACAAAACAGAACATTTCATGAAGGTCCAGACTTTAAAGCTCTTGATACTTTGTACTATTGCCCTTACAAAATGTACTTGTAATTGAAGCATTTGATAAAGCTATAATTACAGGTAAGACCATAAGGATGAGAACCTTAACTTGACATTAATGCTCTGAACCCCTGATACAATGCATATTAAATAACAATTCCAATAATTCATGTTTCCATTAAAAATGGGGGGCGTTGTACCTCCACCCCCATCACCATCCCGCAAATTAAGCCCCTCACACTGCAACATAATAACATAATAACAACATTGGATAAATAATTATAATAATTATAATAATAACATTGGATAAAAGCGTCTGCTAAATGACTAAATGTAAATGTAAACATAACATACAATCACAAAAATGTCATGTTTGTAAGTAATATACAGCCATATAAGTTATATAGTATATGTGTTTGTTTATTTCCATTACACAAGTCTTTCAAACCCATCAGTACATGCTTATAAACCTCCATGAGCAACAGGTCAGAAATGATCAGCTCAGGTGTAACATTCCACATTCCCTGCAATGGCAGTGGCCAAACTCTTTCAGTGACCTCTCTGTACTTGGACAGCTTTGACTGCCGCCACAACATCACCTGCTGTTTCGCAGAGGAGTGCTAATTAAATTTGGAATCCAATTACAGCAATGGTAATGAAATTTCCAAATGGGGAAACTCTTAATCTGTTCATTGAGGTGTTTAATTACTAGTGAGTGTGTGAGTTAGAGATAGACGGCACCGCCGCATTTCAAGACGGCCGTTGTAGAGAAACACGAAGAAACGTGCCTGTATAGGTCTGTGTCCAACATTTGACTGAATCCACACAAAGAGCTTAAGCAGACCTTTTTCACACCAGGGATTTGGTATTTGACGCAAGGCTAATTCGAATGTCTGCAAAAATGACAAATTAAAGTATGGTAACCAAAAAAAAAAAAGGTAGTCTAGTCTCGAGATTTTGGAGTTTACTGATCTGTTATGAGAGATTTTATCCATGAAACTTTGGAGTTTAGTGATCAACTGTTATGAAAGATTTTATCCATGCCCGAGTGAGCTTGTTTATTTATTTATTTATTTTTATCCCAACTAAAAATATGGCCTGCTAAATGAACCTCGCTGAAATACTTTATTTCATCCCCAAATAAAAAAAAAAAGACTTGATTCACATGAGGAGATCTTTTTGTCTGACACTCAAGTAATTCTTAAGTTATAGCATGTTTATGAAATAAACATTTTCAGATGGAGCTATTTTTTTAAATTATTATAACCAATAAGAGGACATTTCAGCCTGGTCTCATTGTTAATACGTAGGTATTAATGGGTTATTCTACAGAAACGTCTACGTTTGGTATGGTAAGATGTCTTAAAATGTATTTATTTTTCTAACATTTAAATTTAGACCACATTATTAGATTACCCTTTGACTTTAACAGTAACACCAGTGACACAATGAATCACCTGTGACACACATATAAGACCAAAGATCCTTATTCTTCAACTATAATTAAGTAGATGAGACTATTGTTACATTTGGCATACAATCAAAGACTTATCACTGACACTTAGTGAAAGCAGTCAGTAAAAGTTCATTAACAACATTTTAAAAATGTCTGTAAAATATGCTGTTTGTAAAGTCGCTGCTTCTAAGCTGCATTCAATTTAGCCATACCTGCCCAGAGAATTAACAATAAGAAAGAAAAATCATGTAATATTAGTGCTATTTATGCAAAAGAACTAAATGAATAGATTTGAATAAAGTTTATCTATAAATGGAAGTCTGGTGTTACTGATGTTTACTGGTGTTACCCATAAAAAGGTGACAGCAGTGACAGTAACCAGTGACCAGTGACAATTTTCATGAAAAATGCATTTTTCAAAATGGCTGCTGCAAGCTATCTAACATGTTGTCAATCATGATATACTAGTAAAATAAAAATAGTAAATTAAGAAGTATAGTCCATTTCTATTCTTTCTTTTTTTTTTCTTTTTTTTAATTCCCTAACAATAAAATAGGTCATGCCAGTGAGTTCATCTAAAAGCTTCATACGAAATCATGAGAAAACAGACACCTTTCTTCATAGATCTTCAAGAAATAGGAAAAAGGAAATCAAGTCATGTCATCAATGTGATTTTTATTTCAAAATAAGAGATTTTTGTTAAACGGTAACACCAGTAACACAACTCCAGGGGACCACCAATTCATTATATATTTTATAATATTTACTTGTCATTTTTTATGTCATTTACATCATATATTTGATAGTTATGTATACATTATTGTATTTTTAAATGTTAGAAAAACCTCTTCCGGACCTCAATAAAGCACTTTCCGTCTGTACATGACTGTGGGGACGAGCACTTCTGTGGTGCTTGGAAAAAACAAATTGCCACATTGATGGCTCAAGAAGGTGTAATTGTTCAAATACATATTGTTTCATTTCAAAATATAAAGAAATTGTAATCCTAAAGTGTTTTTCAAGTATAATATTTCTGTAAAGGCTAAGGACAGAAAAATGGACATTTCTAAAGAATGACCCTAATACGTAACTTTCAAAGACACAAAGCGTACATTTTGTTATATTTGTATATATGTGCTGAAATGTACAATATGGACGTATTGGCATCAATTAAATGTTGCATTATTATGTTTTTACAGCGGAAAAAATTTAAATATTTATGAATCTTTCATGTCATAAAGATATATGTAATTTCCCTTTCATCATTTTATGGATAGATGTAAGATCCTTAAACCTTGCCCCGAACCTAAACATACCCATTTTATACAGAATATTAAAAGAATAAATCATAATGGACAGTAAATGACACTCTTAGTAACAATATAGCATTAAAACGATATTTTGAGCCACTAATCATACACCTACCCCTAAACCTATAATCATTTCTTAAAACTACATACTGTTATTGATAAAAGAATAATAGACAAACAAGTGCAATCACAATAATTTATTTTATTGCGAAAAGAGAATAAGTTAAGTCCATGAAAATATGAATCCGGCATCTCTCCATGAAGGTGCGCAAGTGATACAAAAACATGTATTGATATGAGTACAACAGAATCAAAACATTGCCACGATTGTAATATTAATACATAGGAATTCATGCATTCTTATATACGTAAATAATTTACGTTTTCTTGCTGTCAATACATAAGTATTTTACATTTTAGTGCTTAATACGTAAATATTGTACGTTTTTGTGTGTATGAAAACGCAAACCACACTTTATGTAAAAATACTCACGTCTTCTCATGAGATCACGTTGGACATTTAATATCTTAAAGCATAAATCTTGTAGATGTAAGTTCTGTGGTTTTCATGGCTCTGCTGGATATTGAGAAGGAGCCATAAACTGTTACTAAATAGCCCTGTTAAAGGCAGTTTAGTGGCCCTCATATTGCTGTGTTGTTTGTGGTTGGCAGTCTTTGATTGTTCTCATGAAATGCTTGCTGTTTAGTGCACAATCCACAACACCTATTTGTAGTATGACATTTTAACTGCCGCTTTTACACCAGACGCTTAATAACAAAGTTTTGCTGAATGCAGTCAGAGGCCATTTTGTTTTGTTCACATTGAGCTATGAAATGCTTCATGATTACTGATTTGTCCTAGTTTACACGTATGCTATAAAGATGCATATTATTTAGTCCTTGTACAATACAGAGCAAATGGTTCACATGTGAAGCTGAAGTTTTCATAAGTTCTCTGAATAAGTGCACTCACTAAATGCCTTAAATGTTAAATGTATGTTTCATATCGAGTAGGAGCAAAAGACATCTTAAAAAGTTCAAGATTTAGAAGATTCAATCGGGGGCACAGGGATGCTGTTGGCTTACATAATGTATGTGGGGGCATGTTCAGCTCGAAAATACAAGGACATTTTTAGGAATATGGATATTACGCAACTGCTTACGCATGTGAATGGGCTTTTATATCATCTGTAAAAAATACCACTATTTTTACTTCACTAAAATTGTATTAACTGATTAACTAAATTAACCAACACAATTTAAGATATATTTTAAAGTCATTCAAACTTCTTAATGCTATTTACAAGTGATGAAAGGCACTGTTTTATTTTGGTATGTAATATTCACAAATATTGTTGCAGTTCCTTTAATGTCCACAGGAGGCAAAATGGGATGCTTAAAGACTTCTGCAATAAACCCATGAGGCTGTGCAGGGGTTGATGGGTAAAGCCTGTGGAGCACAAAGGTTCGGGTAGATAAGGCTGTTGTGTGTCCCCATGGTGAATCAATATTTTTCATCGTAGCAGCTTAGGCAGAAAAAAGGAGAAGGAGGAGTTGGATTTCACAGCCAGAGAGCATGACATTTCTCCAGGCAGCTCGCTCAGCCTCACAAAGTATCAGAAAGCTCCATGTCGCTCAGATTTCCAAACGAACACTTTGCTGTGGAGGTTTTTCCCAAACTATGGATGAGTTGCAATTGCTGTAAATTACACTCAGAAGAAGCAAATTAAAAAAAAAAAGAAAAACTGAAAAGTAAACATTTCAGCAAGTGCAAATTTACAGGTTTAAAAAACAAATTATTACCCCATCATAAATCTCACAGTAAAAGAGTACTGAAGCTATAATTTGCTTGGGCTCACCAAAATTGGATAGAAGATTGGAAAAACATTGCCTGTTCTGAAGAGTCTCGATTTCTGCTGCAACATTCAGAATGTAGGGTCAGAATTTGGCATAAACAACATGAAAGCATGGATCTGTTCTGTCTTGTATCAAGGGTTCAGGCTGGCGGTGGTGGTCTAATGGTGTGGGGGACATTTTCTTGGCACATTTTGGGCCCCTTAGTACCAATTGATCATAGTTTAAATGCCACAGCCTACCTGAGTATTGTTGCTGACCATGAGTATTTGAGTTACAGTTGGCTTTCTATCAGCTTAACAGGTCTGGCCATTCTCCGCTGACAACTGGAACCCACAGAATTGCCACTCACTGAATATTTTCTCTTTTTCAGCCCATCCTCTTTAAACCTTAGAGATGCTTGTGCCTGTAGATCAGCAGTTTCTGAACTACTCAAACCAGTCCGTCTGGCACCAACAACCATGCCACGGTTGCCAAGTCATTTAAATGAACTTCAGCAGGTCGTCTAGACCATGTCTGCATGCCTAAATGCAGAGCTGCTACCATAGGATTGGCTGATTAGATATTTGCATTAACAAGCAGCTGAACACGTGTACTATGAGGTGACCAGTGACTGTATACTTTACAGTAGTTGTTATTATTCCTGAACATGTGAAATTATCAATATTTTGGTGAAACAGTTTGCTACTCTTTGGCATCTATACATCTCTGTCTAAGCTGATTCTTAACTACTGTGAATTTCTAAGTACCACTGTGTTTGAGGTTATATTTAGTGTCAATATAAAAGTTAGGTTTAGGGGTATTTCAAAGATCAAAATAATGGTTAAAATTATAGCACATATCAGATTGAACCATGTGTGAATGAATAGCCTATAAAAGCCATTTTTAATTCAGCTTTTCATAATAATGTATTCTTTACTGTCTTTGACTGATCCTCAAAGTCTTTTGAAGGTTAGTAGACGTAAATGCCCATTCACTCTCATCATGGCAGTCTTCTGTCCTTCATACCTTTGCTTTACTATATGTCTATTACAAAAGTGTTATTCAATTCATAAAGAAGCTCAGAAATATTGGCTTTCATCCAAGAGTCTTTTTAAAGCTCGAGTGCTGTGACATTAACACTCGTTTTCAGGTTCAAAACCTGAGCCATCTTTACTTTAAATACCACTTGTACTGGTAGAATCCATAATTGCTGCAATTATGTCACTTTTGTCATAGTAATTATCTTATTTTTAATCATTGATTAAAAATTTAACAATACAATATAATTTGCTTCTCTGCTTTAGATAAGAACTGCAGTATTTAAAGTTACCATCATGGCTGGAAATTGAAGCATTTATAATGTGATTATTGATCATCATACTCTAAAAGCCACATGACGTCTTAGTGAGGGAATTTCTGATCAATAGATGGCAGGTAAAAATAGTTTTAACGAGCTTATATCAACTTATTGTTTACATGTTGTTAGTCCACAAATAGCAGTCATTCAGATAACAGCTTTAGTCAATATCTCTCATCTTCAGTTGCATTCATGCACAATAAACTGCAAAGGATAATACTCTTTTTCTGCATCCTTTTTAGAGTAAGACAGCCACTTGTCAGCATACACTTCCATTGTGCCTCATACTTATCTTGATCCCAACTCTACCGTAGTATTCCCCAATAACTTGATGGGACCATCTCTGTGCTCATATTTCACACCGTCATCTCGTATCCAGTGTGAAACAAGCACCTTCTCTGTCAGTCTCTGCCACAGCAGGACTTCAGGACTTTCCAGCCGACAGCTGGAAGTGGCAGTCTGCCAGAGGTCCTGTTATTTTTTACTGCTGTCGATAAGGCCCTGAACTGGCAGTAACCCACGACTATAGCTGATTGTCAAAACTCACCCATGGCCAAGTTATGGTGTGACAAGCCTATGATTAAAGAGCTCATGAAACTGGTCATGTTCAAGCTCATGATGAGATAATGTGGTGCATCTATGTAGATGTGTGATGTTGTGCTAATTGATGCTTTGATGTGACCATTTTGCAAATCTAGGCGAAGGGATACATCTTTCTGATTCAATATGGTGCCAGACAGAATCATGCTACACTAGCATTCACATTTATTTAGATTTTTTTCTAATTTTTCAGATATTACTTTTACGGTATAACTGCCATTATATTTTACGAAGAGGGTTACTCACAAAAGGATAATCATATTTGTTGCCTCAAAATGCATTAAAACCCTCAGATTTAAATCTAATCATTTTAATCTTTATTTCTGGTAGTTCATTTAAAATGCTTTGGATGCCATCCTGCCCATACACAAGTAACTCCACATTTTGTAATTTGCGTATTTTAATTGCCAAATATTTGACTATTACACCACTTGTTGATAAATCTTCTCTGAAGGGAAGAAACATAATGCTTATTTTTGAGCTAATTATCAACTAATTGCTTATATTAGCTATATCACTAACATCAAACATTTATTCAATTTGACAACCCTGGAAAATTTGAGTAATTTATAGTCAGGTTTGTTTGTTGCATCAAGCAGTTCAAATGTAGAAGCAAATCAATGAATTCATAAATATCTCTAACAAGCCATATCATTTCCTTAGCATTTGTCTAAGATGTCCAAGAAGGATGATAGCAATCAATTTGTTAGTGCTGAGAAAATCCACAGCTGTACCGAAATCTGTGTGCGATATCCAGCAGCAAAGAACAGAAACATCTGCTCGTCCCTATTATGAGGGAATGAGATTAAAAAAAAAACCTGTTCAGCTGGTAAGCAGGAGTTCAGCTGTGAAAACAAATCAATTAATTCATAAATATCTCTAAATTATTCACCTCTCTATATGGATTATAGATTACACGCTTGTGGCAAAATTATATAATAAGTGATTTTAAATGGTTCTTATCGAGCTATTGATCTAACAGGAAATCATTAATAATACCAAACCGCAGGAATCTTGGGTATCAAAATATCACATTAGAATTTACCTTTTTATAGAGTCATTTTAAAAAATATATGCAAAGCAGATCAATAACCATAATTTATTCATGTGATATATCTGTCATGATTTTTTTTTTTTTTTTTTTTACATATACAGATAAAGAGAAGAGCTACTCAGCAGGATTACATAAGCACCAACAGAACTTAAGGGAGCGTTTTAAAATGCCTGCATCATTAACGGATCCCATGCTGCTAGAAGACTTAAACACCACACGCTCCCTCCAGAGATGTGACCTTCTCACTGGTCCCCAGGCAGCCTTCCTCATTAACCTGCTCACCATACTCTTCCAGCAAAGACTTGCATAGAATGAAAGTTATGAAACCATGAAACTCCAGTTGCCATGTCAATTCTCCAGCTACATTCAGGGGATTCAAATCAGTAAATATTCAGTCATCAAAACATGATAGTCACTTTGTAAGAAAATGTTCAAATTGATTCAGATTTCCAACAAACAGTGTTCACGTAAAATTATTTTTGATTTACTTAATTAAAATTAGCTCATGTCACACAATTACTTTGGTTTTTCTTCTTAACTAAATTCCATTGTGTTTTGTGAAATACGTGAATATTATTTATTGCATCAGTGTATTGCTGAAAAAGGACTGAAAAACTTGGGTATGCCATGAAATTTTTTTTTACATTTTATACAGTGTATTGTATATTGTTAAAAATAATAACAAATAATTATTGCTTGTTTTTATGTTTTTTATTCAATACTTAACTTCACCATGTTATTTACTACACGTCAATATACCTTCAAGGTTTGTTACATTAATTAAACAACTTATTTTGATTCAACACTATTGTTTTAGGTTTATGGTTCAAATGTGATTGCTTCATGTTACGATTACAATTGTTTATTGTTTACTGTTCTATTGTTGGTATTTAAAAATTTCTGTAATGTTAATATTTTTGGGGTTACCAACATAGATTCTTCCTTAGTCAGTTGTGTTGTCACAGCGAAGGATTTTGCATAGATTAAAAATAAACCTTTATTGTTAATAAAAACTAAGTTTGTTGTGTGGAATCAATGTCCATAATTGAATTGAGTTAGTTTAAAGTATCATTAGAATATACTGCACTTGAAATAATTCCAGGTTAAAGAGTCTCGAGAGACCAAAGACAAGCTTCTATAAATCTAATTTATCGTTTTATCTTTGACACCATTACTAGTTCATACACTTAATTAAACCAACATTGTACAATACATTCCTTTGAAAATGTATAATTCATTGATCCTGAATATTTTTGCTATATCAAATATCTAAAAGCAGTTGAGGGAGACTTGCCAAGACTCCTTTTAAACTGGTTTTTAATTTCATATGGCTCTGGAGTTGAGTCCTGACATTTTTATTCCTATCAGTGAGATAATTGTGTCTAGACCTTTAAAACTCCACTTTTTAACATTGCCCAGTTTTAATATCTTTATTTATTATTTAAAAAAATAAGTTTTCTTCCTTTTCTCTGAACAGGCTCTATAGAGGACATGAACCTTTCCATGTCTCCTACAAAATCGAATGATTAATTAATGTTCCATAATCTTAATTACAAGGTCAGATCCATCATGTGATACATGATACCGCACTGAGAAAACTACAGAAATCCTATGGCAAGGGTGTGTTGTTTTATCTGTCAAGAGTGTCTGTCGGTGATAGCCCAGAGCCAGCTGCTCTCCAGCGGAGCTCCGAAAATACTGAGCTGGTATGGAGCCAGACTCCATGAGAAATGTGGGAATGATCAGGTAGAAGAGAAATGAACAGTGGAGAATATATTGTAATTTTTCTTGAGGACATGCCCAGAGGTCCAAAATTATACTGCTGAAGCAACAGGTTTCAGACCTTTTCCAAATGTGCTCTCTACAAGTGACTACTCAAAGCAATGTTATTGGGGGGAAATGTCTGTGTGTGTGTGTGTGTGTGTGTATATACACACCTATATATATATATATATATATATATGCACATTTTTTACCTGCTAATATGAATTTGACAGGTGATTAATTTCCAAATGTTGTTGCCATTTATTAGAGCCTCATTAAAACAGTTTTTAAAATGAGTTACATTTCTAAAGAATTAAACTTTATAAAGGCCAGTGAGTGAAAGAGCTCTGGTGAAGAAAAAGAGGCCAAAAACACAATAAAATAGTCAATAAAACTTGAGCTGCATAAACATTCTTCAAAATTTATTTTTGTGTTCCACAGAATAAAGTCCGTCATGTGGTTTTGGAACAACATGATGTGGGTAAATGATGAGATGACATCCTCCAAAAACTCAGATGTCAAAGACTCCGAGAGAACAATGACAGAACTGACGGAATTACAGTTTGAAGAAACTGCATTAAAAAAAACTATATTTTCCATGTGCTTCACCACTCACAGCTGTGGCAAAGAGAAAGACACTGTTAAAAAAAAGCCATTTGACATCTTGGCAACAGTTTACCAGAAGACATGTGGAGAATTGTGAATACAGCAGGAAGAAACTTCTATGGTCTAATGGGACCAAAATTTTGCTTTTTGGCCATCAGACTAATGCCATATTTCACCTGAGAATTTATATAGTTTTAAATGTTCTGTACTTGTGCTTTTTTTTTAAACAGTGGTAGGCTACTTGGATCTAAATAGGCTCCACTTTAAGCATGCAAACACTTGTGGGACCACTGTTGTCCCTGTCTGCCCTCTGGGGGTTCAATGTCTGACTTTGCCTTCTCTCTAACAAAACGTATTCAACGCAGTGCATATTTTTATATAATGAAAATTCAGTAAAACAGCACTTAAAGTAGATGTAAAAAACACTTTGTTGCATTTCGGCCATTTCGCATTGACCAGGCATCGTGTATTGTCCTTTATTAACGGGTACAACAACACGCATTGTCGCCTACGTTAACGGCTTGAGTTAAAGTGATGGACGAAACAGTCTAACCAGCGGTATTTAATGTAGTTGTTTGCGGTCGAAAGTTAGCTGTTTTAATATATAGTCTGTACGCCTGGCCGAAAGTAGCTTTACTGAGAGGAAATGTTACGTCATTAAATGTCATTAAAAGGCTCCACTGCTCAGCTCGCGACCCGTATCGATCTATTAAAACGCCTTCGCATGTTTGTTTCCACCGCCGTGATCATCCGCGAGCGTCGTGAACTCCGCCTCGTCCCTCGCTTATCTCATCTTATGCTGTAAGTCTTTTGTTTAAGACACTGGGATCAGTTCACAACACTGCAAGTTTCCAATCGATTTCTGCTGCCACCGTGCTCAGAGCAGCAGCGCTCAATTAGGCTACTGGGAAGACTTTCTCTGCATGGCCCTTCGCCCACGCGTTTGCAAACCAAAGCCCTGTTAAAGTAGACTACAGGGTACACTATTCTGCACTGGCCGTCGATATGCTCGAGCTGGACCATCGCCTCGCTCCTGACACTCCTGCATCCCTACCGACCAATCAGAGCCGCGGCACCGTCCCGCCCCTCCCGACTCCTTCAGAACACGTGATCCGAAGCGGTCTGGAAACCTGCCGCTCGCCTTCAGTGCGTTATTGTGGTTCACAGGTACAGAGGAATGGCCCTCCGCGAGACTCTGACAAACTCGAGGCTCACCGCGAGCGCACGGAGTGAGGACGGAGGACAGTCTCTCTAACCGGCGCCTCAGTGGATGTTGTAACTTCGGCATGTCACTCGAATGGGATATATGATATTTGCCCCATTTGTGTTTCTCAAAAACACCCCTTGCGTCTTTTTATTTTTGCCTTGTTTTCTGAACATCTCGCTCACCCACTCTCTTCCCGATACCATCCCCTCCCCTGTCATCGCACCCAGACCTCTCTCATTCCGCATCTGCACCTTCTCGCTTCGGGCGGATCCTTGCTCTGGCCATCCAGAAACAACTGCTTCATGGGGCACACTCCTTTCGTCGGAAAATGTCCCTCTCTTGGCTTCTAAGCGCACCGGCAAAGTTGACAACATTAGGACCAAGGCGCGTCTGTGAGCTGTGTCGGGGGAACTGAGATGGGTGTCTCGGTGGCGGCGGCCCTACACGAGCCCCGAAGTCCGCACCAGTGGAGCCGGATAGTGGGACACTGGGTATGGATTGCAGTCTTGTCCTTTCTCGCCACTTTCCCGGTGCAACAACTTGGCGCTTTCCCATCCTCTCTCAGCGACTGTCAGACTCCAACTGGATGGAATTGCTCCGGTAAGATGTTCAAGTAGTCCGCTGATCCTTGCGTTGAAGGGAATCCGGTTTGACGTTCCCTTGGCAACGAAAGACGGCTGTTTATCACACAAGTAGCATAAGTTATAGACCTAAATTGATCCTAATGTGAGATGATGCAAGCTTTTGCAGTTGACGGCTGCTGGAAAAAAAAAAAGATGTTAAAGAGCTGTTTTAGTTAGTATACTGATGGTCAGGGCGAGCTTGGTGTGTTACCGTATACATGGTTATTTCCTAATCGTATTCTCAACTCTCACGTGATATGTAAATAATAATATTTACAAGAAAACAACAATTTAACGTTTTAATCATCATTTAACCATCATTTTAATCCACTTGAAATGAGAGTATATCGTCCAATCGATATAAGCTAATCGTTGTTATACACCGCAATAAAGTAAGTAAACTGTCATGTTTAACCGTTTTAAGATTAGGCTATTGTTTTTCTTGCTGGTTAAATGGATCCTTCTTCTCACGAGTGTTTAGCCTCCTAACAGTGGCTGATAGCACATTTCCTACAGTAATTGACCTGTTTTTCAAGTTCACTGCGTTCAAAGGAAAACGGATGGTTGCTACGTCAAACACCAGCTTTCCCCCAGAAGAGCTTAAGAAACGCGTATCAAAGTATGGAAATAAATAATTAGCCTAAAAAATGTGGTAGAGCTTCTGTCTAAATCACCTGTGAATTAATTTGCTGAGACTATATTGTTTGTTAATTTTCATATTTGAAAGATGTCTACTTTTTTGTATTCAGGCTACCTAAAACTCGTATTTAGCCTATATCTTTCTTTTTTGTTGTAAAAAAAAAAGACAACAAGCACACATCCATACAATCCCTGATTATCATTTATATTTAGAAGCCGTGTATATCGATAGAGGATAACATTAACATTAACCTTTAAATTGGCAATTGATTTTAACATCATCATTTGTATGCATAACCTATATTTAAAAAAAAAAAAAGAAAGAAAAAACTTACTTTGTGTGCTTTAGTATTTGACAGCTTCTCGTTCCTTAATAGGCTTCCGCTAGTGGACAAGTGGTGATATTTTTATTGAAGAATAGGTTCAGCCTTAATGGATGAACCTGTAAGAAATCTTTTAGAAGTCAAGTCAAGTCTTACTTTTCTTGGTAACGATTCCATCAAGCCGGCGTAATAGTTTCCGAGCTTCAGTCCGTTGTAGACTCGGATATTAAGTGGGATTTGATTTGGATTGTGCCGACCTCTCACCCTCACTGTCAGAGAGCCGTTCAGATGATTGCGTGTGCACGTGAAATAATCATCATGCGCGCCCTGAGGCGTGAGAGACGCGCGGAACTCGCTGCATATTTCTGCTCAGTTTCCCGCCGTGGCGCCTGGCTATCAATCAGCAGGTCACCGTGGGCAATTAGGTGTCGTTCCAAAACATCTATCCTTGCCTCTTGCCTGCACTTTGGTTATACAACTCATGGCAATGGCATGCATGAGACGTGGGAAGCTCTACCACAGGCATGCCTGAAGGCCACTTTAGTGTTTCCATGATTTACAAAAAGGTGTTGATGGCTAAATGAAGATTTTTTTCCTGAGTAAATCCTGACTACAAATGCATAATAAGATATTTAATACTAATTACTAGAATCAAGCGGCTTGTATTATTTTTCAAACAGGTGTGGCCAGTGTTTGGAGTTTTACTTTTAGCATATCCGATTGTCATCAGTGCAGTGGAAAAGCTTTTAGGGACTGTTTTTCACACAGCTGTCAGTCACATCTGCAAGAATTTCTTTCTTTTGAGGAACACAGAATGAAAGTCAGTGGGGTCAAATATTATTTTGGACTTTATTGTATGGACAAAAATGGTAGAAATATTCTTCAAAATATCTTTTGTGCCTTCTTACAAAAAAAGTTGAGGGGGAGTACATGATAGCATTTGATATCACTAAGTCATTGCCGAAATAAGAGGATAGTGCACACAGCAAGTAAAATGCCAAAAATGGACATTATAGCATTTATCAGGTCTGAAGAGAGGAATCCATGGCATAAAACCTGAATTTCCAACTGACTGAATATGGTTTAACTCACCAGCACTGAGTTATGCGCTGAACACAGCAATAATGCCCAGCAAAACAAATGCAAGCCAGCTGTTTAGTCAACAATCCTAACTTGCGGCTGTTGGCAAAGGACACAAGTGGTGTGAATACTCTTGCAAAGTGTCTTTTTACTCAAATATTTTCTCTGTGCATGCTTAGAATTCAGTGTAAGCTAATTTTAAATTTTATGTAACTGACTCAAAAGCTTTTTTGTAAGCTTTTATTTGTATTGTTCATAGATATCAACAGTTCTCCTTTTGAGACCTTTTTTTTCACCAAGGGTGCATATCAGCTGCAAAGGAGGTAAGAGATGGCAGACTTTTATGAACTTGAAGAGACACAACAACATAAACTGCCATTTTTTTTGGTAGTTAAACTCTTAAAGGGATAGTTCATTAAAAAAAAATGAAAATTGTCACCATTTACTCTCCCTCGTGTCTTTCCAAACCTGTACTGTATGACTTTCTTTCTTCTGTGGAACACAAAAGAAAACTGTCAAATGTATTTTTTTTATCAATACAATGAATGTCAGTGGGGTCCAACAGGGTTCTTCAAAATATCTTCAATTGTGTTCCATGAAATAAATTTAAAAAAAAGAGAGAGAAAAGAAATACTTGTTTGTAACGACAGGAGGGTGAGTAAATAATGACAACTGCATCTTTGAACATCTGCTGTCTGTCTGTTTTTGTTAGAGTATTTTCAGATTACTCCAGGTTTTTCACAATTCACTCCATCTCTAAAGAATGCTGTTGTGTAGTAGAGGATTCATAACAGTGGAGAAACAGAATCCATTCTGAATTCTCTACTACACTATATACCATTCTTTAGTGATCTGTATTGCACCTTAAACAAAAGCTAAAAACATTTTCAACTGACAACAATGTACTGGAGTTTGAATTTCAGCTCTTTAATGGCCTGACAATTGGTCTGATGTCTCACTCATGAGTTGTTTACACATCACCTTTAGATTATTTGTCTCTGCTTGCTTCTTTCAATTATTCACCTCTCTGCAAGGCCGAAATAACAATCTGCATCTCCCTTGATACTCGCCCGTTTGGCACGTTGTGAGATGTAACATTGGCTCATACTTCTCGTTTTGATAAAATTACACGACTCTCTCGAGGAGACCTGCAATACCAGGTGTTTGAGCCAAACAAAGTTTCTGATTTCGCTGCAGATGGAAGAAACAGGCAGCTGGAGGTAGTACTGGCAACACCTTTAATTACGACTGTTAGAGCTCTGATTCCGATGAAGTGGATGTTGTTGGTTATAATATTGGAGGTGAATTTATTAATTAGTTCAGTCTGGTGTTATTCATATGCATGTTATGAAGTTCTGCGTACATTCTCTAAACTGAATGCATAAATCTGCCCTTCACTTTGTCACTATAAAGTTACAGCTGTAACTCAGAACCAATTTCTTTTAAATTGCCATCCATTAGCCACTAAATAGCTTTTATGTAAAAGGGGCAAGCCATAGGACAAATTATGCTGCTCCAAACACCCATCCAAAAGCAGTTACCAAGGTTATACTGATTATAAAGTTCTTTACAGAATGTTTTGCTTCAGAATCTTAAAATGACTTGTTTACTGGGAACTCCCACTTCTGGGGAAATATGCAAATTTGGCCTTATATAGGATGTATAGGATTCAACAATAAAATGAAAGTAGCAACAGATCTTTTCTTTCATATTATGACGTACATCCAAGTGTAACAGATTATAAAAGAAGATAAAAAAATATTCTATGCATAAGTAGTTGATTGGATTTTGAGATGTGGGTGTTGTGATTGGAGAAGTTTGGCATATGAGTTATGACATTTTTATTAAACATTGTGAGTTTAAAAAATATATATTATACTAAAAGTATAATTCTGAAAATTCTGTCATCATTTGCTCACCTTCATATTGTTCCAAACCTGTATGAGTTTCTTTATTCTGCTGAACACAAAAGAAGATATTTTGAAGAATATGGGTAACCAAACAGTTTATGGGCCCCATTGACTTTCAGCACAAGAAAGAAATTCATTCGGGTTTGGAACAACTTGAGGGTGAGCAAATTATGAAAATTTTCATTTTTGGGTGAACTATCCCTTTAATATAAACTAACATACAAATGAAACATCTGTCTGCAGTCCGCAGTTTTTTTAAAATGAAAATATTTTCATTTATAGTGGATCATAAAAACAATGGCATGAGTTCGGGACATGACTATTTGTTTTTGTGACCAATGTCAGATTAATGAAATATTTAAAAATACTGTAGTCATTATTTTGGCAGTTCTGCTTAGTGACACTTAGTGTAACAGATATTTATTGATGATTCTAACCATTTTATTATTATTTATTTATAATCTTTTAATACTATACTATAAATTCTATATCCTTCCTTAAAGGCCATATCACATACTTGTATTTTGTACTAAATTCAAAGTGCTCAAGTCTGTTTTGATGTTAGTATAAGGCTGTTTGTTGGGAGGTTAAATATAGTGCTTGCTTGGCTTGTGACAGCTCCAAATCACCTCCGCAAACCATTGTTGTGAATAGTAATGCATCAACTGATCTTATTTACAGTTGTGTGTCACGCAGACTGTTTGCACATCACATTTTTACTATACTTGAACTTCATAAGATTTTGAACAGTCCTGTGTTTAAATTGAACTCTTTTCAGACTTGCAGAAAGTCTATTTTAGATTCTGGAAGAGTTGCTTTAACTTGTTTTTGTGGGCCGTCTGATAGTAGAACATCTTAGGATGAAAGATGTAATTTCCTGTTTGGCTGCTCTAATCATTGCTCCGTGACTTCAAGGAGTGACTTTGAGGAATTTTTATTGATTTTTTTTGCTCTCTTGTTGTCCACACACATACAGTGCTTTCTTCATAAAGAATAGAAAAACAGATCTTATCTATCCATGTAGACAGCTACTGAAAGATTGTCCTGCCAGAGAGACTTTAAAGAGAGCAGAACAAAATTCCTTTCCGCTCATGGTAACTCATCCCTGCTCAAAAAGCATTTTTAACAGACTTCCAAAAGCTTATTTACAGTTAATCATATTATCTCACTGATGTTTGGGTAAGTTTAAAATCTGGTTAAGCATTTAAAGGCCTCTCAGTGTCCTTGATGAGTAAATTGCAATAATAAAATTGCAAGGATGCCACTGTCTGTTTCCAGAACTCATTTCCTCTAGTGCTGTGGTTCTCAACACACACGATATGCCGACCACATTTAAAAAATAACTTCCAGTTTTACAATTTATTTTTGTTTTTAAATTAAATTACAATGGATTAAATGAATATAAGTTTGAAGTATAATGGTTTTTATCATATAAAATCATTTTGGTGATCATAAATTATTTTCAGACATGCACAGTCCTATACTGAATAGCCTACTCAGTTAATGAACACTTACAAGCGCAAGCTTTGGCAGAATTCCAGCAGTAGCCATTATTTTGTAAATTTAGGGGTAGAAATGGACAAATTTGTTATTAGAGCAGAACAACGAAATAGCATCAGCAGTGAAGGTAAGAAGAATGGAAGAATCTGCTGTCAATGAGCGAGATGGGCAGCCTTTGTTTGCTCCGTGGCAAAGTACTTGGCATATGCAAAACCTACAATGCCAAAAGATATGTGAATTCGATGTGTTTGTTTGATGTACTTGTATTTTAAATTGATTAAAAAAATAAATAAATAACCGCATCGGCGCACCCGTAGCAGCTCGCTGATGCGCGAGGGCTTGATATCGTCAGATTGTAATGCGGTTGTGTAATGTGAGTTTATTGAACAGGAGAGTTTCACTTTGATATGAAGAAGTCATACTGCCAGCCATATCAACATACTGTGAAACGAAAACGAATTTCTTATAGTATTTGTTACAAGTACTATTTGTTGATTTTGCAGTGTGACAGAAATAAAATACCGTATGTGCCACCAGAAAACACCGCCTCTTCTGTGTGTGCAACATCTAGGTATAATAACGATATTATCTGCTAATACAATGATATTAAATCTGATTGGTTTTTATTGGTGACGTCATATGTAAATGATATGCGGCCTGTGAGACTTGCACTTGGACCATAGTGCAGCCCACTGGGAAAAAAGGTTGAGAACCACTGCTCTAGTGTGACCTGCTAATTTCTTCAGTTTCTGTTTTTACTTTGCCACAGGGGCATCAATTGACCATTCGCAAAGACCCGCTTTCTTTAGTTGCTGTTGCTATGTCCAACAAGCCATGCACTCTCACGCCACAAATCATGTTCTCAAGCAGTGAAAAATACATCCCAGAGCAAAGAGGACACTGACAACACGTCGACAGACAAGACAGAGCAGGTTACTTTTGATATGAAACAGTTTCATATTTAAAATATTCTAACTTTTTAAAGATTTTTAAACAATAAATACCGTGTATAGTGGCTGTAGCTCGTCAGTTCAATCTGCTCGAGAACCGATACTAGTTCATTTATGGCATCAAATAAAAAAATGGACATCAGAAGGAATGTTGTTTCAAGCACGGAAAGATGTGAGTACACACAATTTTTCAAGTTCAAGTTCAAAAACGTTAATCTACTAACTCCCCTGACTGCTTTGTCTGACAAAATGGCAGATTCGGGGTTAAGATTGGTCAGATCGCCTGTCAATCAAACTGCCGGCGAAGAGTCAATTGGGTATGGTGACTGCCTTACCTTGACTGCCTGGTCAAGTCAATGCAACTTATATAATTTTATTCATTGCATGCAGACTTACTATATATTTACCACATATATATATATATATATATATATATATATATATATATATATATATATATATATATATATATATATATATATATTAGTATGTGTAACATAATTTCTATTTTTTTTTTAAATAAAACAGAAAAGTAAGTAAATTAAAGCAATCTGTTTCTCATAAATTTGTGTCATACAAGATAAACGTTACGGCGCTGCCAATGTCACAGCATGATTTTGCAGCATTGTGTATTGTAGCCAACCACTGGGATTTCTGTTGAAAATAATGACCATTCAGCTGTGATTAAAAGTTACTGGTTTCCTGTAACAACGACACAAAGTAAGTATAATCTCAGGTAATGTTTATGTGCTTTATTTAATGTTAACACGTGTAACATGACTTTGAATATCATTTAGTGCTCCCAGCTTTGTAGCTGTAGTAAAATTAACAATGGATTTCTTCTCAGATTTTGAAAGCCCACACTGTGTTCTGATTGGCTGTAGTTTTTGATTTATTATTATTTGATTTGACTTTTACATTTTACAAATGAGGACAATCTAGGAAGAACAAAAATGTTTTTGGTAAGCATATTAAAAGTAACACTTAAAGTGGATAATATTCAGACTTTTGAGCTTTTTTTTTTTTTTTTTGAGCCTATGGCTTTGAACCTTTTGTTGGTCCAGACCAGGAGTATTTGAACCCTAGTGGATACATATCTTCTCAGCTTCTCAGGGGGGCATTAAAGGGATGGTTCACCAAAAAATGAAAATTCTGTCATCATTTACTCATCCTCACATCTTTCCAAACCAGTGTGACTATTTCTTTTGTGGAACACAAAGAAGATATTTTGACATTCATTCAATGGACAAAACAGTTGAAAATGTTTTTTAGTGGAACTGTTTCAACTGTTTTTGTCTGTTCAATGAACATCAGTGGGGCCCAAAACAACTTTGGACCTATTGACTTTCATTGTATGGACAAAAATCACCAAGACGTTATTTTGTGTGAAACAAGTTTTGTATAATGCTGTAATGATATAACGTATAATATGCAGTATTAGGAACACGTTTCTTTTTCTTTTGTCAATGAAAGGGTACTTGAGATTGGCTTGTGGGGCTGTGAAGATTCATGAGACAAAAAGGTTGGTAAACAAGTCCAGACTGTTGAATCGCTCTCAATATAATCAGTGTTTATTGTGATAGGTGGAATATGTCTTTTCAAGGTCGGTTAGTTGTTGACTCTTTTGTGTGTGTGTGTTTTTTTTACACATTTTCTGAAACAGTGGCACCTCATGTGTTGTTTTTAAATGAAATTTGTTTTTTCAGTGTCACTACAAGATGCCACTGCCTCAGATTAATTAGAATGAATAGAGGGATTTTGTGTCTGGTGAGAGAGAAGCTCCTGTGACTCAGATCTCCATGTTCTTATCCGATCCATTACACCATTTCCCCCTCCTGCTCTTGTTGCCTCATTGAATGCTGCACGTCTCAGACATGCACTATAAAGCATCTACTGTGTGTTGTGAGGTCAAGCTGTATCATGACAGAGCTATGGAAGGGCAGCCAAGCAATAGAGGTGTGACAAAATGCCTTGCATCTATATGACTTCGCACAGGGACTACTTGCATCAATAATGCAAGCAGATGCATCATGCCCGCTCAGACCGACCGAGGTATGAGCCA
Source organism: Zacco platypus (assembly GCA_038088235.1). NCBI lineage: Eukaryota > Metazoa > Chordata > Actinopteri > Cypriniformes > Xenocyprididae > Zacco > Zacco platypus. Next base: position 21,159,971 of record CM076081.1, on the reverse strand, counting down.
CATTAGATTTGTGTGCCAAGTAGGTGTTATATGCAACTTATTCCAGACCAATTATTTGATAATATAGTTGCATGAACACCAAAAATATTTCTGTGGGGGTTTTTTTAGTCTATACTATGTAAGTCATTGAGGTCCAAAAATACCTTCTTCTTCTTCTTTTTTTTTTTTTTTTTAAGAAAGTTAGTTTGGAAAGGTAAATGACCAGTTTTTTTTTTTTTTTTTTTTTTTTTTGGCAGTAAACCATTCTTTAAGGCACCAGTTGAGCCAATACTTCTACTGATGCCACCTTAAAAACGTTTTGTGACCCCTCCGAATGTGAGGAAAAGATTTTGTGTAAAAAGCATTAGACTTCAATTCAAAAGGCATGAATTCTTATTTTATTAGTAGACTGAGGGATTGAAGATGGTTTTGACTAATTTGCTTTGGCAAATACTCTGACTTGTATTTGTTGCTTCAGTAGGTTGAATTGATTGAATGTCAGTTTATCACAGCTCCTTAAGAACAGATTGTGAACAAGATGAATTTTAATGAAAAATTCCTGTGCAAAACATTCATATGAACAGCTTCTTTAATTTTAGACGAGAGATTTATGCACATACCAAGAGCCAGCATAATTTGTCAAGGTCTCCACAACTGAGGCACACAATGTGAATATTGCAACTGTCTTGCAAGACGACTGTTCTTTTTCCTCCCTGTAGCGTTTGAGGTCCATTGATAATTTCTTTAGCTGAAATGCAAATAAGCCACAAGGTTATGTAAGACATTTTTTCTGCGCTGTATGTGGCCCTTTAGCAGGGGCCTAAAGTAGCTGCATGTCCTCTGGTGTTGTCGTTACAATGAGCAATGTTCTGGTTCATTCTAGCTTCCAGGGCTCACTGGATAATACAGGGTAAAAATACTGTGTAGCACTTGCAAGAAGCTTATTTGCTTTGACAGCAAAAATCCCAGGGCACACGAGCGGACCCACTGTTTTGTGTCGTGTAGTCTCATTATGATGATGTATGGCTCTTTGAGTCGGAATATATGCAGGTAATATGGAATGTATCATGAGATATTATTCTTTGCGTAATGTCTGTGTCATTTTTATAATATTAAGCAAATGATACAGATGCTTATTCCTTGCAAAATTATAAAAGGTTTCAGATAGGGGCTGAATGATGAAGTGTGGGTAAACGGGTAAACTCATTATTTTGGGAACTTATTGTTAAATGAACAGCAGTCAGCTTCTGTATGCTGAATAGTAAAATTAGGTTTTGACTCAGCGGTGGTCTGTTTTTTGGAACAACTCATCTTAATTGTAATCGTCTTAAGCAATCCTTGTGGACTTAAACTGTCTGCAAGCTCTTGATTTTTGATGAAGTGCTATTTTTCGGAGTCTGTCCAGCTCCTCAGCAAAATGAGAATATTTCACAGAGCGTGTACTCAGCTTAATATAAAAGCTGAATAAGGTTCTCATGCGCCGATTCCAAGAAGTTCACCATGTGCTGAATCATTATTCCTCCGTGAACACTTGTTTTATTCCCGATAAGAAAATGTCTCAAGAGTAAAATATGGTCTTGGCGAATGGAGGTGTTCATCGCAACTTGATGAACCCTTCAGAAGCCTTGCCAGCCATCCTGCTGGGATGACGTGTTTGTTCCATTAGTTCTGCTGAATTATTTTTATCAGAAGTGTCTGAACAAACATCCTGCTTGTGCTTGTCGTGTCTTGACACTGCTGTGTTTATGCAGAAATTCATGATGTTTTCTGGCTCTTTGTGTTTTTGCAGGGGATGATGACCGGGACACAGATCTCTTCCTTTGTGACACCAACACTTGCAAGTTTGATGGCGAGTGTCTCAGAATTGGGGACATAATAACATGTATATGCAACTTCAAGGTAAGGCCACTTCCCCTATGAAGCAACATCACGAATCCAGGTTTGGTGTGATCTGAAAAAGGGGTTGCATGACAAATCTTTTATCACTGTGACAGTATCATATATTGTTACAATATATATCACATTACCATGGTTATTGGATAATATAGTTATTTAAATAATATATAAATAAAATCTGTTTTATTTTGCTTTTTATTTGAGACTTGGAGACCCAAAATATAATGCTATTCATAATTTTGCCCAGACACAACATATCACTTTGTTAAGTACAAGCAAAACACTTAAAACTGATAAACACAGTTCTGATTGGATGAGCCACACAGAGCTGAACTTTTTCTTCTTGATTTCTTTGGAACTTTGCGAATTGTTTGCAAATTCTTTGTTCCTCTCAGCTTAAAATAATTTAAAGTGGTCTTAATGTCATTATGAAATCAAAACTGACTATTCTGTTTTTATGGAATGTTGCAGTGTTTATAATGAATTATTTGAACATTTTTTTTTTAAATACATGCCTCTGTAATCTTTAATCAGACAAGTTAACATACAACAACATTTCTTCTCTGATGATATACCAAGTGCCAGCCAATAATAATTTTGTCCAATGGCCAGATTTTTTGAATTAAAAGTTATGTTTGAATCCTCCCAGAACTTGTCTTTTTACGTTTGCTTTTATAATTTTTTAAAACTAATGGCTTTAAAACACAATTTAGATGCAAGACTTTGATGCCATGCTAAATGCAATTTCAGCTATTTTTTAGTATATCTGCCTTTTGCTGTTTTCTGTCTAACTGATGTTGAAGAGCACTAGAATGTGGCCCACTTTATCTGCTTTGGCCTTGAGATCACAGTGAAATGAAGACAGAGAGAGTCGTTCCTAATAACATCTGAGTTTGGTCTAAATGAAAATGCATTAGAGTCCCTCCAAGGCACTGAGCACATAGGTACTCAATGAGTCTGTTATTTTTATCCCAGCTTACGAAGGAACATTAGTTTCTTTGGCGAGATAAATAGCATTACCTGTTTGTCCAACCCCTCCTCTTCTTTTTTGGTCCAAATAGGCCCCAGACTTCTCAGACTCATGATGGCATTCTGTTTTTAGGACAAACCCAATTCTGTGTCTGGCCTCACTGGGTCACATTATTTTAATTTCTTTTCAAGTGAGGGACTAATGCCATTGGCGAGAAAAGTTTAAGCTTGATTTAGGCATCATGGACTGAGTGCCACATCTGTGCAAGTGAAACTCTGGCGTCAGCTAGCTTAAACCTAATAATGGTCCATGTCTTTATTCCATTAAGTGAAATCATTCATCAAAGAAGGATTGTCGAGAGGCTTGTGACGGCTATGAAGCCCAAGGGAAGTCTACAGTCAGGGAGGTAGTGTTGCTGAAGAGAGGAAGAAGGTTTGATCTGCCGATGAATAGAGGTCATTCAGGCCCTGATGTTCATTTAGTGATGTTTATTCGCCTCACACCAGCTCTCAGAGGCACCTAGCACATCACTCATACTGTGATGTTTACCTAAGATTGGTTCTTTAATGGTTTTTTAAGTATTCATTATGTCTGCATGTTTGGTTGATTTGTACGTCTTTCTGCATGGTTCACAAAAACAAGGTTGAAGGGCACTAAACATAATGTCACTTTCAAGTGTGTCTTCTGAATGAACTGTACCACTAAGAAAAGAGAATTCTTTAAGGGAGATGGACCACGATGGACCACTTTTACACCTACAAGTCGGATTTATTCTGCCATGCTGAATTATAATTCACTAATCAATGTGACCAAAGCGAAGCAGTAACTATTACATGGTGGTGCTCCTCATTGGGTCGGATTTAGTGTCTTTTTTATGAGATGAAATGCAGTCACTTCACTTTGGTCCTGTCTTACATCTGCTGGAAAGATTTTCTATTTATTTATTTTTCAATCTATCTATATAGGAATAGTATATACATTGTGGTTCAAAAGTTTCTTTAAATGTTTTTAAAAGAGGTCTCTTATTTACATTTACATTTATTTTGCATTTATTCATAGTAGATGCTTTTGTCCAAAATGACTTACAAAGGAGGAATACAACAGAGTTCAGCAAGGCTTAATTTACTTGATCAAAAATAGAACAGTAATATTATTGAACTGTAATATTGTGAAATGTTCTTAAAATAATGTTTTTCTATTTTGTTGAATTGTAATATGTCATTTATTTCTGTGATGGGAAAGCTGAATTTTCAGCATCATTACTCTTGTCTTCAGTGTCACATGATCCTTCAGAAATCGTTCTAATATGATGATTTGCTGCTCCAGAAACATTTCATTATATTAATTATGAAAACAGCTGTGCTGCTTAATTTTTTTTTTTTTGGAAACTATGATATTTGTTTATTTTCTGTTTTCTCTTTTTTATTATGATCCATACATTTTTGAATAAGCATGTTGAAGTTCAAAAAAGAAGTGTGAAATGTAAAATTGAATCTAGCTGAAAAAATTAATCAAATGCACCAAAGTATCCCTGCGGCTGACTGAAAGCAGAAACTGAGAGCAATGCAGAAATGAAAGTAATTTCATTTACGTAAGTACTTGTAATACTTGCAAAAAGTTTCTTTAGCACCTTATTGCATTGTGAGAGGTTGGTTAACCCCAAAATCAATTTAGCCGTTTTTATGTGATTTTACCTGCTGGAAAGTATGCAGTACAGCAGTACAGTTTATATAATGAATTTGCAGCATGTTATTGGACCATGAATAAGTTAACTTTGAAATCCAGGGGCACAGCATGAATCCCATAAATAGTTTTCAGAAACAAGTTTGATGTGGCAAAGCAAAGTTGCTCCATCAGAGCTTACGATGGATATGACTATCAAAGATGCATGTCTCTGACGCAGAAGCAGGAGTTCTGAAACAGTGATCTTGGGTTGTGTTAAGAATGGTTTCAAGTATTTTGACTTCTTAAGTTTAGGGTCTGCCACAAGGAGTTCTGTAATACCCAAACAAACAGCTCCGTTAGTGTTTCGTTTCATTTCAATAGGACTTTCTCAGCTAAAACATGACTCCCTGGAAGTACAACATTTGAAATATTCTGGTTTGTCTTATTTTATTTTTGTGTATATACGGACGTAAAAACACACAGCAACATTGAAATTTGCTGCAAGAATAGCGTAATTACATTTTCTACCAGTGTGAGCTTAGCCAAACTTTGGAGATGGTCCTCACTGCAGAACACAAGATCTAGAGGGCGAGGATCTTATCCCTCATATCCCTAAACCTACCCATCCCCACCCCCTGGATTTCGACCGTGGATCTCGTGCTCTGCAGTGAGGAGCTATGAGAATTTGAGCTCTTTGTCTTTTATATTCTTTTTGGCACATCCTAGATCATTAAAGTGTTAGTTCACCCAAAACAGAAAATTCTGTCATCATTTACTCACCCCGCATTTTGAAAAATGTTTCAAATGTGTTTGAATGTTTCAACTGACAAAACAATACTGGCTTGAATAAATGAGGAAAAAATTTTCTTTTTTTAAAAAATAAATAATTTGAAACTTTAAGCCTTAGTTCTGTACATATCCATTAAGTGAAATGCACTTCAAAAAACCAGCAGAAAAAGAAGTACATTTTGAAAATCTTAAAATGAAGCGACAGTGTATTTTTGCCCTGTCAGATTTTGCCCTCTTTCTAGCAAATCTTTGATTGTCCTCATCTGGGCATGTACAATCATGTCATAACGGATCGTGTTGTGATTCTGCATGTTCAGTCATGCTCGTGCTGATGACTCGCTGTGTTATGACACCTCTGATCCAAAGCTCTGATGCTCAGTCATTCATGTGCACTTTCATTGCCTACTCGTGTGATTCATTCTAATGGGGGGTTATTGCTTAGTCCACAGTCTGCCTGGGCTTTTTGTTTATTGGCTTGTTTGCAAGCTAGTTTATGGAATTGTCCCTTGCCTGTTGATGGTGTTTGGTCTTGATTCAGTTGAACTTGACTGATCAGTTATCTTCTTCTCCATCTTCTTGTCTCATGTCTCAAGCACTCTGTATCTGGTTGACACACTATCCCTCCGGCCATCCTTGGATAACTGAGGTGTTGCCATTTTCAGATGGATGTTAACCGGTTGACATAACAAACAGTTTCTAGTTTGAGTTCTAGCCAAGGTGCAGCGCTCAAGTGAACTTACCCATGAAAAACTGTGTCTCCTTCAGTTCTCCTTTAGCGCTAACTCTGGGAATGAACTCGCAGGACGCGCAGACAGTGGCAGAAGGTGGACGACTTCCCTCCGGGCCTTCGGCTGCCCATCATAAGAGCCATTTTCAGCCAGACCTCTTTGCATATATTTCCATGCATTTGTGATCCTTTTATTCTTCAGTCACATGGTTTCACCGAGGCTGGAGACAGATTAAAAGTGGGGCTTTATTCCCTGGTGTCATTAGACAGTCCTACAAGACTATGAACATGAATCATGTTGTACAGGTGCATTACCAAAATGTGCTTGGAGTGCCTGTAACTGCAAATTCGAATGTTTTCTCATGTTTGTGTGGATAAATAGGCCATGAGATGCTTTGTGTTACAGTGATTTCACTAGAGGTAAAGGGTGTTTTTTAGTCGAGTACCTAAGACCATAATGACCTCATTTTCCTTACTTTGCAAGCACACTGTGCACCTTCGAGGACAATAAAAGGGTTAATAATGAAGGGATGTCTTTAAATAAAGTAATAAACTTTTTCTTGGTGACTCCTCTTCATATTTCTTTTAAATCTGGCATCTGTGGTACACCATCTGGAGTACACTCATGTTTGCACAAGTGAAGTTCTTGTTTTTCGATTTTTCATCCATTTTGTATTACTGGAGTAATTTTGATAGATTCTCAAATGAGTGTAAAGTTTGCTACTTTACGTTTTTTTCTCTAAGTATTTTTCTTATGAGCAAAATTGTATTATCACTTGATTTTACAAAATATGAGTTACTGATTTCTTTTGTTGTAGTTTATTTTTATTTCCATTGTTGCAGTATCTCTGCCAAAGAACAAACTTAAAGAAACAAATATTGTTTTTCAGAAAGATCTTTGATTTAATACTGAGGTGAATCAAACAATCTGTTTTAACATTCCTTTTATAATGCATACAATAACAGTAAAATCATTATTGTACAATTAATGTAGAATTCAGTTTATGTGCAGCTATTTTATATTTTATAGTGGTTCCTCCAGTCAGAACTCAAAGTCAGAAATTTGCATTTTAGAAATGCGTTTAAAAGTGACGTGTGCAATTTCTAACCCTTGGCAGAGGTAGTGTTTGAAACCTGTTTGAAAATCATTATTCTGGTAATTGCGTTTGTTGTGGAAATTACCTTTCTCCTTTAAATGACTAGCAGAAACTCATTTGAATGATCTTGGTTGACCAGCATTTCATGGTCATTCATATCAGTGTTTTTCCATTCAGCCTATTTTTTTTTTTTAAACCTAAGCTTTTTTTTTTTCTTGTGCTCTTTTTCATGTCTATCACCCCTAATAGCTTCTCTCCACGAGCTGCCACAGGAGATAACTTTCACCAATATATCAAAAATGAAGCAATTAAAATCAGGAAGGAAGTTATTTCAGGGTGGAATTATGTCCGGTTTCCTGTTAAAAGTCGGTCTGGTGGGACTGAAAATGCAGTCATGCCGGCAGCACCTGTTTTTTCCTCCTGGCTATGTTAGATGCGGGATGTGTCATACATCCATGTACACAGAGTCCCTCGGCTGGCATGTGCTAGACATGAGATTGGTTGGTGGTTTGGCAGCTGGAGAGTCGGCGGTGTGGGGATTCTACCAAGGTAGGTGATGTTCGCTTGAGCCTGATGCCACTCAGGATAGCAGCATCTGTATCAGTCCCCGCGTGGCTCCCCTCAGCCTGTCAGACGCTATTACCGAAGAGCCGTCTCCCCTGACAGGGCCCAGGAGCTCCTCGCTGGGAAGAGCGTCGCTCTAATCAAGAGCAGACTGCCAAGCGGTTAAGGAGGGAGGCAGGAGCCTTTCCACCCTCCCCACTGGCCTCCCACAACCCTCATCAGAGGCAAACAGCACGTACATGGGCATCCTGGGAATGGGGAATGTCACTCAGTCACACAATGGCAGGCACGTCTCTGTGTGAGGGGGCGCAAAAAATACATCATCTGGTGAGACATGCACCAGATTCTTTTTTTTTTTCCCTTGTTTGTGCCTCTCCGGGATATCGTGGCTGATCTGCTTCTATTTTTTCCCTCCCATGACCCTGTTGGCCACCCTCCCTGAGAGCTGTCACAGATAATGTACTTCTTTAAGAAAGCAAGCATTGAATCCAAATGCGCTAAGATGTAGATGCTCTTTTACTTTCCAAGATGAAACTGTTGTTAAATGAAGATTCCAGATTCAGTACAAGTTAAGCTCAGTAGACAGTATTTGTGGAGTAATGTTGATCGCCACAAAAAAAAAAAACAATTTCCCTCATTTTCTTTAAAAAAAGAAAAGGTTATGGTGAGGCACTTAACTACAGTGAAGTAAATGGGGCCCTTTTTTCTGAGGATTTAAGAGCAGAAATGTCAAGCTTAAAATTGTTCTGAAAGCATTTACATTCATTTTCTGTTAAACTTGTGTTTTATTTGACATTTAATTATCAGCATCGGCTAATAAAAGTTTCTGCTTGGCTGATAAGTGTCGGGAGCAGGACTTATTTTAACAGCGCCAAGAACGGCAGCACCAGGGATGATTCTCTATATTTATTAATTTTCTTTCTTTGTTCTGTCAAATCAATTATTTGACAGAATTGTTTAACAAAGCAATTAAATAGTAAATGAAAAAGTAGTCATGGATCGAAATTTCGGCAAACCAAAAATATTCGGCAGAAAATGAATTTTTTGGAGGGCTGAAATCATTGTACGAAACATGGATGTTTAGCACTTCTCCTATGGTCGCTGACTATTTTGTGTACACAATGTGGATAAGCTAACAATAGGTCATGATGTATATTTGCTGTATATCAGGCATCTGCCACCTTGCTCTCTAAGATATTTGCATCAGCATTGGCCATCAACAAATCCATTAGCTGATCACAAATTTTAACATCTATGGATTGGCAACACTGTAATCCAGATTTTTTTTCCCCAACATTATGACAAAAGTGTTGTTGATTGAGCTTAACCTGAATTGTAATATTCTTTTAAATTCAAAATTTCAGAATCTTTCTCAAACCTATTCTCACAAGGCATTTCAAAGTCCCTCAACTGAAGCGAGCAAAATTTTGGAATGATGAGAGAGATGAGAGATGAGATGAGATGAACAAATCGCATGTGAGCGAATGTTCACCCTCGCGTCCTTGCGCGAGACTCTCCCACTCACATTCTTCCAGTGGTTTAAGGTCAACTCATCCCTTTGGTATGGAACTAATGATCTGACAGAAAGGCCCAGTTTTCCGACGACGTTCCCTGGAGCTTTTACTCTGTCACAAACGCTGTGCCAGACATCCATCACTCCACAGGCCCAGCTGACAGGGCCACTCAAAGATGCTATCTCTGTCTTTTGTCACGAACCACAGGTGTTCCAAGTGTTTGGAACATTAAGTCTTCTTAGTTCAAGTGCCACTCGTGACATCTGAGATTTTCAGATTTCAAGGTTCGGACAGCTTTACGTTTTCCAAGGAAATGGTTGTTGGAGTACCATGGATGTCACTGGAATTCAAACAGACGATGTCTTGACTTGTTCCTCCGTTCCTCAGGGCTTCGACTCCATCTTTGACAGATTTGCTTTCCTGATAAGGATCAGCTGATGTTACTGATACACAGCCGATAGGCTTTACGTTATCTTAATGGAAAAGAAAAAAACAGACCGGCCAGACTTCTTGTCTGTGACTGTCTCTGTACATGTCAGAATGAGCTGTGCGCGCGTGTGTGCGCGATGTCTGTTTGCAGTCACAGCCGCTCACTCACGGTGCACTTTGAGCATCGTTCTGGCCTCTCATGTTTCTCGAGTCATGCTGTTTCAGCCCTCATAATGTGCCCAAGGGTGAAAAGAAATGCTACATAATGCTTAATGAATCAAATGGGTTATATCATGTTCCACAATGCATAATTAACTCGCTATGCCTGTTTCATCTCAAGCTGTTGTGTACCCACTGGAAAGTAGACAAGTACACACATTTGCTTTTCTTACTCCATATCAGATCAAGACTCCTTTAGTGCTTCTCAGTCTGTTGGTCCGTTTGGGAGTTTAGCATCTGCACTCAAGACACTCCACTGTTTTAAATATGACACTCAAATTTCACACTTCCTCGCACATATCCTTAAATTCAGAGTTTCGCTCCCTCAAAGTGATGTACAATAAAAACATATGACAACCTCGCTTCAGGTTCACACTTTTGTGCGAGTACAAACCAACTGTCTTTTCACTTTCGTCTTCTAACACCCCACCTTAACTTACTACTGCATAGCAATATCTATCCTGGATATCCCAAAAGTCACATTCTCACCTCAGGTTAGAAGATTCAATTTACACCTACTTTGAATATGTGTGCTTGTGTTATTTATTTCACCCTGACAGCGTACAACTTGAATTGACTATTTTCATGATATTTCTATGATGTTTTGGTCCTGTTTTTGGGACAAAAAGTAACCACTGAGAACATTAAAATAGCCAAACAAGCTGGCATGACATTACATTTTTGCAACAACAACAACAAAAATCTGTTTCAAATATCATTAGCGTGATTTAATGATGACAATTTTCATTTGAACCCTAAAAACCCTTGGGTAAACCAATGTAGTCCTCCAAAACTAGATGAATGTGGGACCAGACTGACTTTGGAATATAGCACAAGAGTGACATTTTGGTGGTGCAGGAGTCGCTAGACTGCTATTTCCTTATGGGAGTGTGTTGTCTTAACATGTCAGCAACTGTACGGTAGTTTTCAGTGCTGTAAGTGCTTCCTCTTACAGAACTGTAGACGCAGTATGCAGTCAGTCTTATCACCTCACCGATCGCTTCTGCTGTTCACCGTGTCTGACTTTAATTGCCTGTCTTGGTTCAGTCTAGCCCTACTGCTTGAGAAGTTTCTTTGTGTTGGCTAAGGCAGTACAAGCGGTGCCTAGCATAGATGGATTGACTTGTCAGAAACAGAACAGCTGATTTGTGCCTCTGAATAGATGAATAGATCAACTAATAGATGGACTGACTGATGCAGGAATGAATGGCTGGAAAGGGGGAAAAAACTGATGGATGGGTGAAAAACAAGGGATTAATGGGCTGCCACTTGCTCTCTCTAATACTCACTCTAATAATGCTGCAACACTTTTCTGTTGGCTTCCTGCCTGTGATTAAGTGTGACATCAATTCTAGGCATAGTGTGAATGAAATGTTAAAACGTGGTAGCACAGGTGTCTCTAAGTGATGCTTGTAAGGCTTTCACTGTTGTGAGGAAACACAGGCTTCAAAATAAGTAAAAGATAATGAAGGAAATTGGAACAACAGCAAGACCTCTGTTAGCCAGAGCACAGCCCCACAGCAGCCCCTGCAGGACAAAACAGGAAGTGCAGCACATCCTATGGAGGTTTAACAGTCAGAGGAATCAAAACACAATACAGTGCAATGAAGGGGTTTAGTTCCTTTGAGGCACATAGGCAAAATATTGTAAATATAATACTTAAAGATTATTCTATACAAGCAAACCTGCTCACACAAGCTTTGAAACACTGTCGAATCTTGGTGGTAGAGACAAAATGTAGTATAAGAGAGAGTATTTGGAGCACTTGTATATAAATTAATGAGAGAAAATGCAAACCCCAATATGCCACCTGTAGTAGTGGAAGCCCTGCCTTATAGTTAAAAGAACCAATACCTGTTTGTTTAGTCTAGATTGTGTATTTGCATTAGCTGGACTAGACTAAAAGGTAGCTTTTAGTGTAATTTGAGCTTAAGAGGCATAATTTATGGTATATTTATTGTCATGCTCTATTGCTAATTTGAAATACTTTTTTAAAAATCTTGGCTATCAATTTTAAAAATAATGATATATTTTATTTGTAAAGTGTCTTTCTCACCCTCAAAGCACTACAATACAATATAAAAGTAGCATTAAAATTAAAGTAAAATAATAGATCAAAGAAAATCAAAAAAATGTAAAAATACATCAAAAGGAATAAACAAAATAGATTAAAATGTTAATTCTAAAAAGTGTAAAAATTCTTCGTTCAAAGATTGAGACTCTCTAAGCCCCTCCTTTCCGAGAGCCTGCTCTGCTCTGATTGGTCAGACAGCTCAGTCTGTTGTGATTGGTCTACCGTTTATAATGCGTGTTGGAAACAAAAAGCCTACCATATCTAAATTTCAGCTCTGGAGGTTTCCTCAGTGCTTGAGTGCTCAGTGCAGTTCAAAGGCAGCCAATGAAGATCATAGTCGGGCATTATGCAAATCTGTTACATTGTTACGTGGTATATGACAGGAAGTGAGACTGGAATTGGTGACAGCTCGGAATTGATTCTTTCTTTAAGGAGACAATAACTTTATTATCTACATAGAAAATATCTGTTTGTGGTGTTACCAAGATGCCAGTTGAGTGAACTAACTTGTCTTAAAGGTCCTTAAGAGCCAAAGTGTGTAGTGAGTCATTTTGTTTTTGTTGGGTGAAGAAATTTGTCACCCTAAGTGTTTGTGTATGTGGCCTCCGTTGGGAGGTTCATTGCATTAGATTGCTTTTGAGCACATGCTGTCTGGCCTTATGGCCGTCACTTAGCCTACATGTTTCTTTATCTGTAGTCCTTCTGCTCCTTCCTATGCCTGTCTCTCTCTCACCGTGTCTCATGTTTTACAGTTTCCTTTTCTCCCTTGCTTTGTCTAAACCCTAGAATGCATGAACAAAAAGCCTATATGAATACATAAAGAAAAATGACCCATATTGGAATTAATAGTTTTCTTCTAAAACATAGGTGTCTTATTAATTAAATAACTAAAATAATAGATGATACACAAATGTTTCAATATATCAGACATGTTTATTTGTCCACGTTCCTTGCGTATATGCATTACAAAAGATGAATTTCATTATTTTTAAAATGCGGTTTTTAAAATAAACAAACTCTAAACTAATTTAGATCTTCAGTAAAGTATATTCTATAGTCTGAACCTTCACTCCCCACATTTCTCAAAGACAATGTGAAAATGTTTTTTTCATACAGAGACAGAATATTTCAAATAAGATTTACATCTTTTTAAGTGTAATTTTTGGGCAGAGTTTGAACCCCTTCCTTGGTTTCGCTCTTCAGCAGTCCTTTCCTTTGGCATTTCTCTACTCATCTACTACATCCGAAACCACGTACTGTCTGAATAGGTTCTACATTTGAGAACTTCATGACTGTAAAATAGTATGCATGTGAATAGTATGAATAAAATATCATCTAGCATGCATGTGCATAGTATGCATACAATCTGAAGATAGGCTACTACTTCTGCCACAATGTAGACATTGCCATGTGAGCTGTATAGTGAGTTGTGTTGTTTCCCTGCCATTCCCATGGTCCATGAAAAGAGTGAAGTATCCATTGGACGGGAACTTAAGAATCATGGCAGAAGTAGTAGGTTATCCGGATAATGTTTTTGCCTAGTGTTTTATGAATACTGTGAATTCAGAGTTACTTTTGAGTTATCGTTTGGTTTACATCACAGTTGTGAACCATAATTTGCTACTTGCTCATTAGTTGCAGGTGGTATTTATAATTAAGGGATTGGGGCATTCTCTTTCTAGAGTCTCATTCTGACTGGATAAAAATATGTGTAATGCAGGGTGAGTTATCACTATTTTTAGTCCAGATTTGTTCCATCCTGTTACGGTCCAAGAACACCTGTGTGAATGACCCCTTAGACATCCTGGGTCTGCTGTGTAGTTTGGGTAATTCAGTTGTCTGCAAACAAAAAAGTTGAGCTTGTTTAATGCTATTAGCTATCACGACTAACTGTGAAAAGATCAAAAATTTTCTGCAGTGGAATAGGACATGGATATGTGTGTTATATCTATCAGCATGCTTTTCAGCTTTTTCAAGGTCCTTTCATTCATCATAATGCTATTCTATCCTATCCAATCCTACTCCTCTGACCTGTAAGTGAAAAGCTGTTTTTTGTTGTAGCTGAAGTGTCTGTCTGCTCTTTTAACTGTTAGTGTGTCAGAGACTCATTACTTGCCCTCAGTCTATTTCAATTAACTTTTCTATCATAATCACCAGTTATTTTTCCTCAAATATGAAGTGCTAATGCACTCCTTCCCCTCAAGGGGTAAAGTTAAAAGGACTGAACTGCTGGGGCTCGGCAAAACAGGTATTTCTCAGGGCATGCTGGGGGCTGCCTGGGGCGGGCCAGCCTTTCTCACTATTGCATCATGCCAGGCCAAAAAAGATTGATTGAACACTTGAAGCTGTAAAAATGCCAAGAAAGGAAAAGGTTTAAAAGCTGGTAATATCCATTTCACTCTCTCTGTTCCTCCTCCTTCTCTCATTCTTTCTGTGTTTATTTTGAGATCAACTCAATGCTATGCTCTTCTGAGATTTCACTCTGTTTTTCTATTCTGGTGTCTCGGTTGCGTTTTACTGTCACTCAGTCTTTTCTAACACTCTCCGTCTCAGGTGTGCTTATAGTGGAATATTTTATCAAAGAGAACTCAAGTCGCATTCGACCTTAGTTGAATGAGAAAAAAAATTGTTGGAAAAAAAATCTGTCACTGCTCAAGGGCATTAGATCAAGGATCGGCCCTTGCAATATTCAAACCAACTTTTTGGCTATCAACCTAGATCTTTAACCATCAACTCCATATATGAATATTTAGTCATATTAATCCATCCATCAGTTCATATTAACGCAATAAGTCCCAAGAAGTCATGGTTCACAGAGAATTTGTAACAGATAAGAGGCGTTGTTAGGCGTGACGTGTAGCAGAGATGGTATTAGATGGCAGCAAAGATTGTCTTTCTGAGCGAGTCACTCAGTTGCAAAGACTTTTATATTAAAACTTGTTGTGAACACCGAACAAGACGCAAATGACAAATATGCTTTGACTAGCGCTGTCAGTCAGTGTCAGCAGAGCACAGGAAAACCCATTAAATGTTAAAAGGACAAGATCGCAGCGGACATTAAATGGATTTTTTTATTATGAATGTAGGACTGACCTGAAGGAAAGTAAAAAATCTGAATGCAGGTGATACACTCGGTCACTCGATATCTCTCTCACAATACTCATGATGCAGTAAGAAACATATGTTTACGTTGCTAAGAGTGGTTGCTAAGACAGACGCACCAACATACCCACTTCTATACTGCAGTCAGCTGTATTACGTTTTCAGGAATTTTACAACGGCTTCAAACGCAGCTCAACCAATCAGGGCTGGAACTTTCCATTTTATAAATAACATTTTACAATGATTAAATTCAGCACTTGAATTTCCAGGAACACTGTTTGAGTCACTTTGCTCGTCTGTGCATTAGTGGTGGCAATTTTTCAGTAACTCTTTCTGAAGATTACAGTGGTATGGCAGTAGGTAGTGAAAGGACTTTATGAGCTATTGAATTATTGAGTTATTAAGTCATTCATTAAATTGATTAGTTCAAAACGGCAATTCCTGCATCAACAAATGAGTGGTTTCATGAGTGAGTCATTGAATTATGTACTTAACTGAAAAATCATATTCATTCATTCATTCATTCGGGAACTAAATACTGTGTTGTGGGCTATTTTTGCTATGACTTACCAAACAAAGTAGTGTTTTGTCAATGTTGTGTCTAAAAAGTAAAACCCTTTCTACTCCAGATGCAAGCAATTATTCAAAAGTAAACAAAACCCCATTATAATCAGTGATACTGTCTTTTGCAATGCAGCAAGTCACCAGCAGTAAACAGATGATCTCTTTCTGGTGTCCTCCACACCTCTGACACAAAGGTCAAATTGATTTGGATCATTTGCTTTGACGTGTCCAGATAGTGAACAGTAAGGCTGTGAAAATACATCGATGCATCGAGAATCGAGAAATGATTCTGGATCGATTCTGATATTTTGTATCGCTATTCTCTCTCGAATCGATTCCGAGCTTAGTTTTCAACAGTAGATGGCATTGCGTCCTTTAGAAACAGCCGTACTCTGCCTTCCCCCAATTCCTTACACACACAACTTGAACCTTCTATAAAATATTCATTCATAAAGTTTGAAAAGGTTGAAGTGAATTACAAGGATGTTTGCAGCAGGCTGTTTACATTAATCTCGCGTCATAAAAGCATTCTGAGGTGCAAGTACATTCTCAGACTGCATGAGCTGTCTTCGTGGACATTTGAGCATGTGGTTAAAAAACTAGCCTAGAGTGCCATCTGCTTTTAAAAACTAAGCTCAGAATTGTTTTGCGATGCATTTGGAATTTATCAGAATCGATCCGCGAATCGCGATACATAGACAGTCCCAGCCCTAGTAAACAGCTTCAGGAGCCATTCACACAGAACTTAATTGTGCATTCCACTATGCTATAGTTTTCCATTGATTCTCTATTCTATTTCCATTGATTTTCCTTCCACCTCAGGAAATTCTAAATTCTATATATGCCAAAAAAAGCCTACATATTCATATCATTCCTTTTTGCTGTATGCCACTCATTTCAATTCATCCAGTTCAATTCATCCAGTTTTTCCTCCAACCCCCCCCCCCCCCATCCCCCCTCTCTGGTTCTCTTGCCAGTGTTGGCTCAGAGCTCTCTCTTCCTGCATAATATTGCTTCTCGGCCGATAAAACAGCAAGTACAAATCCCGCTCCAAAATCGATGGGCACAGTTATTCATGTGACCCCTGCCAACCAGCTGGCTTCCAGCCACACAGTCCCTCAGCCAACATGTGAGCTGACAGACCACTGCAGCCCTGCACTGTACCTGCCTCCCCAAGGGCCAGACAGACCCTGCCTGCTGGACCAGACACAGTGTGTCTCTGTGTGTCCAGGTGCATATGTGTGTGTGGTGTGGTCAGAATCTTCCAAAATACCTGCGTGAGGTTTGGATCAGCTTCATTTTCCACCAGGCCACCCAGTGATTTTAAACTACCTGCATCTCATGAAGTCAAACTTTAGTGGGTTTTAAAGAGATTCACTGGAATATTTGAGAAGGTTTTTGGCGCACTGAAGTAGATCTTTTGTCTATCTTATTGTTCCATTTTGGGTGTTGCGGATGCACCGATAATAGCATTATGTCTGATACAGATGTAATAAATTTAAATCTAAACAATTAATTAGATGACTAATTATGTTGGCAAATATTAAAATTATTTAATCTTTTTTGTTGTTATACTGTGAGATACATTTAAGTGTGCAATAGCATTATCACAAAATTATGTTTTTTGTTTCCCTTGCTTTGTGTTTTTTTTTTTTTTTTTGCCTAGATTGTGCAAAAACATAAATTTCATCTTAAAAAGTATAACCTGTTATAACCTGAAACCATAGATTTGCAAATGTTTCACAGTATTTTGTGATATATTCCTCCCTGGTGTTTTCTTACATTAATCTTCTTTTTTTCCACGGCTTTGGGAACGTGGGCAGTGTAGTTGGCAGGCTGTATATCGACCCTTTCGAGCTCTTTATTCACATTCATATCACACAATTCTTATTCTTTGCTGTGAGCTCATCTAAAACTCCCAAAATAAAGCGGCGCTAAAACATCACAATTAAGCTGTGAGAAATATGTAGGTCAGTGTCATGCTTAATTATTAATCTTGCGTAATATAATACACGTTCTTTAAGAAAGACTTCTTTGTTCTCATTTCATGCTATATATACATAAAATATGAAAATTATTTTATTATATTTTTGACTACTCATTGTAGTATTAATATACAGTATGTTTCAATGATTTTTAATGATGTATTGATTTTTATTATATTTAATTTATACAAATAACATAATCAGATAGTTGTAATACTATAAACGTGTAATATATAATTGTATTTATCCAAATGTTATTTGTTACTAATGCTTGTAATCTTTCATTTGAGTTTGGGTCCTATGTTTTGTAAATCTAATTTTTCTCATATATTTTCTAATGTTTAAAATCTCTCCTTTTTCAGTGCAACAACGATTATGTTCCTGTATGTGGCTCCAACAATGAAAACTATGAAAACGAATGTTTTCTGCGGAGAGATGCCTGCAAACAGCAGACCGAGATACTGGTGGTGTCTGAAGGATCCTGCCCAGCTGGTACGTTCAGTCGTGGGTTTGGTGCGTATGTCTCTTGAAAGTTAATCCACAGCCTAATCATGTGTAGAACAATGTATAACTCTGAGTTGAAGTTATCAGATTGAGCAGAACTTCAATTTATTCATCCCTGTGATCTGAAACAGACAGTCATATCTGTGTTGTTTAACATGTTATACTTCAGTCAGACAATACCCATAATACCTTTAACAGGCTAGAGCCTTGTATTGTTGCTTTGTGTAACGTTTTGCTATGTTTTGAAAACTTACTGAGCTGCATTCAGAGCTTTTTAAGGTATGGATGTTAGAAATTATTTCAGATAAACACCCCCCTTTTCCCTTTTATGTTATGTTCATGAATAAGAATGGGCATTGCATGTTTAAGCCAAATGAAAAAACAAATGATACGAGTGAAAGTGTGCTCTGTGGTCAGTTAAATGGTATATCGCAGAGAGTTAAGCAGATGTTTGGTGCTCTGGGAGTTGCTGAGTCAGACTCCATTAAACAGTGCCTAAACACACTGAAACTTCTAAAAATGATCTCTAGGGAGGAGAGAGAGAGTGTGGAAGGTGAGTATTTGTGCTTATGGAGCATCCAGAGAATGAAATGTTCTCTTCTCACCGCGTGTGCCTGTTTATGTGTATACAGGTAAAGTCATAATTCAATCCCAGCAGGATGTTGGTTCTCATCTAGTCCTGAATATGCGAGCATGTACTTGTCTGTAGGTGCTCTGGAAGGTAAAAGCTAATTTACTGAAACAAGCCCCAGAAAACAAGAGTCTTTGTCTCTGTGATGCTTGAATGGTGCCACTGAATCGTCTCTCATCATCTCTGGCTGTCTGTGTCTCAACGCTTTCCTGTCATGATTTGCTTTTATTTCACGCTTTACGTTCGTCCATTGAATGCACATCAGTCCCGTTTAAATACCTCATGGATATAACTGAAAACAAAGCTAAATTTAGAGTTGTGATCAAGGGCATCTTGTTTACCTCTAAAGTGTTTCAGAATGTTTTTTAATGGTTTGATTCCATGAACCTCACAAATCTGGCAACTAGTTCTTTCTAGGTGCCTGTAACAGCTAGTAACAACTCTAGCCAAACTATAAAACAATGCCAACAGAGTATTTCACCACAAAGTCATATGTTAAAGAAAGAAGGATCTCAGATCAGCAGATTCAGGTGTCAGTTTGTTAGGAATGTATATAGTTCATAATCCAAACCTCATGGCCGAGAGACATTCTCAACAGACCTATGAAATTCTTTACCAATTTCATTCTGACTTGGTTCAATTCAGATTTAATAGTACAATTTTGCACACATCATTATGTCAAGGATTAAATTATGAGGATGAACAAAAAAATGTAATTTTCCTGAAACTATTTCTGTCTAAAAAAACTTGTTAGACCAAAAGAATATACCCGCAGCCGAATGAGATTTTCACACTTTCAGCCCTGAGGGCGTTGAGGAAAGAGACAGAGAAATGGACTCCCTCACAGTTCGGATACTTGTACCAGCTCATCTAACTCTTTGACACTGATTTCCTCTCCACTAATTCCCTGGCAAATGATCCAGCAGCTGACAGATGACCTACGGAGATAAGTGAAGTGTATCACCCGCTGCTATTTTTTTTTTTATTTCTCCAAGGCTGGTTGCAACTTGGATCCTCCGTCTTCATTCATACATCAATATCATAACTGAAAGTGAGCACCTTCATGCATCAGGAAATAGAACATTGATTGTAATAACCAGAGAAGTATTAAAGGTGTCATATCACATCATATTAAATTTTTATAGTTTTTCATATTTTCATTTGTCATATTTTCCACTATTTCTCTGACTCTTCGTATTAAATGCAGCTCTGCCTTTAAGAAATGTTATTGGCATGTAAACATGGACAATCATGTGTTAAAGCATTCATCTGTCACCGTTTTTGTACATTAAATTCAATTAGGTTTTTGAGTTAAAAATGATTTTTACAAGTTGCATTTATATCCTCTACCGAAAAAGTTTGGGCTCAGTAAGATTTTTTTTAATATTTTTGAAAGACGTCTTCAGATTCGGGCCTGTGTTTGGTGCTCTCCATGGTGCTGAATACCATTCCGTATGTATTGAATGATGCTGGTGGGCATCAAAAGCTCCATTGTGCTTTTCAGTTACAATGCTTCAATTCAGTCTAGTCTAGTGTGAGCATTAAAAGTCTACGTATTACTATTGCATAGTCACTAAATTTAGCTGTAATCTCATTCACCAACTAGTCACTTCCAATTCTGTTTGGTGAAGTCCTGTTATTCCCTTGTCCCGCTAAGTAATTTCAACTCCATTACTGTGTCAAACCTCTCCTCCATCATACTTGGTTACTAAAATTTGCCTGTAGTTTAGTTTCCCAAAATGAGTCTTTGCTGTGCTCCACTGATACTTTCTGAAGGCTCAATGTGCCAGATATTGAGAAAGTATCACAGAGGTGAGTATATGCTTCTCTCTTTTTTCCTGGCATTGATAAGTGGGCTATTTACCTTGCAAACGGTAGTGAGTTCACCGCTGTGCTGCTGTAAGATCAGTGTGAATAATGCACTGATTAAGGAGACGGGCCAGTGCTTATATTGAGTTTTCGGTGCAGCACAGGGCAGCTAGCCATTAGCTTAGTGGTGCGTGACTGTAGAGAGGAGAAGGCACTCCATTTTCTACATTAGAAATGGAGGTTAAGATAGCCTTCCTGTGTAATGTCACTCTATGTAGTTCTAAAGTAGCTTTCTACATGCAGGGAGTATGCCTCATATTTCAAGAAATGTCTATTTCTTTCTCAAAACATTCACATAAAGAGCTCAACAGGCTAGGTTTTAACAGTAATTCTTTGTACCTGGTACCGATGTTACTTGATGCATATGTCGGTCAAGCATGCTGTTCTTGAAATAGTTAATTGTACGTTGTAACAGCGGCCGTGGCATGTTAAATCACATCTGCATTTGTCTCTGCTGACAGAGACCATCTGCCTCTGAGCCACAAGCTCAAGTTCGCTCAACCCGTGGCATCGTGGGAGCCCGAGGAAAAGTGCAAAGTCACCTCATCACACATTCTTCCTGATAAATGACAAAGGCAGTGGAGATGCATAACCTGCTGATACCTCTGAATGAGAAACAAAGGTCTCTTACACTTAATAAGACTCCTGCCATTGTTTTGTGTCCGCAGACTCAGCAGAGTCCAGTCTCACAGGAAGAAGTGTGCCGAGAAACAGGCTGTTCGTCTCGCTTTACTCTTCCAGCCTCACTGTGAAATAGTGTTTTTGATGTACTAGGGAACTTCATGTTTTTTTGAGGCTGTGGAAGGTTTTCCACTTTCTGACCCAATGCTTCAGGACAAATTCTTTGGTTCTGTTTAATGCATTTATTTTTTTGACTTTTAGGTTTTTATCAGAAATGTTGAATTGAACGCAAGGATGGGAAATTATAATTGATGTTTTTTTTTATGCATTACACTTCTTTAGTTGTTGAGTGTAGACACATTTTGAATCATTTTAACCCTACAAACACATATCATATTTAAAACATATTCTAAGATTTATTTAGAGATATTTATGAAAAAAAAAAACATGATCATCAAATTATATTTAAATGATTAAAATATATAGGGTGGGAATCGATGATATACACATTTTATATGCAGCATGCTGTCATTGTTATAATGAAAATAAATGATTTTTTTTTATTCTTGCTACCATATTATTAATTAGTTATTAATAATAAATACATGTACATATTTTGTCTAAATTTAATAGACAGTTTGATTACAAAAATATTGATCATATAACTATTATTAATATGTCAGGCTTTACAGAGTTAATATTAGTCTCACGGGTGATTGTGCAAGCACATGAAATATACAGGTGAAAATATTTTGACAGGTTTAGACATAGTCTTAGTATTAAAACCAAAGCTGAGCATTTCATGTCCAGATGGCCCCAGAGTATCTCTCAGATGGTCAAAGTCAGATTGTGCGACATGTCTCTGATTCAAGAACGTAACTGTCTGGCAATTAGAACTGAGAGTAAATAAAACAGTTTGAACTTTTGTATGTGAGTGTGGTTCCGTTGGTGGAAAAAAAAAAATCGATTTGCATTGTACAGATGAAAAAATCTTAAAATATAATGTTTTAAAAGATCTGAAGGAAAAATAGACCATTTTATTTTCTCTGAGGACGCTACTCATACTTTATCTAACACAGTCCTACACATGTAAATTGTAGAGTGAGTGTGTGTGTTTGAAGATATGCATGGTTTTATCTCACTATCCTTCCCTCATTTCCACTTGAGTGTCTTTTTGTACTTTTATTTCCAGGTACAAAAGTAATGATCCAGGCATCATTTACATTATGATTTTAGAGTCAAAAATATTGTGGTAATAAATCAATGATGCCCTGGATCCTGTTGTTGTTATGCACAAAGGGTGGGTAGAAGGGTTATAGTTTCTGTGGTTTAAGTTGAAACAGTGAATCTAAATCAGACTGCGGTGAATCTGAGTGTGTGTGAATTTGTTATATCTCCCTCTAGTATCATTTGTGTAGCCCACTTCTGCCTACAGAAGCCAAAAGGGTCATATATTCACCTTTGATCCTCCCACAGTTACACAAAACCATATCTCTACTATATATTGGGCTGTATGCCCAGACCAAGAGACCCAGATGTGCAATAATGTACATGGTTTATCCATTCACCCATCCATTTTCCACATCGCTTGTCCTATGTAAGGTCATGGGGTAAGGGATGCTTAAGCCCATCACAAAGTCTCTGACTGTTCTGTTTTCCCATTGTAAGCAAATGTTTTCAAAATGTTCTTCACACTAACACAAAAAAGTGTTTTTTTTTTATTTATTTCTTTGTTTTGTTTTGTTTATCTCTGAAAGGTTCTTTGGTGAACCCAAAACGGTCCTTTTATAGCATCACTGCAAAAACCCCATTTGGAACCTTTATTTTTTTAAGAGTGTAGGGACAGATACTGGACATAAACTTAAAACATATATATGTGTGAAGATTATTTAAAAAGCATTTATAAATTAAATTTTTACATTAAAAAAAATAGAATAGATCAATCAATCAAATAAATCAATCCATTGATCAAATAGAAAACATCTTACAAAATAGATATTATTCTCCCATGATACAATTATTTCAACCTTTAAGAGTATTGCAGTTCATTTAAATATTGCTTTATTGTTACAGATTCATTTTCATGTGGTCTCTCAGTTAACACAGAGCCTTAAAAACAGCATGCTTAATGATTATATAGAACTAGAAAATGCTTTCTAAATTAGTTTTACATGCTGTAAAACCTATGAATTTTGACCCTTATTGGATTCACTAAAATGATGTAAAGACTTGGGTGAAGACATTGATCTAATGATCTGCTTTTTGTGTTTTACAGATGCTGGTTCAGGATCAGGAGATGAAGGTAAGGCAACATTTTTCCCATTTGGACACCTGGATTTGTGTGCATGCTGCTCATTAAATCACTCTGCACTTGTTTACACTTCCCCACAAATGATGCTCATAAACACACACTCACTTCCTCTCAGCCTGTCAGCAGTCATCTGCTCTCCTCCACAAGCCGCCCACTGAAACTGAGATTCAATTACGCCCACTCACGTATTGTTCAGAGAAACAGAATTATTACACTCTTCCCCCAAAGTGCAATGTCTGACTGACAGTAGAACTGTCTGCGGCTCGAGCTGTATATTAGCGTCGCTTAAAACGTGTCACTCTTCTTTGATTTAATCTCTCGCTCTTCCAGTCAACCCTTTCATTCCTCTCTCTTGACCGAACAGGCCACATCCGCTAATTGAGTACTGAAACATCCCCCCTGCATACTGCTGCTTATTGTGGTCTTATTTTGCCCGCCATTTCCTGTTTGCTAGATGTGGACTGCTTTTTGCAAATAGCAGCAGCTTGGTGTCATTTGGATGGGACTATTTTTTAGAGGTTAGGTACATTTATATTTCACAGCAATTTGTGGTTTTAATCTGCTCGAGTTTTTTTTAGAGAAACTGAATCCCATCATAGAAGAATGTCTGTGATTGGGTTACATTATTTTTTCATCGTAATTCTAATATATTTTGACTTCTTTTGAACACTATTCTATCATAATTATAAAATTAATCCTTTTTGCTATTTTCTGTTTGTAAAATAAGAGTGGGTCAGATACTGCCTATTGACATCAATTGTGTCAGAACATGAGATTTTAATTTTTCCTTTAATTGTATACAGTTAATCATTATAATTTCATATGTACAGTACCATTCAAAGGTTTGTGGTAAGTAAGATTTTTTTAATAGTTTTGAAAGTTGCTCTTATGCTCATTATAGGCCAGATAAACTAACAGCTTGCGTCAGTCCAAACCCTCTTTTGGCATTAAAAAAAAACTACTGTCAGGATTTACTAAAGACACACCGTGAAAAATTAGCGCTTTCCCTTTCAGACACAAAATTTATGGGAGGAGAGTATTTAAGTGAATCATGCAAGGTGATTTACTAAGGGTTGCGCTAGTCAATTTACTGGTATCTGTGCCATTATTTACCACCTAAAAAAGCATATCTTAAACCAGAGGCTAATTTCCCCTGCTCTCGGTAGATTGCGTTGGTCATTATGGAAATGATCCGGTTGCATCTGGGTTCTTTAATTTTCTCGTTGTCAGTAGGTCATGTACAGAAATTTCCACTCCCATCGGCGCTTTTTTGGAATTACGCTCTAACGCTAATTTGCCCTGTTTAGTAAACTTGGCCCTAAGGCTGCATTTATTGATCAAAAATTTAATAAAAATATCAAGATAATGTTTTTCTTCAAGCTTGTTTGCAACTCTCTAATAGTATGTAGAAAAGAGATTATTTAATACGATCTTTTCTAGATAATACTCTAATTGTTAATGCTAGCTTCAGTTCAGTAACAATATAAAAGCTAATTATTTTGCATTTTTGCAACAGCATGTTGTCTTTATAATACTGCACTTAACATTTTCTTACACTGTATAAATGGGTGTTCATAATTTTATTTGGGGTCCATGACAAAAGTGTAGATATTGCTTTTAAACAAATGCCTTGTGTAGATGTTTTTGATCTGTCTGCATTCACACCACTGTATGTGAACTGAACTGAGCTGGACAATTACATCACTGTTTTCTCTAGCACTAATATATAGATAAATTAACTAAATTAATAACTATTGACTTTTATAACGGAATGAATCAATACTGAATTTATTTAAGCTGGACAATGACACCACTTTCTTTAAGACCTGCTGTGCAGCCTAAATTATTTGCCAATTATTACTGTAAAGCTGCTTTGACTTGACTTGACTAGTAGATGACAATAAATGGCTCTCTTCAGGCCAGAAAAATAGATACAATGTAGTGATCGTGGAGAAGACAAGATGATGAGGGGAGAGGAGAAAATATGGATAGAGAGACATAGGAAGAGTGATAAGAGACCGGAGAATGTGCACATTGATAAAATGAGTGAAGAAAGTAAAGGAGAAGGAAAGAGAAATGGAAGGCTGATAAAGAGAAAGATAAGTAAAGAGGAGGAAGAGAAAGATGAGGGTGATAAAGGCTGGGGTAAGAGAAGGGAAAAATGATTGCAGTTTATGGATGGAACAGAAAGAGAGTGAGAGAGAAGGGCATTAAGGTAAGCACAGCGCCATCGGTGTGATAAAAATCAAATGTATTTCAATGGCTGCAGATAAATCATATGGATTGCCTACTGGGCCCCGAGGTTTCTGGTCACTTACAGCAAAGCAGAGAGAGAAGCTTCTCGGGCGGTTTGAGCTCCTTGGGCTCCATGAGTGTGAAAGGCTACATTCAGAATAACACTGTTTGCACTCTAGACTAATGCAGTATAGAGAAACAGATTATTATTATGGTTGATGGCAAGAGATTAGGCTGTTTGCTGATTATCAAACATTTCATAGCGGTTAACATTCTGATTCTAATGAAGTTTAGTCACCAAGTTATTTATATATAACAATTCCCATCGCCGGGTCATCAGTTACACATGTCATTGGATTTCAAGGAGTACTGTATTACCTGGGAAATACATAGATATACCCCAAAAAACACACCAGGCACTGATAAAATATGTACTCAGTTAAAAAAATATTTGCACACGAAAAAAGTGCATTACATTAATACACAGATACACAGTTTTAAATGGTCATCAATGGAAAAAGATGCTGTTTAGAATCTAGCAGCAGGGGCTAATGAGCTCATGCTAACCAGCCAAACATTGACCCCTTGTTTAAAACATTAAATGCTATTTTTGTTGTTGTTTAATTGTATTGCAGTCCTAATGTTTTAAGCCAGTTCTGGAAAAAAATACTGGATAAATCGCCTGAGAATTGTCTCATTAGATCTCAAGAAGTTAATTTACTGAGCGTTAGTTTTCTCCTTTTGGATTCTCCTGAGAGAACTAACTACTAAAAAAATTCTATCTACATTTTTATTTTTATTTATTTAATTATTTTTTAATTGTTTTTAATTCAAAAAGCAAATATCTTTGTTCCTTCACCGTAAAGCAAGCAACGCCTGATTTTATTCAATGATTAATCTCTGTATCACTCCAGCTGTCAAAACTGCAGCAGTACATCTCCACCAGCACTTCATTATTTCTAATTACTTCTAAATGAAATCCATTTACTGTGTATCCAGGGCTTTGCTTCAAGGATCCATTATGTATTTAATTTTGGTAGATTTTCTATAATCAATACAGACAATACAGACACAGGAGGCAGTCTTTAAGGGAGTTGGTTTGTGTGCTTTGGGTTTTTGTTGTGTATTTATTTAGTCTTTGCAGCTGCGGTCGACCGCGTTTGATCTTTCACATAAAAATGGTTGTTAAGTCGTGCCTTAAAATGTTCTAAAACACTCCACAGCTTTTACCGGAGGGAAATTAATGACCTCACGTTCCTGAGGTGACGACAGTCAGCTGCGCAGCCGTCTCCGGGTGAGGACCTTCCTCAGTCACCGTGGTATCACCATGGTAACAAGCTTAGAGGAATGAGAAAGAGAATAATCTAATCTCCCCATTTCAGCTGCTGCGATAAAGACGGGCGCAGTGCCGTCTGGAATGGGAGGTGAAGACTAAGGAAAAGTGTCTGGCTGTGCTCAGAGTTTGTGCGCTTAACATTCAAGCTGAGTGTGAACATGTGCACTGTTTCTGTACTGCAGTCCTTACTGTGTTAGACAGTGTTTATCAGTATCTGGCTGAAAAAGGCTTTTAAAACATCACAACGGATATAATTTATAGCCCCAATGAAAAACTCTTGAACTGGCATATCTTGTCCATAACCTAGCTTCAATGAGAGGGTGGTGTTTTATCTTGGATTATTGAGTTTATATACTGCATCGAAGACTGAAACCAGTCCTTAATTTGAGCTGGACCCTGTTCCGGTAAATGTCAGATTTTGGATTTTTGACCAAACAGCTTTCTTAAGATCAAAATCACTCTCAGGTTGGTGCTAACAGCTTATTTTTTGCCTGCAGTGAGCAGCGGAATGTTTGGAGAGAGTGTATATACCTGACAAATAATTCTAATAAAAAATGTATTGATATTGCCAAAATGTCAAGACAAGCTTATTTTCATTTTTCAAACCTTTGAGGAAAGCTGATGGTGTTTCCGATGTAAATCCAGATCTATTGAGGGTGGAACTGCACCCCTGGTCAATTCTGCTAATGCTCATCAGGATAGCAGACACAAGCAACGAGAGTTAGATCAGTCAGAAATCGATGTAATGGTAAAGGCCACATCATCATTGGTGAGAGGGAATATGATCAACTGAATAATATTTGGTCTCAACATAGCTGTATACATGACAAAATAATACACCAGGCTGTGGTTAGGGACGTGCATAAATTTGTGAATGATGTTCTAATAATTGCGGCATCACCGTTTAGTAATGTCATTGTAACGATGAGCGAGTCAGCGGGTAGAAATCCAAACGCAGCTTTATTACAATCGATATGATTGGATATGTCACAGTGGAACAATACTTTGCAAGGTGGGTGTGTGTGAGTGGTGCTTTTATAGTGGTGAGATATGAATCAGGTGTGAAGGTAACCTGTTACAGCTGGCAGAGTGATCAGTGACTGGGTGAGGGATTGGGCTTATGGGAAATGTAGTGTGGTGTATGGAGTCCATGATGTGAGCGGGCGACCTCTGGTGGTAGGTGGATGGGACATGACGGAGCGTATTCATTACAGTCATTGTATGTGTACATTTAATTTAACTGTTAGTGTTAATCTGAGTAAAATTAATTTTATCATAAGAATTATTCCTGTTATGGAAGCTTTTGTTTCGAATCGTGGTTTGGACTCGGAGTGCGTATCAAACGTGCCAAAGTCATGTGATTTCAGTAAACAAGGCTTTGTTATGTCATAAGTGTTTCGAAACGTTTTGAAATTTCAATGGTTCACGTGACACGATTGAACCACTGGCTGGAAACAAAAGATTCATAAAGCTTCGAAGCTTTTAAATATATCTTAAATACCTTTCTGGGCACTTAGCCCTCACTGAGCCTTCAGATTGTTTTAAAAAAATATCTTGGGTTCTGAAGATGAACGAAGGTCTTACGGGTGTAGAACGACATGAGGGTGAGCAATTAATGACAGAATTTTCATTTTTGGATGAACCTACCCTTTAACTTGGTTAAACTGAAGCTAATTGAATACATTTCTTGATTGTTTTGTCACAACTTAATTTCATTGTGGACCATCCACTTAAATTATTTTAAAATGGTAGTTACCTCATTTCTTTTTGGACCACATATGTCATTTTTGCTTTTGACTGAAACTTGGTAGGGTATTTATAGCAGTAGGCTTTAATGTCCAGTTATAATTTGATTTAGAACAGTTTCTGGTCCATGAAGAACATTGCTTTAGTCAATGAGCTATTATTTCATTATGGTAACATGCTGTTTCTAGTTGGTAGATAGCTAGGTGGTAGTATCTATTAATATAACTGAGTAATGTGACAAACGAAAATGGGCAGACATAAAACCATGTTGAGGCTGCTGAATTGGGTCACTAAAATACAATTTTTCCATTCCACAGTTCCATTATGTTCAATTTACATGAACAAGTTATGTTTTCTAACAAAGAATTATTGAACTAAACAGAAAAGGACAAATCAAGTCAACTTAATTGCTTTATGTGTGGAACGACGTGAGGGATCAAATCATGAAAATTCAAAAAAGCTTTTTTCAGTGTCGTTACTCTCCACACCTGAGAGAAAAGGATTTAGTCCTCCCTTAAAGTATGAAAATTGAAAATAGCATTGAAAATGGAAATGACTTCATATTCCACTTTTGTTCTTATCACAAACAAGACATAGATTCACCCTTGTTGCCTTTGTGAAAAAAACATTTCAGAGACTAAGCTATTTCCAGACCAAACAACAGGGAAAATGCAATCATTTTATGGCAGCATCTACTCATTCACAATTCGTTCCGAGCTTTGACAAATACCTCCAGAGTTATTAATATAGTCAGGGTCTCTGCAGATGAAATGTAAATCTCAGGCACACGTGGAAGGAGCCAAATCAAATGAGACAAAGGTGTATTGGGGGCTGTGTGAACCTTCTGTCGCTCAAAAATAAATGTGCTGTTTTAATGTGGGTCATCCTTGGGGCAGAAGGGGATTTCTATTAAAATGTATTTTGGAAAATACAATATAATGATATGGGCTGGCTGGAGAGAGTGGGAAAGTGACAGAGAGGATGAACAGGAACCACACTAGACAGAAAAAGATGAGCCATCCATGGAAATGGTGGGATTATATGGAGATTACCGAACTAGACGGGTCAGGAGACATTGTGATTGATGAGCTGTGGCAGAATGTGACAAAAAAAGTGACAAAATGGCCTCAAGGTCACAGAGAAAGTGAGAGAGAAGAGCAGAGTTCATTTTGGCTTACTGTACAGTAAGTGAACAGAAATGACACACAAAGAGATA
This sequence comes from Zacco platypus, assembly GCA_038088235.1. NCBI lineage: Eukaryota > Metazoa > Chordata > Actinopteri > Cypriniformes > Xenocyprididae > Zacco > Zacco platypus. Next base: position 21,129,928 of record CM076081.1, on the reverse strand, counting down.
TTTGAATTTATTCTGCCAATAGACAGAATAAATTATATCGACATAGAACACAGAAATTTACAGTCCAGGAGATGAGAAAGAAAATGTAACATATGGAGAGAAAGATAAGAGGGAGACAGAAGGGAACTCTAGAAGCATTTATACAGTAACTGGGGAAAATAGAGTTGTTTTTCAATGGCTGCATCTATGAGGAGTTTAATCCCTTTCTAGTCATGGATCTTACGAGGACACTATTCTCTGATAATAGTGAACTTCATTTCTTAAGTGCCACTAAAAACAAACTGACTGCAATCTGTTCTGGTTAAAATCAGTAAAGCATCAACTCTCAGTGGTGCAGGAATACCCATCTTAACAGCAATCTCCAGCTCCCAAATTACTGGAACTAGCTAAGCCTGAACTCCTTGGAGACAAACCTCTGTGTTTGAAATGTAAACATCTAATGGCCTGGTTGTTTATAGAGCTTTCAATTCTTAAAGGCTCATTTATCCTGGGATGCATCTGTAAAATCCGCTGAGGTTGTTGGTTTGTTTGACTGTCTTTGAATAGAAAGTGTTGAGGAGCAAAGAGGCGCTCCGCTGGGCTTGAGTCTGGAGTTTGTGCTGGAGCTGGAGGTGTTTTGAAATGGAAAAGAATTTCACATTTCTTTGTTGATGCCTGTAACATGGTATGGGTTATTTGTGTGGCCAGAAGCATAATGGATGATTATGCTTTAGAATTTGTTGTCCAGATTCTTAAGGCTTTTTGCAGCCTGTTTAGGATTATTTACTACTAGTGCCTTCTGTTAATACTTATTCCCTGTTTCTGTGATCTGATCAGTGGTTACAGGTGCAAATGGGCTCTAAAGTGATCAGATCACTCAAACCAGTGTCAGAAACATGTTACATTCCACATTCACAAATTATAGTGTAATACTACACTATCATGCATAGCATCGTACGACCTCACTATGATTTTTGCTAAATCGTACATATTTTACGAGTTGCCATGACCTAACCCTAACCTTGCCCCTAAACCTACTTGTCACTAGGGATTAGACCTACCTGTCACCAGCTCCTCCCAATTTACATATCCCTAAACCTGCACGTCTCCACCCCCTGGATCTCGTGTTCTGCAGTGAGGGGCTACTGACTTTCAGTACTCGTGCTGCTTTCCTTGTGATTTCTTCACAGCAAATACAGAAGAGAAATACATGTCTGATACACGTTAAAACACATAATTAACAACTAGTTGTTCAGTTCGGTTCCGTAAACACTGCATAGAATTTCTATAAATGTGGTTGTCACTATACCCGTTTTTTTCGGGACAGAATGCGGTTGTCACTCCTGTATTTTACTGAACTGTGTGTGCACAGATAAAAACGCTGGATGGAAATGACAAGATATGCATGCATTTTAAAAATGTGCAGAAAATAATAATAATATAAAAGTATTGTGCACAATTGAGCCAAATAATTTTTTTGCCTCAAAAAATTTCATCTGTTAAGACATGCACATACGATGGAAATAAATGTGATCCATTATGAAAAAAAGCAAAAAACAGCATCAGTTTGAACTACAGAAACAGCTACTTAAGGTTATATAAGACAACTAGTTGTATCTACAAGGCAAAAATAAATCTTGATAAAAATTTTTTACTCTCCTTCCAGAAAATCTTTTTTTTTTAGTCATAAAATCTACATTGTTGTTGCTCACTGTCACATGCTCATGTGTATGATATTGATAACATCACCACAGCTCTTTTCTGACTTGTTACAACTGACCCTGTGTTACAAAAATACTGTACATATGCATGCACAAGATAAAGTACAAAGGACTTTTCAGTAAAGGTGTCTTTTTAAATCATTTCTTTGTAAGGCTCTTTTTAGTACTTTTTAGTAAAATGAACTTTTTAAATCATCTAGGATCTTTTAGGTACTTGTTAATAAAGGTATCTTTCTAAAATCAATTCTTTTCAAGTACATTTTAGTAAATGCGTCTTTTTCTTTAAGGATCTTTAAACTATTTTAATTATTTTTTTATTAAAGTTATATTTTAAATAGTTTATTTTTAAAGGCTCTTTAAATATTTTAAAAATGCCTTGTGGAAATGCTTTCAATTGTTTTCATTTGTTTTTCGTTTGTGCAGTGGCTGTTGGGTGTTAAAAGGTCCCTGGTGGGCACATGTTGTTAAAGGCCAATATCTAAATTTGGTTTAGGTCTCTGAGCAATGAATTCATATTCCTTGGAGTTGTGAATTGACCTTTAACTTGATACAGAAAAAATAGTTGTTGTTCTACTGAGGTGGAAAACCTCACGTCGTCCTTGCTAAATCATTCATCTTCAAATGAGTTCATAAGATCCGCTTCAGGGAAAATAACATTGCTATTTTATAAATAGACAATCAGGACAAAGTGAATGAAACATAGCATTTTTATGTAAGAGAACATATTAAACTAGTTCTGTCATATTTTATAGAAGCTTCTCTGCAATAGTCTTTAGCTGCTAGCTCTTGTGTGTCAGCAGCTTGTCTTGCGCTACTGATTTGGATCTTTTCTAAAGATCAGCGGGTAAAACTGGAGTGAAAGATTCACACTATGGAGCCAGGGGGATTAGTGTGGCTCGATGGCAAAGCCTGGCACCAACAGAGTTGGGACAGAGTTGGGGCTCTCTGTGCCACCCCGCTGTGTCTGGGAGTTTAGACGGAAAGACAAGGTGCCAGCATCGTTCTGCTTGGACAAACTTGATTCACTGCAGAAAGGAGTATGCTGGGAGAATTTTTTGGTTAGAGTTGTCAAAAGTACCGACTTTGGTACCACGCCGGTACTGAAATTTTTAAAATTTGATGCTTTGAGTGCTGTTGAGATTTGTAAACACCTGATTGGCCATTGTGTTGACGCGCTCATCGGATATCTCTGATTGGCTTCAATGATCAACACTTCAAAAACGTTGTAAATAGCCATTAATGACGCTCCTCACCGAGCACTTACAAACGGGAGCATTTGAAAGTAGGTGTGTGTAAATGAATGGGCTTTTATAGATATTTCGATCCAATGGACGAAATGAGCTCACACAATTTATGTATGAACACAACCAGAGATGACAGAAAAACATACGGAGAACAGCAGTTCTATAGTATATCATTTAATTAAATAGACCTTTAAATCACATTTCATGAAAATAAAGTCACAAGGAAGTGGAAACACAACAGTATTATGTAGGCTTTGTTAAATAAAAAGATAGCTGGAGCCTATCTTCCTTTAAAGCTTCAAAATTCAGCATTTTTCCATAGGTTTAGGGAAGGTCACTAGTTGAAACCACTAGTTGATATGGCTACTAATACAAACGTTAATTTCAGACTCAATCCTGGTCAGATCCCTTCATCAAGGCTTCTTAGCTTGCAGAAAGTGACACTTTATTGACTGTCCATCGACCGCTCAGCTGCTGGAGATGTTTTTGCTGTCTCTTTCTCTCTGTCTCTTTCAGTCTGTCTCTTTTTGTCTCTCTTCATCTGTTTTCGAACACTCTCCGTCATTGTCATGTTTACTTTCTTGTTTTGTTTTTCTTTCTTTCGTTCTCTTCATACCAAAAACGCCATTTGATGTTCTCTCTATCCTGTTTTTCCTCTCATTTCTCATCATCACCCACTCTTCATCTCCTCTCCTTCCCCTGCACTCTTCTTCCATTATATTACAGCGAGCGGCTCCATCATGAGTGTTATTATGGGTGTCATCAGGGGCAGATCATAGTCTGAGCTGGAGATCAGTACACGTGCTGGTTTGTGTGTGAATGTAAGAGGCTCTAAACCTCGCAGCACTTCTCATGGGAGAATAATGGAGAGAGCAGTACAGCTGTATCAAATGCAAGTGAATTGGTGCTAATGTGGGGGTATACGTTTAATTTATATGTGATTGTAAAAGTCTTTCTGAGTGGTACAGAAACATCTGTGTTTTTATTTTACACGGTTGACCTTTGTGCAGTGTGATGACCCAGAGTGAAACCAATTCGTAGATCTTCTGCTGGGTCTTATTGGCGCTCAATGGAAGACTTTCAGTGAGCAGCGCTTAATCTGGTCAAAGCTGAAAAAAATTAAGTTTTAAGCCATAATTCCTCTCCTAATTCTTCTTCCTTAATCCCTAGAAAAAGGGCAGCCCATACAGGCCTCCTTTCCTCAATTTCGCACGTTGGCTCTTACTGCTCTTGCCAATTCAAACCCTCATCTGGCTTTCAAAACGCTCTCCAAAAGCTGTCAGCCAGTGGAAGAAAAGAGCCTCGGGAGCACTCCACAAAATTAGACACCTTCGCTCTGCGCCACTGTCGTCAGCGGATTGCTGTAATTACATGCGCAAATGGGTCATTGGCAAGGTCTTCTATGCTGTCAGGTGTGGATAGAGGAGGCAAAATGCCAGAGGGGGTTTTATGACATCCTTTTCCCAATTGGATGGGGTACTCACCAAGCCTTATTTGTGTGAAGTAAGTCATAATGGACCCAATGTGGTGAAGACTGAGTTGATGACTAGATGATTGGAGCATTGAAAGCCTGGTTTTGTATTTATTGGACAAGTTTGCAGGTCAAATGTAGAAATATACATCCTTATAAAATGTTTAGTCATTAAATTTTGGGGATTTTTGTATGTATGTTAGAGCAGGCGTTCTCACACTTTTTGGTGCCAGGGACTGTAGCAATACTTAAGAGTGATTAAACATTGCTTAGTCACTTGTAATCAAAAAAGCATTTCTAACTAATTGAAATTATAGAATGCATATACTAAAACTTTAACAACTTATTTTTTTAAAATGCCTGCAATAACAGGGCCCTATGAAATGTTTATTTTTGTTTTAATGTAAATGTATTAATATAAAAGGCAGCAATGAAATGCTGCCTTTTAAGATAAAAGGCTAATCTTTTAAAAATGTCAAAATAATCACAATAAAATTTTATCTTTTTAATTTTTTTAGCAAATAAATTGCTGCACAACAGAGGTTTACTATTAAAATAAAAGCATGGAAGAAAAAAATGTGATTATTCCTTAAATACAGTTTTAATAATGTTTAAATTTTTAACATTTAAAATTAAACTGAACTTTTATTTTGAAGGGTTGTTGTGAAAACTGCTCACCTGTGGCGCTCATTCAAGTAGAGACATCAGACTTCATATTTAAATAGCAGTCTTTTTTAGCTTTAATATTCACAGATGCTAATGTATATCAAAATTTGTTGAAGTGTGTAGCAAAGTGTACAGTGCTACTTTTTATTTATTCATCCAAAATTTTCCAAATTCTGTAACTTTCCACTTTATACTGTAAATTCCATTTTTATTACCGGATTCCGCGATTCCGTCCATGTTTTCCGCATTGCGGAAATCACAGGGCCCTCTATTTATTTTGCAGACCTCCTGGCTGTGGGGCATAATAATTCATGAAATTTTTATCAGTTGTATTAAGTTAGCAACAATGGTATTTTAAAACAAACAAAAAAGACTATCCCTTTGTTTAAAAAAAAAAAAAAAGCACATCAATGTTTAAAAATAATATTTGTCCTCAGATACCCATAGCTTATAAACCAATTTGAAATGAAGAGTACCATTACAGTGATGCGCATGCAAAAGCTCTAAGTAATCAGTTTGCAATATTTGTAGTGTTTTTACTAGCCAGCTAGTTGGATTGAGCTCTAGTCAATTACTCATGCACATCCCTAATTTTGTAGAGAGGGGAATCATCACTCTGAGATTCTCACGAGAAAGTAAGTGTTAAGATGATACTGTGGATCAAGCGTAATGCTTAAATGTCACATTCACCGCATAGAAGAAGCATCATTAGCTCGTAGAGATCAGTGGAAATCCAAAGATCCTCTTTCAGGCTATCATCTTTCCACTGTAAGCATTATGCTTTCTACATTCTCTATTGATTCACAGATGTAATGTGTCCTCCCCATCTGTAGAGATTCACTTGACCTTTGTGTCCCTCAAGAGAGCGTCGAGTTCTTGTGTGGTGGCTTCTCTTCAGGGAGATAAGGGATGTGTGCTTTTCTTCCATTGCACATTTGTTTTTTCATAGTAGGCTAATAGAACATTGCATTGCTGTAACATGTTAATCACATGTTAACCTTTAAACTGCAAAGTAATGATAAAATTTGACCTTTTGAAGTCCCGGGAGAGCTCAACAAAGAGAGTCTCATGATCTCATGATCGCCAGTTGTTTAACTGTGATGTTCTAAACTCTTTCCATTTCGCAAATTGTTTGAGTGTGCATGTTAATCTGAGCTGCTTTTCATCGGATGACCTAGGAGTTATCATCCATCCATCCATCCATTCATTGTGTACATCGCAAAGAATACCACTCAAAAGATTCATTTTCATCTGATGCTCATGAATGAAACAATACAATTTATCTAAGAGCATTTGGTGCAAATGGGGTCAAATGAAATGATCTACTGTTCAATTTACACTGAAAAACAACAAAGTTTGTAAGCAAACCAATTATTATTATTGTTTTTGTTTTTTTAAAAAAGTAATAAATAAATCTTTTATGCAGTCTTGGCTATGCTGCGCCACACATAGATATTGACATATTGTGGCCATAAATTAAAAATTTGTTCTCTGCACGTGTTGATGTTTTTCATTGGAAAACAAGGCAAATATACTGATTAAGAAAATGATATGTTTTATCCAGTCACTTGGTGCTATTTTCACTTCTCATGATGTGATCTAAGTCATTTCATATACTGCTCCTGCGATCCAGACTGGAATGCTATATGGATATGGAATGGAATGCTCATTCTTGCTATTTGTTGTGAAGGTCAGTTTCCATACACTGTGCAGGAGATGGGTGGCTTCATTCATCATCTGTCTGACAGCCCATGTTGTGCCCTAAATCCACCCCACCTTTCTCCTTAGTTTCTGCACAAGTAGGTTTGTCCCATTAAGAGCCATTTTCCTGGACACTCACCATCAGTCTTATGTTCATTTGAGTACTTTCCATCTACCATTTAAAGCAAAATCTATTCCTCTGCTCAGTATGTGCTCAGATTGCTACATTTTAATATATAATGCAAAGGCATTTAAGGTTATGAAACATTTAAGGTTATGAAACATTAAAAGCACTTTAAAGATTCTTCATTAACAACAACAACAAAGACTTAAGAATTCTCCCATTATCCACAAAAGATATGTTAAATCAGTCATTGACCTGGGTGTTCACAAATAGTTTATCATAGATATTCTTAAACAGGGTCAGAAGCAGGATTTTTTTTTTTTTTGTCAGTGGTTGCAGATGAAAGCAGAGGGGGTTGGTGATCGACTGTGTTTCTGGTCAGAGAAAATCGATTCAGAGGGTCCATATAACCAGGAGATGGAGATAACCGTTACTGCCCCTTCCCTCTGACGCGTCTCTCATTTCTAGACTCTTGGGTCCATGCAGCCACACCTTGGGTAGAAGCTGGGCATTGGGTTAATCAGCGCGACAAGAGATGTGTTTGGACCAAAGCTTGATCTTCGATTAATTTTTGTGAGCTCTACACAAACTTCACGGAAAGGAAACCGGGATAGCATAAAAACTGCATTGTCTTTGTTTACTTTATTTTATTTTAAAATTTTAAAAGCACAATGGTGTTTTTATTGTGAATATACACAAATAAAAATAGACCATTTACTGTTTTGAATGATATCTTTATGACCATAAATGGTGGAGTATTTTAAATTGTTTCTGCTGTTATAATGAGAGAAAATAATTTTGCATTGTGACAATTTATATCGTGGACATTGTACTATATAGAACATATGCTAACACATTTCAGACAGCATCATCTAGATGTGCCAATTATCGGAGCTCGCCAGAAAAAGCCTACAGGAGTGCAAAAACTTTTTTTTTTCATTACTTATTTTTTACTATTTTGACACGAGATGCTTTTCAGTTTAGTAGTTGATTATGACCAAACACCTTTTGATTTTTATCCCCCCTACAAAAAAAATATGACCTATGCAAGAGTGCATTCTGTTTACTGCTTAGTGTTTAATACACTAAAGGAGGCTGTACTGTACCAACTACCTCAGGGGGCACTAAATGCCGTTAGGTGGAACAAACAGTAATTTGCACGACTCTCTGTTCAAAAAAATGAAAAGAAACCTAGAATTACCTTGTGATGGTAATGGTAGCCATTGTCTTTTCACAAAATAATCAAAATAAAGTAAAATTATCTTATACTCACAGTTTTGGAGGACATGCATTATTTTACTCTTTTTTTTTATTGATTCACTTCTACATTTCATTGTTTGTGTCTCTCTAATTGTCTGTTTTTGTGGTGAGCATATTTAGTGGCTCTACAGGTTGCATCACTATACCAGTAGGTGTGATAAGAAACATTTTGTTTGAGTGAGTCTTTGAATCAATCTCTCAAACAATTCGTTTAAGTCACTGATTTCTTCAGGAACAAAACAAGTGACTGGCTGCATCCGAAATCACATCCTTTCCTACAATATAGTAGCCAAGAAACATGTTGTATGTTACAAAAGAAGTATGTCTGTATTCACAGTACTCATAAAAGAGTAGGCAATGTATTACGTCCAGATTACATTCATACAATAAAGAACATACTTTTTTAGCAGTTGTGAAGTAATAACTTATTCCAAATAAGTACCTACTCAAGACAGCATGTGATTTTGGACGCTGTCACTGTTTTAGAGTGAGGCACTGAATCATACTCATTCTGGACAAAACGAATGACTATGAGTGAATCATTGAATAATTCTCTCCATAGATTCATTAGAATACAAGTGACAACAGTTGACTACTCGTTTCAAACTATTTTAATTGGAGCAAAATAAGTGGCACCATTGTGTCTAAATTGTAAGTTACTATATGTTGTTAATCATGTTATACTGTTAAAATTACTTAATATTATCAGTTTATTGAACTGTTGTATAAAAGCAGTTGTACTGTTTCTCATGTAGTATTGCTGAATTTAAACAGTTTAAAATAGCTTAGCATTATTTTATAATTTTTTTCTTATCTTTGATCTGTGAAAGGACACTGTGTCAACTCAAAGCCTGGATTTGTGGTTGTCATCTACACCAAAATGAAAGAAGAGAACCATTTTAAACAAACTCGATACAGGGACAAAATATAGCAAAACAATGACTGAAACACCTGTGACTTAAACATTGTTCTTAGTATATGTCTTTTTACTTTTCTTTCTTCCTTTTATCTGTCTGCCTTTCTTTTCTCATCTCTCTGTCTTTGCAGTCCAAGTTTTAAAAATAGCACCTCATAATGCAGGGTCAGGATCCAAAGGGGAACGATGATCCTCCGAGAAGGAGACGTAATTTAAATTCCATGGCGTACGGGATTGCTTTTCCCCGTCCACTGATGAGGGCAGATATGCGATAGCGAGGGGCTTTAAGCTTCGGCTCATGGGAAGCCTCTATCACCAGGGAGCAGGAGCAGCATATCAGAAATCATCATGATGAAATGAGGGGCGAGGCTGAGGAAAGATCAGTGGGGGATTTGAACTTCTCATGAGAGCCAGAGACAAAGGCAGAATGAGAATTATGTCTGTCCTCTGTCTCTCCATCTATTCACGAATGTTTGCGTGTGTGACAGAGAGGGAGACTGAGTGTGATTGCCTGCTCATCTTACCCCAAGTAATATTTGTCAGACCTTTAATATCTTATGCTGTCTTGTCTCATATTTGTGTATCCAAGCAGGGAACGAGGGTTCAGCAGAGAATGGACAGAAGGAAACGTCCACCTGTGACATTTGCCAGTTTGGGGCGGAGTGTGATGTTGATGCAGAAGATGTCTGGTAAGCACAAAAACAACTAATAACTAAATAACAACTAATAACAAAACAACTGAAAGCTAATACAGAATAAAAAAAAGAAAAGGAAAGATTCCCTGCCATGCATGTCTTTAGTGATTTATTTATTTATTTATTAAATAAAAATTCTGTAATTATACTCACTGTTATGTCATTCCAAATCTGTACGACTTCATTTCTTCTGCGCAAGATGGAAGACAATATTTTGAAGAATATTCACACTGCTCTATTTCATACATTGAAAGGCTGATGGGTACCAGACACTGTTAAAGGGTTTGTTTGAAAACATTTTGTTCACCCAAAAATGAAATTTTTGTCATTACTCACCCTTGTGTCATCCCAAACCCGTAAGATCTTTGTTCATCTTCAGAACACAAATTAAGATATTTTTGATGAAATCTGAGGGTTTCTGAAGCACACATAGGCAGCAATGTCATTGCACCTTGTGAGGTGCAGAGCAACGCTTCCATGTTCTATGTCAGAACACTGACTCATTATTGGCGTATTATTAGCATTGGCCGGCGTTCAGACGTAAACACAGAAGCACTGTTCTGCATGTGAAAACAGTTCAAATTGTTAAATAAAGTCGTTATTTTTGCTTTGTTTTTCCACACAAAAAGTACTCTCATTGCTTCATAACATTAAGTTTGAACCACTTCAGTCACATGGACTATTTTAACAATGTCTTTAATACCTTTCTGGACCTCAAAAAGTACAATGACATTTCTGCCTATATGTGGTTCAGAAAACCTCGGATTTCATCAAAACTATCTTAATTTGTGTTCCGAAGATGAACAAAGGTCTTTTCTTGGTGAACTAACCCTTTAAAACTCCAAAAAGGACACTTTGTGTACTATATACTACTATGTACTATACATGTTCTGGAACATATTAAAATTTCTGTGACAAGCTGACTGAAATGTAAGTCATTCACAGAATTCTTGCCTTGAAAATTTTCCTTGACAGCCATGGTCTTCATATACTTTCATTGTATGAAAAATAGATGACACATGATCCTTCCGAAATCATTCTAATTCGCTGAATTGGTGCTCAAGAAACATATCTTATTATTAAGACATTTGAAAACAGCAATAGTGCTCCTTATTTTTTTGGAAACCATGGTGTATTTTTTCAGGATTTTTTGATGAATAGAAAGTTTAAAAGAACAGCATTCATTTGATATAGATTTTTTGTGTGAGTGTGTAACACTAAATGTCTTTACAGTCACTTTTGATCAACGTAATGTATCCTTGCTGACTAAAAGTATTAATATCTTTAAAAAACGTTTTGTTTTGAACGGTAATGTATAAACTGTAAATGTATCAATAACTGTATTCTTTCTCTGGTCAGCAACAAAGAGATTTGTTGGTTGTTTGATTTGGTGGTACCGTAATACCATGATATGTAATATGGGACACTATAGGCAATATATGAGATTCATCCGCATACTTCAAATAATCTCGGTTCTTTTAATATGAACCCAAGATAAATGAGCAAGAAACAAGGCCAATTATGACAGTTTCATCTCTGCTGATGAATGGCCGTTTAGCTCCGCCGCTTCAGCTCTGAGAGCTCATTAATATTCAATAAAAAATAAGCAGAAAATCACCATAAGCAGTCACTTTGCTCATCTAACAACATCTTTATGCAATATTCAATGAGAAATTGTTATAATTTCTAGAGAATCTATTTAAGTTGTAAACATGTGAAAAAATCATGACTCACATCATATATTTACAATCCACTCGTGGATGTAGAGAGGAGGTTTTCATTGCCCTGGGCATCAGTGAACAGCTCAAACTGTCAGCAAGAGTGAATGAGACTACCCTTTAATCTTAATAGAAGAAGGCCTCTCTTCCTCCCTCCTGCCTATCTCTCTCAGGGCGTCTGAAGGGAAATACATGTCGGCCTTGGCAAAGACAGCCTGTAGATTCACTAAAGATTCAACAAGCACTGGCTAGAGAGCTGGGGTGTTTGGAGGCATCAGAATGAAACAGCCCGGCCTCTCCCTCCTCAGAGATATCAGCACAATTTGAGGCATTTATGCCTGAGTCGTAGGGATGGTCCCATGACAGGCCCCTCGCTCTGATACACTTGACTGCAGATGACTCACTCATCTCACCTCACCAAAAAACACTCTACCTCTCTCAGTAGTCCTTCTTTTTTTAGTCTCGCTCCATTTTTCCATCTTCCTGTGTCATTTGAAAGGATTACTGAAAAAATGAGATGAGAGATTATAAATAAAATCAGTGCTATAAGCTGCATTAATAACATGTCTGTGTGTGTTTGTGCACTGATTGTGTGTAGTGACAAGCACCAGATTTGTTTGGCTGTTGCGTAGGATACTTGTGTGTGTGTGTGTGTGTGTGTGTGTATATGCACTGTGTGTGCTGTCAGTGCAGTGTGAACTAGCCTATAGGATACAGACAAACATATAGACATATACAGTTCATTATCATTTAAAGAGGCCTTAAAATTGCAGACAGAAAAACTGGAATCGTGATATGGTTTAATGTGATTATTAATTTTCAAATGGCTATGCTTCAGTTAAATTAATGTGAGTGCTGCACATTCAAAGTTAAAATGCAGCACTGTTGCTGATAGTTGTAAGGGTATAGGAAGTAGGGAAGCATAGACTCTTATCAAAAGAAGAACAAAAAACATAATAATGTTTTAAGATTAAGATTAAGATTATTTAACACATTCATTGTATAGATTTTGCTAGTATCAGCACAATAATATTTATTGCCTTTTTTAAAAACATTATTATCATGTCAGTTTTGTATTCAAACTCGTATACAAACAGTATTGACCAAACTCAAATTGATATTTATTTATGAATAACAAGTGTAGCGTTAGTTCTGGCAGGTCACATTAGTCAAGCTCGCATCAGCTGACTCTCAGCCGATTCACATTGACCTAGGAATATGACGAATATGACGATTATCAGCAGCTTCATCGCATTGCTCAGGAGTTATTTACCCTCCTCCATTCCCAGCTCCTCCTTTGTCCAGTCAGGACTTGTCCTTCTGAAATTCCTCTTGATCACACTCATTTCTTCAATTATGTTGTTACATTAATTATTGTCATTAAGAAATTAATGATACTGCAATACTTTGGTTGTTCTGTTTACCCTCAGAGGGGTTATCGCAGCCCTCCCTGCTCTTATCCATGCCAATACAAACTATACGCTAACTGCCAGTCATCTTAGATGATAGTGATCCTGACAGGTATATATATATATATATATATATATATATATATATATATATATATATATATATATATATAAAACAATTTTAGTTAATATGTGTATATTGCGTTAAACATGTCTTGAGTATTTTGAACTTGCAAATACCCTGTTTTGCAGTTCAATGCGTGGCCCAGCCAGTTCAATGAAGAGAACGAAACTCAGATAAATGATTTATTTTGAGATCATATGGGTTTGTTCTGTATGGACATTCAGTATTAATTTTATTTGTACAGAAAAATGTCTTAAGTTGTTTTTTAACTGATTTAAAAAACTATGTAAATACTCTGGATAGACAAACAGATATTGGATTTTGCTGATATTTTTTATAGAAAGTCAATAAACAGATTTTTGTTCCAAAAAGTTCCTTCCAGCTATAGGATGAACCAGAGAGAAGCCACAATAGTTTGCTTTGAATTAAATGCCAGATACAGTTTATTGTTCAAAATACCAATAATAACCAGAAAAAGGTTTTATTTTCAGAATACAGACAGATATCAGAGCAAAGCTAAACTACAAATTACCCTAAAAACTAAGACTGATCCTCAAGTACAGACTCAGTCATCATAATCCAGCCATAGATAGAGAGAGACTAAAGTGTGTGAGTAAAGGGCAGCTGGACAGACAGGAAGCCCACAGGCCATGCTGGAAAAGTTTAGATAACAGAGAAACCACATGGCTCTTACAAATCAATAAGACATATCCCCTCACTCAACAAGATAAACACACGCTCACACACATACAGAGGCTACCATCCAAACAACCTGAATTTTTAAGGAAATCTCATCCCTTCAGTTTGACACACTCGCAAAGCCATTATTACTTGATTTGCTATTGGAAATCTTTAGTGTGTGAGTGAGTGTGTGTGTGTGTGTGTGTGTGTGTGTGTGTGTGTGTGTGTGTGTGTGTGTGTGTGTGTGTGTGTCTGTGTCTGTGTGTCTGTGTGTGTGTGTTGTTGACGCAGGGCATTTGCAGTGTGTGTCTAGAAAATGTGAGAGGCAACATTAAATATTCATGTTCTCAAGACACATTAGCCTTTATGACCACTACAGACGGTCACACTGGAGAGCAAGTGTGTGTGTGTGTGTGTGTGTGACCATTGCCTTCAAAATAAACACCTCTCGATATCATGTTTGTTTTTATCTCTCATTCAACATTCCTGGGGATTTATTTAAATTACCATGCATTACAGATCTCAATTAGCAATGACAAACAATCAAAGCTGCCCTTGAATGGACTCCATACCACAGTTCAATTCAGTCAACATCTCTATTTAAAACAGATATTTTTAGCTCACATTTGTAGTCAGTTCACATTATTCCAGTAGTGCCAGAATACAAAACGGCTTCTCACTCCACTAAAGCTTACTGACAGGGTGGAAATATTAAAAAGGAATGTTGAAGAAAGAAAAACACACACGCAAAAATAATGACAGATTTATAATTATACTGTCGTCTGTTTGCTGCAGCGAGAAGTGACTGGGGACGGCAGTTTAATTGTCATTTCTGCTCAACATGTTCCTGCGGTGGCACACAGATGACGCATACACACTTTAGAGAGAAACTACAGCAGAAACACCTGAGTGCAGAAGATACAGATCATAAAGTCATTTCTGTCATGACAACTCTCTGAGAGTTTGGCTTGGTAATGTATATGTCAGTGTTAATGGGTTTGGTCTTGGCAGAATAGATCCTCTACTCTGCTGCTGCTGCAGATCAAGTACAGAGCACAACATGCTGCTGCTGTACAAGCATACATGAATCACCCTGTAGCAGATCTATACAGGTGGAGCTGGGGAAGGTGGAGGGTTTTGAGAGTGTGCTGCAAACTGCTACAGCAAACACAGGTATTTGAATATTAAGCAGCAAGCTCATTGGCTATTGATACAGCGGGAACCAATCAGCTGTGCCCAATAGAGAATGATTTAATTGACCCTTCGCAAAGAATCGCCCCCTTCAGTTACTGTCGCAATGCGCTCTCACGCCACATCATGTTCTCACGCAGTGAAAAAAACATTGCAGAGCAAAGAGGACACTGACAACGTATGAAACAGTTTCATGTTTAAAATATTGTAATTTTTTATTATAATATAACAATAAATTAAAGAAGTTTAAACAATAAATACTGTAGAGTGGCTCTTTAATGTGTTGTGACAGATCGTGTCAGATGTGTCGTGAACCAACCATTTATAGCATCAAATAAACATGAATGGACATCAGAAGGAATGTTGTTATAAGTGCGGAAAGACGTGAGTACACAATTTTTCAAGTTCAAGTTCACCAATGTTAATCTACTAACTCCTCTGACTGCTTTGTGGGACAAAATGGCAGATTCGTGGTTATGTTTGGTCAGATCGCCTGTCAATCAAACTGTTTGTGAAGGGTCAATTGCAAGCAGACTGGGTCAAGGACCTATCAGCATGCACTGTCTGGAGTTTCATGACAGAACTTTGTATATCAACTCTGGGAAATACTAACATACCAAATAAACACACATAAAATACACAGTGAAGACTAGATGACAGATTTTTTTATTCTCTCGGGCAGAAATGAATGACTAGTTCACATGAATGCAAGGGCTGCATGTTTTCCATGCTTGTCACAAATGTCAGAAACTTTGTCCATTATTCAATGCATCTCCTCAGAAGCGCCTAGCCTTTCATCCGTTCATACGCACATGCACATAACCACTCATTACCATCACTAATGAAGGTATGTGAATAAGAGCAGCCATTAAAACGAGCAAAGGAACATCAAAGCATTGGAACTCATCATTTCTCGTTTGAAACGGAGCGTTGTATTATTCTCCACTGATGTGTTCGCAGTGCTTTGGTTGTTAAGCCAGTCCTCTGTGCTAGTCATTAAGCCCCTGAGATGATAGACTCAAGAATGTGCTATAGATTGAAAATCACTGCTGCATCCAGTTCAATCCCGTCCACATTCATTCCCAAGCTTTCTCTTCAAGCTTCACGCTGATCCGAGTAGATGAAAAAAAGACTTTACTCATTACATTTGCTATCTTGACACCCTTATCAACAGTTATAGAGTAGACACATCATAAAAATGCTGTTGATGTTGGTGTTAATCTGTTTCTAATGGTAATTCATCCAGCCTCAAGCCAAATGGGCAATTATGAATGTCAGTTAATGTTTATGCAAGGTTGCCGTTCCCGCTGATGCAGACCTTTTGTAAAGAGGCCTGTAATTTTTACCATTGTAATCTGTGTATGTTGCAGCGCTGTAGTCTCGCAGGACGCCTGTGAAAATGCTGAGCTTACCACACTCATGCATGATGGAGAGGTGTACATTAAAATCGTAATGTTCACCCTTTGCAGAACTGGCTCTTACAAAAGCAATTTTCTTGTAGGCATAAAAACAAGTGTTCGTGTGATAGATTGAAACTACCTGCAACGCTAAAAGAAACAAAATACTTAAAACTGTCCATTGCTGGCAGGTGTCGTTTGTGGGGCAAACTTTGCTGTGTAGATGTTCTTTAAGTTTTTCTTTTATATTATATTTAGCCTACATGGATAAGAGCAGAGAGAGCAGCAATAACCCCACTTATGATAAACAGAACAGTACTAACATAAATGCACAGATATCATTAATGTTCAATAATTTAATGTACACATAATTCCAGAAATTAGTCTGATTCAAAGGGGAATCAGAAGGCCAAATCCTGACTGGACAAGAGGAGGAGCTTGGGATGGAGGAGGGTAATTAACTCCTGAGAAATGCGATAGCTGCTGATGATACTGAAGGAGCTTATATATGCTGTGATAGGCGTTTCATTCCTATAGGTAGATGTGAGTCACCTGGGAGTCAGCTGATGCAAGCTTTATTGACGTGACCTACCAGAACTAATGCTACTCTTGATAGTTTTCATTCCACAAAAATAATAAAAACACAATGGTTTTCAACACTGATAATAATAAGAGATGTTTCTTGACACCAAATCCGCATATTAGAATGATTTCTGAAGTATCATCTGACACTGAAGACTGGAGTAATGATGCTGAAAATTCAGATTTGCATCACAGGAATAAATTACATTTTAAAATATATTAAAACAGAAAACAGTTATATAGAAAACAGTTGTTTTAAATTGAAATAATTCTTGACAATATTACAATTTTTACTGTATTTTTGATCAAATAAATGCAGCCTTGTTGAGCAAAAGAGAGTTAAAAAAAAAAAAAAAATCTTACCAACCCCAAAACTTTTGAATGATAGTGTATAAAACATTGGTAACACTTGCACTAAATTAATACTTTAGTATAGGGAACAATTCTCACTTTTAACTAGTTGCTTATTAGTGTGCATATTGGCCGTTACAAAGCACATATTAATGCCTTATTCTGCATAACCATATTCTACATCCCTAATCAATCGAGCATCATGCTTTCTAGTCTTAAATCCACTTTTTTCCCTTTATGCTGTGTGTGTGTGTGCATGTGTGTGTGCATGTGTGTGTGCGCGTTTTTGTGATTTACGAGGACACAAATTTGTATAATGACATGGTTATTACACTTGTATTACCACGTAAACATGTTTTATGAGGACATTTGATGAGTCCTCATATTTCAGATAGCTTTAAAAACATTAAACCATGTTTTATTAAAAATCTAAAAATGCGGAATGTTTTCTGTGATGGTAGGTTTAGGAATAGGGTAAGTGTAGGGGTGTACAGTTTTTACAGTATAAAGTACAGTACAGTATAAAACCATTACGGTTATGGAATGTCCTCACTTTGATAGCAAAACAAACCTGTGTGTGTGCGTGTGTTTTTTTTATTTTTGAGGACACAAATTTGTATAATGACATGGGTATGACACTGGTATTACAACTTAAACATGAAATATGAGGACATTTCATGAGTCCTCATAAATTGCACTGATTTTAATAACTTCAATGTACTTGAAGTGTGCACCAAGCTCTAGGAAATTCCAAGTATTGGATCAGGACTCTGTATCGATAGATAATCAATATTCAATGACTTGGATCAGATTGTGGGCACAAAAAACTGATCAGTACTTTATTTTATTTTACTTTTATAAACATTTTTTTGTTGGCCATAAAAGGTTTGCTTGATGATTTTTTAAATATGCGTTAAAATATTGATCTTCAATTAAACTTGATATTGATTTTAAAAATCTGTATTGACTGTGATGCATTATAAAGACAATGTACCACAAAATTATATCTTCCTATTTTGTTTCCCCTGCAATCTACATGCAAAAGTTAACAATAAAGCATGGCCAGTGCAGTCTGATTCACAAACAAATGACACTTATGAGCTGAGTCAAAAAGATGACCAGTTTAGCCCGATTGACTTCTAAATTATTGTCATTCAAAAAGAGTAACTGGATTGAATTGGTTTGAAACATTGCCCTGTATAATTTACAGCATTAGAAGAGAGAGAACCACTTTCATATGTAAGAAAAATGGACATCATAACTGTTACATTGCCGATAGGATCATAATCAAACGTAATTGAGCTTGAGAATCAGAATCGAATCAGGAAATCTGCAATGATACCCAATCCTAGAGCCGACATTCGAATTTGACTTGTGACGTTTCATGGATACTTCCTCCTGACCATAATTTCCTGTCCTCTTTCTCCTAATCCAGCAATTACTTTGAGTCCCCAGTTTGCATGTCTGAAGTGTTATTCTTAGCTGACAGCTTGATCAAACAAGGTGTGACACTTGTTTAATGATCATTCTCCACGGTCTTTGATTTGTCAGTAATTGGCATTTACTGTGCCGTTTCTCACTACACAGGTGCGTCTGTAACATCGACTGCTCCCACATCAGTTTTAACCCCGTGTGCGCATCAGACGGCCGTTCCTATGACAACCCCTGTCAGGTAAAAGAGGCATCGTGTCAGCGGCAGGAACGAATCGAGGTCAAGTTCCTGGGTCATTGTCAGGGTAAGACCATTTTGAAATCATTCATGATTGCTTTACATAAGCATAGTCATTTCTTGAATTGTTACATGCTGTCTTCTTCCAGTGAATTTGCATTTATATAAGACAACAGGAGAGAACACATGTAAAGATGAACATTCAATCACTGTTACATAATCAAGTTCATTTATGTTCATATGATCATGAAATATAGCAATTTCCCAAATATCATCTTCAAAATGACAATGTACAAATGAAAACAAAATACACGCTTTATTATATAACCAGCTGACTGGCTGAGGCAGATGTGTTCATTTTAACATCTGAGGTCATTTCTATCCTGTAGGAGACATGATTACAGGCACCAAAGCAGGCGATGGGCAATATGCCAGGACAGACTACACAGGTGCGTGTGTTTAATAATAAAAAATTGATTTTAGCATGTATGTCCTGTTGTTCTGAAGATGCCCTTGGATTCTAGCTGTTCTGACCCACATGTGTGTCTGTGTTTGAATTATAGAGGAGAAGCCTGAGGTTTCAGAGGTGGCGAGAGGGTTGTACATCCCCTGCCCTGAGCACTATAAGAACTATTGTGTTCATGGAGACTGTGAATATCCCAACATGCTCTCAACACCGTCCTGCAGGTACACACACACACACACTTATGACGTGTCTGATCACTCAAGCGTATCGCGTCTAGAGAAATACATTGTGAATAAATGTGTGAGCTCACGCACACAGCTTCTTATGATTGTGGATGTAACTCTATATCGCAGACCTTTGTCTCCCTCTAGTGTTCAAAACACAAAAAACATTGATTTTTCATCATTAAAATCATTAGCAATCATTAAAAAAAAATAGTTTTATTCATTTTTATTTCAGTTTTAGATTTAGGTTTTTTTGGTTTATCAAGTTTAACTAAACAAAAATGAGAAATGTTTGTTTTGCAATTAGCTGAAGAAAGACGAAATTTTATTTCAAGGGTAAAAAAAAGTTTTTGATTTACTCAACTCTGTAGTTATGCTGGTATTTCATTGATAGGACAAACAGATTCCCAAACTTCAAATGTCATTGGTTGATTGTTAAATATTTCATGAAAATCAATCTACACATCATCTCTACAGATTAAGCTTGGACAGAAGGAACTATTTTAACCAAGCTTCATAAAAATAATTAGCTATTCAAGTTTTATAGCTATTAAAGTCACAGAAAAATAAAAGAAACGTTACTTGAGAGAAATAATAAGACAGTAAAGGAGAGTTTCTCTGGCAGGTACTGCAGTAAAACAGCAGGTATTTCTAAGGAAAGACTTTGAGAGCAAGAAACACTGCAGCATATGTTTGTGCGACTAGAGATGGTACAGAGACAGTGTGCACTCACACGCATCTAATATCTAACAAGTACATAATGCTGCGTTTCTGTCTTCAGCTGTCACTCAGGTTTCAGCGGTCCGCAGTGTGACACTAAGGAGTATAATGTGCTGTATGTGGTGCCTGGCTCTGGAAAGCTACGTTATGTCCTCATCGCGTCTGTCATTGGGGCTCTGCAGGTGGCCATCATATGTGTAGTGGTGCTGTGTATCACCCGGTGAGTATAAACACACACCACAGCATTGTATCACACACGTTGTGCTACTGGGAAGGAAAGCTGAGGGCAACTACCTCCTGTGTAGATCGCACACACACTCACAGCTCTTTACAGAGTGCGAGGTCCTGCCAGCAGGAGTCTTCTTACACTGTGTGAAAGGTCATTGCTGAAGGATGTGTGTGTGATAACGAAATGTAAATCACTAGTAGAGCTAAATAAATCACCTATCTATTGTAATACGCATCAAAAGAGTAGAAGTGATGGATGGATGATTAAACCTCAGATCATCTTCAGTATGCATACACTACTGTTCAAAAGTTTGGGTTTAGTAAGATTTTTGTACTTCTATTTCAAATAAATGCTGTCCTTTTGAACGTTCTATTCATAAATGAATCCTGAAAAAGAAATGAATCAAAGTTTCTACAAAAGTTTCAACATTGATGATAATAATAAAAAATGTTTTTGAGCAGCAGATCAGCATATTAGAATGATTTCTGAAGGATCATGTGACACTGAAGACTGGAGTAATGATGCTGAAAATTCAGCTTTGCCATCACAGGAATAAATTACATTTTAAAAGCCGTAATATTAAAATAAAATAAAATTACATTTTAAAAATATTTCTCAATATAACTTTTTTTTACTGTATTTTTTAATCGAACAAATGCAGCCTTGCTGAACAAAAGAGACTTTTTAAAAAAAAAAAACTGCACA
This sequence comes from Zacco platypus, assembly GCA_038088235.1. NCBI lineage: Eukaryota > Metazoa > Chordata > Actinopteri > Cypriniformes > Xenocyprididae > Zacco > Zacco platypus. The sequence continues at coordinate 21,108,685 of CM076081.1, read as the reverse complement.
GATCCCAAATGTATTGAATGATGGTGTATGCCCAGCTGAACATCTGTATGATGTCTTCAGCTGAATAACTGCATAATATACCCAGAACAGAAGTTAAAAGTGCACAAAATAGTTCCACTTAAAAGTGTGAAATTTTGGTACCAAACAAAATTATATATATATATATATATATATATATATATATATATATATATATATATATATATATATATATATATATTTATTTATTTAAATCTGTCAAACTCTTAACCCATATTTCATTGTTTGGATAAACAAGTAAGTTTGGATTGCGATTGCGAATCCATTTGATGTCACTAGTGGCACAGAAATTACCCACTTCAAATACATTCCACCCCAAATAATGAAAAGTACTTTTGACAAATATGTTAAATATAAAAATAACATTATTTGAAAACTGCAGTCAAAAAGTATTTGTCAGTATGAATTTTATGGGCCAGTAAAATTTATATGTTAGGAGTCTCTTCTTCAGTGAAAGAAACAGCCCCTTGTTTGTGGACAGGGCTCAAAAGTCTGTGAGCCGTGATGCAGTTTCAAATCATAGCAGTGGAAAACTGTCTAATGAATACTGATGCAGAAGCACGCATGAAACATTCTTTTAAAAACGTCAAGATATTTTTCTGCAAAAGCTGTTTTTTTTTTTCCTTCCAGGCATTGTTTTGATTAGAAATAACTGTCTGCCTGGTTGAAGCAAGTTATATGTACGCTAAGGACGTCCTTTTGCTTCCTCCGCAGGAAGTGCCCACGGACCAACAGAATTAACCGACAGAAGCAGAACACAATGCACTACAACTCTGAAAACACCCTGCGCGCCTCCACCCGCCTCATTTGAGCTACCGCTCTTGAGCAAAGAATCATGGGAAACGTAGTTTGGACAGAAAATAAAAACTCGATCTCCATCCTCACAGAGACACTGCATCCTACTGGATGATGGGATGGAGGATGATGGTGCAGATATAACGGAGGACGATGGGTTCTACACACGATGCCTTGCACCTGTGGCACAGGACACAAACAGAGAATTTTAGGACACCATGATAGGACAAGTCCTGTTATTTGGTTATGTATGGGTAATATTTCCAATAGTTAATTTGTTTGTCTTGATGGGGTCCTTTTTCTGTAATGTAAATAAATAATTTATATCACAAAGCACTGTGTTTTTTTCTTTTGTGGATGTCATGACTTTTGAAGGGTCTGACTTGAAAGTCATTTCAGGTGATTCTCGTGGGGCTGGCTGAATGATTTTCTACAAATAAACATTGTGAGGCTTTGACAGGCCCAGCAAAATCAATCTTAACCATTATTTTGCTGTTTTAATGTAATGTAATCATGTACACTGCTGATAAATGTTTGAGATAAGCAAGATTTTTCTGAAAGAAATGAATACTTTTATTTAGCTTTTATTTCTTAAATTAAACAGATATTAAATCTAACAGTTAAGAAAGCAAAGCGAAAATAAGCAAGGCAGTAGAAGAAAACAAGAAGCAGAAGAAAGACAAATGAACAGTAATAGTGTGGTTTCTAACTTGATATCTGTCAGTGAGATTTTTAAAATAAGGGGTTGAATTATCTGAGTTATTCAAAAGATGAGAATATTACTGACCTCTAAAGGTCACATGGCCTAAAAAAAAATTCCAGACATTCCTTGTCTGTAGAAGTTCTTCCTACTTCATCCCCAGACCAGTCCAGAGGAGTTCTGGCACTTCCTGTCCTGTCTGACAGTCTGTGTGCCACAGGGGGGAGAGAGAGTTCCTTATTGAAAACGACCATACATTTGTCCATGTGCACAAATATGTGTTTGTATTCTGCTTCCAGATGCAGAAGCTGAATCTTTATCCTCAGACTCGTGTTTTCTTCCCTGGTGACACTGTCATGGCTGTCATGGCAATTTGCATACAATGTTCATGTTGCTTTCTCCACATACCACTAGAGTTCTAGTGTAAAGTGCAAGACATAGCTACATAGTATACATACTTTGAATTTTTAGCAACACAGAATCAATTGCCAAGCCATGTGAAGAAAGCACTTATCTGATTCATTGTGAGACTTTCATAATATGTGCCACAATTTCACAATCAATACATTCGCTTTTAGTTGTTGTTTCATTGTTTGCAAGGTTTTGAACCAAACCATAAATGTGTTCCTTTATATTATATTACACAGGATGTCATTTATAGCATTTGCATTACTGATTTTAAAGTGGCCATTTTACAGTGAATAACTTTTAATATAACCCTGTTTGAGAAGCGCTTTTAAATATTAGACAACAAAATTTGATTCATTTTTGAAGATATTTACAAAATAAAAAAGAGGCAATTTTATTTTAAAATAAAATAAAACTGCCAAATGTTGCAAGGCTGAAATCCAAGGCGAAGGAAAATCATTTTACGTGGGTGGTTGAGAAGGCTTTGAGAAAGACTGTTTTTCAGGGCCTTCGAAAACAAAATTGTCAAATTATCTCTTAAATGTCTTTACCATCTTCTGCTTTTTTCGTTTATGGTCAAAAGGTCCCAGAGACGAGAGACAGAGAATCTGTCTGCTATCATTGAGCAAATGATAAGTCTTTTCCTTTCTCATTACTGTGATCTCTCACCAGACACCAGAGTTTGCATTTGCCTAACAGTCAAACTGACAAACCTGTTGCCAGCAAAGCCATTAAGTTTTAAACAACGGTAGTAATTATATATAACAGGCATAAATTTATTGAGCTATGCAGCGACATGTCTTTGCATACTCGGGAATTTTCCCATGATGCTTAAACGCAAATCATGCAACGCTATGAGTGACATCTCAATAACAGAATAAAGTGAAAGACGATCAACAGACTCTCATTAAAAAGAATCAACAACAGGATGTTTTCTACGTAGCGGACAGGAAACACTACACATTATTGACATGTTTTACAGTATCATTATCCAACTTCATTAAAGTAAGCATGGTCCAAAAATATATCTATCATAACATGCTCTTATGTTCTCAGAGAACTACCCGTGTGAAACTGCGGGTAAGTGGATTTATTTATATGTTTATTTTATTTTATTGTTTTTATTTATTTTGTTTTGTTTTATTATTTTCTTTTTTGCAGTGAGTACCTTCTACCTGCAGAGGTCAGGCCTCACTGCACTATATAATGGATGATTATGGAATATCTTTATTGAAAAGCTTTTTGATGGGATACTTCTACGAAAATGAGAATTCTGTCATCATTGACTCGCCCTCATGTCGTTCCGAAACGGTTTGTCTTTCTTTCTTCTCTGTAACATAAAAGAAGAAAGAGAGAGAGAGAGAGAGAGAGAGTATGTGTGTGTGTGAGTATGTGTGTGTGTGTGTTTGTTTGTTTTTGTCAAAGTAATGAATCTCAATGAAAAACTGTAAAAAAAAAAAAAAAAAACCTGTTTGCCAACATTCTTTAAAATATCTTCTTTTGTGTTCCTCAGACTCATGCGCATAAAAAGTGTTGCCGACAGTGGGGTTAGGTAATTAAGGGGACATTCACATGACACCATTTTCAACTTAAAACTGAAAAGATATTTTGCATTTTGGCCGCTCAATTACATGACAACAGCGCTTTGGGGGCCTGAAAACTTTTGAAAATGGGTTTCAAAGTGTAAGTTTCTGAAAATGATCGTGTTACCACCTCCTTGTAAACTACAAAAATGCAAATTTGTGAAAGCGGTGTTGTCATGCACATGCATATTATGTGCTCAGTCTATGAGTGCATATGTTTCTTTACTGAGTAAAATCAAAGTCCCTTTAAGACAAGTCATTTCACTCGGTGGCCATCTTTGAAATGTTTCTTGGGCATGCAAGTCCAGCTCCTAGCTCTTCTCTAATAAGGGAAACATCAAATTCTCCAAAGCTGTTTGCCAAGCTTTCGATTAAATTTCATATTTGAAATCACCCATGAAATCTGACAACAACAGTCTCATAAATTTTGTTTCTAAATGCTCTAACCATGACAAAAAACTGTATTTTTCAGGCTGGATCAAGCTAACGCGCATGCGCAGTCCTAAGTGTGCGTCTCATTTCTGAGGAGCACGTGAGGAGCACGCCATTCAAAACAAAACGAGTGACGCGTCTTGTGTTAATCTATCCACCTCATTCCTACCCCCCATGACGCTAAACGCGAATTATGAGTGTAACTTCCATTAAGCTGTAAACAATCAGTGAAAGGCTTTCTCTAGGAACACAATAATACATAAAAATGGGTACAATGAGATGGCATTATTCTACTCATACTTCAAACATCGACCATTAAAAGTACATTTAAAAGTGTAAAAGCATCAACAAGGTACTTTCAACCGACCGTGAATAACCCCAAAAGCGTAATTCTTTCCACAGCAATACACTGTAGTAATATGTATTATGTAACATACATTTCCTTAATCAAAAATGTTAATTAACTTCAGCATTGCTTGAAACTATTTCAAAGTGATTTCCGTCATTTTGACAGATAAATTGTATTTACCTGTGAAAACAAACCCGGAAAGAGACGTGAAGATTTGAGGAGAAAAACGAGAGCTTCTTTGTGCATTGCAGTGAATTATTGATGGGATATATCGTAAATTAAATCGGGAGAACAGACCACAAATGTGCAGTATAAGTTGTCCTTTTTCATTCTAATAGAGCAGAATGCACAGGAAAAAAGAAAAGAATAATGAGAAAAAGAATGCAGCGACTGAAGCGCTCTTGCCAGAGATATTCTTGTTATTACAGTTTTTTCTGAATGCTTAAACCCTAACCGTGATTATGATAGCACAATTTCTAAAACTATTAATAGTTATAGCAAAACCACTCACTGAGTTTGCAAAACTAAAAGCACAAACACTGCTTTGCACTCAGTTTGCAATTTTGTAACACACACTTTGCAAAACTGTAGGTACAATCCACTGCACAGCACTCTTTTTGGGGAACTGTAAACACAACTCACTGCTTTACACTTAATTTCCAAATGATCAACACACTCCCAGCAAAACGATACACATGTATGGCTATTATTTACTCTATTTTGCAAACTGTCTGGCACACTGTCACATGTGAAAACTGTTTTAGATAATTAGTTCACTTTGCAATCAGCCTAAGCACTGTAAATAAGCCACAGGTAGGCTGTCTGTGTGGAGTACAATGGAGGACGTGGAGGTGAAGAAGTAGGAGGAAGAGGACGTGGAGGTGAAGAAGCGAGAGGGAGAGGACGACAAGGACAAGGATCTGAAGTTAGAGGAAGAGGACAAGGAGGAGCAAGAGGAGGGGGAAGAGGAAGGGTAAGAAGAGTAAGAAATAGAATTACTGATGACATCAGAGCTACAATAGTGGACCATGTAATCAACCATGGAATGACCCTGAAGGAAGCTGGCCAACGGGTTCAGCCTAACTTGAGCCGCTACGCTATAGCAAGCATCGTAAGGACATTTCTAAATGAGAATCGGTTAGTACAGTCACTTTGCACTAAGTTTTGTAGCACTGCCATACTCTAATGAGAAACACAACAATATCATACATGTAAAAATACTGAAATTGTTACTTTACAGAATTGCTAGACGTCCAAATGCTGGGGGCAGAGGAAGAATGTTCACTGCAGAACAACAGACCCATATAGTCAAGCAGCACATAATTGAGGATGACACGACCTTCCAAAACATACACAATGTGAGCATTTCTGTATTATGTCGTGTACTTGCCCGCAACAGAATCCGAATGAAACAAATCTACAGTCCCTTTTGAAAGAAACATTGAACATGTAAAGCAACTGCGATATGACTGTGTGCAGGTAAGCTATTGTATCATAGGTATTGAATCTGGAAGTGCATACTGTAGTGCTGTGCTGCATTTGTTTGTCTTGTCCTGAGAGTGATGGAGCTAGAGGCAGATGCCATGGGTCATGAGCAGCTTTTTGTGGATGAGGCAGGTTTTAACCTCACTAAAACAAGGAGACGTGGCAGGAAAATTATATATATATATATATATATATATATATATATATATATATATATATATATATACACACTCACCTAAAGGATTATTAGGAACACCATACTAATACTGTGTTTGACCTTTCGCCTTCAGAACTGCCTTAATTTTATGTGGCATTGATTCAACAAGGTGCTGAAAGCATTCTTTAGAAATGTTGGCCCATATTGATAGGATAGCATCTTGCAGTTGATGGAGATTTGTGGGATGGACATCCAGGGCACGAAGCTCCCGTTCCGCCACATCCCAAAGATGCTCTATTGGGTTGAGATCTGGTGACTGTGGTGACTTCAATTTGAAATGATTCGACCTTTGTGACATGGCACATTATCCTGCTGGAAGTAGCCATCAGAGGATGGGTACATGGTGGTCATGAAGAGATGGACATGGTCAGAAACAATGCTCAGGTAGGCCGTGGCATTGAAACGATGCCCAATTGGCACTAAGGGGCCTAATGTGTGCCAAGAAAACATCTCCCACACCATTACATCACCACCACCACCAGTCTGCACAGTGGTAACAAGGCATGTTCATCCATGTTCTCATTCTGTTTACGCCAAATTCTGACTCTACCATCTGAATGTCTCATCAGAAATCGAGACTCACACCAGGCAACATTTTTCCAGTTTTCAACTGTCCAATTTTGGTGAGCTTGTGCAAATTGTAGCCTCTTTTTCCTATTTGTAGTGGAGATGAGTGGTACCCGGTGGGGTCTTCTGCTGTTGTAGCCCATCCGCCTCAAGGTTGTGCGTGTTGTGGCTTCACAAATGCTTTGCTGCATACCTCGGTTGTAACGAGTGGTTATTTCAGTCAAAGTTGCTCTTCTATCAGCTTGAATCAGTCGGCCCATTCTCCTCTGACCTCTAGCATCAACAAGGCATTTTCGCCCACAGGACTGCCACATACTGGATGTTTTTCCCTTTTCACACCATTCTTTGTAAACCCCAGAAATAGTTGTGCGTGAAAATCCTAGTAACTGAGCAGATTATGAAATACTCAGACCGGCCCGTCTGGCACCAACAACCATGCCACGCTCAAAATTGCTTAAATCACCTTTCTTTCCGACATTCAGTTTGGAGTTCAGGAGATTGTCTTGACCAGGACCACACCCCTAAACGCATTGAAGCAGCTGCCATGTGATTGGTTGATTAGATAATTGCATTAATGAGAAATTGTTCCTAATAATTGTTCCTAATAATTCTTTAGGTGAGTGTATTATATATACGTTATATATAATACATATATATGCATCTTAGTAATCTATGTCGACAATTACAGATATATTGCAGCTGTATCCAAAAATAAAAATAGCCTACTTCTTGCAGTTGTAAATGCAGACATCATATAAACATCTCTGTGATGGACGTGTGCTATCAGGGAAATGTTTTTATGCTCTTTACTGTTTATGTGCAGAATAAAGAAAGTCTTAAAGGTTTGAAACAACATGAGGGTGAGTAAATGATTTTTGGGTGAACTATCCCTTTAAGTACAATATCATTTGTTTTGGCATATTTCTGCCTATATCGATGTTCATGTGTGGATGTGGGGTCACTAGGGTGATGGTTTTTGCTTTGTTCTGAGCACATGACAGGAGAATATACATACCCCACCAAACTACAACAGAGGAAACATTAGCACTGTTTTTCTTTGCGTATGTGCGAGCATGCAGGCAGCTGGGAGAGGGAGGCAATCGCCTGATAGTTTCAGGAAATGAATGCACGTGGGGGATTATATTTATGTTAGTGTCCTTTAATAACACTCACTTACAATTATCTAAGTTATGCATGCTGCTTTGTTCCTATTGATTGTCATTATCCAGAAAATGACCTTTGGTCAAAACAGAATAATGTGTCATGTTTGTCTTTGATATGAACTCCACACCAGATTTCCAGGTGAGGTTAGGCGAGGCATTTATGTCACATTGTTTACTTCACGGATCTATGAATGATTTAGTGTCTTTCCTTCCCTTTGTTCTTTCAGACTGTTGAGCAAGTTTCAGTACTGTTCATGTTCAATGTCTGACCTGGGTTTTTACCTTCAAATAGCTCATAAGATGCATATGTGCAATTAGCATTAAATGTATTGTAAAATATGTTGCTTGTTCTGTAAATAATTTGATCATTTGCTCATTTTAAATTACTTTTTGCTCACCTCCTGCGTTTCTAAAGTGATAGTTGACCCAAAAATGAAAATGTGCTCACCCTCATGTCTGACTTTCTATATGGCAGAATCTTATGATTCAGTTATACTTTAATCTGTAGAACACAAAATTAGTTATTTATAAATCCAAGTGTTGTTCTAGTATAACTGAGATACAGTTATTGTTTTTATTACAGTTTTTCTCGATTGCTTTAACACAGTTCTAAACACATTCCTCGTATTCTCAAAACAGTAAACACAAATCTATAACTTCTCACCCAATTCCCCAAACTTCCCTTTTTCAGGTCAAAATGAAGTTCTCCCCTCAAAATCATTCAGTCTTGCTGAAAAACCAAACTTTGTCATCAGACATCACACACAAGTCCTCAAAAACACACACACTACAACATAGTCTTACACACTGGTGAGATAAATTCAAAACAATACTACAAAAACAAAAGCCAGTAAAAACAAAAGTTATGTTGCTTGTGGTTCTCCCCCTCAAGAAACATTTGACATGATGAAGACAACAAGTTTGCACATTTTTTATTCCTTAATGTACTGTACAGTACAATACACCAAACAACAACAAAAAATATTCTGCCTCAGCATCCTGTCTTTGGTATGGGACAGGCCTGAGAATCTCGTCAACATCACAGGCTATATTGGCCCTGGCCACTCTAAACAAAAATGGTGCTAAATAGCACTAAAAGTGGTTCATTGGCTTGTAATCATAGGAGAACCACTTTACATGTAAGTGCTATACAGCACCTCAACCATGCCAAAGAACCGCTGAAGAACCAATTTTTGTGTGTGTTCAGGCAGCAGGGGTAAAATCCTCTTGCATGCCTGATCCATCAACTGAAATATCTAGTCAGGCTTCTTCCATTCCATTGTCCCTGTGTCCTACAGAGATAGAAGTACTGATCTCTGTAACTGTAACACATGCTTTTTACAAAATGGAAGCAGACAGAAACTCTATCTGTATGTGAGGCAATTTGATGCATCACTTTTCATTACAGTAGTATAGTGTAACAGCTACAGTACATGTATGTGTTGTAACAGAGTACAGCACTCAAAAGTAACAGTAGGGTACACTGAGGTATACCACTGATGTTCCTCCCTGAAGATTCGTACGATTGAGGCGACAGTGAAGCAACTTCATTTTGGCTGAACTCATTGCCCAGCCTCTCTCATAGTCATACTATGGACAAGGACATGGTCAAGAAGTTGCACGAATTTTATCTGAGATTCCTTGTCTCCTTGGCCCTCATCCTCAAGACGACTCCTCTTCCTTCACCTCTTCCTCCACTCCTTACTACTGCTCCTCCTCCTCCTCCTTTCTGATATCCTCAACCTTTTCAATCACGTCTCTCTGGATCCATTGTTCCAAAACTGAATGAACTGACTCAAGCTCTTTTATTGAAGGTTCTGATTGGTGTGTGATAAATTTTGACTCTTAGTGTTTCCACCTTGGTAATTGTGTGCTAATTGAGCTCAAGCTACGCTGACTTGAGTGAACAATATTGAAAGCTAGTGCTTTCTAAATGACAACATGGTGTAGGCAATGAGAAATGAAGGGATTTGTGTGTAGAGTTTTGCAGTGATGCACTGACCCACATGTCAAAACAGGGGAATAGTGTTTATAGTCCAGAGAAATAGGTGTGCTTTTTTTTTTTATAAATGGTGTTATTATAAGCAATCGAGAAAAACTGTCATATGTTGAATGTTTTTATTTTTTTATTTTTTGTTTTTGTTTTAATTGTAGTTTAATTTTTAATATTTTGTTGTGTTTTTATCATTTAGTTCTGTTTTTTTTTATCATTTTATTTCACTTTTAGTTGGGGTTTTTTTGTACATCAAGTTAAGCTAAATAAAAATGAGAAATTTTGCATTTGTAACTAGTTAAAATAAAATAAGTTTAATGTTTAAGGTTATATTTATTTAATTTCAATTAAACTTTAATTTATTTCAAGTTACAAAAGTTTTTGGTTTAAGTTTTAGTTAACTATAATAACCCTGGTCCAAGCTGCTCTTTTCTGTATGAGAAAAGTAAATGGAGCAACACATTTTTAGAACTTGACAGGCCCTGGTCCCCATCCAATTTCATTGTATGGAAAAAAAGCAGCGTGAACATTTGTTCTCCTTTTGTGTTCCAGAGAAGAAAGAAGGTCGTACAAGTTTGGAACGACGTGAGGGTGAGTAAATAATGACAGAATTTTCATTTTTGGATGAGCTATCCCTTTAGCATAACATTCATATAGTGTGTGTGTGTGTGTGTGTGTGGTGCTTGAGTCTGACATGGTGCCATGGCTACAGATTAACTGAGTTCACTGTCCAAACACATATTTCCATGTTTCCCCATGTGACATTTCCCCAGTCTGCCGGACAGCTGAGACAAAAAGCCAGCAGAGATTCATGAAAAAATGAAGAGACATTCAGGTGCATGTACACAGAAACAGATACACCCACATTCCTTCACACAAACACTCCTGTGGCTAGTGTCATCCAAATACACCTCACTACACTATCAAAAACATTACTGACTACAAATTCAAGTGGATCAAACAATACTGAAATTGTACTAAAATACACACATGCAGTGGGACACTTTCACACTCACACTCTTTACTCACATTACACTGATGGGCTGGGCTAACTACCACAGCAACCAGGCCCCTCCCCTGGGTGTGTGGGAAGTTTTTAAGTGGAGTGTTGGGAATGTTGTTTTTAGAGAGGCGCAGAAGGCAGGAGAGTGTCTGTGAGAGTCAGCCTAACCACACCATTCAAAACCATCAGCATTGACTTCAGGATGGGTGAAGACTCCTCTCACGCAGAACGAAGCACAGCCACCTTACCCAGGGAGGAAAGCACCCCGACGCCACCAGCTCCGGATTCTCAGGATGTTCAGGATCTCCTCACTCCGAGCTTCAGCCCCAGCTCGGTGCCCTCCTCACCTGTCAACACCCTTTCCCGTCTGGGCCCCAAGTCCCCCACAAGCCCCACGGCCGCTGGCAGCCAGGTCAGCGCAATCACGGTGGTGGCTCTGCTAGACAAGCTGGTGGCGATGATCGAGACGGTGCAGGACAACCAGCGGAGGATGGAGAAGAAGCAGGCCGAGCTGGAGGGGGCAGTCAGGGTGGTGCAAGGCGACGTGACCCGGCTTACCAAGAGCCACACGTCCACGGCCAACAGCGTGGCCAAGCTTCTGGAGCGGTCACGCAAGACTGGCAACAACGTGAAGGAGGTGAGGGAGCGCCTGGATAAACAGAGCAGCCAGGTGAAGCGTCTGGAGGCCAACCACACCCATCTGCTGAAGAGGAACCACTTTAAAGTGATCATCTTTCAGGTGAGAGGAATGAGATCTTCCTATTCTTGAGGAACCTTTAAAGATAAAAATGTGTCTGGAAGAGGTTTTTCTACACTTGAGAAAGCTTTAAAGACAAAAAATCATCTAAATATAAGAGGGTTTTTTGATTTAAGCATGAAAATTCAAAATGATTAACTTTCTAAAGACTCTCTTTCTCTCGCTCGCTCACAGTTTGTTTTTCATATAGCTAATAAAACAGTTTTAAAGATAATGTTACACGTTAATAGATGATATCTAACTATTCTTTTGATACAAGGTAAACTCCATGCAAGTTTGCAAGGGGATGTACACAGAGAAAGTTAGATTTCAGTATTTTGAAAGTGGTGTGTGACAGGACACCTGTGCAGTTGTGTGTCATGAATGAACCTAACGTGCATGGGAATTCTTCCTGTGAATGCAGCTGGGATGAAATGTTTGAAGTATATGCAGATCGCAGAGGAATGAAATATGTGCATTTGTGTGCAAGCATTTAAGTATTTGTATTGTTACAGTATATGCATGTAAGTGAGAGTTGCCAGTAGCTGATCTTGAGCTTCCTACAAAGCTTTCACATTCTTCATCATTCTTTACCATAAATCTCAAAGATTACTTTGTTTACAATAGGTTCTTTTGACTTCATGCCTCTCCTTACAAATAAATGTAAAACAAACTGAGATTGTAAAGTCGAGTCTTCTTGCTAAACCAGCTTTGTGACCTGTTCTTTAGTTTGCTCTAATCTTTGGTGAGGTGTTTTGTATGTTCAGGTAATGCAATTTTACACATTCAGGAAGAGCTATTATACTTTATGCCGGTTGGTTAATGTGAAGGGTGCGTCATGTTGATTTAAGCAACTGTGTGGGGCTCATGCTTTTAGAATGGTGTTCTTATCTGATTGCCCTGGAGCGAATCACATGCAGCTTTACATGCTGGGACAGTGATCTCTGACTTGTAGAAGCAGGTAGAGGCATTTCTTAGGGGTGTTAGAGTTCTGCTTTTTTTAAAAATGATTTCTGGGAATCATTTTTCCTTAGGCTAATATAATTCAATAGCAGAATGAGCTAAATGTCAAAGTGAGTGTTTGAACCTCAATACAGATGAAAACAGAGACTTTTATCTAGCTCCTTTGAGACTCATATCCTGATCAGTCATATCAACACCTGATCATTCTTGACAGCATTTGCTAGCATACAATGTTGTAAAATATCAAATGCATTTGTTTACTTCATAAGAAGATTACTTTATTACCTTTTTTGGTTTTGGACAAAATGTAATTCTTCATCAAAGTTTTCTGAAACAGGCTGAGGTTAACTGATTTTTAGACTTATACTTAAGCATACTAATTCAAAATGATTCCTAAGGAAAACCAGAACTTTTAAGGATATTGCTTTTAATAAACTCTTTTAATAAGAGCCATCTATCAGTGTGGAGAGAGTTGATTATCGAGTCGATGACTCTTGACTAATCCAGCTGTCAGAGAGGAAGCCCATGAGGCTGAACAGTGCGGCTAATGGCTGATCCCAAGTGTTCCCTTTGTGAGCGCTAGCAGCAGGTGATTTTCTAAAGTAATAATCAGCCAGTATGCAGCCTGTTAAAACACTTTGGCATAAGTGCAGGCTTGCAGAAAGTTTGCTGCAGGAGATTTTAATATCATAAGATGAAAAGAAAGGCTTTGCAAGACACACGCACACATTCACTGGCACTTTTGTTGTGTATGTTGTGAGTCTGCTGAAATACTAATTTTTTTTTGAAAAAATTGAAAAATCAATTCATTCAATTGATACTTAATTCAGCGTTGAGGACACATTGCCTCAAAAGAGGCATTCATGTTACAAAATATGTCTATTATTAAATAAATGCTGTTCTTTTGAACTTTCTATTCATCAAAAAAACTGAAAAAAAAGTACCACGGTACCACAAAAATATTAGGCAGTATTAAATTGTTTCAATGCATATTAGAAGGATTTGAATGATCATGAGACAATGAAGACTGGGGTAATGATGCTGAAAATTCAGCTTTGCCATCACAGGAATAAAATAGGGTTTTAAAATATATTAATATAGAAAACAATGTTAAATTGTAATAATATTTCATAATATTTTACCTTTCTAATGCATTTTTTGAAAGCACGTTTCCACCTCAGAGCAAAAATAAATATAAATAAAAAGTGTAAATGTGAGTTTTTATCTAATAATTGCACATTTGCATTCATGTAATTGTGACTTTGTTTCCTCTATTTTTGACTATCTTATTTCATTCACCTGACTTCAATAATCAGGTGTTTTAGTTCTTATACAGTATTTTGGTCAAAACACGCTTTCCCAAGTGCCTCACGGAGTGACAAAACAGCAAAGGCATGTACTTTCCATTCTTGGGACGCTGACACATGTTTGGCATTATAGCTGCAGGTGATGTTCCACATTTGTTGCACATGTGTCAATACAAATATGATGCAATCTTTAATTCACTGACTCTTTTAAAAGTAAAGACATTTGTCTTTTCTTTTTGTTTTCTGTCTTTGTTCATGGAAAATTATGTGAATGTCCATACCATGGGCCAATAAAACAATGGTGTTTTGTTCTGTGGAGCGACCACCCCTTTGACACTCCATTAAAAGTAAACATGGAATACAAACACAAGGGACAACCGTTCGGTCTCAAAAGTTTGCTTTGGAAGAGCACTATTGCTCTTTGGTTGTGCATTTGCTTGTTTTGTTTAAATTTTTGGCATCTAACGATGCTCACCCATCCTGTGTGGTAATTATATAAGCGTTCTATGCGCTGTGTAAAGGCATTTGGATTTGGAGGAAGGTGTGGTTTGAACACACAAGGGCTCTCTGAAAGAAAGAACTGCCGTAAACACACTGAGTTTGGCACTGAAAATGCATGTGTGTGCGAGAGAGAGTCTGGTCAACTGCCTCGTTTCCATTAACAAGCACTAATGATCTGCAGTAATTACTGCCCATTTAAACCTCTGTTTGTTTATGTTTAATGCATCACTGCTTTTTCTGAATTCTGAGGAATACATGAGTGTTGATTCTTGAAAAATATGGTTCTACGTGCTCTTCACTGCAGTAACTCCAGCCTTTTTGTGATTATGGTGGCCAGTGAAAGGATCATGAAATGTGTTCACGGCAATAATCTTGACAACTGCTCATAGCTTATGCTGTTTTTGCTCATCTAGGATAAAGAATGGATAAGAATGTGTGTTTTCCATGACGTCTAGCAGAAAAACTCTTTCTATACTTATAAGGGATAACATGCACCTTAAACGTCTTTACCAAGGCGTGCAAAGTTTGGCAAGCTGAATGACTGATGGCAAACATGAGGATTTTATGGATCGTTATAAAACATATTTTATTGCTTTTATGTTTTTGAAGGAAGGAAAGTTTTGGCTGAGATGTTTCTGCAGTGGGCGTTCACAAAACATCTGACAACTGTCATTTTTTACACCTTTGTAGTCTCTCCGATTCCCCTCATTAGTTCACCCTCTGAAATCCTGTTGAACATTGTCAGCGTTTACTTTGGCCCAGAGGTGCCATGGAACGCCTTCATTAGGATGATGTAAGTCTGCTTGAGATCTAAGCAATGCCACGTATGATTGACCGAGTCAGTCCATTGGCATTTGTTTAATTGTGCGTTTCGTAATTTTTGCATAGCATAGATATTTAATCCTCAAGATCGGGATCTTCAATGAAAGGTAAAACAAACATGTGTGCAAATGTGAATTGTGGGAAAGTGACAGTCTTTCAGGGTGGGAGAAGGGAAACAACCCGAGAGCCAGTGTTTACAGGCCCTCCCATAACGAGACAGAGCTTTTTATAGCGACAGAGCAGATTCTTATGATCAAAACACATTCAGTCTGATAATTCTGCACAATAACACTTGGTCGTACAACAAAACACATTCTTTCATCAATCAAAAGCATGATTTCCTTAAAGATTTGTATCCGTTTCATGCAACGGATGCACACAGTTAATTTTTTCAACAACAAAGAGCATTCATCTGAATTTGGTTGTTGATTTCATCTCATCATTGATTATATTCTCTGACACTGAGAGATAATGTGTTTGCTTATTGCAATCGGTGCATTTCTGAGATTTAGATCGCAATTACAACATTTTATGATTGGCATACAACTGTTGTTGTCCTAGGCTGCCTTTCATTGTGATTGCTGTGCCGTTCCCTGAGCTCCACCCTCAACCAACAGAGATTCACCTCACAGCAAATCTGAGAGAAAGGTAGCGTTAGAAGAGAGAAAGAAAGAAAGAAGGAAAGAGAGAAAGATAGAAAGAAAGAAAGAAAGAAAGAAAGAAAGAAAGAAAGAAAGAAAGAAAGAAAGAAAGAAAGAAAGAAAGAAAGAAAGAAAGAAAGAAAAAGAAAGAAAGAAAGCTTCAAGGCCAGGGAAGAGATTGTAATGAGGGAGGAAACGGCAGAGGAGCAGAACAAATAGAATGAACTGGACGAGAACAATGGAAAACAAACTGATGTATGAGAGAGAGAGGGAAGAGGGTGGTAGAGAGAGAGAGAGAGAGAGAGAGAGAGAGAGAGAGAGAGAGAGAGAGAGACTCAGGCATGTTTCGGCCTTGTGCAGGATTTCTGGTTTGACAACTCGAATCTTCCGTTTATCTCTGCTCTAACTGTTTATTCATTACAACGCTCTGATATAGCTACTTGATTCTGACTGGTCAGTCGCAGCATTCTGTAGTAAAATATTTTTGAATAATGAAAGTCAAACTGTACATTTGACTGTTGCCCCAGAAACCTCCTATTCTGTGCTAGTTTTGTGTTTCTCGTATCACTCCACAGATAATGTGTGGCTTGCAAACACAGTAAGGGTTTATTTTGTGATGATGACCCACTGACTGTACCTTAGTTAATACCCTCGTGCACTTTCCTGCCTCTTAGCCACGATTCCTCCTGCACCCAGCTCAGGAATAATATTTGCAAGGGATCACAATTAAGTGTGGTATGACTCATCCTGCACAAACAGATTTTTGTCCAATCAAATGTTCTAAGGATTAAGAATGCCCCGGGCCCTGAATGTAAATACCACCTGCAACCGACAATGGTTCACTGCTTAATATAACTAATGCTTATTGACTTTTTTAATAGACAAGCTCTTTGGTATGCCCCGCCCAAACTTACCGTTCTAAGAAATGCATGAAGGGTGAGGTGGCATGAGATCTGAAAAGTCAAGTCCTGTGAAGATGAAATGATCCAGAGACACTCATTCTGCAGGTGTTATTAGACTCACTCAAATAAATAGAGTCTAATTAGAAAAATGATACTTCGGGAAGCATGACTAATCATGTGTTTAATTCAAGCGGCCAGATGGACAGAGACTGAAGACAATGCTTTCTTAATATGAACCTGAGAGAGAGAATGAGATGCAATCAGACCCTTCTTAGACAGCTTAGTTCTCATCAGCTCAGGCAAGAATAAGTCAGAATTTGATTCAGAATAAAACAAACAAATACTCTTCAGTTCTGCTGGGCAGTAAACCTCTGCTAATTTAGTAAAAGACAGTAGAAAGTCCACAGATGGGGATTTAAGTATCACTTTCCCATCGTTTTTACCACAATGCCGCAGATCGGAGGCTTTGATAGCACATTGCTTCGCCCAGCATCTTACTGAACTGTGTGTTTAAGCCAGTTGGCCGTTGTTTTATACTTCTCTCCATCTGGAGCGAGTCCAAAGATTCCCTGAACTTCTTCCACATATCATAAACAGGTAACGGATGAGCGAGCACATTTTTGTCTGATTTGTCAATGTGTGTGTGTGTGTGTGTTTGATGGGGCATCACATATGGGCATAAGAACAGACATAAGATTCCAAATGCATCAGTCAGATTTGCATAGTTTCATTGCAGAATCATTGAATGAGAAGACAAATGAAAAGAATGTTCCTTTGTAGTTGTTTTTTAAATTGAAAAATTTAAATTAAATAGTTTTATTTGCCCCAAAACTATTATTTCAACTTTATTTTAGTTAACAAAAAAAATGCGTTCTAAGTATTAGATGAAAAACCTTGCTAAACTATTAGAATGTTGCTTTAGCAGCTAACTACATTTAGTTTGAAGCACTAACATTAAATTGGAAATGATTAAAAGCTAAAACTGAAATAAGAATAAATTAAATAATTAAATAAAAATATTTAAAAAAAAAAAAAAAACTAATAAAAATGACAAAAACATTTAACAAAATTACTGAAAGTTAAACTAATTTTAAAGGGTTAGTTCACCCCAAAATGAAAATCGTGTCATTAATTACTCACCCTCATGTCATTCCAAACCCGTTAGACCTTCATTCATCTTCAGAACACAAATTAAGATCTTTTTGATGAAATCTGAGATATTTCTGCCCCTCCATAGACTTTGCAACTTGATCTTTGATGCTTCAAAAAGTTTATAAAGAGATCAGAAAACTAATCCATATGAGTCAAGCGATTTAGTCCAAATTTTCTGAAGAGACTCGATTGCTTTTTATGACGATCAGATTTAATTTAGGCTTTTGCTCGCATATAAACCTTTAATAAACAGAAGCTCAACCGAACCTGAATGATGCACGAGAACAAACCTCTCCCGGAAGCTCAAATGTGCAGCATAACGCAAGAATGAACCTGATTGGTTACACAGCATGAGCTTCCAGACAAAGTTTGTTCTTGTGTGTCATTCAGGTTCAGTTGGTTTATCAAGGTATATATGCTAGCAAAAGCAATGGCGTAGTGGTACTTGGAGAAATGGGTATACTCTGAATTTATGCCCCCAATTTTTTTTTAAACTGGCCCAGCAAAGGATGAATGCCCTGCATTATAAGCAGTGACATGTAAAACCAGTTTTGTATATTTAGTTCACCCCAAAATGGGCCAATAGTATTTGGGCATGGGGGTAGAATATTTGGGTGTTTTTTGGGAATATTTGCATTTATTTAAATGCGAATGCCAACTTAAAAAAAAGTGGGTTTACGCCGTATATCCTGCACTACACCAGTAAGCAAAAGCCTAAATTAAACCTGTACATCTTAAAAAGCGATCAAATCTCTTCAGAAATATATATTAAGTATATTATTGTACTCTGTAGTGACAGTCTTTGAGAGCCACTTTCCCTTAGTAAGAACAAATGCGATACTGCTAATATCCAACAGTGACACATCCTTCCTTTTGTGTTTTTTTTTCTCTTTTTTTTTTTAATAGTATCATCCTCTATTGTTCTTATATTTGTCTTTCCTCTGTTTCTTTCCTGTGCTTTCCGCTGCCCTTGTGTTGTCTGTTCAGGTCGTAAGAACCTAGATTGAGACACACACACACACACACACACCAGTCTCTCTCATCTCTTTCGATGTTTCCACTCCAAAAAGTCCGGAGGCCTCCAGTGGGGCGCATTAATTATCCAGGCTCCCATTACACACGGAACCAGGGGTATCAGCATGTGACACAATGTTTTCAAAAGTTCTCCCTCTCTCTTTTCTTCAGTCCCCTCCTCTTTTTCTTCCTCTGAGCCTCACAAGCCATTGTGTATTTAGATAAAGGTCAAAATCTGAATGGCAAACATCTTAATTTATCACTCTGTTTCAAGACACAGGGATGAGAAACCAATGCTAAGAAAGGTGGATACCGAGAGGAATCAGGAAGACTTAAACAGCTTCAACTAGAATGCAAATGATATATGAAGAGTGAAACTAACCAAACAGAGACTCCTTGCTTTGGTTTTCAGCTTGTATTCAAAACGTGAATCTATATGTAGAGAAAAGTAGATACTGTAGCTAGCTGCATGACGTCAGAATTTTGTCAAATATACATCATTATAATGATATATGTTAGTTTTACTAGACTTTTAATGACATTGTTACTGTTGAGACACTTTTAATAAAGCCTTCAAATTTGGGTCGGCCTACTACTGTGTAATTTCCCAGGCTTATGGAGATATATTTCATATGTGCACTTTTCATCTGACAAGACCCTCAAGGTACAAACTAATTAGATTTGAGCTGAAACAACATATTTCAATAGGGAATCATTTTACAGAATTCAAGTTTTTTTTTAATCTAATATCTAAATCCCTAAATCTCATCTGTGTAGTTTCTTGGTAAATTATGAAGTAAAAAATATGGAGGTGTTGCCAAAGTTTCACTCTATTATTAATTATGAAATAGAATACAAATGTAGACATTACCAGCTTATCAAAAAAAAAAAAAAAAGTTGATACTTTTACAGAACTAACTGAACCCAGCCAACTCCCAGCTCTAGTTTCCATGTCGCTTTTGAACCTGAGGGGTGTTACATGTACTCGTGAAGAAACTGGTTTGCCCAGAGTTAACACTAGTTTTGACTGGATCTCTGCCCTCGGGTGATACTGGGTATTCAAAGGTGAAATGTTAATAAAGATGAGCACAAGTACCATCCCTTTAGACCATTTTTTAAAAACATTTGCGCACACTGAAAACCAATTGCACTTTTGGAAAAGTTTCTTCTCATATTAATCAAAGTCTTTCATATTCTTTATTGAATGTAAAAAGGGGAGTTTTTTGTAAACAAACTTCTTGATAATGGCACAGAGTTTTGTGCGCAAGAGAAAGACATGAGGATCAGACTGTCTTTACATTGTGTTGTTATTCCATTTTCTCGCACATTATAGCATATTACTGTGCATGTTCAACAACCAGGACCTCTCAACGTCTATAAATAATGTTGTATCTTTATTGTGGGTTAAAGGAATGTGTAATTTTGCAGTTCTTTTGAATTAATGAAAGCTAGGGTAAGCAATGTTTTTCATAAACAATTTTAGTTATACTGGTGAAACTCTCTTCACATCCTGATAGCAATTAATAATAGAAGTGGTCTAAATATAAAAAAAAAAAAATCTTCAGTGGAAGTCTCAGGACCAAAAAATGTTGAGCTGTTCCTGGAATATATACAGTACTTGGTGAAATCACATTTAGAGCTCTTCAATTTGTTTATGTTCATTATTATTGTAATGTTATGGGCTTTGAGACATGAGGTAATTTTAACACCGTTGCGTGACGCTTTGCAGTCTCTGCCCTGGCTGTGAGTGTTCATGTGTATTGGAGGAGCGTGGCTTTGGATCTTATGCCTCTATGAAACTGCTCACCCTTGCTTGAAAACAGCCTAAATGAGTGCTTTATAGGACACAACATTGCTTGACTTGTAAAAGGTTCATTTCCTAGAGATGGGGACATTGGCATCTGAAGATCTGTTTTTACATATACTTGCATTTGCAGTTTCATACTGAAATATTGGCATACAAAAACGAATTTGTCATTTTGATAAACTTGGACAGTGCATGCTCTGAATTACTGGTGCTTAGTGCCCTTAGGCGAAGGCAGGTGAGTGTGCAAAAGCTCCATTCGTGCTGTTAATCTGGCCTTCCCTGAGGGTCAGATCTTCAATTTATTCCTTAAGCGTGAAGCATAACCCCTGTAAACCTCAGCAGCCGTGTCTGAGGTATGTGTCAGGGGTCTGTGTGAGGGGAAAGCGGGGGATAAGAGAAGATTCTGCACTGTATGTGTCAGAGAGACATTTTTATAACTCTGCATTAGGTAACAGTATTTATATGTGATATATATAAATTATAAAATAAGAAACAAATATAAACAAAGAAGTCATAAAAAAATTATTGCTTTCAACATATATTAAGCTATACAGTTTACTCAAAAATCTTTACTAGTTAAAATAAAGTTGTTTACTGAAATAAGATTTAGTTTTTATTTTTATGAATGTCATTTTTAAATCAAAGCTTTTGAAAAGGAATTTGGCATGGGTGTGTTTGGGAGATATTCTGCACCATTTCTTTCTGTGTGAGATTTAAAAGGGTGTGGCATATTTAGTGTTTGTTGTTGTTGTTGTTGTTGTTGTTTTTATTTATTGCAGGGATTTAATGATTGAGAAAATATTTAATCATGAATAAGGTAACAAATATTTATATTTTGTTTATGTAACTGTATAATCACACAATAAGTAACAAATATAGGCAAAGAAGAAGTGATTAAAAATGATTGCAGTCAACAGATCTTGAGATATACCCAAAATCTTGACTTGAGTAAGGAATTAGATTGCTAAGTGAAACAAGATTTCAGTTTGCATTTTTATACATGTAAGTTTTAAATCAAAGCTTTTCAAAAGGAATTTGGTGGGAAGAATAAACCTAAAGCTTGTGCCATTTTTATTACTTTGGAATAACTCCAAGACAATGTCTCCACATGTTTTGTGTATAGCTAGCTGTGCCACAAACAGGTTTTTCAGCAAATTGCACAATATAACTTAAAAAAAACAACAGAGCAAACTGACTCATGTCTTTGTTTTGCTTATTGATACAAAAATAGTTTGTGTGGACCTGAAACAAATCTTTACAGTACAGCAATGCCAAGGCTGTGGGTATGATTCCCAGGGAATACATCAACTGATAAACTATGCAGTGTAAGTGGCTTTGGAGAAGATTGTCTGCAAAATGTACTTGGAACAAAATGAGAAAAAAAAGACCTATTAATATATAAATACTATCTAAAAGTTATAGGAGGATTTCACTATAACACAACATCTGCACTGTATCCTTAAAGGCATGCCATTAACGCACAGAATTTTTCAGTTTTTGTTAAATGCATTTTCTCTTTCTCCAATTTCAGGAAGACAATGAAATCCCCTCCACTCTACTCACTAAAGATGGCCTGGCCTCCAGCTCTCAGGATGAAATTGCTCCATCTGCACCAACTCCAGTCACTGATTTAAACCGCTCTCAAGATGAGGGCCTGCAGACCATCAGCCTCTCCTCTGACGACGATGAGGAAAAAGGAGCAATGAGCCCCCTGGCAGAGGGCGGCGATGATTCCCTGGTGGATCTGCATGAAGAGAGCTTCCCAGGCATGGGAAGCGAACGTCTGGAGCGTTCTCGTGCTGACAAATTCAAGCGCTCCAGTCTGAAGAAGGTGGATAGTCTGAAAAAAGCCTTCTCTCGAAGCAGCATAGAGAAGAAGATCAACAAGATCGTTCCTCCAGAACAACGCGAGAAGATCAAAAAAAGCTTCACCCCCAACCACCCGAAGAGCACCTCTTCCAAGAGCTCGTCCTTCCGTGTCTCACCAATGACCTTTAATGTCAAGAAGGTTCGAGATGGAGACGCTGACTCCTCCCAGCAGCCCGGAAGCTCACCCAGAAACCTCAGCCCGGTGGATGTTCCCAACATTGGGGGACCAGACGGTGAGCTGCCCCTGGCTGAGTTACACTCCTCAAGTGAAAAGGCAAACGGAGATGATCACCACAGCCCCTCCACACCAAGAAGCTCCGACGGAGAGGTGTTCGTTACAGGTGAGGCTGGGAATTTCGAGAACGGTCCATCTGCAACTCTGGCTGTAGAGGAAGTGGACAAAGAAGATGACGACACTGATGATGATGATGAAAATGAGGAGAAAGAAGAGGAAGAGAAAGAATCAAGACCCGCAGAAGAAGTGCCCGTGTCTCCGCCGTCGACTGCGGCTACTGTTGAGCTAACTTCTTAAATATGATTGTTTCTAGCCCTCTGATCTACTTCTGAGACTTTGAGCAGCATAGTTACTCACTTGTGTCACTGGTATCTTGTCCCCAAGCTTGTTTAATGTTAGCATGTCTGCTGAAATAATATATCGCCCTGAATTAACCTTAATTATAATGTAACTATAACCGATTGTGTTAAGTTCAGAAATTAAGCATGTTCTTGTAAGAGGAAATTCCATTTAGATTCTATTCCAAATAGATTGTGTACAAAGGCCCAGAGAATAGTACAGCAGTTCAGACCACTGTGACCACAATGATACACCGAAATAGTTATATTTTCCTGTGGGAGCCTGTGAATACCATGAAATTGACTGAACTGAAATGCCTGAACTCTCACTCTTTATCTTTTTTTCTTTGTGTAGGACAGGCAATGTGTGCGCCAATCTGCCCTTTGTTATGCTGGAGTCCAGACTCTCTTCTGTCAGTGTACATAAGATTTAGTATTAAATTGTCTACAATAAAGCACTATGGAAGTATTATGGTTTTTGGAAACAGCACTTTGTTTTTTAGTAACAGTATTATGATGCAAATACTATGAACAAGCTAATCATACAATCACACATATCACAACACCATCAAACATTACCATTGCACCAACACAGTATTTTTATAAGTTATAAAACAGAAAACTACAAAAGGAAAGAGGTGAAAAGTCAACAAAGTTTTTTTTTTTAACATTTTTAGAACTTTTATTAATATATTTAGCAGCAATCTGTCTCTAGGCTTGAATAAATAGATGTCTATGAGGACTGACAGTAGGTCCTGGCATGGTGGGAAGCGTGTTTACAAAATTTCTGGGGGAAAGCCAACACAATTGACTGCCATCTCCATGGAAACCTTGCCCACTGCCAGCAACTCTCCAATTACTGCTGTAGTGCACGGCAAGGGCACACACACACACACACACACACATACACAGAAAGTAGTTATACAGTGAAGCATAAGTATTTGTTTGTTGTCAAATTCCATACTGCTGATGTAATAACATCACATTCTCCTAAACAGTAACATTTTTTAGATGATTCAGTGATGAAATAAGTATTCAGACCTGTAAACATAGAAATTTCTGCCGGATAGACTTCTAAACTAAAGCCCAACTCCAAGTACCATAAGCTTTTAATTGTTTCTCTGGACAGTCACGTCTATCACACGCAAAACTATTCGGTACACACAGTCTCTGATACACACACATACCAGGTGAAGGTGCATTCCTGGTTCTGATGGATAGCTTCTCTGCAGTTCATTTTCCACTGACTGGAAAAAGAATAGGTGGGAACGGATTGATGGCTATAGTTTCCATGGGTTAGCTGAAGTATGAAGTACCCGCATGTTCTACAGGTGTGCTGCCTGCAGGCCTCATCACGGCCCCTCTCGGACACACTACCTCATGCTGGTGTTGCGTCACGCCATGGCAGTGACGCTCAACATCAATAAAAACAACTTCAGAACCAGCTTAGTTTGAGTTTTTTCTATAATAATGAACACCGTTTTCTAGAAAACATTAAATGCATTTGTTAATGCAACTTAAAAATACAAATCAATGGAGATTTTGAATGTCTCGAGTCCTGTGTTCTCTTAGTAAATATGGAATATGTAAGATGAATAGTCATTCTAGACAGAAAACTTCACTGTTTAGTTTCAACATCAACCACATGTGTGTTTGTAGAAAGTAGTCTAAAATCTCTCTGGCTCCCAGGTAGACTGAGGAGTCATGTTACATGTAGGCCTACTGTATATCTCTTCAGGTTGAGGGATTACTGAGGAACTGATCAAGTCAAGTCACCTCTATTTATATAGCGCTTTTTACAATACATATTGTTTCAAAGCAGCTTTACAGTGATAACAGGAAAATTATGCTGACAAAGTTTGCTTTGGCTGTACAGCAGCTCTAGAACAAAATAGTGTCATTGTCCAGCATAAGTTTAAGCTCATAATAATGACAGAGTGAAACATGTAAGGCGGTAAAAAGATGTAAGAGTAGCTGTGATTATAATGTGCCTTAAAGAGAAGACAGTCATTACACTATATGTGAGCTTTTTCCTTTCCTAACAGAGATTACTTTGTACAAAAAGTAGGCCTACAGGTTATGGTTTGTAGTGCAGATTCAGAATGTAATTTTAAGTCTTATACGTCTCAAACTGTGGAGCTGAAGGGCGTTTGCTAACAGGATGTGGTTGTAACTGCCATTATTGCAGAAATCTGTTGTTTAAATAAAACATTTGAAAAATATTGCTGAGATTTTCATTAAAATGAAAATTTTTGGGAGGGAAAAACAAAGGATTCACATAGATTTACTGTATTATTATTATTGTTGTTAATTGTTGGTTAGTACTGCAGCTATTATCTTCTTCAGCAGCCACCTTAGCTGTAACTGAACTTTTAATGTTTTTAGGCATTTAATGGATGATATCTCCACCGTGTGGCCAAATGCCGTTAGTATACTATTGAATTTGCTTGTCGGCAATTATCAAACATAAACCCGTAAAACGAAATATAGTTATTGAAGAAATAACGTTATAAAAATTGCGTTATTTCGGTATTGACCATGGTCAGATCACTATTTGGCACAAAAAAGTTTTTATTAGATTTTTAGACAGTAATTGTATAAAGTTTTAAATCGAGGAGAGAAATATGTTTACGTGGTATTTTTTTTTTTTAAGTAACCCGTATATTCTAAATTGATATGTAAGTAGATAATCATTTAAGACACAAAAAAGAACATCAGGTAAATGTGCTCTGTGTTTAATATTATGGTTTTATGGCTTAGGTGTACGTTGCAACATGGCGTCACGGTGGCCGAGAGGTTAAGGCGTTGGACTCGAAATCCAATGGGGTTTCCCCGCACAGGTTCGAATCCTGTTCGTGACGGATTTTTTTTTTTTTTTGCATTTGCCAGCTCGACACTGCAGTGTATTATCCTTGCTAAACCCCTGTAAATAATATAGTAAGATGTCAACTAAAATGTGTAAAAAAAAAATCATAATCTGACTCTGTCAACCGGACATGTTTTCACACTTTTAGTCGAAAGCAGAACACATAGTGTGACAAAGCAAATCTAATGTGCTTGTCTACATAGCCTTTAACGTTTTTTTATCTCTTTGATGCGAACATCAACGCATGTTAAACTACTCTTCATTGATATATAAGGGTCATACAGAGCCCATCCCTTAAAATATTGAAAAACTCTAAAAACAACGACTTGAAACTGCTAATACTTCATTGGATTACTTTGGTAAGTGATGATGCAACCTAAATACCTTTGGAAATATTTTGGAACATGAAATCAAATCAGTTGAGTCTGGTTATTTCCTATCCTTGTGGACACATTCTTCAGGATGTCCAATCAGATTGAGCTCAATGTAGCAAGAACACGGTAAGAACCAACACTTGAGTATCTCAAGCGTTCGCTCCCGTGTAATATCCATGATACTGGACAACATAGGGTGAATTATCTGTAATGTCTGTTCAATATAATGTGCGT
Organism: Zacco platypus; assembly: GCA_038088235.1. Lineage (NCBI taxonomy): Eukaryota > Metazoa > Chordata > Actinopteri > Cypriniformes > Xenocyprididae > Zacco > Zacco platypus. The sequence goes on along the minus strand of CM076081.1, from coordinate 21,082,190 downwards.
ATGTTAAAATCGCATAGGTGTATGTAACAACAACAATGCAGCTGTGAACACCCCCACGAAACAGTGCTAAGGTACATTCGGTGAATAGAACCGAACCGCTTTGTTAGTAAGGGAGAGGCAGATAGCACTGTGAAATACAGATTTTCCCCTCTTTTGCAGTATTTTTAAGTATTTTTTTATTCTTTTTTAGTAAGTTAGCAGTACGTCACAAGTAGAAAACATACTTGAAAACACATACGTACTGTGTATTGTTTTATCAATATTACACCAGAGTGAAGTCAATTAAATATTATTTAAAAGAGTGTGAAACCAAATTTCAGCATCAAGATCTTGGTACGGTTTCAGATGATCATAGGAAGAACAAGATCTGATCATCTTCCTTGTCTATTAATTAAACCAGATTATTATTAATTAAACTGACCTTGAGGGCAGAAAGAGTCATTATTCTCAAGTTGCTTCTCAAAGAAACTGTCAATTAACTTTGCAACATCAGAGATAAATGGAAAAGCATACAAAACAATATATCTGAGTTTTTTTTAACCAAATGTATGACAGAACAGTAACCCAATACTTAGAGATAAGAATAAAAGTTATTATATATATATATATATATATATATATATATATATATATATATATATCTTCGTGCTCATCAATCAAACTCTAAGCCTTACTTGTTCGGCATAACCTCCGTTGGGCAGCGATCTGCATGAAACCATCAGCTCATCCCATTTCATTCTTAAACAGTTAGCACTCTTTTCAAAACTCCTGTCAGAAACATCATATCTTAAAAACAATAAAAGACACAAAATCTGATTTCAACAAAATCAATGATTACATACATATATCTATGTCAACGATCAAATTTCTTTTTTATCATGATTTAAAGGATATGAAAAGATCATATATGGAAATCTATGTAACTCGTGTAAGATTAACAAAATGAATCATGAACATTTTGTGTAGGACAGGCAATGTGTGCGCCAATCTGCCCTTTGTTATGCCGGAGTCCAGACTCTCTTCTGTCAGTGTACAAGATTTAGTATTAAATTGTCTACAATAAAGCACTATGGAAGTATTATGGTTTTTGGAAACATCACTTTGTTTTTTAGTAACAGTATTATGATGCAAATACTTTGGAGTACCATGTAAACTATGAACAAGCTAATCATACAGTCACACATATCACAACACCATCAAACATTACCATTGCACCAACACAGTATTTTTATAAGGTATAAAACAGAAAACTACAAAAGGAAAGAGGTGAAAAGTCAACCATTTTTTTTTTTTAAACATTTTTAGAACTTACAATCTGTCTCTAGGCTTGAATAAATAGATGTCTATGAGGACTGACAGTAGGTCCTGGCATGGTGGGAAGCGTGTTTACAAAATTTCTGGGGGAAAGCCAACACAATTGACTGCCATCTCCATGGAAACCTTGCCCACTGCCAGCAACTCTCCAATTACTGCTGTAGTGCACGGCAAGGGCACACACACACACACACGTTGTGTTTTCATTTTTTATGGGGACATTCCATAGGCGTAATGGTTTTTATACTGTACAAACTATGTATTCTATCCCCCTAAACTACCCCTAAACCTACCCATCACAGAAAATGTTCTGCTATTTTAGATTTTCAAAAAAGATAATTCTGTATGATTTCGAAGCTTGTTTCCTCATGGGCACCAAAAAAATGTCCCCACAAGATCAAAATTTATTAGTATTTCTATACCTGTGGGGACATTTGGTCCCCATAACGTAGGGAATACCCCCCCCCCCCACACACACACACAGACAGAAAGTAGTTATACAGTGAAGCATAAGTATTTGTTTGTTGTCAAATTCCATACTGCTGATGTATTAACATCACATTCTCCTAAACAGTAACATTTTTTAGATGATTCAGTGATGAAATAAGTATTCAGACCTGTAAACCTAGAAATTTCTGCCGGATAGACTTCTAAACTAAAGCCCAACTCCAAGTACCATAAGCTTTTAATTGTTTCTCTGGACAGTCACATCTATCACACGCAAAACTATTCGGTACACACAGTCTCTGATACACACACATACCAGGTGAAGGTGCATTCCTGGTTCTGATGGATAGCTTCTCTGCAGTTCATTTTCCACTGACTGGAAAAAGAATAGGTGGGAACGGATTGATGGCTATAGTTTCCATGGGTTAGCTGAGGTATGAAGTACCCGCATGTTCTACAGGTGTGCTGCCTGCAGGCCTCATCACGGCCCCTCTCGGACACACTACCTCATGCTGGTGTTGCGTCACGCCATGGCAGTGACGCTCAACATCAATAAAAACAACTTCAGAACCAGCTTAGTTTGAGTTTTTTCTATAATAATGAACACCGTTTTCTAGAAAACATTAAATGCACTTGTTAATGCAACTTAAAAGTACAAATCAATGGAGATTTTGAATGTTTTCGAGTCCTGTGTTCTCTTAGTAAATATGGAATATGTAAGATGAATAGTCATTCTAGACAGAAAACTTCACTGTTTAGTTTCAACATCAACCACATGTGTGTTTGTAGAAAGTAGTCTAAAATCTCTCTGGCTCCCAGGTAGACTGAGGAGTCATGTTACATGTAGGCCTACTGTATATCTCTTCAGGTTGAGGGATTACTGAGGAACTGATCAAGTCAAGTCACCTCTATTTATATAGCGCTTTTTACAATACATATTGTTTCAAAGCAGCTTTACAGTGATAACAGGAAAATTATGCTGACAAAGTTTGTTTTGGCTGTACAGCAGCTCTAGAACAAAATAGTGTCATTGTCCAGCATAAGTTTAAGCTGATAATAATGACAGAGTGAAACATGTAAGGCGGTAAAAAGATGTAAGAGGAGATTGTAACTGTGATTATAATGTGCCTTAAAGAGAAGACAGTCATTACACTATATGTGAGCTTTTTCCTTTCCTAACAGAGATTACTTTGTACAAAAAGTAGGCCTACAGGTTATGGTTTGTAGTGCAGATTCAGAATGTAATTTTAAGTCTTATACGTCTCAAACTGTGGAGCTGAAGGGCGTTTGCTAACAGGATGTGGTTGTAACTGCCATTATTGCAGAAATCTGTTGTTTATTAAATAATATATTTGAAAAATATTGCTGAGATTTTCATTAAAATGAAAATTTTTGGGATGGAAAAACAAAGGATTCACATACATTTACTGTATTATTATTATTGTTGTTAATTGTTGCTTAGTACTGCAGCTATTATCTTCTTCAGCAGCCACCTTAGCTGTAACTGAACTTTTAATGTTTTTAGGCATTTAATGGATGATATCTCCATCGTGTGGCCAAATGCCGTTAGTATACTATTGAATTTGCTTATCGGCAATTATCAAACATAAACCCGTGAAACGAAATATAGTTATTGAAGAAATAACGTTATAAATATTGCGTTGTTTCGGTATTGACCATGGTCAGATCACTATTTGGCACAAAATATGGTAAAATCGTATTCTAATTCACTAAAAAGAAGTGTAAGTCCGCTTTTCATTACATTTCTGTAAAAATTGCATTTAGTCTATTGTCACATCCCGGAAGTTTATTTGAAGACATGTTCTAATAAATAGTTTTGTTAGATTTTTAGACAGTAATTGTATAAAAAGTATTAAATCGAGGTCAGAAATATGTTTAACTAGTATTTTATTTTTTAAATAAGCCGTATATGCCAAATTGATATGTAGGTAGATAATTATTTAAGACGCATAAAAGAAACATCATGTAGATGCGTAGGTAGATAATTATTTAAGACGCATAAAAGAAACATCATGTAGATGCGCACGTTGCGTACTGTTATGTTTTTATTTCTTATGTTTAAATTGCAACATGGCGTCACGGTGGCCGAGAGGTTAAGGCGTTGGACTCGAAATCCAATGGGGTTTCCCCGCACAGGTTCGAATCCTGTTCGTGACGGAATTTTTTTTTTTTGCATTTGCGAGCTCGACACTGCAGTGAATTATCTTTCCTAAACCCCCTGTAAATAATATAGTAAGATGTCAACTAAAATGTGTAAAAAAAATCATAATCTGACTCTGTCAACCGGACATGTTTTCACACTTTTAGTCGAAAGCAGAACACATAGTGTGACAAAGCAAATCTAATGTGCTTGTCTACATAGCCTTTAACGTTTTTTATCTCTTTGATGCGAACATCAACGCATGTTTAACTACTCTTCATTGATATATAAGGGTCATACAGAGCCCATCCCTTAAAATATTGAAAAACTCTAAAAACAACGACTTGAAACTGCTAATACTCCACTGGATTACTTAGGTAAGTGATGATGCAACCTAAATACCTTAGGAAATATTTTGGAACATGAAATCAAATCAGTTGAGTCTGGTTATTTCCTATCCTTGTGGACACATTCTTCAGGATGTCCAATCAGATTGAGCTCAATGTAGCAAGAACACGGTAAAAAACAACACTTGAGTATCTTATTGAATATCCATGATACTGGACAACATAGGGTGAATTATCTGTAATGTCTGTTCAATATAATGTGCGTATGTTAAAATCGCATAGGTGTATGTAACAACAACAATGCAGCTGTGAACACCCCCACGAAACAGTGCGAAGGTACATTCGGTAAATAGAACCGAACCGCTTTGTTAGTAAGATAGAGGCAGATAGCACTGTGAAATACAGATTTTCCCCTCTTTTGCAGTATTTTTAAGTATTTTTTTATTCTTTTTTAGTAAGTTAGCAGTACGTCACAAGTAGAAAACATACTATAATTATAACAATATAAAAGGCCATCAGGAAGTTTCGAACTGCTTATACCGCCCATTAAAGTTAGGCAGTTATGGTTATCTCGGCTGGCATCCGTTTTAAATGGGCCGTCTCGTCGCTTTAGCATTTTAAATGTCGATTAAAGACGCAAGATGAATGATTTTCGAGTGGAAGGTGACATGAAGAGGCGCGTGATTGTTCAGTTTGACCGGCAGTGTGCGTGACTGCACTTACTGACTCTGTTTTACAAGTAACCCGCAATATAACCGGATTTCAGCAACTATTTATTAACTTGACGTCGGGTAACTAAAAACGCATAAATGAATCTGGATGCTATAGACATTGAGCTGTGATAGTCTTATTGAAGTCGTGTTTTTTTTCGGTTTTAGGGCATGATGAAGTCGAAAATCTCTGTCTGGAAAACGATTTGAGTGTTTTTAAACGAAGTTTTTATCGTGTGTGAGGAAATATTTCCTGAGGGTCATTCTGTGAAGTTGCCTTTTGCGTCCCTCAGAAATAATCAGACATAGAAGTATAGGCTATAACAACAGATAAATTTGTGATTTGAAAACACATACATACTGTGTATTGTTTTATCAATATTACTTCAGAGTAAAGTCAATTAAATATATGTATGTATGACAGAATAGTAGCCCAATACTTAGAGATAAGAATAGTTAGCACTCTTTTGAAAACTCCTGTCAGAAACATCATATCTTAAAAACAATAAAAGACAGAAATTCTGATTTCAACAGATGCAATGATTACATACATATATCTATGTCAACAATCAAATATCATTTTTCTCATGATTTAAAGGATATGAAAAGATCATATATGGAAATTTATGTAACTCATGTAAGATTAACAAAATTAATCATGTATAAGTAGCATTGATTGATTACGCAAAAGAAAATAATATTTCTCTTACATATTTTTTGTTTTTTGCTTGTTTTTGTGTTTTCCAGATCCCTCGCATGGAATCGTGGTCTATCCATTCATCGGACAAACAAGCCATTGTCCTTTTGTACTCAGGCATCTACTTGACCCAGGGGCGAGCCGGTGCTGCGCCGTGATCGTATAGTACTCTGCGTTGTGGCCGCAGCAACCCCGGTTCGAATCCGGGTATCCCTTGGGGTATCCCCGCGCAGGTTCGAACCCTACAGGGGTTCTTGCTTCCATGGCAAGAGCTGCTAAGTGCTCTATTAGCCTCCTGAAAGAGAAGCCTGCTCGTTATGAATTTCCAGTGAGACTACGTTCTCTTGCGACACCCATGTGCTTGAAGTCGTGAGGGCTTAGGAAAGATGAATGTGTTGTGTGATGGAAATTCACCTGTGAGATTAAAGTCAGGCCACTCAATAGTAAAATTGAATTCAGGCTAGTCTCTCTTACAACCAAAACATACCTCAGAGAGCATACGAAGTGAGCTCCAAACAAAACAGAGTATTTGTTCAGTCAAATCATACATATTCATTTTTCAGCAAACAAAGACTTTGAAAATTGATTGGATAAGCAAATAAGTAAATTATCATAAAACCATCCTACTTCCTTTTATCACATAAGTACAATTTCCGGTTCATCGACATCCCATAATAGTTGTCCACCTGACGTGTGTAAATATTTTTTTAATTTGAAACATCTTATCTAACTCCCTAACTTCTTCCCAGCTAACTGACCTTGTTTTTTGCTTGTTTTTGTGTTTTCCAGATCCCTTGCATGGAATCGTGGTCTATCCATTCATCGGACAAACAAGCCATTGTCCTTTTGTACTCAGGCATCTACTTGACCCAGGGGCGAGCCGGTGCTGCGCCGTGATCATATAGTGGTTAGTACTCTGCGTTGTGGCCGCAGCAACTCCGGTTCGAATCCGGGTCACGGCAGGTCTTTTCTGTTAAAATGGATGTTTTGTTGGCTCAAGCTGTTCTGTGCCTCCCACATCCAGCCAACAGAACATGTGGGCCTTTGTGTGGGAACGGCTGTTATAGCGCAAGGAGCAGACCGAGCACACGGGCCTGGATATCTCAGTCGGAAGAGCATCAGACTTTTAATCTGAGGGTCCATTATTCAAGTCCCTGCTCGGGTGAAGAGGCCGTCACTTTGTCGGAGGTTTGTGTTTTAGCGGTCTACGCTTAAGCATTGGTGCTTCAGTGGTAGAATTCTCGCCTGCCACGCGGGTCCGATTCGCGGCCAATGCAGAAAGTATCTTGTGCTATCCCAGGGGTCAGCTTTATTAACTGACTTGAAATTCACAGCGATTGTAAGCTCAAGAGCAATAACCTACCATCATAAATGTTGTCATCACTGTGCAGCCCCAAATGATGTGCCCCTCGTAAAAGAGGTTCTTCTTCTTCTGTCTCTTACGACGAGCCAGGGACCATACCCTCACTCCCTGTGAGCACAGCTGATACCACATTCTCGCCTGCCAAGCGGGAGACCCGGGTCCGATTCCCGGGCAATGCAGAAAGTGGCTTCTGATGTGCCACAAGTGTGGGTCTTTAAAATTTTGTTGTGTAACTTCTGCTAATCGATATTACTGACAGGGACTGTAAGCTCAATGGCAACAACCTGCTTTCTCTCACTGGCTCTGAGCACAAATTTCACCACAGCTAAGCATTGGTGGTTCTGTGGTAGAATTCTCGCCTGCCACGCGGGAGATCCGGGTCCGATTCCCGGCCAATGCAGAAGGTGGCTTCTGATGTGCCACAAGTGTGCGTCTTTTCAAAATTTTGTTGTGTAACTTCTGCTAATCGATATTACTGACAGGGACTTTAAGCTCAATGGCAACAACCTGCTTTCTCTCACTGGCTCTGAGCACAAATTTCACCACAGCTGAGCATTGGTGGTTCAGTGGTAGAATTCTCGCCTGCCACGCGGGAGATCCGGGTCCGATTCCTGGCCAATGCAGAAAGTTTCTTGTGCTATCCCAGATTGTTTGTCCCAGATTCTTGTGCTATCCCAGAGGCCAGCTTTATTAAGTGACTTGTAATTCACAGCGATTGTAGGCTGCCATTATGAATATTGTCATCGTCATGCAGACCTTAATGATGTGTCCCTTGTAAAAGCAGTTTTAACTCAAAATGCAAACAAGCTCTCCGTCTTCCATCTCTTACGAGGAGCTAGGAAGCATACCCTTGCTCAAGAGACCCAGGTCTTATGCTGATGATGCAGAGCTCTTCCATGGCAAGAGCTGCTAAGTGCTCTGTTAGACTCCTGAAAGAGAAGCCTGCTCGTTATGAATTTCCAGTGAGACTACGTTCTCTTGCGACACCCATGTGCTTGAAGTCGTGAGGGCTTAGGAAAGATGAATGTGTTGTGTGATGGAAATTCACCTGTGAGATTAAAGTCAGGCCACTCAATAGTAAAATTGAATTCAGGCTAGTCTCTCTTACAACCAAAACATACCTCAGAGAGCATACGAAGTGAGCTCCAAACAAAACAGAGTATTTGTTCAGTCAAATCATACATATTCATTTTTCAGCAAACAAAGACTTTGAAAATTGATTGGATAAGCAAATAAGTAAATTATCATAAAACCATCCTACTTCCTTTTATCACATAAGTACAATTTCCGGTTCATCGACATCCCATAATAGTTGTCCACCTGACGTGTGTAAATATTTTTTTAATTGGAAACATCTTATCTAACTCCCTAACTTCTTCCCAGCTAACTGACCTTGTTTTTTGCTTGTTTTTGTGTTTTCCAGATCCCTTGCATGGAATCGTGGTCTATCCATTCATCGGACAAACAAGCCATTGTCCTTTTGTACTCAGGCATCTACTTGACCCAGGGGCGAGCTGGTGCTGCGCCGTGATCGTATAGTGGTTAGTACTCTGCGTTGTGGCCGCAGCAACCCCGGTTCGAATCCGGGTCACGGCAGGTCTTTTCTGTTAAAATGGATGTTTTGTTGGCTCAAGCTGTTCTGTGCCTCCCACATCCAGCCAACAGAACATGTGGCCTTCGGGCAGATGTAGTCGTGGCCGAGAGGTTAAGGCGATTGACTTGAAATCCATTGGGGTATCCCCGCGCAGGTTCGAACCCTGTCGACTACGTGCAGCCTAATCTCTTGATTTAGCTTTCTGCGATGAGATTTGTGCCTTCCTACTGCTTTGGCCATCCCTTTGACAACAGCTGTTATAGCGCAAGGGGCAGTCCGAGCGCATAGGTCCAGATTGCTCAGTCGGTTGAGCGCCAGACTTCAACTGAGTGTGCTGGATGTGAGAGGCATACAAATTGTCCAGTTCTCTGGGTCCACACGTCCAGAGACGTGGCAGCTTGGTGTCTCCTTGCTGGGACTGTGTTTTTTTTTTCCTGCTGCACGAAAACTGCCTAGAGGACATCCTAGGGGACACCTTACTGTAGTCGTGGCCAAGTGGTAAGGTGATGGACAAGAAATTTCACGCAAGTTCGAATCCTGCTGACTACGTTCTGCAGTGACAACCGTGTCCTTCAAGCTGTGAGATCTTAGGAAAGATGATGGTTTTTTGCTGTTATGAATGTTGTCATCACTGTGCCTTCCAAGGCCTTTGACCAGACCTCAGAGGAGTTGGCAAGTCACCATGAAGAAGTCCCACCCTTGTCAGTGTTCCCAAGTTGTCAGGAGCAGGCCATCTCTTTCTGTCCTTATTGTTTGCAACCTTCATCCTGCAGTGCACGTGGAAAATGATCTTTTGGAGGACTGAGCGCTTACACTTTGTGTGGGAACGGCTGTTATAGCGCAAGGAGCAGACCGAGCACACGGGCCTGGATATCTCAGTCGGAAGAGCATCAGACTTTTAATCTGAGGGTCCATTATTCAAGTCCCTGCTCGGGTGAAGAGGCCGTCACTTTGTCGGAGGTTTGTGTTTTAGCGGTCTACGCTTAAGCATTGGTGCTTCAGTGGTAGAATTCTCGCCTGCCACGCGGGTCCGATTCGCGGCCAATGCAGAAAGTATCTTGTGCTATCCCAGGGGTCAGCTTTATTAACTGACTTGAAATTCACAGCGATTGTAAGCTCAAGAGCAATAACCTACCATCATAAATGTTGTCATCACTGTGCAGCCCCAAATGATGTGCCCCTCGTAAAAGAGGTTCTTCTTCTTCTGTCTCTTACGACGAGCCAGGGACCATACCCTCACTCCCTGTGAGCACAGCTGATACCACATTCTCGCCTGCCAAGCGGGAGACCCGGGTCCGATTCCCGGGCAATGCAGAAAGTGGCTTCTGATGTGCCACAAGTGTGGGTCTTTAAAATTTTGTTGTGTAACTTCTGCTAATCGATATTACTGACAGGGACTGTAAGCTCAATGGCAACAACCTGCTTTCTCTCACTGGCTCTGAGCACAAATTTCACCACAGCTAAGCATTGGTGGTTCAGTGGTAGAATTCTCGCCTGCCACGCGGGTCCGATTCGCGGCCAATGCAGAAAGTATCTTGTGCTATCCCAGGGGTCAGCTTTATTAACTGACTTGAAATTCACAGCGATTGTAAGCTCAAGAGCAATAACCTACCATCATAAATGTTGTCATCACTGTGCAGCCCCAAATGATGTGCCCCTCGTAAAAGAGGTTCTTCTTCTTCTGTCTCTTACGACGAGCCAGGGACCATACCCTCACTCCCTGTGAGCACAGCTGATACCACATTCTCGCCTGCCAAGCGGGAGACCCGGGTCCGATTCCCGGGCAATGCAGAAAGTGGCTTCTGATGTGCCACAAGTGTGGGTCTTTAAAATTTTGTTGTGTAACTTCTGCTAATCGATATTACTGACAGGGACTGTAAGCTCAATGGCAACAACCTGCTTTCTCTCACTGGCTCTGAGCACAAATTTCACCACAGCTAAGCATTGGTGGTTCAGTGGTAGAATTCTCGCCTGCCACGCGGGAGATCCGGGTCCGATTCCTGGGCAATGCAGAAAGTGGCTTCTGATGTGCCACAAGTGTGGGTCTTTAAAATTTTGTTGTGTAACTACTGCTAATCGATATTACTGACAGGGACTGTAAGCTCAATGGCAACAACCTGCTTTCTCTCACTGGCTCTGAGCACAAATTTCACCACAGCTAAGCATTGGTGGTTCAGTGGTAGAATTCTCGCCTGCCACGTGGGAGATCCGGGTCCGATTCCCGGCCAATGCAGAAAGTTTCTTGTGCTATCCTAGATTGTTTGTCCCAGATTCTTGTGCTATCCCAGAGGCCAGCTTTATTAAGTGACTTGTAATTCACAGCGATTGTAGGCTGCCATTATGAATATTGTCATCGTCATGCAGACCTTAATGATGTGTCCCTTATAAAAGCAGTTTTAACTCAAAATGCAAACAAGCTCTCCGTCTTCCATCTCTTACGAGGAGCTAGGAAGCATACCCTTGCTCAAGAGACCCAGGTCTTATGCTGATGATGCAGAGCTCTTCCATGGCAAGAGCTGCTAAGTGCTCTGTTAGACTCCTGAAAGAGAAGCCTGCTCGTTATGAATTTCCAGTGAGACTACGTTCTCTTGCGACACCCATGTGCTTGAAGTCGTGAGGGCTTAGGAAAGATGAATGTGTTGTGTGATGGAAATTCACCTGTGAGATTAAAGTCAGGCCACTCAATAGTAAAATTGAATTCAGGCTAGTCTCTCTTACAACCAAAACATACCTCAGAGAGCATACGAAGTGAGCTCCAAACAAAACAGAGTATTTGTTCAGTCAAATCATACATATTCATTTTTCAGCAAACAAAGACTTTGAAAATTGATTGGATAAGCAAATAAGTAAATTATCATAAAACCATCCTACTTCCTTTTATCACATAAGTACAATTTCCGGTTCATCGACATCCCATAATAGTTGTCCACCTGACGTGTGTAAATATTTTTTTAATTGGAAACATCTTATCTAACTCCCTAACTTCTTCCCAGCTAACTGACCTTGTTTTTTGCTTGTTTTTGTGTTTTCCAGATCCCTTGCATGGAATCGTGGTCTATCCATTCATCGGACAAACAAGCCATTGTCCTTTTGTACTCAGGCATCTACTTGACCCAGGGGCGAGCCGGTGCTGCGCCGTGATCGTATAGTGGTTAGTACTCTGCGTTGTGGCCGCAGCAACCCCGGTTCGAATCCGGGTCACGGCAGGTCTTTTCTGTTAAAATGGATGTTTTGTTGGCTCAAGCTGTTCTGTGCCTCCCACATCCAGCCAACAGAACATGTGGGCCTTTGTGTGGGAACGGCTGTTATAGCGCAAGGAGCAGACCGAGCACACGGGCCTGGATATCTCAGTCGGAAGAGCATCAGACTTTTAATCTGAGGGTCCATTATTCAAGTCCCTGCTCGGGTGAAGAGGCCGTCACTTTGTCGGAGGTTTGTGTTTTAGCGGTCTACGCTTAAGCATTGGTGCTTCAGTGGTAGAATTCTCGCCTGCCACGCGGGTCCGATTCGCGGCCAATGCAGAAAGTATCTTGTGCTATCCCAGGGGTCAGCTTTATTAACTGACTTGAAATTCACAGCGATTGTAAGCTCAAGAGCAATAACCTACCATCATAAATGTTGTCATCACTGTGCAGCCCCAAATGATGTGCCCCTCGTAAAAGAGGTTCTTCTTCTTCTGTCTCTTACGACGAGCCAGGGACCATACCCTCACTCCCTGTGAGCACAGCTGATACCACATTCTCGCCTGCCAAGCGGGAGACCCGGGTCCGATTCCCGGGCAATGCAGAAAGTGGCTTCTGATGTGCCACAAGTGTGGGTCTTTAAAATTTTGTTGTGTAACTTCTGCTAATCGATATTACTGACAGGGACTGTAAGCTCAATGGCAACAACCTGCTTTCTCTCACTGGCTCTGAGCACAAATTTCACCACAGCTAAGCATTGGTGGTTCAGTGGTAGAATTCTCGCCTGCCACGCGGGAGATCCGGGTCCGATTCCTGGGCAATGCAGAAAGTGGCTTCTGATGTGCCACAAGTGTGGGTCTTTAAAATTTTGTTGTGTAACTACTGCTAATCGATATTACTGACAGGGACTGTAAGCTCAATGGCAACAACCTGCTTTCTCTCACTGGCTCTGAGCACAAATTTCACCACAGCTAAGCATTGGTGGTTCAGTGGTAGAATTCTCGCCTGCCACGCGGGAGATCCGGGTCCGATTCCCGGCCAATGCAGAAAGTTTCTTGTGCTATCCCAGATTGTTTGTCCCAGATTCTTGTGCTATCCCAGAGGCCAGCTTTATTAAGTGACTTGTAATTCACAGCGATTGTAGGCTGCCATTATGAATATTGTCATCGTCATGCAGACCTTAATGATGTGTCCCTTATAAAAGCAGTTTTAACTCAAAATGCAAACAAGCTCTCCGTCTTCCATCTCTTACGAGGAGCTAGGAAGCATACCCTTGCTCAAGAGACCCAGGTCTTATGCTGATGATGCAGAGCTCTTCCATGGCAAGAGCTGCTAAGTGCTCTGTTAGACTCCTGAAAGAGAAGCCTGCTCGTTATGAATTTCCAGTGAGACTACGTTCTCTTGCGACACCCATGTGCTTGAAGTCGTGAGGGCTTAGGAAAGATGAATGTGTTGTGTGATGGAAATTCACCTGTGAGATTAAAGTCAGGCCACTCAATAGTAAAATTGAATTCAGGCTAGTCTCTCTTACAACCAAAACATACCTCAGAGAGCATACGAAGTGAGCTCCAAACAAAACAGAGTATTTGTTCAGTCAAATCATACATATTCATTTTTCAGCAAACAAAGACTTTGAAAATTGATTGGATAAGCAAATAAGTAAATTATCATAAAACCATCCTACTTCCTTTTATCACATAAGTACAATTTCCGGTTCATCGACATCCCATAATAGTTGTCCACCTGACGTGTGTAAATATTTTTTTAATTGGAAACATCTTATCTAACTCCCTAACTTCTTCCCAGCTAACTGACCTTGTTTTTTGCTTGTTTTTGTGTTTTCCAGATCCCTTGCATGGAATCGTGGTCTATCCATTCATCGGACAAACAAGCCATTGTCCTTTTGTACTCAGGCATCTACTTGACCCAGGGGCGAGCCGGTGCTGCGCCGTGATCGTATAGTGGTTAGTACTCTGCGTTGTGGCCGCAGCAACCCCGGTTCGAATCCGGGTCACGGCAGGTCTTTTCTGTTAAAATGGATGTTTTGTTGGCTCAAGCTGTTCTGTGCCTCCCACATCCAGCCAACAGAACATGTGGCCTTCGGGCAGATGTAGTCGTGGCCGAGAGGTTAAGGCGATGGACTTGAAATCCATTGGGGTATCCCCGCGCAGGTTTGAACCCTGCCGACTACGTGCAGCCTAATCTCCTGATTTAGCTTTCTGCGATGAGATTTGTGCCTTCCTACTGCTTTGGCCATCCCTTTGACAACAGCTGTTATAGCGCAAGGGGCAGTCCGAGCGCATAGGTCCAGATTGCTCAGTCGGTTGAGCGCCAGACTTCAACTGAGTGTGCTGGATATGAGAGGCATACAAATTGTCCAGTTCTCTGGGTCCACACGTCCAGAGACGTGGCAGCTTGGTGTCTCCTTGCTGGGACTGTGTTTTTTTTTCCTGCTGCGTGCCTAGGTTGCGAGAGGATCAGGCAGCGATTTTGCACGAAAACTGCCTAGAGGACATCCTAGGGGACACCTTACTGTAGTCGTGGCCAAGTGGTAAGGTGATGGACAAGAAATTTCACGCAAGTTCGAATCCTGCTGACTACGTTCTGCAGTGACAACCGTGTCCTTCAAGCTGTGAGATCTTAGGAAAGATGATGGTTTTTTGCTGTTATGAATGTTGTCATCACTGTGCCTTCCAAGGCCTTTGACCAGACCTCAGAGGAGTTGGCAAGTCACCATGAAGAAGTCCCACCCTTGTCAGTGTTCCCAAGTTGTCAGGAGCAGGCCATCTCTTTCTGTCCTTATTGTTTGCAACCTTCATCCTGCAGTGCACGTGGAAAATGATCTTTTGGAGGACTGAGCGCTTACACTTTGTGTGGGAACGGCTGTTATAGCGCAAGGAGCAGACCGAGCACACGGGCCTGGATATCTCAGTCGGAAGAGCATCAGACTTTTAATCTGAGGGTCCATTATTCAAGTCCCTGCTCGGGTGAAGAGGCCGTCACTTTGTCGGAGGTTTGTGTTTTAGCGGTCTACGCTTAAGCATTGGTGCTTCAGTGGTAGAATTCTCGCCTGCCACGCGGGTCCGATTCGCGGCCAATGCAGAAAGTATCTTGTGCTATCCCAGGGGTCAGCTTTATTAACTGACTTGAAATTCACAGCGATTGTAAGCTCAAGAGCAATAACCTACCATCATAAATGTTGTCATCACTGTGCAGCCCCAAATGATGTGCCCCTCGTAAAAGAGGTTCTTCTTCTTCTGTCTCTTACGACGAGCCAGGGACCATACCCTCACTCCCTGTGAGCACAGCTGATACCACATTCTCGCCTGCCAAGCGGGAGACCCGGGTCCGATTCCCGGGCAATGCAGAAAGTGGCTTCTGATGTGCCACAAGTGTGGGTCTTTAAAATTTCGTTGTGTAACTTCTGCTAATCGATATTACTGACAGGGACTGTAAGCTCAATGGCAACAACCTGCTTTCTCTCACTGGCTCTGAGCACAAATTTCACCACAGCTAAGCATTGGTGGTTCAGTGGTAGAATTCTCGCCTGCCACGCGGGAGATCCGGGTCCGATTCCCGGCCAATGCAGAAGGTGGCTTCTGATGTGCCACAAGTGTGCGTCTTTAAAATTTTGTTGTGTAACTTCTGCTAATCGATATTACTGACAGGGACTTTAAGCTCAATGGCAACAACCTGCTTTCTCTCACTGGCTCTGAGCACAAATTTCACCACAGCTGAGCATTGGTGGTTCAGTGGTAGAATTCTCGCCTGCCACGCGGGAGATCCGGGTCCGATTCCCGGCCAATGCAGAAAGTTTCTTGTGCTATCCCAGATTGTTTGTCCCAGATTCTTGTGCTATCCCAGAGGCCAGCTTTATTAAGTGACTTGTAATTCACAGCGATTGTAGGCTGCCATTATGAATATTGTCATCGTCATGCAGACCTTAATGATGTGTCCCTTATAAAAGCAGTTTTAACTCAAAATGCAAACAAGCTCTCCGTCTTCCATCTCTTACGAGGAGCTAGGAAGCATACCCTTGCTCAAGAGACCCAGGTCTTATGCTGATGATGCAGAGCTCTTCCATGGCAAGAGCTGCTAAGTGCTCTGTTAGACTCCTGAAAGAGAAGCCTGCTCGTTATGAATTTCCAGTGAGACTACGTTCTCTTGCGACACCCATGTGCTTGAAGTCGTGAGGGCTTAGGAAAGATGAATGTGTTGTGTGATGGAAATTCACCTGTGAGATTAAAGTCAGGCCACTCAATAGTAAAATTGAATTCAGGCTAGTCTCTCTTACAACCAAAACATACCTCAGAGAGCATACGAAGTGAGCTCCAAACAAAACAGAGTATTTGTTCAGTCAAATCATACATATTCATTTTTCAGCAAACAAAGACTTTGAAAATTGATTGGATAAGCAAATAAGTAAATTATCATAAAACCATCCTACTTCCTTTTATCACATAAGTACAATTTCCGGTTCATCGACATCCCATAATAGTTGTCCACCTGACGTGTGTAAATATTTTTTTAATTGGAAACATCTTATCTAACTCCCTAACTTCTTCCCAGCTAACTGACCTTGTTTTTTGCTTGTTTTTGTGTTTTCCAGATCCCTTGCATGGAATCGTGGTCTATCCATTCATCGGACAAACAAGCCATTGTCCTTTTGTACTCAGGCATCTACTTGACCCAGGGGCGAGCCGGTGCTGCGCCGTGATCGTATAGTGGTTAGTACTCTGCGTTGTGGCCGCAGCAACCCCGGTTCGAATCCGGGTCACGGCAGGTCTTTTCTGTTAAAATGGATGTTTTGTTGGCTCAAGCTGTTCTGTGCCTCCCACATCCAGCCAACAGAACATGTGGCCTTCGGGCAGATGTAGTCGTGGCCGAGAGGTTAAGGCGATGGACTTGAAATCCATTGGGGTATCCCCGCGCAGGTTCGAACCCTGCCGACTACGTGCAGCCTAATCTCTTGATTTAGCTTTCTGCGATGAGATTTGTGCCTTCCTTCTGCTTTGGCCATCCCTTTGACAACAGCTGTTATAGCGCAAGGGGCAGTCCGAGCGCATAGGTCCAGATTGCTCAGTCGGTTGAGCGCCAGACTTCAACTGAGTGTGCTGGATATGAGAGGCATACAAATTGTCCAGTTCTCTGGGTCCACACGTCCAGAGACGTGGCAGCTTGGTGTCTCCTTGCTGGGACTGTGGTTTTTTTTCCTGCTGCGTGCCTAGGTTGCGAGAGGATCAGGCAGCGATTTTGCACGAAAACTGCCTAGAGGACATCCTAGGGGACACCTTACTGTAGTCGTGGCCAAGTGGTAAGGTGATGGACAAGAAATTTCACGCAAGTTCGAATCCTGCTGACTACGTTCTGCAGTGACAACCGTGTCCTTCAAGCTGTGAGATCTTAGGAAAGATGATGGTTTTTTGCTGTTATGAATGTTGTCATCACTGTGCCTTCCAAGGCCTTTGACCAGACCTCAGAGGAGTTGGCAAGTCACCATGAAGAAGTCCCACCCTTGTCAGTGTTCCCAAGTTGTCAGGAGCAGGCCATCTCTTTCTGTCCTTATTGTTTGCAACCTTCATCCTGCAGTGCACGTGGAAAATGATCTTTTGGAGGACTGAGCGCTTACACTTTGTGTGGGAACGGCTGTTATAGCGCAAGGAGCAGACCGAGCACACGGGCCTGGATATCTCAGTCGGAAGAGCATCAGACTTTTAATCTGAGGGTCCATTATTCAAGTCCCTGCTCGGGTGAAGAGGCCGTCACTTTGTCGGAGGTTTGTGTTTTAGCGGTCTGCGCTTAAGCATTGGTGCTTCAGTGGTAGAATTCTCGCCTGCCACGCGGGTCCGATTCGCGGCCAATGCAGAAAGTATCTTGTGCTATCCCAGGGGTCAGCTTTATTAACTGACTTGAAATTCACAGCGATTGTAAGCTCAAGAGCAATAACCTACCATCATAAATGTTGTCATCACTGTGCAGCCCCAAATGATGTGCCCCTCGTAAAAGAGGTTCTTCTTCTTCTGTCTCTTACGACGAGCCAGGGACCATACCCGCACTCCCTGTGAGCACAGCTGATACCACATTCTCGCCTGCCAAGCGGGAGACCCGGGTCCGATTCCCGGGCAATGCAAAAAGTGGCTTCTGATGTGCCACAAGTGTGGGTCTTTAAAATTTTGTTGTGTAACTTCTGCTAATCGATATTACTGACAGGGACTGTAAGCTCAATGGCAACAACCTGCTTTCTCTCACTGGCTCTGAGCACAAATTTCACCACAGCTAAGCATTGGTGGTTCAGTGGTAGAATTCTCGCCTGCCACGCTGGAGATCCGGGTCCGATTCCCGGCCAATGCAGAAGGTGGCTTCTGATGTGCCACAAGTGTGCGTCTTTAAAATTTTGTTGTGTAACTTCTGCTAATCGATATTACTGACAGGGACTTTAAGCTCAATGGCAACAACCTGCTTTCTCTCACTGGCTCTGAGCACAAATTTCACCACAGCTGAGCATTGGTGGTTCAGTGGTAGAATTCTCGCCTGCCACGCGGGAGATCCGGGTCCGATTCCTGGCCAATGCAGAAAGTTTCTTGTGCTATCCCAGAGGCCAGCTTTATTAAGTGACTTGTAATTCACAGCGATTGTAGGCTGCCATTATGAATATTGTCATCGTCATGCAGACCTTAATGATGTGTCCCTTGTAAAAGCAGTTTTAACTCAAAATGCAAACAAGCTCTCCGTCTTCCATCTCTTACGAGGAGCTAGGAAGCATACCCTTGCTCAAGAGACCCAGGTCTTATGCTGATGATGCAGAGCTCTTCCATGGCAAGAGCTGCTAAGTGCTCTGTTAGACTCCTGAAAGAGAAGCCTGCTCGTTATGAATTTCCAGTGAGACTAAGTTCTCTTGCGACACCCATGTGCTTGAAGTCGTGAGGGCTTAGGAAAGATGAATGTGTTGTGTGATGGAAATTCACCTGTGAGATTAAAGTCAGGCCACTCAATAGTAAAATTGAATTCAGGCTAGTCTCTCTTACAACCAAAACATACCTCAGAGAGCATACGAAGTGAGCTCCAAACAAAATAGAGTATTTGTTCAGTCAAATCATACATATTCATTTTTCAGCAAACAAAGACTTTCAACTTCAACTGAGTGTGCTGGATATGAGAGGCATACAAATTGTCCAGTTCTCTGGGTCCACACGTCCAGAGACGTGGCAGCTTGGTGTCTCCTTGCTGGGACTGTGTTTTTTTTTCCTGCTGCGTGCCTAGGTTGCGAGAGGATCAGGCAGCGATTTTGCACGAAAACTGCCTAGAGGACATCCTAGGGGACACCTTACTGTAGTCGTGGCCAAGTGGTAAGGTTATGGACTAGAAATTCCACGCAAGTTCGAATCCTGCTGACTACGTTCTGCAGTGACAACCGTGTCCTTCAAGCTGTGAGATCTTAGGAAAGATGATGGTTTTTTGCTGTTATGAATGTTGTCATCACTGTGCCTTCCAAGGCCTTTGACCAGACCTCAGAGGAGTTGGCAAGTCACCATGAAGAAGTCCCACCCTTGTCAGTGTTCCCAAGTTGTCAGGAGCAGGCCATCTCTTTCTGTCCTTATTGTTTGCAACCTTCATCCTGCAGTGCACGTGGAAAATGATCTTTTGGAGGACTGAGCGCTTACACTTTGTGTGGGAACGGCTGTTATAGCGCAAGGAGCAGACCGAGCACACGGGCCTGGATATCTCAGTCGGAAGAGCATCAGACTTTTAATCTGAGGGTCCATTATTCAAGTCCCTGCTCGGGTGAAGAGGCCGTCACTTTGTCGGAGGTTTGTGTTTTAGCGGTCTACGCTTAAGCATTGGTGCTTCAGTGGTAGAATTCTCGCCTGCCACGCGGGTCCGATTCGCGGCCAATGCAGAAAGTATCTTGTGCTATCCCAGGGGTCAGCTTTATTAACTGACTTGAAATTCACAGCGATTGTAAGCTCAAGAGCAATAACCTACCATCATAAATGTTGTCATCACTGTGCAGCCCCAAATGATGTGCCCCTCGTAAAAGAGGTTCTTCTTCTTCTGTCTCTTACGACGAGCCAGGGACCATACCCTCACTCCCTGTGAGCACAGCTGATACCACATTCTCGCCTGCCAAGCGGGAGACCCGGGTCCGATTCCCGGGCAATGCAGAAAGTGGCTTCTGATGTGCCACAAGTGTGGGTCTTTAAAATTTTGTTGTGTAACTTCTGCTAATCGATATTACTGACAGGGACTGTAAGCTCAATGGCAACAACCTGCTTTCTCTCACTGGCTCTGAGCACAAATTTCACCACAGCTAAGCATTGGTGGTTCAGTGGTAGAATTCTCGCCTGCCACGCGGGAGATCCGGGTCCGATTCCCGGCCAATGCAGAAGGTGGCTTCTGATGTGCCACAAGTGTGCGTCTTTAAAATTTTGTTGTGTAACTTCTGCTAATCGATATTACTGACAGGGACTTTAAGCTCAATGGCAACAACCTGCTTTCTCTCACTGGCTCTGAGCACAAATTTCACCACAGCTGAGCATTGGTGGTTCAGTGGTAGAATTCTCGCCTGCCACGCGGGAGATCCGGGTCCGATTCCCGGCCAATGCAGAAAGTTTCTTGTGCTATCCCAGAGGCCAGCTTTATTAAGTGACTTGTAATTCACAGCGATTGTAGGCTGCCATTATGAATATTGTCATCGTCATGCAGACCTTAATGATGTGTCCCTTGTAAAAGCAGTTTTAACTCAAAATGCAAACAAGCTCTCCGTCTTCCATCTCTTACGAGGAGCTAGGAAGCATACCCTTGCTCAAGAGACCCAGGTCTTATGCTGATGATGCAGAGCTCTTCCATGGCAAGAGCTGCTAAGTGCTCTGTTAGACTCCTGATAGAGAAGCCTGCTCGTTATGAATTTCCAGTGAGACTACGTTCTCTTGCGACACCCATGTGCTTGAAGTCGTGAGGGCTTAGGAAAGATGAATGTGTTGTGTGATGGAAATTCACCTGTGAGATTAAAGTCAGGCCACTCAATAGTAAAATTGAATTCAGGCTAGTCTCTCTTACAACCAAAACATACCTCAGAGAGCATACGAAGTGAGCTCCAAACAAAATAGAGTATTTGTTCAGTCAAATCATACATATTCATTTTTCAGCAAACAAAGACTTTCAACTTCAACTGAGTGTGCTGGATATGAGAGGCATACAAATTGTCCAGTTCTCTGGGTCCACACGTCCAGAGACGTGGCAGCTTGGTGTCTCCTTGCTGGGACTGTGTTTTTTTTTCCTGGTGCGTGCCTAGGTTGCGAGAGGATCAGGCAGCGATTTTGCACGAAAACTGCCTAGAGGACATCCTAGGGGACACCTTACTGTAGTCGTGGCCAAGTGGTAAGGTGATGGACTAGAAATTCCACGCAAGTTCGAATACTGCTGACTACGTTCTGCAGTGACAACCGTGTCCTTCAAGCTGTGAGATCTTAGGAAAGATGATGGTTTTTTGCTGTTATGAATGTTGTCATCACTGTGCCTTCCAAGGCCTTTGACCAGACCTCAGAGGAGTTGGCAAGTCACCATGAAGAAGTCCCACCCTTGTCAGTGTTCCCAAGTTGTCAGGAGCAGGCCATCTCTTTCTGTCCTTATTGTTTGCAACCTTCATCCTGCAGTGCACGTGGAAAATGATCTTTTGGAGGACTGAGCGCTTACACTTTGTGTGGGAACGGCTGTTATAGCGCAAGGAGCAGACCGAGCACACGGGCCTGGATATCTCAGTCGGAAGAGCATCAGACTTTTAATCTGAGGGTCCATTATTCAAGTCCCTGCTCGGGTGAAGAGGCCGTCACTTTGTCGGAGGTTTGTGTTTTAGCGGTCTACGCTTAAGCATTGGTGCTTCAGTGGTAGAATTCTCGCCTGCCACGCGGGTCCGATTCGCGGCCAATGCAGAAAGTATCTTGTGCTATCCCAGGGGTCAGCTTTATTAACTGACTTGAAATTCACAGCGATTGTAAGCTCAAGAGCAATAACCTACCATCATAAATGTTGTCATCACTGTGCAGCCCCAAATGATGTGCCCCTCGTAAAAGAGGTTCTTCTTCTTCTGTCTCTTACGACGAGCCAGGGACCATACCCTCACTCCCTGTGAGCACAGCTGATACCACATTCTCGCCTGCCAAGCGGGAGACCCGGGTCCGATTCCCGGGCAATGCAGAAAGTGGCTTCTGATGTGCCACAAGTGTGGGTCTTTAAAATTTTGTTGTGTAACTTCTGCTAATCGATATTACTGACAGGGACTGTAAGCTCAATGGCAACAACCTGCTTTCTCTCACTGGCTCTGAGCACAAATTTCACCACAGCTAAGCATTGGTGGTTCAGTGGTAGAATTCTCGCCTGCCACGCGGGAGATCCGAGTCCGATTCCCGGCCAATGCAGAAGGTGGCTTCTGATGTGCCACAAGTGTGCGTCTTTAAAATTTTGTTGTGTAACTTCTGCTAATCGATATTACTGACAGGGACTTTAAGCTCAATGGCAACAACCTGCTTTCTCTCACTGGCTCTGAGCACAAATTTCACCACAGCTGAGCATTGGTGGTTCAGTGGTAGAATTCTCGCCTGCCACGCGGGAGATCCGGGTCCGATTCCCGGCCAATGCAGAAAGTTTCTTGTGCTATCCCAGAGGCCAGCTTTATTAAGTGACTTGTAATTCACAGTGATTGTAGGCTGCCATTATGAATATTGTCATCGTCATGCAGACCTTAATGATGTGTCCCTTGTAAAAGCAGTTTTAACTCAAAATGCAAACAAGCTCTCCGTCTTCCATCTCTTACGAGGAGCTAGGAAGCATACCCTTGCTCAAGAGACCCAGGTCTTATGCTGATGATGCAGAGCTCTTCCATGGCAAGAGCTGCTAAGTGCTCTGTTAGACTCCTGATAGAGAAGCCTGCTCGTTATGAATTTCCAGTGAGACTACGTTCTCTTGCGACACCCATGTGCTTGAAGTCGTGAGGGCTTAGGAAAGATGAATGTGTTGTGTGATGGAAATTCACCTGTGAGATTAAAGTCAGGCCACTCAATAGTAAAATTGAATTCAGGCTAGTCTCTCTTACAACCAAAACATACTTCAGAGAGCATACGAAGTGAGCTCCAAACAAAATAGAGTATTTGTTCAGTCAAATCATACATATTCATTTTTCAGCAAACAAAGACTTTCAACTTCAACTGAGTGTGCTGGATATGAGAGGCATACAAATTGTCCAGTTCTCTGGGTCCACACGTCCAGAGACGTGGCAGCTTGGTGTCTCCTTGCTGGGACTGTGTTTTTTTTTCCTGCTGCGTGCCTAGGTTGCGAGAGGATCAGGCAGCGATTTTGCACGAAAACTGCCTAGAGGACATCCTAGGGGACACCTTACTGTAGTCGTGGCCAAGTGGTAAGGTGATGGACTAGAAATTCCACGCAAGTTCGAATCCTGCTGACTACGTTCTGCAGTGACAACCGTGTCCTTCAAGCTGTGAGATCTTAGGAAAGATGATGGTTTTTTGCTGTTATGAATGTTGTCATCACTGTGCCTTCCAAGGCCTTTGACCAGACCTCAGAGGAGTTGGCAAGTCACCATGAAGAAGTCCCACCCTTGTCAGTGTTCCCAAGTTGTCAGGAGCAGGCCATCTCTTTCTGTCCTTATTGTTTGCAACCTTCATCCTGCAGTGCACGTGGAAAATGATCTTTTGGAGGACTGAGCGCTTACACTTTGTGTGGGAACGGCTGTTATAGCGCAAGGAGCAGACCGAGCACACGGGCCTGGATATCTCAGTCGGAAGAGCATCAGACTTTTAATCTGAGGGTCCATTATTCAAGTCCCTGCTCGGGTGAAGAGGCCGTCACTTTGTCGGAGGTTTGTGTTTTAGCGGTCTACGCTTAAGCATTGGTGCTTCAGTGGTAGAATTCTCGCCTGCCACGCGGGTCCGATTCGCGGCCAATGCAGAAAGTATCTTGTGCTATCCCAGGGGTCAGCTTTATTAACTGACTTGAAATTCACAGCGATTGTAAGCTCAAGAGCAATAACCTACCATCATAAATGTTGTCATCACTGTGCAGCCCCAAATGATGTGCCCCTCGTAAAAGAGGTTCTTCTTCTTCTGTCTCTTACGACGAGCCAGGGACCATACCCTCACTCCCTGTGAGCACAGCTGATACCACATTCTCGCCTGCCAAGCGGGAGACCCGGGTCCGATTCCCGGGCAATGCAGAAAGTGGCTTCTGATGTGCCACAAGTGTGGGTCTTTAAAATTTTGTTGTGTAACTTCTGCTAATCGATATTACTGACAGGGACTGTAAGCTCAATGGCAACAACCTGCTTTCTCTCACTGGCTCTGAGCACAAATTTCACCACAGCTAAGCATTGGTGGTTCAGTGGTAGAATTCTCGCCTGCCACGCGGGAGATCCGGGTCCGATTCCCGGCCAATGCAGAAGGTGGCTTCTGATGTGCCACAAGTGTGCGTCTTTAAAATTTTGTTGTGTAACTTCTGCTAATCGATATTACTGACAGGGACATTAAGCTCAATGGCAACAACCTGCTTTCTCTCACTGGCTCTGAGCACAAATTTCACCACAGCTGAGCATTGGTGGTTCAGTGGTAGAATTCTCGCCTGCCACGCGGGAGATCCGGGTCCGATTCCCGGCCAATGCAGAAAGTTTCTTGTGCTATCCCAGAGGCCAGCTTTATTAAGTGACTTGTAATTCACAGCGATTGTAGGCTGCCATTATGAATATTGTCATCGTCATGCAGACCTTAATGATGTGTCCCTTGTAAAAGCAGTTTTAACTCAAAATGCAAACAAGCTCTCCGTCTTCCATCTCTTACGAGGAGCTAGGAAGCATACCCTTGCTCAAGAGACCCAGGTCTTATGCTGATGATGCAGAGCTCTTCCATGGCAAGAGCTGCTAAGTGCTCTGTTAGACTCCTGAAAGAGAAGCCTGCTCGTTATGAATTTCCAGTGAGACTACGTTCTCTTGCGACACCCATGTGCTTGAAGTCGTGAGGGCTTAGGAAAGATGAATGTGTTGTGTGATGGAAATTCACCTGTGAGATTAAAGTCAGGCCACTCAATAGTAAAATTGAATTCAGGCTAGTCTCTCTTACAACCAAAACATACCTCAGAGAGCATACGAAGTGAGCTCCAAACAAAACAGAGTATTTGTTCAGTCAAATCATACATATTCATTTTTCAGCAAACAAAGACTTTGAAAATTGATTGGATAAGCAAATAAGTAAATTATCATAAAACCATCCTACTTCCTTTTATCACATAAGTACAATTTCCGGTTCATCGACATCCCATAATAGTTGTCCACCTGACGTGTGTAAATATTTTTTTAATTGGAAACATCTTATCTAACTCCCTAACTTCTTCCCAGCTAACTGACCTTGTTTTTTGCTTGTTTTTGTGTTTTCCAGATCCCTTGCATGGAATCGTGGTCTATCCATTCATCGGACAAACAAGCCATTGTCCTTTTGTACTCAGGCATCTACTTGACCCAGGGGCGAGCCGGTGCTGCGCCGTGATCGTATAGTGGTTAGTACTCTGCGTTGTGGCCGCAGCAACCCCGGTTCGAATCCGGGTCACGGCAGGTCTTTTCTGTTAAAATGGATGTTTTGTTGGCTCAAGCTGTTCTGTGCCTCCCACATCCAGCCAACAGAACATGTGGCCTTCGGGCAGATGTAGTCGTGGCCGAGAGGTTAAGGCGATGGACTTGAAATCCATTGGGGTATCCCCGCGCAGGTTCGAACCCTGCCGACTACGTGCAGCCTAATCTCTTGATTTAGCTTTCTGCGATGAGATTTGTGCCTTCCTACTGCTTTGGCCATCCCTTTGACAACAGCTGTTATAGCGCAAGGGGCAGTCCGAGCGCATAGGTCCAGATTGCTCAGTCGGTTGAGCGCCAGACTTCAACTGAGTGTGCTGGATATGAGAGGCATACAAATTGTCCAGTTCTCTGGGTCCACACGTCCAGAGACGTGGCAGCTTGGTGTCTCCTTGCTGGGACTGTGTTTTTTTTTCCTGCTGCGTGCCTAGGTTGCGAGAGGATCAGGCAGCGATTTTGCACGAAAACTGCCTAGAGGACATCCTAAGGGACACCTTACTGTAGTCGTGGCCAAGTGGTAAGGTGATGGACTAGAAATTCCACGCAAGTTCGAATACTGCTGACTACGTTCTGCAGTGACAACCGTGTCCTTCAAGCTGTGAGATCTTAGGAAAGATGATGGTTTTTTGCTGTTATGAATGTTGTCATCACTGTGCCTTCCAAGGCCTTTGACCAGACCTCAGAGGAGTTGGCAAGTCACCATGAAGAAGTCCCACCCTTGTCAGTGTTCCCAAGTTGTCAGGAGCAGGCCATCTCTTTCTGTCCTTATTGTTTGCAACCTTCATCCTGCAGTGCACGTGGAAAATGATCTTTTGGAGGACTGAGCGCTTACACTTTGTGTGGGAACGGCTGTTATAGCGCAAGGAGCAGACCGAGCACACGGGCCTGGATATCTCAGTCGGAAGAGCATCAGACTTTTAATCTGAGGGTCCATTATTCAAGTCCCTGCTCGGGTGAAGAGGCCGTCACTTTTTCGGAGGTTTGTGTTTTAGCGGTCTACGCTTAAGCATTGGTGCTTCAGTGGTAGAATTCTCGCCTGCCACGCGGGTCCGATTCGCGGCCAATGCAGAAAGTATCTTGTGCTATCCCAGGGGTCAGCTTTATTAACTGACTTGAAATTCACAGCGATTGTAAGCTCAAGAGCAATAACCTACCATCATAAATGTTGTCATCACTGTGCAGCCCCAAATGATGTGCCCCTCGTAAAAGAGGTTCTTCTTCTTCTGTCTCTTACGACGAGCCAGGGACCATACCCTCACTCCCTGTGAGCACAGCTGATACCACATTCTCGCCTGCCAAGCGGGAGACCCGGATCCGATTCCCGGGCAATGCAGAAAGTGGCTTCTGATGTGCCACAAGTGTGGGTCTTTAAAATTTTGTTGTGTAACTTCTGCTAATCGATATTACTGACAGGGACTGTAAGCTCAATGGCAACAACCTGCTTTCTCTCACTGGCTCTGAGCACAAATTTCACCACAGCTAAGCATTGGTGGTTCAGTGGTAGAATTCTCGCCTGCCACGCGGGAGATCCGGGTCCGATTCCCGGCGAATGCAGAAGGTGGCTTCTGATGTGCCACAAGTGTGCGTCTTTAAAATTTTGTTGTGTAACTTCTGCTAATCGATATTACTGACAGGGACTTTAAGCTCAATGGCAACAACCTGCTTTCTCTCACTGGCTTTGAGCACAAATTTCACCACAGCTGAGCATTGGTGGTTCAGTGGTAGAATTCTCGCCTGCCACGCGGGAGATCCGGGTCCGATTCCCGGCCAATGCAGAAAGTTTCTTGTGCTATCCCAGAGGCCAGCTTTATTAAGTGACTTGTAATTCACAGCGATTGTAGGCTGCCATTATGAATATTGTCATCGTCATGCAGACCTTAATGATGTGTCCCTTGTAAAAGCAGTTTTAACTCAAAATGCAAACAAGCTCTCCGTCTTCCATCTCTTACGAGGAGCTAGGAAGCATACCCTTGCTCAAGAGACCCAGGTCTTATGCTGATGATGCAGAGCTCTTCCATGGCAAGAGCTGCTAAGTGCTCTGTTAGACTCCTGAAAGAGAAGCCTGCTCGTTATGAATTTCCAGTGAGACTACGTTCTCTTGCGACACCCATGTGCTTGAAGTCGTGAGGGCTTAGGAAAGATGAATGTGTTGTGTGATGGAAATTCACCTGTGAGATTAAAGTCAGGCCACTCAATAGTAAAATTGAATTCAGGCTAGTCTCTCTTACAACCAAAACATACCTCAGAGAGCATACGAAGTGAGCTCCAAACAAAACAGAGTATTTGTTCAGTCAAATCATACATATTCATTTTTCAGCAAACAAAGACTTTGAAAATTGATTGGATAAGCAAATAAGTAAATTATCATAAAACCATCCTACTTCCTTTTATCACATAAGTACAATTTCCGGTTCATCGACATCCCATAATAGTTGTCCACCTGACGTGTGTAAATATTTTTTTAATTGGAAACATCTTATCTAACTCCCTAACTTCTTCCCAGCTAACTGACCTTGTTTTTTGCTTGTTTTTGTGTTTTCCAGATCCCTTGCATGGAATCGTGGTCTATCCATTCATCGGACAAACAAGCCATTGTCCTTTTGTACTCAGGCATCTACTTGACCCAGGGGCGAGCCGGTGCTGCGCCGTGATCGTATAGTGGTTAGTACTCTGCGTTGTGGCCGCAGCAACCCCGGTTCGAATCCGGGTCACGGCAGGTCTTTTCTGTTAAAATGGATGTTTTGTTGGCTCAAGCTGTTCTGTGCCTCCCACATCCAGCCAACAGAACATGTGGCCTTCGGGCAGATGTAGTCGTGGCCGAGAGGTTAAGGCGATGGACTTGAAATCCATTGGGGTATCCCCGCGCAGGTTCGAACCCTGCCGACTACGTGCAGCCCAATCTCTTGATTTAGCTTTCTGCGATGAGATTTGTGCCTTCCTACTGCTTTGGCCATCCCTTTGACAACAGCTGTTATAGCGCAAGGGGCAGTCCGAGCGCATAGGTCCAGATTGCTCAGTCGGTTGAGCGCCAGACTTCAACTGAGTGTGCTGGATATGAGAGGCATACAAATTGTCCAGTTCTCTGGGTCCACACGTCCAGAGACGTGGCAGCTTGGTGTCTCCTTGCTGGGACTGTGTTTTTTTTTCCTGCTGCGTGCCTAGGTTGCGAGAGGATCAGGCAGCGATTTTGCACGAAAACTGCCTAGAGGACATCCTAAGGGACACCTTACTGTAGTCGTGGCCAAGTGGTAAGGTGATGGACTAGAAATTCCACGCAAGTTCGAATACTGCTGACTACGTTCTGCAGTGACAACCGTGTCCTTCAAGCTGTGAGATCTTAGGAAAGATGATGGTTTTTTGCTGTTATGAATGTTGTCATCACTGTGCCTTCCAAGGCCTTTGACCAGACCTCAGAGGAGTTGGCAAGTCACCATGAAGAAGTCCCACCCTTGTCAGTGTTCCCAAGTTGTCAGGAGCAGGCCATCTCTTTCTGTCCTTATTGTTTGCAACCTTCATCCTGCAGTGCACGTGGAAAATGATCTTTTGGAGGACTGAGCGCTTACACTTTGTGTGGGAACGGCTGTTATAGCGCAAGGAGCAGACCGAGCACACGGGCCTGGATATCTCAGTCGGAAGAGCATCAGACTTTTAATCTGAGGGTCCATTATTCAAGTCCCTGCTCGGGTGAAGAGGCCGTCACTTTTTCGGAGGTTTGTGTTTTAGCGGTCTACGCTTAAGCATTGGTGCTTCAGTGGTAGAATTCTCGCCTGCCACGCGGGTCCGATTCGCGGCCAATGCAGAAAGTATCTTGTGCTATCCCAGGGGTCAGCTTTATTAACTGACTTGAAATTCACAGCGATTGTAAGCTCAAGAGCAATAACCTACCATCATAAATGTTGTCATCACTGTGCAGCCCCAAATGATGTGCCCCTCGTAAAAGAGGTTCTTCTTCTTCTGTCTCTTACGACGAGCCAGGGACCATACCCTCACTCCCTGTGAGCACAGCTGATACCACATTCTCGCCTGCCAAGCGGGAGACCCGGGTCCGATTCCCGGGCAATGCAGAAAGT
The DNA here is from genome assembly GCA_038088235.1 of Zacco platypus. Lineage (NCBI taxonomy): Eukaryota > Metazoa > Chordata > Actinopteri > Cypriniformes > Xenocyprididae > Zacco > Zacco platypus. Next base: position 21,052,681 of record CM076081.1, on the reverse strand, counting down.
GGCTTCTGATGTGCCACAAGTGTGGGTCTTTAAAATTTTGTTGTGTAACTTCTGCTAATCGATATTACTGACAGGGACTGTAAGCTCAATGGCAACAACCTGCTTTCTCTCACTGGCTCTGAGCACAAATTTCACCACAGCTAAGCATTGGTGGTTCAGTGGTAGAATTCTCGCCTGCCACGCGGGAGATCCGGGTCCGATTCCCGGCCAATGCAGAAGGTGGCTTCTGATGTGCCACAAGTGTGCGTCTTTAAAATTTTGTTGTGTAACTTCTGCTAATCGATATTACTGACAGGGACTTTAAGCTCAATGGCAACACCTGCTTTCTCTCACTGGCTCTGAGCACAAATTTCACCACAGCTGAGCATTGGTGGTTCAGTGGTAGAATTCTCGCCTGCCACGCGGAATATCTGGGTCCGATTCCCGGCCAATGCAGAAAGTTTCTTGTGCTATCCCAGAGGCCAGCTTTATTAAGTGACTTGTAATTCACAGCGATTGTAGGCTGCCATTATGAATATTGTCATCGTCATGCAGACCTTAATGATGTGTCCCTTGTAAAAGCAGTTTTAACTCAAAATGCAAACAAGCTCTCCGTCTTCCATCTCTTACGAGGAGCTAGGAAGCATACCCTTGCTCAAGAGACCCAGGTCTTATGCTGATGATGCAGAGCTCTTCCATGGCAAGAGCTGCTAAGTGCTCTGTTAGACTCCTGAAAGAGAAGCCTGCTCGTTATGAATTTCCAGTGAGACTACGTTCTCTTGCGACACCCATGTGCTTGAAGTCGTGAGGGCTTAGGAAAGATGAATGTGTTGTGTGATGGAAATTCACCTGTGAGATTAAAGTCAGGCCACTCAATAGTAAAATTGAATTCAGGCTAGTCTCTCTTACAACCAAAACATACCTCAGAGAGCATACGAAGTGAGCTCCAAACAAAACAGAGTATTTGTTCAGTCAAATCATACATATTCATTTTTCAGCAAACAAAGACTTTGAAAATTGATTGGATAAGCAAATAAGTAAATTATCATAAAACCATCCTACTTCCTTTTATCACATAAGTACAATTTCCGGTTCATCGACATCCCATAATAGTTGTCCACCTGACGTGTGTAAATATTTTTTTAATTGGAAACATCTTATCTAACTCCCTAACTTCTTCCCAGCTAACTGACCTTGTTTTTTGCTTGTTTTTGTGTTTTCCAGATCCCTTGCATGGAATCGTGGTCTATCCATTCATCGGACAAACAAGCCATTGTCCTTTTGTACTCAGGCATCTACTTGACCCAGGGGCGAGCCGGTGCTGCGTCGTGATCGTATAGTGGTTAGTACTCTGCGTTGTGGCCGCAGCAACCCCGGTTCGAATCCGGGTCACGGCAGGTCTTTTCTGTTAAAATGGATGTTTTGTTGGCTCAAGCTGTTCTGTGCCTCCCACATCCAGCCAACAGAACATGTGGCCTTCGGGCAGATGTAGTCGTGGCCGAGAGGTTAAGGCGATGGACTTGAAATCCATTGGGGTATCCCCGCGCAGGTTCGAACCCTGCCGACTACGTGCAGCCCAATCTCTTGATTTAGCTTTCTGCGATGAGATTTGTGCCTTCCTACTGCTTTGGCCATCCCTTTGACAACAGCTGTTATAGCGCAAGGGGCAGTCCGAGCACATAGGTCCAGATTGCTCAGTTGGTTGAGCGCCAGACTTCAACTGAGTGTGCTGGATATGAGAGGCATACAAATTGTCCAGTTCTCTGGGTCCACACGTCCAGAGACGTGGCAGCTTGGTGTCTCCTTGCTGGGACTGTGTTTTTTTTCCTGCTGCGTGCCTAGGTTGCGAGAGGATCAGGCAGCGATTTTGCACGAAAACTGCCTAGAGGACATCCTAGGGGACACCTTACTGTAGTCGTGGCCAAGTGGTAAGGTGATGGACTAGAAATTCCACGCAAGTTCGAATACTGCTGACTACGTTCTGCAGTGACAACCGTGTCCTTCAAGCTGTGAGATCTTAGGAAAGATGATGGTTTTTTGCTGTTATGAATGTTGTCATCACTGTGCCTTCCAAGGCCTTTGACCAGACCTCAGAGGAGTTGGCAAGTCACCATGAAGAAGTCCCACCCTTGTCAGTGTTCCCAAGTTGTCAGGAGCAGGCCATCTCTTTCTGTCCTTATTGTTTGCAACCTTCATCCTGCAGTGCACGTGGAAAATGATCTTTTGGAGGACTGAGCGCTTACACTTTGTGTGGGAACGGCTGTTATAGCGCAAGGAGCAGACCGAGCACACGGGCCTGGATATCTCAGTCGGAAGAGCATCAGACTTTTAATCTGAGGGTCCATTATTCAAGTCCCTGCTCGGGTGAAGAGGCCGTCACTTTGTCGGAGGTTTGTGTTTTAGCGGTCTACGCTTAAGCATTGGTGCTTCAGTGGTAGAATTCTCGCCTGCCACGCGGGTCCGATTCGCGGCCAATGCAGAAAGTATCTTGTGCTATCCCAGGGGTCAGCTTTATTAACTGACTTGAAATTCACAGCGATTGTAAGCTCAAGAGCAATAACCTACCATCATAAATGTTGTCATCACTGTGCAGCCCCAAATGATGTGCCCCTCGTAAAAGAGGTTCTTCTTCTTCTGTCTCTTACGACGAGCCAGGGACCATACCCTCACTCTCTGTGAGCACAGCTGATACCACATTCTCGCCTGCCAAGCGGTAGACCCGGGTCCGATTCCCGGGCAATGCAGAAAGTGGCTTCTGATGTGCCACAAGTGTGGGTCTTTAAAATTTTGTTGTGTAACTTCTGCTAATCGATATTACTGACAGGGACTGTAAGCTCAATGGCAACAACCTGCTTTCTCTCACTGGCTCTGAGCACAAATTTCACCACAGCTAAGCATTGGTGGTTCAGTGGTAGAATTCTCGCCTGCCACGCGGGAGATCCGGGTCCGATTCCCGGCCAATGCAGAAGGTGGCTTCTGATGTGCCACAAGTGTGCGTCTTTAAAATTTTGTTGTGTAACTTCTGCTAATCGATATTACTGACAGGGACTTTAAGCTCAATGGCAACAACCTGCTTTCTCTCACTGGCTCTGAGCACAAATTTCACCACAGCTGAGCATTGGTGGTTCAGTGGTAGAATTCTCGCCTGCCACGCGGGAGATCCGGGTCCGATTCCCGGCCAATGCAGAAAGTTTCTTGTGCTATCCCAGAGGCCAGCTTTATTAAGTGACTTGTAATTCACAGCGATTGTAGGCTGCCATTATGAATATTGTCATCGTCATGCAGACCTTAATGATGTGTCCCTTGTAAAAGCAGTTTTAACTCAAAATGCAAACAAGCTCTCCGTCTTCCATCTCTTACGAGGAGCTAGGAAGCATACCCTTGCTCAAGAGACCCAGGTCTTATGCTGATGATGCAGAGCTCTTCCATGGCAAGAGCTGCTAAGTGCTCTGTTAGACTCCTGAAAGAGAAGCCTGCTCGTTATGAATTTCCAGTGAGACTACGTTCTCTTGCGACACCCATGTGCTTGAAGTCGTGAGGGCTTAGGAAAGATGAATGTGTTGTGTGATGGAAATTCACCTGTGAGATTAAAGTCAGGCCACTCAATAGTAAAATTGAATTCAGGCTAGTCTCTCTTACAACCAAAACATACCTCAGAGAGCATACGAAGTGAGCTCCAAACAAAACAGAGTATTTGTTCAGTCAAATCATACATATTCATTTTTCAGCAAACAAAGACTTTGAAAATTGATTGGATAAGCAAATAAGTAAATTATCATAAAACCATCCTACTTCCTTTTATCACATAAGTACAATTTCCGGTTCATCGACATCCCATAATAGTTGTCCACCTGACGTGTGTAAATATTTTTTTAATTGGAAACATCTTATCTAACTCCCTAACTTCTTCCCAGCTAACTGACCTTGTTTTTTGCTTGTTTTTGTGTTTTCCAGATCCCTTGCATGGAATCGTGGTCTATCCATTCATCGGACAAACAAGCCATTGTCCTTTTGTACTCAGGCATCTACTTGACCCAGGGGCGAGCCGGTGCTGCGCCGTGATCGTATAGTGGTTAGTACTCTGCGTTGTGGCCGCAGCAACCCCGGTTCGAATCCGGGTCACGGCAGTTCTTTTCTGTTAAAATGGATGTTTTGTTGGCTCAAGCTGTTCTGTGCCTCCCACATCCAGCCAACAGAACATGTGGCCTTCGGGCAGATGTAGTCGTGGCCGAGAGGTTAAGGCGATGGACTTGAAATCCATTGGGGTATCCCCGCGCAGGTTCGAACCCTGCCGACTACGTGCAGCCTAATCTCTTGATTTAGCTTTCTGCGATGAGATTTGTGCCTTCCTACTGCTTTGGCCATCCCTTTGACAACAGCTGTTATAGCGCAAGGGGCAGTCCGAGCGCATAGGTCCAGATTGCTCAGTCGGTTGAGCGCCAGACTTCAACTGAGTGTGCTGGATATGAGAGGCATACAAATTGTCCAGTTCTCTGGGTCCACACGTCCAGAGACGTGGCAGCTTGGTGTCTCCTTGCTGGGACTGTGTTTTTTTTTCCTGGTGCGTGCCTAGGTTGCGAGAGGATCAGGCAGCGATTTTGCACGAAAACTGCCTAGAGGACATCCTAGGGGACACCTTACTGTAGTCGTGGCCAAGTGGTAAGGTGATGGACTAGAAATTCCACGCAAGTTCGAATACTGCTGACTACGTTCTGCAGTGACAACCGTGTCCTTCAAGCTGTGAGATCTTAGGAAAGATGATGGTTTTTTGCTGTTATGAATGTTGTCATCACTGTGCCTTCCAAGGCCTTTGACCAGACCTCAGAGGAGTTGGCAAGTCACCATGAAGAAGTCCCACCCTTGTCAGTGTTCCCAAGTTGTCAGGAGCAGGCCATCTCTTTCTGTCCTTATTGTTTGCAACCTTCATCCTGCAGTGCACGTGGAAAATGATCTTTTGGAGGACTGAGCGCTTACACTTTGTGTGGGAACGGCTGTTATAGCGCAAGGAGCAGACCGAGCACACGGGCCTGGATATCTCAGTCGGAAGAGCATCAGACTTTTAATCTGAGGGTCCATTATTCAAGTCCCTGCTCGGGTGAAGAGGCCGTCACTTTGTCGGAGGTTTGTGTTTTAGCGGTCTACGCTTAAGCATTGGTGCTTCAGTGGTAGAATTCTCGCCTGCCACGCGGGTCCGATTCGCGGCCAATGCAGAAAGTATCTTGTGCTATCCCAGGGGTCAGCTTTATTAACTGACTTGAAATTCACAGCGATTGTAAGCTCAAGAGCAATAACCTACCATCATAAATGTTGTCATCACTGTGCAGCCCCAAATGATGTGCCCCTCGTAAAAGAGGTTCTTCTTCTTCTGTCTCTTACGACGAGCCAGGGACCATACCCTCACTCCCTGTGAGCACAGCTGATACCACATTCTCGCCTGCCAAGCGGGAGACCCGGGTCCGATTCCCGGGCAATGCAGAAAGTGGCTTCTGATGTGCCACAAGTGTGGGTCTTTAAAATTTTGTTGTGTAACTTCTGCTAATCGATATTACTGACAGGGACTGTAAGCTCAATGGCAACAACCTGCTTTCTCTCACTGGCTCTGAGCACAAATTTCACCACAGCTAAGCATTGGTGGTTCAGTGGTAGAATTCTCGCCTGCCACGCGGGAGATCCGGGTCCGATTCCCGGCCAATGCAGAAGGTGGCTTCTGATGTGCCACAAGTGTGCGTCTTTAAAATTTTGTTGTGTAACTTCTGCTAATCGATATTACTGACAGGGACTTTAAGCTCAATGGCAACACCTGCTTTCTCTCACTGGCTCTGAGCACAAATTTCACCACAGCTGAGCATTGGTGGTTCAGTGGTAGAATTCTCGCCTGCCACGCGGAATATCTGGGTCCGATTCCCGGCCAATGCAGAAAGTTTCTTGTGCTATCCCAGAGGCCAGCTTTATTAAGTGACTTGTAATTCACAGCGATTGTAGGCTGCCATTATGAATATTGTCATCGTCATGCAGACCTTAATGATGTGTCCCTTGTAAAAGCAGTTTTAACTCAAAATGCAAACAAGCTCTCCGTCTTCCATCTCTTACGAGGAGCTAGGAAGCATACCCTTGCTCAAGAGACCCAGGTCTTATGCTGATGATGCAGAGCTCTTCCATGGCAAGAGCTGCTAAGTGCTCTGTTAGACTCCTGAAAGAGAAGCCTGCTCGTTATGAATTTCCAGTGAGACTACGTTCTCTTGCGACACCCATGTGCTTGAAGTCGTGAGGGCTTAGGAAAGATGAATGTGTTGTGTGATGGAAATTCACCTGTGAGATTAAAGTCAGGCCACTCAATAGTAAAATTGAATTCAGGCTAGTCTCTCTTACAACCAAAACATACCTCAGAGAGCATACGAAGTGAGCTCCAAACAAAACAGAGTATTTGTTCAGTCAAATCATACATATTCATTTTTCAGCAAACAAAGACTTTGAAAATTGATTGGATAAGCAAATAAGTAAATTATCATAAAACCATCCTACTTCCTTTTATCACATAAGTACAATTTCCGGTTCATCGACATCCCATAATAGTTGTCCACCTGACGTGTGTAAATATTTTTTTAATTGGAAACATCTTATCTAACTCCCTAACTTCTTCCCAGCTAACTGACCTTGTTTTTTGCTTGTTTTTGTGTTTTCCAGATCCCTTGCATGGAATCGTGGTCTATCCATTCATCGGACAAACAAGCCATTGTCCTTTTGTACTCAGGCATCTACTTGACCCAGGGGCGAGCCGGTGCTGCGCCGTGATCGTATAGTGGTTAGTACTCTGCGTTGTGGCCGCAGCAACCCCGGTTCGAATCCGGGTCACGGCAGGTCTTTTCTGTTAAAATGGATGTTTTGTTGGCTCAAGCTGTTCTGTGCCTCCCACATCCAGCCAACAGAACATGTGGCCTTCGGGCAGATGTAGTCGTGGCCGAGAGGTTAAGGCGATGGACTTGAAATCCATTGGGGTATCCCCGCGCAGGTTCGAACCCTGCCGACTACGTGCAGCCCAATCTCTTGATTTAGCTTTCTGCGATGAGATTTGTGCCTTCCTACTGCTTTGGCCATCCCTTTGACAACAGCTGTTATAGCGCAAGGGGCAGTCCGAGCACATAGGTCCAGATTGCTCAGTCGGTTGAGCGCCAGACTTCAACTGAGTGTGCTGGATATGAGAGGCATACAAATTGTCCAGTTCTCTGGGTCCACACGTCCAGAGACGTGGCAGCTTGGTGTCTCCTTGCTGGGACTGTGTTTTTTTTTCCTGCTGCGTGCCTAGGTTGCGAGAGGATCAGGCAGCGATTTTGCACGAAAACTGCCTAGAGGACATCCTAGGGGACACCTTACTGTAGTCGTGGCCAAGTGGTAAGGTGATGGACTAGAAATTCCACGCAAGTTCGAATACTGCTGACTACGTTCTGCAGTGACAACCGTGTCCTTCAAGCTGTGAGATCTTAGGAAAGATGATGGTTTTTTGCTGTTATGAATGTTGTCATCACTGTGCCTTCCAAGGCCTTTGACCAGACCTCATAGGAGTTGGCAAGTCACCATGAAGAAGTCCCACCCTTGTCAGTGTTCCCAAGTTGTCAGGAGCAGGCCATCTCTTTCTGTCCTTATTGTTTGCAACCTTCATCCTGCAGTGCACGTGGAAAATGATCTTTTGGAGGACTGAGCGCTTACACTTTGTGTGGGAACGGCTGTTATAGCGCAAGGAGCAGACCGAGCACACGGGCCTGGATATCTCAGTCGGAAGAGCATCAGACTTTTAATCTGAGGGTCCATTATTCAAGTCCCTGCTCGGGTGAAGAGGCCGTCACTTTGTCGGAGGTTTGTGTTTTAGCGGTCTACGCTTAAGCATTGGTGCTTCAGTGGTAGAATTCTCGCCTGCCACGCGGGTCCGATTCGCGGCCAATGCAGAAAGTATCTTGTGCTATCCCAGGGGTCAGCTTTATTAACTGACTTGAAATTCACAGCGATTGTAAGCTCAAGAGCAATAACCTACCATCATAAATGTTGTCATCACTGTGCAGCCCCAAATGATGTGCCCCTCGTAAAAGAGGTTCTTCTTCTTCTGTCTCTTACGACGAGCCAGGGACCATACCCTCACTCCCTGTGAGCACAGCTGATACCACATTCTCGCCTGCCAAGCGGGAGACCCGGGTCCGATTCCCGGGCAATGCAGAAAGTGGCTTCTGATGTGCCACAAGTGTGGGTCTTTAAAATTTTGTTGTGTAACTTCTGCTAATCGATATTACTGACAGGGACTGTAAGCTCAATGGCAACAACCTGCTTTCTCTCACTGGCTCTGAGCACAAATTTCACCACAGCTAAGCATTGGTGGTTCAGTGGTAGAATTCTCGCCTGCCACGCGGGAGATCCGGGTCCGATTCCCGGCCAATGCAGAAGGTGGCTTCTGATGTGCCACAAGTGTGCGTCTTTAAAATTTTGTTGTGTAACTTCTGCTAATCGATATTACTGACAGGGACTGTAAGCTCAATGGCAACAACCTGCTTTCTCTCACTGGCTCTGAGCACAAATTTCACCACAGCTAAGCATTGGTGGTTCAGTGGTAGAATTCTCGCCTGCCACGCGGGAGATCCGGGTCCGATTCCCGGCCAATGCAGAAGGTGGCTTCTGATGTGCCACAAGTGTGCGTCTTTAAAATTTTGTTGTGTAACTTCTGCTAATCGATATTACTGACAGGGACTTTAAGCTCAATGGCAACAACCTGCTTTCTCTCACTGGCTCTGAGCACAAATTTCACCACAGCTGAGCATTGGTGGTTCAGTGGTAGAATTCTCGCCTGCCACGCGGGAGATCCGGGTCCGATTCCCGGCCAATGCAGAAAGTTTCTTGTGCTATCCCAGAGGCCAGCTTTATTAAGTGACTTGTAATTCACAGCGATTGTAGGCTGCCATTATGAATATTGTCATCGTCATGCAGACCTTAATGATGTGTCCCTTGTAAAAGCAGTTTTAACTCAAAATGCAAACAAGCTCTCCGTCTTCCATCTCTTACGAGGAGCTAGGAAGCATACCCTTGCTCAAGAGACCCAGGTCTTATGCTGATGATGCAGAGCTCTTCCATGGCAAGAGCTGCTAAGTGCTCTTTTAGACTCCTGAAAGAGAAGCCTGCTCGTTATGAATTTCCAGTGAGATTACGTTCTCTTGCGACACCCATGTGCTTGAAGTCGTGAGGGCTTAGGAAAGATGAATGTGTTGTGTGATGGAAATTCACCTGTGAGATTAAAGTCAGGCCACTCAATAGTAAAATTGAATTCAGGCTAGTCTCTCTTACAACCAAAACATACCTCAGAGAGCATACGAAGTGAGCTCCAAACAAAACAGAGTATTTGTTCAGTCAAATTATACATATTCATTTTTCAGCAAACAAAGACTTTGAAAATTGATTGGATAAGCAAATAAGTAAATTATCATAAAACCATCCTACTTCCTTTTATCACATAAGTACAATTTCCGGTTCATCGACATCCCATAATAGTTGTCCACCTGACGTGTGTAAATATTTTTTTAATTGGAAACATCTTATCTAACTCCCTAACTTCTTCCCAGCTAACTGACCTTGTTTTTTGCTTGTTTTTGTGTTTTCCAGATCCCTTGCATGGAATCGTGGTCTATCCATTCATCGGACAAACAAGCCATTGTCCTTTTGTACTCAGGCATCTACTTGACCCAGGGGCGAGCCGGTGCTGCGCCGTGATCGTATAGTGGTTAGTACTCTGCGTTGTGGCCGCAGCAACCCCGGTTCGAATCCGGGTCACGGCAGGTCTTTTCTGTTAAAATGGATGTTTTGTTGGCTCAAGCTGTTCTGTGCCTCCCACATCCAGCCAACAGAACATGTGGCCTTCGGGCAGATGTAGTCGTGGCCGAGAGGTTAAGGCGATGGACTTGAAATCCATTGGGGTATCCCCGCGCAGGTTCGAACCCTGCCGACTACGTGCAGCCCAATCTCTTGATTTAGCTTTCTGCGATGAGATTTGTGCCTTCCTACTGCTTTGGCCATCCCTTTGACAACAGCTGTTATAGCGCAAGGGGCAGTCCAAGCACATAGGTCCAGATTGCTCAGTTGGTTGAGCGCCAGACTTCAACTGAGTGTGCTGGATATGAGAGGCATACAAATTGTCCAGTTCTCTGGGTCCACACGTCCAGAGACGTGGCAGCTTGGTGTCTCCTTGCTGGGACTGTGTTTTTTTTTCCTGCTGCGTGCCTAGGTTGCGAGAGGATCAGGCAGCGATTTTGCACGAAAACTGCCTAGAGGACATCCTAGGGGACACCTTACTGTAGTCGTGGCCAAGTGGTAAGGTGATGGACTAGAAATTCCACGCAAGTTCGAATACTGCTGACTACGTTCTGCAGTGACAACCGTGTCCTTCAAGCTGTGAGATCTTAGGAAAGATGATGGTTTTTTGCTGTTATGAATGTTGTCATCACTGTGCCTTCCAAGGCCTTTGACCAGACCTCAGAGGAGTTGGCAAGTCACCATGAAGAAGTCCCACCCTTGTCAGTGTTCCCAAGTTGTCAGGAGCAGGCCATCTCTTTCTGTCCTTGTTGTTTGCAACCTTCATCCTGCAGTGCACGTGGAAAATGATCTTTTGGAGGACTGAGCGCTTACACTTTGTGTGGGAACGGCTGTTATAGCGCAAGGAGCAGACCGAGCACACGGGCCTGGATATCTCAGTCGGAAGAGCATCAGACTTTTAATCTGAGGGTCCATTATTCAAGTCCCTGCTCGGGTGAAGAGGCCGTCACTTTGTCGGAGGTTTGTGTTTTAGCGGTCTACGCTTAAGCATTGGTGCTTCAGTGGTAGAATTCTCGCCTGCCACGCGGGTCCGATTCGCGGCCAATGCAGAAAGTATCTTGTGCTATCCCAGGGGTCAGCTTTATTAACTGACTTGAAATTCACAGCGATTGTAAGCTCAAGAGCAATAACCTACCATCATAAATGTTGTCATCACTGTGCAGCCCCAAATGATGTGCCCCTCGTAAAAGAGGTTCTTCTTCTTCTGTCTCTTACGACGAGCCAGGGACCATACCCTCACTCTCTGTGAGCACAGCTGATACCACATTCTCGCCTGCCAAGCGGGAGACCCGGGTCCGATTCCCGGGCAATGCAGAAAGTGGCTTCTGATGTGCCACAAGTGTGGGTCTTTAAAATTTTGTTGTGTAACTTCTGCTAATCGATATTACTGACAGGGACTGTAAGCTCAATGGCAACAACCTGCTTTCTCTCACTGGCTCTGAGCACAAATTTCACCACAGCTAAGCATTGGTGGTTCAGTGGTAGAATTCTCGCCTGCCACGCGGGAGATCCGGGTCCGATTCCCGGCCAATGCAGAAGGTGGCTTCTGATGTGCCACAAGTGTGCGTCTTTAAAATTTTGTTGTGTAACTTCTGCTAATCGATATTACTGACAGGGACTTTAAGCTCAATGGCAACAACCTGCTTTCTCTCACTGGCTCTGAGCACAAATTTCACCACAGCTGAGCATTGGTGGTTCAGTGGTAGAATTCTCGCCTGCCACGCGGGAGATCCGGGTCCGATTCCCGGCCAATGCAGAAAGTTTCTTGTGCTATCCCAGAGGCCAGCTTTATTAAGTGACTTGTAATTCACAGCGATTGTAGGCTGCCATTATGAATATTGTCATCGTCATGCAGACCTTAATGATGTGTCCCTTGTAAAAGCAGTTTTAACTCAAAATGCAAACAAGCTCTCCGTCTTCCATCTCTTACGAGGAGCTAGGAAGCATACCCTTGCTCAAGAGACCCAGGTCTTATGCTGATGATGCAGAGCTCTTCCATGGCAAGAGCTGCTAAGTGCTCTGTTAGACTCCTGATAGAGAAGCCTGCTCGTTATGAATTTCCAGTGAGACTACGTTCTCTTGCGACACCCATGTGCTTGAAGTCGTGAGGGCTTAGGAAAGATGAATGTGTTGTGTGATGGAAATTCACCTGTGAGATTAAAGTCAGGCCACTCAATAGTAAAATTGAATTCAGGCTAGTCTCTCTTACAACCAAAACATACCTCAGAGAGCATACGAAGTGAGCTCCAAACAAAATAGAGTATTTGTTCAGTCAAATCATACATATTCATTTTTCAGCAAACAAAGACTTTCAACTTCAACTGAGTGTGCTGGATATGAGAGGCATACAAATTGTCCAGTTCTCTGGGTCCACACGTCCAGAGACGTGGCAGCTTGGTGTCTCCTTGCTGGGACTGTGTTTTTTTTTCCTGCTGCGTGCCTAGGTTGCGAGAGGATCAGGCAGCGATTTTGCACGAAAACTGCCTAGAGGACATCCTAGGGGACACCTTACTGTAGTCGTGGCCAAGTGGTAAGGTGATGGACTAGAAATTCCACGCAAGTTCGAATCCTGCTGACTACGTTCTGCAGTGACAACCGTGTCCTTCAAGCTGTGAGATCTTAGGAAAGATGATGGTTTTTTGCTGTTATGAATGTTGTCATCACTGTGCCTTCCAAGGCCTTTGACCAGACCTCAGAGGAGTTGGCAAGTCACCATGAAGAAGTCCCACCCTTGTCAGTGTTCCCAAGTTGTCAGGAGCAGGCCATCTCTTTCTGTCCTTATTGTTTGCAACCTTCATCCTGCAGTGCACGTGGAAAATGATCTTTTGGAGGACTGAGCGCTTACACTTTGTGTGGGAACGGCTGTTATAGCGCAAGGAGCAGACCGAGCACACGGGCCTGGATATCTCAGTCGGAAGAGCATCAGACTTTTAATCTGAGGGTCCATTATTCAAGTCCCTGCTCGGGTGAAGAGGCCGTCACTTTGTCGGAGGTTTGTGTTTTAGCGGTCTACGCTTAAGCATTGGTGCTTCAGTGGTAGAATTCTCGCCTGCCACGCGGGTCCGATTCGCGGCCAATGCAGAAAGTATCTTGTGCTATCCCAGGGGTCAGCTTTATTAACTGACTTGAAATTCACAGCGATTGTAAGCTCAAGAGCAATAACCTACCATCATAAATGTTGTCATCACTGTGCAGCCCCAAATGATGTGCCCCTCGTAAAAGAGGTTCTTCTTCTTCTGTCTCTTACGACGAGCCAGGGACCATACCCTCACTCCCTGTGAGCACAGCTGATACCACATTCTCGCCTGCCAAGCGGGAGACCCGGGTCCGATTCCCGGGCAATGCAGAAAGTGGCTTCTGATGTGCCACAAGTGTGGGTCTTTAAAATTTTGTTGTGTAACTTCTGCTAATCGATATTACTGACAGGGACTGTAAGCTCAATGGCAACAACCTGCTTTCTCTCACTGGCTCTGAGCACAAATTTCACCACAGCTAAGCATTGGTGGTTCAGTGGTAGAATTCTCGCCTGCCACGCGGGAGATCCGGGTCCGATTCCCGGCCAATGCAGAAGGTGGCTTCTGATGTGCCACAAGTGTGCGTCTTTAAAATTTTGTTGTGTAACTTCTGCTAATCGATATTACTGACAGGGACTTTAAGCTCAATGGCAACAACCTGCTTTCTCTCACTGGCTCTGAGCACAAATTTCACCACAGCTGAGCATTGGTGGTTCAGTGGTAGAATTCTCGCCTGCCACGCGGGAGATCCGGGTCCGATTCCCGGCCAATGCAGAAAGTTTCTTGTGCTATCCCAGAGGCCAGCTTTATTAAGTGACTTGTAATTCACAGCGATTGTAGGCTGCCATTATGAATATTGTCATCGTCATGCAGACCTTAATGATGTGTCCCTTGTAAAAGCAGTTTTAACTCAAAATGCAAACAAGCTCTCCGTCTTCCATCTCTTACGAGGAGCTAGGAAGCATACCCTTGCTCAAGAGACCCAGGTCTTATGCTGATGATGCAGAGCTCTTCCATGGCAAGAGCTGCTAAGTGCTCTGTTAGACTCCTGAAAGAGAAGCCTGCTCGTTATGAATTTCCAGTGAGACTACGTTCTCTTGCGACACCCATGTGCTTGAAGTCGTGAGGGCTTAGGAAAGATGAATGTGTTGTGTGATGGAAATTCACCTGTGAGATTAAAGTCAGGCCACTCAATAGTAAAATTGAATTCAGGCTAGTCTCTCTTACAACCAAAACATACCTCAGAGAGCATACGAAGTGAGCTCCAAACAAAACAGAGTATTTGTTCAGTCAAATCATACATATTCATTTTTCAGCAAACAAAGACTTTGAAAATTGATTGGATAAGCAAATAAGTAAATTATCATAAAACCATCCTACTTCCTTTTATCACATAAGTACAATTTCCGGTTCATCGACATCCCATAATAGTTGTCCACCTGACGTGTGTAAATATTTTTTTAATTGGAAACATCTTATCTAACTCCCTAACTTCTTCCCAGCTAACTGACCTTGTTTTTTGCTTGTTTTTGTGTTTTCCAGATCCCTTGCATGGAATCGTGGTCTATCCATTCATCGGACAAACAAGCCATTGTCCTTTTGTACTCAGGCATCTACTTGACCCAGGGGCGAGCCGGTGCTGCGCCGTGATCGTATAGTGGTTAGTACTCTGCGTTGTGGCCGCAGCAACCCCGGTTCGAATCCGGGTCACGGCAGGTCTTTTCTGTTAAAATGGATGTTTTGTTGGCTCAAGCTGTTCTGTGCCTCCCACATCCAGCCAACAGAACATGTGGCCTTCGGGCAGATGTAGTCGTGGCCGAGAGGTTAAGGCGATGGACTTGAAATCCATTGGGGTATCCCCGCGCAGGTTCGAACCCTGCCGACTACGTGCAGCCCAATCTCTTGATTTAGCTTTCTGCGATGAGATTTGTGCCTTCCTACTGCTTTGGCCATCCCTTTGACAACAGCTGTTATAGCGCAAGGGGCAGTCCGAGCGCATAGGTCCAGATTGCTCAGTCGGTTGAGCGCCAGACTTCAACTGAGTGTGCTGGATATGAGAGGCATACAAATTGTCCAGTTCTCTGGGTCCACACGTCCAGAGACGTGGCAGCTTGGTGTCTCCTTGCTGGGACTGTGTTTTTTTTTCCTGCTGCGTGCCTAGGTTGCGAGAGGATCAGGCAGCGATTTTGCACGAAAACTGCCTAGAGGACATCCTAGGGGACACCTTACTGTAGTCGTGGCCAAGTGGTAAGGTGATGGACTAGAAATTCCACGCAAGTTCGAATACTGCTGACTACGTTCTGCAGTGACAACCGTGTCCTTCAAGCTGTGAGATCTTAGGAAAGATGATGGTTTTTTGCTGTTATGAATGTTGTCATCACTGTGCCTTCCAAGGCCTTTGACCAGACCTCATAGGAGTTGGCAAGTCACCATGAAGAAGTCCCACCCTTGTCAGTGTTCCCAAGTTGTCAGGAGCAGGCCATCTCTTTCTGTCCTTATTGTTTGCAACCTTCATCCTGCAGTGCACGTGGAAAATGATCTTTTGGAGGACTGAGCGCTTACACTTTGTGTGGGAACGGCTGTTATAGCGCAAGGAGCAGACCGAGCACACGGGCCTGGATATCTCAGTCGGAAGAGCATCAGACTTTTAATCTGAGGGTCCATTATTCAAGTCCCTGCTCGGGTGAA
The DNA here is from genome assembly GCA_038088235.1 of Zacco platypus. NCBI lineage: Eukaryota > Metazoa > Chordata > Actinopteri > Cypriniformes > Xenocyprididae > Zacco > Zacco platypus. Next base: position 21,037,157 of record CM076081.1, on the reverse strand, counting down.
GAGGCCGTCACTTTGTCGGAGGTTTGTGTTTTAGCGGTCTACGCTTAAGCATTGGTGCTTCAGTGGTAGAATTCTCGCCTGCCACGCGGGTCCGATTCGCGGCCAATGCAGAAAGTATCTTGTGCTATCCCAGGGGTCAGCTTTATTAACTGACTTGAAATTCACAGCGATTGTAAGCTCAAGAGCAATAACCTACCATCATAAATGTTGTCATCACTGTGCAGCCCCAAATGATGTGCCCCTCGTAAAAGAGGTTCTTCTTCTTCTGTCTCTTACGACGAGCCAAGGACCATACCCTCACTCCCTGTGAGCACAGCTGATACCACATTCTCGCCTGCCAAGCGGGAGACCCGGGTCCGATTCCCGGGCAATGCAGAAAGTGGCTTCTGATGTGCCACAAGTGTGGGTCTTTAAAATTTTGTTGTGTAACTTCTGCTAATCGATATTACTGACAGGGACTGTAAGCTCAATGGCAACAACCTGCTTACTCTCACTGGCTCTGAGCACAAATTTCACCACAGCTAAGCATTGGTGGTTCAGTGGTAGAATTCTCGCCTGCCACGCGGGAGATCCGGGTCCGATTCCCGGCCAATGCAGAAGGTGGCTTCTGATGTGCCACAAGTGTGCGTCTTTAAAATTTTGTTGTGTAACTTCTGCTAATCGATATTACTGACAGGGACTTTAAGCTCAATGGCAACAACCTGCTTTCTCTCACTGGCTCTGAGCACAAATTTCACCACAGCTGAGCATTGGTGGTTCAGTGGTAGAATTCTCGCCTGCCACGCGGGAGATCCGGGTCCGATTCCCGGCCAATGCAGAAAGTTTCTTGTGCTATCCCAGAGGCCAGCTTTATTAAGTGACTTGTAATTCACAGCGATTGTAGGCTGCCATTATGAATATTGTCATCGTCATGCAGACCTTAATGATGTGTCCCTTGTAAAAGCAGTTTTAACTCAAAATGCAAACAAGCTCTCCGTCTTCCATCTCTTACGAGGAGCTAGGAAGCATACCCTTGCTCAAGAGACCCAGGTCTTATGCTGATGATGCAGAGCTCTTCCATGGCAAGAGCTGCTAAGTGCTCTGTTAGACTCCTGAAAGAGAAGCCTGCTCGTTATGAATTTCCAGTGAGACTACGTTCTCTTGCGACACCCATGTGCTTGAAGTCGTGAGGGCTTAGGAAAGATGAATGTGTTGTGTGATGGAAATTCACCTGTGAGATTAAAGTCAGGCCACTCAATAGTAAAATTGAATTCAGGCTAGTCTCTCTTACAACCAAAACATACCTCAGAGAGCATACGAAGTGAGCTCCAAACAAAACAGAGTATTTGTTCAGTCAAATCATACATATTCATTTTTCAGCAAACAAAGACTTTGAAAATTGATTGGATAAGCAAATAAGTAAATTATCATAAAACCATCCTACTTCCTTTTATCACATAAGTACAATTTCCGGTTCATCGACATCCCATAATAGTTGTCCACCTGACGTGTGTAAATATTTTTTTAATTGGAAACATCTTATCTAACTCCCTAACTTCTTCCCAGCTAACTGACCTTGTTTTTTGCTTGTTTTTGTGTTTTCCAGATCCCTTGCATGGAATCGTGGTCTATCCATTCATCGGACAAACAAGCCATTGTCCTTTTGTACTCAGGCATCTACTTGACCCAGGGGCGAGCCGGTGCTGCGCCGTGATCGTATAGTGGTTAGTACTCTGCGTTGTGGCCGCAGCAACTCCGGTTCGAATCCGGGTCACGGCAGGTCTTTTCTGTTAAAATGGATGTTTTGTTGGCTCAAGCTGTTCTGTGCCTCCCACATCCAGCCAACAGAACATGTGGCCTTCGGGCAGATGTAGTCGTGGCCGAGAGGTTAAGGCGATGGACTTGAAATCCATTGGGGTATCCCCGCGCAGGTTCGAACCCTGCCGACTACGTGCAGCCTAATCTCTTGATTTAGCTTTCTGCGATGAGATTTGTGCCTTCCTACTGCTTTGGCCATCCCTTTGACAACAGCTGTTATAGCGCAAGGGGCAGTCCGAGCGCATAGGTCCAGATTGCTCAGTCGGTTGAGCGCCAGACTTCAACTGAGTGTGCTGGATATGAGAGGCATACAAATTGTCCAGTTCTCTGGGTCCACACGTCCAGAGACGTGGCAGCTTGGTGTCTCCTTGCTGGGACTGTGTTTTTTTTTCCTGCTGCGTGCCTAGGTTGCGAGAGGATCAGGCAGCGATTTTGCACGAAAACTGCCTAGAGGACATCCTAGGGGACACCTTACTGTAGTCGTGGCCAAGTGGTAAGGTGATGGACTAGAAATTCCACGCAAGTTCGAATCCTGCTGACTACGTTCTGCAGTGACAACCGTGTCCTTCAAGCTGTGAGATCTTAGGAAAGATGATGGTTTTTTGCTGTTATGAATGTTGTCATCACTGTGCCTTCCAAGGCCTTTGACCAGACCTCAGAGGAGTTGGCAAGTCACCATGAAGAAGTCCCACCCTTGTCAGTGTTCCCAAGTTGTCAGGAGCAGGCCATCTCTTTCTGTCCTTATTGTTTGCAACCTTCATCCTGCAGTGCACGTGGAAAATGATCTTTTGGAGGACTGAGCGCTTACACTTTGTGTGGGAACGGCTGTTATAGCGCAAGGAGCAGACCGAGCACACGGGCCTGGATATCTCAGTCGGAAGAGCATCAGACTTTTAATCTGAGGGTCCATTATTCAAGTCCCTGCTCGGGTGAAGAGGCCGTCACTTTGTCGGAGGTTTGTGTTTTAGCGGTCTACGCTTAAGCATTGGTGCTTCAGTGGTAGAATTCTCGCCTGCCACGCGGGTCCGATTCGCGGCCAATGCAGAAAGTATCTTGTGCTATCCCAGGGGTCAGCTTTATTAACTGACTTGAAATTCACAGCGATTGTAAGCTCAAGAGCAATAACCTACCATCATAAATGTTGTCATCACTGTGCAGCCCCAAATGATGTGCCCCTCGTAAAAGAGGTTCTTCTTCTTCTGTCTCTTACGACGAGCCAGGGACCATACCCTCACTCCCTGTGAGCACAGCTGATACCACATTCTCGCCTGCCAAGCGGGAGACCCGGGTCCGATTCCCGGGCAATGCAGAAAGTGGCTTCTGATGTGCCACAAGTGTGGGTCTTTAAAATTTTGTTGTGTAACTTCTGCTAATCGATATTACTGACAGGGACTGTAAGCTCAATGGCAACAACCTGCTTTCTCTCACTGGCTCTGAGCACAAATTTCACCACAGCTAAGCATTGGTGGTTCAGTGGTAGAATTCTCGCCTGCCACGCGGGAGATCCGGGTCCGATTCCCGGCCAATGCAGAAGGTGGCTTCTGATGTGCCACAAGTGTGCGTCTTTAAAATTTTGTTGTGTAACTTCTGCTAATCGATATTACTGACAGGGACTTTAAGCTCAATGGCAACAACCTGCTTTCTCTCACTGGCTCTGAGCACAAATTTCACCACAGCTGAGCATTGGTGGTTCAGTGGTAGAATTCTCGCCTGCCACGCGGGAGATCCGGGTCCGATTCCCGGCCAATGCAGAAAGTTTCTTGTGCTATCCCAGAGGCCAGCTTTATTAAGTGACTTGTAATTCACAGCGATTGTAGGCTGCCATTATGAATATTGTCATCGTCATGCAGACCTTAATGATGTGTCCCTTGTAAAAGCAGTTTTAACTCAAAATGCAAACAAGCTCTCCGTCTTCCATCTCTTACGAGGAGCTAGGAAGCATACCCTTGCTCAAGAGACCCAGGTCTTATGCTGATGATGCAGAGCTCTTCCATGGCAAGAGCTGCTAAGTGCTCTGTTAGACTCCTGAAAGAGAAGCCTGCTCGTTATGAATTTCCAGTGAGACTACGTTCTCTTGCGACACCCATGTGCTTGAAGTCGTGAGGGCTTAGGAAAGATGAATGTGTTGTGTGATGGAAATTCACCTGTGAGATTAAAGTCAGGCCACTCAATAGTAAAATTGAATTCAGGCTAGTCTCTCTTACAACCAAAACATACCTCAGAGAGCATACGAAGTGAGCTCCAAACAAAACAGAGTATTTGTTCAGTCAAATCATACATATTCATTTTTCAGCAAACAAAGACTTTGAAAATTGATTGGATAAGCAAATAAGTAAATTATCATAAAACCATCCTACTTCCTTTTATCACATAAGTACAATTTCCGGTTCATCGACATCCCATAATAGTTGTCCACCTGACGTGTGTAAATATTTTTTTAATTGGAAACATCTTATCTAACTCCCTAACTTCTTCCCAGCTAACTGACCTTGTTTTTTGCTTGTTTTTGTGTTTTCCAGATCCCTTGCATGGAATCGTGGTCTATCCATTCATCGGACAAACAAGCCATTGTCCTTTTGTACTCAGGCATCTACTTGACCCAGGGGCGAGCCGGTGCTGCGCCGTGATCGTATAGTGGTTAGTACTCTGCGTTGTGGCCGCAGCAACTCCGGTTCGAATCCGGGTCACGGCAGGTCTTTTCTGTTAAAATGGATGTTTTGTTGGCTCAAGCTGTTCTGTGCCTCCCACATCCAGCCAACAGAACATGTGGCCTTCGGGCAGATGTAGTCGTGGCCGAGAGGTTAAGGCGATGGACTTGAAATCCATTGGGGTATCCCCGCGCAGGTTCGAACCCTGCCGACTACGTGCAGCCTAATCTCTTGATTTAGCTTTCTGCGATGAGATTTGTGCCTTCCTACTGCTTTGGCCATCCCTTTGACAACAGCTGTTATAGCGCAAGGGGCAGTCCGAGCGCATAGGTCCAGATTGCTCAGTCGGTTGAGCGCCAGACTTCAACTGAGTGTGCTGGATATGAGAGGCATACAAATTGTCCAGTTCTCTGGGTCCACACGTCCAGAGACGTGGCAGCTTGGTGTCTCCTTGCTGGGACTGTGTTTTTTTTTCCTGCTGCGTGCCTAGGTTGCGAGAGGATCAGGCAGCGATTTTGCACGAAAACTGCCTAGAGGACATCCTAGGGGACACCTTACTGTAGTCGTGGCCAAGTGGTAAGGTGATGGACTAGAAATTCCACGCAAGTTCGAATCCTGCTGACTACGTTCTGCAGTGACAACCGTGTCCTTCAAGCTGTGAGATCTTAGGAAAGATGATGGTTTTTTGCTGTTATGAATGTTGTCATCACTGTGCCTTCCAAGGCCTTTGACCAGACCTCAGAGGAGTTGGCAAGTCACCATGAAGAAGTCCCACCCTTGTCAGTGTTCCCAAGTTGTCAGGAGCAGGCCATCTCTTTCTGTCCTTATTGTTTGCAACCTTCATCCTGCAGTGCACGTGGAAAATGATCTTTTGGAGGACTGAGCGCTTACACTTTGTGTGGGAACGGCTGTTATAGCGCAAGGAGCAGACCGAGCACACGGGCCTGGATATCTCAGTCGGAAGAGCATCAGACTTTTAATCTGAGGGTCCATTATTCAAGTCCCTGCTCGGGTGAAGAGGCCGTCACTTTGTCGGAGGTTTGTGTTTTAGCGGTCTACGCTTAAGCATTGGTGCTTCAGTGGTAGAATTCTCGCCTGCCACGCGGGTCCGATTCGCGGCCAATGCAGAAAGTATCTTGTGCTATCCCAGGGGTCAGCTTTATTAACTGACTTGAAATTCACAGCGATTGTAAGCTCAAGAGCAATAACCTACCATCATAAATGTTGTCATCACTGTGCAGCCCCAAATGATGTGCCCCTCGTAAAAGAGGTTCTTCTTCTTCTGTCTCTTACGACGAGCCAGGGACCATACCCTCACTCCCTGTGAGCACAGCTGATACCACATTCTCGCCTGCCAAGCGGGAGACCCGGGTCCGATTCCCGGGCAATGCAGAAAGTGGCTTCTGATGTGCCACAAGTGTGGGTCTTTAAAATTTTGTTGTGTAACTTCTGCTAATCGATATTACTGACAGGGACTGTAAGCTCAATGGCAACAACCTGCTTTCTCTCACTGGCTCTGAGCACAAATTTCACCACAGCTAAGCATTGGTGGTTCAGTGGTAGAATTCTCGCCTGCCACGCGGGAGATCCGGGTCCGATTCCCGGCCAATGCAGAAGGTGGCTTCTGATGTGCCACAAGTGTGCGTCTTTAAAATTTTGTTGTGTAACTTCTGCTAATCGATATTACTGACAGGGACTTTAAGCTCAATGGCAACAACCTGCTTTCTCTCACTGGCTCTGAGCACAAATTTCACCACAGCTGAGCATTGGTGGTTCAGTGGTAGAATTCTCGCCTGCCACGCGGGAGATCCGGGTCCGATTCCCGGCCAATGCAGAAAGTTTCTTGTGCTATCCCAGAGGCCAGCTTTATTAAGTGACTTGTAATTCACAGCGATTGTAGGCTGCCATTATGAATATTGTCATCGTCATGCAGACCTTAATGATGTGTCCCTTGTAAAAGCAGTTTTAACTCAAAATGCAAACAAGCTCTCCGTCTTCCATCTCTTACGAGGAGCTAGGAAGCATACCCTTGCTCAAGAGACCCAGGTCTTATGCTGATGATGCAGAGCTCTTCCATGGCAAGAGCTGCTAAGTGCTCTGTTAGACTCCTGAAAGAGAAGCCTGCTCGTTATGAATTTCCAGTGAGACTACGTTCTCTTGCGACACCCATGTGCTTGAAGTCGTGAGGGCTTAGGAAAGATGAATGTGTTGTGTGATGGAAATTCACCTGTGAGATTAAAGTCAGGCCACTCAATAGTAAAATTGAATTCAGGCTAGTCTCTCTTACAACCAAAACATACCTCAGAGAGCATACGAAGTGAGCTCCAAACAAAACAGAGTATTTGTTCAGTCAAATCATACATATTCATTTTTCAGCAAACAAAGACTTTGAAAATTGATTGGATAAGCAAATAAGTAAATTATCATAAAACCATCCTACTTCCTTTTATCACATAAGTACAATTTCCGGTTCATCGACATCCCATAATAGTTGTCCACCTGACGTGTGTAAATATTTTTTTAATTGGAAACATCTTATCTAACTCCCTAACTTCTTCCCAGCTAACTGACCTTGTTTTTTGCTTGTTTTTGTGTTTTCCAGATCCCTTGCATGGAATCGTGGTCTATCCATTCATCGGACAAACAAGCCATTGTCCTTTTGTACTCAGGCATCTACTTGACCCAGGGGCGAGCCGGTGCTGCGCCGTGATCGTATAGTGGTTAGTACTCTGCGTTGTGGCCGCAGCAACCCCGGTTCGAATCCGGGTCACGGCAGTTCTTTTCTGTTAAAATGGATGTTTTGTTGGCTCAAGCTGTTCTGTGCCTCCCACATCCAGCCAACAGAACATGTGGCCTTCGGGCAGATGTAGTCGTGGCCGAGAGGTTAAGGCGATGGACTTGAAATCCATTGGGGTATCCCCGCGCAGGTTCGAACCCTGCCGACTACGTGCAGCCTAATCTCTTGATTTAGCTTTCTGCGATGAGATTTGTGCCTTCCTACTGCTTTGGCCATCCCTTTGACAACAGCTGTTATAGCGCAAGGGGCAGTCCGAGCGCATAGGTCCAGATTGCTCAGTCGGTTGAGCGCCAGACTTCAACTGAGTGTGCTGGATATGAGAGGCATACAAATTGTCCAGTTCTCTGGGTCCACACGTCCAGAGACGTGGCAGCTTGGTGTCTCCTTGCTGGGACTGTGTTTTTTTTTCCTGGTGCGTGCCTAGGTTGCGAGAGGATCAGGCAGCGATTTTGCACGAAAACTGCCTAGAGGACATCCTAGGGGACACCTTACTGTAGTCGTGGCCAAGTGGTAAGGTGATGGACTAGAAATTCCACGCAAGTTCGAATACTGCTGACTACGTTCTGCAGTGACAACCGTGTCCTTCAAGCTGTGAGATCTTAGGAAAGATGATGGTTTTTTGCTGTTATGAATGTTGTCATCACTGTGCCTTCCAAGGCCTTTGACCAGACCTCAGAGGAGTTGGCAAGTCACCATGAAGAAGTCCCACCCTTGTCAGTGTTCCCAAGTTGTCAGGAGCAGGCCATCTCTTTCTGTCCTTATTGTTTGCAACCTTCATCCTGCAGTGCACGTGGAAAATGATCTTTTGGAGGACTGAGCGCTTACACTTTGTGTGGGAACGGCTGTTATAGCGCAAGGAGCAGACCGAGCACACGGGCCTGGATATCTCAGTCGGAAGAGCATCAGACTTTTAATCTGAGGGTCCATTATTCAAGTCCCTGCTCGGGTGAAGAGGCCGTCACTTTGTCGGAGGTTTGTGTTTTAGCGGTCTACGCTTAAGCATTGGTGCTTCAGTGGTAGAATTCTCGCCTGCCACGCGGGTCCGATTCGCGGCCAATGCAGAAAGTATCTTGTGCTATCCCAGGGGTCAGCTTTATTAACTGACTTGAAATTCACAGCGATTGTAAGCTCAAGAGCAATAACCTACCATCATAAATGTTGTCATCACTGTGCAGCCCCAAATGATGTGCCCCTCGTAAAAGAGGTTCTTCTTCTTCTGTCTCTTACGACGAGCCAGGGACCATACCCTCACTCCCTGTGAGCACAGCTGATACCACATTCTCGCCTGCCAAGCGGGAGACCCGGGTCCGATTCCCGGGCAATGCAGAAAGTGGCTTCTGATGTGCCACAAGTGTGGGTCTTTAAAATTTTGTTGTGTAACTTCTGCTAATCGATATTACTGACAGGGACTGTAAGCTCAATGGCAACAACCTGCTTTCTCTCACTGGCTCTGAGCACAAATTTCACCACAGCTAAGCATTGGTGGTTCAGTGGTAGAATTCTCGCCTGCCACGCGGGAGATCCGGGTCCGATTCCCGGCCAATGCAGAAGGTGGCTTCTGATGTGCCACAAGTGTGCGTCTTTAAAATTTTGTTGTGTAACTTCTGCTAATCGATATTACTGACAGGGACTGTAAGCTCAATGGCAACAACCTGCTTTCTCTCACTGGCTCTGAGCACAAATTTCACCACAGCTAAGCATTGGTGGTTCAGTGGTAGAATTCTCGCCTGCCACGCGGGAGATCCGGGTCCGATTCCCGGCCAATGCAGAAGGTGGCTTCTGATGTGCCACAAGTGTGCGTCTTTAAAATTTTGTTGTGTAACTTCTGCTAATCGATATTACTGACAGGGACTTTAAGCTCAATGGCAACAACCTGCTTTCTCTCACTGGCTCTGAGCACAAATTTCACCACAGCTGAGCATTGGTCGTTCAGTGGTAGAATTCTCGCCTGCCACGCGGGAGATCCGGGTCCGATTCCCGGCCAATGCAGAAAGTTTCTTGTGCTATCCCAGAGGCCAGCTTTATTAAGTGACTTGTAATTCACAGCGATTGTAGGCTGCCATTATGAATATTGTCATCGTCATGCAGACCTTAATGATGTGTCCCTTGTAAAAGCAGTTTTAACTCAAAATGCAAACAAGCTCTCCGTCTTCCATCTCTTACGAGGAGCTAGGAAGCATACCCTTGCTCAAGAGACCCAGGTCTTATGCTGATGATGCAGAGCTCTTCCATGGCAAGAGCTGCTAAGTGCTCTTTTAGACTCCTGAAAGAGAAGCCTGCTCGTTATGAATTTCCAGTGAGATTACGTTCTCTTGCGACACCCATGTGCTTGAAGTCGTGAGGGCTTAGGAAAGATGAATGTGTTGTGATGGAAATTCACCTGTGAGATTAAAGTCAGGCCACTCAATAGTAAAATTGAATTCAGGCTAGTCTCTCTTACAACCAAAACATACCTCAGAGAGCATACGAAGTGAGCTCCAAACAAAACAGAGTATTTGTTCAGTCAAATCATACATATTCATTTTTCAGCAAACAAAGACTTTGAAAATTGATTGGATAAGCAAATAAGTAAATTATCATAAAACCATCCTACTTCCTTTTATCACATAAGTACAATTTCCGGTTCATCGACATCCCATAATAGTTGTCCACCTGACGTGTGTAAATATTTTTTTAATTGGAAACATCTTATCTAACTCCCTAACTTCTTCCCAGCTAACTGACCTTGTTTTTTGCTTGTTTTTGTGTTTTCCAGATCCCTTGCATGGAATCGTGGTCTATCCATTCATCGGACAAACAAGCCATTGTCCTTTTGTACTCAGGCATCTACTTGACCCAGGGGCGAGCCGGTGCTGCGCCGTGATCGTATAGTGGTTAGTACTCTGCGTTGTGGCCGCAGCAACCCCGGTTCGAATCCGGGTCACGGCAGGTCTTTTCTGTTAAAATGGATGTTTTGTTGGCTCAAGCTGTTCTGTGCCTCCCACATCCAGCCAACAGAACATGTGGCCTTCGGGCAGATGTAGTCGTGGCCGAGAGGTTAAGGCGATGGACTTGAAATCCATTGGGGTATCCCCGCGCAGGTTCGAACCCTGCCGACTACGTGCAGCCCAATCTCTTGATTTAGCTTTCTGCGATGAGATTTGTGCCTTCCTACTGCTTTGGCCATCCCTTTGACAACAGCTGTTATAGCGCAAGGGGCAGTCCGAGCACATAGGTCCAGATTGCTCAGTCGGTTGAGCGCCAGACTTCAACTGAGTGTGCTGGATATGAGAGGCATACAAATTGTCCAGTTCTCTGGGTCCACACGTCCAGAGACGTGGCAGCTTGGTGTCTCCTTGCTGGGACTGTGTTTTTTTTTCCTGCTGCGTGCCTAGGTTGCGAGAGGATCAGGCAGCGATTTTGCACGAAAACTGCCTAGAGGACATCCTAGGGGACACCTTACTGTAGTCGTGGCCAAGTGGTAAGGTGATGGACTAGAAATTCCACGCAAGTTCGAATACTGCTGACTACGTTCTGCAGTGACAACCGTGTCCTTCAAGCTGTGAGATCTTAGGAAAGATGATGGTTTTTTGCTGTTATGAATGTTGTCATCACTGTGCCTTCCAAGGCCTTTGACCAGACCTCATAGGAGTTGGCAAGTCACCATGAAGAAGTCCCACCCTTGTCAGTGTTCCCAAGTTGTCAGGAGCAGGCCATCTCTTTCTGTCCTTATTGTTTGCAACCTTCATCCTGCAGTGCACGTGGAAAATGATCTTTTGGAGGACTGAGCGCTTACACTTTGTGTGGGAACGGCTGTTATAGCGCAAGGAGCAGACCGAGCACACGGGCCTGGATATCTCAGTCGGAAGAGCATCAGACTTTTAATCTGAGGGTCCATTATTCAAGTCCCTGCTCGGGTGAAGAGGCCGTCACTTTGTCGGAGGTTTGTGTTTTAGCGGTCTACGCTTAAGCATTGGTGCTTCAGTGGTAGAATTCTCGCCTGCCACGCGGGTCCGATTCGCGGCCAATGCAGAAAGTATCTTGTGCTATCCCAGGGGTCAGCTTTATTAACTGACTTGAAATTCACAGCGATTGTAAGCTCAAGAGCAATAACCTACCATCATAAATGTTGTCATCACTGTGCAGCCCCAAATGATGTGCCCCTCGTAAAAGAGGTTCTTCTTCTTCTGTCTCTTACGACGAGCCAGGGACCATACCCTCACTCCCTGTGAGCACAGCTGATACCACATTCTCGCCTGCCAAGCGGGAGACCCGGGTCCGATTCCCGGGCAATGCAGAAAGTGGCTTCTGATGTGCCACAAGTGTGGGTCTTTAAAATTTTGTTGTGTAACTTCTGCTAATCGATATTACTGACAGGGACTGTAAGCTCAATGGCAACAACCTGCTTTCTCTCACTGGCTCTGAGCACAAATTTCACCACAGCTAAGCATTGGTGGTTCAGTGGTAGAATTCTCGCCTGCCACGCGGGAGATCCGGGTCCGATTCCCGGCCAATGCAGAAGGTGGCTTCTGATGTGCCACAAGTGTGCGTCTTTAAAATTTTGTTGTGTAACTTCTGCTAATCGATATTACTGACAGGGACTTTAAGCTCAATGGCAACAACCTGCTTTCTCTCACTGGCTCTGAGCACAAATTTCACCACAGCTGAGCATTGGTGGTTCAGTGGTAGAATTCTCGCCTGCCACGCGGGAGATCCGGGTCCGATTCCCGGCCAATGCAGAAAGTTTCTTGTGCTATCCCAGAGGCCAGCTTTATTAAGTGACTTGTAATTCACAGCGATTGTAGGCTGCCATTATGAATATTGTCATCGTCATGCAGACCTTAATGATGTGTCCCTTGTAAAAGCAGTTTTAACTCAAAATGCAAACAAGCTCTCCGTCTTCCATCTCTTACGAGGAGCTAGGAAGCATACCCTTGCTCAAGAGACCCAGGTCTTATGCTGATGATGCAGAGCTCTTCCATGGCAAGAGCTGCTAAGTGCTCTGTTAGACTCCTGAAAGAGAAGCCTGCTCGTTATGAATTTCCAGTGAGACTACGTTCTCTTGCGACACCCATGTGCTTGAAGTCGTGAGGGCTTAGGAAAGATGAATGTGTTGTGTGATGGAAATTCACCTGTGAGATTAAAGTCAGGCCACTCAATAGTAAAATTGAATTCAGGCTAGTCTCTCTTACAACCAAAACATACCTCAGAGAGCATACGAAGTGAGCTCCAAACAAAACAGAGTATTTGTTCAGTCAAATCATACATATTCATTTTTCAGCAAACAAAGACTTTGAAAATTGATTGGATAAGCAAATAAGTAAATTATCATAAAACCATCCTACTTCCTTTTATCACATAAGTACAATTTCCGGTTCATCGACATCCCATAATAGTTGTCCACCTGACGTGTGTAAATATTTTTTTAATTGGAAACATCTTATCTAACTCCCTAACTTCTTCCCAGCTAACTGACCTTGTTTTTTGCTTGTTTTTGTGTTTTCCAGATCCCTTGCATGGAATCGTGGTCTATCCATTCATCGGACAAACAAGCCATTGTCCTTTTGTACTCAGGCATCTACTTGACCCAGGGGCGAGCCGGTGCTGCGCCGTGATCGTATAGTGGTTAGTACTCTGCGTTGTGGCCGCAGCAACCCCGGTTCGAATCCGGGTCACGGCAGGTCTTTTCTGTTAAAATGGATGTTTTTTTGGCTCAAGCTGTTCTGTGCCTCCCACATCCAGCCAACAGAACATGTGGCCTTCGGGCTGATGTAGTCGTGGCCGAGAGGTTAAGGCGATGGACTTGAAATCCATTGGGGTATCCCCGCGCAGGTTCGAACCCTGCCGACTACGTGCAGCCTAATCTCTTGATTTAGCTTTCTGCGATGAGATTTGTGCCTTCCTACTGCTTTGGCCATCCCTTTGACAACAGCTGTTATAGCGCAAGGGGCAGTCCGAGCGCATAGGTCCAGATTGCTCAGTCGGTTGAGCGCCAGACTTCAACTGAGTGTGCTGGATATGAGAGGCATACAAATTGTCCAGTTCTCTGGGTCCACACGTCCAGAGATCCATTATTCAAGTCCCTGCTCGGGTGAAGAGGCCGTCACTTTGTCGGAGGTTTGTGTTTTAGCGGTCTACGCTTAAGCATTGGTGCTTCAGTGGTAGAATTCTCGCCTGCCATGCGGGTCCGATTCGCGGCCAATGCAGAAAGTATCTTGTGCTATCCCAGGGGTCAGCTTTATTAACTGACTTGAAATTCACAGCGATTGTAAGCTCAAGAGCAATAACCTACCATCATAAATGTTGTCATCACTGTGCAGCCCCAAATGATGTGCCCCTCGTAAAAGAGGTTCTTCTTCTTCTGTCTCTTACGACGAGCCAGGGACCATACCCTCACTCCCTGTGAGCACAGCTGATACCACATTCTCGCCTGCCAAGCGGGAGACCCGGGTCCGATTCCCGGGCAATGCAGAAAGTGGCTTCTGATGTGCCACAAGTGTGGGTCTTTAAAATTTTGTTGTGTAACTTCAGCTAATCGATATTACTGACAGGGACTGTAAGCTCAATGGCAACAACCTGCTTTCTCTCACTGGCTCTGAGCACAAATTTCACCACAGCTAGGACATCCTAGGGGACACCTTACTGTAGTCGTGGCCAAGTGGTAAGGTGATGGACTAGAAATTCCACGCAAGTTCGAATACTGCTGACTACGTTCTGCAGTGACAACCGTGTCCTTCAAGCTGTGAGATCTTAGGAAAGATGATGGTTTTTTGCTGTTATGAATGTTGTCATCACTGTGCCTTCCAAGGCCTTTGACCAGACCTCAGAGGAGTTGGCAAGTCACCATGAAGAAGTCCCACCCTTGTCAGTGTTCCCAAGTTGTCAGGAGCAGGCCATCTCTTTCTGTCCTTATTGTTTGCAACCTTCATCCTGCAGTGCACGTGGAAAATGATCTTTTGGAGGACTGAGCGCTTACACTTTGTGTGGGAACGGCTGTTATAGCGCAAGGAGCAGACCGAGCACACGGGCCTGGATATCTCAGTCGGAAGAGCATCAGACTTTTAATCTGAGGGTCCATTATTCAAGTCCCTGCTCGGGTGAAGAGGCCGTCACTTTGTCGGAGGTTTGTGTTTTAGCGGTCTACGCTTAAGCATTGGTGCTTCAGTGGTAGAATTCTCGCCTGCCATGCGGGTCCGATTCGCGGCCAATGCAGAAAGTATCTTGTGCTATCCCAGGGGTCAGCTTTATTAACTGACTTGAAATTCACAGCGATTGTAAGCTCAAGAGCAATAACCTACCATCATAAATGTTGTCATCACTGTGCAGCCCCAAATGATGTGCCCCTCGTAAAAGAGGTTCTTCTTCTTCTGTCTCTTACGACGAGCCAGGGACCATACCCTCACTCCCTGTGAGCACAGCTGATACCACATTCTCGCCTGCCAAGCGGGAGACCCGGGTCCGATTCCCGGGCAATGCAGAAAGTGGCTTCTGATGTGCCACAAGTGTGGGTCTTTAAAATTTTGTTGTGTAACTTCTGCTAATCGATATTACTGACAGGGACTGTAAGCTCAATGGCAACAACCTGCTTTCTCTCACTGGCTCTGAGCACAAATTTCACCACAGCTAAGCATTGGTGGTTCAGTGGTAGAATTCTCGCCTGCCACGCGGGAGATCCGGGTCCGATTCCCGGCCAATGCAGAAGGTGGCTTCTGATGTGCCACAAGTGTGCGTCTTTAAAATTTTGTTGTGTAACTTCTGCTAATCGATATTACTGACAGGGACTTTAAGCTCAATGGCAACACCTGCTTTCTCTCACTGGCTCTGAGCACAAATTTCACCACAGCTGAGCATTGGTGGTTCAGTGGTAGAATTCTCGCCTGCCACGCGGAATATCTGGGTCCGATTCCCGGCCAATGCAGAAAGTTTCTTGTGCTATCCCAGAGGCCAGCTTTATTAAGTGACTTGTAATTCACAGCGATTGTAGGCTGCCATTATGAATATTGTCATCGTCATGCAGACCTTAATGATGTGTCCCTTGTAAAAGCAGTTTTAACTCAAAATGCAAACAAGCTCTCCGTCTTCCATCTCTTACGAGGAGCTAGGAAGCATACCCTTGCTCAAGAGACCCAGGTCTTATGCTGATGATGCAGAGCTCTTCCATGGCAAGAGCTGCTAAGTGCTCTGTTAGACTCCTGAAAGAGAAGCCTGCTCGTTATGAATTTCCAGTGAGACTACGTTCTCTTGCGACACCCATGTGCTTGAAGTCGTGAGGGCTTAGGAAAGATGAATGTGTTGTGTGATGGAAATTCACCTGTGAGATTAAAGTCAGGCCACTCAATAGTAAAATTGAATTCAGGCTAGTCTCTCTTACAACCAAAACATACCTCAGAGAGCATACGAAGTGAGCTCCAAACAAAACAGAGTATTTGTTCAGTCAAATCATACATATTCATTTTTCAGCAAACAAAGACTTTGAAAATTGATTGGATAAGCAAATAAGTAAATTATCATAAAACCATCCTACTTCCTTTTATCACATAAGTACAATTTCCGGTTCATCGACATCCCATAATAGTTGTCCACCTGACGTGTGTAAATATTTTTTTAATTGGAAACATCTTATCTAACTCCCTAACTTCTTCCCAGCTAACTGACCTTGTTTTTTGCTTGTTTTTGTGTTTTCCAGATCCCTTGCATGGAATCGTGGTCTATCCATTCATCGGACAAACAAGCCATTGTCCTTTTGTACTCAGGCATCTACTTGACCCAGGGGCGAGCCGGTGCTGCGCCGTGATCGTATAGTGGTTAGTACTCTGCGTTGTGGCCGCAGCAACCCCGGTTCGAATCCGGGTCACGGCAGGTCTTTTCTGTTAAAATGGATGT
Organism: Zacco platypus; assembly: GCA_038088235.1. NCBI lineage: Eukaryota > Metazoa > Chordata > Actinopteri > Cypriniformes > Xenocyprididae > Zacco > Zacco platypus. The sequence goes on along the minus strand of CM076081.1, from coordinate 21,021,053 downwards.
TTTGTTGGCTCAAGCTGTTCTGTGCCTCCCACATCCAGCCAACAGAACATGTGGCCTTCGGGCAGATGTAGTCGTGGCCGAGAGGTTAAGGCGATGGACTTGAAATCCATTGGGGTATCCCCGCGCAGGTTCGAACCCTGCCGACTACGTGCAGCCCAATCTCTTGATTTAGCTTTCTGCGATGAGATTTGTGCCTTCCTACTGCTTTGGCCATCCCTTTGACAACAGCTGTTATAGCGCAAGGGGCAGTCCGAGCACATAGGTCCAGATTGCTCAGTCGGTTGAGCGCCAGACTTCAACTGAGTGTGCTGGATATGAGAGGCATACAAATTGTCCAGTTCTCTGGGTCCACACGTCCAGAGACGTGGCAGCTTGGTGTCTCCTTGCTGGGACTGTGTTTTTTTTTCCTGCTGCGTGCCTAGGTTGCGAGAGGATCAGGCAGCGATTTTGCACGAAAACTGCCTAGAGGACATCCTAGGGGACACCTTACTGTAGTCGTGGCCAAGTGGTAAGGTGATGGACTAGAAATTCCACGCAAGTTCGAATACTGCTGACTACGTTCTGCAGTGACAACCGTGTCCTTCAAGCTGTGAGATCTTAGGAAAGATGATGGTTTTTTGCTGTTATGAATGTTGTCATCACTGTGCCTTCCAAGGCCTTTGACCAGACCTCATAGGAGTTGGCAAGTCACCATGAAGAAGTCCCACCCTTGTCAGTGTTCCCAAGTTGTCAGGAGCAGGCCATCTCTTTCTGTCCTTATTGTTTGCAACCTTCATCCTGCAGTGCACGTGGAAAATGATCTTTTGGAGGACTGAGCGCTTACACTTTGTGTGGGAACGGCTGTTATAGCGCAAGGAGCAGACCGAGCACACGGGCCTGGATATCTCAGTCGGAAGAGCATCAGACTTTTAATCTGAGGGTCCATTATTCAAGTCCCTGCTCGGGTGAAGAGGCCGTCACTTTGTCGGAGGTTTGTGTTTTAGCGGTCTACGCTTAAGCATTGGTGCTTCAGTGGTAGAATTCTCGCCTGCCACGCGGGTCCGATTCGCGGCCAATGCAGAAAGTATCTTGTGCTATCCCAGGGGTCAGCTTTATTAACTGACTTGAAATTCACAGCGATTGTAAGCTCAAGAGCAATAACCTACCATCATAAATGTTGTCATCACTGTGCAGCCCCAAATGATGTGCCCCTCGTAAAAGAGGTTCTTCTTCTTCTGTCTCTTACGACGAGCCAGGGACCATACCCTCACTCCCTGTGAGCACAGCTGATACCACATTCTCGCCTGCCAAGCGGGAGACCCGGGTCCGATTCCCGGGCAATGCAGAAAGTGGCTTCTGATGTGCCACAAGTGTGGGTCTTTAAAATTTTGTTGTGTAACTTCTGCTAATCGATATTACTGACAGGGACTGTAAGCTCAATGGCAACAACCTGCTTTCTCTCACTGGCTCTGAGCACAAATTTCACCACAGCTAAGCATTGGTGGTTCAGTGGTAGAATTCTCGCCTGCCACGCGGGAGATCCGGGTCCGATTCCCGGCCAATGCAGAAGGTGGCTTCTGATATGCCACAAGTGTGCGTCTTTAAAATTTTGTTGTGTAACTTCTGCTAATCGATATTACTGACAGGGACTGTAAGCTCAATGGCAACAACCTGCTTTCTCTCACTGGCTCTGAGCACAAATTTCACCACAGCTAAGCATTGGTGGTTCAGTGGTAGAATTCTCGCCTGCCACGCGGGAGATCCGGGTCCGATTCCCGGCCAATGCAGAAGGTGGCTTCTGATGTGCCACAAGTGTGCGTCTTTAAAATTTTGTTGTGTAACTTCTGCTAATCGATATTACTGACAGGGACTTTAAGCTCAATGGCAACACCTGCTTTCTCTCACTGGCTCTGAGCACAAATTTCACCACAGCTGAGCATTGGTGGTTCAGTGGTAGAATTCTCGCCTGCCACGCGGAATATCTGGGTCCGATTCCCGGCCAATGCAGAAAGTTTCTTGTGCTATCCCAGAGGCCAGCTTTATTAAGTGACTTGTAATTCACAGCGATTGTAGGCTGCCATTATGAATATTGTCATCGTCATGCAGACCTTAATGATGTGTCCCTTGTAAAAGCAGTTTTAACTCAAAATGCAAACAAGCTCTCCGTCTTCCATCTCTTACGAGGAGCTAGGAAGCATACCCTTGCTCAAGAGACCCAGGTCTTATGCTGATGATGCAGAGCTCTTCCATGGCAAGAGCTGCTAAGTGCTCTGTTAGACTCCTGAAAGAGAAGCCTGCTCGTTATGAATTTCCAGTGAGACTACGTTCTCTTGCGACACCCATGTGCTTGAAGTCGTGAGGGCTTAGGAAAGATGAATGTGTTGTGTGATGGAAATTCACCTGTGAGATTAAAGTCAGGCCACTCAATAGTAAAATTGAATTCAGGCTAGTCTCTCTTACAACCAAAACATACCTCAGAGAGCATACGAAGTGAGCTCCAAACAAAACAGAGTATTTGTTCAGTCAAATCATACATATTCATTTTTCAGCAAACAAAGACTTTGAAAATTGATTGGATAAGCAAATAAGTAAATTATCATAAAACCATCCTACTTCCTTTTATCACATAAGTACAATTTCCGGTTCATCGACATCCCATAATAGTTGTCCACCTGACGTGTGTAAATATTTTTTTAATTGGAAACATCTTATCTAACTCCCTAACTTCTTCCCAGCTAACTGACCTTGTTTTTTGCTTGTTTTTGTGTTTTCCAGATCCCTTGCATGGAATCGTGGTCTATCCATTCATCGGACAAACAAGCCATTGTCCTTTTGTACTCAGGCATCTACTTGACCCAGGGGCGAGCCGGTGCTGCGCCGTGATCGTATAGTGGTTAGTACTCTGCGTTGTGGCCGCAGCAACCCCGGTTCGAATCCGGGTCACGGCAGGTCTTTTCTGTTAAAATGGATGTTTTGTTGGCTCAAGCTGTTCTGTGCCTCCCACATCCAGCCAACAGAACATGTGGCCTTCGGGCAGATGTAGTCGTGGCCGAGAGGTTAAGGCGATGGACTTGAAATCCATTGGGGTATCCCCGCGCAGGTTCGAACCCTGCCGACTACGTGCAGCCCAATCTCTTGATTTAGCTTTCTGCGATGAGATTTGTGCCTTCCTACTGCTTTGGCCATCCCTTTGACAACAGCTGTTATAGCGCAAGGGGCAGTCCGAGCACATAGGTCCAGATTGCTCAGTCGGTTGAGCGCCAGACTTCAACTGAGTGTGCTGGATATGAGAGGCATACAAATTGTCCAGTTCTCTGGGTCCACACGTCCAGAGACGTGGCAGCTTGGTGTCTCCTTGCTGGGACTGTGTTTTTTTTTCCTGCTGCGTGCCTAGGTTGCGAGAGGATCAGGCAGCGATTTTGCACGAAAACTGCCTAGAGGACATCCTAGGGGACACCTTACTGTAGTCGTGGCCAAGTGGTAAGGTGATGGACTAGAAATTCCACGCAAGTTCGAATACTGCTGACTACGTTCTGCAGTGACAACCGTGTCCTTCAAGCTGTGAGATCTTAGGAAAGATGATGGTTTTTTGCTGTTATGAATGTTGTCATCACTGTGCCTTCCAAGGCCTTTGACCAGACCTCAGAGGAGTTGGCAAGTCACCATGAAGAAGTCCCACCCTTGTCAGTGTTCCCAAGTTGTCAGGAGCAGGCCATCTCTTTCTGTCCTTATTGTTTGCAACCTTCATCCTGCAGTGCACGTGGAAAATGATCTTTTGGAGGACTGAGCGCTTACACTTTGTGTGGGAACGGCTGTTATAGCGCAAGGAGCAGACCGAGCACACGGGCCTGGATATCTCAGTCGGAAGAGCATCAGACTTTTAATCTGAGGGTCCATTATTCAAGTCCCTGCTCGGGTGAAGAGGCCGTCACTTTGTCGGAGGTTTGTGTTTTAGCGGTCTACGCTTAAGCATTGGTGCTTCAGTGGTAGAATTCTCGCCTGCCACGCGGGTCCGATTCGCGGCCAATGCAGAAAGTATCTTGTGCTATCCCAGGGGTCAGCTTTATTAACTGACTTGAAATTCACAGCGATTGTAAGCTCAAGAGCAATAACCTACCATCATAAATGTTGTCATCACTGTGCAGCCCCAAATGATGTGCCCCTCGTAAAAGAGGTTCTTCTTCTTCTGTCTCTTACGACGAGCCAGGGACCATACCCTCACTCCCTGTGAGCACAGCTGATACCACATTCTCGCCTGCCAAGCGGGAGACCCGGGTCCGATTCCCGGGCAATGCAGAAAGTGGCTTCTGATGTGCCACAAGTGTGGGTCTTTAAAATTTTGTTGTGTAACTTCTGCTAATCGATATTACTGACAGGGACTGTAAGCTCAATGGCAACAACCTGCTTTCTCTCACTGGCTCTGAGCACAAATTTCACCACAGCTAAGCATTGGTGGTTCAGTGGTAGAATTCTCGCCTGCCACGCGGGAGATCCGAGTCCGATTCCCGGCCAATGCAGAAGGTGGCTTCTGATGTGCCACAAGTGTGCGTCTTTAAAATTTTGTTGTGTAACTTCTGCTAATCGATATTACTGACAGGGACTTTAAGCTCAATGGCAACAACCTGCTTTCTCTCACTGGCTCTGAGCACAAATTTCACCACAGCTGAGCATTGGTGGTTCAGTGGTAGAATTCTCGCCTGCCACGCGGGAGATCCGGGTCCGATTCCCGGCCAATGCAGAAAGTTTCTTGTGCTATCCCAGAGGCCAGCTTTATTAAGTGACTTGTAATTCACAGTGATTGTAGGCTGCCATTATGAATATTGTCATCGTCATGCAGACCTTAATGATGTGTCCCTTGTAAAAGCAGTTTTAACTCAAAATGCAAACAAGCTCTCCGTCTTCCATCTCTTACGAGGAGCTAGGAAGCATACCCTTGCTCAAGAGACCCAGGTCTTATGCTGATGATGCAGAGCTCTTCCATGGCAAGAGCTGCTAAGTGCTCTGTTAGACTCCTGATAGAGAAGCCTGCTCGTTATGAATTTCCAGTGAGACTACGTTCTCTTGCGACACCCATGTGCTTGAAGTCGTGAGGGCTTAGGAAAGATGAATGTGTTGTGTGATGGAAATTCACCTGTGAGATTAAAGTCAGGCCACTCAATAGTAAAATTGAATTCAGGCTAGTCTCTCTTACAACCAAAACATACCTCAGAGAGCATACGAAGTGAGCTCCAAACAAAATAGAGTATTTGTTCAGTCAAATCATACATATTCATTTTTCAGCAAACAAAGACTTTCAACTTCAACTGAGTGTGCTGGATATGAGAGGCATACAAATTGTCCAGTTCTCTGGGTCCACACGTCCAGAGACGTGGCAGCTTGGTGTCTCCTTGCTGGGACTGTGTTTTTTTTTCCTGCTGCGTGCCTAGGTTGCGAGAGGATCAGGCAGCGATTTTGCACGAAAACTGCCTAGAGGACATCCTAGGGGACACCTTACTGTAGTCGTGGCCAAGTGGTAAGGTGATGGACTAGAAATTCCACGCAAGTTCGAATCCTGCTGACTACGTTCTGCAGTGACAACCGTGTCCTTCAAGCTGTGAGATCTTAGGAAAGATGATGGTTTTTTGCTGTTATGAATGTTGTCATCACTGTGCCTTCCAAGGCCTTTGACCAGACCTCAGAGGAGTTGGCAAGTCACCATGAAGAAGTCCCACCCTTGTCAGTGTTCCCAAGTTGTCAGGAGCAGGCCATCTCTTTCTGTCCTTATTGTTTGCAACCTTCATCCTGCAGTGCACGTGGAAAATGATCTTTTGGAGGACTGAGCGCTTACACTTTGTGTGGGAACGGCTGTTATAGCGCAAGGAGCAGACCGAGCACACGGGCCTGGATATCTCAGTCGGAAGAGCATCAGACTTTTAATCTGAGGGTCCATTATTCAAGTCCCTGCTCGGGTGAAGAGGCCGTCACTTTGTCGGAGGTTTGTGTTTTAGCGGTCTACGCTTAAGCATTGGTGCTTCAGTGGTAGAATTCTCGCCTGCCACGCGGGTCCGATTCGCGGCCAATGCAGAAAGTATCTTGTGCTATCCCAGGGGTCAGCTTTATTAACTGACTTGAAATTCACAGCGATTGTAAGCTCAAGAGCAATAACCTACCATCATAAATGTTGTCATCACTGTGCAGCCCCAAATGATGTGCCCCTCGTAAAAGAGGTTCTTCTTCTTCTGTCTCTTACGACGAGCCAGGGACCATACCCTCACTCCCTGTGAGCACAGCTGATACCACATTCTCGCCTGCCAAGCGGGAGACCCGGGTCCGATTCCCGGGCAATGCAGAAAGTGGCTTCTGATGTGCCACAAGTGTGGGTCTTTAAAATTTTGTTGTGTAACTTCTGCTAATCGATATTACTGACAGGGACTGTAAGCTCAATGGCAACAACCTGCTTTCTCTCACTGGCTCTGAGCACAAATTTCACCACAGCTAAGCATTGGTGGTTCAGTGGTAGAATTCTCGCCTGCCACGCGGGAGATCCGGGTCCGATTCCCGGCCAATGCAGAAGGTGGCTTCTGATGTGCCACAAGTGTGCGTCTTTAAAATTTTGTTGTGTAACTTCTGCTAATCGATATTACTGACAGGGACTTTAAGCTCAATGGCAACAACCTGCTTTCTCTCACTGGCTCTGAGCACAAATTTCACCACAGCTGAGCATTGGTGGTTCAGTGGTAGAATTCTCGCCTGCCACGCGGGAGATCCGGGTCCGATTCCCGGCCAATGCAGAAAGTTTCTTGTGCTATCCCAGAGGCCAGCTTTATTAAGTGACTTGTAATTCACAGCGATTGTAGGCTGCCATTATGAATATTGTCATCGTCATGCAGACCTTAATGATGTGTCCCTTGTAAAAGCAGTTTTAACTCAAAATGCAAACAAGCTCTCCGTCTTCCATCTCTTACGAGGAGCTAGGAAGCATACCCTTGCTCAAGAGACCCAGGTCTTATGCTGATGATGCAGAGCTCTTCCATGGCAAGAGCTGCTAAGTGCTCTGTTAGACTCCTGAAAGAGAAGCCTGCTCGTTATGAATTTCCAGTGAGACTACGTTCTCTTGCGACACCCATGTGCTTGAAGTCGTGAGGGCTTAGGAAAGATGAATGTGTTGTGTGATGGAAATTCACCTGTGAGATTAAAGTCAGGCCACTCAATAGTAAAATTGAATTCAGGCTAGTCTCTCTTACAACCAAAACATACCTCAGAGAGCATACGAAGTGAGCTCCAAACAAAACAGAGTATTTGTTCAGTCAAATCATACATATTCATTTTTCAGCAAACAAAGACTTTGAAAATTGATTGGATAAGCAAATAAGTAAATTATCATAAAACCATCCTACTTCCTTTTATCACATAAGTACAATTTCCGGTTCATCGACATCCCATAATAGTTGTCCACCTGACGTGTGTAAATATTTTTTTAATTGGAAACATCTTATCTAACTCCCTAACTTCTTCCCAGCTAACTGACCTTGTTTTTTGCTTGTTTTTGTGTTTTCCAGATCCCTTGCATGGAATCGTGGTCTATCCATTCATCGGACAAACAAGCCATTGTCCTTTTGTACTCAGGCATCTACTTGACCCAGGGGCGAGCCGGTGCTGCGCCGTGATCGTATAGTGGTTAGTACTCTGCGTTGTGGCCGCAGCAACCCCGGTTCGAATCCGGGTCACGGCAGGTCTTTTCTGTTAAAATGGATGTTTTGTTGGCTCAAGCTGTTCTGTGCCTCCCACATCCAGCCAACAGAACATGTGGCCTTCGGGCAGATGTAGTCGTGGCCGAGAGGTTAAGGCGATGGACTTGAAATCCATTGGGGTATCCCCGCGCAGGTTCGAACCCTGCCGACTACGTGCAGCCTAATCTCTTGATTTAGCTTTCTGCGATGAGATTTGTGCCTTCCTACTGCTTTGGCCATCCCTTTGACAACAGCTGTTATAGCGCAAGGGGCAGTCCGAGCGCATAGGTCCAGATTGCTCAGTCGGTTGAGCGCCAGACTTCAACTGAGTGTGCTGGATATGAGAGGCATACAAATTGTCCAGTTCTCTGGGTCCACACGTCCAGAGACGTGGCAGCTTGGTGTCTCCTTGCTGGGACTGTGTTTTTTTTTCCTGCTGCGTGCCTAGGTTGCGAGAGGATCAGGCAGCGATTTTGCACGAAAACTGCCTAGAGGACATCCTAGGGGACACCTTACTGTAGTCGTGGCCAAGTGGTAAGGTGATGGACTAGAAATTCCACGCAAGTTCGAATACTGCTGACTACGTTCTGCAGTGACAACCGTGTCCTTCAAGCTGTGAGATCTTAGGAAAGATGATGGTTTTTTGCTGTTATGAATGTTGTCATCACTGTGCCTTCCAAGGCCTTTGACCAGACCTCAGAGGAGTTGGCAAGTCACCATGAAGAAGTCCCACCCTTGTCAGTGTTCCCAAGTTGTCAGGAGCAGGCCATCTCTTTCTGTCCTTATTGTTTGCAACCTTCATCCTGCAGTGCACGTGGAAAATGATCTTTTGGAGGACTGAGCGCTTACACTTTGTGTGGGAACGGCTGTTATAGCGCAAGGAGCAGACCGAGCACACGGGCCTGGATATCTCAGTCGGAAGAGCATCAGACTTTTAATCTGAGGGTCCATTATTCAAGTCCCTGCTCGGGTGAAGAGGCCGTCACTTTGTCGGAGGTTTGTGTTTTAGCGGTCTACGCTTAAGCATTGGTGCTTCAGTGGTAGAATTCTCGCCTGCCATGCGGGTCCGATTCGCGGCCAATGCAGAAAGTATCTTGTGCTATCCCAGGGGTCAGCTTTATTAACTGACTTGAAATTCACAGCGATTGTAAGCTCAAGAGCAATAACCTACCATCATAAATGTTGTCATCACTGTGCAGCCCCAAATGATGTGCCCCTCGTAAAAGAGGTTCTTCTTCTTCTGTCTCTTACGACGAGCCAGGGACCATACCCTCACTCCCTGTGAGCACAGCTGATACCACATTCTCGCCTGCCAAGCGGGAGACCCGGGTCCGATTCCCGGGCAATGCAGAAAGTGGCTTCTGATGTGCCACAAGTGTGGGTCTTTAAAATTTTGTTGTGTAACTTCTGCTAATCGATATTACTGACAGGGACTGTAAGCTCAATGGCAACAACCTGCTTTCTCTCACTGGCTCTGAGCACAAATTTCACCACAGCTAAGCATTGGTGGTTCAGTGGTAGAATTCTCGCCTGCCACGCGGGAGATCCGGGTCCGATTCCCGGCCAATGCAGAAGGTGGCTTCTGATGTGCCACAAGTGTGCGTCTTTAAAATTTTGTTGTGTAACTTCTGCTAATCGATATTACTGACAGGGACTTTAAGCTCAATGGCAACACCTGCTTTCTCTCACTGGCTCTGAGCACAAATTTCACCACAGCTGAGCATTGGTGGTTCAGTGGTAGAATTCTCGCCTGCCACGCGGAATATCTGGGTCCGATTCCCGGCCAATGCAGAAAGTTTCTTGTGCTATCCCAGAGGCCAGCTTTATTAAGTGACTTGTAATTCACAGCGATTGTAGGCTGCCATTATGAATATTGTCATCGTCATGCAGACCTTAATGATGTGTCCCTTGTAAAAGCAGTTTTAACTCAAAATGCAAACAAGCTCTCCGTCTTCCATCTCTTACGAGGAGCTAGGAAGCATACCCTTGCTCAAGAGACCCAGGTCTTATGCTGATGATGCAGAGCTCTTCCATGGCAAGAGCTGCTAAGTGCTCTGTTAGACTCCTGAAAGAGAAGCCTGCTCGTTATGAATTTCCAGTGAGACTACGTTCTCTTGCGACACCCATGTGCTTGAAGTCGTGAGGGCTTAGGAAAGATGAATGTGTTGTGTGATGGAAATTCACCTGTGAGATTAAAGTCAGGCCACTCAATAGTAAAATTGAATTCAGGCTAGTCTCTCTTACAACCAAAACATACCTCAGAGAGCATACGAAGTGAGCTCCAAACAAAACAGAGTATTTGTTCAGTCAAATCATACATATTCATTTTTCAGCAAACAAAGACTTTGAAAATTGATTGGATAAGCAAATAAGTAAATTATCATAAAACCATCCTACTTCCTTTTATCACATAAGTACAATTTCCGGTTCATCGACATCCCATAATAGTTGTCCACCTGACGTGTGTAAATATTTTTTTAATTGGAAACATCTTATCTAACTCCCTAACTTCTTCCCAGCTAACTGACCTTGTTTTTTGCTTGTTTTTGTGTTTTCCAGATCCCTTGCATGGAATCGTGGTCTATCCATTCATCGGACAAACAAGCCATTGTCCTTTTGTACTCAGGCATCTACTTGACCCAGGGGCGAGCCGGTGCTGCGTCGTGATCGTATAGTGGTTAGTACTCTGCGTTGTGGCCGCAGCAACCCCGGTTCGAATCCGGGTCACGGCAGGTCTTTTCTGTTAAAATGGATGTTTTGTTGGCTCAAGCTGTTCTGTGCCTCCCACATCCAGCCAACAGAACATGTGGCCTTCGGGCAGATGTAGTCGTGGCCGAGAGGTTAAGGTGATGGACTTGAAATCCATTGGGGTATCCCCGCGCAGGTTCGAACCCTGCCGACTACGTGCAGCCCAATCTCTTGATTTAGCTTTCTGCGATGAGATTTGTGCCTTCCTACTGCTTTGGCCATCCCTTTGACAACAGCTGTTATAGCGCAAGGGGCAGTCCGAGCACATAGGTCCAGATTGCTCAGTTGGTTGAGCGCCAGACTTCAACTGAGTGTGCTGGATATGAGAGGCATACAAATTGTCCAGTTCTCTGGGTCCACACGTCCAGAGACGTGGCAGCTTGGTGTCTCCTTGCTGGGACTGTGTTTTTTTTCCTGCTGCGTGCCTAGGTTGCGAGAGGATCAGGCAGCGATTTTGCACGAAAACTGCCTAGAGGACATCCTAGGGGACACCTTACTGTAGTCGTGGCCAAGTGGTAAGGTGATGGACTAGAAATTCCACGCAAGTTCGAATACTGCTGACTACGTTCTGCAGTGACAACCGTGTCCTTCAAGCTGTGAGATCTTAGGAAAGATGATGGTTTTTTGCTGTTATGAATGTTGTCATCACTGTGCCTTCCAAGGCCTTTGACCAGACCTCAGAGGAGTTGGCAAGTCACCATGAAGAAGTCCCACCCTTGTCAGTGTTCCCAAGTTGTCAGGAGCAGGCCATCTCTTTCTGTCCTTATTGTTTGCAACCTTCATCCTGCAGTGCACGTGGAAAATGATCTTTTGGAGGACTGAGCGCTTACACTTTGTGTGGGAACGGCTGTTATAGCGCAAGGAGCAGACCGAGCACACGGGCCTGGATATCTCAGTCGGAAGAGCATCAGACTTTTAATCTGAGGGTCCATTATTCAAGTCCCTGCTCGGGTGAAGAGGCCGTCACTTTGTCGGAGGTTTGTGTTTTAGCGGTCTACGCTTAAGCATTGGTGCTTCAGTGGTAGAATTCTCGCCTGCCACGCGGGTCCGATTCGCGGCCAATGCAGAAAGTATCTTGTGCTATCCCAGGGGTCAGCTTTATTAACTGACTTGAAATTCACAGCGATTGTAAGCTCAAGAGCAATAACCTACCATCATAAATGTTGTCATCACTGTGCAGCCCCAAATGATGTGCCCCTCGTAAAAGAGGTTCTTCTTCTTCTGTCTCTTACGACGAGCCAGGGACCATACCCTCACTCTCTGTGAGCACAGCTGATACCACATTCTCGCCTGCCAAGCGGTAGACCCGGGTCCGATTCCCGGGCAATGCAGAAAGTGGCTTCTGATGTGCCACAAGTGTGGGTCTTTAAAATTTTGTTGTGTAACTTCTGCTAATCGATATTACTGACAGGGACTGTAAGCTCAATGGCAACAACCTGCTTTCTCTCACTGGCTCTGAGCACAAATTTCACCACAGCTAAGCATTGGTGGTTCAGTGGTAGAATTCTCGCCTGCCACGCGGGAGATCCGGGTCCGATTCCCGGCCAATGCAGAAGGTGGCTTCTGATGTGCCACAAGTGTGCGTCTTTAAAATTTTGTTGTGTAACTTCTGCTAATCGATATTACTGACAGGGACTTTAAGCTCAATGGCAACAACCTGCTTTCTCTCACTGGCTCTGAGCACAAATTTCACCACAGCTGAGCATTGGTGGTTCAGTGGTAGAATTCTCGCCTGCCACGCGGGAGATCCGGGTCCGATTCCCGGCCAATGCAGAAAGTTTCTTGTGCTATCCCAGAGGCCAGCTTTATTAAGTGACTTGTAATTCACAGCGATTGTAGGCTGCCATTATGAATATTGTCATCGTCATGCAGACCTTAATGATGTGTCCCTTGTAAAAGCAGTTTTAACTCAAAATGCAAACAAGCTCTCCGTCTTCCATCTCTTACGAGGAGCTAGGAAGCATACCCTTGCTCAAGAGACCCAGGTCTTATGCTGATGATGCAGAGCTCTTCCATGGCAAGAGCTGCTAAGTGCTCTGTTAGACTCCTGAAAGAGAAGCCTGCTCGTTATGAATTTCCAGTGAGACTACGTTCTCTTGCGACACCCATGTGCTTGAAGTCGTGAGGGCTTAGGAAAGATGAATGTGTTGTGTGATGGAAATTCACCTGTGAGATTAAAGTCAGGCCACTCAATAGTAAAATTGAATTCAGGCTAGTCTCTCTTACAACCAAAACATACCTCAGAGAGCATACGAAGTGAGCTCCAAACAAAACAGAGTATTTGTTCAGTCAAATCATACATATTCATTTTTCAGCAAACAAAGACTTTGAAAATTGATTGGATAAGCAAATAAGTAAATTATCATAAAACCATCCTACTTCCTTTTATCACATAAGTACAATTTCCGGTTCATCGACATCCCATAATAGTTGTCCACCTGACGTGTGTAAATATTTTTTTAATTGGAAACATCTTATCTAACTCCCTAACTTCTTCCCAGCTAACTGACCTTGTTTTTTGCTTGTTTTTGTGTTTTCCAGATCCCTTGCATGGAATCGTGGTCTATCCATTCATCGGACAAACAAGCCATTGTCCTTTTGTACTCAGGCATCTACTTGACCCAGGGGCGAGCCGGTGCTGCGCCGTGATCGTATAGTGGTTAGTACTCTGCGTTGTGGCCGCAGCAACCCCGGTTCGAATCCGGGTCACGGCAGGTCTTTTCTGTTAAAATGGATGTTTTGTTGGCTCAAGCTGTTCTGTGCCTCCCACATCCAGCCAACAGAACATGTGGCCTTCGGGCAGATGTAGTCGTGGCCGAGAGGTTAAGGCGATGGACTTGAAATCCATTGGGGTATCCCCGCGCAGGTTCGAACCCTGCCGACTACGTGCAGCCCAATCTCTTGATTTAGCTTTCTGCGATGAGATTTGTGCCTTCCTACTGCTTTGGCCATCCCTTTGACAACAGCTGTTATAGCGCAAGGGGCAGTCCGAGCACATAGGTCCAGATTGCTCAGTCGGTTGAGCGCCAGACTTCAACTGAGTGTGCTGGATATGAGAGGCATACAAATTGTCCAGTTCTCTGGGTCCACACGTCCAGAGACGTGGCAGCTTGGTGTCTCCTTGCTGGGACTGTGTTTTTTTTTCCTGCTGCGTGCCTAGGTTGCGAGAGGATCAGGCAGCGATTTTGCACGAAAACTGCCTAGAGGACATCCTAGGGGACACCTTACTGTAGTCGTGGCCAAGTGGTAAGGTGATGGACTAGAAATTCCACGCAAGTTCGAATACTGCTGACTACGTTCTGCAGTGACAACCGTGTCCTTCAAGCTGTGAGATCTTAGGAAAGATGATGGTTTTTTGCTGTTATGAATGTTGTCATCACTGTGCCTTCCAAGGCCTTTGACCAGACCTCAGAGGAGTTGGCAAGTCACCATGAAGAAGTCCCACCCTTGTCAGTGTTCCCAAGTTGTCAGGAGCAGGCCATCTCTTTCTGTCCTTATTGTTTGCAACCTTCATCCTGCAGTGCACGTGGAAAATGATCTTTTGGAGGACTGAGCGCTTACACTTTGTGTGGGAACGGCTGTTATAGCGCAAGGAGCAGACCGAGCACACGGGCCTGGATATCTCAGTCGGAAGAGCATCAGACTTTTAATCTGAGGGTCCATTATTCAAGTCCCTGCTCGGGTGAAGAGGCCGTCACTTTGTCGGAGGTTTGTGTTTTAGCGGTCTACGCTTAAGCATTGGTGCTTCAGTGGTAGAATTCTCGCCTGCCACGCGGGTCCGATTCGCGGCCAATGCAGAAAGTATCTTGTGCTATCCCAGGGGTCAGCTTTATTAACTGACTTGAAATTCACAGCGATTGTAAGCTCAAGAGCAATAACCTACCATCATAAATGTTGTCATCACTGTGCAGCCCCAAATGATGTGCCCCTCGTAAAAGAGGTTCTTCTTCTTCTGTCTCTTACGACGAGCCAGGGACCATACCCTCACTCCCTGTGAGCACAGCTGATACCACATTCTCGCCTGCCAAGCGGGAGACCCGGGTCCGATTCCCGGGCAATGCAGAAAGTGGCTTCTGATGTGCCACAAGTGTGGGTCTTTAAAATTTTGTTGTGTAACTTCTGCTAATCGATATTACTGACAGGGACTGTAAGCTCAATGGCAACAACCTGCTTTCTCTCACTGGCTCTGAGCACAAATTTCACCACAGCTAAGCATTGGTGGTTCAGTGGTAGAATTCTCGCCTGCCACGCGGGAGATCCGGGTCCGATTCCCGGCCAATGCAGAAGGTGGCTTCTGATGTGCCACAAGTGTGCGTCTTTAAAATTTTGTTGTGTAACTTCTGCTAATCGATATTACTGACAGGGACTTTAAGCTCAATGGCAACAACCTGCTTTCTCTCACTGGCTCTGAGCACAAATTTCACCACAGCTGAGCATTGGTGGTTCAGTGGTAGAATTCTCGCCTGCCACGCGGGAGATCCGGGTCCGATTCCCGGCCAATGCAGAAAGTTTCTTGTGCTATCCCAGAGGCCAGCTTTATTAAGTGACTTGTAATTCACAGTGATTGTAGGCTGCCATTATGAATATTGTCATCGTCATGCAGACCTTAATGATGTGTCCCTTGTAAAAGCAGTTTTAACTCAAAATGCAAACAAGCTCTCCGTCTTCCATCTCTTACGAGGAGCTAGGAAGCATACCCTTGCTCAAGAGACCCAGGTCTTATGCTGATGATGCAGAGCTCTTCCATGGCAAGAGCTGCTAAGTGCTCTGTTAGACTCCTGATAGAGAAGCCTGCTCGTTATGAATTTCCAGTGAGACTACGTTCTCTTGCGACACCCATGTGCTTGAAGTCGTGAGGGCTTAGGAAAGATGAATGTGTTGTGTGATGGAAATTCACCTGTGAGATTAAAGTCAGGCCACTCAATAGTAAAATTGAATTCAGGCTAGTCTCTCTTACAACCAAAACATACCTCAGAGAGCATACGAAGTGAGCTCCAAACAAAATAGAGTATTTGTTCAGTCAAATCATACATATTCATTTTTCAGCAAACAAAGACTTTCAACTTCAACTGAGTGTGCTGGATATGAGAGGCATACAAATTGTCCAGTTCTCTGGGTCCACACGTCCAGAGACGTGGCAGCTTGGTGTCTCCTTGCTGGGACTGTGTTTTTTTTTCCTGCTGCGTGCCTAGGTTGCGAGAGGATCAGGCAGCGATTTTGCACGAAAACTGCCTAGAGGACATCCTAGGGGACACCTTACTGTAGTCGTGGCCAAGTGGTAAGGTGATGGACTAGAAATTCCACGCAAGTTCGAATCCTGCTGACTACGTTCTGCAGTGACAACCGTGTCCTTCAAGCTGTGAGATCTTAGGAAAGATGATGGTTTTTTGCTGTTATGAATGTTGTCATCACTGTGCCTTCCAAGGCCTTTGACCAGACCTCAGAGGAGTTGGCAAGTCACCATGAAGAAGTCCCACCCTTGTCAGTGTTCCCAAGTTGTCAGGAGCAGGCCATCTCTTTCTGTCCTTATTGTTTGCAACCTTCATCCTGCAGTGCACGTGGAAAATGATCTTTTGGAGGACTGAGCGCTTACACTTTGTGTGGGAACGGCTGTTATAGCGCAAGGAGCAGACCGAGCACACGGGCCTGGATATCTCAGTCGGAAGAGCATCAGACTTTTAATCTGAGGGTCCATTATTCAAGTCCCTGCTCGGGTGAAGAGGCCGTCACTTTGTCGGAGGTTTGTGTTTTAGCGGTCTACGCTTAAGCATTGGTGCTTCAGTGGTAGAATTCTCGCCTGCCACGCGGGTCCGATTCGCGGCCAATGCAGAAAGTATCTTGTGCTATCCCAGGGGTCAGCTTTATTAACTGACTTGAAATTCACAGCGATTGTAAGCTCAAGAGCAATAACCTACCATCATAAATGTTGTCATCACTGTGCAGCCCCAAATGATGTGCCCCTCGTAAAAGAGGTTCTTCTTCTTCTGTCTCTTACGACGAGCCAGGGACCATACCCTCACTCCCTGTGAGCACAGCTGATACCACATTCTCGCCTGCCAAGCGGGAGACCCGGGTCCGATTCCCGGGCAATGCAGAAAGTGGCTTCTGATGTGCCACAAGTGTGGGTCTTTAAAATTTTGTTGTGTAACTTCTGCTAATCGATATTACTGACAGGGACTGTAAGCTCAATGGCAACAACCTGCTTTCTCTCACTGGCTCTGAGCACAAATTTCACCACAGCTAAGCATTGGTGGTTCAGTGGTAGAATTCTCGCCTGCCACGCGGGAGATCCGGGTCCGATTCCCGGCCAATGCAGAAGGTGGCTTCTGATGTGCCACAAGTGTGCGTCTTTAAAATTTTGTTGTGTAACTTCTGCTAATCGATATTACTGACAGGGACTTTAAGCTCAATGGCAACAACCTGCTTTCTCTCACTGGCTCTGAGCACAAATTTCACCACAGCTGAGCATTGGTGGTTCAGTGGTAGAATTCTCGCCTGCCACGCGGGAGATCCGGGTCCGATTCCCGGCCAATGCAGAAAGTTTCTTGTGCTATCCCAGAGGCCAGCTTTATTAAGTGACTTGTAATTCACAGCGATTGTAGGCTGCCATTATGAATATTGTCATCGTCATGCAGACCTTAATGATGTGTCCCTTGTAAAAGCAGTTTTAACTCAAAATGCAAACAAGCTCTCCGTCTTCCATCTCTTACGAGGAGCTAGGAAGCATACCCTTGCTCAAGAGACCCAGGTCTTATGCTGATGATGCAGAGCTCTTCCATGGCAAGAGCTGCTAAGTGCTCTGTTAGACTCCTGAAAGAGAAGCCTGCTCGTTATGAATTTCCAGTGAGACTACGTTCTCTTGCGACACCCATGTGCTTGAAGTCGTGAGGGCTTAGGAAAGATGAATGTGTTGTGTGATGGAAATTCACCTGTGAGATTAAAGTCAGGCCACTCAATAGTAAAATTGAATTCAGGCTAGTCTCTCTTACAACCAAAACATACCTCAGAGAGCATACGAAGTGAGCTCCAAACAAAACAGAGTATTTGTTCAGTCAAATCATACATATTCATTTTTCAGCAAACAAAGACTTTGAAAATTGATTGGATAAGCAAATAAGTAAATTATCATAAAACCATCCTACTTCCTTTTATCACATAAGTACAATTTCCGGTTCATCGACATCCCATAATAGTTGTCCACCTGACGTGTGTAAATATTTTTTTAATTGGAAACATCTTATCTAAGTCCCTAACTTCTTCCCAGCTAACTGACCTTGTTTTTTGCTTGTTTTTGTGTTTTCCAGATCCCTTGCATGGAATCGTGGTCTATCCATTCATCGGACAAACAAGCCATTGTCCTTTTGTACTCAGGCATCTACTTGACCCAGGGGCGAGCCGGTGCTGCGCCGTGATCGTATAGTGGTTAGTACTCTGCGTTGTGGCCGCAGCAACCCCGGTTCGAATCCGGGTCACGGCAGGTCTTTTCTGTTAAAATGGATGTTTTGTTGGCTCAAGCTGTTCTGTGCCTCCCACATCCAGCCAACAGAACATGTGGCCTTCGGGCAGATGTAGTCGTGGCCGAGAGGTTAAGGCGATGGACTTGAAATCCATTGGGGTATCCCCGCGCAGGTTCGAACCCTGCCGACTACGTGCAGCCTAATCTCTTGATTTAGCTTTCTGCGATGAGATTTGTGCCTTCCTACTGCTTTGGCCATCCCTTTGACAACAGCTGTTATAGCGCAAGGGGCAGTCCGAGCGCATAGGTCCAGATTGCTCAGTCGGTTGAGCGCCAGACTTCAACTGAGTGTGCTGGATATGAGAGGCATACAAATTGTCCAGTTCTCTGGGTCCACACGTCCAGAGACGTGGCAGCTTGGTGTCTCCTTGCTGGGACTGTGTTTTTTTTTCCTGCTGCGTGCCTAGGTTGCGAGAGGATCAGGCAGCGATTTTGCACGAAAACTGCCTAGAGGACATCCTAGGGGACACCTTACTGTAGTCGTGGCCAAGTGGTAAGGTGATGGACTAGAAATTCCACGCAAGTTCGAATACTGCTGACTACGTTCTGCAGTGACAACCGTGTCCTTCAAGCTGTGAGATCTTAGGAAAGATGATGGTTTTTTGCTGTTATGAATGTTGTCATCACTGTGCCTTCCAAGGCCTTTGACCAGACCTCAGAGGAGTTGGCAAGTCACCATGAAGAAGTCCCACCCTTGTCAGTGTTCCCAAGTTGTCAGGAGCAGGCCATCTCTTTCTGTCCTTATTGTTTGCAACCTTCATCCTGCAGTGCACGTGGAAAATGATCTTTTGGAGGACTGAGCGCTTACACTTTGTGTGGGAACGGCTGTTATAGCGCAAGGAGCAGACCGAGCACACGGGCCTGGATATCTCAGTCGGAAGAGCATCAGACTTTTAATCTGAGGGTCCATTATTCAAGTCCCTGCTCGGGTGAAGAGGCCGTCACTTTGTCGGAGGTTTGTGTTTTAGCGGTCTACGCTTAAGCATTGGTGCTTCAGTGGTAGAATTCTCGCCTGCCATGCGGGTCCGATTCGCGGCCAATGCAGAAAGTATCTTGTGCTATCCCAGGGGTCAGCTTTATTAACTGACTTGAAATTCACAGCGATTGTAAGCTCAAGAGCAATAACCTACCATCATAAATGTTGTCATCACTGTGCAGCCCCAAATGATGTGCCCCTCGTAAAAGAGGTTCTTCTTCTTCTGTCTCTTACGACGAGCCAGGGACCATACCCTCACTCCCTGTGAGCACAGCTGATACCACATTCTCGCCTGCCAAGCGGGAGACCCGGGTCCGATTCCCGGGCAATGCAGAAAGTGGCTTCTGATGTGCCACAAGTGTGGGTCTTTAAAATTTTGTTGTGTAACTTCTGCTAATCGATATTACTGACAGGGACTGTAAGCTCAATGGCAACAACCTGCTTTCTCTCACTGGCTCTGAGCACAAATTTCACCACAGCTAAGCATTGGTGGTTCAGTGGTAGAATTCTCGCCTGCCACGCGGGAGATCCGGGTCCGATTCCCGGCCAATGCAGAAGGTGGCTTCTGATGTGCCACAAGTGTGCGTCTTTAAAATTTTGTTGTGTAACTTCTGCTAATCGATATTACTGACAGGGACTTTAAGCTCAATGGCAACACCTGCTTTCTCTCACTGGCTCTGAGCACAAATTTCACCACAGCTGAGCATTGGTGGTTCAGTGGTAGAATTCTCGCCTGCCACGCGGAATATCTGGGTCCGATTCCCGGCCAATGCAGAAAGTTTCTTGTGCTATCCCAGAGGCCAGCTTTATTAAGTGACTTGTAATTCACAGCGATTGTAGGCTGCCATTATGAATATTGTCATCGTCATGCAGACCTTAATGATGTGTCCCTTGTAAAAGCAGTTTTAACTCAAAATGCAAACAAGCTCTCCGTCTTCCATCTCTTACGAGGAGCTAGGAAGCATACCCTTGCTCAAGAGACCCAGGTCTTATGCTGATGATGCAGAGCTCTTCCATGGCAAGAGCTGCTAAGTGCTCTGTTAGACTCCTGAAAGAGAAGCCTGCTCGTTATGAATTTCCAGTGAGACTACGTTCTCTTGCGACACCCATGTGCTTGAAGTCGTGAGGGCTTAGGAAAGATGAATGTGTTGTGTGATGGAAATTCACCTGTGAGATTAAAGTCAGGCCACTCAATAGTAAAATTGAATTCAGGCTAGTCTCTCTTACAACCAAAACATACCTCAGAGAGCATACGAAGTGAGCTCCAAACAAAACAGAGTATTTGTTCAGTCAAATCATACATATTCATTTTTCAGCAAACAAAGACTTTGAAAATTGATTGGATAAGCAAATAAGTAAATTATCATAAAACCATCCTACTTCCTTTTATCACATAAGTACAATTTCCGGTTCATCGACATCCCATAATAGTTGTCCACCTGACGTGTGTAAATATTTTTTTAATTGGAAACATCTTATCTAACTCCCTAACTTCTTCCCAGCTAACTGACCTTGTTTTTTGCTTGTTTTTGTGTTTTCCAGATCCCTTGCATGGAATCGTGGTCTATCCATTCATCGGACAAACAAGCCATTGTCCTTTTGTACTCAGGCATCTACTTGACCCAGGGGCGAGCCGGTGCTGCGTCGTGATCGTATAGTGGTTAGTACTCTGCGTTGTGGCCGCAGCAACCCCGGTTCGAATCCGGGTCACGGCAGGTCTTTTCTGTTAAAATGGATGTTTTGTTGGCTCAAGCTGTTCTGTGCCTCCCACATCCAGCCAACAGAACATGTGGCCTTCGGGCAGATGTAGTCGTGGCCGAGAGGTTAAGGCGATGGACTTGAAATCCATTGGGGTATCCCCGCGCAGGTTCGAACCCTGCCGACTACGTGCAGCCCAATCTCTTGATTTAGCTTTCTGCGATGAGATTTGTGCCTTCCTACTGCTTTGGCCATCCCTTTGACAACAGCTGTTATAGCGCAAGGGGCAGTCCGAGCACATAGGTCCAGATTGCTCAGTTGGTTGAGCGCCAGACTTCAACTGAGTGTGCTGGATATGAGAGGCATACAAATTGTCCAGTTCTCTGGGTCCACACGTCCAGAGACGTGGCAGCTTGGTGTCTCCTTGCTGGGACTGTGTTTTTTTTCCTGCTGCGTGCCTAGGTTGCGAGAGGATCAGGCAGCGATTTTGCACGAAAACTGCCTAGAGGACATCCTAGGGGACACCTTACTGTAGTCGTGGCCAAGTGGTAAGGTGATGGACTAGAAATTCCACGCAAGTTCGAATACTGCTGACTACGTTCTGCAGTGACAACCGTGTCCTTCAAGCTGTGAGATCTTAGGAAAGATGATGGTTTTTTGCTGTTATGAATGTTGTCATCACTGTGCCTTCCAAGGCCTTTGACCAGACCTCAGAGGAGTTGGCAAGTCACCATGAAGAAGTCCCACCCTTGTCAGTGTTCCCAAGTTGTCAGGAGCAGGCCATCTCTTTCTGTCCTTATTGTTTGCAACCTTCATCCTGCAGTGCACGTGGAAAATGATCTTTTGGAGGACTGAGCGCTTACACTTTGTGTGGGAACGGCTGTTATAGCGCAAGGAGCAGACCGAGCACACGGGCCTGGATATCTCAGTCGGAAGAGCATCAGACTTTTAATCTGAGGGTCCATTATTCAAGTCCCTGCTCGGGTGAAGAGGCCGTCACTTTGTCGGAGGTTTGTGTTTTAGCGGTCTACGCTTAAGCATTGGTGCTTCAGTGGTAGAATTCTCGCCTGCCACGCGGGTCCGATTCGCGGCCAATGCAGAAAGTATCTTGTGCTATCCCAGGGGTCAGCTTTATTAACTGACTTGAAATTCACAGCGATTGTAAGCTCAAGAGCAATAACCTACCATCATAAATGTTGTCATCACTGTGCAGCCCCAAATGATGTGCCCCTCGTAAAAGAGGTTCTTCTTCTTCTGTCTCTTACGACGAGCCAGGGACCATACCCTCACTCTCTGTGAGCACAGCTGATACCACATTCTCGCCTGCCAAGCGGTAGACCCGGGTCCGATTCCCGGGCAATGCAGAAAGTGGCTTCTGATGTGCCACAAGTGTGGGTCTTTAAAATTTTGTTGTGTAACTTCTGCTAATCGATATTACTGACAGGGACTGTAAGCTCAATGGCAACAACCTGCTTTCTCTCACTGGCTCTGAGCACAAATTTCACCACAGCTAAGCATTGGTGGTTCAGTGGTAGAATTCTCGCCTGCCACGCGGGAGATCCGGGTCCGATTCCCGGCCAATGCAGAAGGTGGCTTCTGATGTGCCACAAGTGTGCGTCTTTAAAATTTTGTTGTGTAACTTCTGCTAATCGATATTACTGACAGGGACTTTAAGCTCAATGGCAACAACCTGCTTTCTCTCACTGGCTCTGAGCACAAATTTCACCACAGCTGAGCATTGGTGGTTCAGTGGTAGAATTCTCGCCTGCCACGCGGGAGATCCGGGTCCGATTCCCGGCCAATGCAGAAAGTTTCTTGTGCTATCCCAGAGGCCAGCTTTATTAAGTGACTTGTAATTCACAGCGATTGTAGGCTGCCATTATGAATATTGTCATCGTCATGCAGACCTTAATGATGTGTCCCTTGTAAAAGCAGTTTTAACTCAAAATGCAAACAAGCTCTCCGTCTTCCATCTCTTACGAGGAGCTAGGAAGCATACCCTTGCTCAAGAGACCCAGGTCTTATGCTGATGATGCAGAGCTCTTCCATGGCAAGAGCTGCTAAGTGCTCTGTTAGACTCCTGAAAGAGAAGCCTGCTCGTTATGAATTTCCAGTGAGACTACGTTCTCTTGCGACACCCATGTGCTTGAAGTCGTGAGGGCTTAGGAAAGATGAATGTGTTGTGTGATGGAAATTCACCTGTGAGATTAAAGTCAGGCCACTCAATAGTAAAATTGAATTCAGGCTAGTCTCTCTTACAACCAAAACATACCTCAGAGAGCATACGAAGTGAGCTCCAAACAAAACAGAGTATTTGTTCAGTCAAATCATACATATTCATTTTTCAGCAAACAAAGACTTTGAAAATTGATTGGATAAGCAAATAAGTAAATTATCATAAAACCATCCTACTTCCTTTTATCACATAAGTACAATTTCCGGTTCATCGACATCCCATAATAGTTGTCCACCTGACGTGTGTAAATATTTTTTTAATTGGAAACATCTTATCTAACTCCCTAACTTCTTCCCAGCTAACTGACCTTGTTTTTTGCTTGTTTTTGTGTTTTCCAGATCCCTTGCATGGAATCGTGGTCTATCCATTCATCGGACAAACAAGCCATTGTCCTTTTGTACTCAGGCATCTACTTGACCCAGGGGCGAGCCGGTGCTGCGCCGTGATCGTATAGTGGTTAGTACTCTGCGTTGTGGCCGCAGCAACCCCGGTTCGAATCCGGGTCACGGCAGTTCTTTTCTGTTAAAATGGATGTTTTGTTGGCTCAAGCTGTTCTGTGCCTCCCACATCCAGCCAACAGAACATGTGGCCTTCGGGCAGATGTAGTCGTGGCCGAGAGGTTAAGGCGATGGACTTGAAATCCATTGGGGTATCCCCGCGCAGGTTCGAACCCTGCCGACTACGTGCAGCCTAATCTCTTGATTTAGCTTTCTGCGATGAGATTTGTGCCTTCCTACTGCTTTGGCCATCCCTTTGACAACAGCTGTTATAGCGCAAGGGGCAGTCCGAGCGCATAGGTCCAGATTGCTCAGTCGGTTGAGCGCCAGACTTCAACTGAGTGTGCTGGATATGAGAGGCATACAAATTGTCCAGTTCTCTGGGTCCACACGTCCAGAGACGTGGCAGCTTGGTGTCTCCTTGCTGGGACTGTGTTTTTTTTTCCTGCTGCGTGCCTAGGTTGCGAGAGGATCAGGCAGCGATTTTGCACGAAAACTGCCTAGAGGACATCCTAGGGGACACCTTACTGTAGTCGTGGCCAAGTGGTAAGGTGATGGACTAGAAATTCCACGCAAGTTCGAATACTGCTGACTACGTTCTGCAGTGACAACCGTGTCCTTCAAGCTGTGAGATCTTAGGAAAGATGATGGTTTTTTGCTGTTATGAATGTTGTCATCACTGTGCCTTCCAAGGCCTTTGACCAGACCTCAGAGGAGTTGGCAAGTCACCATGAAGAAGTCCCACCCTTGTCAGTGTTCCCAAGTTGTCAGGAGCAGGCCATCTCTTTCTGTCCTTATTGTTTGCAACCTTCATCCTGCAGTGCACGTGGAAAATGATCTTTTGGAGGACTGAGCGCTTACACTTTGTGTGGGAACGGCTGTTATAGCGCAAGGAGCAGACCGAGCACACGGGCCTGGATATCTCAGTCGGAAGAGCATCAGACTTTTAATCTGAGGGTCCATTATTCAAGTCCCTGCTCGGGTGAAGAGGCCGTCACTTTGTCGGAGGTTTGTGTTTTAGCGGTCTACGCTTAAGCATTGGTGCTTCAGTGGTAGAATTCTCGCCTGCCATGCGGGTCCGATTCGCGGCCAATGCAGAAAGTATCTTGTGCTATCCCAGGGGTCAGCTTTATTAACTGACTTGAAATTCACAGCGATTGTAAGCTCAAGAGCAATAACCTACCATCATAAATGTTGTCATCACTGTGCAGCCCCAAATGATGTGCCCCTCGTAAAAGAGGTTCTTCTTCTTCTGTCTCTTACGACGAGCCAGGGACCATACCCTCACTCCCTGTGAGCACAGCTGATACCACATTCTCGCCTGCCAAGCGGGAGACCCGGGTCCGATTCCCGGGCAATGCAGAAAGTGGCTTCTGATGTGCCACAAGTGTGGGTCTTTAAAATTTTGTTGTGTAACTTCTGCTAATCGATATTACTGACAGGGACTGTAAGCTCAATGGCAATAACCTGCTTTCTCTCACTGGCTCTGAGCACAAATTTCACCACAGCTAAGCATTGGTGGTTCAGTGGTAGAATTCTCGCCTGCCACGCGGGAGATCCGGGTCCGATTCCCGGCCAATGCAGAAGGTGGCTTCTGATGTGCCACAAGTGTGCGTCTTTAAAATTTTGTTGTGTAACTTCTGCTAATCGATATTACTGACAGGGACTTTAAGCTCAATGGCAACACCTGCTTTCTCTCACTGGCTCTGAGCACAAATTTCACCACAGCTGAGCATTGGTGGTTCAGTGGTAGAATTCTCGCCTGCCACGCGGAATATCTGGGTCCGATTCCCGGCCAATGCAGAAAGTTTCTTGTGCTATCCCAGAGGCCAGCTTTATTAAGTGACTTGTAATTCACAGCGATTGTAGGCTGCCATTATGAATATTGTCATCGTCATGCAGACCTTAATGATGTGTCCCTTGTAAAAGCAGTTTTAACTCAAAATGCAAACAAGCTCTCCGTCTTCCATCTCTTACGAGGAGCTAGGAAGCATACCCTTGCTCAAGAGACCCAGGTCTTATGCTGATGATGCAGAGCTCTTCCATGGCAAGAGCTGCTAAGTGCTCTGTTAGACTCCTGAAAGAGAAGCCTGCTCGTTATGAATTTCCAGTGAGACTACGTTCTCTTGCGACACCCATGTGCTTGAAGTCGTGAGGGCTTAGGAAAGATGAATGTGTTGTGTGATGGAAATTCACCTGTGAGATTAAAGTCAGGCCACTCAATAGTAAAATTGAATTCAGGCTAGTCTCTCTTACAACCAAAACATACCTCAGAGAGCATACGAAGTGAGCTCCAAACAAAACAGAGTATTTGTTCAGTCAAATCATACATATTCATTTTTCAGCAAACAAAGACTTTGAAAATTGATTGGATAAGCAAATAAGTAAATTATCATAAAACCATCCTACTTCCTTTTATCACATAAGTACAATTTCCGGTTCATCGACATCCCATAATAGTTGTCCACCTGACGTGTGTAAATATTTTTTTAATTGGAAACATCTTATCTAACTCCCTAACTTCTTCCCAGCTAACTGACCTTGTTTTTTGCTTGTTTTTGTGTTTTCCAGATCCCTTGCATGGAATCGTGGTCTATCCATTCATCGGACAAACAAGCCATTGTCCTTTTGTACTCAGGCATCTACTTGACCCAGGGGCGAGCCGGTGCTGCGCCGTGATCGTATAGTGGTTAGTACTCTGCGTTGTGGCCGCAGCAACCCCGGTTCGAATCCGGGTCACGGCAGGTCTTTTCTGTTAAAATGGATGTTTTGTTGGCTCAAGCTGTTCTGTGCCTCCCACATCCAGCCAACAGAACATGTGGCCTTCGGGCAGATGTAGTCGTGGCCGAGAGGTTAAGGCGATGGACTTGAAATCCATTGGGGTATCCCCGCGCAGGTTCGAACCCTGCCGACTACGTGCAGCCCAATCTCTTGATTTAGCTTTCTGCGATGAGATTTGTGCCTTCCTACTGCTTTGGCCATCCCTTTGACAACAGCTGTTATAGCGCAAGGGGCAGTCCGAGCACATAGGTCCAGATTGCTCAGTCGGTTGAGCGCCAGACTTCAACTGAGTGTGCTGGATATGAGAGGCATACAAATTGTCCAGTTCTCTGGGTCCACACGTCCAGAGACGTGGCAGCTTGGTGTCTCCTTGCTGGGACTGTGTTTTTTTTTCCTGCTGCGTGCCTAGGTTGCGAGAGGATCAGGCAGCGATTTTGCACGAAAACTGCCTAGAGGACATCCTAGGGGACACCTTACTGTAGTCGTGGCCAAGTGGTAAGGTGATGGACTAGAAATTCCACGCAAGTTCGAATACTGCTGACTACGTTCTGCAGTGACAACCGTGTCCTTCAAGCTGTGAGATCTTAGGAAAGATGATGGTTTTTTGCTGTTATGAATGTTGTCATCACTGTGCCTTCCAAGGCCTTTGACCAGACCTCATAGGAGTTGGCAAGTCACCATGAAGAAGTCCCACCCTTGTCAGTGTTCCCAAGTTGTCAGGAGCAGGCCATCTCTTTCTGTCCTTATTGTTTGCAACCTTCATCCTGCAGTGCACGTGGAAAATGATCTTTTGGAGGACTGAGCGCTTACACTTTGTGTGGGAACGGCTGTTATAGCGCAAGGAGCAGACCGAGCACACGGGCCTGGATATCTCAGTCGGAAGAGCATCAGACTTTTAATCTGAGGGTCCATTATTCAAGTCCCTGCTCGGGTGAAGAGGCCGTCACTTTGTCGGAGGTTTGTGTTTTAGCGGTCTACGCTTAAGCATTGGTGCTTCAGTGGTAGAATTCTCGCCTGCCACGCGGGTCCGATTCGCGGCCAATG
Source organism: Zacco platypus (assembly GCA_038088235.1). Taxonomy (NCBI): domain Eukaryota; kingdom Metazoa; phylum Chordata; class Actinopteri; order Cypriniformes; family Xenocyprididae; genus Zacco; species Zacco platypus. Next base: position 20,993,869 of record CM076081.1, on the reverse strand, counting down.
CAGAAAGTATCTTGTGCTATCCCAGGGGTCAGCTTTATTAACTGACTTGAAATTCACAGCGATTGTAAGCTCAAGAGCAATAACCTACCATCATAAATGTTGTCATCACTGTGCAGCCCCAAATGATGTGCCCCTCGTAAAAGAGGTTCTTCTTCTTCTGTCTCTTACGACGAGCCAGGGACCATACCCTCACTCCCTGTGAGCACAGCTGATACCACATTCTCGCCTGCCAAGCGGGAGACCCGGGTCCGATTCCCGGGCAATGCAGAAAGTGGCTTCTGATGTGCCACAAGTGTGGGTCTTTAAAATTTTGTTGTGTAACTTCTGCTAATCGATATTACTGACAGGGACTGTAAGCTCAATGGCAACAACCTGCTTTCTCTCACTGGCTCTGAGCACAAATTTCACCACAGCTAAGCATTGGTGGTTCAGTGGTAGAATTCTCGCCTGCCACGCGGGAGATCCGGGTCCGATTCCCGGCCAATGCAGAAGGTGGCTTCTGATGTGCCACAAGTGTGCGTCTTTAAAATTTTGTTGTGTAACTTCTGCTAATCGATATTACTGACAGGGACTGTAAGCTCAATGGCAACAACCTGCTTTCTCTCACTGGCTCTGAGCACAAATTTCACCACAGCTAAGCATTGGTGGTTCAGTGGTAGAATTCTCGCCTGCCACGCGGGAGATCCGGGTCCGATTCCCGGCCAATGCAGAAGGTGGCTTCTGATGTGCCACAAGTGTGCGTCTTTAAAATTTTGTTGTGTAACTTCTGCTAATCGATATTACTGACAGGGACTTTAAGCTCAATGGCAACAACCTGCTTTCTCTCACTGGCTCTGAGCACAAATTTCACCACAGCTGAGCATTGGTGGTTCAGTGGTAGAATTCTCGCCTTCCACGCGGGAGATCCGGGTCCGATTCCCGGCCAATGCAGAAAGTTTCTTGTGCTATCCCAGAGGCCAGCTTTATTAAGTGACTTGTAATTCACAGCGATTGTAGGCTGCCATTATGAATATTGTCATCGTCATGCAGACCTTAATGATGTGTCCCTTGTAAAAGCAGTTTTAACTCAAAATGCAAACAAGCTCTCCGTCTTCCATCTCTTACGAGGAGCTAGGAAGCATACCCTTGCTCAAGAGACCCAGGTCTTATGCTGATGATGCAGAGCTCTTCCATGGCAAGAGCTGCTAAGTGCTCTTTTAGACTCCTGAAAGAGAAGCCTGCTCGTTATGAATTTCCAGTGAGATTACGTTCTCTTGCGACACCCATGTGCTTGAAGTCGTGAGGGCTTAGGAAAGATGAATGTGTTGTGTGATGGAAATTCACCTGTGAGATTAAAGTCAGGCCACTCAATAGTAAAATTGAATTCAGGCTAGTCTCTCTTACAACCAAAACATACCTCAGAGAGCATACGAAGTGAGCTCCAAACAAAACAGAGTATTTGTTCAGTCAAATCATACATATTCATTTTTCAGCAAACAAAGACTTTGAAAATTGATTGGATAAGCAAATAAGTAAATTATCATAAAACCATCCTACTTCCTTTTATCACATAAGTACAATTTCCGGTTCATCGACATCCCATAATAGTTGTCCACCTGACGTGTGTAAATATTTTTTTAATTGGAAACATCTTATCTAACTCCCTAACTTCTTCCCAGCTAACTGACCTTGTTTTTTGCTTGTTTTTGTGTTTTCCAGATCCCTTGCATGGAATCGTGGTCTATCCATTCATCGGACAAACAAGCCATTGTCCTTTTGTACTCAGGCATCTACTTGACCCAGGGGCGAGCCGGTGCTGCGCCGTGATCGTATAGTGGTTAGTACTCTGCGTTGTGGCCGCAGCAACCCCGGTTCGAATCCGGGTCACGGCAGGTCTTTTCTGTTAAAATGGATGTTTTGTTGGCTCAAGCTGTTCTGTGCCTCCCACATCCAGCCAACAGAACATGTGGCCTTCGGGCAGATGTAGTCGTGGCCGAGAGGTTAAGGCGATGGACTTGAAATCCATTGGGGTATCCCCGCGCAGGTTCGAACCCTGCCGACTACGTGCAGCCCAATCTCTTGATTTAGCTTTCTGCGATGAGATTTGTGCCTTCCTACTGCTTTGGCCATCCCTTTGACAACAGCTGTTATAGCGCAAGGGGCAGTCCAAGCACATAGGTCCAGATTGCTCAGTTGGTTGAGCGCCAGACTTCAACTGAGTGTGCTGGATATGAGAGGCATACAAATTGTCCAGTTCTCTGGGTCCACACGTCCAGAGACGTGGCAGCTTGGTGTCTCCTTGCTGGGACTGTGTTTTTTTTTCCTGCTGCGTGCCTAGGTTGCGAGAGGATCAGGCAGCGATTTTGCACGAAAACTGCCTAGAGGACATCCTAGGGGACACCTTACTGTAGTCGTGGCCAAGTGGTAAGGTGATGGACTAGAAATTCCACGCAAGTTCGAATACTGCTGACTACGTTCTGCAGTGACAACCGTGTCCTTCAAGCTGTGAGATCTTAGGAAAGATGATGGTTTTTTGCTGTTATGAATGTTGTCATCACTGTGCCTTCCAAGGCCTTTGACCAGACCTCAGAGGAGTTGGCAAGTCACCATGAAGAAGTCCCACCCTTGTCAGTGTTCCCAAGTTGTCAGGAGCAGGCCATCTCTTTCTGTCCTTGTTGTTTGCAACCTTCATCCTGCAGTGCACGTGGAAAATGATCTTTTGGAGGACTGAGCGCTTACACTTTGTGTGGGAACGGCTGTTATAGCGCAAGGAGCAGACCGAGCACACGGGCCTGGATATCTCAGTCGGAAGAGCATCAGACTTTTAATCTGAGGGTCCATTATTCAAGTCCCTGCTCGGGTGAAGAGGCCGTCACTTTGTCGGAGGTTTGTGTTTTAGCGGTCTACGCTTAAGCATTGGTGCTTCAGTGGTAGAATTCTCGCCTGCCACGCGGGTCCGATTCGCGGCCAATGCAGAAAGTATCTTGTGCTATCCCAGGGGTCAGCTTTATTAACTGACTTGAAATTCACAGCGATTGTAAGCTCAAGAGCAATAACCTACCATCATAAATGTTGTCATCACTGTGCAGCCCCAAATGATGTGCCCCTCGTAAAAGAGGTTCTTCTTCTTCTGTCTCTTACGACGAGCCAGGGACCATACCCTCACTCTCTGTGAGCACAGCTGATACCACATTCTCGCCTGCCAAGCGGGAGACCCGGGTCCGATTCCCGGGCAATGCAGAAAGTGGCTTCTGATGTGCCACAAGTGTGGGTCTTTAAAATTTTGTTGTGTAACTTCTGCTAATCGATATTACTGACAGGGACTGTAAGCTCAATGGCAACAACCTGCTTTCTCTCACTGGCTCTGAGCACAAATTTCACCACAGCTAAGCATTGGTGGTTCAGTGGTAGAATTCTCGCCTGCCACGCGGGAGATCCGGGTCCGATTCCCGGCCAATGCAGAAGGTGGCTTCTGATGTGCCACAAGTGTGCGTCTTTAAAATTTTGTTGTGTAACTTCTGCTAATCGATATTACTGACAGGGACTTTAAGCTCAATGGCAACAACCTGCTTTCTCTCACTGGCTCTGAGCACAAATTTCACCACAGCTGAGCATTGGTGGTTCAGTGGTAGAATTCTCGCCTGCCACGCGGGAGATCCGGGTCCGATTCCCGGCCAATGCAGAAAGTTTCTTGTGCTATCCCAGAGGCCAGCTTTATTAAGTGACTTGTAATTCACAGCGATTGTAGGCTGCCATTATGAATATTGTCATCGTCATGCAGACCTTAATGATGTGTCCCTTGTAAAAGCAGTTTTAACTCAAAATGCAAACAAGCTCTCCGTCTTCCATCTCTTACGAGGAGCTAGGAAGCATACCCTTGCTCAAGAGACCCAGGTCTTATGCTGATGATGCAGAGCTCTTCCATGGCAAGAGCTGCTAAGTGCTCTGTTAGACTCCTGAAAGAGAAGCCTGCTCGTTATGAATTTCCAGTGAGACTACGTTCTCTTGCGACACCCATGTGCTTGAAGTCGTGAGGGCTTAGGAAAGATGAATGTGTTGTGTGATGGAAATTCACCTGTGAGATTAAAGTCAGGCCACTCAATAGTAAAATTGAATTCAGGCTAGTCTCTCTTACAACCAAAACATACCTCAGAGAGCATACGAAGTGAGCTCCAAACAAAACAGAGTATTTGTTCAGTCAAATCATACATATTCATTTTTCAGCAAACAAAGACTTTGAAAATTGATTGGATAAGCAAATAAGTAAATTATCATAAAACCATCCTACTTCCTTTTATCACATAAGTACAATTTCCGGTTCATCGACATCCCATAATAGTTGTCCACCTGACGGGTGTAAATTTTTTTTTAATTGGAAACATCTTATCTAACTCCCTAACTTCTTCCCAGCTAACTGACCTTGTTTTTTGCTTGTTTTTGTGTTTTCCAGATCCCTTGCATGGAATCGTGGTCTATCCATTCATCGGACAAACAAGCCATTGTCCTTTTGTACTCAGGCATCTACTTGACCCAGGGGCGAGCCGGTGCTGCGCCGTGATCGTATAGTGGTTAGTACTCTGCGTTGTGGCCGCAGCAACCCCGGTTCGAATCCGGGTCACGGCAGGTCTTTTCTGTTAAAATGGATGTTTTGTTGGCTCAAGCTGTTCTGTGCCTCCCACATCCAGCCAACAGAACATGTGGCCTTCGGGCAGATGTAGTCGTGGCCGAGAGGTTAAGGCGATGGACTTGAAATCCATTGGGGTATCCCCGCGCAGGTTCGAACCCTGCCGACTACGTGCAGCCTAATCTCTTGATTTAGCTTTCTGCGATGAGATTTGTGCCTTCCTACTGCTTTGGCCATCCCTTTGACAACAGCTGTTATAGCGCAAGGGGCAGTCCGAGCGCATAGGTCCAGATTGCTCAGTCGGTTGAGCGCCAGACTTCAACTGCGTGTGCTGGATATGAGAGGCATACAAATTGTCCAGTTCTCTGGGTCCACACGTCCAGAGACGTGGCAGCTTGGTGTCTCCTTGCTGGGACTGTGTTTTTTTTTCCTGGTGCGTGCCTAGGTTGCGAGAGGATCAGGCAGCGATTTTGCACGAAAACTGCCTAGAGGACATCCTAGGGGACACCTTACTGTAGTCGTGGCCAAGTGGTAAGGTGATGGACTAGAAATTCCACGCAAGTTCGAATACTGCTGACTACGTTCTGCAGTGACAACCGTGTCCTTCAAGCTGTGAGATCTTAGGAAAGATGATGGTTTTTTGCTGTTATGAATGTTGTCATCACTGTGCCTTCCAAGGCCTTTGACCAGACCTCAGAGGAGTTGGCAAGTCACCATGAAGAAGTCCCACCCTTGTCAGTGTTCCCAAGTTGTCAGGAGCAGGCCATCTCTTTCTGTCCTTATTGTTTGCAACCTTCATCCTGCAGTGCACGTGGAAAATGATCTTTTGGAGGACTGAGCGCTTACACTTTGTGTGGGAACGGCTGTTATAGCGCAAGGAGCAGACCGAGCACACGGGCCTGGATATCTCAGTCGGAAGAGCATCAGACTTTTAATCTGAGGGTCCATTATTCAAGTCCCTGCTCGGGTGAAGAGGCCGTCACTTTGTCGGAGGTTTGTGTTTTAGCGGTCTACGCTTAAGCATTGGTGCTTCAGTGGTAGAATTCTCGCCTGCCACGCGGGTCCGATTCGCGGCCAATGCAGAAAGTATCTTGTGCTATCCCAGGGGTCAGCTTTATTAACTGACTTGAAATTCACAGCGATTGTAAGCTCAAGAGCAATAACCTACCATCATAAATGTTGTCATCACTGTGCAGCCCCAAATGATGTGCCCCTCGTAAAAGAGGTTCTTCTTCTTCTGTCTCTTACGACGAGCCAGGGACCATACCCTCACTCCCTGTGAGCACAGCTGATACCACATTCTCGCCTGCCAAGCGGGAGACCCGGGTCCGATTCCCGGGCAATGCAGAAAGTGGCTTCTGATGTGCCACAAGTGTGGGTCTTTAAAATTTTGTTGTGTAACTTCTGCTAATCGATATTACTGACAGGGACTGTAAGCTCAATGGCAACAACCTGCTTTCTCTCACTGGCTCTGAGCACAAATTTCACCACAGCTAAGCATTGGTGGTTCAGTGGTAGAATTCTCGCCTGCCACGCGGGAGATCCGGGTCCGATTCCCGGCCAATGCAGAAGGTGGCTTCTGATGTGCCACAAGTGTGCGTCTTTAAAATTTTGTTGTGTAACTTCTGCTAATCGATATTACTGACAGGGACTTTGAGCTCAATGGCAACAACCTGCTTTCTCTCACTGGCTCTGAGCACAAATTTCACCACAGCTGAGCATTGGTGGTTCAGTGGTAGAATTCTCGCCTGCCACGCGGGAGATCCGGGTCCGATTCCCGGCCAATGCAGAAAGTTTCTTGTGCTATCCCAGAGGCCAGCTTTATTAAGTGACTTGTAATTCACAGCGATTGTAGGCTGCCATTATGAATATTGTCATCGTCATGCAGACCTTAATGATGTGTCCCTTGTAAAAGCAGTTTTAACTCAAAATGCAAACAAGCTCTCCGTCTTCCATCTCTTACGAGGAGCTAGGAAGCATACCCTTGCTCAAGAGACCCAGGTCTTATGCTGATGATGCAGAGCTCTTCCATGGCAAGAGCTGCTAAGTGCTCTGTTAGACTCCTGATAGAGAAGCCTGCTCGTTATGAATTTCCAGTGAGACTACGTTCTCTTGCGACACCCATGTGCTTGAAGTCGTGAGGGCTTAGGAAAGATGAATGTGTTGTGTGATGGAAATTCACCTGTGAGATTAAAGTCAGGCCACTCAATAGTAAAATTGAATTCAGGCTAGTCTCTCTTACAACCAAAACATACCTCAGAGAGCATACGAAGTGAGCTCCAAACAAAATAGAGTATTTGTTCAGTCAAATCATACATATTCATTTTTCAGCAAACAAAGACTTTCAACTTCAACTGAGTGTGCTGGATATGAGAGGCATACAAATTGTCCAGTTCTCTGGGTCCACACGTCCAGAGACGTGGCAGCTTGGTGTCTCCTTGCTGGGACTGTGTTTTTTTTTCCTGCTGCGTGCCTAGGTTGCGAGAGGATCAGGCAGCGATTTTGCACGAAAACTGCCTAGAGGACATCCTAGGGGACACCTTACTGTAGTCGTGGCCAAGTGGTAAGGTGATGGACTAGAAATTCCACGCAAGTTCGAATACTGCTGACTACGTTCTGCAGTGACAACCGTGTCCTTCAAGCTGTGAGATCTTAGGAAAGATGATGGTTTTTTGCTGTTATGAATGTTGTCATCACTGTGCCTTCCAAGGCCTTTGACCAGACCTCATAGGAGTTGGCAAGTCACCATGAAGAAGTCCCACCCTTGTCAGTGTTCCCAAGTTGTCAGGAGCAGGCCATCTCTTTCTGTCCTTATTGTTTGCAACCTTCATCCTGCAGTGCACGTGGAAAATGATCTTTTGGAGGACTGAGCGCTTACACTTTGTGTGGGAACGGCTGTTATAGCGCAAGGAGCAGACCGAGCACACGGGCCTGGATATCTCAGTCGGAAGAGCATCAGACTTTTAATCTGAGGGTCCATTATTCAAGTCCCTGCTCGGGTGAAGAGGCCGTCACTTTGTCGGAGGTTTGTGTTTTAGCGGTCTACGCTTAAGCATTGGTGCTTCAGTGGTAGAATTCTCGCCTGCCACGCGGGTCCGATTCGCGGCCAATGCAGAAAGTATCTTGTGCTATCCCAGGGGTCAGCTTTATTAACTGACTTGAAATTCACAGCGATTGTAAGCTCAAGAGCAATAACCTACCATCATAAATGTTGTCATCACTGTGCAGCCCCAAATGATGTGCCCCTCGTAAAAGAGGTTCTTCTTCTTCTGTCTCTTACGACGAGCCAGGGACCATACCCTCACTCCCTGTGAGCACAGCTGATACCACATTCTCGCCTGCCAAGCGGGAGACCCGGGTCCGATTCCCGGGCAATGCAGAAAGTGGCTTCTGATGTGCCACAAGTGTGGGTCTTTAAAATTTTGTTGTGTAACTTCTGCTAATCGATATTACTGACAGGGACTGTAAGCTCAATGGCAACAACCTGCTTACTCTCACTGGCTCTGAGCACAAATTTCACCACAGCTGAGCATTGGTGGTTCAGTGGTAGAATTCTCGCCTGCCACGCGGGAGATCCGGGTCCGATTCCCGGCCAATGCAGAAAGTTTCTTGTGCTATCCCAGAGGCCAGCTTTATTAAGTGACTTGTAATTCACAGCGATTGTAGGCTGCCATTATGAATATTGTCATCGTCATGCAGACCTTAATGATGTGTCCCTTGTAAAAGCAGTTTTAACTCAAAATGCAAACAAGCTCTCCGTCTTCCATCTCTTACGAGGAGCTAGGAAGCATACCCTTGCTCAAGAGACCCAGGTCTTATGCTGATGATGCAGAGCTCTTCCATGGCAAGAGCTGCTAAGTGCTCTGTTAGACTCCTGAAAGAGAAGCCTGCTCGTTATGAATTTCCAGTGAGACTACGTTCTCTTGCGACACCCATGTGCTTGAAGTCGTGAGGGCTTAGGAAAGATGAATGTGTTGTGTGATGGAAATTCACCTGTGAGATTAAAGTCAGGCCACTCAATAGTAAAATTGAATTCAGGCTAGTCTCTCTTACAACCAAAACATACCTCAGAGAGCATACGAAGTGAGCTCCAAACAAAACAGAGTATTTGTTCAGTCAAATCATACATATTCATTTTTCAGCAAACAAAGACTTTGAAAATTGATTGGATAAGCAAATAAGTAAATTATCATAAAACCATCCTACTTCCTTTTATCACATAAGTACAATTTCCGGTTCATCGACATCCCATAATAGTTGTCCACCTGACGTGTGTAAATATTTTTTTAATTGGAAACATCTTATCTAACTCCCTAACTTCTTCCCAGCTAACTGACCTTGTTTTTTGCTTGTTTTTGTGTTTTCCAGATCCCTTGCATGGAATCGTGGTCTATCCATTCATCGGACAAACAAGCCATTGTCCTTTTGTACTCAGGCATCTACTTGACCCAGGGGCGAGCCGGTGCTGCGCCGTGATCGTATAGTGGTTAGTACTCTGCGTTGTGGCCGCAGCAACTCCGGTTCGAATCCGGGTCACGGCAGGTCTTTTCTGTTAAAATGGATGTTTTGTTGGCTCAAGCTGTTCTGTGCCTCCCACATCCAGCCAACAGAACATGTGGCCTTCGGGCAGATGTAGTCGTGGCCGAGAGGTTAAGGCGATGGACTTGAAATCCATTGGGGTATCCCCGCGCAGGTTCGAACCCTGCCGACTACGTGCAGCCTAATCTCTTGATTTAGCTTTCTGCGATGAGATTTGTGCCTTCCTACTGCTTTGGCCATCCCTTTGACAACAGCTGTTATAGCGCAAGGGGCAGTCCGAGCGCATAGGTCCAGATTGCTCAGTCGGTTGAGCGCCAGACTTCAACTGAGTGTGCTGGATATGAGAGGCATACAAATTGTCCAGTTCTCTGGGTCCACACGTCCAGAGACGTGGCAGCTTGGTGTCTCCTTGCTGGGACTGTGTTTTTTTTTCCTGCTGCGTGCCTAGGTTGCGAGAGGATCAGGCAGCGATTTTGCACGAAAACTGCCTAGAGGACATCCTAGGGGACACCTTACTGTAGTCGTGGCCAAGTGGTAAGGTGATGGACTAGAAATTCCACGCAAGTTCGAATCCTGCTGACTACGTTCTGCAGTGACAACCGTGTCCTTCAAGCTGTGAGATCTTAGGAAAGATGATGGTTTTTTGCTGTTATGAATGTTGTCATCACTGTGCCTTCCAAGGCCTTTGACCAGACCTCAGAGGAGTTGGCAAGTCACCATGAAGAAGTCCCACCCTTGTCAGTGTTCCCAAGTTGTCAGGAGCAGGCCATCTCTTTCTGTCCTTATTGTTTGCAACCTTCATCCTGCAGTGCACGTGGAAAATGATCTTTTGGAGGACTGAGCGCTTACACTTTGTGTGGGAACGGCTGTTATAGCGCAAGGAGCAGACCGAGCACACGGGCCTGGATATCTCAGTCGGAAGAGCATCAGACTTTTAATCTGAGGGTCCATTATTCAAGTCCCTGCTCGGGTGAAGAGGCCGTCACTTTGTCGGAGGTTTGTGTTTTAGCGGTCTACGCTTAAGCATTGGTGCTTCAGTGGTAGAATTCTCGCCTGCCACGCGGGTCCGATTCGCGGCCAATGCAGAAAGTATCTTGTGCTATCCCAGGGGTCAGCTTTATTAACTGACTTGAAATTCACAGCGATTGTAAGCTCAAGAGCAATAACCTACCATCATAAATGTTGTCATCACTGTGCAGCCCCAAATGATGTGCCCCTCGTAAAAGAGGTTCTTCTTCTTCTGTCTCTTACGACGAGCCAGGGACCATACCCTCACTCCCTGTGAGCACAGCTGATACCACATTCTCGCCTGCCAAGCGGGAGACCCGGGTCCGATTCCCGGGCAATGCAGAAAGTGGCTTCTGATGTGCCACAAGTGTGGGTCTTTAAAATTTTGTTGTGTAACTTCTGCTAATCGATATTACTGACAGGGACTGTAAGCTCAATGGCAACAACCTGCTTTCTCTCACTGGCTCTGAGCACAAATTTCACCACAGCTAAGCATTGGTGGTTCAGTGGTAGAATTCTCGCCTGCCACGCGGGAGATCCGGGTCCGATTCCCGGCCAATGCAGAAGGTGGCTTCTGATGTGCCACAAGTGTGCGTCTTTAAAATTTTGTTGTGTAACTTCTGCTAATCGATATTACTGACAGGGACATTAAGCTCAATGGCAACAACCTGCTTTCTCTCACTGGCTCTGAGCACAAATTTCACCACAGCTGAGCATTGGTGGTTCAGTGGTAGAATTCTCGCCTGCCACGCGGGAGATCCGGGTCCGATTCCCGGCCAATGCAGAAAGTTTCTTGTGCTATCCCAGAGGCCAGCTTTATTAAGTGACTTGTAATTCACAGCGATTGTAGGCTGCCATTATGAATATTGTCATCGTCATGCAGACCTTAATGATGTGTCCCTTGTAAAAGCAGTTTTAACTCAAAATGCAAACAAGCTCTCCGTCTTCCATCTCTTACGAGGAGCTAGGAAGCATACCCTTGCTCAAGAGACCCAGGTCTTATGCTGATGATGCAGAGCTCTTCCATGGCAAGAGCTGCTAAGTGCTCTGTTAGACTCCTGAAAGAGAAGCCTGCTCGTTATGAATTTCCAGTGAGACTACGTTCTCTTGCGACACCCATGTGCTTGAAGTCGTGAGGGCTTAGGAAAGATGAATGTGTTGTGTGATGGAAATTCACCTGTGAGATTAAAGTCAGGCCACTCAATAGTAAAATTGAATTCAGGCTAGTCTCTCTTACAACCAAAACATACCTCAGAGAGCATACGAAGTGAGCTCCAAACAAAACAGAGTATTTGTTCAGTCAAATCATACATATTCATTTTTCAGCAAACAAAGACTTTGAAAATTGATTGGATAAGCAAATAAGTAAATTATCATAAAACCATCCTACTTCCTTTTATCACATAAGTACAATTTCCGGTTCATCGACATCCCATAATAGTTGTCCACCTGACGTGTGTAAATATTTTTTTAATTGGAAACATCTTATCTAACTCCCTAACTTCTTCCCAGCTAACTGACCTTGTTTTTTGCTTGTTTTTGTGTTTTCCAGATCCCTTGCATGGAATCGTGGTCTATCCATTCATCGGACAAACAAGCCATTGTCCTTTTGTACTCAGGCATCTACTTGACCCAGGGGCGAGCCGGTGCTGCGCCGTGATCGTATAGTGGTTAGTACTCTGCGTTGTGGCCGCAGCAACTCCGGTTCGAATCCGGGTCACGGCAGGTCTTTTCTGTTAAAATGGATGTTTTGTTGGCTCAAGCTGTTCTGTGCCTCCCACATCCAGCCAACAGAACATGTGGCCTTCGGGCAGATGTAGTCGTGGCCGAGAGGTTAAGGCGATGGACTTGAAATCCATTGGGGTATCCCCGCGCAGGTTCGAACCCTGCCGACTACGTGCAGCCTAATCTCTTGATTTAGCTTTCTGCGATGAGATTTGTGCCTTCCTACTGCTTTGGCCATCCCTTTGACAACAGCTGTTATAGCGCAAGGGGCAGTCCGAGCGCATAGGTCCAGATTGCTCAGTCGGTTGAGCGCCAGACTTCAACTGAGTGTGCTGGATATGAGAGGCATACAAATTGTCCAGTTCTCTGGGTCCACACGTCCAGAGACGTGGCAGCTTGGTGTCTCCTTGCTGGGACTGTGTTTTTTTTTCCTGCTGCGTGCCTAGGTTGCGAGAGGATCAGGCAGCGATTTTGCACGAAAACTGCCTAGAGGACATCCTAGGGGACACCTTACTGTAGTCGTGGCCAAGTGGTAAGGTGATGGACTAGAAATTCCACGCAAGTTCGAATCCTGCTGACTACGTTCTGCAGTGACAACCGTGTCCTTCAAGCTGTGAGATCTTAGGAAAGATGATGGTTTTTTGCTGTTATGAATGTTGTCATCACTGTGCCTTCCAAGGCCTTTGACCAGACCTCAGAGGAGTTGGCAAGTCACCATGAAGAAGTCCCACCCTTGTCAGTGTTCCCAAGTTGTCAGGAGCAGGCCATCTCTTTCTGTCCTTATTGTTTGCAACCTTCATCCTGCAGTGCACGTGGAAAATGATCTTTTGGAGGACTGAGCGCTTACACTTTGTGTGGGAACGGCTGTTATAGCGCAAGGAGCAGACCGAGCACACGGGCCTGGATATCTCAGTCGGAAGAGCATCAGACTTTTAATCTGAGGGTCCATTATTCAAGTCCCTGCTCGGGTGAAGAGGCCGTCACTTTGTCGGAGGTTTGTGTTTTAGCGGTCTACGCTTAAGCATTGGTGCTTCAGTGGTAGAATTCTCGCCTGCCACGCGGGTCCGATTCGCGGCCAATGCAGAAAGTATCTTGTGCTATCCCAGGGGTCAGCTTTATTAACTGACTTGAAATTCACAGCGATTGTAAGCTCAAGAGCAATAACCTACCATCATAAATGTTGTCATCACTGTGCAGCCCCAAATGATGTGCCCCTCGTAAAAGAGGTTCTTCTTCTTCTGTCTCTTACGACGAGCCAGGGACCATACCCTCACTCCCTGTGAGCACAGCTGATACCACATTCTCGCCTGCCAAGCGGGAGACCCGGGTCCGATTCCCGGGCAATGCAGAAAGTGGCTTCTGATGTGCCACAAGTGTGGGTCTTTAAAATTTTGTTGTGTAACTTCTGCTAATCGATATTACTGACAGGGACTGTAAGCTCAATGGCAACAACCTGCTTTCTCTCACTGGCTCTGAGCACAAATTTCACCACAGCTAAGCATTGGTGGTTCAGTGGTAGAATTCTCGCCTGCCACGCGGGAGATCCGGGTCCGATTCCCGGCCAATGCAGAAGGTGGCTTCTGATGTGCCACAAGTGTGCGTCTTTAAAATTTTGTTGTGTAACTTCTGCTAATCGATATTACTGACAGGGACTTTAAGCTCAATGGCAACAACCTGCTTTCTCTCACTGGCTCTGAGCACAAATTTCACCACAGCTGAGCATTGGTGGTTCAGTGGTAGAATTCTCGCCTGCCACGCGGGAGATCCGGGTCCGATTCCCGGCCAATGCAGAAGGTGGCTTCTGATGTGCCACAAGTGTGCGTCTTTAAAATTTTGTTGTGTAACTTCTGCTAATCGATATTACTGACAGGGACTTTAAGCTCAATGGCAACAACCTGCTTTCTCTCACTGGCTCTGAGCACAAATTTCACCACAGCTGAGCATTGGTGGTTCAGTGGTAGAATTCTCGCCTGCCACGCGGGAGATCCGGGTCCGATTCCCGGCCAATGCAGAAAGTTTCTTGTGCTATCCCAGAGGCCAGCTTTATTAAGTGACTTGTAATTCACAGCGATTGTAGGCTGCCATTATGAATATTGTCATCGTCATGCAGACCTTAATGATGTGTCCCTTGTAAAAGCAGTTTTAACTCAAAATGCAAACAAGCTCTCCGTCTTCCATCTCTTACGAGGAGCTAGGAAGCATACCCTTGCTCAAGAGACCCAGGTCTTATGCTGATGATGCAGAGCTCTTCCATGGCAAGAGCTGCTAAGTGCTCTGTTAGACTCCTGAAAGAGAAGCCTGCTCGTTATGAATTTCCAGTGAGACTACGTTCTCTTGCGACACCCATGTGCTTGAAGTCGTGAGGGCTTAGGAAAGATGAATGTGTTGTGTGATGGAAATTCACCTGTGAGATTAAAGTCAGGCCACTCAATAGTAAAATTGAATTCAGGCTAGTCTCTCTTACAACCAAAACATACCTCAGAGAGCATACGAAGTGAGCTCCAAACAAAACAGAGTATTTGTTCAGTCAAATCATACATATTCATTTTTCAGCAAACAAAGACTTTGAAAATTGATTGGATAAGCAAATAAGTAAATTATCATAAAACCATCCTACTTCCTTTTATCACATAAGTACAATTTCCGGTTCATCGACATCCCATAATAGTTGTCCACCTGACGTGTGTAAATATTTTTTTAATTGGAAACATCTTATCTAACTCCCTAACTTCTTCCCAGCTAACTGACCTTGTTTTTTGCTTGTTTTTGTGTTTTCCAGATCCCTTGCATGGAATCGTGGTCTATCCATTCATCGGACAAACAAGCCATTGTCCTTTTGTACTCAGGCATCTACTTGACCCAGGGGCGAGCCGGTGCTGCGCCGTGATCGTATAGTGGTTAGTACTCTGCGTTGTGGCCGCAGCAACCCCGGTTCGAATCCGGGTCACGGCAGTTCTTTTCTGTTAAAATGGATGTTTTGTTGGCTCAAGCTGTTCTGTGCCTCCCACATCCAGCCAACAGAACATGTGGCCTTCGGGCAGATGTAGTCGTGGCCGAGAGGTTAAGGCGATGGACTTGAAATCCATTGGGGTATCCCCGCGCAGGTTCGAACCCTGCCGACTACGTGCAGCCTAATCTCTTGATTTAGCTTTCTGCGATGAGATTTGTGCCTTCCTACTGCTTTGGCCATCCCTTTGACAACAGCTGTTATAGCGCAAGGGGCAGTCCGAGCGCATAGGTCCAGATTGCTCAGTCGGTTGAGCGCCAGACTTCAACTGAGTGTGCTGGATATGAGAGGCATACAAATTGTCCAGTTCTCTGGGTCCACACGTCCAGAGACGTGGCAGCTTGGTGTCTCCTTGCTGGGACTGTGTTTTTTTTTCCTGGTGCGTGCCTAGGTTGCGAGAGGATCAGGCAGCGATTTTGCACGAAAACTGCCTAGAGGACATCCTAGGGGACACCTTACTGTAGTCGTGGCCAAGTGGTAAGGTGATGGACTAGAAATTCCACGCAAGTTCGAATACTGCTGACTACGTTCTGCAGTGACAACCGTGTCCTTCAAGCTGTGAGATCTTAGGAAAGATGATGGTTTTTTGCTGTTATGAATGTTGTCATCACTGTGCCTTCCAAGGCCTTTGACCAGACCTCAGAGGAGTTGGCAAGTCACCATGAAGAAGTCCCACCCTTGTCAGTGTTCCCAAGTTGTCAGGAGCAGGCCATCTCTTTCTGTCCTTATTGTTTGCAACCTTCATCCTGCAGTGCACGTGGAAAATGATCTTTTGGAGGACTGAGCGCTTACACTTTGTGTGGGAACGGCTGTTATAGCGCAAGGAGCAGACCGAGCACACGGGCCTGGATATCTCAGTCGGAAGAGCATCAGACTTTTAATCTGAGGGTCCATTATTCAAGTCCCTGCTCGGGTGAAGAGGCCGTCACTTTGTCGGAGGTTTGTGTTTTAGCGGTCTACGCTTAAGCATTGGTGCTTCAGTGGTAGAATTCTCGCCTGCCACGCGGGTCCGATTCGCGGCCAATGCAGAAAGTATCTTGTGCTATCCCAGGGGTCAGCTTTATTAACTGACTTGAAATTCACAGCGATTGTAAGCTCAAGAGCAATAACCTACCATCATAAATGTTGTCATCACTGTGCAGCCCCAAATGATGTGCCCCTCGTAAAAGAGGTTCTTCTTCTTCTGTCTCTTACGACGAGCCAGGGACCATACCCTCACTCCCTGTGAGCACAGCTGATACCACATTCTCGCCTGCCAAGCGGGAGACCCGGGTCCGATTCCCGGGCAATGCAGAAAGTGGCTTCTGATGTGCCACAAGTGTGGGTCTTTAAAATTTTGTTGTGTAACTTCTGCTAATCGATATTACTGACAGGGACTGTAAGCTCAATGGCAACAACCTGCTTTCTCTCACTGGCTCTGAGCACAAATTTCACCACAGCTAAGCATTGGTGGTTCAGTGGTAGAATTCTCGCCTGCCACGCGGGAGATCCGGGTCCGATTCCCGGCCAATGCAGAAGGTGGCTTCTGATGTGCCACAAGTGTGCGTCTTTAAAATTTTGTTGTGTAACTTCTGCTAATCGATATTACTGACAGGGACTGTAAGCTCAATGGCAACAACCTGCTTTCTCTCACTGGCTCTGAGCACAAATTTCACCACAGCTAAGCATTGGTGGTTCAGTGGTAGAATTCTCGCCTGCCACGCGGGAGATCCGGGTCCGATTCCCGGCCAATGCAGAAGGTGGCTTCTGATGTGCCACAAGTGTGCGTCTTTAAAATTTTGTTGTGTAACTTCTGCTAATCGATATTACTGACAGGGACTTTAAGCTCAATGGCAACAACCTGCTTTCTCTCACTGGCTCTGAGCACAAATTTCACCACAGCTGAGCATTGGTCGTTCAGTGGTAGAATTCTCGCCTGCCACGCGGGAGATCCGGGTCCGATTCCCGGCCAATGCAGAAAGTTTCTTGTGCTATCCCAGAGGCCAGCTTTATTAAGTGACTTGTAATTCACAGCGATTGTAGGCTGCCATTATGAATATTGTCATCGTCATGCAGACCTTAATGATGTGTCCCTTGTAAAAGCAGTTTTAACTCAAAATGCAAACAAGCTCTCCGTCTTCCATCTCTTACGAGGAGCTAGGAAGCATACCCTTGCTCAAGAGACCCAGGTCTTATGCTGATGATGCAGAGCTCTTCCATGGCAAGAGCTGCTAAGTGCTCTTTTAGACTCCTGAAAGAGAAGCCTGCTCGTTATGAATTTCCAGTGAGATTACGTTCTCTTGCGACACCCATGTGCTTGAAGTCGTGAGGGCTTAGGAAAGATGAATGTGTTGTGATGGAAATTCACCTGTGAGATTAAAGTCAGGCCACTCAATAGTAAAATTGAATTCAGGCTAGTCTCTCTTACAACCAAAACATACCTCAGAGAGCATACGAAGTGAGCTCCAAACAAAACAGAGTATTTGTTCAGTCAAATCATACATATTCATTTTTCAGCAAACAAAGACTTTGAAAATTGATTGGATAAGCAAATAAGTAAATTATCATAAAACCATCCTACTTCCTTTTATCACATAAGTACAATTTCCGGTTCATCGACATCCCATAATAGTTGTCCACCTGACGTGTGTAAATATTTTTTTAATTGGAAACATCTTATCTAACTCCCTAACTTCTTCCCAGCTAACTGACCTTGTTTTTTGCTTGTTTTTGTGTTTTCCAGATCCCTTGCATGGAATCGTGGTCTATCCATTCATCGGACAAACAAGCCATTGTCCTTTTGTACTCAGGCATCTACTTGACCCAGGGGCGAGCCGGTGCTGCGCCGTGATCGTATAGTGGTTAGTACTCTGCGTTGTGGCCGCAGCAACCCCGGTTCGAATCCGGGTCACGGCAGGTCTTTTCTGTTAAAATGGATGTTTTGTTGGCTCAAGCTGTTCTGTGCCTCCCACATCCAGCCAACAGAACATGTGGCCTTCGGGCAGATGTAGTCGTGGCCGAGAGGTTAAGGCGATGGACTTGAAATCCATTGGGGTATCCCCGCGCAGGTTCGAACCCTGCCGACTACGTGCAGCCCAATCTCTTGATTTAGCTTTCTGCGATGAGATTTGTGCCTTCCTACTGCTTTGGCCATCCCTTTGACAACAGCTGTTATAGCGCAAGGGGCAGTCCGAGCACATAGGTCCAGATTGCTCAGTCGGTTGAGCGCCAGACTTCAACTGAGTGTGCTGGATATGAGAGGCATACAAATTGTCCAGTTCTCTGGGTCCACACGTCCAGAGACGTGGCAGCTTGGTGTCTCCTTGCTGGGACTGTGTTTTTTTTTCCTGCTGCGTGCCTAGGTTGCGAGAGGATCAGGCAGCGATTTTGCACGAAAACTGCCTAGAGGACATCCTAGGGGACACCTTACTGTAGTCGTGGCCAAGTGGTAAGGTGATGGACTAGAAATTCCACGCAAGTTCGAATACTGCTGACTACGTTCTGCAGTGACAACCGTGTCCTTCAAGCTGTGAGATCTTAGGAAAGATGATGGTTTTTTGCTGTTATGAATGTTGTCATCACTGTGCCTTCCAAGGCCTTTGACCAGACCTCATAGGAGTTGGCAAGTCACCATGAAGAAGTCCCACCCTTGTCAGTGTTCCCAAGTTGTCAGGAGCAGGCCATCTCTTTCTGTCCTTATTGTTTGCAACCTTCATCCTGCAGTGCACGTGGAAAATGATCTTTTGGAGGACTGAGCGCTTACACTTTGTGTGGGAACGGCTGTTATAGCGCAAGGAGCAGACCGAGCACACGGGCCTGGATATCTCAGTCGGAAGAGCATCAGACTTTTAATCTGAGGGTCCATTATTCAAGTCCCTGCTCGGGTGAAGAGGCCGTCACTTTGTCGGAGGTTTGTGTTTTAGCGGTCTACGCTTAAGCATTGGTGCTTCAGTGGTAGAATTCTCGCCTGCCACGCGGGTCCGATTCGCGGCCAATGCAGAAAGTATCTTGTGCTATCCCAGGGGTCAGCTTTATTAACTGACTTGAAATTCACAGCGATTGTAAGCTCAAGAGCAATAACCTACCATCATAAATGTTGTCATCACTGTGCAGCCCCAAATGATGTGCCCCTCGTAAAAGAGGTTCTTCTTCTTCTGTCTCTTACGACGAGCCAGGGACCATACCCTCACTCCCTGTGAGCACAGCTGATACCACATTCTCGCCTGCCAAGCGGGAGACCCGGGTCCGATTCCCGGGCAATGCAGAAAGTGGCTTCTGATGTGCCACAAGTGTGGGTCTTTAAAATTTTGTTGTGTAACTTCTGCTAATCGATATTACTGACAGGGACTGTAAGCTCAATGGCAACAACCTGCTTTCTCTCACTGGCTCTGAGCACAAATTTCACCACAGCTAAGCATTGGTGGTTCAGTGGTAGAATTCTCGCCTGCCACGCGGGAGATCCGGGTCCGATTCCCGGCCAATGCAGAAGGTGGCTTCTGATGTGCCACAAGTGTGCGTCTTTAAAATTTTGTTGTGTAACTTCTGCTAATCGATATTACTGACAGGGACTTTAAGCTCAATGGCAACAACCTGCTTTCTCTCACTGGCTCTGAGCACAAATTTCACCACAGCTGAGCATTGGTGGTTCAGTGGTAGAATTCTCGCCTGCCACGCGGGAGATCCGGGTCCGATTCCCGGCCAATGCAGAAAGTTTCTTGTGCTATCCCAGAGGCCAGCTTTATTAAGTGACTTGTAATTCACAGCGATTGTAGGCTGCCATTATGAATATTGTCATCGTCATGCAGACCTTAATGATGTGTCCCTTGTAAAAGCAGTTTTAACTCAAAATGCAAACAAGCTCTCCGTCTTCCATCTCTTACGAGGAGCTAGGAAGCATACCCTTGCTCAAGAGACCCAGGTCTTATGCTGATGATGCAGAGCTCTTCCATGGCAAGAGCTGCTAAGTGCTCTGTTAGACTCCTGAAAGAGAAGCCTGCTCGTTATGAATTTCCAGTGAGACTACGTTCTCTTGCGACACCCATGTGCTTGAAGTCGTGAGGGCTTAGGAAAGATGAATGTGTTGTGTGATGGAAATTCACCTGTGAGATTAAAGTCAGGCCACTCAATAGTAAAATTGAATTCAGGCTAGTCTCTCTTACAACCAAAACATACCTCAGAGAGCATACGAAGTGAGCTCCAAACAAAACAGAGTATTTGTTCAGTCAAATCATACATATTCATTTTTCAGCAAACAAAGACTTTGAAAATTGATTGGATAAGCAAATAAGTAAATTATCATAAAACCATCCTACTTCCTTTTATCACATAAGTACAATTTCCGGTTCATCGACATCCCATAATAGTTGTCCACCTGACGTGTGTAAATATTTTTTTAATTGGAAACATCTTATCTAACTCCCTAACTTCTTCCCAGCTAACTGACCTTGTTTTTTGCTTGTTTTTGTGTTTTCCAGATCCCTTGCATGGAATCGTGGTCTATCCATTCATCGGACAAACAAGCCATTGTCCTTTTGTACTCAGGCATCTACTTGACCCAGGGGCGAGCCGGTGCTGCGCCGTGATCGTATAGTGGTTAGTACTCTGCGTTGTGGCCGCAGCAACCCCGGTTCGAATCCGGGTCACGGCAGGTCTTTTCTGTTAAAATGGATGTTTTTTTGGCTCAAGCTGTTCTGTGCCTCCCACATCCAGCCAACAGAACATGTGGCCTTCGGGCTGATGTAGTCGTGGCCGAGAGGTTAAGGCGATGGACTTGAAATCACATTGGGGTATCCCCGCGCAGGTTCGAACCCTGCCGACTACGTGCAGCCTAATCTCTTGATTTAGCTTTCTGCGATGAGATTTGTGCCTTCCTACTGCTTTGGCCATCCCTTTGACAACAGCTGTTATAGCGCAAGGGGCAGTCCGAGCGCATAGGTCCAGATTGCTCAGTCGGTTGAGCGCCAGACTTCAACTGAGTGTGCTGGATATGAGAGGCATACAAATTGTCCAGTTCTCTGGGTCCACACGTCCAGAGATCCATTATTCAAGTCCCTGCTCGGGTGAAGAGGCCGTCACTTTGTCGGAGGTTTGTGTTTTAGCGGTCTACGCTTAAGCATTGGTGCTTCAGTGGTAGAATTCTCGCCTGCCATGCGGGTCCGATTCGCGGCCAATGCAGAAAGTATCTTGTGCTATCCCAGGGGTCAGCTTTATTAACTGACTTGAAATTCACAGCGATTGTAAGCTCAAGAGCAATAACCTACCATCATAAATGTTGTCATCACTGTGCAGCCCCAAATGATGTGCCCCTCGTAAAAGAGGTTCTTCTTCTTCTGTCTCTTACGACGAGCCAGGGACCATACCCTCACTCCCTGTGAGCACAGCTGATACCACATTCTCGCCTGCCAAGCGGGAGACCCGGGTCCGATTCCCGGGCAATGCAGAAAGTGGCTTCTGATGTGCCACAAGTGTGGGTCTTTAAAATTTTGTTGTGTAACTTCAGCTAATCGATATTACTGACAGGGACTGTAAGCTCAATGGCAACAACCTGCTTTCTCTCACTGGCTCTGAGCACAAATTTCACCACAGCTAGGACATCCTAGGGGACACCTTACTGTAGTCGTGGCCAAGTGGTAAGGTGATGGACTAGAAATTCCACGCAAGTTCGAATACTGCTGACTACGTTCTGCAGTGACAACCGTGTCCTTCAAGCTGTGAGATCTTAGGAAAGATGATGGTTTTTTGCTGTTATGAATGTTGTCATCACTGTGCCTTCCAAGGCCTTTGACCAGACCTCAGAGGAGTTGGCAAGTCACCATGAAGAAGTCCCACCCTTGTCAGTGTTCCCAAGTTGTCAGGAGCAGGCCATCTCTTTCTGTCCTTATTGTTTGCAACCTTCATCCTGCAGTGCACGTGGAAAATGATCTTTTGGAGGACTGAGCGCTTACACTTTGTGTGGGAACGGCTGTTATAGCGCAAGGAGCAGACCGAGCACACGGGCCTGGATATCTCAGTCGGAAGAGCATCAGACTTTTAATCTGAGGGTCCATTATTCAAGTCCCTGCTCGGGTGAAGAGGCCGTCACTTTGTCGGAGGTTTGTGTTTTAGCGGTCTACGCTTAAGCATTGGTGCTTCAGTGGTAGAATTCTCGCCTGCCATGCGGGTCCGATTCGCGGCCAATGCAGAAAGTATCTTGTGCTATCCCAGGGGTCAGCTTTATTAACTGACTTGAAATTCACAGCGATTGTAAGCTCAAGAGCAATAACCTACCATCATAAATGTTGTCATCACTGTGCAGCCCCAAATGATGTGCCCCTCGTAAAAGAGGTTCTTCTTCTTCTGTCTCTTACGACGAGCCAGGGACCATACCCTCACTCCCTGTGAGCACAGCTGATACCACATTCTCGCCTGCCAAGCGGGAGACCCGGGTCCGATTCCCGGGCAATGCAGAAAGTGGCTTCTGATGTGCCACAAGTGTGGGTCTTTAAAATTTTGTTGTGTAACTTCTGCTAATCGATATTACTGACAGGGACTGTAAGCTCAATGGCAACAACCTGCTTTCTCTCACTGGCTCTGAGCACAAATTTCACCACAGCTAAGCATTGGTGGTTCAGTGGTAGAATTCTCGCCTGCCACGCGGGAGATCCGGGTCCGATTCCTGGCCAATGCAGAAGGTGGCTTCTGATGTGCCACAAGTGTGCGTCTTTAAAATTTTGTTGTGTAACTTCTGCTAATCGATATTACTGACAGGGACTTTAAGCTCAATGGCAACACCTGCTTTCTCTCACTGGCTCTGAGCACAAATTTCACCACAGCTGAGCATTGGTGGTTCAGTGGTAGAATTCTCGCCTGCCACGCGGAATATCTGGGTCCGATTCCCGGCCAATGCAGAAAGTTTCTTGTGCTATCCCAGAGGCCAGCTTTATTAAGTGACTTGTAATTCACAGCGATTGTAGGCTGCCATTATGAATATTGTCATCGTCATGCAGACCTTAATGATGTGTCCCTTGTAAAAGCAGTTTTAACTCAAAATGCAAACAAGCTCTCCGTCTTCCATCTCTTACGAGGAGCTAGGAAGCATACCCTTGCTCAAGAGACCCAGGTCTTATGCTGATGATGCAGAGCTCTTCCATGGCAAGAGCTGCTAAGTGCTCTGTTAGACTCCTGAAAGAGAAGCCTGCTCGTTATGAATTTCCAGTGAGACTACGTTCTCTTGCGACACCCATGTGCTTGAAGTCGTGAGGGCTTAGGAAAGATGAATGTGTTGTGTGATGGAAATTCACCTGTGAGATTAAAGTCAGGCCACTCAATAGTAAAATTGAATTCAGGCTAGTCTCTCTTACAACCAAAACATACCTCAGAGAGCATACGAAGTGAGCTCCAAACAAAACAGAGTATTTGTTCAGTCAAATCATACATATTCATTTTTCAGCAAACAAAGACTTTGAAAATTGATTGGATAAGCAAATAAGTAAATTATCATAAAACCATCCTACTTCCTTTTATCACATAAGTACAATTTCCGGTTCATCGACATCCCATAATAGTTGTCCACCTGACGTGTGTAAATATTTTTTTAATTGGAAACATCTTATCTAACTCCCTAACTTCTTCCCAGCTAACTGACCTTGTTTTTTGCTTGTTTTTGTGTTTTCCAGATCCCTTGCATGGAATCGTGGTCTATCCATTCATCGGACAAACAAGCCATTGTCCTTTTGTACTCAGGCATCTACTTGACCCAGGGGCGAGCCGGTGCTGCGCCGTGATCGTATAGTGGTTAGTACTCTGCGTTGTGGCCGCAGCAACCCCGGTTCGAATCCGGGTCACGGCAGGTCTTTTCTGTTAAAATGGATGTTTTGTTGGCTCAAGCTGTTCTGTGCCTCCCACATCCAGCCAACAGAACATGTGGCCTTCGGGCAGATGTAGTCGTGGCCGAGAGGTTAAGGCGATGGACTTGAAATCCATTGGGGTATCCCCGCGCAGGTTCGAACCCTGCCGACTACGTGCAGCCCAATCTCTTGATTTAGCTTTCTGCGATGAGATTTGTGCCTTCCTACTGCTTTGGCCATCCCTTTGACAACAGCTGTTATAGCGCAAGGGGCAGTCCGAGCACATAGGTCCAGATTGCTCAGTCGGTTGAGCGCCAGACTTCAACTGAGTGTGCTGGATATGAGAGGCATACAAATTGTCCAGTTCTCTGGGTCCACACGTCCAGAGACGTGGCAGCTTGGTGTCTCCTTGCTGGGACTGTGTTTTTTTTTCCTGCTGCGTGCCTAGGTTGCGAGAGGATCAGGCAGCGATTTTGCACGAAAACTGCCTAGAGGACATCCTAGGGGACACCTTACTGTAGTCGTGGCCAAGTGGTAAGGTGATGGACTAGAAATTCCACGCAAGTTCGAATACTGCTGACTACGTTCTGCAGTGACAACCGTGTCCTTCAAGCTGTGAGATCTTAGGAAAGATGATGGTTTTTTGCTGTTATGAATGTTGTCATCACTGTGCCTTCCAAGGCCTTTGACCAGACCTCATAGGAGTTGGCAAGTCACCATGAAGAAGTCCCACCCTTGTCAGTGTTCCCAAGTTGTCAGGAGCAGGCCATCTCTTTCTGTCCTTATTGTTTGCAACCTTCATCCTGCAGTGCACGTGGAAAATGATCTTTTGGAGGACTGAGCGCTTACACTTTGTGTGGGAACGGCTGTTATAGCGCAAGGAGCAGACCGAGCACACGGGCCTGGATATCTCAGTCGGAAGAGCATCAGACTTTTAATCTGAGGGTCCATTATTCAAGTCCCTGCTCGGGTGAAGAGGCCGTCACTTTGTCGGAGGTTTGTGTTTTAGCGGTCTACGCTTAAGCATTGGTGCTTCAGTGGTAGAATTCTCGCCTGCCACGCGGGTCCGATTCGCGGCCAATGCAGAAAGTATCTTGTGCTATCCCAGGGGTCAGCTTTATTAACTGACTTGAAATTCACAGCGATTGTAAGCTCAAGAGCAATAACCTACCATCATAAATGTTGTCATCACTGTGCAGCCCCAAATGATGTGCCCCTCGTAAAAGAGGTTCTTCTTCTTCTGTCTCTTACGACGAGCCAGGGACCATACCCTCACTCCCTGTGAGCACAGCTGATACCACATTCTCGCCTGCCAAGCGGGAGACCCGGGTCCGATTCCCGGGCAATGCAGAAAGTGGCTTCTGATGTGCCACAAGTGTGGGTCTTTAAAATTTTGTTGTGTAACTTCTGCTAATCGATATTACTGACAGGGACTGTAAGCTCAATGGCAACAACCTGCTTTCTCTCACTGGCTCTGAGCACAAATTTCACCACAGCTAAGCATTGGTGGTTCAGTGGTAGAATTCTCGCCTGCCACGCGGGAGATCCGGGTCCGATTCCCGGCCAATGCAGAAGGTGGCTTCTGATGTGCCACAAGTGTGCGTCTTTAAAATTTTGTTGTGTAACTTCTGCTAATCGATATTACTGACAGGGACTGTAAGCTCAATGGCAACAACCTGCTTTCTCTCACTGGCTCTGAGCACAAATTTCACCACAGCTAAGCATTGGTGGTTCAGTGGTAGAATTCTCGCCTGCCACGCGGGAGATCCGGGTCCGATTCCCGGCCAATGCAGAAGGTGGCTTCTGATGTGCCACAAGTGTGCGTCTTTAAAATTTTGTTGTGTAACTTCTGCTAATCGATATTACTGACAGGGACTTTAAGCTCAATGGCAACACCTGCTTTCTCTCACTGGCTCTGAGCACAAATTTCACCACAGCTGAGCATTGGTGGTTCAGTGGTAGAATTCTCGCCTGCCACGCGGAATATCTGGGTCCGATTCCCGGCCAATGCAGAAAGTTTCTTGTGCTATCCCAGAGGCCAGCTTTATTAAGTGACTTGTAATTCACAGCGATTGTAGGCTGCCATTATGAATATTGTCATCGTCATGCAGACCTTAATGATGTGTCCCTTGT
Organism: Zacco platypus; assembly: GCA_038088235.1. NCBI lineage: Eukaryota > Metazoa > Chordata > Actinopteri > Cypriniformes > Xenocyprididae > Zacco > Zacco platypus. The sequence continues at coordinate 20,968,050 of CM076081.1, read as the reverse complement.
AAAAGCAGTTTTAACTCAAAATGCAAACAAGCTCTCCGTCTTCCATCTCTTACGAGGAGCTAGGAAGCATACCCTTGCTCAAGAGACCCAGGTCTTATGCTGATGATGCAGAGCTCTTCCATGGCAAGAGCTGCTAAGTGCTCTGTTAGACTCCTGAAAGAGAAGCCTGCTCGTTATGAATTTCCAGTGAGACTACGTTCTCTTGCGACACCCATGTGCTTGAAGTCGTGAGGGCTTAGGAAAGATGAATGTGTTGTGTGATGGAAATTCACCTGTGAGATTAAAGTCAGGCCACTCAATAGTAAAATTGAATTCAGGCTAGTCTCTCTTACAACCAAAACATACCTCAGAGAGCATACGAAGTGAGCTCCAAACAAAACAGAGTATTTGTTCAGTCAAATCATACATATTCATTTTTCAGCAAACAAAGACTTTGAAAATTGATTGGATAAGCAAATAAGTAAATTATCATAAAACCATCCTACTTCCTTTTATCACATAAGTACAATTTCCGGTTCATCGACATCCCATAATAGTTGTCCACCTGACGTGTGTAAATATTTTTTTAATTGGAAACATCTTATCTAACTCCCTAACTTCTTCCCAGCTAACTGACCTTGTTTTTTGCTTGTTTTTGTGTTTTCCAGATCCCTTGCATGGAATCGTGGTCTATCCATTCATCGGACAAACAAGCCATTGTCCTTTTGTACTCAGGCATCTACTTGACCCAGGGGCGAGCTGGTGCTGCGCCGTGATCGTATAGTGGTTAGTACTCTGCGTTGTGGCCGCAGCAACCCCGGTTCGAATCCGGGTCACGGCAGGTCTTTTCTGTTAAAATGGATGTTTTGTTGGCTCAAGCTGTTCTGTGCCTCCCACATCCAGCCAACAGAACATGTGGCCTTCGGGCAGATGTAGTCGTGGCCGAGAGGTTAAGGCGATGGACTTGAAATCCATTGGGGTATCCCCGCGCAGGTTCGAACCCTGCCGACTACGTGCAGCCCAATCTCTTGATTTAGCTTTCTGCGATGAGATTTGTGCCTTCCTACTGCTTTGGCCATCCCTTTGACAACAGCTGTTATAGCGCAAGGGGCAGTCCGAGCACATAGGTCCAGATTGCTCAGTCGGTTGAGCGCCAGACTTCAACTGAGTGTGCTGGATATGAGAGGCATACAAATTGTCCAGTTCTCTGGGTCCACACGTCCAGAGACGTGGCAGCTTGGTGTCTCCTTGCTGGGACTGTGTTTTTTTTTCCTGCTGCGTGCCTAGGTTGCGAGAGGATCAGGCAGCGATTTTGCACGAAAACTGCCTAGAGGACATCCTAGGGGACACCTTACTGTAGTCGTGGCCAAGTGGTAAGGTGATGGACTAGAAATTCCACGCAAGTTCGAATACTGCTGACTACGTTCTGCAGTGACAACCGTGTCCTTCAAGCTGTGAGATCTTAGGAAAGATGATGGTTTTTTGCTGTTATGAATGTTGTCATCACTGTGCCTTCCAAGGCCTTTGACCAGACCTCATAGGAGTTGGCAAGTCACCATGAAGAAGTCCCACCCTTGTCAGTGTTCCCAAGTTGTCAGGAGCAGGCCATCTCTTTCTGTCCTTATTGTTTGCAACCTTCATCCTGCAGTGCACGTGGAAAATGATCTTTTGGAGGACTGAGCGCTTACACTTTGTGTGGGAACGGCTGTTATAGCGCAAGGAGCAGACCGAGCACACGGGCCTGGATATCTCAGTCGGAAGAGCATCAGACTTTTAATCTGAGGGTCCATTATTCAAGTCCCTGCTCGGGTGAAGAGGCCGTCACTTTGTCGGAGGTTTGTGTTTTAGCGGTCTACGCTTAAGCATTGGTGCTTCAGTGGTAGAATTCTCGCCTGCCACGCGGGTCCGATTCGCGGCCAATGCAGAAAGTATCTTGTGCTATCCCAGGGGTCAGCTTTATTAACTGACTTGAAATTCACAGCGATTGTAAGCTCAAGAGCAATAACCTACCATCATAAATGTTGTCATCACTGTGCAGCCCCAAATGATGTGCCCCTCGTAAAAGAGGTTCTTCTTCTTCTGTCTCTTACGACGAGCCAGGGACCATACCCTCACTCCCTGTGAGCACAGCTGATACCACATTCTCGCCTGCCAAGCGGGAGACCCGGGTCCGATTCCCGGGCAATGCAGAAAGTGGCTTCTGATGTGCCACAAGTGTGGGTCTTTAAAATTTTGTTGTGTAACTTCTGCTAATCGATATTACTGACAGGGACTGTAAGCTCAATGGCAACAACCTGCTTACTCTCACTGGCTCTGAGCACAAATTTCACCACAGCTAAGCATTGGTGGTTCAGTGGTAGAATTCTCGCCTGCCACGCGGGAGATCCGGGTCCGATTCCCGGCCAATGCAGAAGGTGGCTTCTGATGTGCCACAAGTGTGCGTCTTTAAAATTTTGTTGTGTAACTTCTGCTAATCGATATTACTGACAGGGACTTTAAGCTCAATGGCAACAACCTGCTTACTCTCACTGGCTCTGAGCACAAATTTCACCACAGCTAAGCATTGGTGGTTCAGTGGTAGAATTCTCGCCTGCCACGCGGGAGATCCGGGTCCGATTCCTGGCCAATGCAGAAAGTTTCTTGTGCTATCCCAGAGGCCAGCTTTATTAAGTGACTTGTAATTCACAGCGATTGTAGGCTGCCATTATGAATATTGTCATCGTCATGCAGACCTTAATGATGTGTCCCTTGTAAAAGCAGTTTTAACTCAAAATGCAAACAAGCTCTCCGTCTTCCATCTCTTACGAGGAGCTAGGAAGCATACCCTTGCTCAAGAGACCCAGGTCTTATGCTGATGATGCAGAGCTCTTCCATGGCAAGAGCTGCTAAGTGCTCTGTTAGACTCCTGAAAGAGAAGCCTGCTCGTTATGAATTTCCAGTGAGACTACGTTCTCTTGCGACACCCATGTGCTTGAAGTCGTGAGGGCTTAGGAAAGATGAATGTGTTGTGTGATGGAAATTCACCTGTGAGATTAAAGTCAGGCCACTCAATAGTAAAATTGAATTCAGGCTAGTCTCTCTTACAACCAAAACATACCTCAGAGAGCATACGAAGTGAGCTCCAAACAAAACAGAGTATTTGTTCAGTCAAATCATACATATTCATTTTTCAGCAAACAAAGACTTTGAAAATTGATTGGATAAGCAAATAAGTAAATTATCATAAAACCATCCTACTTCCTTTTATCACATAAGTACAATTTCCGGTTCATCGACATCCCATAATAGTTGTCCACCTGACGTGTGTAAATATTTTTTTAATTTGAAACATCTTATCTAACTCCCTAACTTCTTCCCAGCTAACTGACCTTGTTTTTTGCTTGTTTTTGTGTTTTCCAGATCCCTTGCATGGAATCGTGGTCTATCCATTCATCGGACAAACAAGCCATTGTCCTTTTGTACTCAGGCATCTACTTGACCCAGGGGCGAGCCGGTGCTGCGCCGTGATCGTATAGTGGTTAGTACTCTGCGTTGTGGCCGCAGCAACCCCGGTTCGAATCCGGGTCACGGCAGGTCTTTTCTGTTAAAATGGATGTTTTGTTGGCTCAAGCTGTTCTGTGCCTCCCACATCCAGCCAACAGAACATGTGGCCTTCGGGCAGATGTAGTCGTGGCCGAGAGGTTAAGGCGATGGACTTGAAATCCATTGGGGTATCCCCGCGCAGGTTCGAACCCTGCCGACTACGTGCAGCCTAATCTCTTGATTTAGCTTTCTGCGATGAGATTTGTGCCTTCCTACTGCTTTGGCCATCCCTTTGACAACAGCTGTTATAGCGCAAGGGGCAGTCCGAGCGCATAGGTCCAGATTGCTCAGTCGGTTGAGCGCCAGACTTCAACTGAGTGTGCTGGATATGAGAGGCATACAAATTGTCCAGTTCTCTGGGTCCACACGTCCAGAGACGTGGCAGCTTGGTGTCTCCTTGCTGGGACTGTGTTTTTTTTTCCTGGTGCGTGCCTAGGTTGCGAGAGGATCAGGCAGCGATTTTGCACGAAAACTGCCTAGAGGACATCCTAGGGGACACCTTACTGTAGTCGTGGCCAAGTGGTAAGGTGATGGACTAGAAATTCCACGCAAGTTCGAATCCTGCTGACTACGTTCTGCAGTGACAACCGTGTCCTTCAAGCTGTGAGATCTTAGGAAAGATGATGGTTTTTTGCTGTTATGAATGTTGTCATCACTGTGCCTTCCAAGGCCTTTGACCAGACCTCAGAGGAGTTGGCAAGTCACCATGAAGAAGTCCCACCCTTGTCAGTGTTCCCAAGTTGTCAGGAGCAGGCCATCTCTTTCTGTCCTTATTGTTTGCAACCTTCATCCTGCAGTGCACGTGGAAAATGATCTTTTGGAGGACTGAGCGCTTACACTTTGTGTGGGAACGGCTGTTATAGCGCAAGGAGCAGACCGAGCACACGGGCCTGGATATCTCAGTCGGAAGAGCATCAGACTTTTAATCTGAGGGTCCATTATTCAAGTCCCTGCTCGGGTGAAGAGGCCGTCACTTTGTCGGAGGTTTGTGTTTTAGCGGTCTACGCTTAAGCATTGGTGCTTCAGTGGTAGAATTCTCGCCTGCCACGCGGGTCCGATTCGCGGCCAATGCAGAAAGTATCTTGTGCTATCCCAGGGGTCAGCTTTATTAACTGACTTGAAATTCACAGCGATTGTAAGCTCAAGAGCAATAACCTACCATCATAAATGTTGTCATCACTGTGCAGCCCCAAATGATGTGCCCCTCGTAAAAGAGGTTCTTCTTCTTCTGTCTCTTACGACGAGCCAGGGACCATACCCTCACTCCCTGTGAGCACAGCTGATACCACATTCTCGCCTGCCAAGCGGGAGACCCGGGTCCGATTCCCGGGCAATGCAGAAAGTGGCTTCTGATGTGCCACAAGTGTGGGTCTTTAAAATTTTGTTGTGTAACTTCTGCTAATCGATATTACTGACAGGGACTGTAAGCTCAATGGCAACAACCTGCTTTCTCTCACTGGCTCTGAGCACAAATTTAACCACAGCTAAGCATTGGTGGTTCAGTGGTAGAATTCTCGCCTGCCAAGCGGGAGATCCGGGTCCGATTCCCGGCCAATGCAGAAGGTGGCTTCTGATGTGCCACAAGTGTGCGTCTTTAAAATTTTGTTGTGTAACTTCTGCTAATCGATATTACTGACAGGGACTTTAAGCTCAATGGCAACAACCTGCTTTCTCTCACTGGCTCTGAGCACAAATTTCACCACAGCTGAGCATTGGTGGTTCAGTGGTAGAATTCTCGCCTGCCACGCGGGAGATCCGGGTCCGATTCCCGGCCAATGCAGAAAGTTTCTTGTGCTATCCTTGAGGCCAGCTTTATTAAGTGACTTGTAATTCACAGCGATTGTAGGCTGCCATTATGAATATTGTCATCGTCATGCAGAATTAATGATGTGTCCCTTAATGATGTGTCTCTTGTAAAAGCAGTTTTAACTCAAAATGCAAACAAGCTCTCCGTCTTCCATCTCTTACGAGGAGCTAGGAAGCATACCCTTGCTCAAGAGACCCAGGTCTTATGCTGATGATGCAGAGCTCTTCCATGGCAAGAGCTGCTAAGTGCTCTGTTAGACTCCTGAAAGAGAAGTCTGCTCGTTATGAATTTCCAGTGAGACTACGTTCTCTTGCGACACCCATGTGCTTGAAGTCGTGAGGGCTTAGGAAAGATGAATGTGTTGTGTGATGGAAATTCACCTGTGAGATTAAAGTCAGGCCACTCAATAGTAAAATTGAATTCAGGCTAGTCTCTCTTACAACCAAAACATACCTCAGAGAGCATACGAAGTGAGCTCCAAACAAAACAGAGTATTTGTTCAGTCAAATCATACATATTCATTTTTCAGCAAACAAAGACTTTGAAAATTGATTGGATAAGCAAATAAGTAAATTATCATAAAACCATCCTACTTCCTTTTATCACATAAGTACAATTTCCGGTTCATCGACATCCCATAATAGTTGTCCACCTGACGTGTGTAAATATTTTTTTAATTGGAAACATCTTATCTAACTCCCTAACTTCTTCCCAGCTAACTGACCTTGTTTTTTGCTTGTTTTTGTGTTTTCCAGATCCCTTGCATGGAATCGTGGTCTATCCATTCATCGGACAAACAAGCCATTGTCCTTTTGTACTCAGGCATCTACTTGACCCAGGGGCGAGCCGGTGCTGCGCCGTGATCGTATAGTGGTTAGTACTCTGCGTTGTGGCCGCAGCAACCCCGGTTCGAATCCGGGTCACGGCAGGTCTTTTCTGTTAAAATGGATGTTTTGTTGGCTCAAGCTGTTCTGTGCCTCCCACATCCAGCCAACAGAACATGTGGCCTTCGGGCAGATGTAGTCGTGGCCGAGAGGTTAAGGCGATGGACTTGAAATCCATTGGGGTATCCCCGCGCAGGTTCGAACCCTGCCGACTACGTGCAGCCTAATCTCTTGATTTAGCTTTCTGCGATGAGATTTGTGCCTTTTTACTGCTTTGGCCATCCCTTTGACAACAGCTGTTATAGCGCAAGGGGCAGTCCGAGCGCATAGGTCCAGATTGCTCAGTCGGTTGAGCGCCAGACTTCAACTGAGTGTGCTGGATATGAGAGGCATACAAATTGTCCAGTTCTCTGGGTCCACACGTCCAGAGACGTGGCAGCTTGGTGTCTCCTTGCTGGGACTGTGTTTTTTTTTCCTGGTGCGTGCCTAGGTTGCGAGAGGATCAGGCAGCGATTTTGCACGAAAACTGCCTAGAGGACATCCTAGGGGACACCTTACTGTAGTCGTGGCCAAGTGGTAAGGTGATGGACTAGAAATTCCACGCAAGTTCGAATCCTGCTGACTACGTTCTGCAGTGACAACCGTGTCCTTCAAGCTGTGAGATCTTAGGAAAGATGATGGTTTTTTGCTGTTATGAATGTTGTCATCACTGTGCCTTCCAAGGCCTTTGACCAGACCTCAGAGGAGTTGGCAAGTCACCATGAAGAAGTCCCACCCTTGTCAGTGTTCCCAAGTTGTCAGGAGCAGGCCATCTCTTTCTGTCCTTATTGTTTGCAACCTTCATCCTGCAGTGCACGTGGAAAATGATCTTTTGGAGGACTGAGCGCTTACACTTTGTGTGGGAACGGCTGTTATAGCGCAAGGAGCAGACCGAGCACACGGGCCTGGATATCTCAGTCGGAAGAGCATCAGACTTTTAATCTGAGGGTCCATTATTCAAGTCCCTGCTCGGGTGAAGAGGCCGTCACTTTGTCGGAGGTTTGTGTTTTAGCGGTCTACGCTTAAGCATTGGTGCTTCAGTGGTAGAATTCTCGCCTGCCACGCGGGTCCGATTCGCGGCCAATGCAGAAAGTATCTTGTGCTATCCCAGGGGTCAGCTTTATTAACTGACTTGAAATTCACAGCGATTGTAAGCTCAAGAGCAATAACCTACCATCATAAATGTTGTCATCACTGTGCAGCCCCAAATGATGTGCCCCTCGTAAAAGAGGTTCTTCTTCTTCTGTCTCTTACGACGAGCCAGGGACCATACCCTCACTCCCTGTGAGCACAGCTGATACCACATTCTCGCCTGCCAAGCGGGAGACCCGGGTCCGATTCCCGGGCAATGCAGAAAGTGGCTTCTGATGTGCCACAAGTGTGGGTCTTTAAAATTTTGTTGTGTAACTTCTGCTAATCGATATTACTGACAGGGACTGTAAGCTCAATGGCAACAACCTGCTTTCTCTCACTGGCTCTGAGCACAAATTTAACCACAGCTAAGCATTGGTGGTTCAGTGGTAGAATTCTCGCCTGCCACGCGGGAGATCCGGGTCCGATTCCCGGCCAATGCAGAAGGTGGCTTCTGATGTGCCACAAGTGTGCGTCTTTAAAATTTTGTTGTGTAACTTCTGCTAATCGATATTACTGACAGGGACTTTAAGCTCAATGGCAACAACCTGCTTTCTCTCACTGGCTCTGAGCACAAATTTCACCACAGCTGAGCATTGGTGGTTCAGTGGTAGAATTCTCGCCTGCCACGCGGGAGATCCGGGTCCGATTCCCGGCCAATGCAGAAAGTTTCTTGTGCTATCCCAGAGGCCAGCTTTATTAAGTGACTTGTAATTCACAGCGATTGTAGGCTGCCATTATGAATATTGTCATCGTCATGCAGACCTTAATGATGTGTCCCTTGTAAAAGCAGTTTTAACTCAAAATGCAAACAAGCTCTCCATCTTCCATCTCTTACGAGGAGCTAGGAAGCATACCCTTGCTCAAGAGACCCAGGTCTTATGCTGATGATGCAGAGCTCTTCCATGGCAAGAGCTGCTAAGTGCTCTGTTAGACTCCTGAAAGAGAAGCCTGCTCGTTATGAATTTCCAGTGAGACTACGTTCTCTTGCGACACCCATGTGCTTGAAGTCGTGAGGGCTTAGGAAAGATGAATGTGTTGTGTGATGGAAATTCACCTGTGAGATTAAAGTCAGGCCACTCAATAGTAAAATTGAATTCAGGCTAGTCTCTCTTACAACCAAAACATACCTCAGAGAGCATACGAAGTGAGCTCCAAACAAAACAGAGTATTTGTTCAGTCAAATCATACATATTCATTTTTCAGCAAACAAAGACTTTGAAAATTGATTGGATAAGCAAATAAGTAAATTATCATAAAACCATCCTACTTCCTTTTATCACATAAGTACAATTTCCGGTTCATCGACATCCCATAATAGTTGTCCACCTGACGTGTGTAAATATTTTTTTAATTTGAAACATCTTATCTAACTCCCTAACTTCTTCCCAGCTAACTGACCTTGTTTTTTGCTTGTTTTTGTGTTTTCCAGATCCCTTGCATGGAATCGTGGTCTATCCATTCATCGGACAAACAAGCCATTGTCCTTTTGTACTCAGGCATCTACTTGACCCAGGGGCGAGCCGGTGCTGCGCCGTGATCGTATAGTGGTTAGTACTCTGCGTTGTGGCCGCAGCAACCCCGGTTCGAATCCGGGTCACGGCAGGTCTTTTCTGTTAAAATGGATGTTTTGTTGGCTCAAGCTGTTCTGTGCCTCCCACATCCAGCCAACAGAACATGTGGCCTTCGGGCAGATGTAGTCGTGGCCGAGAGGTTAAGGCGATGGACTTGAAATCCATTGGGGTATCCCCGCGCAGGTTCGAACCCTGCCGACTACGTGCAGCCTAATCTCTTGATTTAGCTTTCTGCGATGAGATTTGTGCCTTCCTACTGCTTTGGCCATCCCTTTGACAACAGCTGTTATAGCGCAAGGGGCAGTCCGAGCGCATAGGTCCAGATTGCTCAGTCGGTTGAGCGCCAGACTTCAACTGAGTGTGCTGGATATGAGAGGCATACAAATTGTCCAGTTCTCTGGGTCCACACGTCCAGAGACGTGGCAGCTTGGTGTCTCCTTGCTGGGACTGTGTTTTTTTTTCCTGGTGCGTGCCTAGGTTGCGAGAGGATCAGGCAGCGATTTTGCACGAAAACTGCCTAGAGGACATCCTAGGGGACACCTTACTGTAGTCGTGGCCAAGTGGTAAGGTGATGGACTAGAAATTCCACGCAAGTTCGAATCCTGCTGACTACGTTCTGCAGTGACAACCGTGTCCTTCAAGCTGTGAGATCTTAGGAAAGATGATGGTTTTTTGCTGTTATGAATGTTGTCATCACTGTGCCTTCCAAGGCCTTTGACCAGACCTCAGAGGAGTTGGCAAGTCACCATGAAGAAGTCCCACCCTTGTCAGTGTTCCCAAGTTGTCAGGAGCAGGCCATCTCTTTCTGTCCTTATTGTTTGCAACCTTCATCCTGCAGTGCACGTGGAAAATGATCTTTTGGAGGACTGAGCGCTTACACTTTGTGTGGGAACGGCTGTTATAGCGCAAGGAGCAGACCGAGCACACGGGCCTGGATATCTCAGTCGGAAGAGCATCAGACTTTTAATCTGAGGGTCCATTATTCAAGTCCCTGCTCGGGTGAAGAGGCCGTCACTTTGTCGGAGGTTTGTGTTTTAGCGGTCTACGCTTAAGCATTGGTGCTTCAGTGGTAGAATTCTCGCCTGCCACGCGGGTCCGATTCGCGGCCAATGCAGAAAGTATCTTGTGCTATCCCAGGGGTCAGCTTTATTAACTGACTTGAAATTCACAGCGATTGTAAGCTCAAGAGCAATAACCTACCATCATAAATGTTGTCATCACTGTGCAGCCCCAAATGATGTGCCCCTCGTAAAAGAGGTTCTTCTTCTTCTGTCTCTTACGACGAGCCAGGGACCATACCCTCACTCCCTGTGAGCACAGCTGATACCACATTCTCGCCTGCCAAGCGGGAGACCCGGGTCCGATTCCCGGGCAATGCAGAAGGTGGCTTCTGATGTGCCACAAGTGTGCGTCTTTAAAATTTTGTTGTGTAACTTCTGCTAATCGATATTACTGACAGGGACTTTAAGCTCAATGGCAACAACCTGCTTTCTCTCACTGGCTCTGAGCACAAATTTCACCACAGCTGAGCATTGGTGGTTCAGTGGTAGAATTCTCGCCTGCCACGCGGGAGATCCGGGTCCGATTCCCGGCCAATGCAGAAAGTTTCTTGTGCTATCCTTGAGGCCAGCTTTATTAAGTGACTTGTAATTCACAGCGATTGTAGGCTGCCATTATGAATATTGTCATCGTCATGCAGAATTAATGATGTGTCCCTTAATGATGTGTCTCTTGTAAAAGCAGTTTTAACTCAAAATGCAAACAAGCTCTCCGTCTTCCATCTCTTACGAGGAGCTAGGAAGCATACCCTTGCTCAAGAGACCCAGGTCTTATGCTGATGATGCAGAGCTCTTCCATGGCAAGAGCTGCTAAGTGCTCTGTTAGACTCCTGAAAGAGAAGTCTGCTCGTTATGAATTTCCAGTGAGACTACGTTCTCTTGCGACACCCATGTGCTTGAAGTCGTGAGGGCTTAGGAAAGATGAATGTGTTGTGTGATGGAAATTCACCTGTGAGATTAAAGTCAGGCCACTCAATAGTAAAATTGAATTCAGGCTAGTCTCTCTTACAACCAAAACATACCTCAGAGAGCATACGAAGTGAGCTCCAAACAAAACAGAGTATTTGTTCAGTCAAATCATACATATTCATTTTTCAGCAAACAAAGACTTTGAAAATTGATTGGATAAGCAAATAAGTAAATTATCATAAAACCATCCTACTTCCTTTTATCACATAAGTACAATTTCCGGTTCATCGACATCCCATAATAGTTGTCCACCTGACGTGTGTAAATATTTTTTTAATTGGAAACATCTTATCTAACTCCCTAACTTCTTCCCAGCTAACTGACCTTGTTTTTTGCTTGTTTTTGTGTTTTCCAGATCCCTTGCATGGAATCGTGGTCTATCCATTCATCGGACAAACAAGCCATTGTCCTTTTGTACTCAGGCATCTACTTGACCCAGGGGCGAGCCGGTGCTGCGCCGTGATCGTATAGTGGTTAGTACTCTGCGTTGTGGCCGCAGCAACCCCGGTTCGAATCCGGGTCACGGCAGGTCTTTTCTGTTAAAATGGATGTTTTGTTGGCTCAAGCTGTTCTGTGCCTCCCACATCCAGCCAACAGAACATGTGGCCTTCGGGCAGATGTAGTCGTGGCCGAGAGGTTAAGGCGATGGACTTGAAATCCATTGGGGTATCCCCGCGCAGGTTCGAACCCTGCCGACTACGTGCAGCCTAATCTCTTGATTTAGCTTTCTGCGATGAGATTTGTGCCTTCCTACTGCTTTGGCCATCCCTTTGACAACAGCTGTTATAGCGCAAGGGGCAGTCCGAGCGCATAGGTCCAGATTGCTCAGTCGGTTGAGCGCCAGACTTCAACTGAGTGTGCTGGATATGAGAGGCATACAAATTGTCCAGTTCTCTGGGTCCACACGTCCAGAGACGTGGCAGCTTGGTGTCTCCTTGCTGGGACTGTGTTTTTTTTTCCTGGTGCGTGCCTAGGTTGCGAGAGGATCAGGCAGCGATTTTGCACGAAAACTGCCTAGAGGACATCCTAGGGGACACCTTACTGTAGTCGTGGCCAAGTGGTAAGGTGATGGACTAGAAATTCCACGCAAGTTCGAATCCTGCTGACTACGTTCTGCAGTGACAACCGTGTCCTTCAAGCTGTGAGATCTTAGGAAAGATGATGGTTTTTTGCTGTTATGAATGTTGTCATCACTGTGCCTTCCAAGGCCTTTGACCAGACCTCAGAGGAGTTGGCAAGTCACCATGAAGAAGTCCCACCCTTGTCAGTGTTCCCAAGTTGTCAGGAGCAGGCCATCTCTTTCTGTCCTTATTGTTTGCAACCTTCATCCTGCAGTGCACGTGGAAAATGATCTTTTGGAGGACTGAGCGCTTACACTTTGTGTGGGAACGGCTGTTATAGCGCAAGGAGCAGACCGAGCACACGGGCCTGGATATCTCAGTCGGAAGAGCATCAGACTTTTAATCTGAGGGTCCATTATTCAAGTCCCTGCTCGGGTGAAGAGGCCGTCACTTTGTCGGAGGTTTGTGTTTTAGCGGTCTACGCTTAAGCATTGGTGCTTCAGTGGTAGAATTCTCGCCTGCCACGCGGGTCCGATTCGCGGCCAATGCAGAAAGTATCTTGTGCTATCCCAGGGGTCAGCTTTATTAACTGACTTGAAATTCACAGCGATTGTAAGCTCAAGAGCAATAACCTACCATCATAAATGTTGTCATCACTGTGCAGCCCCAAATGATGTGCCCCTCGTAAAAGAGGTTCTTCTTCTTCTGTCTCTTACGACGAGCCAGGGACCATACCCTCACTCCCTGTGAGCACAGCTGATACCACATTCTCGCCTGCCAAGCGGGAGACCCGGGTCCGATTCCCGGGCAATGCAGAAGGTGGCTTCTGATGTGCCACAAGTGTGCGTCTTTAAAATTTTGTTGTGTAACTTCTGCTAATCGATATTACTGACAGGGACTTTAAGCTCAATGGCAACAACCTGCTTTCTCTCACTGGCTCTGAGCACAAATTTCACCACAGCTGAGCATTGGTGGTTCAGTGGTAGAATTCTCGCCTGCCACGCGGGAGATCCGGGTCCGATTCCCGGCCAATGCAGAAAGTTTCTTGTGCTATCCTTGAGGCCAGCTTTATTAAGTGACTTGTAATTCACAGCGATTGTAGGCTGCCATTATGAATATTGTCATCGTCATGCAGAATTAATGATGTGTCCCTTAATGATGTGTCTCTTGTAAAAGCAGTTTTAACTCAAAATGCAAACAAGCTCTCCGTCTTCCATCTCTTACGAGGAGCTAGGAAGCATACCCTTGCTCAAGAGACCCAGGTCTTATGCTGATGATGCAGAGCTCTTCCATGGCAAGAGCTGCTAAGTGCTCTGTTAGACTCCTGAAAGAGAAGTCTGCTCGTTATGAATTTCCAGTGAGACTACGTTCTCTTGCGACACCCATGTGCTTGAAGTCGTGAGGGCTTAGGAAAGATGAATGTGTTGTGTGATGGAAATTCACCTGTGAGATTAAAGTCAGGCCACTCAATAGTAAAATTGAATTCAGGCTAGTCTCTCTTACAACCAAAACATACCTCAGAGAGCATACGAAGTGAGCTCCAAACAAAACAGAGTATTTGTTCAGTCAAATCATACATATTCATTTTTCAGCAAACAAAGACTTTGAAAATTGATTGGATAAGCAAATAAGTAAATTATCATAAAACCATCCTACTTCCTTTTATCACATAAGTACAATTTCCGGTTCATCGACATCCCATAATAGTTGTCCACCTGACGTGTGTAAATATTTTTTTAATTGGAAACATCTTATCTAACTCCCTAACTTCTTCCCAGCTAACTGACCTTGTTTTTTGCTTGTTTTTGTGTTTTCCAGATCCCTTGCATGGAATCGTGGTCTATCCATTCATCGGACAAACAAGCCATTGTCCTTTTGTACTCAGGCATCTACTTGACCCAGGGGCGAGCCGGTGCTGCGCCGTGATCGTATAGTGGTTAGTACTCTGCGTTGTGGCCGCAGCAACCCCGGTTCGAATCCGGGTCACGGCAGGTCTTTTCTGTTAAAATGGATGTTTTGTTGGCTCAAGCTGTTCTGTGCCTCCCACATCCAGCCAACAGAACATGTGGCCTTCGGGCAGATGTAGTCGTGGCCGAGAGGTTAAGGCGATGGACTTGAAATCCATTGGGGTATCCCCGCGCAGGTTCGAACCCTGCCGACTACGTGCAGCCTAATCTCTTGATTTAGCTTTCTGCGATGAGATTTGTGCCTTTCTACTGCTTTGGCCATCCCTTTGACAACAGCTGTTATAGCGCAAGGGGCAGTCCGAGCGCATAGGTCCAGATAGCTCAGTCGGTTGAGCGCCAGACTTCAACTGAGTGTGCTGGATATGAGAGGCATACAAATTGTCCAGTTCTCTGGGTCCACACGTCCAGAGACGTGGCAGCTTGGTGTCTCCTTGCTGGGACTGTGTTTTTTTTTCCTGGTGCGTGCCTAGGTTGCGAGAGGATCAGGCAGCGATTTTGCACGAAAACTGCCTAGAGGACATCCTAGGGGACACCTTACTGTAGTCGTGGCCAAGTGGTAAGGTGATGGACTAGAAATTCCACGCAAGTTTGAATCCTGCTGACTACGTTCTGCAGTGACAACCGTGTCCTTCAAGCTGTGAGATCTTAGGAAAGATGATGGTTTTTTGCTGTTATGAATGTTGTCATCACTGTGCCTTCCAAGGCCTTTGACCAGACCTCAGAGGAGTTGGCAAGTCACCATGAAGAAGTCCCACCCTTGTCAGTGTTCCCAAGTTGTCAGGAGCAGGCCATCTCTTTCTGTCCTTATTGTTTGCAACCTTCATCCTGCAGTGCACGTGGAAAATGATCTTTTGGAGGACTGAGCGCTTACACTTTGTGTGGGAACGGCTGTTATAGCGCAAGGAGCAGACCGAGCACACGGGCCTGGATATCTCAGTCGGAAGAGCATCAGACTTTTAATCTGAGGGTCCATTATTCAAGTCCCTGCTCGGGTGAAGAGGCCGTCACTTTGTCGGAGGTTTGTGTTTTAGCGGTCTACGCTTAAGCATTGGTGCTTCAGTGGTAGAATTCTCGCCTGCCACGCGGGTCCGATTCGCGGCCAATGCAGAAAGTATCTTGTGCTATCCCAGGGGTCAGCTTTATTAACTGACTTGAAATTCACAGCGATTGTAAGCTCAAGAGCAATAACCTACCATCATAAATGTTGTCATCACTGTGCAGCCCCAAATGATGTGCCCCTCGTAAAAGAGGTTCTTCTTCTTCTGTCTCTTACGACGAGCCAGGGACCATACCCTCACTCCCTGTGAGCACAGCTGATACCACATTCTCGCCTGCCAAGCGGGAGACCCGGGTCCGATTCCCGGGCAATGCAGAAAGTGGCTTCTGATGTGCCACAAGTGTGGGTCTTTAAAATTTTGTTGTGTAACTTCTGCTAATCGATATTACTGACAGGGACTGTAAGCTCAATGGCAACAACCTGCTTTCTCTCACTGGCTCTGAGCACAAATTTAACCACAGCTAAGCATTGGTGGTTCAGTGGTAGAATTCTCGCCTGCCACGCGGGAGATCCGGGTCCGATTCCCGGCCAATGCAGAAGGTGGCTTCTGATGTGCCACAAGTGTGCGTCTTTAAAATTTTGTTGTGTAACTTCTGCTAATCGATATTACTGACAGGGACTTTAAGCTCAATGGCAACAACCTGCTTTCTCTCACTGGCTCTGAGCACAAATTTCACCACAGCTGAGCATTGGTGGTTCAGTGGTAGAATTCTCGCCTGCCACGCGGGAGATCCGGGTCCGATTCCCGGCCAATGCAGAAAGTTTCTTGTGCTATCCCAGAGGCCAGCTTTATTAAGTGACTTGTAATTCACAGCGATTGTAGGCTGCCATTATGAATATTGTCATCGTCATGCAGACCTTAATGATGTGTCCCTTGTAAAAGCAGTTTTAACTCAAAATGCAAACAAGTTCTCCATCTTCCATCTCTTACGAGGAGCTAGGAAGCATACCCTTGCTCAAGAGACCCAGGTCTTATGCTGATGATGCAGAGCTCTTCCATGGCAAGAGCTGCTAAGTGCTCTGTTAGACTCCTGAAAGAGAAGCCTGCTCGTTATGAATTTCCAGTGAGACTACGTTCTCTTGCGACACCCATGTGCTTGAAGTCGTGAGGGCTTAGGAAAGATGAATGTGTTGTGTGATGGAAATTCACCTGTGAGATTAAAGTCAGGCCACTCAATAGTAAAATTGAATTCAGGCTAGTCTCTCTTACAACCAAAACATACCTCAGAGAGCATACGAAGTGAGCTCCAAACAAAACAGAGTATTTGTTCAGTCAAATCATACATATTCATTTTTCAGCAAACAAAGACTTTGAAAATTGATTGGATAAGCAAATAAGTAAATTATCATAAAACCATCCTACTTCCTTTTATCACATAAGTACAATTTCCGGTTCATCGACATCCCATAATAGTTGTCCACCTGACGTGTGTAAATATTTTTTTAATTGGAAACATCTTATCTAACTCCCTAACTTCTTCCCAGCTAACTGACCTTGTTTTTTGCTTGTTTTTGTGTTTTCCAGATCCCTTGCATGGAATCGTGGTCTATCCATTCATCGGACAAACAAGCCATTGTCCTTTTGTACTCAGGCATCTACTTGACCCAGGGGCGAGCCGGTGCTGCGCCGTGATCGTATAGTGGTTAGTACTCTGCGTTGTGGCCGCAGCAACCCCGGTTCGAATCCGGGTCACGGCAGGTCTTTTCTGTTAAAATGGATGTTTTGTTGGCTCAAGCTGTTCTGTGCCTCCCACATCCAGCCAACAGAACATGTGGCCTTCGGGCAGATGTAGTCGTGGCCGAGAGGTTAAGGCGATGGACTTGAAATCCATTGGGGTATCCCCGCGCAGGTTCGAACCCTGCCCACTACGTGCAGCCTAATCTCTTGATTTAGCTTTCTGCGATGAGATTTGTGCCTTCCTACTGCTTTGGCCATCCCTTTGACAACAGCTGTTATAGCGCAAGGGGCAGTCCGAGCGCATAGGTCCAGATTGCTCAGTCGGTTGAGCGCCAGACTTCAACTGAGTGTGCTGGATATGAGAGGCATACAAATTGTCCAGTTCTCTGGGTCCACACGTCCAGAGACGTGGCAGCTTGGTGTCTCCTTGCTGGGACTGTGTTTTTTTTTCCTGCTGCGTGCCTAGGTTGCGAGAGGATCAGGCAGCGATTTTGCACGAAAACTGCCTAGAGGACATCCTAGGGGACACCTTACTGTAGTCGTGGCCAAGTGGTAAGGTGATGGACTAGAAATTCCACGCAAGTTCGAATCCTGCTGACTACGTTCTGCAGTGACAACCGTGTCCTTCAAGCTGTGAGATCTTAGGAAAGATGATGGTTTTTTGCTGTTATGAATGTTGTCATCACTGTGCCTTCCAAGGCCTTTGACCAGACCTCAGAGGAGTTGGCAAGTCACCATGAAGAAGTCCCACCCTTGTCAGTGTTCCCAAGTTGTCAGGAGCAGGCCATCTCTTTCTGTCCTTATTGTTTGCAACCTTCATCCTGCAGTGCACGTGGAACATGATCTTTTGGAGGACTGAGCGCTTACACTTTGTGTGGGAACGGCTGTTATAGCGCAAGGAGCAGACCGAGCACACGGGCCTGGATATCTCAGTCGGAAGAGCATCAGACTTTTAATCTGAGGGTCCATTATTCAAGTCCCTGCTCGGGTGAAGAGGCCGTCACTTTGTCGGAGGTTTGTGTTTTAGCGGTCTACGCTTAAGCATTGGTGCTTCAGTGGTAGAATTCTCGCCTGCCACGCGGGTCCGATTCGCGGCCAATGCAGAAAGTATCTTGTGCTATCCCAGGGGTCAGCTTTATTAACTGACTTGAAATTCACAGCGATTGTAAGCTCAAGAGCAATAACCTACCATCATAAATGTTGTCATCACTGTACAGCCCCAAATGATGTGCCCCTCGTAAAAGAGGTTCTTCTTCTTCTGTCTCTTACGACGAGCCAGGGACCATACCCTCACTCCCTGTGAGCACAGCTGATACCACATTCTCGCCTGCCAAGCGGGAGACCCGGGTCCGATTCCCGGGCAATGCAGAAAGTGGCTTCTGATGTGCCACAAGTGTGGGTCTTTAAAATTTTGTTGTGTAACTTCTGCTAATCGATATTACTGACAGGGACTGTAAGCTCAATGGCAACAACCTGCTTTCTCTCACTGGCTCTGAGCACAAATTTAACCACAGCTAAGCATTGGTGGTTCAGTGGTAGAATTCTCGCCTGCCACGCGGGAGATCCGGGTCCGATTCCCGGCCAATGCAGAAGGTGGCTTCTGATGTGCCACAAGTGTGCGTCTTTAAAATTTTGTTGTGTAACTTCTGCTAATCGATATTACTGACAGGGACTTTAAGCTCAATGGCAACAACCTGCTTTCTCTCACTGGCTCTGAGCACAAATTTCACCACAGCTGAGCATTGGTGGTTCAGTGGTAGAATTCTCGCCTGCCACGCGGGAGATCCGGGTCCGATTCCCGGCCAATGCAGAAAGTTTCTTGTGCTATCCCAGAGGCCAGCTTTATTAAGTGACTTGTAATTCACAGCGATTGTAGGCTGCCATTATGAATATTGTCATCGTCATGCAGACCTTAATGATGTGTCCCTTGTAAAAGCAGTTTTAACTCAAAATGCAAACAAGCTCTCCATCTTCCATCTCTTACGAGGAGCTAGGAAGCATACCCTTGCTCAAGAGACCCAGGTCTTATGCTGATGATGCAGAGCTCTTCCATGGCAAGAGCTGCTAAGTGCTCTGTTAGACTCCTGAAAGAGAAGCCTGCTCGTTATGAATTTCCAGTGAGACTACGTTCTCTTGCGACACCCATGTGCTTGAAGTCGTGAGGGCTTAGGAAAGATGAATGTGTTGTGTGATGGAAATTCACCTGTGAGATTAAAGTCAGGCCACTCAATAGTAAAATTGAATTCAGGCTAGTCTCTCTTACAACCAAAACATACCTCAGAGAGCATACGAAGTGAGCTCCAAACAAAACAGAGTATTTGTTCAGTCAAATCATACATATTCATTTTTCAGCAAACAAAGACTTTGAAAATTGATTGGATAAGCAAATAAGTAAATTATCATAAAACCATCCTACTTCCTTTTATCACATAAGTACAATTTCCGGTTCATCGACATCCCATAATAGTTGTCCACCTGACGTGTGTAAATATTTTTTTAATTGGAAACATCTTATCTAACTCCCTAACTTCTTCCCAGCTAACTGACCTTGTTTTTTGCTTGTTTTTGTGTTTTCCAGATCCCTTGCATGGAATCGTGGTCTATCCATTCATCGGACAAACAAGCCATTGTCCTTTTGTACTCAGGCATCTACTTGACCCAGGGGCGAGCCGGTGCTGCGCCGTGATCGTATAGTGGTTAGTACTCTGCGTTGTGGCCGCAGCAACCCCGGTTCGAATCCGGGTCACGGCAGGTCTTTTCTGTTAAAATGGATGTTTTGTTGGCTCAAGCTGTTCTGTGCCTCCCACATCCAGCCAACAGAACATGTGGCCTTCGGGCAGATGTAGTCGTGGCCGAGAGGTTAAGGCGATGGACTTGAAATCCATTGGGGTATCCCCGCGCAGGTTCAAACCCTGCCGACTACGTGCAGCCTAATCTCTTGATTTAGCTTTCTGCGATGAGATTTGTGCCTTCCTACTGCTTTGGCCATCCCTTTGACAACAGCTGTTATAGCGCAAGGGGCAGTCCGAGCGCATAGGTCCAGATTGCTCAGTCGGTTGAGCGCCAGACTTCAACTGAGTGTGCTGGATATGAGAGGCATACAAATTGTCCAGTTCTCTGGGTCCACACGTCCAGAGACGTGGCAGCTTGGTGTCTCCTTGCTGGGACTGTGTTTTTTTTTCCTGCTGCGTGCCTAGGTTGCGAGAGGATCAGGCAGCGATTTTGCACGAAAACTGCCTAGAGGACATCCTAGGGGACACCTTACTGTAGTCGTGGCCAAGTGGTAAGGTGATGGACTAGAAATTCCACGCAAGTTCGAATCCTGCTGACTACGTTCTGCAGTGACAACCGTGTCCTTCAAGCTGTGAGATCTTAGGAAAGATGATGGTTTTTTGCTGTTATGAATGTTGTCATCACTGTGCCTTCCAAGGCCTTTGACCAGACCTCAGAGGAGTTGGCAAGTCACCATGAAGAAGTCCCACCCTTGTCAGTGTTCCCAAGTTGTCAGGAGCAGGCCATCTCTTTCTGTCCTTATTGTTTGCAACCTTCATCCTGCAGTGCACGTGGAAAATGATCTTTTGGAGGACTGAGCGCTTACACTTTGTGTGGGAACGGCTGTTATAGCGCAAGGAGCAGACCGAGCACACGGGCCTGGATATCTCAGTCGGAAGAGCATCAGACTTTTAATCTGAGGGTCCATTATTCAAGTCCCTGCTCGGGTGAAGAGGCCGTCACTTTGTCGGAGGTTTGTGTTTTAGCGGTCTACGCTTAAGCATTGGTGCTTCAGTGGTAGAATTCTCGCCTGCCACGCGGGTCCGATTCGCGGCCAATGCAGAAAGTATCTTGTGCTATCCCAGGGGTCAGCTTTATTAACTGACTTGAAATTCACAGCGATTGTAAGCTCAAGAGCAATAACCTACCATCATAAATGTTGTCATCACTGTACAGCCCCAAATGATGTGCCCCTCGTAAAAGAGGTTCTTCTTCTTCTGTCTCTTACGACGAGCCAGGGACCATACCCTCACTCCCTGTGAGCACAGCTGATACCACATTCTCGCCTGCCAAGCGGGAGACCCGGGTCCGATTCCCGGGCAATGCAGAAAGTGGCTTCTGATGTGCCACAAGTGTGGGTCTTTAAAATTTTGTTGTGTAACTTCTGCTAATCGATATTACTGACAGGGACTGTAAGCTCAATGGCAACAACCTGCTTTCTCTCACTGGCTCTGAGCACAAATTTAACCACAGCTAAGCATTGGTGGTTCAGTGGTAGAATTCTCGCCTGCCACGCGGGAGATCCGGGTCCGATTCCCGGCCAATGCAGAAGGTGGCTTCTGATGTGCCACAAGTGTGCGTCTTTAAAATTTTGTTGTGTAACTTCTGCTAATCGATATTACTGACAGGGACTTTAAGCTCAATGGCAACAACCTGCTTTCTCTCACTGGCTCTGAGCACAAATTTCACCACAGCTGAGCATTGGTGGTTCAGTGGTAGAATTCTCGCCTGCCACGCGGGAGATCCGGGTCCGATTCCCGGCCAATGCAGAAAGTTTCTTGTGCTATCCCAGAGGCCAGCTTTATTAAGTGACTTGTAATTCACAGCGATTGTAGGCTGCCATTATGAATATTGTCATCGTCATGCAGACCTTAATGATGTGTCCCTTGTAAAAGCAGTTTTAACTCAAAATGCAAACAAGCTCTCCATCTTCCATCTCTTACGAGGAGCTAGGAAGCATACCCTTGCTCAAGAGACCCAGGTCTTATGCTGATGATGCAGAGCTCTTCCATGGCAAGAGCTGCTAAGTGCTCTGTTAGACTCCTGAAAGAGAAGCCTGCTCGTTATGAATTTCCAGTGAGACTACGTTCTCTTGCGACACCCATGTGCTTGAAGTCGTGAGGGCTTAGGAAAGATGAATGTGTTGTGTGATGGAAATTCACCTGTGAGATTAAAGTCAGGCCACTCAATAGTAAAATTGAATTCAGGCTAGTCTCTCTTACAACCAAAACATACCTCAGAGAGCATACGAAGTGAGCTCCAAACAAAACAGAGTATTTGTTCAGTCAAATCATACATATTCATTTTTCAGCAAACAAAGACTTTGAAAATTGATTGGATAAGCAAATAAGTAAATTATCATAAAACCATCCTACTTCCTTTTATCACATAAGTACAATTTCCGGTTCATCGACATCCCATAATAGTTGTCCACCTGACGTGTGTAAATATTTTTTTAATTGGAAACATCTTATCTAACTCCCTAACTTCTTCCCAGCTAACTGACCTTGTTTTTTGCTTGTTTTTGTGTTTTCCAGATCCCTTGCATGGAATCGTGGTCTATCCATTCATCGGACAAACAAGCCATTGTCCTTTTGTACTCAGGCATCTACTTGACCCAGGGGCGAGCCGGTGCTGCGTCGTGATCGTATAGTGGTTAGTACTCTGCGTTGTGGCCGCAGCAACCCCGGTTCGAATCCGGGTCACGGCAGGTCTTTTCTGTTAAAATGGATGTTTTGTTGGCTCAAGCTGTTCTGTGCCTCCCACATCCAGCCAACAGAACATGTGGCCTTCGGGCAGATGTAGTCGTGGCCGAGAGGTTAAGGCGATGGACTTGAAATCCATTGGGGTATCCCCGCGCAGGTTCGAACCCTGCCCACTACGTGCAGCCTAATCTCTTGATTTAGCTTTCTGCGATGAGATTTGTGCCTTCCTACTGCTTTGGCCATCCCTTTGACAACAGCTGTTATAGCGCAAGGGGCAGTCCGAGCGCATAGGTCCAGATTGCTCAGTCGGTTGAGCGCCAGACTTCAAGTGAGTGTGCTGGATATGAGAGGCATACAAATTGTCCAGTTCTCTGGGTCCACACGTCCAGAGACGTGGCAGCTTGGTGTCTCCTTGCTGGGACTGTGTTTTTTTTTCCTGCTGCGTGCCTAGGTTGCGAGAGGATCAGGCAGCGATTTTGCACGAAAACTGCCTAGAGGACATCCTAGGGGACACCTTACTGTAGTCGTGGCCAAGTGGTAAGGTGATGGACTAGAAATTCCACGCAAGTTCGAATCCTGCTGACTACGTTCTGCAGTGACAACCGTGTCCTTCAAGCTGTGAGATCTTAGGAAAGATGATGGTTTTTTGCTGTTATGAATGTTGTCATCACTGTGCCTTCCAAGGCCTTTGACCAGACCTCAGAGGAGTTGGCAAGTCACCATGAAGAAGTCCCACCCTTGTCAGTGTTCCCAAGTTGTCAGGAGCAGGCCATCTCTTTCTGTCCTTATTGTTTGCAACCTTCATCCTGCAGTGCACGTGGAACATGATCTTTTGGAGGACTGAGCGCTTACACTTTGTGTGGGAACGGCTGTTATAGCGCAAGGAGCAGACCGAGCACACGGGCCTGGATATCTCAGTCGGAAGAGCATCAGACTTTTAATCTGAGGGTCCATTATTCAAGTCCCTGCTCGGGTGAAGAGGCCGTCACTTTGTCGGAGGTTTGTGTTTTAGCGGTCTACGCTTAAGCATTGGTGCTTCAGTGGTAGAATTCTCGCCTGCCACGCGGGTCCGATTCGCGGCCAATGCAGAAAGTATCTTGTGCTATCCCAGGGGTCAGCTTTATTAACTGACTTGAAATTCACAGCGATTGTAAGCTCAAGAGCAATAACCTACCATCATAAATGTTGTCATCACTGTACAGCCCCAAATGATGTGCCCCTCGTAAAAGAGGTTCTTCTTCTTCTGTCTCTTACGACGAGCCAGGGACCATACCCTCACTCCCTGTGAGCACAGCTGATACCACATTCTCGCCTGCCAAGCGGGAGACCCGGGTCCGATTCCCGGGCAATGCAGAAAGTGGCTTCTGATGTGCCACAAGTGTGGGTCATTAAAATTTTGTTGTGTAACTTCTGCTAATCGATATTACTGACAGGGACTGTAAGCTCAATGGCAACAACCTGCTTTCTCTCACTGGCTCTGAGCACAAATTTAACCACAGCTAAGCATTGGTGGTTCAGTGGTAGAATTCTCGCCTGCCACGCGGGAGATCCGGGTCCGATTCCCGGCCAATGCAGAAGGTGGCTTCTGATGTGCCACAAGTGTGCGTCTTTAAAATTTTGTTGTGTAACTTCTGCTAATCGATATTACTGACAGGGACTTTAAGCTCAATGGCAACAACCTGCTTTCTCTCACTGGCTCTGAGCACAAATTTCACCACAGCTGAGCATTGGTGGTTCAGTGGTAGAATTCTCGCCTGCCATGCGGGAGATCCGGGTCCGATTCCCGGCCAATGCAGAAAGTTTCTTGTGCTATCCCAGAGGCCAGCTTTATTAAGTGACTTGTAATTCACAGCGATTGTAGGCTGCCATTATGAATATTGTCATCGTCATGCAGACCTTAATGATGTGTCCCTTGTAAAAGCAGTTTTAACTCAAAATGCAAACAAGCTCTCCATCTTCCATCTCTTACGAGGAGCTAGGAAGCATACCCTTGCTCAAGAGACCCAGGTCTTATGCTGATGATGCAGAGCTCTTCCATGGCAAGAGCTGCTAAGTGCTCTGTTAGACTCCTGAAAGAGAAGCCTGCTCGTTATGAATTTCCAGTGAGACTACGTTCTCTTGCGACACCCATGTGCTTGAAGTCGTGAGGGCTTAGGAAAGATGAATGTGTTGTGTGATGGAAATTCACCTGTGAGATTAAAGTCAGGCCACTCAATAGTAAAATTGAATTCAGGCTAGTCTCTCTTACAACCAAAACATACCTCAGAGAGCATACGAAGTGAGCTCCAAACAAAACAGAGTATTTGTTCAGTCAAATCATACATATTCATTTTTCAGCAAACAAAGACTTTGAAAATTGATTGGATAAGCAAATAAGTAAATTATCATAAAACCATCCTACTTCCTTTTATCACATAAGTACAATTTCCGGTTCATCGACATCCCATAATAGTTGTCCACCTGACGTGTGTAAATATTTTTTTAATTGGAAACATCTTATCTAACTCCCTAACTTCTTCCCAGCTAACTGACCTTGTTTTTTGCTTGTTTTTGTGTTTTCCAGATCCCTTGCATGGAATCGTGGTCTATCCATTCATCGGACAAACAAGCCATTGTCCTTTTGTACTCAGGCATCTACTTGACCCAGGGGCGAGCCGGTGCTGCGCCGTGATCGTATAGTGGTTAGTACTCTGCGTTGTGGCCGCAGCAACCCCGGTTCGAATCCGGGTCACGGCAGGTCTTTTCTGTTAAAATGGATGTTTTGTTGGCTCAAGCTGTTCTGTGCCTCCCACATCCAGCCAACAGAACATGTGGCCTTCGGGCAGATGTAGTCGTGGCCGAGAGGTTAAGGCGATGGACTTGAAATCCATTGGGGTATCCCCGCGCAGGTTCGAACCCTGCCGACTACGTGCAGCCTAATCTCTTGATTTAGCTTTCTGCGATGAGATTTGTGCCTTCCTACTGCTTTGGCCATCCCTTTGACAACAGCTGTTATAGCGCAAGGGGCAGTCCGAGCGCATAGGTCCAGATTGCTCAGTCGGTTGAGCGCCAGACTTCAACTGAGTGTGCTGGATATGAGAGGCATACAAATTGTCCAGTTCTCTGGGTCCACACGTCCAGAGACGTGGCAGCTTGGTGTCTCCTTGCTGGGACTGTGTTTTTTTTTCCTGCTGCGTGCCTAGGTTGCGAGAGGATCAGGCAGCGATTTTGCACGAAAACTGCCTAGAGGACATCCTAGGGGACACCTTACTGTAGTCGTGGCCAAGTGGTAAGGTGATGGACTAGAAATTCCACGCAAGTTCGAATCCTGCTGACTACGTTCTGCAGTGACAACCGTGTCCTTCAAGCTGTGAGATCTTAGGAAAGATGATGGTTTTTTGCTGTTATGAATGTTGTCATCACTGTGCCTTCCAAGGCCTTTGACCAGACCTCAGAGGAGTTGGCAAGTCACCATGAAGAAGTCCCACCCTTGTCAGTGTTCCCAAGTTGTCAGGAGCAGGCCATCTCTTTCTGTCCTTATTGTTTGCAACCTTCATCCTGCAGTGCACGTGGAACATGATCTTTTGGAGGACTGAGCGCTTACACTTTGTGTGGGAACGGCTGTTATAGCGCAAGGAGCAGACCGAGCACACGGGCCTGGATATCTCAGTCGGAAGAGCATCAGACTTTTAATCTGAGGGTCCATTATTCAAGTCCCTGCTCGGGTGAAGAGGCCGTCACTTTGTCGGAGGTTTGTGTTTTAGCGGTCTACGCTTAAGCATTGGTGCTTCAGTGGTAGAATTCTCGCCTGCCACGCGGGTCCGATTCGCGGCCAATGCAGAAAGTATCTTGTGCTATCCCAGGGGTCAGCTTTATTAACTGACTTGAAATTCACAGCGATTGTAAGCTCAAGAGCAATAACCTACCATCATAAATGTTGTCATCACTGTACAGCCCCAAATGATGTGCCCCTCGTAAAAGAGGTTCTTCTTCTTCTGTCTCTTACGACGAGCCAGGGACCATACCCTCACTCCCTGTGAGCACAGCTGATACCACATTCTCGCCTGCCAAGCGGGAGACCCGGGTCCGATTCCCGGGCAATGCAGAAAGTGGCTTCTGATGTGCCACAAGTGTGGGTCTTTAAAATTTTGTTGTGTAACTTCTGCTAATCGATATTACTGACAGGGACTGTAAGCTCAATGGCAACAACCTGCTTTCTCTCACTGGCTCTGAGCACAAATTTAACCACAGCTAAGCATTGGTGGTTCAGTGGTAGAATTCTCGCCTGCCACGCGGGAGATCCGGGTCCGATTCCCGGCCAATGCAGAAGGTGGCTTCTGATGTGCCACAAGTGTGCGTCTTTAAAATTTTGTTGTGTAACTTCTGCTAATCGATATTACTGACAGGGACTTTAAGCTCAATGGCAACAACCTGCTTTCTCTCACTGGCTCTGAGCACAAATTTCACCACAGCTGAGCATTGGTGGTTCAGTGGTAGAATTCTCGCCTGCCACGCGGGAGATCCGGGTCCGATTCCCGGCCAATGCAGAAAGTTTCTTGTGCTATCCCAGAGGCCAGCTTTATTAAGTGACTTGTAATTCACAGCGATTGTAGGCTGCCATTATGAATATTGTCATCGTCATGCAGACCTTAATGATGTGTCCCTTGTAAAAGCAGTTTTAACTCAAAATGCAAACAAGCTCTCCATCTTCCATCTCTTACGAGGAGCTAGGAAGCATACCCTTGCTCAAGAGACCCAGGTCTTATGCTGATGATGCAGAGCTCTTCCATGGCAAGAGCTGCTAAGTGCTCTGTTAGACTCCTGAAAGAGAAGTCTGCTCGTTATGAATTTCCAGTGAGACTACGTTCTCTTGCGACACCCATGTGCTTGAAGTCGTGAGGGCTTAGGAAAGATGAATGTGTTGTGTGATGGAAATTCACCTGTGAGATTAAAGTCAGGCCACTCAATAGTAAAATTGAATTCAGGCTAGTCTCTCTTACAACCAAAACATACCTCAGAGAGCATACGAAGTGAGCTCCAAACAAAACAGAGTATTTGTTCAGTCAAATCATACATATTCATTTTTCAGCAAACAAAGACTTTGAAAATTGATTGGATAAGCAAATAAGTAAATTATCATAAAACCATCCTACTTCCTTTTATCACATAAGTACAATTTCCGGTTCATCGACATCCCATAATAGTTGTCCACCTGACGTGTGTAAATATTTTTTTAATTGGAAACATCTTATCTAACTCCCTAACTTCTTCCCAGCTAACTGACCTTGTTTTTTGCTTGTTTTTGTGTTTTCCAGATCCCTTGCATGGAATCGTGGTCTATCCATTCATCGGACAAACAAGCCATTGTCCTTTTGTACTCAGGCATCTACTTGACCCAGGGGCGAGCCGGTGCTGCGCCGTGATCGTATAGTGGTTAGTACTCTGCGTTGTGGCCGCAGCAACCCCGGTTCGAATCCGGGTCACGGCAGGTCTTTTCTGTTAAAATGGATGTTTTGTTGGCTCAAGCTGTTCTGTGCCTCCCACATCCAGCCAACAGAACATGTGGCCTTCGGGCAGATGTAGTCGTGGCCGAGAGGTTAAGGCGATGGACTTGAAATCCATTGGGGTATCCCCGCGCAGGTTCGAACCCTGCCGACTACGTGCAGCCTAATCTCTTGATTTAGCTTTCTGCGATGAGATTTGTGCCTTTCTACTGCTTTGGCCATCCCTTTGACAACAGCTGTTATAGCGCAAGGGGCAGTCCGAGCGCATAGGTCCAGATTGCTCAGTCGGTTGAGCGCCAGACTTCAACTGAGTGTGCTGGATATGAGAGGCATACAAATTGTCCAGTTCTCTGGGTCCACACGTCCAGAGACGTGGCAGCTTGGTGTCTCCTTGCTGGGACTGTGTTTTTTTTTCCTGGTGCGTGCCTAGGTTGCGAGAGGATCAGGCAGCGATTTTGCACGAAAACTGCCTAGAGGACATCCTAGGGGACACCTTACTGTAGTCGTGGCCAAGTGGTAAGGTGATGGACTAGAAATTCCACGCAAGTTCGAATCCTGCTGACTACGTTCTGCAGTGACAACCGTGTCCTTCAAGCTGTGAGATCTTAGGAAAGATGATGGTTTTTTGCTGTTATGAATGTTGTCATCACTGTGCCTTCCAAGGCCTTTGACCAGACCTCAGAGGAGTTGGCAAGTCACCATGAAGAAGTCCCACCCTTGTCAGTGTTCCCAAGTTGTCAGGAGCAGGCCATCTCTTTCTGTCCTTATTGTTTGCAACCTTCATCCTGCAGTGCACGTGGAACATGATCTTTTGGAGGACTGAGCGCTTACACTTTGTGTGGGAACGGCTGTTATAGCGCAAGGAGCAGACCGAGCACACGGGCCTGGATATCTCAGTCGGAAGAGCATCAGACTTTTAATCTGAGGGTCCATTATTCAAGTCCCTGCTCGGGTGAAGAGGCCGTCACTTTGTCGGAGGTTTGTGTTTTAGCGGTCTACGCTTAAGCATTGGTGCTTCAGTGGTAGAATTCTCGCCTGCCACGCGGGTCCGATTCGCGGCCAATGCAGAAAGTATCTTGTGCTATCCCAGGGGTCAGCTTTATTAACTGACTTGAAATTCACAGCGATTGTAAGCTCAAGAGCAATAACCTACCATCATAAATGTTGTCATCACTGTACAGCCCCAAATGATGTGCCCCTCGTAAAAGAGGTTCTTCTTCTTCTGTCTCTTACGACGAGCCAGGGACCATACCCTCACTCCCTGTGAGCACAGCTGATACCACATTCTCGCCTGCCAAGCGGGAGACCCGGGTCCGATTCCCGGGCAATGCAGAAAGTGGCTTCTGATGTGCCACAAGTGTGGGTCTTTAAAATTTTGTTGTGTAACTTCTGCTAATCGATATTACTGACAGGGACTGTAAGCTCAATGGCAACAACCTGCTTTCTCTCACTGGCTCTGAGCACAAATTTAACCACAGCTAAGCATTGGTGGTTCAGTGGTAGAATTCTCGCCTGCCACGCGGGAGATCCGGGTCCGATTCCCGGCCAATGCAGAAGGTGGCTTCTGATGTGCCACAAGTGTGCGTCTTTAAAATTTTGTTGTGTAACTTCTGCTAATCGATATTACTGACAGGGACTTTAAGCTCAATGGCAACAACCTGCTTTCTCTCACTGGCTCTGAGCACAAATTTCACCACAGCTGAGCATTGGTGGTTCAGTGGTAGAATTCTCGCCTGCCACGCGGGAGATCCGGGTCCGATTCCCGGCCAATGCAGAAAGTTTCTTGTGCTATCCCAGAGGCCAGCTTTATTAAGTGACTTGTAATTCACAGCGATTGTAGGCTGCCATTATGAATATTGTCATCGTCATGCAGACCTTAATGATGTGTCCCTTGTAAAAGCAGTTTTAACTCAAAATGCAAACAAGCTCTCCATCTTCCATCTCTTACGAGGAGCTAGGAAGCATACCCTTGCTCAAGAGACCCAGGTCTTATGCTGATGATGCAGAGCTCTTCCATGGCAAGAGCTGCTAAGTGCTCTGTTAGACTCCTGAAAGAGAAGCCTGCTCGTTATGAATTTCCAGTGAGACTACGTTCTCTTGCGACACCCATGTGCTTGAAGTCGTGAGGGCTTAGGAAAGATGAATGTGTTGTGTGATGGAAATTCACCTGTGAGATTAAAGTCAGGCCACTCAATAGTAAAATTGAATTCAGGCTAGTCTCTCTTACAACCAAAACATACCTCAGAGAGCATACGAAGTGAGCTCCAAACAAAACAGAGTATTTGTTCAGTCAAATCATACATATTCATTTTTCAGCAAACAAAGACTTTGAAAATTGATTGGATAAGCAAATAAGTAAATTATCATAAAACCATCCTACTTCCTTTTATCACATAAGTACAATTTCCGGTTCATCGACATCCCATAATAGTTGTCCACCTGACGTGTGTAAATATTTTTTTAATTGGAAACATCTTATCTAACTCCCTAACTTCTTCCCAGCTAACTGACCTTGTTTTTTGCTTGTTTTTGTGTTTTCCAGATCCCTTGCATGGAATCGTGGTCTATCCATTCATCGGACAAACAAGCCATTGTCCTTTTGTACTCAGGCATCTACTTGACCCAGGGGCGAGCCGGTGCTGCGCCGTGATCGTATAGTGGTTAGTACTCTGCGTTGTGGCCGCAGCAACCCCGGTTCGAATCCGGGTCACGGCAGGTCTTTTCTGTTAAAATGGATGTTTTGTTGGCTCAAGCTGTTCTGTGCCTCCCACATCCAGCCAACAGAACATGTGGCCTTCGGGCAGATGTAGTCGTGGCCGAGAGGTTAAGGCGATGGACTTGAAATCCATTGGGGTATCCCCGCGCAGGTTCAAACCCTGCCGACTACGTGCAGCCTAATCTCTTGATTTAGCTTTCTGCGATGAGATTTGTGCCTTCCTACTGCTTTGGCCATCCCTTTGACAACAGCTGTTATAGCGCAAGGGGCAGTCCGAGCGCATAGGTCCAGATTGCTCAGTCGGTTGAGCGCCAGACTTCAACTGAGTGTGCTGGATATGAGAGGCATACAAATTGTCCAGTTCTCTGGGTCCACACGTCCAGAGACGTGGCAGCTTGGTGTCTCCTTGCTGGGACTGTGTTTTTTTTTCCTGCTGCGTGCCTAGGTTGCGAGAGGATCAGGCAGCGATTTTGCACGAAAACTGCCTAGAGGACATCCTAGGGGACACCTTACTGTAGTCGTGGCCAAGTGGTAAGGTGATGGACTAGAAATTCCACGCAAGTTCGAATCCTGCTGACTACGTTCTGCAGTGACAACCGTGTCCTTCAAGCTGTGAGATCTTAGGAAAGATGATGGTTTTTTGCTGTTATGAATGTTGTCATCACTGTGCCTTCCAAGGCCTTTGACCAGACCTCAGAGGAGTTGGCAAGTCACCATGAAGAAGTCCCACCCTTGTCAGTGTTCCCAAGTTGTCAGGAGCAGGCCATCTCTTTCTGTCCTTATTGTTTGCAACCTTCATCCTGCAGTGCACGTGGAACATGATCTTTTGGAGGACTGAGCGCTTACACTTTGTGTGGGAACGGCTGTTATAGCGCAAGGAGCAGACCGAGCACACGGGCCTGGATATCTCAGTCGGAAGAGCATCAGACTTTTAATCTGAGGGTCCATTATTCAAGTCCCTGCTCGGGTGAAGAGGCCGTCACTTTGTCGGAGGTTTGTGTTTTAGCGGTCTACGCTTAAGCATTGGTGCTTCAGTGGTAGAATTCTCGCCTGCCACGCGGGTCCGATTCGCGGCCAATGCAGAAAGTATCTTGTGCTATCCCAGGGGTCAGCTTTATTAACTGACTTGAAATTCACAGCGATTGTAAGCTCAAGAGCAATAACCTACCATCATAAATGTTGTCATCACTGTACAGCCCCAAATGATGTGCCCCTCGTAAAAGAGGTTCTTCTTCTTCTGTCTCTTACGACGAGCCAGGGACCATACCCTCACTCCCTGTGAGCACAGCTGATACCACATTCTCGCCTGCCAAGCGGGAGACCCGGGTCCGATTCCCGGGCAATGCAGAAAGTGGCTTCTGATGTGCCACAAGTGTGGGTCTTTAAAATTTTGTTGTGTAACTTCTGCTAATCGATATTACTGACAGGGACTGTAAGCTCAATGGCAACAACCTGCTTTCTCTCACTGGCTCTGAGCACAAATTTAACCACAGCTAAGCATTGGTGGTTCAGTGGTAGAATTCTCGCCTGCCACGCGGGAGATCCGGGTCCGATTCCCGGCCAATGCAGAAGGTGGCTTCTGATGTGCCACAAGTGTGCGTCTTTAAAATTTTGTTGTGTAACTTCTGCTAATCGATATTACTGACAGGGACTTTAAGCTCAATGGCAACAACCTGCTTTCTCTCACTGGCTCTGAGCACAAATTTCACCACAGCTGAGCATTGGTGGTTCAGTGGTAGAATTCTCGCCTGCCACGCGGGAGATCCGGGTCCGATTCCCGGCCAATGCAGAAAGTTTCTTGTGCTATCCCAGAGGCCAGCTTTATTAAGTGACTTGTAATTCACAGCGATTGTAGGCTGCCATTATGAATATTGTCATCGTCATGCAGACCTTAATGATGTGTCCCTTGTAAAAGCAGTTTTAACTCAAAATGCAAACAAGCTCTCCATCTTCCATCTCTTACGAGGAGCTAGGAAGCATACCCTTGCTCAAGAGACCCAGGTCTTATGCTGATGATGCAGAGCTCTTCCATGGCAAGAGCTGCTAAGTGCTCTGTTAGACTCCTGAAAGAGAAGTCTGCTCGTTATGAATTTCCAGTGAGACTACGTTCTCTTGCGACACCCATGTGCTTGAAGTCGTGAGGGCTTAGGAAAGATGAATGTGTTGTGTGATGGAAATTCACCTGTGAGATTAAAGTCAGGCCACTCAATAGTAAAATTGAATTCAGGCTAGTCTCTCTTACAACCAAAACATACCTCAGAGAGCATACGAAGTGAGCTCCAAACAAAACAGAGTATTTGTTCAGTCAAATCATACATATTCATTTTTCAGCAAACAAAGACTTTGAAAATTGATTGGATAAGCAAATAAGTAAATTATCATAAAACCATCCTACTTCCTTTTATCACATAAGTACAATTTCCGGTTCATCGACATCCCATAATAGTTGTCCACCTGACGTGTGTAAATATTTTTTTAATTGGAAACATCTTATCTAACTCCCTAACTTCTTCCCAGCTAACTGACCTTGTTTTTTGCTTGTTTTTGTGTTTTCCAGATCCCTTGCATGGAATCGTGGTCTATCCATTCATCGGACAAACAAGCCATTGTCCTTTTGTACTCAGGCATCTACTTGACCCAGGGGCGAGCCGGTGCTGCGCCGTGATCGTATAGTGGTTAGTACTCTGCGTTGTGGCCGCAGCAACCCCGGTTCGAATCCGGGTCACGGCAGGTCTTTTCTGTTAAAATGGATGTTTTGTTGGCTCAAGCTGTTCTGTGCCTCCCACATCCAGCCAACAGAACATGTGGCCTTCGGGCAGATGTAGTCGTGGCCGAGAGGTTAAGGCGATGGACTTGAAATCCATTGGGGTATCCCCGCGCAGGTTCGAACCCTGCCGACTACGTGCAGCCTAATCTCTTGATTTAGCTTTCTGCGATGAGATTTGTGCCTTCCTACTGCTTTGGCCATCCCTTTGACAACAGCTGTTATAGCGCAAGGGGCAGTCCGAGCGCATAGGTCCAGATTGCTCAGTCGGTTGAGCGCCAGACTTCAACTGAGTGTGCTGGATATGAGAGGCATACAAATTGTCCAGTTCTCTGGGTCCACACGTCCAGAGACGTGGCAGCTTGGTGTCTCCTTGCTGGGACTGTGTTTTTTTTTCCTGCTGCGTGCCTAGGTTGCGAGAGGATCAGGCAGCGATTTTGCACGAAAACTGCCTAGAGGACATCCTAGGGGACACCTTACTGTAGTCGTGGCCAAGTGGTAAGGTGATGGACTAGAAATTCCACGCAAGTTCGAATCCTGCTGACTACGTTCTGCAGTGACAACCGTGTCCTTCAAGCTGTGAGATCTTAGGAAAGATGATGGTTTTTTGCTGTTATGAATGTTGTCATCACTGTGCCTTCCAAGGCCTTTGACCAGACCTCAGAGGAGTTGGCAAGTCACCATGAAGAAGTCCCACCCTTGTCAGTGTTCCCAAGTTGTCAGGAGCAGGCCATCTCTTTCTGTCCTTATTGTTTGCAACCTTCATCCTGCAGTGCACGTGGAAAATGATCTTTTGGAGGACTGAGCGCTTACACTTTGTGTGGGAACGGCTGTTATAGCGCAAGGAGCAGACCGAGCACACAGGCCTGGATATCTCAGTCGGAAGAGCATCAGACTTTTAATCTGAGGGTCCATTATTCAAGTCCCTGCTCGGGTGAAGAGGCCGTCACTTTGTCGGAGGTTTGTGTTTTAGCGGTCTACGCTTAAGCATTGGTGCTTCAGTGGTAGAATTCTCGCCTGCCACGCGGGTCCGATTCGCGGCCAATGCAGAAAGTATCTTGTGCTATCCCAGGGGTCAGCTTTATTAACTGACTTGAAATTCACAGCGATTGTAAGCTCAAGAGCAATAACCTACCATCATAAATGTTGTCATCACTGTGCAGCCCCAAATGATGTGCCCCTCGTAAAAGAGGTTCTTCTTCTTCTGTCTCTTACGACGAGCCAGGGACCATACCCTCACTCCCTGTGAGCACAGCTGATACCACATTCTCGCCTGCCAAGCGGGAGACCCGGGTCCGATTCCCGGGCAATGCAGAAAGTGGCTTCTGATGTGCCACAAGTGTGGGTCTTTAAAATTTTGTTGTGTAACTTCTGCTAATCGATATTACTGACAGGGACTTTAAGCTCAATGGCAACAACCTGCTTTCTCTCACTGGCTCTGAGCACAAATTTCACCACAGCTAAGCATTGGTGGTTCAGTGGTAGAATTCTCGCCTGCCACGCGGGAGATCCGGGTCCGATTCCCGGCCAATGCAGAAGGTGGCTTCTGATGTGCCACAAGTGTGCGTCTTTAAAATTTTGTTGTGTAACTTCTGCTAATCGATATTACTGACAGGGACTTTAAGCTCAATGGCAACAACCTGCTTTCTCTCACTGGCTCTGAGCACAAACTTCACTACAGCTGAGCATTGGTGGTTCAGTGGTAGAATTCTCGCCTGCCACGCGGGAGATCCGGGTCCGATTCCCGGCCAATGCAGAAGGTGGCTTCTGATGTGCCACAAGTGTGCGTCTTTAAAATTTTGTTGTGTAACTTCTGCTAATCGATATTACTGACAGGGACTTTAAGCTCAATGGCAACAACCTGCTTTCTCTCACTGGCTCTGAGCACAAATTTCACCACAGCTGAGCATTGGTGGTTCAGTGGTAGAATTCTCGCCTGCCACGCGGGAGATCCGGGTCCGATTCCCGGCCAATGCAGAAAGTTTCTTGTGCTATCCCAGAGGCCAGCTTTATTAAGTGACTTGTAATTCACAGCGATTGTAGGCTGCCATTATGAATATTGTCATCGTCATGCAGACCTTAATGATGTGTCCCTTGTAAAAGCAGTTTTAACTCAAAATGCAAACAAGCTCTCCGTCTTCCATCTCTTACGAGGAGCTAGGAAGCATACCCTTGCTCAAGAGACCCAGGTCTTATGCTGATGATGCAGAGCTCTTCCATGGCAAGAGCTGCTAAGTGCTCTGTTAGACTCCTGAAAGAGAAGCCTGCTCGTTATGAATTTCCAGTGAGACTACGTTCTCTTGCGACACCCATGTGCTTGAAGTCGTGAGGGCTTAGGAAAGATGAATGTGTTGTGTGATGGAAATTCACCTGTGAGATTAAAGTCAGGCCACTCAATAGTAAAATTGAATTCAGGCTAGTCTCTCTTACAACCAAAACATACCTCAGAGAGCATACGAAGTGAGCTCCAAACAAAACAGAGTATTTGTTCTGTCAAATCATACATATTCATTTTTCAGCAAACAAAGACTTTGAAAATTGATTGGATAAGCAAATAAGTAAATTATCATAAAACCATCCTACTTCCTTTTATCACATAAGTACAATTTCCGGTTCATCGACATCCCATAATAGTTGTCCACCTGACGTGTGTAAATATTTTTTTAATTGGAAACATCTTATCTAACTCCCTAACTTCTTCCCAGCTAACTGACCTTGTTTTTTGCTTGTTTTTGTGTTTTCCAGATCCCTTGCATGGAATCGTGGTCTATCCATTCATCGGACAAACAAGCCATTGTCCTTTTGTACTCAGGCATCTACTTGACCCAGGGGCGAGCCGGTGCTGCGCCGTGATCGTATAGTGGTTAGTACTCTGCGTTGTGGCCGCGGCAACCCCGGTTCGAATCCGGGTCACGGCAGGTATTTTCTGTTAAAATGGATGTTTTGTTGGCTCAAGCTCTTCTGTGCCTCCCACATCCAGCCAACAGAACATGTGGCCTTCGGGCAGATGTAGTCGTGGCCGAGAGGTTAAGGCGATGGACTTGAAATCCATTGGGGTATCCCCGCGCAGGTTCGAACCCTGCCGACTACGTGCAGCCTAATCTCTTGATTTAGCTTTCTGCGATGAGATTTGTGCCTTCCTACTGCTTTGGCCATCCCTTTGACAACAGCTGTTATAGCGCAAGGGGCAGTCCGAGCGCATAGGTCCAGATTGCTCAGTCGGTTGAGCGCCAGACTTCAACTGAGTGTGCTGGATATGAGAGGCATACAAATTGTCCAGTTCTCTGGGTCCACACGTCCAGAGACGTGGCAGCTTGGTGTCTCCTTGCTGGGACTGTGTTTTTTTTTCCTGCTGCGTGCCTAGGTTGCGAGAGGATCAGGCAGCGATTTTGCACGAAAACTGCCTAGAGGACATCCTAGGGGACACCTTACTGTAGTCGTGGCCAAGTGGTAAGGTGATGGACTAGAAATTCCACGCAAGTTCGAATCCTGCTGACTACGTTCTGCAGTGACAACCGTGTCCTTCAAGCTGTGAGATCTTAGGAAAGATGATGGTTTTTTGCTGTTATGAATGTTGTCATCACTGTGCCTTCCAAGGCCTTTGACCAGACCTCAGAGGAGTTGGCAAGTCACCATGAAGAAGTCCCACCCTTGTCAGTGTTCCCAAGTTGTCAGGAGCAGGCCATCTCTTTCTGTCCTTATTGTTTGCAACCTTCATCCTGCAGTGCACGTGGAACATGATCTTTTGGAGGACTGAGCGCTTACACTTTGTGTGGGAACGGCTGTTATAGCGCAAGGAGCAGACCGAGCACACGGGCCTGGATATCTCAGTCGGAAGAGCATCAGACTTTTAATCTGAGGGTCCATTATTCAAGTCCCTGCTCGGGTGAAGAGGCCGTCACTTTGTCGGAGGTTTGTGTTTTAGCGGTCTACGCTTAAGCATTGGTGCTTCAGTGGTAGAATTCTCGCCTGCCACGCGGGTCCGATTCGCGGCCAATGCAGAAAGTATCTTGTGCTATCCCAGGGGTCAGCTTTATTAACTGACTTGAAATTCACAGCGATTGTAAGCTCAAGAGCAATAACCTACCATCATAAATGTTGTCATCACTGTACAGCCCCAAATGATGTGCCCCTCGTAAAAGAGGTTCTTCTTCTTCTGTCTCTTACGACGAGCCAGGGACCATACCCTCACTCCCTGTGAGCACAGCTGATACCACATTCTCGCCTGCCAAGCGGGAGACCCGGGTCCGATTCCCGGGCAATGCAGAAAGTGGCTTCTGATGTGCCACAAGTGTGGGTCTTTAAAATTTTGTTGTGTAACTTCTGCTAATCGATATTACTGACAGGGACTGTAAGCTCAATGGCAACAACCTGCTTTCTCTCACTGGCTCTGAGCACAAATTTAACCACAGCTAAGCATTGGTGGTTCAGTGGTAGAATTCTCGCCTGCCACGCGGGAGATCCGGGTCCGATTCCCGGCCAATGCAGAAGGTGGCTTCTGATGTGCCACAAGTGTGCGTCTTTAAAATTTTGTTGTGTAACTTCTGCTAATCGATATTACTGACAGGGACTTTAAGCTCAATGGCAACAACCTGCTTTCTCTCACTGGCTCTGAGCACAAATTTCACCACAGCTGAGCATTGGTGGTTCAGTGGTAGAATTCTCGCCTGCCACGCGGGAGATCCGGGTCCGATTCCCGGCCAATGCAGAAAGTTTCTTGTGCTATCCCAGAGGCCAGCTTTATTAAGTGACTTGTAATTCACAGCGATTGTAGGCTGCCATTATGAATATTGTCATCGTCATGCAGACCTTAATGATGTGTCCCTTGTAAAAGCAGTTTTAACTCAAAATGCAAACAAGCTCTCCATCTTCCATCTCTTACGAGGAGCTAGGAAGCATACCCTTGCTCAAGAGACCCAGGTCTTATGCTGATGATGCAGAGCTCTTCCATGGCAAGAGCTGCTAAGTGCTCTGTTAGACTCCTGAAAGAGAAGTCTGCTCGTTATGAATTTCCAGTGAGACTACGTTCTCTTGCGACACCCATGTGCTTGAAGTCGTGAGGGCTTAGGAAAGATGAATGTGTTGTGTGATGGAAATTCACCTGTGAGATTAAAGTCAGGCCACTCAATAGTAAAATTGAATTCAGGCTAGTCTCTCTTACAACCAAAACATACCTCAGAGAGCATACGAAGTGAGCTCCAAACAAAACAGAGTATTTGTTCAGTCAAATCATACATATTCATTTTTCAGCAAACAAAGACTTTGAAAATTGATTGGATAAGCAAATAAGTAAATTATCATAAAACCATCCTACTTCCTTTTATCACATAAGTACAATTTCCGGTTCATCGACATCCCATAATAGTTGTCCACCTGACGTGTGTAAATATTTTTTTAATTGGAAACATCTTATCTAACTCCCTAACTTCTTCCCAGCTAACTGACCTTGTTTTTTGCTTGTTTTTGTGTTTTCCAGATCCCTTGCATGGAATCGTGGTCTATCCATTCATCGGACAAACAAGCCATTGTCCTTTTGTACTCAGGCATCTACTTGACCCAGGGGCGAGCCGGTGCTGCGCCGTGATCGTATAGTGGTTAGTACTCTGCGTTGTGGCCGCAGCAACCCCGGTTCGAATCCGGGTCACGGCAGGTCTTTTCTGTTAAAATGGATGTTTTGTTGGCTCAAGCTGTTCTGTGCCTCCCACATCCAGCCAACAGAACATGTGGCCTTCGGGCAGATGTAGTCGTGGCCGAGAGGTTAAGGCGATGGACTTGAAATCCATTGGGGTATCCCTGCGCAGGTTCGAACCCTGCCGACTAAGTGCAGCCTAATCTCTTGATTTAGCTTTCTGCGATGAGATTTGTGCCTTTCTACTGCTTTGGCCATCCCTTTGACAACAGCTGTTATAGCGCAAGGGGCAGTCCGAGCGCATAGGTCCAGATTGCTCAGTCGGTTGAGCGCCAGACTTCAACTGAGTGTGCTGGATATGAGAGGCATACAAATTGTCCAGTTCTCTGGGTCCACACGTCCAGAGACGTGGCAGCTTGGTGTCTCCTTGCTGGCACTGTGTTTTTTTTTCCTGGTGCGTGCCTAGGTTGCGAGAGGATCAGGCAGCGATTTTGCACGAAAACTGCCTAGAGGACATCCTAGGGGACACCTTACTGTAGTCGTGGCCAAGTGGTAAGGTGATGGACTAGAAATTCCACGCAAGTTCGAATCCTGCTGACTACGTTCTGCAGTGACAACCGTGTCCTTCAAGCTGTGAGATCTTAGGAAAGATGATGGTTTTTTGCTGTTATGAATGTTGTCATCACTGTGCCTTCCAAGGCCTTTGACCAGACCTCAGAGGAGTTGGCAAGTCACCATGAAGAAGTCCCACCCTTGTCAGTGTTCCCAAGTTGTCAGGAGCAGGCCATCTCTTTCTGTCCTTATTGTTTGCAACCTTCATCCTGCAGTGCACGTGGAAAATGATCTTTTGGAGGACTGAGCGCTTACACTTTGTGTGGGAACGGCTGTTATAGCGCAAGGAGCAGACCGAGCACACGGGCCTGGATATCTCAGTCGGAAGAGCATCAGACTTTTAATCTGAGGGTCCATTATTCAAGTCCCTGCTCGGGTGAAGAGGCCGTCACTTTGTCGGAGGTTTGTGTTTTAGCGGTCTACGCTTAAGCATTGGTGCTTCAGTGGTAGAATTCTCGCCTGCCACGCGGGTCCGATTCGCGGCCAATGCAGAAAGTATCTTGTGCTATCCCAGGGGTCAGCTTTATTAACTGACTTGAAATTCACAGCGATTGTAAGCTCAAGAGCAATAACCTACCATCATAAATGTTGTCATCACTGTGCAGCCCCAAATGATGTGCCCCTCGTAAAAGAGGTTCTTCTTCTTCTGTCTCTTACGACGAGCCAGGGACCATACCCTCACTCCCTGTGAGCACAGCTGATACCACATTCTCGCCTGCCAAGCGGGAGACCCGGGTCCGATTCCCGGGCAATGCAGAAAGTGGCTTCTGATGTGCCACAAGTGTGGGTCTTTAAAATTTTGTTGTGTAACTTCTGCTAATCGATATTACTGACAGGGACTGTAAGCTCAATGGCAACAACCTGCTTTCTCTCACTGGCTCTGAGCACAAATTTAACCACAGCTAAGCATTGGTGGTTCAGTGGTAGAATTCTCGCCTGCCACGCGGGAGATCCGGGTCCGATTCCCGGCCAATGCAGAAGGTGGCTTCTGATGTGCCACAAGTGTGCGTCTTTAAAATTTTGTTGTGTAACTTCTGCTAATCGATATTACTGACAGGGACTTTAAGCTCAATGGCAACAACCTGCTTTCTCTCACTGGCTCTGAGCACAAATTTCACCACAGCTGAGCATTGGTGGTTCAGTGGTAGAATTCTCGCCTGCCACGCGGGAGATCCGGGTCCGATTCCCGGCCAATGCAGAAAGTTTCTTGTGCTATCCCAGAGGCCAGCTTTATTAAGTGACTTGTAATTCACAGCGATTGTAGGCTGCC
The DNA here is from genome assembly GCA_038088235.1 of Zacco platypus. NCBI lineage: Eukaryota > Metazoa > Chordata > Actinopteri > Cypriniformes > Xenocyprididae > Zacco > Zacco platypus. The sequence goes on along the minus strand of CM076081.1, from coordinate 20,927,313 downwards.
ATTATGAATATTGTCATCGTCATGCAGACCTTAATGATGTGTCCCTTGTAAAAGCAGTTTTAACTCAAAATGCAAACAAGCTCTCCGTCTTCCATCTCTTACGAGGAGCTAGGAAGCATACCCTTGCTCAAGAGACCCAGGTCTTATGCTGATGATGCAGAGCTCTTCCATGGCAAGAGCTGCTAAGTGCTCTGTTAGACTCCTGAAAGAGAAGTCTGCTCGTTATGAATTTCCAGTGAGACTACGTTCTCTTGCGACACCCATGTGCTTGAAGTCGTGAGGGCTTAGGAAAGATGAATGTGTTGTGTGATGGAAATTCACCTGTGAGATTAAAGTCAGGCCACTCAATAGTAAAATTGAATTCAGGCTAGTCTCTCTTACAACCAAAACATACCTCAGAGAGCATACGAAGTGAGCTCCAAACAAAACAGAGTATTTGTTCAGTCAAATCATACATATTCATTTTTCAGCAAACAAAGACTTTGAAAATTGATTGGATAAGCAAATAAGTAAATTATCATAAAACCATCCTACTTCCTTTTATCACATAAGTACAATTTCCGGTTCATCGACATCCCATAATAGTTGTCCACCTGACGTGTGTAAATATTTTTTTAATTGGAAACATCTTATCTAACTCCCTAACTTCTTCCCAGCTAACTGACCTTGTTTTTTGCTTGTTTTTGTGTTTTCCAGATCCCTTGCATGGAATCGTGGTCTATCCATTCATCGGACAAACAAGCCATTGTCCTTTTGTACTCAGGCATCTACTTGACCCAGGGGCGAGCCGGTGCTGCGCCGTGATCGTATAGTGGTTAGTACTCTGCGTTGTGGCCGCGGCAACCCCGGTTCGAATCCGGGTCACGGCAGGTCTTTTCTGTTAAAATGGATGTTTTGTTGGCTCAAGCTGTTCTGTGCCTCCCACATCCAGCCAACAGAACATGTGGCCTTCGGGCAGATGTAGTCGTGGCCGAGAGGTTAAGGCGATGGACTTGAAATCCATTGGGGTATCCCCGCGCAGGTTCGAACCCTGCCGACTACGTGCAGCCTAATCTCTTGATTTAGCTTTCTGCGATGAGATTTGTGCCTTCCTACTGCTTTGGCCATCCCTTTGACAACAGCTGTTATAGCGCAAGGGGCAGTCTGAGCGCATAGGTCCAGATTGCTCAGTCGGTTGAGCGCCAGACTTCAACTGAGTGTGCTGGATATGAGAGGCATACAAATTGTCCAGTTCTCTGGGTCCACACGTCCAGAGACGTGGCAGCTTGGTGTCTCCTTGCTGGGACTGTGTTTTTTTTTCCTGGTGCGTGCCTAGGTTGCGAGAGGATCAGGCAGCGATTTTGCACGAAAACTGCCTAGAGGACATCCTAGGGGACACCTTACTGTAGTCGTGGCCAAGTGGTAAGGTGATGGACTAGAAATTCCACGCAAGTTCGAATCCTGCTGACTACGTTCTGCAGTGACAACCGTGTCCTTCAAGCTGTGAGATCTTAGGAAAGATGATGGTTTTTTGCTGTTATGAATGTTGTCATCACTGTGCCTTCCAAGGCCTTTGACCAGACCTCAGAGGAGTTGGCAAGTCACCATGAAGAAGTCCCACCCTTGTCAGTGTTCCCAAGTTGTCAGGAGCAGGCCATCTCTTTCTGTCCTTATTGTTTGCAACCTTCATCCTGCAGTGCACGTGGAAAATGATCTTTTGGAGGACTGAGCGCTTACACTTTGTGTGGGAACGGCTGTTATAGCGCAAGGAGCAGGCCGAGCACACGGGCCTGGATATCTCAGTCGGAAGAGCATCAGACTTTTAATCTGAGGGTCCATTATTCAAGTCCCTGCTCGGGTGAAGAGGCCGTCACTTTGTCGGAGGTTTGTGTTTTAGCGGTCTACGCTTAAGCATTGGTGCTTCAGTGGTAGAATTCTCGCCTGCCACGCGGGTCCGATTCGCGGCCAATGCAGAAAGTATCTTGTGCTATCCCAGGGGTCAGCTTTATTAACTGACTTGAAATTCACAGCGATTGTAAGCTCAAGAGCAATAACCTACCATCATAAATGTTGTCATCACTGTGCAGCCCCAAATGATGTGCCCCTCGTAAAAGAGGTTCTTCTTCTTCTGTCTCTTACGACGAGCCAGGGACCATACCCTCACTCCCTGTGAGCACAGCTGATACCACATTCTCGCCTGCCAAGCGGGAGACCCGGGTCCGATTCCCGGGCAATGCAGAAAGTGGCTTCTGATGTGCCACAAGTGTGGGTCTTTAAAATTTTGTTGTGTAACTTCTGCTAATCGATATTACTGACAGGGACTGTAAGCTCAATGGCAACAACCTGCTTTCTCTCACTGGCTCTGAGCACAAATTTCACCACAGCTAAGCATTGGTGGTTCAGTGGTAGAATTCTCGCCTGCCACGCGGGAGATCCGGGTCCGATTCCCGGCCAATGCAGAAGGTGGCTTCTGATGTGCCACAAGTGTGCGTCTTTAAAATTTTGTTGTGTAACTTCTGCTAATCGATATTACTGACAGGGACTTTAAGCTCAATGGCAACAACCTGCTTTCTCTCACTGGCTCTGAGCACAAATTTCACCACAGCTGAGCATTGGTGGTTCAGTGGTAGAATTCTCGCCTGCCACGCGGGAGATCCGGGTCCGATTCCCGGCCAATGCAGAAAGTTTCTTGTGCTATCCCAGAGGCCAGCTTTATTAAGTGACTTGTAATTCACAGCGATTGTAGGCTGCCATTATGAATATTGTCATCGTCATGCAGACCTTAATGATGTGTCCCTTGTAAAAGCAGTTTTAACTCAAAATGCAAACAAGCTCTCCGTCTTCCATCTCTTACGAGGAGCTAGGAAGCATACCCTTGCTCAAGAGACCCAGGTCTTATGCTGATGATGCAGAGCTCTTCCATGGCAAGAGCTGCTAAGTGCTCTGTTAGACTCCTGAAAGAGAAGCCTGCTCGTTATGAATTTCCAGTGAGACTACGTTCTCTTGCGACACCCATGTGCTTGAAGTCGTGAGGGCTTAGGAAAGATGAATGTGTTGTGTGATGGAAATTCACCTGTGAGATTAAAGTCAGGCCACTCAATAGTAAAATTGAATTCAGGCTAGTCTCTCTTACAACCAAAACATACCTCAGAGAGCATACGAAGTGAGCTCCAAACAAAACAGAGTATTTGTTCAGTCAAATCATACATATTCATTTTTCAGCAAACAAAGACTTTGAAAATTGATTGGATAAGCAAATAAGTAAATTATCATAAAACCATCCTACTTCCTTTTATCACATAAGTACAATTTCCGGTTCATCGACATCCCATAATAGTTGTCCACCTGACGTGTGTAAATATTTTTTTAATTGGAAACATCTTATCTAACTCCCTAACTTCTTCCCAGCTAACTGACCTTGTTTTTTGCTTGTTTTTGTGTTTTCCAGATCCCTTGCATGGAATCGTGGTCTATCCATTCATCGGACAAACAAGCCATTGTCCTTTTGTACTCAGGCATCTACTTGACCCAGGGGCGAGCCGCTGCTGCGCCGTGATCGTATAGTGGTTAGTACTCTGCGTTGTGGCCGCAGCAACCCCGGTTCGAATCCGGGTCACGGCAGGTCTTTTCTGTTAAAATGGATGTTTTGTTGGCTCAAGCTGTTCTGTGCCTCCCACATCCAGCCAACAGAACATGTGGCCTTCGGGCAGATGTAGTCGTGGCCGAGAGGTTAAGGCGATGGACTTGAAATCCATTGGGGTATCCCCGCGCAGGTTCGAACCCTGCCGACTACGTGCAGCCTAATCTCTTGATTTAGCTTTCTGCGATGAGATTTGTGCCTTCCTACTGCTTTGGCCATCCCTTTGACAACAGCTGTTATAGCGCAAGGGGCAGTCCGAGCGCATAGGTCCAGATTGCTCAGTCGGTTGAGCGCCAGACTTCAACTGAGTGTGCTGGATATGAGAGGCATACAAATTGTCCAGTTCTCTGGGTCCACACGTCCAGAGACGTGGCAGCTTGGTGTCTCCTTGCTGGGACTGTGTTTTTTTTTCCTGCTGCGTGCCTAGGTTGCGAGAGGATCAGGCAGCGATTTTGCACGAAAACTGCCTAGAGGACATCCTAGGGGACACCTTACTGTAGTCGTGGCCAAGTGGTAAGGTGATGGACTAGAAATTCCACGCAAGTTCGAATCCTGCTGACTACGTTCTGCAGTGACAACCGTGTCCTTCAAGCTGTGAGATCTTAGGAAAGATGATGGTTTTTTGCTGTTATGAATGTTGTCATCACTGTGCCTTCCAAGGCCTTTGACCAGACCTCAGAGGAGTTGGCAAGTCACCATGAAGAAGTCCCACCCTTGTCAGTGTTCTCAAGTTGTCAGGAGCAGGCCATCTCTTTCTGTCCTTATTGTTTGCAACCTTCATCCTGCAGTGCACGTGGAAAATGATCTTTTGGAGGACTGAGCGCTTACACTTTGTGTGGGAACGGCTGTTATAGCGCAAGGAGCAGACCGAGCACACGGGCCTGGATATCTCAGTCGGAAGAGCATCAGACTTTTAATCTGAGGGTCCATTATTCAAGTCCCTGCTCGGGTGAAGAGGCCGTCACTTTGTCGGAGGTTTGTGTTTTAGCGGTCTACGCTTAAGCATTGGTGCTTCAGTGGTAGAATTCTCGCCTGCCACGCGGGTCCGATTCGCGGCCAATGCAGAAAGTATCTTGTGCTATCCCAGGGGTCAGCTTTATTAACTGACTTGAAATTCACAGCGATTGTAAGCTCAAGAGCAATAACCTACCATCATAAATGTTGTCATCACTGTGCAGCCCCAAATGATGTGCCCCTCGTAAAAGAGGTTCTTCTTCTTCTGTCTCTTACGACGAGCCAGGGACCATACCCTCACTCCCTGTGAGCACAGCTGATACCACATTCTCGCCTGCCAAGCGGGAGACCCGGTCCGATTCCCGGGCAATGCAGAAAGTGGCTTCTGATGTGCCACAAGTGTGGGTCTTTAAAATTTTGTTGTGTAACTTCTGCTAATCGATATTACTGACAGGGACTGTAAGCTCAATGGCAACAACCTGCTTTCTCTCACTGGCTCTGAGCACAAATTTCACCACAGCTAAGCATTGGTGGTTCAGTGGTAGAATTCTCGCCTGCCACGCGGGAGATCCGGGTCCGATTCCCGGCCAATGCAGAAGGTGGCTTCTGATGTGCCACAAGTGTGCGTCTTTAAAATTTTGTTGTGTAACTTCTGCTAATCGATATTACTGACAGGGACTTTATGCTCAATGGCAACAACCTGCTTTCTCTCACTGGCTCTGAGCACAAATTTCACCACAGCTGAGCATTGGTGGTTCAGTGGTAGAATTCTCGCCTGCCACGCGGGAGATCCGGGTCCGATTCCCGGCCAATGCAGAAAGTTTCTTGTGCTATCCCAGAGGCCAGCATTATTAAGTGACTTGTAATTCACAGCGATTGTAGGCTGCCATTATGAATATTGTCATCGTCATGCAGACCTTAATGATGTGTCCCTTGTAAAAGCAGTTTTAACTCAAAATGCAAACAAGCTCTCCGTCTTCCATCTCTTACGAGGAGCTAGGAAGCATACCCTTGCTCAAGAGACCCAGGTCTTATGCTGATGATGCAGAGCTCTTCCATGGCAAGAGCTGCTAAGTGCTCTGTTAGACTCCTGAAAGAGAAGCCTGCTCGTTATGAATTTCCAGTGAGACTACGTTCTCTTGCGACACCCATGTGCTTGAAGTCGTGAGGGCTTAGGAAAGATGAATGTGTTGTGTGATGGAAATTCACCTGTGAGATTAAAGTCAGGCCACTCAATAGTAAAATTGAATTCAGGCTAGTCTCTCTTACAACCAAAACATACCTCAGAGAGCATACGAAGTGAGCTCCAAACAAAACAGAGTATTTGTTCAGTCAAATCATACATATTCATTTTTCAGCAAACAAAGACTTTGAAAATTGATTGGATAAGCAAATAAGTAAATTATCATAAAACCATCCTACTTCCTTTTATCACATAAGTACAATTTCCGGTTCATCGACATCCCATAATAGTTGTCCACCTGACGTGTGTAAATATTTTTTTAATTGGAAACATCTTATCTAACTCCCTAACTTCTTCCCAGCTAACTGACCTTGTTTTTTGCTTGTTTTTGTGTTTTCCAGATCCCTTGCATGGAATCGTGGTCTATCCATTCATCGGACAAACAAGCCATTGTCCTTTTGTACTCAGGCATCTACTTGACCCAGGGGCGAGCCGGTGCTGCGCCGTGATCGTATAGTGGTTAGTACTCTGCGTTGTGGCCGCGGCAACCCCGGTTCGAATCCGGGTCACGGCAGGTCTTTTCTGTTAAAATGGATGTTTTGTTGGCTCAAGCTGTTCTGTGCCTCCCACATCCAGCCAACAGAACATGTGGCCTTCGGGCAGATGTAGTCGTGGCCGAGAGGTTAAGGCGATGGACTTGAAATCCATTGGGGTATCCCCGCACAGGTTCGAACCCTGCCGACTACGTGCAGCCTAATCTCTTGATTTAGCTTTCTGCGATGAGATTTGTGCCTTCCTACTGCTTTGGCCATCCCTTTGACAACAGCTGTTATAGCGCAAGGGGCAGTCCGAGCGCATAGGTCCAGATTGCTCAGTCGGTTGAGCGCCAGACTTCAACTGAGTGTGCTGGATATGAGAGGCATACAAATTGTCCAGTTCTCTGGGTCCACACGTCCAGAGATGTGGCAGCTTGGTGTTTCCTTGCTGGGACTGTGTTTTTTTTTCCTGCTGCGTGCCTAGGTTGCGAGAGGATCAGGCAGCGATTTTGCACGAAAACTGCCTAGAGGACATCTTAGGGGACACCTTACTGTAGTCGTGGCCAAGTGGTAAGGTGATGGACTAGAAATTCCACGCAAGTTCGAATCCTGCTGACTACGTTCTGCAGTGACAACCGTGTCCTTCAAGCTGTGAGATCTTAGGAAAGATGATGGTTTTTTGCTGTTATGAATGTTGTCATCACTGTGCCTTCCAAGGCCTTTGACCAGACCTCAGAGGAGTTGGCAAGTCACCATGAAGAAGTCCCACCCTTGTCAGTGTTCCCAAGTTGTCAGGAGCAGGCCATCTCTTTCTGTCCTTATTGTTTGCAACCTTCATCCTGCAGTGCACGTGGAAAATGATCTTTTGGAGGACTGAGCGCTTACACTTTGTGTGGGAACGGCTGTTATAGCGCAAGGAGCAGACCGAGCACACGGGCCTGGATATCTCAGTCGGAAGAGCATCAGACTTTTAATCTGAGGGTCCATTATTCAAGTCCCTGCTCGGGTGAAGAGGCCGTCACTTTGTCGGAGGTTTGTGTTTTAGCGGTCTACGCTTAAGCATTGGTGCTTCAGTGGTAGAATTCTCGCCTGCCACGCGGGTCCGATTCGCGGCCAATGCAGAAAGTATCTTGTGCTATCCCAGGGGTCAGCTTTATTAACTGACTTGAAATTCACAGCGATTGTAAGCTCAAGAGCAATAACCTACCATCATAAATGTTGTCATCACTGTGCAGCCCCAAATGATGTGCCCCTCGTAAAAGAGGTTCTTCTTCTTCTGTCTCTTACGACGAGCCAGGGACCATACCCTCACTCCCTGTGAGCACAGCTGATACCACATTCTCGCCTGCCAAGCGGGAGACCCGGGTCCGATTCCCGGGCAATGCAGAAAGTGGCTTCTGATGTGCCACAAGTGTGGGTCTTTAAAATTTTGTTGTGTAACTTCTGCTAATCGATATTACTGACAGGGACTGTAAGCTCAATGGCAACAACCTGCTTTCTCTCACTGGCTCTGAGCACAAATTTCACCACAGCTAAGCATTGGTGGTTCAGTGGTAGAATTCTCGCCTGCCACGCGGGAGATCCGGGTCCGATTCCCGGCCAATGCAGAAGGTGGCTTCTGATGTGCCACAAGTGTGCGTCTTTAAAATTTTGTTGTGTAACTTCTGCTAATCGATATTACTGACAGGGACTTTAAGCTCAATGGCAACAACCTGCTTTCTCTCACTGGCTCTGAGCACAAATTTCACCACAGCTGAGCATTGGTGGTTCAGTGGTAGAATTCTCGCCTGCCACGCGGGAGATCCGGGTCCGATTCCCGGCCAATGCAGAAAGTTTCTTGTGCTATCCCAGAGGCCAGCTTTATTAAGTGACTTGTAATTCACAGCGATTGTAGGCTGCCATTATGAATATTGTCATCGTCATGCAGACCTTAATGATGTGTCCCTTGTAAAAGCAGTTTTAACTCAAAATGCAAACAAGCTCTCCGTCTTCCATCTCTTACGAGGAGCTAGGAAGCATACCCTTGCTCAAGAGACCCAGGTCTTATGCTGATGATGCAGAGCTCTTCCATGGCAAGAGCTGCTAAGTGCTCTGTTAGACTCCTGAAAGAGAAGCCTGCTCGTTATGAATTTCCAGTGAGACTACGTTCTCTTGCGACACCCATGTGCTTGAAGTCGTGAGGGCTTAGGAAAGATGAATGTGTTGTGTGATGGAAATTCACCTGTGAGATTAAAGTCAGGCCACTCAATAGTAAAATTGAATTCAGGCTAGTCTCTCTTACAACCAAAACATACCTCAGAGAGCATACGAAGTGAGCTCCAAACAAAACAGAGTATTTGTTCAGTCAAATCATACATATTCATTTTTCAGCAAACAAAGACTTTGAAAATTGATTGGATAAGCAAATAAGTAAATTATCATAAAACCATCCTACTTCCTTTTATCACATAAGTACAATTTCCGGTTCATCGACATCCCATAATAGTTGTCCACCTGACGTGTGTAAATATTTTTTTAATTGGAAACATCTTATCTAACTCCCTAACTTCTTCCCAGCTAACTGACCTTGTTTTTTGCTTGTTTTTGTGTTTTCCAGATCCCTTGCATGGAATCGTGGTCTATCCATTCATCGGACAAACAAGCCATTGTCCTTTTGTACTCAGGCATCTACTTGACCCAGGGGCGAGCCGGTGCTGCGCCGTGATCGTATAGTGGTTAGTACTCTGCGTTGTGGCCACAGCAACCCCGGTTCGAATCCGGGTCACGGCAGGTCTTTTCTGTTAAAATGGATGTTTTGTTGGCTCAAGCTGTTCTGTGCCTCCCACATCCAGCCAACAGAACATATGGCCTTCGGGCAGATGTAGTCGTGGCCGAGAGGTTAAGGCGATGGACTTGAAATCCATTGGGGTATCCCCGCGCAGGTTCGAACCCTGCCGACTACGTGCAGCCTAATCTCTTGATTTAGCTTTCTGCGATGAGATTTGTGCCTTCCTACTGCTTTGGCCATCCCTTTGACAACAGCTGTTATAGCGCAAGGGGCAGTCCGAGCGCATAGGTCCAGATTGCTCAGTCGGTTGAGCGCCAGACTTCAACTGAGTGTGCTGGATATGAGAGGCATACAAATTGTCCAGTTCTCTGGGTCCACACGTCCAGAGACGTGGCAGCTTGGTGTCTCCTTGCTGGGACTGTGTTTTTTTTCCCTGCTGCGTGCCTAGGTTGCGAGAGGATCAGGCAGCGATTTTGCACGAAAACTGCCTAGAGGACATCCTAGGGGACACCTTACTGTAGTCGTGGCCAAGTGGTAAGGTGATGGACTAGAAATTCCACGCAAGTTCGAATCCTGCTGACTACGTTCTGCAGTGACAACCGTGTCCTTCAAGCTGTGAGATCTTAGGAAAGATGATGGTTTTTTGCTGTTATGAATGTTGTCATCACTGTGCCTTCCAAGGCCTTTGACCAGACCTCAGAGGAGTTGGCAAGTCACCATGAAGAAGTCCCACCCTTGTCAGTGTTCCCAAGTTGTCAGGAGCAGGCCATCTCTTTCTGTCCTTATTGTTTGCAACCTTCATCCTGCAGTGCACGTGGAAAATGATCTTTTGGAGGACTGAGCGCTTACACTTTGTGTGGGAACGGCTGTTATAGCGCAAGGAGCAGACCGAGCACACAGGCCTGGATATCTCAGTCGGAAGAGCATCAGACTTTTAATCTGAGGGTCCATTATTCAAGTCCCTGCTCGGGTGAAGAGGCCGTCACTTTGTCGGAGGTTTGTGTTTTAGCGGTCTACGCTTAAGCATTGGTGCTTCAGTGGTAGAATTCTCGCCTGCCACGCGGGTCCGATTCGCGGCCAATGCAGAAAGTATCTTGTGCTATCCCAGGGGTCAGCTTTATTAACTGACTTGAAATTCACAGCGATTGTAAGCTCAAGAGCAATAACCTACCATCATAAATGTTGTCATCACTGTGCAGCCCCAAATGATGTGCCCCTCGTAAAAGAGGTTCTTCTTCTTCTGTCTCTTACGACGAGCCAGGGACCATACCCTCACTCCCTGTGAGCACAGCTGATACCACATTCTCGCCTGCCAAGCGGGAGACCCGGGTCCGATTCCCGGGCAATGCAGAAAGTGGCTTCTGATGTGCCACAAGTGTGGGTCTTTAAAATTTTGTTGTGTAACTTCTGCTAATCGATATTACTGACAGGGACTGTAAGCTCAATGGCAACAACCTGCTTTCTCTCACTGGCTCTGAGCACAAATTTCACCACAGCTAAGCATTGGTGGTTCAGTGGTAGAATTCTCGCCTGCCACGCGGGAGATCCGGGTCCGATTCCCGGCCAATGCAGAAGGTGGCTTCTGATGTGCCACAAGTGTGCGTCTTTAAAATTTTGTTGTGTAACTTCTGCTAATCGATATTACTGACAGGGACTTTAAGCTCAATGGCAACAACCTGCTTTCTCTCACTGGCTCTGAGCACAAATTTCACCACAGCTGAGCATTGGTGGTTCAGTGGTAGAATTCTCGCCTGCCACGCGGGAGATCCGGGTCCGATTCCCGGCCAATGCAGAAAGTTTCTTGTGCTATCCCAGAGGCCAGCTTTATTAAGTGACTTGTAATTCACAGCGATTGTAGGCTGCCATTATGAATATTGTCATCGTCATGCAGACCTTAATGATGTGTCCCTTGTAAAAGCAGTTTTAACTCAAAATGCAAACAAGCTCTCCGTCTTCCATCTCTTACGAGGAGCTAGGAAGCATACCCTTGCTCAAGAGACCCAGGTCTTATGCTGATGATGCAGAGCTCTTCCATGGCAAGAGCTGCTAAGTGCTCTGTTAGACTCCTGAAAGAGAAGCCTGCTCGTTATGAATTTCCAGTGAGACTACGTTCTCTTGCGACACCCATGTGCTTGAAGTCGTGAGGGCTTAGGAAAGATGAATGTGTTGTGTGATGGAAATTCACCTGTGAGATTAAAGTCAGGCCACTCAATAGTAAAATTGAATTCAGGCTAGTCTCTCTTACAACCAAAACATACCTCAGAGAGCATACGAAGTGAGCTCCAAACAAAACAGAGTATTTGTTCAGTCAAATCATACATATTCATTTTTCAGCAAACAAAGACTTTGAAAATTGATTGGATAAGCAAATAAGTAAATTATCATAAAACCATCCTACTTCCTTTTATCACATAAGTACAATTTCCGGTTCATCGACATCCCATAATAGTTGTCCACCTGACGTGTGTAAATATTTTTTTAATTGGAAACATCTTATCTAACTCCCTAACTTCTTCCCAGCTAACTGACCTTGTTTTTTGCTTGTTTTTGTGTTTTCCAGATCCCTTGCATGGAATCGTGGTCTATCCATTCATCGGACAAACAAGCCATTGTCCTTTTGTACTCAGGCATCTACTTGACCCAGGGGCGAGCCGGTGCTGCGCCGTGATCGTATAGTGGTTAGTACTCTGCGTTGTGGCCACAGCAACCCCGGTTCGAGTCCGGGTCACGGCAGGTCTTTTCTGTTAAAATGGATGTTTTGTTGGCTCAAGCTGTTCTGTGCCTCCCACATCCAGCCAACAGAACATATGGCCTTCGGGCAGATGTAGTCGTGGCCGAGAGGTTAAGGCGATGGACTTGAAATCCATTGGGGTATCCCCGCGCAGGTTCGAACCCTGCCGACTACGTGCAGCCTAATCTCTTGATTTAGCTTTCTGCGATGAGATTTGTGCCTTCCTACTGCTTTGGCCATCCCTTTGACAACAGCTGTTATAGCGCAAGGGGCAGTCCGAGCGCATAGGTCCAGATTGCTCAGTCGGTTGAGCGCCAGACTTCAACTGAGTGTGCTGGATATGAGAGGCATACAAATTGTCCAGTTCTCTGGGTCCACACGTCCAGAGACGTGGCAGCTTGGTGTCTCCTTGCTGGGACTGTGTTTTTTTTCCCTGCTGCGTGCCTAGGTTGCGAGAGGATCAGGCAGCGATTTTGCACGAAAACTGCCTAGAGGACATCCTAGGGGACACCTTACTGTAGTCGTGGCCAAGTGGTAAGGTGATGGACTAGAAATTCCACGCAAGTTCGAATCCTGCTGACTACGTTCTGCAGTGACAACCGTGTCCTTCAAGCTGTGAGATCTTAGGAAAGATGATGGTTTTTTGCTGTTATGAATGTTGTCATCACTGTGCCTTCCAAGGCCTTTGACCAGACCTCAGAGGAGTTGGCAAGTCACCATGAAGAAGTCCCACCCTTGTCAGTGTTCCCAAGTTGTCAGGAGCAGGCCATCTCTTTCTGTCCTTATTGTTTGCAACCTTCATCCTGCAGTGCACGTGGAAAATGATCTTTTGGAGGACTGAGCGCTTACACTTTGTGTGGGAACGGCTGTTATAGCGCAAGGAGCAGACCGAGCACACAGGCCTGGATATCTCAGTCGGAAGAGCATCAGACTTTTAATCTGAGGGTCCATTATTCAAGTCCCTGCTCGGGTGAAGAGGCCGTCACTTTGTCGGAGGTTTGTGTTTTAGCGGTCTACGCTTAAGCATTGGTGCTTCAGTGGTAGAATTCTCGCCTGCCACGCGGGTCCGATTCGCGGCCAATGCAGAAAGTATCTTGTGCTATCCCAGGGGTCAGCTTTATTAACTGACTTGAAATTCACAGCGATTGTAAGCTCAAGAGCAATAACCTACCATCATAAATGTTGTCATCACTGTGCAGCCCCAAATGATGTGCCCCTCGTAAAAGAGGTTCTTCTTCTTCTGTCTCTTACGACGAGCCAGGGACCATACCCTCACTCCCTGTGAGCACAGCTGATACCACATTCTCGCCTGCCAAGCGGGAGACCCGGGTCCGATTCCCGGGCAATGCAGAAAGTGGCTTCTGATGTGCCACAAGTGTGGGTCTTTAAAATTTTGTTGTGTAACTTCTGCTAATCGATATTACTGACAGGGACTGTAAGCTCAATGGCAACAACCTGCTTTCTCTCACTGGCTCTGAGCACAAATTTCACCACAGCTAAGCATTGGTGGTTCAGTGGTAGAATTCTCGCCTGCCACGCGGGAGATCCGGGTCCGATTCCCGGCCAATGCAGAAGGTGGCTTCTGATGTGCCACAAGTGTGCGTCTTTAAAATTTTGTTGTGTAACTTCTGCTAATCGATATTACTGACAGGGACTTTAAGCTCAATGGCAACAACCTGCTTTGTCTCACTGGCTCTGAGCACAAATTTCACTACAGCTGAGCATTGGTGGTTCAGTGGTAGAATTCTCGCCTGCCACGCGGGAGATCCGGGTCCGATTCCCGGCCAATGCAGAAGGTGGCTTCTGATGTGCCACAAGTGTGCGTCTTTAAAATTTTGTTGTGTAACTTCTGCTAATCGATATTACTGACAGGGACTTTAAGCTCAATGGCAACAACCTGCTTTCTCTCACTGGCTCTGAGCACAAATTTCACCACAGCTGAGCATTGGTGGTTCAGTGGTAGAATTCTCGCCTGCCACGCGGGAGATCCGGGTCCGATTCCCGGCCAATGCAGAAAGTTTCTTGTGCTATCCCAGAGGCCAGCTTTATTAAGTGACTTGTAATTCACAGCGATTGTAGGCTGCCATTATGAATATTGTCATCGTCATGCAGACCTTAATGATGTGTCCCTTGTAAAAGCAGTTTTAACTCAAAATGCAAACAAGCTCTCCGTCTTCCATCTCTTACGAGGAGCTAGGAAGCATACCCTTGCTCAAGAGACCCAGGTCTTATGCTGATGATGCAGAGCTCTTCCATGGCAAGAGCTGCTAAGTGCTCTGTTAGACTCCTGAAAGAGAAGCCTGCTCGTTATGAATTTCCAGTGAGACTACGTTCTCTTGCGACACCCATGTGCTTGAAGTCGTGAGGGCTTAGGAAAGATGAATGTGTTGTGTGATGGAAATTCACCTGTGAGATTAAAGTCAGGCCACTCAATAGTAAAATTGAATTCAGGCTAGTCTCTCTTACAACCAAAACATACCTCAGAGAGCATACGAAGTGAGCTCCAAACAAAACAGAGTATTTGTTCAGTCAAATCATACATATTCATTTTTCAGCAAACAAAGACTTTGAAAATTGATTGGATAAGCAAATAAGTAAATTATCATAAAACCATCCTACTTCCTTTTATCACATAAGTACAATTTCCGGTTCATCGACATCCCATAATAGTTGTCAACCTGACGTGTGTAAATATTTTTTTAATTGGAAACATCTTATCTAACTCCCTAACTTCTTCCCAGCTAACTGACCTTGTTTTTTGCTTGTTTTTGTGTTTTCCAGATCCCTTGCATGGAATCGTGGTCTATCCATTCATCGGACAAACAAGCCATTGTCCTTTTGTACTCAGGCATCTACTTGACCCAGGGGCGAGCCGGTGCTGCGCCGTGATCGTATAGTGGTTAGTACTCTGCGTTGTGGCCGCAGCAACCCCGGTTCGAATCCGGGTCACGGCAGGTCTTTTCTGTTAAAATGGATGTTTTGTTGGCTCAAGCTGTTCTGTGCCTCCCACATCCAGCCAACAGAACATGTGGCCTTCGGGCAGATGTAGTCGTGGCCGAGAGGTTAAGGCGATGCACTTGAAATCCATTGGGGTATCCCCGCGCAGGTTCGAACCCTACCGACTACGTGCAGCCTAATCTCTTGATTTAGCTTTCTGCGATGAGATTTGTGCCTTCCTACTGCTTTGGCCATCCCTTTGACAACAGCTGTTATAGCGCAAGGGGCAGTCCGAGCGCATAGGTCCAGATTGCTCAGTCGGTTGAGCGCCAGACTTCAACTGAGTGTGCTGGATATGAGAGGCATACAAATTGTCCAGTTCTCTGGGTCCACACGTCCAGAGACGTGGCAGCTTGGTGTCTCCTTGCTGGGACTGTGTTTTTTTTCCCTGCTGCGTGCCTAGGTTGCGAGAGGATCAGGCAGCGATTTTGCACGAAAACTGCCTAGAGGACATCCTAGGGGACACCTTACTGTAGTCGTGGCCAAGTGGTAAGGTGATGGACTAGAAATTCCACGCAAGTTCGAATCCTGCTGACTACGTTCTGCAGTGACAACCGTGTCCTTCAAGCTGTGAGATCTTAGGAAAGATGATGGTTTTTTGCTGTTATGAATGTTGTCATCACTGTGCCTTCCAAGGCCTTTGACCAGACCTCAGAGGAGTTGGCAAGTCACCATGAAGAAGTCCCACCCTTGTCAGTGTTCCCAAGTTGTCAGGAGCAGGCCATCTCTTTCTGTCCTTATTGTTTGCAACCTTCATCCTGCAGTGCACGTGGAAAATGATCTTTTGGAGGACTGAGCGCTTACACTTTGTGTGGGAACGGCTGTTATAGCGCAAGGAGCAGACCGAGCACACGGGCCTGGATATCTCAGTCGGAAGAGCATCAGACTTTTAATCTGAGGGTCCATTATTCAAGTCCCTGCTCGGGTGAAGAGGCCGTCACTTTGTCGGAGGTTTGTGTTTTAGCGGTCTACGCTTAAGCATTGGTGCTTCAGTGGTAGAATTCTCGCCTGCCACGCGGGTCCGATTCGTGGCCAATGCAGAAAGTATCTTGTGCTATCCCAGGGGTCAGCTTTATTAACTGACTTGAAATTCACAGCGATTGTAAGCTCAAGAGCAATAACCTACCATCATAAATGTTGTCATCACTGTGCAGCCCCAAATGATGTGCCCCTCGTAAAAGAGGTTCGACTTCTTCTGTCTCTTACGACGAGCCAGGGACCATACCCTCACTCCCTGTGAGCACAGCTGATACCACATTCTCGCCTGCCAAGCGGGAGACCCGGGTCCGATTCCCGGGCAATGCAGAAAGTGGCTTCTGATGTGCCACAAGTGTGGGTCTTTAAAATTTTGTTGTGTAACTTCTGCTAATCGATATTACTGACAGGGACTGTAAGCTCAATGGCAACAACCTGCTTTCTCTCACTGGCTCTGAGCACAGATTTCACCACAGCTAAGCATTGGTGGTTCAGTGGTAGAATTCTCGCCTGCCACGCGGGAGATCGGGGTCCGATTCCCGGCCAATGCAGAAGGTGGCTTCTGATGTGCCACAAGTGTGCGTCTTTAAAATTTTGTTGTGTAACTTCTGCTAATCGATATTACTGACAGGGACTTTAAGCTCAATGGCAACAACCTGCTTTCTCTCACTGGCTCTGAGCACAAATTTCACCACAGCTGAGCATTGGTGGTTCAGTGGTAGAATTCTCGCCTGCCACGCGGGAGATCCGGGTCCGATTCCCGGCCAATGCAGAAAGTTTCTTGTGCTATCCCAGAGGCCAGCTTTATTAAGTGACTTGTAATTCACAGCGATTGTAGGCTGCCATTATGAATATTGTCATCGTCATGCAGACCTTAATGATGTGTCCCTTGTAAAAGCAGTTTTAACTCAAAATGCAAACAAGCTCTCCGTCTTCCATCTCTTACGAGGAGCTAGGAAGCATACCCTTGCTCAAGAGACCCAGGTCTTATGCTGATGATGCAGAGCTCTTCCATGGCAAGAGCTGCTAAGTGCTCTGTTAGACTCCTGAAAGAGAAGCCTGCTCGTTATGAATTTCCAGTGAGACTACGTTCTCTTGCGACACCCATGTGCTTGAAGTCGTGAGGGCTTAGGAAAGATGAATGTGTTGTGTGATGGAAATTCACCTGTGAGATTAAAGTCAGGCCACTCAATAGTAAAATTGAATTCAGGCTAGTCTCTCTTACAACCAAAACATACCTCAGAGAGCATACGAAGTGAGCTCCAAACAAAACAGAGTATTTGTTCAGTCAAATCATACATATTCATTTTTCAGCAAACAAAGACTTTGAAAATTGATTGGATAAGCAAATAAGTAAATTATCATAAAACCATCCTACTTCCTTTTATCACATAAGTACAATTTCCGGTTCATCGACATCCCATAATAGTTGTCCACCTGACGTGTGTAAATATTTTTTTAATTGGAAACATCTTATCTAACTCCCTAACTTCTTCCCAGCTAACTGACCTTGTTTTTTGCTTGTTTTTGTGTTTTCCAGATCCCTTGCATGGAATCGTGGTCTATCCATTCATCGGACAAACAAGCCATTGTCCTTTTGTACTCAGGCATCTACTTGACCCAGGGGCGAGCCGCTGCTGCGCCGTGATCGTATAGTGGTTAGTACTCTGCGTTGTGGCCGCAGCAACCCCGGTTCGAATCCGGGTCACGGCAGGTCTTTTCTGTTAAAATGGATGTTTTGTTGGCTCAAGCTGTTCTGTGCCTCCCACATCCAGCCAACAGAACATGTGGCCTTCGGGCAGATGTAGTCGTGGCCGAGAGGTTAAGGCGATGGACTTGAAATCCATTGGGGTATCCCCGCGCAGGTTCGAACCCTGCCGACTACGTGCAGCCTAATCTCTTGATTTAGCTTTCTGCGATGAGATTTGTGCCTTCCTACTGCTTTGGCCATCCCTTTGACAACAGCTGTTATAGCGCAAGGGGCAGTCCGAGCGCATAGGTCCAGATTGCTCAGTCGGTTGAGCGCCAGACTTCAACTGAGTGTGCTGGATATGAGAGGCATACAAATTGTCCAGTTCTCTTGGTCCACACGTCCAGAGACGTGGCAGCTTGGTGTCTCCTTGCTGGGACTGTGTTTTTTTTTCCTGCTGCGTGCCTAGGTTGCGAGAGGATCAGGCAGCGATTTTGCACGAAAACTGCCTAGAGGACATCCTAGGGGACACCTTACTGTAGTCGTGGCCAAGTGGTAAGGTGATGGACTAGAAATTCCACGCAAGTTCGAATCCTGCTGACTACGTTCTGCAGTGACAACCGTGTCCTTCAAGCTGTGAGATCTTAGGAAAGATGATGGTTTTTTGCTGTTATGAATGTTGTCATCACTGTGCCTTCCAAGGCCTTTGACCAGACCTCAGAGGAGTTGGCAAGTCACCATGAAGAAGTCCCACCCTTGTCAGTGTTCCCAAGTTGTCAGGAGCAGGCCATCTCTTTCTGTCCTTATTGTTTGCAACCTTCATCCTGCAGTGCACGTGGAAAATGATCTTTTGGAGGACTGAGCGCTTACACTTTGTGTGGGAACGGCTGTTATAGCGCAAGGAGCAGACCGAGCACACGGGCCTGGATATCTCAGTCGGAAGAGCATCAGACTTTTAATCTGAGGGTCCATTATTCAAGTCCCTGCTCGGGTGAAGAGGCCGTCACTTTGTCGGAGGTTTGTGTTTTAGCGGTCTACGCTTAAGCATTGGTGCTTCAGTGGTAGAATTCTCGCCTGCCACGCGGGTCCGATTCGCGGCCAATGCAGAAAGTATCTTGTGCTATCCCAGGGGTCAGCTTTATTAACTGACTTGAAATTCACAGCGATTGTAAGCTCAAGAGCAATAACCTACCATCATAAATGTTGTCATCACTGTGCAGCCCCAAATGATGTGCCCCTCGTAAAAGAGGTTCTTCTTCTTCTGTCTCTTACGACGAGCCAGGGACCATACCCTCACTCCCTGTGAGCACAGCTGATACCACATTCTCGCCTGCCAAGCGGGAGACCCGGGTCCGATTCCCGGGCAATGCAGAAAGTGGCTTCTGATGTGCCACAAGTGTGGGTCTTTAAAATTTTGTTGTGTAACTTCTGCTAATCGATATTACTGACAGGGACTGTAAGCTCAATGGCAACAACCTGCTTTCTCTCACTGGCTCTGAGCACAAATTTCATCACAGCTAAGCATTGGTGGTTCAGTGGTAGAATTCTCGCCTGCCACGCGGGAGATCCGGGTCCGATTCCCGGCCAATGCAGAAGGTGTCTTCTGATGTGCCACAAGTGTGCGTCTTTAAAATTTTGTTGTGTAACTTCTGCTAATCGATATTACTGACAGGGACTTTAAGCTCAATGGCAACAACCTGCTTTCTCTCACTGGCTCTGAGCACAAATTTCACCACAGCTGAGCATTGGTGGTTCAGTGGTAGAATTCTTGCCTGCCACGCGGGAGATCCGGGTCCGATTCCCGGCCAATGCAGAAAGTTTCTTGTGCTATCCCAGAGGCCAGCTTTATTAAGTGACTTGTAATTCACAGCGATTGTAGGCTGCCATTATGAATATTGTCATCGTCATGCAGACCTTAATGATGTGTCCCTTGTAAAAGCAGTTTTAACTCAAAATGCAAACAAGCTCTCCGTCTTCCATCTCTTACGAGGAGCTAGGAAGCATACCCTTGCTCAAGAGACCCAGGTCTTATGCTGATGATGCAGAGCTCTTCCATGGCAAGAGCTGCTAAGTGCTCTGTTAGACTCCTGAAAGAGAAGCCTGCTCGTTATGAATTTCCAGTGAGACTACGTTCTCTTGCGACACCCATGTGCTTGAAGTCGTGAGGGCTTAGGAAAGATGAATGTGTTGTGTGATGGAAATTCACCTGTGAGATTAAAGTCAGGCCACTCAATAGTAAAATTGAATTCAGGCTAGTCTCTCTTACAACCAAAACATACCTCAGAGAGCATACGAAGTGAGCTCCAAACAAAACAGAGTATTTGTTCAGTCAAATCATACATATTCATTTTTCAGCAAACAAAGACTTTGAAAATTGATTGGATAAGCAAATAAGTAAATTATCATAAAACCATCCTACTTCCTTTTATCACATAAGTACAATTTCCGGTTCATCGACATCCCATAATAGTTGTCCACCTGACGTGTGTAAATATTTTTTTAATTGGAAACATCTTATCTAACTCCCTAACTTCTTCCCAGCTAACTGACCTTGTTTTTTGCTTGTTTTTGTGTTTTCCAGATCCCTTGCATGGAATCGTGGTCTATCCATTCATCGGACAAACAAGCCATTGTCCTTTTGTACTCAGGCATCTACTTGACCCAGGGGCGAGCTGCTGCTGCGCCGTGATCGTATAGTGGTTAGTACTCTGCGTTGTGGCCGCAGCAACCCCGGTTCGAATCCGGGTCACGGCAGGTCTTTTCTGTTAAAATGGATGTTTTGTTGGCTCAAGCTGTTCTGTGCCTCCCACATCCAGCCAACAGAACATGTGGCCTTCGGGCAGATGTAGTCGTGGCCGAGAGGTTAAGGCGATGGACTTGAAATCCATTGGGGTATCCCCGCGCAGGTTCGAACCCTGCCGACTACGTGCAGCCTAATCTCTTGATTTAGCTTTCTGCGATGAGATTTGTGCCTTCCTACTGCTTTGGCCATCCCTTTGACAACAGCTGTTATAGCGCAAGGGGCAGTCCGAGCGCATAGGTCCAGATTGCTCAGTCGGTTGAGCGCCAGACTTCAACTGAGTGTGCTGGATATGAGAGGCATACAAATTGTCCAGTTCTCTTGGTCCACACGTCCAGAGACGTGGCAGCTTGGTGTCTCCTTGCTGGGACTGTGTTTTTTTTTCCTGCTGCGTGCCTAGGTTGCGAGAGGATCAGGCAGCGATTTTGCACGAAAACTGCCTAGAGGACATCCTAGGGGACACCTTACTGTAGTCGTGGCCAAGTGGTAAGGTGATGGACTAGAAATTCCACGCAAGTTCGAATCCTGCTGACTACGTTCTGCAGTGACAACCGTGTCCTTCAAGCTGTGAGATCTTAGGAAAGATGATGGTTTTTTGCTGTTATGAATGTTGTCATCACTGTGCCTTCCAAGGCCTTTGACCAGACCTCAGAGGAGTTGGCAAGTCACCATGAAGAAGTCCCACCCTTGTCAGTGTTCCCAAGTTGTCAGGAGCAGGCCATCTCTTTCTGTCCTTATTGTTTGCAACCTTCATCCTGCAGTGCACGTGGAAAATGATCTTTTGGAGGACTGAGCGCTTACACTTTGTGTGGGAACGGCTGTTATAGCGCAAGGAGCAGACCGAGCACACGGGCCTGGATATCTCAGTCGGAAGAGCATCAGACTTTTAATCTGAGGGTCCATTATTCAAGTCCCTGCTCGGGTGAAGAGGCCGTCACTTTGTCGGAGGTTTGTGTTTTAGCGGTCTACGCTTAAGCATTGGTGCTTCAGTGGTAGAATTCTCGCCTGCCACGCGGGTCCGATTCGCGGCCAATGCAGAAAGTATCTTGTGCTATCCCAGGGGTCAGCTTTATTAACTGACTTGAAATTCACAGCGATTGTAAGCTCAAGAGCAATAACCTACCATCATAAATGTTGTCATCACTGTGCAGCCCCAAATGATGTGCCCCTCGTAAAAGAGGTTCTTCTTCTTCTGTCTCTTACGACGAGCCAGGGACCATACCCTCACTCCCTGTGAGCACAGCTGATACCACATTCTCGCCTGCCAAGCGGGAGACCCGGGTCCGATTCCCGGGCAATGCAGAAAGTGGCTTCTGATGTGCCACAAGTGTGGGTCTTTAAAATTTTGTTGTGTAACTTCTGCTAATCGATATTACTGACAGGGACTGTAAGCTCAATGGCAACAACCTGCTTTCTCTCACTGGCTCTGAGCACAAATTTCACCACAGCTAAGCATTGGTGGTTCAGTGGTAGAATTCTCGCCTGCCACGCGGGAGATCCGGGTCCGATTCCCGGCCAATGCAGAAGGTGGCTTCTGATGTGCCACAAGTGTGCGTCTTTAAAATTTTGTTGTGTAACTTCTGCTAATCGATATTACTGACAGGGACTTTAAGCTCAATGGCAACAACCTGCTTTCTCTCACTGGCTCTGAGCACAAATTTCACCACAGCTGAGCATTGGTGGTTCAGTGGTAGAATTCTCGCCTGCCACGCGGGAGATCCGGGTCCGATTCCCGGCCAATGCAGAAAGTTTCTTGTGCTATCCCAGAGGCCAGCTTTATTAAGTGACTTGTAATTCACAGCGATTGTAGGCTGCCATTATGAATATTGTCATCGTCATGCAGACCTTAATGATGTGTCCCTTGTAAAAGCAGTTTTAACTCAAAATGCAAACAAGCTCTCCGTCTTCCATCTCTTACGAGGAGCTAGGAAGCATACCCTTGCTCAAGAGACCCAGGTCTTATGCTGATGATGCAGAGCTCTTCCATGGCAAGAGCTGCTAAGTGCTCTGTTAGACTCCTGAAAGAGAAGCCTGCTCGTTATGAATTTCCAGTGAGACTACGTTCTCTTGCGACACCCATGTGCTTGAAGTCGTGAGGGCTTAGGAAAGATGAATGTGTTGTGTGATGGAAATTCACCTGTGAGATTAAAGTCAGGCCACTCAATAGTAAAATTGAATTCAGGCTAGTCTCTCTTACAACCAAAACATACCTCAGAGAGCATACGAAGTGAGCTCCAAACAAAACAGAGTATTTGTTCAGTCAAATCATACATATTCATTTTTCAGCAAACAAAGACTTTGAAAATTGATTGGATAAGCAAATAAGTAAATTATCATAAAACCATCCTACTTCCTTTTATCACATAAGTACAATTTCCGGTTCATCGACATCCCATAATAGTTGTCCACCTGACGTGTGTAAATATTTTTTTAATTGGAAACATCTTATCTAACTCCCTAACTTCTTCCCAGCTAACTGACCTTGTTTTTTGCTTGTTTTTGTGTTTTCCAGATCCCTTGCATGGAATCGTGGTCTATCCATTCATCGGACAAACAAGCCATTGTCCTTTTGTACTCAGGCATCTACTTGACCCAGGGGCGAGCCGGTGCTGCGCCGTGATCGTATAGTGGTTAGTACTCTGCGTTGTGGCCACAGCAACCCCGGTTCGAGTCCGGGTCACGGCAGGTCTTTTCTGTTAAAATGGATGTTTTGTTGGCTCAAGCTGTTCTGTGCCTCCCACATCCAGCCAACAGAACATATGGCCTTCGGGCAGATGTAGTCGTGGCCGAGAGGTTAAGGCGATGGACTTGAAATCCATTGGGGTATCCCCGCGCAGGTTCGAACCCTGCCGACTACGTGCAGCCTAATCTCTTGATTTAGCTTTCTGCGATGAGATTTGTGCCTTCCTACTGCTTTGGCCATCCCTTTGACAACAGCTGTTATAGCGCAAGGGGCAGTCCGAGCGCATAGGTCCAGATTGCTCAGTCGGTTGAGCGCCAGACTTCAACTGAGTGTGCTGGATATGAGAGGCATACAAATTGTCCAGTTCTCTGGGTCCACACGTCCAGAGACGTGGCAGCTTGGTGTCTCCTTGCTGGGACTGTGTTTTTTTTCCCTGCTGCGTGCCTAGGTTGCGAGAGGATCAGGCAGCGATTTTGCACGAAAACTGCCTAGAGGACATCCTAGGGGACACCTTACTGTAGTCGTGGCCAAGTGGTAAGGTGATGGACTAGAAATTCCACGCAAGTTCGAATCCTGCTGACTACGTTCTGCAGTGACAACCGTGTCCTTCAAGCTGTGAGATCTTAGGAAAGATGATGGTTTTTTGCTGTTATGAATGTTGTCATCACTGTGCCTTCCAAGGCCTTTGACCAGACCTCAGAGGAGTTGGCAAGTCACCATGAAGAAGTCCCACCCTTGTCAGTGTTCCCAAGTTGTCAGGAGCAGGCCATCTCTTTCTGTCCTTATTGTTTGCAACCTTCATCCTGCAGTGCACGTGGAAAATGATCTTTTGGAGGACTGAGCGCTTACACTTTGTGTGGGAACGGCTGTTATAGCGCAAGGAGCAGACCGAGCACACGGGCCTGGATATCTCAGTCGGAAGAGCATCAGACTTTTAATCTGAGGGTCCATTATTCAAGTCCCTGCTCGGGTGAAGAGGCCGTCACTTTGTCGGAGGTTTGTGTTTTAGCGGTCTACGCTTAAGCATTGGTGCTTCAGTGGTAGAATTCTCGCCTGCCACGCGGGTCCGATTCGCGGCCAATGCAGAAAGTATCTTGTGCTATCCCAGGGGTCAGCTTTATTAACTGACTTGAAATTCACAGCGATTGTAAGCTCAAGAGCAATAACCTACCATCATAAATGTTGTCATCACTGTGCAGCCCCAAATGATGTGCCCCTCGTAAAAGAGGTTCTTCTTCTTCTGTCTCTTACGACGAGCCAGGGACCATACCCTCACTCCCTGTGAGCACAGCTGATACCACATTCTCGCCTGCCAAGCGGGAGACCCGGGTCCGATTCCCGGGCAATGCAGAAAGTGGCTTCTGATGTGCCACAAGTGTGGGTCTTTAAAATTTTGTTGTGTAACTTCTGCTAATCGATATTACTGACAGGGACTGTAAGCTCAATGGCAACAACCTGCTTTCTCTCACTGGCTCTGAGCACAAATTTCACCACAGCTAAGCATTGGTGGTTCAGTGGTAGAATTCTCGCCTGCCACGCGGGAGATCCGGGTCCGATTCCCGGCCAATGCAGAAGGTGGCTTCTGATGTGCCACAAGTGTGCGTCTTTAAAATTTTGTTGTGTAACTTCTGCTAATCGATATTACTGACAGGGACTTTAAGCTCAATGGCAACAACCTGCTTTGTCTCACTGGCTCTGAGCACAAATTTCACTACAGCTGAGCATTGGTGGTTCAGTGGTAGAATTCTCGCCTGCCACGCGGGAGATCCGGGTCCGATTCCCGGCCAATGCAGAAGGTGGCTTCTGATGTGCCACAAGTGTGCGTCTTTAAAATTTTGTTGTGTAACTTCTGCTAATCGATATTACTGACAGGGACTTTAAGCTCAATGGCAACAACCTGCTTTCTCTCACTGGCTCTGAGCACAAATTTCACCACAGCTGAGCATTGGTGGTTCAGTGGTAGAATTCTCGCCTGCCACGCGGGAGATCCGGGTCCGATTCCCGGCCAATGCAGAAAGTTTCTTGTGCTATCCCAGAGGCCAGCTTTATTAAGTGACTTGTAATTCACAGCGATTGTAGGCTGCCATTATGAATATTGTCATCGTCATGCAGACCTTAATGATGTGTCCCTTGTAAAAGCAGTTTTAACTCAAAATGCAAACAAGCTCTCCGTCTTCCATCTCTTACGAGGAGCTAGGAAGCATACCCTTGCTCAAGAGACCCAGGTCTTATGCTGATGATGCAGAGCTCTTCCATGGCAAGAGCTGCTAAGTGCTCTGTTAGACTCCTGAAAGAGAAGCCTGCTCGTTATGAATTTCCAGTGAGACTACGTTCTCTTGCGACACCCATGTGCTTGAAGTCGTGAGGGCTTAGGAAAGATGAATGTGTTGTGTGATGGAAATTCACCTGTGAGATTAAAGTCAGGCCACTCAATAGTAAAATTGAATTCAGGCTAGTCTCTCTTACAACCAAAACATACCTCAGAGAGCATACGAAGTGAGCTCCAAACAAAACAGAGTATTTGTTCAGTCAAATCATACATATTCATTTTTCAGCAAACAAAGACTTTGAAAATTGATTGGATAAGCAAATAAGTAAATTATCATAAAACCATCCTACTTCCTTTTATCACATAAGTACAATTTCCGGTTCATCGACATCCCATAATAGTTGTCCACCTGACGTGTGTAAATATTTTTTTAATTGGAAACATCTTATCTAACTCCCTAACTTCTTCCCAGCTAACTGACCTTGTTTTTTGCTTGTTTTTGTGTTTTCCAGATCCCTTGCATGGAATCGTGGTCTATCCATTCATCGGACAAACAAGCCATTGTCCTTTTGTACTCAGGCATCTACTTGACCCAGGGGCGAGCCGGTGCTGCGCCGTGATCGTATAGTGGTTAGTACTCTGCGTTGTGGCCACAGCAACCCCGGTTCGAGTCCGGGTCACGGCAGGTCTTTTCTGTTAAAATGGATGTTTTGTTGGCTCAAGCTGTTCTGTGCCTCCCACATCCAGCCAACAGAACATATGGCCTTCGGGCAGATGTAGTCGTGGCCGAGAGGTTAAGGCGATGGACTTGAAATCCATTGGGGTATCCCCGCGCAGGTTCGAACCCTGCCGACTACGTGCAGCCTAATCTCTTGATTTAGCTTTCTGCGATGAGATTTGTGCCTTCCTACTGCTTTGGCCATCCCTTTGACAACAGCTGTTATAGCGCAAGGGGCAGTCCGAGCGCATAGGTCCAGATTGCTCAGTCGGTTGAGCGCCAGACTTCAACTGAGTGTGCTGGATATGAGAGGCATACAAATTGTCCAGTTCTCTGGGTCCACACGTCCAGAGACGTGGCAGCTTGGTGTCTCCTTGCTGGGACTGTGTTTTTTTTCCCTGCTGCGTGCCTAGGTTGCGAGAGGATCAGGCAGCGATTTTGCACGAAAACTGCCTAGAGGACATCCTAGGGGACACCTTACTGTAGTCGTGGCCAAGTGGTAAGGTGATGGACTAGAAATTCCACGCAAGTTCGAATCCTGCTGACTACGTTCTGCAGTGACAACCGTGTCCTTCAAGCTGTGAGATCTTAGGAAAGATGATGGTTTTTTGCTGTTATGAATGTTGTCATCACTGTGCCTTCCAAGGCCTTTGACCAGACCTCAGAGGAGTTGGCAAGTCACCATGAAGAAGTCCCACCCTTGTCAGTGTTCCCAAGTTGTCAGGAGCAGGCCATCTCTTTCTGTCCTTATTGTTTGCAACCTTCATCCTGCAGTGCACGTGGAAAATGATCTTTTGGAGGACTGAGCGCTTACACTTTGTGTGGGAACGGCTGTTATAGCGCAAGGAGCAGACCGAGCACACAGGCCTGGATATCTCAGTCGGAAGAGCATCAGACTTTTAATCTGAGGGTCCATTATTCAAGTCCCTGCTCGGGTGAAGAGGCCGTCACTTTGTCGGAGGTTTGTGTTTTAGCGGTCTACGCTTAAGCATTGGTGCTTCAGTGGTAGAATTCTCGCCTGCCACGCGGGTCCGATTCGCGGCCAATGCAGAAAGTATCTTGTGCTATCCCAGGGGTCAGCTTTATTAACTGACTTGAAATTCACAGCGATTGTAAGCTCAAGAGCAATAACCTACCATCATAAATGTTGTCATCACTGTGCAGCCCCAAATGATGTGCCCCTCGTAAAAGAGGTTCTTCTTCTTCTGTCTCTTACGACGAGCCAGGGACCATACCCTCACTCCCTGTGAGCACAGCTGATACCACATTCTCGCCTGCCAAGCGGGAGACCCTGGTCCGATTCCCGGGCAATGCAGAAAGTGGCTTCTGATGTGCCACAAGTGTGGGTCTTTAAAATTTTGTTGTGTAACTTCTGCTAATCGATATTACTGACAGGGACTGTAAGCTCAATGGCAACAACCTGCTTTCTCTCACTGGCTCTGAGCACAAATTTCACCACAGCTAAGCATTGGTGGTTCAGTGGTAGAATTCTCGCCTGCCACGCGGGAGATCCGGGTCCGATTCCCGGCCAATGCAGAAGGTGGCTTCTGATGTGCCACAAGTGTGCGTCTTTAAAATTTTGTTGTGTAACTTCTGCTAATCGATATTACTGACAGGGACTTTAAGCTCAATGGCAACAACCTGCTTTGTCTCACTGGCTCTGAGCACAAATTTCACTACAGCTGAGCATTGGTGGTTCAGTGGTAGAATTCTCGCCTGCCACGCGGGAGATCCGGGTCCGATTCCCGGCCAATGCAGAAGGTGGCTTCTGATGTGCCACAAGTGTGCGTCTTTAAAATTTTGTTGTGTAACTTCTGCTAATCGATATTACTGACAGGGACTTTAAGCTCAATGGCAACAACCTGCTTTCTCTCACTGGCTCTGAGCACAAATTTCACCACAGCTGAGCATTGGTGGTTCAGTGGTAGAATTCTCGCCTGCCACGCGGGAGATCCGGGTCCGATTCCCGGCCAATGCAGAAAGTTTCTTGTGCTATCCCAGAGGCCAGCTTTATTAAGTGACTTGTAATTCACAGCGATTGTAGGCTGCCATTATGAATATTGTCATCGTCATGCAGACCTTAATGATGTGTCCCTTGTAAAAGCAGTTTTAACTCAAAATGCAAACAAGCTCTCCGTCTTCCATCTCTTACGAGGAGCTAGGAAGCATACCCTTGCTCAAGAGACCCAGGTCTTATGCTGATGATGCAGAGCTCTTCCATGGCAAGAGCTGCTAAGTGCTCTGTTAGACTCCTGAAAGAGAAGCCTGCTCGTTATGAATTTCCAGTGAGACTACGTTCTCTTGCGACACCCATGTGCTTGAAGTCGTGAGGGCTTAGGAAAGATGAATGTGTTGTGTGATGGAAATTCACCTGTGAGATTAAAGTCAGGCCACTCAATAGTAAAATTGAATTCAGGCTAGTCTCTCTTACAACCAAAACATACCTCAGAGAGCATACGAAGTGAGCTCCAAACAAAACAGAGTATTTGTTCAGTCAAATCATACATATTCATTTTTCAGCAAACAAAGACTTTGAAAATTGATTGGATAAGCAAATAAGTAAATTATCATAAAACCATCCTACTTCCTTTTATCACATAAGTACAATTTCCGGTTCATCGACATCCCATAATAGTTGTCCACCTGACGTGTGTAAATATTTTTTTAATTGGAAACATCTTATCTAACTCCCTAACTTCTTCCCAGCTAACTGACCTTGTTTTTTGCTTGTTTTTGTGTTTTCCAGATCCCTTGCATGGAATCGTGGTCTATCCATTCATCGGACAAACAAGCCATTGTCCTTTTGTACTCAGGCATCTACTTGACCCAGGGGCGAGCCGGTGCTGCGCCGTGATCGTATAGTGGTTAGTACTCTGCGTTGTGGCCGCAGCAACCCCGGTTCGAATCCGGGTCACGGCAGGTCTTTTCTGTTAAAATGGATGTTTTGTTGGCTCAAGCTGTTCTGTGCCTCCCACATCCAGCCAACAGAACATGTGGCCTTCGGGCAGATGTAGTCGTGGCCGAGAGGTTAAGGCGATGCACTTGAAATCCATTGGGGTATCCCCGCGCAGGTTCGAACCCTACCGACTACGTGCAGCCTAATCTCTTGATTTAGCTTTCTGCGATGAGATTTGTGCCTTCCTACTGCTTTGGCCATCCCTTTGACAACAGCTGTTATAGCGCAAGGGGCAGTCCGAGCGCATAGGTCCAGATTGCTCAGTCGGTTGAGCGCCAGACTTCAACTGAGTGTGCTGGATATGAGAGGCATACAAATTGTCCAGTTCTCTGGGTCCACACGTCCAGAGACGTGGCAGCTTGGTGTCTCCTTGCTGGGACTGTGTTTTTTTTCCCTGCTGCGTGCCTAGGTTGCGAGAGGATCAGGCAGCGATTTTGCACGAAAACTGCCTAGAGGACATCCTAGGGGACACCTTACTGTAGTCGTGGCCAAGTGGTAAGGTGATGGACTAGAAATTCCACGCAAGTTCGAATCCTGCTGACTACGTTCTGCAGTGACAACCGTGTCCTTCAAGCTGTGAGATCTTAGGAAAGATGATGGTTTTTTGCTGTTATGAATGTTGTCATCAC
Source organism: Zacco platypus (assembly GCA_038088235.1). NCBI lineage: Eukaryota > Metazoa > Chordata > Actinopteri > Cypriniformes > Xenocyprididae > Zacco > Zacco platypus. Next base: position 20,897,806 of record CM076081.1, on the reverse strand, counting down.
TGTGCCTTCCAAGGCCTTTGACCAGACCTCAGAGGAGTTGGCAAGTCACCATGAAGAAGTCCCACCCTTGTCAGTGTTCCCAAGTTGTCAGGAGCAGGCCATCTCTTTCTGTCCTTATTGTTTGCAACCTTCATCCTGCAGTGCACGTGGAAAATGATCTTTTGGAGGACTGAGCGCTTACACTTTGTGTGGGAACGGCTGTTATAGCGCAAGGAGCAGACCGAGCACACGGGCCTGGATATCTCAGTCGGAAGAGCATCAGACTTTTAATCTGAGGGTCCATTATTCAAGTCCCTGCTCGGGTGAAGAGGCCGTCACTTTGTCGGAGGTTTGTGTTTTAGCGGTCTACGCTTAAGCATTGGTGCTTCAGTGGTAGAATTCTCGCCTGCCACGCGGGTCCGATTCGTGGCCAATGCAGAAAGTATCTTGTGCTATCCCAGGGGTCAGCTTTATTAACTGACTTGAAATTCACAGCGATTGTAAGCTCAAGAGCAATAACCTACCATCATAAATGTTGTCATCACTGTGCAGCCCCAAATGATGTGCCCCTCGTAAAAGAGGTTCGACTTCTTCTGTCTCTTACGACGAGCCAGGGACCATACCCTCACTCCCTGTGAGCACAGCTGATACCACATTCTCGCCTGCCAAGCGGGAGACCCGGGTCCGATTCCCGGGCAATGCAGAAAGTGGCTTCTGATGTGCCACAAGTGTGGGTCTTTAAAATTTTGTTGTGTAACTTCTGCTAATCGATATTACTGACAGGGACTGTAAGCTCAATGGCAACAACCTGCTTTCTCTCACTGGCTCTGAGCACAGATTTCACCACAGCTAAGCATTGGTGGTTCAGTGGTAGAATTCTCGCCTGCCACGCGGGAGATCGGGGTCCGATTCCCGGCCAATGCAGAAGGTGGCTTCTGATGTGCCACAAGTGTGCGTCTTTAAAATTTTGTTGTGTAACTTCTGCTAATCGATATTACTGACAGGGACTTTAAGCTCAATGGCAACAACCTGCTTTCTCTCACTGGCTCTGAGCACAAATTTCACCACAGCTGAGCATTGGTGGTTCAGTGGTAGAATTCTCGCCTGCCACGCGGGAGATCCGGGTCCGATTCCCGGCCAATGCAGAAAGTTTCTTGTGCTATCCCAGAGGCCAGCTTTATTAAGTGACTTGTAATTCACAGCGATTGTAGGCTGCCATTATGAATATTGTCATCGTCATGCAGACCTTAATGATGTGTCCCTTGTAAAAGCAGTTTTAACTCAAAATGCAAACAAGCTCTCCGTCTTCCATCTCTTACGAGGAGCTAGGAAGCATACCCTTGCTCAAGAGACCCAGGTCTTATGCTGATGATGCAGAGCTCTTCCATGGCAAGAGCTGCTAAGTGCTCTGTTAGACTCCTGAAAGAGAAGCCTGCTCGTTATGAATTTCCAGTGAGACTACGTTCTCTTGCGACACCCATGTGCTTGAAGTCGTGAGGGCTTAGGAAAGATGAATGTGTTGTGTGATGGAAATTCACCTGTGAGATTAAAGTCAGGCCACTCAATAGTAAAATTGAATTCAGGCTAGTCTCTCTTACAACCAAAACATACCTCAGAGAGCATACGAAGTGAGCTCCAAACAAAACAGAGTATTTGTTCAGTCAAATCATACATATTCATTTTTCAGCAAACAAAGACTTTGAAAATTGATTGGATAAGCAAATAAGTAAATTATCATAAAACCATCCTACTTCCTTTTATCACATAAGTACAATTTCCGGTTCATCGACATCCCATAATAGTTGTCCACCTGACGTGTGTAAATATTTTTTTAATTGGAAACATCTTATCTAACTCCCTAACTTCTTCCCAGCTAACTGACCTTGTTTTTTGCTTGTTTTTGTGTTTTCCAGATCCCTTGCATGGAATCGTGGTCTATCCATTCATCGGACAAACAAGCCATTGTCCTTTTGTACTCAGGCATCTACTTGACCCAGGGGCGAGCCGCTGCTGCGCCGTGATCGTATAGTGGTTAGTACTCTGCGTTGTGGCCGCAGCAACCCCGGTTCGAATCCGGGTCACGGCAGGTCTTTTCTGTTAAAATGGATGTTTTGTTGGCTCAAGCTGTTCTGTGCCTCCCACATCCAGCCAACAGAACATGTGGCCTTCGGGCAGATGTAGTCGTGGCCGAGAGGTTAAGGCGATGGACTTGAAATCCATTGGGGTATCCCCGCGCAGGTTCGAACCCTGCCGACTACGTGCAGCCTAATCTCTTGATTTAGCTTTCTGCGATGAGATTTGTGCCTTCCTACTGCTTTGGCCATCCCTTTGACAACAGCTGTTATAGCGCAAGGGGCAGTCCGAGCGCATAGGTCCAGATTGCTCAGTCGGTTGAGCGCCAGACTTCAACTGAGTGTGCTGGATATGAGAGGCATACAAATTGTCCAGTTCTCTTGGTCCACACGTCCAGAGACGTGGCAGCTTGGTGTCTCCTTGCTGGGACTGTGTTTTTTTTTCCTGCTGCGTGCCTAGGTTGCGAGAGGATCAGGCAGCGATTTTGCACGAAAACTGCCTAGAGGACATCCTAGGGGACACCTTACTGTAGTCGTGGCCAAGTGGTAAGGTGATGGACTAGAAATTCCACGCAAGTTCGAATCCTGCTGACTACGTTCTGCAGTGACAACCGTGTCCTTCAAGCTGTGAGATCTTAGGAAAGATGATGGTTTTTTGCTGTTATGAATGTTGTCATCACTGTGCCTTCCAAGGCCTTTGACCAGACCTCAGAGGAGTTGGCAAGTCACCATGAAGAAGTCCCACCCTTGTCAGTGTTCCCAAGTTGTCAGGAGCAGGCCATCTCTTTCTGTCCTTATTGTTTGCAACCTTCATCCTGCAGTGCACGTGGAAAATGATCTTTTGGAGGACTGAGCGCTTACACTTTGTGTGGGAACGGCTGTTATAGCGCAAGGAGCAGACCGAGCACACGGGCCTGGATATCTCAGTCGGAAGAGCATCAGACTTTTAATCTGAGGGTCCATTATTCAAGTCCCTGCTCGGGTGAAGAGGCCGTCACTTTGTCGGAGGTTTGTGTTTTAGCGGTCTACGCTTAAGCATTGGTGCTTCAGTGGTAGAATTCTCGCCTGCCACGCGGGTCCGATTCGCGGCCAATGCAGAAAGTATCTTGTGCTATCCCAGGGGTCAGCTTTATTAACTGACTTGAAATTCACAGCGATTGTAAGCTCAAGAGCAATAACCTACCATCATAAATGTTGTCATCACTGTGCAGCCCCAAATGATGTGCCCCTCGTAAAAGAGGTTCTTCTTCTTCTGTCTCTTACGACGAGCCAGGGACCATACCCTCACTCCCTGTGAGCACAGCTGATACCACATTCTCGCCTGCCAAGCGGGAGACCCGGGTCCGATTCCCGGGCAATGCAGAAAGTGGCTTCTGATGTGCCACAAGTGTGGGTCTTTAAAATTTTGTTGTGTAACTTCTGCTAATCGATATTACTGACAGGGACTGTAAGCTCAATGGCAACAACCTGCTTTCTCTCACTGGCTCTGAGCACAAATTTCATCACAGCTAAGCATTGGTGGTTCAGTGGTAGAATTCTCGCCTGCCACGCGGGAGATCCGGGTCCGATTCCCGGCCAATGCAGAAGGTGTCTTCTGATGTGCCACAAGTGTGCGTCTTTAAAATTTTGTTGTGTAACTTCTGCTAATCGATATTACTGACAGGGACTTTAAGCTCAATGGCAACAACCTGCTTTCTCTCACTGGCTCTGAGCACAAATTTCACCACAGCTGAGCATTGGTGGTTCAGTGGTAGAATTCTTGCCTGCCACGCGGGAGATCCGGGTCCGATTCCCGGCCAATGCAGAAAGTTTCTTGTGCTATCCCAGAGGCCAGCTTTATTAAGTGACTTGTAATTCACAGCGATTGTAGGCTGCCATTATGAATATTGTCATCGTCATGCAGACCTTAATGATGTGTCCCTTGTAAAAGCAGTTTTAACTCAAAATGCAAACAAGCTCTCCGTCTTCCATCTCTTACGAGGAGCTAGGAAGCATACCCTTGCTCAAGAGACCCAGGTCTTATGCTGATGATGCAGAGCTCTTCCATGGCAAGAGCTGCTAAGTGCTCTGTTAGACTCCTGAAAGAGAAGCCTGCTCGTTATGAATTTCCAGTGAGACTACGTTCTCTTGCGACACCCATGTGCTTGAAGTCGTGAGGGCTTAGGAAAGATGAATGTGTTGTGTGATGGAAATTCACCTGTGAGATTAAAGTCAGGCCACTCAATAGTAAAATTGAATTCAGGCTAGTCTCTCTTACAACCAAAACATACCTCAGAGAGCATACGAAGTGAGCTCCAAACAAAACAGAGTATTTGTTCAGTCAAATCATACATATTCATTTTTCAGCAAACAAAGACTTTGAAAATTGATTGGATAAGCAAATAAGTAAATTATCATAAAACCATCCTACTTCCTTTTATCACATAAGTACAATTTCCGGTTCATCGACATCCCATAATAGTTGTCCACCTGACGTGTGTAAATATTTTTTTAATTGGAAACATCTTATCTAACTCCCTAACTTCTTCCCAGCTAACTGACCTTGTTTTTTGCTTGTTTTTGTGTTTTCCAGATCCCTTGCATGGAATCGTGGTCTATCCATTCATCGGACAAACAAGCCATTGTCCTTTTGTACTCAGGCATCTACTTGACCCAGGGGCGAGCTGCTGCTGCGCCGTGATCGTATAGTGGTTAGTACTCTGCGTTGTGGCCGCAGCAACCCCGGTTCGAATCCGGGTCACGGCAGGTCTTTTCTGTTAAAATGGATGTTTTGTTGGCTCAAGCTGTTCTGTGCCTCCCACATCCAGCCAACAGAACATGTGGCCTTCGGGCAGATGTAGTCGTGGCCGAGAGGTTAAGGCGATGGACTTGAAATCCATTGGGGTATCCCCGCGCAGGTTCGAACCCTGCCGACTACGTGCAGCCTAATCTCTTGATTTAGCTTTCTGCGATGAGATTTGTGCCTTCCTACTGCTTTGGCCATCCCTTTGACAACAGCTGTTATAGCGCAAGGGGCAGTCCGAGCGCATAGGTCCAGATTGCTCAGTCGGTTGAGCGCCAGACTTCAACTGAGTGTGCTGGATATGAGAGGCATACAAATTGTCCAGTTCTCTTGGTCCACACGTCCAGAGACGTGGCAGCTTGGTGTCTCCTTGCTGGGACTGTGTTTTTTTTTCCTGCTGCGTGCCTAGGTTGCGAGAGGATCAGGCAGCGATTTTGCACGAAAACTGCCTAGAGGACATCCTAGGGGACACCTTACTGTAGTCGTGGCCAAGTGGTAAGGTGATGGACTAGAAATTCCACGCAAGTTCGAATCCTGCTGACTACGTTCTGCAGTGACAACCGTGTCCTTCAAGCTGTGAGATCTTAGGAAAGATGATGGTTTTTTGCTGTTATGAATGTTGTCATCACTGTGCCTTCCAAGGCCTTTGACCAGACCTCAGAGGAGTTGGCAAGTCACCATGAAGAAGTCCCACCCTTGTCAGTGTTCCCAAGTTGTCAGGAGCAGGCCATCTCTTTCTGTCCTTATTGTTTGCAACCTTCATCCTGCAGTGCACGTGGAAAATGATCTTTTGGAGGACTGAGCGCTTACACTTTGTGTGGGAACGGCTGTTATAGCGCAAGGAGCAGACCGAGCACACGGGCCTGGATATCTCAGTCGGAAGAGCATCAGACTTTTAATCTGAGGGTCCATTATTCAAGTCCCTGCTCGGGTGAAGAGGCCGTCACTTTGTCGGAGGTTTGTGTTTTAGCGGTCTACGCTTAAGCATTGGTGCTTCAGTGGTAGAATTCTCGCCTGCCACGCGGGTCCGATTCGCGGCCAATGCAGAAAGTATCTTGTGCTATCCCAGGGGTCAGCTTTATTAACTGACTTGAAATTCACAGCGATTGTAAGCTCAAGAGCAATAACCTACCATCATAAATGTTGTCATCACTGTGCAGCCCCAAATGATGTGCCCCTCGTAAAAGAGGTTCTTCTTCTTCTGTCTCTTACGACGAGCCAGGGACCATACCCTCACTCCCTGTGAGCACAGCTGATACCACATTCTCGCCTGCCAAGCGGGAGACCCGGGTCCGATTCCCGGGCAATGCAGAAAGTGGCTTCTGATGTGCCACAAGTGTGGGTCTTTAAAATTTTGTTGTGTAACTTCTGCTAATCGATATTACTGACAGGGACTGTAAGCTCAATGGCAACAACCTGCTTTCTCTCACTGGCTCTGAGCACAAATTTCACCACAGCTAAGCATTGGTGGTTCAGTGGTAGAATTCTCGCCTGCCACGCGGGAGATCCGGGTCCGATTCCCGGCCAATGCAGAAGGTGTCTTCTGATGTGCCACAAGTGTGCGTCTTTAAAATTTTGTTGTGTAACTTCTGCTAATCGATATTACTGACAGGGACTTTAAGCTCAATGGCAACAACCTGCTTTCTCTCACTGGCTCTGAGCACAAATTTCACCACAGCTGAGCATTGGTGGTTCAGTGGTAGAATTCTTGCCTGCCACGCGGGAGATCCGGGTCCGATTCCCGGCCAATGCAGAAAGTTTCTTGTGCTATCCCAGAGGCCAGCTTTATTAAGTGACTTGTAATTCACAGCGATTGTAGGCTGCCATTATGAATATTGTCATCGTCATGCAGACCTTAATGATGTGTCCCTTGTAAAAGCAGTTTTAACTCAAAATGCAAACAAGCTCTCCGTCTTCCATCTCTTACGAGGAGCTAGGAAGCATACCCTTGCTCAAGAGACCCAGGTCTTATGCTGATGATGCAGAGCTCTTCCATGGCAAGAGCTGCTAAGTGCTCTGTTAGACTCCTGAAAGAGAAGCCTGCTCGTTATGAATTTCCAGTGAGACTACGTTCTCTTGCGACACCCATGTGCTTGAAGTCGTGAGGGCTTAGGAAAGATGAATGTGTTGTGTGATGGAAATTCACCTGTGAGATTAAAGTCAGGCCACTCAATAGTAAAATTGAATTCAGGCTAGTCTCTCTTACAACCAAAACATACCTCAGAGAGCATACGAAGTGAGCTCCAAACAAAACAGAGTATTTGTTCAGTCAAATCATACATATTCATTTTTCAGCAAACAAAGACTTTGAAAATTGATTGGATAAGCAAATAAGTAAATTATCATAAAACCATCCTACTTCCTTTTATCACATAAGTACAATTTCCGGTTCATCGACATCCCATAATAGTTGTCCACCTGACGTGTGTAAATATTTTTTTAATTGGAAACATCTTATCTAACTCCCTAACTTCTTCCCAGCTAACTGACCTTGTTTTTTGCTTGTTTTTGTGTTTTCCAGATCCCTTGCATGGAATCGTGGTCTATCCATTCATCGGACAAACAAGCCATTGTCCTTTTGTACTCAGGCATCTACTTGACCCAGGGGCGAGCCGCTGCTGCGCCGTGATCGTATAGTGGTTAGTACTCTGCGTTGTGGCCGCAGCAACCCCGGTTCGAATCCGGGTCACGGCAGGTCTTTTCTGTTAAAATGGATGTTTTGTTGGCTCAAGCTGTTCTGTGCCTCCCACATCCAGCCAACAGAACATGTGGCCTTCGGGCAGATGTAGTCGTGGCCGAGAGGTTAAGGCGATGGACTTGAAATCCATTGGGGTATCCCCGCGCAGGTTCGAACCCTGCCGACTACGTGCAGCCTAATCTCTTGATTTAGCTTTCTGCGATGAGATTTGTGCCTTCCTACTGCTTTGGCCATCCCTTTGACAACAGCTGTTATAGCGCAAGGGGCAGTCCGAGCGCATAGGTCCAGATTGCTCAGTCGGTTGAGCGCCAGACTTCAACTGAGTGTGCTGGATATGAGAGGCATACAAATTGTCCAGTTCTCTGGGTCCACACGTCCAGAGACGTGGCAGCTTGGTGTCTCCTTGCTGGGACTGTGTTTTTTTTTCCTGCTGCGTGCCTAGGTTGCGAGAGGATCAGGCAGCGATTTTCCACGAAAACTGCCTAGAGGACATCCTAGGGGACACCTTACTGTAGTCGTGGCCAAGTGGTAAGGTGATGGACTAGAAATTCCACGCAAGTTCGAATCCTGCTGACTACGTTCTGCAGTGACAACCGTGTCCTTCAAGCTGTGAGATCTTAGGAAAGATGATGGTTTTTTGCTGTTATGAATGTTGTCATCACTGTGCCTTCCAAGGCCTTTGACCAGACCTCAGAGGAGTTGGCAAGTCACCATGAAGAAGTCCCACCCTTGTCAGTGTTCTCAAGTTGTCAGGAGCAGGCCATCTCTTTCTGTCCTTATTGTTTGCAACCTTCATCCTGCAGTGCACGTGGAAAATGATCTTTTGGAGGACTGAGCGCTTACACTTTGTGTGGGAACGGCTGTTATAGCGCAAGGAGCAGACCGAGCACACGGGCCTGGATATCTCAGTCGGAAGAGCATCAGACTTTTAATCTGAGGGTCCATTATTCAAGTCCCTGCTCGGGTGAAGAGGCCGTCACTTTGTCGGAGGTTTGTGTTTTAGCGGTCTACGCTTAAGCATTGGTGCTTCAGTGGTAGAATTCTCGCCTGCCACGCGGGTCCGATTCGCGGCCAATGCAGAAAGTATCTTGTGCTATCCCAGGGGTCAGCTTTATTAACTGACTTGAAATTCACAGCGATTGTAAGCTCAAGAGCAATAACCTACCATCATAAATGTTGTCATCACTGTGCAGCCCCAAATGATGTGCCCCTCGTAAAAGAGGTTCTTCTTCTTCTGTCTCTTACGACGAGCCAGGGACCATACCCTCACTCCCTGTGAGCACAGCTGATACCACATTCTCGCCTGCCAAGCGGGAGACCCGGGTCCGATTCCCGGGCAATGCAGAAAGTGGCTTCTGATGTGCCACAAGTGTGGGTCTTTAAAATTTTGTTGTGTAACTTCTGCTAATCGATATTACTGACAGGGACTGTAAGCTCAATGGCAACAACCTGCTTTCTCTCACTGGCTCTGAGCACAAATTTCACCACAGCTAAGCATTGGTGGTTCAGTGGTAGAATTCTCGCCTGCCACGCGGGAGATCCGGGTCCGATTCCCGGCCAATGCAGAAGGTGTCTTCTGATGTGCCACAAGTGTGCGTCTTTAAAATTTTGTTGTGTAACTTCTGCTAATCGATATTACTGACAGGGACTTTAAGCTCAATGGCAACAACCTGCTTTCTCTCACTGGCTCTGAGCACAAATTTCACCACAGCTGAGCATTGGTGGTTCAGTGGTAGAATTCTTGCCTGCCACGCGGGAGATCCGGGTCCGATTCCCGGCCAATGCAGAAAGTTTCTTGTGCTATCCCAGAGGCCAGCTTTATTAAGTGACTTGTAATTCACAGCGATTGTAGGCTGCCATTATGAATATTGTCATCGTCATGCAGACCTTAATGATGTGTCCCTTGTAAAAGCAGTTTTAACTCAAAATGCAAACAAGCTCTCCGTCTTCCATCTCTTACGAGGAGCTAGGAAGCATACCCTTGCTCAAGAGACCCAGGTCTTATGCTGATGATGCAGAGCTCTTCCATGGCAAGAGCTGCTAAGTGCTCTGTTAGACTCCTGAAAGAGAAGCCTGCTCGTTATGAATTTCCAGTGAGACTACGTTCTCTTGCGACACCCATGTGCTTGAAGTCGTGAGGGCTTAGGAAAGATGAATGTGTTGTGTGATGGAAATTCACCTGTGAGATTAAAGTCAGGCCACTCAATAGTAAAATTGAATTCAGGCTAGTCTCTCTTACAACCAAAACATACCTCAGAGAGCATACGAAGTGAGCTCCAAACAAAACAGAGTATTTGTTCAGTCAAATCATACATATTCATTTTTCAGCAAACAAAGACTTTGAAAATTGATTGGATAAGCAAATAAGTAAATTATCATAAAACCATCCTACTTCCTTTTATCACATAAGTACAATTTCCGGTTCATCGACATCCCATAATAGTTGTCCACCTGACGTGTGTAAATATTTTTTTAATTGGAAACATCTTATCTAACTCCCTAACTTCTTCCCAGCTAACTGACCTTGTTTTTTGCTTGTTTTTGTGTTTTCCAGATCCCTTGCATGGAATCGTGGTCTATCCATTCATCGGACAAACAAGCCATTGTCCTTTTGTACTCAGGCATCTACTTGACCCAGGGGCGAGCTGCTGCTGCGCCGTGATCGTATAGTGGTTAGTACTCTGCGTTGTGGCCGCAGCAACCCCGGTTCGAATCCGGGTCACGGCAGGTCTTTTCTGTTAAAATGGATGTTTTGTTGGCTCAAGCTGTTCTGTGCCTCCCACATCCAGCCAACAGAACATGTGGCCTTCGGGCAGATGTAGTCGTGGCCGAGAGGTTAAGGCGATGGACTTGAAATCCATTGGGGTATCCCCGCGCAGGTTCGAACCCTGCCGACTACGTGCAGCCTAATCTCTTGATTTAGCTTTCTGCGATGAGATTTGTGCCTTCCTACTGCTTTGGCCATCCCTTTGACAACAGCTGTTATAGCGCAAGGGGCAGTCCGAGCGCATAGGTCCAGATTGCTCAGTCGGTTGAGCGCCAGACTTCAACTGAGTGTGCTGGATATGAGAGGCATACAAATTGTCCAGTTCTCTTGGTCCACACGTCCAGAGACGTGGCAGCTTGGTGTCTCCTTGCTGGGACTGTGTTTTTTTTTCCTGCTGCGTGCCTAGGTTGCGAGAGGATCAGGCAGCGATTTTGCACGAAAACTGCCTAGAGGACATCCTAGGGGACACCTTACTGTAGTCGTGGCCAAGTGGTAAGGTGATGGACTAGAAATTCCACGCAAGTTCGAATCCTGCTGACTACGTTCTGCAGTGACAACCGTGTCCTTCAAGCTGTGAGATCTTAGGAAAGATGATGGTTTTTTGCTGTTATGAATGTTGTCATCACTGTGCCTTCCAAGGCCTTTGACCAGACCTCAGAGGAGTTGGCAAGTCACCATGAAGAAGTCCCACCCTTGTCAGTGTTCCCAAGTTGTCAGGAGCAGGCCATCTCTTTCTGTCCTTATTGTTTGCAACCTTCATCCTGCAGTGCACGTGGAAAATGATCTTTTGGAGGACTGAGCGCTTACACTTTGTGTGGGAACGGCTGTTATAGCGCAAGGAGCAGACCGAGCACACGGGCCTGGATATCTCAGTCGGAAGAGCATCAGACTTTTAATCTGAGGGTCCATTATTCAAGTCCCTGCTCGGGTGAAGAGGCCGTCACTTTGTCGGAGGTTTGTGTTTTAGCGGTCTACGCTTAAGCATTGGTGCTTCAGTGGTAGAATTCTCGCCTGCCACGCGGGTCCGATTCGCGGCCAATGCAGAAAGTATCTTGTGCTATCCCAGGGGTCAGCTTTATTAACTGACTTGAAATTCACAGCGATTGTAAGCTCAAGAGCAATAACCTACCATCATAAATGTTGTCATCACTGTGCAGCCCCAAATGATGTGCCCCTCGTAAAAGAGGTTCTTCTTCTTCTGTCTCTTACGACGAGCCAGGGACCATACCCTCACTCCCTGTGAGCACAGCTGATACCACATTCTCGCCTGCCAAGCGGGAGACCCGGGTCCGATTCCCGGGCAATGCAGAAAGTGGCTTCTGATGTGCCACAAGTGTGGGTCTTTAAAATTTTGTTGTGTAACTTCTGCTAATCGATATTACTGACAGGGACTGTAAGCTCAATGGCAACAACCTGCTTTCTCTCACTGGCTCTGAGCACAAATTTCACCACAGCTAAGCATTGGTGGTTCAGTGGTAGAATTCTCGCCTGCCACGCGGGAGATCCGGGTCCGATTCCCGGCCAATGCAGAAGGTGTCTTCTGATGTGCCACAAGTGTGCGTCTTTAAAATTTTGTTGTGTAACTTCTGCTAATCGATATTACTGACAGGGACTTTAAGCTCAATGGCAACAACCTGCTTTCTCTCACTGGCTCTGAGCACAAATTTCACCACAGCTGAGCATTGGTGGTTCAGTGGTAGAATTCTTGCCTGCCACGCGGGAGATCCGGGTCCGATTCCCGGCCAATGCAGAAAGTTTCTTGTGCTATCCCAGAGGCCAGCTTTATTAAGTGACTTGTAATTCACAGCGATTGTAGGCTGCCATTATGAATATTGTCATCGTCATGCAGACCTTAATGATGTGTCCCTTGTAAAAGCAGTTTTAACTCAAAATGCAAACAAGCTCTCCGTCTTCCATCTCTTACGAGGAGCTAGGAAGCATACCCTTGCTCAAGAGACCCAGGTCTTATGCTGATGATGCAGAGCTCTTCCATGGCAAGAGCTGCTAAGTGCTCTGTTAGACTCCTGAAAGAGAAGCCTGCTCGTTATGAATTTCCAGTGAGACTACGTTCTCTTGCGACACCCATGTGCTTGAAGTCGTGAGGGCTTAGGAAAGATGAATGTGTTGTGTGATGGAAATTCACCTGTGAGATTAAAGTCAGGCCACTCAATAGTAAAATTGAATTCAGGCTAGTCTCTCTTACAACCAAAACATACCTCAGAGAGCATACGAAGTGAGCTCCAAACAAAACAGAGTATTTGTTCAGTCAAATCATACATATTCATTTTTCAGCAAACAAAGACTTTGAAAATTGATTGGATAAGCAAATAAGTAAATTATCATAAAACCATCCTACTTCCTTTTATCACATAAGTACAATTTCCGGTTCATCGACATCCCATAATAGTTGTCCACCTGACGTGTGTAAATATTTTTTTAATTGGAAACATCTTATCTAACTCCCTAACTTCTTCCCAGCTAACTGACCTTGTTTTTTGCTTGTTTTTGTGTTTTCCAGATCCCTTGCATGGAATCGTGGTCTATCCATTCATCGGACAAACAAGCCATTGTCCTTTTGTACTCAGGCATCTACTTGACCCAGGGGCGAGCCGCTGCTGCGCCGTGATCGTATAGTGGTTAGTACTCTGCGTTGTGGCCGCAGCAACCCCGGTTCGAATCCGGGTCACGGCAGGTCTTTTCTGTTAAAATGGATGTTTTGTTGGCTCAAGCTGTTCTGTGCCTCCCACATCCAGCCAACAGAACATGTGGCCTTCGGGCAGATGTAGTCGTGGCCGAGAGGTTAAGGCGATGGACTTGAAATCCATTGGGGTATCCCCGCGCAGGTTCGAACCCTGCCGACTACGTGCAGCCTAATCTCTTGATTTAGCTTTCTGCGATGAGATTTGTGCCTTCCTACTGCTTTGGCCATCCCTTTGACAACAGCTGTTATAGCGCAAGGGGCAGTCCGAGCGCATAGGTCCAGATTGCTCAGTCGGTTGAGCGCCAGACTTCAACTGAGTGTGCTGGATATGAGAGGCATACAAATTGTCCAGTTCTCTGGGTCCACACGTCCAGAGACGTGGCAGCTTGGTGTCTCCTTGCTGGGACTGTGTTTTTTTTTCCTGCTGCGTGCCTAGGTTGCGAGAGGATCAGGCAGCGATTTTCCACGAAAACTGCCTAGAGGACATCCTAGGGGACACCTTACTGTAGTCGTGGCCAAGTGGTAAGGTGATGGACTAGAAATTCCACGCAAGTTCGAATCCTGCTGACTATGTTCTGCAGTGACAACCGTGTCCTTCAAGCTGTGAGATCTTAGGAAAGATGATGGTTTTTTGCTGTTATGAATGTTGTCATCACTGTGCCTTCCAAGGCCTTTGACCAGACCTCAGAGGAGTTGGCAAGTCACCATGAAGAAGTCCCACCCTTGTCAGTGTTCTCAAGTTGTCAGGAGCAGGCCATCTCTTTCTGTCCTTATTGTTTGCAACCTTCATCCTGCAGTGCACGTGGAAAATGATCTTTTGGAGGACTGAGCGCTTACACTTTGTGTGGGAACGGCTGTTATAGCGCAAGGAGCAGACCGAGCACACGGGCCTGGATATCTCAGTCGGAAGAGCATCAGACTTTTAATCTGAGGGTCCATTATTCAAGTCCCTGCTCGGGTGAAGAGGCCGTCACTTTGTCGGAGGTTTGTGTTTTAGCGGTCTACGCTTAAGCATTGGTGCTTCAGTGGTAGAATTCTCGCCTGCCACGCGGGTCCGATTCGCGGCCAATGCAGAAAGTATCTTGTGCTATCCCAGGGGTCAGCTTTATTAACTGACTTGAAATTCACAGCGATTGTAAGCTCAAGAGCAATAACCTACCATCATAAATGTTGTCATCACTGTGCAGCCCCAAATGATGTGCCCCTCGTAAAAGAGGTTCTTCTTCTTCTGTCTCTTACGACGAGCCAGGGACCATACCCTCACTCCCTGTGAGCACAGCTGATACCACATTCTCGCCTGCCAAGCGGGAGACCCGGGTCCGATTCCCGGGCAATGCAGAAAGTGGCTTCTGATGTGCCACAAGTGTGGGTCTTTAAAATTTTGTTGTGTAACTTCTGCTAATCGATATTACTGACAGGGACTGTAAGCTCAATGGCAACAACCTGCTTTCTCTCACTGGCTCTGAGCACAAATTTCACCACAGCTAAGCATTGGTGGTTCAGTGGTAGAATTCTCGCCTGCCACGCGGGAGATCCGGGTCCGATTCCCGGCCAATGCAGAAGGTGTCTTCTGATGTGCCACAAGTGTGCGTCTTTAAAATTTTGTTGTGTAACTTCTGCTAATCGATATTACTGACAGGGACTTTAAGCTCAATGGCAACAACCTGCTTTCTCTCACTGGCTCTGAGCACAAATTTCACCACAGCTGAGCATTGGTGGTTCAGTGGTAGAATTCTCGCCTGCCACGCGGGAGATCCGGGTCCGATTCCCGGCCAATGCAGAAAGTTTCTTGTGCTATCCCAGAGGCCAGCTTTATTAAGTGACTTGTAATTCACAGCGATTGTAGGCTGCCATTATGAATATTGTCATCGTCATGCAGACCTTAATGATGTGTCCCTTGTAAAAGCAGTTTTAACTCAAAATGCAAACAAGCTCTCCGTCTTCCATCTCTTACGAGGAGCTAGGAAGCATACCCTTGCTCAAGAGACCCAGGTCTTATGCTGATGATGCAGAGCTCTTCCATGGCAAGAGCTGCTAAGTGCTCTGTTAGACTCCTGAAAGAGAAGCCTGCTCGTTATGAATTTCCAGTGAGACTACGTTCTCTTGCGACACCCATGTGCTTGAAGTCGTGAGGGCTTAGGAAAGATGAATGTGTTGTGTGATGGAAATTCACCTGTGAGATTAAAGTCAGGCCACTCAATAGTAAAATTGAATTCAGGCTAGTCTCTCTTACAACCAAAACATACCTCAGAGAGCATACGAAGTGAGCTCCAAACAAAACAGAGTATTTGTTCAGTCAAATCATACATATTCATTTTTCAGCAAACAAAGACTTTGAAAATTGATTGGATAAGCAAATAAGTAAATTATCATAAAACCATCCTACTTCCTTTTATCACATAAGTACAATTTCCGGTTCATCGACATCCCATAATAGTTGTCCACCTGACGTGTGTAAATATTTTTTTAATTGGAAACATCTTATCTAACTCCCTAACTTCTTCCCAGCTAACTGACCTTGTTTTTTGCTTGTTTTTGTGTTTTCCAGATCCCTTGCATGGAATCGTGGTCTATCCATTCATCGGACAAACAAGCCATTGTCCTTTTGTACTCAGGCATCTACTTGACCCAGGGGCGAGCCGCTGCTGCGCCGTGATCGTATAGTGGTTAGTACTCTGCGTTGTGGCCGCAGCAACCCCGGTTCGAATCCGGGTCACGGCAGGTCTTTTCTGTTAAAATGGATGTTTTGTTGGCTCAAGCTGTTCTGTGCCTCCCACATCCAGCCAACAGAACATGTGGCCTTCGGGCAGATGTAGTCGTGGCCGAGAGGTTAAGGCGATGGACTTGAAATCCATTGGGGTATCCCCGCGCAGGTTCGAACCCTGCCGACTACGTGCAGCCTAATCTCTTGATTTAGCTTTCTGCGATGAGATTTGTGCCTTCCTACTGCTTTGGCCATCCCTTTGACAACAGCTGTTATAGCGCAAGGGGCAGTCCGAGCGCATAGGTCCAGATTGCTCAGTCGGTTGAGCGCCAGACTTCAACTGAGTGTGCTGGATATGAGAGGCATACAAATTGTCCAGTTCTCTGGGTCCACACGTCCAGAGACGTGGCAGCTTGGTGTCTCCTTGCTGGGACTGTGTTTTTTTTTCCTGCTGCGTGCCTAGGTTGCGAGAGGATCAGGCAGCGATTTTCCACGAAAACTGCCTAGAGGACATCCTAGGGGACACCTTACTGTAGTCGTGGCCAAGTGGTAAGGTGATGGACTAGAAATTCCACGCAAGTTCGAATCCTGCTGACTACGTTCTGCAGTGACAACCGTGTCCTTCAAGCTGTGAGATCTTAGGAAAGATGATGGTTTTTTGCTGTTATGAATGTTGTCATCACTGTGCCTTCCAAGGCCTTTGACCAGACCTCAGAGGAGTTGGCAAGTCACCATGAAGAAGTCCCACCCTTGTCAGTGTTCTCAAGTTGTCAGGAGCAGGCCATCTCTTTCTGTCCTTATTGTTTGCAACCTTCATCCTGCAGTGCACGTGGAAAATGATCTTTTGGAGGACTGAGCGCTTACACTTTGTGTGGGAACGGCTGTTATAGCGCAAGGAGCAGACCGAGCACACGGGCCTGGATATCTCAGTCGGAAGAGCATCAGACTTTTAATCTGAGGGTCCATTATTCAAGTCCCTGCTCGGGTGAAGAGGCCGTCACTTTGTCGGAGGTTTGTGTTTTAGCGGTCTACGCTTAAGCATTGGTGCTTCAGTGGTAGAATTCTCGCCTGCCACGCGGGTCCGATTCGCGGCCAATGCAGAAAGTATCTTGTGCTATCCCAGGGGTCAGCTTTATTAACTGACTTGAAATTCACAGCGATTGTAAGCTCAAGAGCAATAACCTACCATCATAAATGTTGTCATCACTGTGCAGCCCCAAATGATGTGCCCCTCGTAAAAGAGGTTCTTCTTCTTCTGTCTCTTACGACGAGCCAGGGACCATACCCTCACTCCCTGTGAGCACAGCTGATACCACATTCTCGCCTGCCAAGCGGGAGACCCGGGTCCGATTCCCGGGCAATGCAGAAAGTGGCTTCTGATGTGCCACAAGTGTGGGTCTTTAAAATTTTGTTGTGTAACTTCTGCTAATCGATATTACTGACAGGGACTGTAAGCTCAATGGCAACAACCTGCTTTCTCTCACTGGCTCTGAGCACAAATTTCACCACAGCTAAGCATTGGTGGTTCAGTGGTAGAATTCTCGCCTGCCACGCGGGAGATCCGGGTCCGATTCCCGGCCAATGCAGAAGGTGTCTTCTGATGTGCCACAAGTGTGCGTCTTTAAAATTTTGTTGTGTAACTTCTGCTAATCGATATTACTGACAGGGACTTTAAGCTCAATGGCAACAACCTGCTTTCTCTCACTGGCTCTGAGCACAAATTTCACCACAGCTGAGCATTGGTGGTTCAGTGGTAGAATTCTCGCCTGCCACGCGGGAGATCCGGGTCCGATTCCCGGCCAATGCAGAAAGTTTCTTGTGCTATCCCAGAGGCCAGCTTTATTAAGTGACTTGTAATTCACAGCGATTGTAGGCTGCCATTATGAATATTGTCATCGTCATGCAGACCTTAATGATGTGTCCCTTGTAAAAGCAGTTTTAACTCAAAATGCAAACAAGCTCTCCGTCTTCCATCTCTTACGAGGAGCTAGGAAGCATACCCTTGCTCAAGAGACCCAGGTCTTATGCTGATGATGCAGAGCTCTTCCATGGCAAGAGCTGCTAAGTGCTCTGTTAGACTCCTGAAAGAGAAGCCTGCTCGTTATGAATTTCCAGTGAGACTACGTTCTCTTGCGACACCCATGTGCTTGAAGTCGTGAGGGCTTAGGAAAGATGAATGTGTTGTGTGATGGAAATTCACCTGTGAGATTAAAGTCAGGCCACTCAATAGTAAAATTGAATTCAGGCTAGTCTCTCTTACAACCAAAACATACCTCAGAGAGCATACGAAGTGAGCTCCAAACAAAACAGAGTATTTGTTCAGTCAAATCATACATATTCATTTTTCAGCAAACAAAGACTTTGAAAATTGATTGGATAAGCAAATAAGTAAATTATCATAAAACCATCCTACTTCCTTTTATCACATAAGTACAATTTCCGGTTCATCGACATCCCATAATAGTTGTCCACCTGACGTGTGTAAATATTTTTTTAATTGGAAACATCTTATCTAACTCCCTAACTTCTTCCCAGCTAACTGACCTTGTTTTTTGCTTGTTTTTGTGTTTTCCAGATCCCTTGCATGGAATCGTGGTCTATCCATTCATCGGACAAACAAGCCATTGTCCTTTTGTACTCAGGCATCTACTTGACCCAGGGGCGAGCCGCTGCTGCGCCGTGATCGTATAGTGGTTAGTACTCTGCGTTGTGGCCGCAGCAACCCCGGTTCGAATCCGGGTCACGGCAGGTCTTTTCTGTTAAAATGGATGTTTTGTTGGCTCAAGCTGTTCTGTGCCTCCCACATCCAGCCAACAGAACATGTGGCCTTCGGGCAGATGTAGTCGTGGCCGAGAGGTTAAGGCGATGGACTTGAAATCCATTGGGGTATCCCCGCGCAGGTTCGAACCCTGCCGACTACGTTCAGCCTAATCTCTTGATTTAGCTTTCTGCGATGAGATTTGTGCCTTCCTACTGCTTTGGCCATCCCTTTGACAACAGCTGTTATAGCGCAAGGGGCAGTCCGAGCGCATAGGTCCAGATTGCTCAGTCGGTTGAGCGCCAGACTTCAACTGAGTGTGCTGGATATGAGAGGCATACAAATTGTCCAGTTCTCTGGGTCCACACGTCCAGAGACGTGGCAGCTTGGTGTCTCCTTGCTGGGACTGTGTTTTTTTTTCCTGCTGCGTGCCTAGGTTGCGAGAGGATCAGGCAGCGATTTTGCACGAAAACTGCCTAGAGGACATCCTAGGGGACACCTTACTGTAGTCGTGGCCAAGTGGTAAGGTGATGGACTAGAAATTCCACGCAAGTTCGAATCCTGCTGACTACGTTCTGCAGTGACAACCGTGTCCTTCAAGCTGTGAGATCTTAGGAAAGATGATGGTTTTTTGCTGTTATGAATGTTGTCATCACTGTGCCTTCCAAGGCCTTTGACCAGACCTCAGAGGAGTTGGCAAGTCACCATGAAGAAGTCCCACCCTTGTCAGTGTTCTCAAGTTGTCAGGAGCAGGCCATCTCTTTCTGTCCTTATTGTTTGCAACCTTCATCCTGCAGTGCACGTGGAAAATGATCTTTTGGAGGACTGAGCGCTTACACTTTGTGTGGGAACGGCTGTTATAGCGCAAGGAGCAGACCGAGCACACGGGCCTGGATATCTCAGTCGGAAGAGCATCAGACTTTTAATCTGAGGGTCCATTATTCAAGTCCCTGCTCGGGTGAAGAGGCCGTCACTTTGTCGGAGGTTTGTGTTTTAGCGGTCTACGCTTAAGCATTGGTGCTTCAGTGGTAGAATTCTCGCCTGCCACGCGGGTCCGATTCGCGGCCAATGCAGAAAGTATCTTGTGCTATCCCAGGGGTCAGCTTTATTAACTGACTTGAAATTCACAGCGATTGTAAGCTCAAGAGCAATAACCTACCATCATAAATGTTGTCATCACTGTGCAGCCCCAAATGATGTGCCCCTCGTAAAAGAGGTTCTTCTTCTTCTGTCTCTTACGACGAGCCAGGGACCATACCCTCACTCCCTGTGAGCACAGCTGATACCACATTCTCGCCTGCCAAGCGGGAGACCCGGGTCCGATTCCCGGGCAATGCAGAAAGTGGCTTCTGATGTGCCACAAGTGTGGGTCTTTAAAATTTTGTTGTGTAACTTCTGCTAATCGATATTACTGACAGGGACTGTAAGCTCAATGGCAACAACCTGCTTTCTCTCACTGGCTCTGAGCACAAATTTCACCACAGCTAAGCATTGGTGGTTCAGTGGTAGAATTCTCGCCTGCCACGCGGGAGATCCGGGTCCGATTCCCGGCCAATGCAGAAGGTGGCTTCTGATGTGCCGCAAGTGTGCGTCTTTAAAATTTTGTTGTGTAACTTCTGCTAATCGATATTACTGACAGGGACTTTAAGCTCAATGGCAACAACCTGCTTTCTCTCACTGGCTCTGAGCACAAATTTCACCACAGCTGAGCATTGGTGGTTCAGTGGTAGAATTCTCGCCTGCCACGCGGGAGATCCGGGTCCCATTCCCGGCCAATGCAGAAGGTGGCTTCTGATGTGCCACAAGTGTGCGTCTTTAAAATTTTGTTGTGTAACTTCTGCTAATCGATATTACTGACAGGGACTTTAAGCTCAATGGCAACAACCTGCTTTCTCTCACTGGCTCTGAGCACAAATTTCACCACAGCTGAGCATTGGTGGTTCAGTGGTAGAATTCTCGCCTGCCACGCGGGAGATCCGGGTCCGATTCCCGGCCAATGAAGAAAGTTTCTTGTGCTATCCCAGAGGCCAGCTTTATTAAGTGACTTGTAATTCACAGCGATAGTAGGCTGCCATTATGAATATTGTCATCGGCATGCAGACCTTAATGATGTGTCCCTTGTAAAAGCAGTTTTAACTCAAAATGCAAACAAGCTCTCCGTCTTCCATCTCTTACGAGGAGCTAGGAAGCATACCCTTGCTCAAGAGACCCAGGTCTTATGCTGATGATGCAGAGCTCTTCCATGGCAAGAGCTGCTAAGTGCTCTGTTAGACTCCTGAAAGAGAAGCCTGCTCGTTATGAATTTCCAGTGAGACTACGTTCTCTTGCGACACCCATGTGCTTGAAGTCGTGAGGGCTTAGGAAAGATGAATGTGTTGTGTGATGGAAATTCACCTGTGAGATTAAAGTCAGGCCACTCAATAGTAAAATTGAATTCAGGCTAGTCTCTCTTACAACCAAAACATACCTCAGAGAGCATACGAAGTGAGCTCCAAACAAAACAGAGTATTTGTTCAGTCAAATCATACATATTCATTTTTCAGCAAACAAAGACTGAAAATTGATTGGATAAGCAAATAAGTAAATTATCATAAAACCATCCTACTTCCTTTTATCACATAAGTACAATTTCCGGTTCATCGACATCCCATAATAGTTGTCCACCTGACGTGTGTAAATATTTTTTTAATTGGAAACATCTTATCTAACTCCCTAACTTCTTCCCAGCTAACTGACCTTGTTTTTTGCTTGTTTTTGTGTTTTCCAGATCCCTTGCATGGAATCGTGGTCTATCCATTCATCGGACAAACAAGCCATTGTCCTTTTGTACTCAGGCATCTACTTGACCCAGGAGCGAGCCGGTGCTGCGCCGTGATCGTATAGTGGTTAGTACTCTGCGTTGTGGCCGCGGCAACCCCGGTTCGAATCCGGGTCATGGCAGGTCTTTTCTGTTAAAATGGATGTTTTGTTGGCTCAAGCTGTTCTGTGCCTCCCACATCCAGCCAACAGAACATGTGGCCTTCGGGCAGATGTAGTCGTGGCCGAGAGGTTAAGGCGATGGACTTGAAATCCATTGGGGTATCCCCGCGCAGGTTCGAACCCTGCCGACTACGTGCAGCCTAATCTCTTGATTTAGCTTTCTGCGATGAGATTTGTGCCTTCCTACTGCTTTGGCCATCCCTTTGACAACAGCTGTTATAGCGCAAGGGGCAGTCCGAGCGCATAGGTCCAGATTGCTCAGTCGGTTGAGCGCCAGACTTCAACTGAGTGTGCTGGATATGAGAGGCATACAAATTGTCCAGTTCTCTGGGTCCACACGTCCAGAGACGTGGCAGCTTGGTGTCTCCTTGCTGGGACTGTGTTTTTTTTTCCTGCTGCGTGCCTAGGTTGCGAGAGGATCAGGCAGCGATTTTGCACGAAAACTGCCTAGAGGACATCCTAGGGGACACCTTACTGTAGTCGTGGCCAAGTGGTAAGGTGATGGACTAGAAATTCCACGCAAGTTCGAATCCTGCTGACTACGTTCTGCAGTGACAACCGTGTCCTTCAAGCTGTGAGATCTTAGGAAAGATGATGGTTTTTTGCTGTTATGAATGTTGTCATCACTGTGCCTTCCAAGGCCTTTGACCAGACCTCAGAGGAGTTGGCAAGTCACCATGAAGAAGTCCCACCCTTGTCAGTGTTCCCAAGTTGTCAGGAGCAGGCCATCTCTTTCTGTCCTTATTGTTTGCAACCTTCATCCTGCAGTGCACGTGGAAAATGATCTTTTGGAGGACTGAGCGCTTACACTTTGTGTGGGAACGGCTGTTATAGCGCAAGGAGCAGACCGAGCACACGGGCCTGGATATCTCAGTCGGAAGAGCATCAGACTTTTAATCTGAGGGTCCATTATTCAAGTCCCTGCTCGGGTGAAGAGGCCGTCACTTTGTCGGAGGTTTGTGTTTTAGCGGTCTACGCTTAAGCATTGGTGCTTCAGTGGTAGAATTCTCGCCTGCCACGCGGGTCCGATTCGCGGCCAATGCAGAAAGTATCTTGTGCTATCCCAGGGGTCAGCTTTATTAACTGACTTGAAATTCACAGCGATTGTAAGCTCAAGAGCAATAACCTACCATCATAAATGTTGTCATCACTGTGCAGCCCCAAATGATGTGCCCCTCGTAAAAGAGGTTCTTCTTCTTCTGTCTCTTACGACGAGCCAGGGACCATACCCTCACTCCCTGTGAGCACAGCTGATACCACATTCTCGCCTGCCAAGCGGGAGACCCGGGTCCGATTCCCGGGCAATGCAGAAAGTGGCTTCTGATGTGCCACAAGTGTGGGTCTTTAAAATTTTGTTGTGTAACTTCTGCTAATCGATATTACTGACAGGGACTGTAAGCTCAATGGCAACAACCTGCTTTCTCTCACTGGCTCTGAGCACAAATTTCACCACAGCTAAGCATTGGTGGTTCAGTGGTAGAATTCTCGCCTGCCACGCGGGAGATCCGGGTCCGATTCCCGGCCAATGCAGAAAGTTTCTTGTGCTATCCCAGAGGCCAGCTTTATTAAGTGACTTGTAATTCACAGCGATTGTAGGCTGCCATTATGAATATTGTCATCGTCATGCAGACCTTAATGATGTGTCCCTTGTAAAAGCAGTTTTAACTCAAAATGCAAACAAGCTCTCCGTCTTCCATCTCTTACGAGGAGCTAGGAAGCATACCCTTGCTCAAGAGACCCAGGTCTTATGCTGATGATGCAGAGCTCTTCCATGGCAAGAGCTGCTAAGTGCTCTGTTAGACTCCTGAAAGAGAAGCCTGCTCGTTATGAATTTCCAGTGAGACTACGTTCTCTTGCGACACCCATGTGCTTGAAGTCGTGAGGGCTTAGGAAAGATGAATGTGTTGTGTGATGGAAATTCACCTGTGAGATTAAAGTCAGGCCACTCAATAGTAAAATTGAATTCAGGCTAGTCTCTCTTACAACCAAAACATACCTCAGAGAGCATACGAAGTGAGCTCCAAACAAAACAGAGTATTTGTTCAGTCAAATCATACATATTCATTTTTCAGCAAACAAAGACTTTGAAAATTGATTGGATAAGCAAATAAGTAAATTATCATAAAACCATCCTACTTCCTTTTATCACATAAGTACAATTTCCGGTTCATCGACATCCCATAATAGTTGTCCACCTGACGTGTGTAAATATTTTTTTAATTGGAAACATCTTATCTAACTCCCTAACTTCTTCCCAGCTAACTGACCTTGTTTTTTGCTTGTTTTTGTGTTTTCCAGATCCCTTGCATGGAATCGTGGTCTATCCATTCATCGGACAAACAAGCCATTGTCCTTTTGTACTCAGGCATCTACTTGACCCAGGGGCGAGCCGGTGCTGCGCCGTGATCGTATAGTGGTTAGTACTCTGCGTTGTGGCCACAGCAACCCCGGTTCGAATCCGGGTCAAGGCAGGTCTTTTCTGTTAAAATGGATGTTTTGTTGGCTCAAGCTGTTCTGTGCCTCCCACATCCAGCCAACAGAACATATGGCCTTCGGGCAGATGTAGTCGTGGCCGAGAGGTTAAGGCGATGGACTTGAAATCCATTGGGGTATCCCCGCGCAGGTTCGAACCCTGCCGACTACGTGCAGCCTAATCTCTTGATTTAGCTTTCTGCGATGAGATTTGTGCCTTCCTACTGCTTTGGCCATCCCTTTGACAACAGCTGTTATAGCGCAAGGGGCAGTCCGAGCGCATAGGTCCAGATTGCTCAGTCGGTTGAGCGCCAGACTTCAACTGAGTGTGCTGGATATGAGAGGCATACAAATTGTCCAGTTCTCTGGGTCCACACGTCCAGAGACGTGGCAGCTTGGTGTCTCCTTGCTGGGACTGTGTTTTTTTTCCCTGCTGCGTGCCTAGGTTGCGAGAGGATCAGGCAGCGATTTTGCACGAAAACTGCCTAGAGGACATCCTAGGGGACACCTTACTGTAGTCGTGGCCAAGTGGTAAGGTGATGGACTAGAAATTCCACGCAAGTTCGAATCCTGCTGACTACGTTCTGCAGTGACAACCGTGTCCTTCAAGCTGTGAGATCTTAGGAAAGATGATGGTTTTTTGCTGTTATGAATGTTGTCATCACTGTGCCTTCCAAGGCCTTTGACCAGACCTCAGAGGAGTTGGCAAGTCACCATGAAGAAGTCCCACCCTTGTCAGTGTTCCCAAGTTGTCAGGAGCAGGCCATCTCTTTCTGTCCTTATTGTTTGCAACCTTCATCCTGCAGTGCACGTGGAAAATGATCTTTTGGAGGACTGAGCGCTTACACTTTGTGTGGGAACGGCTGTTATAGCGCAAGGAGCAGACCGAGCACACGGGCCTGGATATCTCAGTCGGAAGAGCATCAGACTTTTAATCTGAGGGTCCATTATTCAAGTCCCTGCTCGGGTGAAGAGGCCGTCACTTTGTCGGAGGTTTGTGTTTTAGCGGTCTACGCTTAAGCATTGGTGCTTCAGTGGTAGAATTCTCGCCTGCCACGCGGGTCCGATTCGCGGCCAATGCAGAAAGTATCTTGTGCTATCCCAGGGGTCAGCTTTATTAACTGACTTGAAATTCACAGCGATTGTAAGCTCAAGAGCAATAACCTACCATCATAAATGTTGTCATCACTGTGCAGCCCCAAATGATGTGCCCCTCGTAAAAGAGGTTCTTCTTCTTCTGTCTCTTACGACGAGCCAGGGACCATACCCTCACTCCCTGTGAGCACAGCTGATACCACATTCTCGCCTGCCAAGCGGGAGACCCGGGTCCGATTCCCGGGCAATGCAGAAAGTGGCTTCTGATGTGCCACAAGTGTGGGTCTTTAAAATTTTGTTGTGTAACTTCTGCTAATCGATATTACTGACAGGGACTGTAAGCTCAATGGCAACAACCTGCTTTCTCTCACTGGCTCTGAGCACAAATTTCACCACAGCTAAGCATTGGTGGTTCAGTGGTAGAATTCTCGCCTGCCACGCGGGAGATCCGGGTCCGATTCCCGGCCAATGCAGAAGGTGGCTTCTGATGTGCCACAAGTGTGCGTCTTTAAAATTTTGTTGTGTAACTTCTGCTAATCGATATTACTGACAGGGACTTTAAGCTCAATGGCAACAACCTGCTTTCTCTCACTGGCTCTGAGCACAAATTTCACCACAGCTGAGCATTGGTGGTTCAGTGGTAGAATTCTCGCCTGCCACGCGGGAGATCCGGGTCCGATTCCCGGCCAATGCAGAAAGTTTCTTGTGCTATCCCAGAGGCCAGCTTTATTAAGTGACTTGTAATTCACAGCGATTGTAGGCTGCCATTATGAATATTGTCATCGTCATGCAGACCTTAATGATGTGTCCCTTGTAAAAGCAGTTTTAACTCAAAATGCAAACAAGCTCTCCGTCTTCCATCTCTTACGAGGAGCTAGGAAGCATACCCTTGCTCAAGAGACCCAGGTCTTATGCTGATGATGCAGAGCTCTTCCATGGCAAGAGCTGCTAAGTGCTCTGTTAGACTCCTGAAAGAGAAGCCTGCTCGTTATGAATTTCCAGTGAGACTACGTTCTCTTGCGACACCCATGTGCTTGAAGTCGTGAGGGCTTAGGAAAGATGAATGTGTTGTGTGATGGAAATTCACCTGTGAGATTAAAGTCAGGCCACTCAATAGTAAAATTGAATTCAGGCTAGTCTCTCTTACAACCAAAACATACCTCAGAGAGCATACGAAGTGAGCTCCAAACAAAACAGAGTATTTGTTCAGTCAAATCATACATATTCATTTTTCAGCAAACAAAGACTTTGAAAATTGATTGGATAAGCAAATAAGTAAATTATCATAAAACCATCCTACTTCCTTTTATCACATAAGTACAATTTCCGGTTCATCGACATCCCATAATAGTTGTCCACCTGACGTGTGTAAATATTTTTTTAATTGGAAACATCTTATCTAACTCCCTAACTTCTTCCCAGCTAACTGACCTTGTTTTTTGCTTGTTTTTGTGTTTTCCAGATCCCTTGCATGGAATCGTGGTCTATCCATTCATCGGACAAACAAGCCATTGTCCTTTTGTACTCAGGTATCTACTTGACCCAGGGGCGAGCCGCTGCTGCGCCGTGATCGTATAGTGGTTAGTACTCTGCGTTGTGGCCGCAGCAACCCCGGTTCGAATCCGGGTCACGGCAGGTCTTTTCTGTTAAAATGGATGTTTTGTTGGCTCAAGCTGTTCTGTGCCTCCCACATCCAGCCAACAGAACATGTGGCCTTCGGGCAGATGTAGTCGTGGCCGAGAGGTTAAGGCGATGCACTTGAAATCCATTGGGGTATCCCCGCGCAGGTTCGAACCCTGCCGACTACGTGCAGCCTAATCTCTTGATTTAGCTTTCTGCGATGAGATTTGTGCCTTCCTACTGCTTTGGCCATCCCTTTGACAACAGCTGTTATAGCGCAAGGGGCAGTCCGAGCGCATAGGTCCAGATTGCTCAGTCGGTTGAGCGCCAGACTTCAACTGAGTGTGCTGGATATGAGAGGCATACAAATTGTCCAGTTCTCTGGGTCCACACGTCCAGAGACGTGGCAGCTTGGTGTCTCCTTGCTGGGACTGTGTTTTTTTTTCCTGCTGCGTGCCTAGGTTGCGAGAGGATCAGGCAGCGATTTTGCACGAAAACTGCCTAGAGGACATCCTAGGGGACACCTTACTGTAGTCGTGGCCAAGTGGTAAGGTGATGGACTAGAAATTCCACGCAAGTTCGAATCCTGCTGACTACGTTCTGCAGTGACAACCGTGTCCTTCAAGCTGTGAGATCTTAGGAAAGATGATGGTTTTTTGCTGTTATGAATGTTGTCATCACTGTGCCTTCCAAGGCCTTTGACCAGACCTCAGAGGAGTTGGCAAGTCACCATGAAGAAGTCCCACCCTTGTCAGTGTTCTCAAGTTGTCAGGAGCAGGCCATCTCTTTCTGTCCTTATTGTTTGCAACCTTCATCCTGCAGTGCACGTGGAAAATGATCTTTTGGAGGACTGAGCGCTTACACTTTGTGTGGGAACGGCTGTTATAGCGCAAGGAGCAGACCGAGCACACGGGCCTGGATATCTCAGTCGGAAGAGCATCAGACTTTTAATCTGAGGGTCCATTATTCAAGTCCCTGCTCGGGTGAAGAGGCCGTCACTTTGTCGGAGGTTTGTGTTTTAGCGGTCTACGCTTAAGCATTGGTGCTTCAGTGGTAGAATTCTCGCCTGCCACGCGGGTCCGATTCGCGGCCAATGCAGAAAGTATCTTGTGCTATCCCAGGGGTCAGCTTTATTAACTGACTTGAAATTCACAGCGATTGTAAGCTCAAGAGCAATAACCTACCATCATAAATGTTGTCATCACTGTGCAGCCCCAAATGATGTGCCCCTCGTAAAAGAGGTTCTTCTTCTTCTGTCTCTTACGACGAGCCAGGGACCATACCCTCACTCCCTGTGAGCACAGCTGATACCACATTCTCGCCTGCCAAGCGGGAGACCCGGGTCCGATTCCCGGGCAATGCAGAAAGTGGCTTCTGATGTGCCACAAGTGTGGGTCTTTAAAATTTTGTTGTGTAACTTCTGCTAATCGATATTACTGACAGGGACTGTAAGCTCAATGGCAACAACCTGCTTTCTCTCACTGGCTCTGAGCACAAATTTCACCACAGCTAAGCATTGGTGGTTCAGTGGTAGAATTCTCGCCTGCCACGCGGGAGATCCGGGTCCGATTCCCGGCCAATGCAGAAGGTGGCTTCTGATGTGCCACAAGTGTGCGTCTTTAAAATTTTGTTGTGTAACTTCTGCTAATCGATATTACTGACAGGGACTTTTAGCTCAATGGCAACAACCTGCTTTCTCTCACTGGCTCTGAGCACAAATTTCACCACAGCTGAGCATTGGTGGTTCAGTGGTAGAATTCTTGCCTGCCACGCGGGAGATCCGGGTCCGATTCCCGGCCAATGCAGAAAGTTTCTTGTGCTATCCCAGAGGCCAGCTTTATTAAGTGACTTGTAATTCACAGCGATTGTAGGCTGCCATTATGAATATTGTCATCGTCATGCAGACCTTAATGATGTGTCCCTTGTAAAAGCAGTTTTAACTCAAAATGCAAACAAGCTCTCCGTCTTCCATCTCTTACGAGGAGCTAGGAAGCATACCCTTGCTCAAGAGACCCAGGTCTTATGCTGATGATGCAGAGCTCTTCCATGGCAAGAGCTGCTAAGTGCTCTGTTAGACTCCTGAAAGAGAAGCCTGCTCGTTATGAATTTCCAGTGAGACTACGTTCTCTTGCGACACCCATGTGCTTGAAGTCGTGAGGGCTTAGGAAAGATGAATGTGTTGTGTGATGGAAATTCACCTGTGAGATTAAAGTCAGGCCACTCAATAGTAAAATTGAATTCAGGCTAGTCTCTCTTACAACCAAAACATACCTCAGAGAGCATACGAAGTGAGCTCCAAACAAAACAGAGTATTTGTTCAGTCAAATCATACATATTCATTTTTCAGCAAACAAAGACTTTGAAAATTGATTGGATAAGCAAATAAGTAAATTATCATAAAACCATCCTACTTCCTTTTATCACATAAGTACAATTTCCGGTTCATCGACATCCCATAATAGTTGTCCACCTGACGTGTGTAAATATTTTTTTAATTGGAAACATCTTATCTAACTCCCTAACTTCTTCCCAGCTAACTGACCTTGTTTTTTGCTTGTTTTTGTGTTTTCCAGATCCCTTGCATGGAATCGTGGTCTATCCATTCATCGGACAAACAAGCCATTGTCCTTTTGTACTCAGGCATCTACTTGACCCAGGGGCGAGCCGCTGCTGCGCCGTGATCGTATAGTGGTTAGTACTCTGCGTTGTGGCCGCAGCAACCCCGGTTCGAATCCGGGTCACGGCAGGTCTTTTCTGTTAAAATGGATGTTTTGTTGGCTCAAGCTGTTCTGTGCCTCCCACATCCAGCCAACAGAACATGTGGCCTTCGGGCAGATGTAGTCGTGGCCGAGAGGTTAAGGCGATGGACTTGAAATCCATTGGGGTATCCCCGCGCAGGTTCGAACCCTGCCGACTACGTGCAGCCTAATCTCTTGATTTAGCTTTCTGCGATGAGATTTGTGCCTTTCTACTGCTTTGGCCATCCCTTTGACAACAGCTGTTATAGCGCAAGGGGCAGTCCGAGCGCATAGGTCCAGATTGCTCAGTCGGTTGAGCGCCAGACTTCAACTGAGTGTGCTGGATATGAGAGGCATACAAATTGTCCAGTTCTCTGGGTCCACACGTCCAGAGACGTGGCAGCTTGGTGTCTCCTTGCTGGGACTGTGTTTTTTTTTCCTGCTGCGTGCCTAGGTTGCGAGAGGATCAGGCAGCGATTTTGCACGAAAACTGCCTAGAGGACATCCTAGGGGACACCTTACTGTAGTCGTGGCCAAGTGGTAAGGTGATGGACTAGAAATTCCACGCAAGTTCGAATCCTGCTGACTACGTTCTGCAGTGACAACCGTGTCCTTCAAGCTGTGAGATCTTAGGAAAGATGATGGTTTTTTGCTGTTATGAATGTTGTCATCACTGTGCCTTCCAAGGCCTTTGACCAGACCTCAGAGGAGTTGGCAAGTCACCATGAAGAAGTCCCACCCTTGTCAGTGTTCCCAAGTTGTCAGGAGCAGGCCATCTCTTTCTGTCCTTATTGTTTGCAACCTTCATCCTGCAGTGCACGTGGAAAATGATCTTTTGGAGGACTGAGCGCTTACACTTTGTGTGGGAACGGCTGTTATAGCGCAAGGAGCAGACCGAGCACACGGGCCTGGATATCTCAGTCGGAAGAGCATCAGACTTTTAATCTGAGGGTCCATTATTCAAGTCCCTGCTCGGGTGAAGAGGCCGTCACTTTGTCGGAGGTTTGTGTTTTAGCGGTCTACGCTTAAGCATTGGTGCTTCAGTGGTAGAATTCTCGCCTGCCACGCGGGTCCGATTCGCGGCCAATGCAGAAAGTATCTTGTGCTATCCCAGGGGTCAGCTTTATTAACTGACTTGAAATTCACAGCGATTGTAAGCTCAAGAGCAATAACCTACCATCATAAATGTTGTCATCACTGTGCAGCCCCAAATGATGTGCCCCTCGTAAAAGAGGTTCTTCTTCTTCTGTCTCTTACGACGAGCCAGGGACCATACCCTCACTCCCTGTGAGCACAGCTGATACCACATTCTCGCCTGCCAAGCGGGAGACCCGGGTCCGATTCCCGGGCAATGCAGAAAGTGGCTTCTGATGTGCCACAAGTGTGGGTCTTTAAAATTTTGTTGTGTAACTTCTGCTAATCGATATTACTGACAGGGACTGTAAGCTCAATGGCAACAACCTGCTTTCTCTCACTGGCTCTGAGCACAAATTTCACCACAGCTAAGCATTGGTGGTTCAGTGGTAGAATTCTCGCCTGCCACGCGGGAGATCCGGGTCCGATTCCCGGCCAATGCAGAAGGTGGCTTCTGATGTGCCACAAGTGTGCGTCTTTAAAATTTTGTTGTGTAACTTCTGCTAATCGATATTACTGACAGGGACTTTAAGCTCAATGGCAACAACCTGCTTTCTCTCACTGGCTCTGAGCACAAATTTCACCACAGCTGAGCATTGGTGGTTCAGTGGTAGAATTCTCGCCTGCCACGCGGGAGATCCGGGTCCGATTCCCGGCCAATGCAGAAAGTTTCTTGTGCTATCCCAGAGGCCAGCTTTATTAAGTGACTTGTAATTCACAGCGATTGTAGGCTGCCATTATGAATATTGTCATCGTCATGCAGACCTTAATGATGTGTCCCTTGTAAAAGCAGTTTTAACTCAAAATGCAAACAAGCTCTCCGTCTTCCATCTCTTACGAGGAGCTAGGAAGCATACCCTTGCTCAAGAGACCCAGGTCTTATGCTGATGATGCAGAGCTCTTCCATGGCAAGAGCTGCTAAGTGCTCTGTTAGACTCCTGAAAGAGAAGCCTGCTCGTTATGAATTTCCAGTGAGACTACGTTCTCTTGCGACACCCATGTGCTTGAAGTCGTGAGGGCTTAGGAAAGATGAATGTGTTGTGTGATGGAAATTCACCTGTGAGATTAAAGTCAGGCCACTCAATAGTAAAATTGAATTCAGGCTAGTCTCTCTTACAACCAAAACATACCTCAGAGAGCATACGAAGTGAGCTCCAAACAAAACAGAGTATTTGTTCAGTCAAATCATACATATTCATTTTTCAGCAAACAAAGACTTTGAAAATTGATTGGATAAGCAAATAAGTAAATTATCATAAAACCATCCTACTTCCTTTTATCACATAAGTACAATTTCCGGTTCATCGACATCCCATAATAGTTGTCCACCTGACGTGTGTAAATATTTTTTTAATTGGAAACATCTTATCTAACTCCCTAACTTCTTCCCAGCTAACTGACCTTGTTTTTTGCTTGTTTTTGTGTTTTCCAGATCCCTTGCATGGAATCGTGGTCTATCCATTCATCGGACAAACAAGCCATTGTCCTTTTGTACTCAGGCATCTACTTGACCCAGGGGCGAGCCGCTGCTGCGCCGTGATCGTATAGTGGTTAGTACTCTGCGTTGTGGCCGCAGCAACCCCGGTTCGAATCCGGGTCACGGCAGGTCTTTTCTGTTAAAATGGATGTTTTGTTGGCTCAAGCTGTTCTGTGCCTCCCACATCCAGCCAACAGAACATGTGGCCTTCGGGCAGATGTAGTCGTGGCCGAGAGGTTAAGGCGATGCACTTGAAATCCATTGGGGTATCCCCGCGCAGGTTCGAACCCTACCGACTACGTGCAGCCTAATCTCTTGATTTAGCTTTCTGCGATGAGATTTGTGCCTTCCTACTGCTTTGGCCATCCCTTTGACAACAGCTGTTATAGCGCAAGGGGCAGTCCGAGCGCATAGGTCCAGATTGCTCAGTCGGTTGAGCGCCAGACTTCAACTGAGTGTGCTGGATATGAGAGGCATACAAATTGTCCAGTTCTCTGGGTCCACACGTCCAGAGACGTGGCAGCTTGGTGTCTCCTTGCTGGGACTGTGTTTTTTTTTCCTGCTGCGTGCCTAGGTTGCGAGAGGATCAGGCAGCGATTTTGCACGAAAACTGCCTAGAGGACATCCTAGGGGACACCTTACTGTAGTCGTGGCCAAGTGGTAAGGTTATGGACTAGAAATTCCACGCAAGTTCGAATCCTGCTGACTACGTTCTGCAGTGACAACCGTGTCCTTCAAGCTGTGAGATCTTAGGAAAGATGATGGTTTTTTGCTGTTATGAATGTTGTCATCACTGTGCCTTCCAAGGCCTTTGACCAGACCTCAGAGGAGTTGGCAAGTCACCATGAAGAAGTCCCACCCTTGTCAGTGTTCCCAAGTTGTCAGGAGCAGGCCATCTCTTTCTGTCCTTATTGTTTGCAACCTTCATCCTGCAGTGCACGTGGAAAATGATCTTTTGGAGGACTGAGCGCTTACACTTTGTGTGGGAACGGCTGTTATAGCGCAAGGAGCAGACCGAGCACACGGGCCTGGATATCTCAGTCGGAAGAGCATCAGACTTTTAATCTGAGGGTCCATTATTCAAGTCCCTGCTCGGGTGAAGAGGCCGTCACTTTGTCGGAGGTTTGTGTTTTAGCGGTCTACGCTTAAGCATTGGTGCTTCAGTGGTAGAATTCTCGCCTGCCACGCGGGTCCGATTCGCGGCCAATGCAGAAAGTATCTTGTGCTATCCCAGGGGTCAGCTTTATTAACTGACTTGAAATTCACAGCGATTGTAAGCTCAAGAGCAATAACCTACCATCATAAATGTTGTCATCACTGTGCAGCCCCAAATGATGTGCCCCTCGTAAAAGAGGTTCTTCTTCTTCTGTCTCTTACGACGAGCCAGGGACCATACCCTCACTCCCTGTGAGCACAGCTGATACCACATTCTCGCCTGCCAAGCGGGAGACCCGGGTCCGATTCCCGGGCAATGCAGAAAGTGGCTTCTGATGTGCCACAAGTGTGGGTCTTTAAAATTTTGTTGTGTAACTTCTGCTAATCGATATTACTGACAGGGACTGTAAGCTCAATGGCAACAACCTGCTTTCTCTCACTGGCTCTGAGCACAAATTTCACCACAGCTAAGCATTGGTGGTTCAGTGGTAGAATTCTCGCCTGCCACGCGGGAGATCCGGGTCCGATTCCCGGCCAATGCAGAAGGTGGCTTCTGATGTGCCACAAGTGTGCGTCTTTAAAATTTTGTTGTGTAACTTCTGCTAATCGATATTACTGACAGGGACTTTAAGCTCAATGGCAACAACCTGCTTTCTCTCACTGGCTCTGAGCACAAATTTCACCACAGCTGAGCATTGGTGGTTCAGTGGTAGAATTCTCGCCTGCCACGCGGGAGATCCGGGTCCGATTCCCGGCCAATGCAGAAAGTTTCTTGTGCTATCCCAGAGGCCAGCTTTATTAAGTGACTTGTAATTCACAGCGATTGTAGGCTGCCATTATGAATATTGTCATCGTCATGCAGACCTTAATGATGTGTCCCTTGTAAAAGCAGTTTTAACTCAAAATGCAAACAAGCTCTCCGTCTTCCATCTCTTACGAGGAGCTAGGAAGCATACCCTTGCTCAAGAGACCCAGGTCTTATGCTGATGATGCAGAGCTCTTCCATGGCAAGAGCTGCTAAGTGCTCTGTTAGACTCCTGAAAGAGAAGCCTGCTCGTTATGAATTTCCAGTGAGACTACGTTCTCTTGCGACACCCATGTGCTTGAAGTCGTGAGGGCTTAGGAAAGATGAATGTGTTGTGTGATGGAAATTCACCTGTGAGATTAAAGTCAGGCCACTCAATAGTAAAATTGAATTCAGGCTAGTCTCTCTTACAACCAAAACATACCTCAGAGAGCATACGAAGTGAGCTCCAAACAAAACAGAGTATTTGTTCAGTCAAATCATACATATTCATTTTTCAGCAAACAAAGACTTTGAAAATTGATTGGATAAGCAAATAAGTAAATTATCATAAAACCATCCTACTTCCTTTTATCACATAAGTACAATTTCCGGTTCATCGACATCCCATAATAGTTGTCCACCTGACGTGTGTAAATATTTTTTTAATTGGAAACATCTTATCTAACTCCCTAACTTCTTCCCAGCTAACTGACCTTGTTTTTTGCTTGTTTTTGTGTTTTCCAGATCCCTTGCATGGAATCGTGGTCTATCCATTCATCGGACAAACAAGCCATTGTCCTTTTGTACTCAGGCATCTACTTGACCCAGGGGCGAGCCGGTGCTGCGCCGTGATCGTATAGTGGTTAGTACTCTGCGTTGTGGCCGCAGCGAATCCGGGTCACGGCAGGTCTTTTCTGTTAAAATGGATGTTTTGTTGGCTCAAGCTGTTCTGTGCCTCCCACATCCAGCCAACAGAACATGTGGCCTTCGGGCAGATGTAGTCGTGGCCGAGAGGTTAAGGCGATTGACTTGAAATCCATTGGGGTATCCCCGCGCAGGTTCGAACCCTGTCGACTACGTGCAGCCTAATCTCTTGATTTAGCTTTCTGCGATGAGATTTGTGCCTTCCTACTGCTTTGGCCATCCCTTTGACAACAGCTGTTATAGCGCAAGGGGCAGTCCGAGCGCATAGGTCCAGATTGCTCAGTCGGTTGAGCGCCAGACTTCAACTGAGTGTGCTGGATATGAGAGGCATACAAATTGTCCAGTTCTCTGGGTCCACACGTCCAGAGACGTGGCAGCTTGGTGTCTCCTTGTTGGGACTGTTTTTTTTTTCCTGTTGCGAGAGGGTCAGGCAGCGATTTTGCAAGAAAACTAGAGGACATCCTATGGGACACCTTACTGTAGTCATGGCCAAGTGGTAAGGTGATGGACTATGAACGGCGCGAGGCCGGTGACGCGAGTGATAATGAGCGTCAGCTGCACACTGCACCGGTCTTGTATATGTCACAGAGGAGCTCCGAAAGGATAAAAGAGGGGCAACGACAGTGAAGGTCGAGAGAGGACCAGGCCTGGATTTTATGTAGTGTTTTATTATGTTTGTGTGCCATTTTACTTCCGTTTTGTTGTTTGTTTATTTTGATATTAAAGTTATGTTGAATGTTCGCCAGTTCCCGCCTCCTTCTTCCCGTTCTTACGAACTGTTACACTAGTAATACACCTGATTAAATTGCATTGTTTATTGTATCGGTAGTAGTGAGATACATTTTCTCAACCTTTAGGATGTGATTTCTTTTGTTCATTGCAGAATTCTTTAACAACAGGTAAATTAATTTTAGCATTATCAAAAGGGTTCTTAACATATTCCAACAAGAATATCCATAAAATTCTTTGGTCAAAAATAATCATTACTAACAGGCCTTTTACCTCTTTTTAGTATTGTTTCACTCAACAGACTCTTTAGTATATTTACTTTTATTCAACGGCAGGAAATGAGAGCCGAACAATAAATGTAGTGTCAGGGGCTCAAGTCCCCTGAGCATAACCACTGGGTGGCTATTGTCTGAACTTCCTGTTAAAATGTGTACTCACTTAAACTTCTGTCAGTTCAGGGTGACATGACCATCTGGAAAACGTATTGTAGAGTTTGTTTTACTTTAAACCAAAGCAAGGTACAAGCCTTAGCAGAGCTTCAAAGGCTTTGCAATGTAGCATATAGTGATTATTTATTTAGTTGTATTATTTGGATAGAAGTACTAAAAGGACAAAAATATACAAATGTACTGGCATAATTGTGCAAAATATAAACCACATAAATTTATGAATTTATTAATCTACTACTACAATATTTTAATCATTTTGCACTAGAACTACCCCATCTAAAATAAATCTCATATCTGCATGCCTAATATAAAGTATTTGCAATTTTTTCTAATACCAGAGTAAAATAAAAAATAAAAAACTCCAGTACGCCTGCACTGCTGAATGTACAACACGATAAAGAAGTCATATTTTTTGTCACTGAATGTGATAAGATAATGAAAGACAGGGTACGGCAATAAAATGGCAAGAAAAAGACAGAGTATCACAAAAAAATAAAAAAATAAATAACAGAGCATTTACCAGTGTCTGTATCACAAAGAAATTACTCTTATAAACAGGTTTTTAAAAGATACCTGTTTAAAAGAAAAGATAACTTCACAAAACTTGAATGTTTTGCTCTACAGTATAAACTGCACTCATCCACACCCCACACGTTCTTATCTAGTTAGAGTTTAAAAATAAACATAATAGCTTAAAAAAAACTCTTGTTTTTGATATGGGTGTGATTTTTGTTGTTAGAGTACATTCAGGTATTGTTAAGTTATGTTTACCATAGACCTTATATCACTCATAAATTGAAACCCCCCATTATAAAAACACAGGAAACTCTCAAAAGAACCAGTGGTGAATTGGTTGAGGTTTTTATGTCATCTCTGCAACATTCTATTCCAACCTAGGAAATCAAGTCTTCAGAAGAGCCTTATTTAATTCAACAGCAGTGCTATATTCAACAAATTCAGAAAAAGCTAATCCAGACATCATTTGTTCTTTTTGTACTAAATTTAGCACTATGGAATGAAATTATGACTTCATGAGAAATTAACCAGCCATCCATTTTCCAAACCGCTTGTCCCGGTTGTGGGGATGCTTGAGCCTGTTCCAGCATCTAGGGCCGAAGGCAGGGAAACACCTTGGGAAAACACAGGGACACAGAGCTCACACACACATCAGCCAATTAAGTGTCTCCAGTTCACTTATCCTGCATGTGTTTGGATTGGAAGAGCCCGGAGCACCCAGAAACCCATACTAACTTGCAGGGGTGCATTAAGGTAAGGCCCCTGGGCTGCAGATTTATGGTAGGCCCCCCTACCAGAGGCATCAGTAGGGTATGACAGGGTATGACAGGGTATGATGGCTGCCATTCCTTGACTGCCTGGTCAGCAAGTAATAAAAATTTCATTTAGAGTTTGAACTTGTTTGACTCAAGTATAAGGAAATTCGGTCAGTGCTTATAGGAGTTCAGTAAAGTTGGCAATACATTCACATATTCAAACTTCCTGGATCAATAATTCATGAAGTAAACGTGGTTAAAACACAAATGCAGCTAATACTAATTATACTCGCAGCTACCGTGGCTGGCTGGATTGAGCATCAGTACACTGTAAAATCCAACAGTGATTTTAACTGATACTTTTTAGTTAACTTTACTTAATGTCTTAACTTAATTAGAAAACTCTAGTAATCTGTACTGTTCACATACTATGTCTTTTTTTTACTCATAAACCCCAAGTAATGATTAATTGATTGGTTTGAGTACCACTTTGTCAGGCAAAAAAAAAAAAAGGTTTTGAGGCAGGGCTATTCTTAATAGACTTTTCCCTCATGTCCTCCACTTCTGCAGTTATCTTTTTCTGTTTGCATTCACTGATTTGTGAAGTCATCTTAAATGTTTAATTGTCAATTTAACTGAACAATTTGAGAAAACATCACATAAACTGACTTCAGAGATTGACATTGATTTTCCTAAAATGTTTTATTTTGAACTCACCATTATGGGTGGATGGTATTTCCTTTGGTTGAGCACTTCATTTATATTATTCAAATTCTGGTTTGATGCAGTGATGCAACAAGAAATCACAGTTCAACTGATCTTCACAAGTCATATATATATATATATATATATATATATATATACATATATATATATATTTGAATAACGTAACTATGGGGGGCCAAACAGGAAATAATTGAATGTAAATCCGAATATATAGTTATAAACCTGAATATATAAATGTAAATCTTGAATATATAGTTATAAATCCGAATATATAGTTATAAACCCGAATATATAAATGTAAATCTGAATATATAAATGTAAATCCTGAATATATAGTTATAAACCTGAATATATAAATGTAAATCCGAATATATAAATGTAAATCCTGAATATATAGTTATAAACCCGAATATATAAATGTAAATCCGAATATATAAATGTAAATCCTGAATATAT
The DNA here is from genome assembly GCA_038088235.1 of Zacco platypus. Taxonomy (NCBI): domain Eukaryota; kingdom Metazoa; phylum Chordata; class Actinopteri; order Cypriniformes; family Xenocyprididae; genus Zacco; species Zacco platypus. The sequence continues at coordinate 20,859,333 of CM076081.1, read as the reverse complement.
AGTTATAAACCCAAATATATAAATGTAAATCCGAATATATAAATGTAAATCCTGAATATATAGTTACAACCCTTAATATATAAATGTAAACTTTGGCCTGATTTTTATTACAGGACTGTGGGATTTGCAGATAATTTTACTCACTCCCCCAAGTTCTACACATATATTATGTGCATCAATTATGTGCAAACAATTATTAGCATCCAGGTTGAATGATTGAACTAATTCATCCAGACAAACAGATCAAATTAATAACTTTAAATCTTGGTGTCACATTGTGATTTCACCAACAGCATGAGTGAATCAGTGCAACGGCGTCTTCCTGCTCTATCGTGAGTTCAGTGTTCATGTGTAAAGCACCCTCTCACATATTTGGGAGCTAATTAGGAAAAAGGATCTACTACCTGCAGATGATTTTGATATCCTGGGTGTTATTTAACTGGTAAATCTGACTTTACCTCACAATTCTGATTTTGTTTCTCAACAATTGTGACATATACACTGGCAAATGTGAGTTCTAAAGTCCAAACTGCGAGATGTAAACAGTTGTGAGGAAAAAAATCTGAATTTTGAGATAAAAATAATTTAATTTTTTTTTTTTTCAATTCTGTGGTGGAAACACACTTCCGCACCTTCATGTTCACTGCGGTCACACAATTATGGCCAGTTAATAATACATAAGATAACAAAATCACTCTTCTTAAATATGTGAGAACATAATTTATACACTTATTGTCAGACACAGACAAGAGGGTAAGGTATCAATAAGCAGTTTTATTGAACAGAGTGAAATGAGAACAGGTATGCGGTCAGGTATGGTGAGTCAATGAGTCCTTAAACTATTAGGTGACTTTACATTACATTTACATTTAGTCATTTAGCAGACGCTTTTATCCAAAGCGACTTACAAGTGAGGAAAACAAACAAGCGATTCTTCATGAATTGGCAAATAACACAGGAAGTGCTCACAATACAAGTTTCATACATTGCTCAGTACCATAAGCTAGAGTAGGAAGGGAAAAAAAAGGGGAAGGATAGGGTTTTTTTTTATGAGGGGATTAAGTGTTCACGGAAGAGATGAGTTTTCAGCTGTCTAGCTCTGTCTAGCTGACTTAGCTTGTTGATTGAAGTAGTGTCCGTGTGTTTGCAGGTCGAAGGATAACTGTCCAGCGGTTCGCGCCCACGCCTGATCCAATGGTCGAAGTAACATCCGAAGGAAACGAAGGCAGGTAAGATGAAGCAGGTAAGTCTGTAGTCCATTAACGACGAGATCAGACAACTGACAGAGGATGTGAGGGCTTTTTATACGGCGTGAGCGTGAGTGAAGACAGGTGATCAGTATTCCGGTGATTGTGAGCGTGTGGGTGGAGCCTGTCGTGCCGGTGATGTTGACGGTGTGACAGTACCCCCTCCTCCATAGGCGGCTCCTGACGTCCGAGGATGGTGACGACGGGGACGGCCTCGTGCAGGATCTAGTATGTCTTCACGTGCCACCCAGGATCTTTCCTCTGGCCCGTAACCCTCCCAGTCGACCAGGTACTCCAGGCGCGTCCCGCGACGTCTGGAGTCTAGGATTTCGTGGACTTGGTAGATGGTATCGGTCTCTGCCAGGTCTGGAGGAGGAGGTACGGCTCGGACTTCCAGTTCTGTGGGTGGAAACATTGGATCAGTGACAGGTTTGAGTAATGATACATGAAATGACGGGGCTATACGATACGTGGCTGGTAGGTCTAGGCGATAGGTAACTTCGTTCAGCTGCCTCTGCACCGTGAATGGACCTATATAGCGGGGACTCAGCTTCTTACAGGGCAGGCGTAGACGGATGTCCCTTGTTGATAGCCTCACCTGTTGACCAGGTAGATAGACAGGTGTGGGTCCACGGTGCCTGTCGGCTTGTTGTTGGTGCCTACGCACTGCCCTTTGTAGATGGACGTGAGCTGAGTCCCAAACCCTCTCGCTCTGTTGGAACCAGTTCAGAACAGCAGGTACGTCGGATTGTTCCCCGGACCAAGGGAGGAGAGGTGGTTGATAGCCGAGTACGCATTTAAACGGAGTTAACCCAGTGGTGGACTGCTGAAGGGAGTTTTGGGCGTACTCGGCCCAGGGAAGGAACTGGCTCCAAGCTGGTTGGTTCTGGTGGCAGTAAGACCGCAGGTATCTCCCGATCTCCTGGATCTTACGTTCTGTCTGCCCGTTGGTTTGAGGGTGGTAGCCGGAGGAGAGACTGATGGTGACGCCCAGTAACCGGAAGAAGGCTCGCCAGACACGGGAAGTGAACGGTGGACCTCGGTCAGAAACGATATCTTCTGGTAGGCCAAAGTTCCGGAACACATGGTGAAACAGTAATTCAGCGGTTTGAAAAGCTGTGGGGAGTCCTTTGTAGGCTATCAATTTGCACATCTTGGAAAACCAGTCGACGACTACTAGGACACTGGTGTAAGTGTTGGATGGTGGGAGATCGGTGAGGAAGTCAATACCCAAATGGGTTCAGGGTCGGTGAGGTATGGGCAGTGGAAGGAGTTTGCCTGCGGGCAGCTGACGTGGGGTGTTGGTTATGGCGCAGACAGAACATCCTTTCACGAGACGGGAGACATCCTGGGTCATGGAGGGCCACCAGTAACGTTGTTGGAGGAGCGAGAGGGTTCGCTGGCTACCTGGGTGTCCAGAGCCCGGAGAGGTGTGGACTGATTCCAAGAGGAGCTGACGACAGGTAGGTGGAACGTACATCAGCCCCTTTGGAACTCCCGGCGGAGCAGGATCAGTCTCTTGAGCCTGACGAATGCGATCATCCCATTCCCATTGGATGGGACTGACTATCATGGCTGGAGGGAGGATTGGTTCGGGTAGGTGAGTATCCAGGTCAGGTGCATGCAGCCGGGAAAGGGCATCGGCTTTGACATTCCTTTCGCCACGCCGGTAAGTTACTGTGAAATTCAATCTGGTGAAGAAAAGTGCCCAGCGGGCCTGGCGGGTGTTCAATCGTTTGGCGTCCCAGAGATATTCCAGATTGCGATGGTCTGTGATGACGACAAACGGATGTTTCGCTCCCTCCAGCCAGTGTCTCCACTCCTCGAGAGCCAGCTTGATGGCCAGTAGTTCTCGGTTACCCACGTCATAATTCTGCTCCGCCGGGGTAAGTTTGTGGGAGTAGAAGGCGCATGGATGAAGGCGAGCGGGGTCACCCTGCCGTTGAGAGAGGATGGCACCGACTCCTGTCTGAGAAGCGTCCACCTCGACAAGGAAAGATAAGTTAGGGTTAGGATACTAAAAGCCTCTTTTAGTGCTTCGCTTGCTTGGGGGTTCCAGGACAGAGACTTGGGGCCCTTCTTGAGCAACGAGGTAAGAGGTGAACTGATCAGACTGTAGTTGAGAATGAATTTGCGGTAGAAGTTTGAGAATCCTAGGAATCTCTGCAGTTCCTTAACCGTTTGAGGTTCAGGCCACTCTTGGATGGATTCCACCTTCCTCTGGTCCATCTTCACCCCGTCCTGGTTGATATTGTAGCCTAGGAACTGGACCTCGGGAATGTGGAACTCGCATTTTTCGAGCTTAAGGTAGAGACGGTGGTTTCGTAGTCTTTGTAGGACCTGGCGAACATGTTCCTGGTGTTCCTGAAGGGACCGAGAGTAGATGAGTATGTCATCGATGTATACGATCACAAACTTCTGGAGGAGATCACGGAAGATTTCATTCATATAATTTTGGAATATTGACGGTGAGTTCGCCAGGCCATACGGCATCACAAGATATTCATAGTGCCCTGAAGGAGTGACGAAGGCGGTCTTCCACTCATCCCCAGAGCGAATCCGACTTAGATTATAGGCACTGCGGAGATCCAGTTTCGTGAAGATACTGGCACCGCGGAGTTGTTCGAGCGCAGCAGGGACCAGAGGAAGGGGATACCGGAACTTCACAGTCTGGGTGTTGAGTTTGTGATAGTCTATACAGGGCCTCAAGCCTCCGTCCTTCTTGGCAACAAAGAAGAAGCTTGAAGCGGCAGGGGAAGTGGATGGTCTAATGAAACCTTGCTGGTGAGCCTCTGAGATATATTCATCCATGGCCTTCTGCTCCGGGATGGACAATGGGTATACTTTACCCTTAGGAAGAATGGACCCAGGTAGCAGGTCTATGGCGCAGTCCCATGGCCGATGTGGTGGTAACTGGGTGGCCAGCCGCTTGCTGAACACATCCTGGAACGCCCGGTATTCGACAGGGATGGAGGTCTTTGGAGTGACCTCAGGACTCTCCACCGAGGTGGAATTGAGGTGGGGAGCCGGACTGATGGGAAGGCTGGCCGACCAGGAGGAGTGAGCTATCTTCTCAATGGGTTTAAGACAGGATTGTAGACAGTGCTGGCTCCACTTGAGGATTTCGCCGGTGTTCCAGTCAAACACAGGGTTGTGATCGGCCAGCCACGGGCGCCCCAGGATGATGTCGGTTGTGGATCCTTCCAGCACCATGAACGCGATCCTCTCTTGATGAAGGCATCCGATGTGTAGCGTAAGTGGTGGAGAATGATGGCTAATCACCCCTCGACCCAGTGGCTTTCCCAGGATGGTGTGCATTTTCATTGGATGGTCACTGCGTTGTCGTTTCAGATTTAAGGTCCGAAGGAATTGACGTGAGATGAAGTTCCCGGCGGACCCGGAGTCTACGAGGGCTTGTGCTGAAACATAGGACTGATCGATGAGGAAGTAAACAGTGGTTCTGATCAGGTGAGAAACTTTAGGATGTATCTGGATTGTACTCACCACGGTTCCAGGGGGACGAACGGGACAGTTGAGATGTTGATGTCCCTCACCACCGCAGTAGAGACATAAATGATGGGTTATTCTACGTCGTCGTTCTGCTGGTGTGAGGTGATAATTGTCCACATTCATGGGTTCAGGTGCTGGAAGGGCGGCTGGCAGACTGGCGGATGGGGACTGCAATACGGGTAGGTTGCGTTCGCAGGCGGTGAGACGTTGGGAGACCCGGACCGTTTTCTGAAGGAAGGCCTCTAACCCCATAGTATCGTCATAGATGACCATCAGTTGACGGATCTCAGGGTTGAGGCCTTGGCGGTAGGCTGTCAGGAGAGCAGTTTCATTCCATCTGCTATTTGAAGCGAGGGTACGAAATTGCAGAGTGTAATCACAGACGGAAGAGCCTTGACGGAGATGGTAGAGTTGATCAGATAGAGATCAACTGGTTTGGCCGAAGACCTCCTTTAGATGAGTTGTGAAAGCAACAAGGGATGATAATATGGATGCGTTGGATTGCCAGAGAGCTTGAGCCCAACGTAACGCCTTGCCGGTAAGGAGGTTGACCATGAATGCCACTTGCGCTTTTTCCGATACAAAGAGATGCGGTTGGATCTCGAAAAACAAGGAACATTGCATAAGAAACCCATTGCAGTCCTCCGCCTCACCAGAGTAGGGCGCTGGTCGGGCCACGGGACTGGCAGAGGCAGCTGAGTGGACCGAAGAAGAAACTGGTTGTGTTGCAGGAAGTGGGACGCGAATGGCTGGGACAGCATCGGAGATGGTATTCGTTGTGCTGGTTGTCGGGATCATCTGCATGTTGTTGCGGTCTGATCTTCTGTCAGACACAGACAAGAGGGTAAGGTATCAATAAGCAGTTTTATTGAACAGAGTGAAATGAGAACAAGTATGCGGTCAGGTATGGTGAGTCTATGAGTCGTTAAACTATTAGGTGACTTAGCTTGTTGATTGAAGTAGTGTCCGTGTGTTTGCAGGTCGAAGGATAACTGTCCAGCGGTTCGCGCCCACGCCTGATCCAATGGTCAAAGTAACATCCGAAGGAAACGAAGAAGGCAGGTAAGATGAAGCACGTAAGTCTGTAGTCCATTAACGATGAGATCAGACAACTGACTGAGGATGTGAGGGCTTTTTATACGGCGTGAGCGTGAGTGAAGACAGGTGCAGGTGATCAGTATTCCGGTGATTGTGAGCGTGTGGGTGGAGCTTGTCGTGCCGGTGATGTTGACGGTGTGACACTTATAGTGTATGAATAATTGGTGGCAGGAATTTAGCACATTATAAGAATGGAACTTATGGGAATCCTGTGCTAAAAATCAGGCTCTAGACAACATATGGATTTACATATTCAGAGTTATAACTATATATTCGGATTTACATTTATATATTCAGAGTTATAACTATATATTCAGGATTTACATTTATATATTCGGATTTACATTAATATATTCGGATTTACATTTATATATTCGGGTTTATAACTATATATTCAAGATTTACATTTATATATTCGGGTTTATAACTATATATTCAAGATTTACATTTATATATTCAGATTTACATTTATATATTCGGGTTTATAACTATATATTCAAGATTTACATTTATATATTCGGATTTACAATTATATATTCGGGTTTATAATATTCAGATTTACATTTATATATTCAGGTTTATAACTATATATTCGGATTTACGTTTATATATTCGGGTTTATAACTATATATTCAAGATTTACATTTATATATTCGGGTTTATAACTATATATTCAGATTTACATTTATATATTCGGGTTTATAACTATATATTCGGATTTACATTTATATATTCGGGTTTATAACTATATATTCGGATTTACATTCAATTATTTCTTGTTTGGCCCCCCATACGTAACCATCTTATTTTATGCTAAATAACGATCATTATAAAGTTAGTGGAATCACATATAAACACACACAAACAGAACTACCGGCCTGGCAGCAGAATAAGTTTTAATAGATTTCGCGGATGCGTGGAGAAGTGTGACAATGTTATCTTCTGTATGTGAAAAACACAAAGGAAACACTTTTAGTTTTTAGTACGTCATAGAATCGAATCCAGTCGCGAGTTTGTGAATTGGGTTCGAACCGAGAAGTACGGATATCAGCCATACATCAGCAGAAAATGTAATCTTCTTTGAAAAGACACTTCAATGGTAATTTAAAAACTGTAGTTTGAATACTGTTATTGCGTATTTTCTCTCTGTAGAACTAGTACAATTTCGCAGACCACAACAACAGGCAATTTTCACATGTCATTTGCAGGCTGTGACAAAATGATTTGATGATGGGAAAAATGCCAATCTAAAAACATATCTCATATTCATTCATGAATGGGCTTACCCTGTGTACATTGTTGTTAGACATCATGAGATCATCTATACCATCTCTTTATGTAAAACACGTCGTGCGAAAATGAATTCTTTACAGCCAAAGTTTTAGATGCATAGAAGTGTCATATTATTCTGAACTCATGCACAGCATCATGTCTTCACTTAGAGGGGGTCTCCATGGTAACGCGCCATGAGGAGGCTGCAATCCCTGAGGAAGAGCGCGCGCGTGTCTGGATCAGGTCATGTGGTCTCACAAGATGGCGACTTCAGTGTTGGGATGTGAGGAGTGAATCAGTGCTACAGACCTGCATCTAACATAACGCTCATTCCAGCTGGCGGTCGGGATCTACAGCTCTCCTCATACCGCATGTACATTTTCCAGTTCAGTCGCTGCTGTTTGATCAAAGTTTAGCTCGGCAACAGCTTGTAACATCGCTTATGCAGGATTCCTACCTTGAACAATTCATCAAAACCCTTCGCCTTCAGAATATAAGTCGTATAATCAGTCTCATTCCATATGGACTAATTGTGGATGTGAAGATATAAGGCATATTGTGTGTGTTGTTTAGACCTTTGTCCATCTGAATCACTTACTGCAATGGCCATCCATGTGTTCGGTGAGTCGGTCACATTTCATCGCTTTTATTGTAAGTTTGTATGACGACAGATGATCGCTGTGTGTAAATGTGTGTGAGGACAAACACAATGATTTGACAGAGAGCTCCAGTCCCTTTGGGCGTGTGATATTAACACTGCGCTTCATAACATGATATATTGTATCATTTTAGCAGTGGAAAGTAACAATAGTGTTTGTATTATGGCGTGTGTAGATGAACACAATGAGATCATGTGGTCAAAATAAGTTGGACTTCATCCTGCAGTCTGTCATTGTTCTGATGTTATTTACGTATATCAGGTTATTCTTCTCCTTTGTTTGTCTTCACCGTCAGTATTGTTGAAGTAGTCACACTGTCGTCCTTCATATAGCAACAGGTAAAAATGATTCAACCAGAACGGTGACACACATGCTGTCATGTTCCGTGACTCCATCTTAAATATTTTAAACGCTATTTGGATTATTCTTGTAAAATTAATATGCGCTATGCTCATATTTATTATGGGACTATGGAATACGCTATTTATACATTTTATCAAAATAATGTCGCACAGCTGGACCATTTCAAATGAATTTGTGAAAAAAGACGATTGATATGAAAAAAAAATGATATTAAAATTGAAAATTGATATAAATTTTAACCTTAAACCTGAAGTTGCTTCAAAACAAGCTCATGGACATGTTATATATCAAATATAAATAGCCTATCAGCATATGGTCTCAAACACTTGTTAATGGCATGGAGAAGAATATGTATCCTTATCTTTGGATGAGGAAACATCCATTTTCTATTTATATGTAATGCTGAATCATACACAGAGATTATCAGAAGGGAGGTCCAGTGTGCAACTCTTAGAAGAAGATATATAAACTCTTCTCTATCCCTGCATTAACTGCTCTTTTTTTCTTTGAATGTATTCAAATGCTTCAAACTTGGAAGAACCCTTTGTGATTAACATAATAGAAAGTTCTTTTTTCTATTTTGGATGTTTCTGTGAAAGGAAGAGGAAACTGTCAGAGAGTCTTTCCTTCGAGAGAGTGAGAGTGAGTTGGTGAAATGAGCAGGACCGCAGTATTGTGGAGCGGGGCCAGGTTTTTTTTTTGTTCTTAAGTCAGTAGTGATGTGAAAGGCCTCTCCCTCTCCTTTGCTCTATTGTTCATGAAGTGCTTACTGCAGGGTATTTCGACAGGGTTTTCCTGCTAGTATTCATTAATCCATAATGAACACTTGGAAGAAGGATTAACGTCTTGCTGTCACCTTAACAGCGAATTCATTCAGAAATGGCACTAAAATTGTATCCTGTGCAAAATAATTCTGTTGTAATAAGAAAAAAAGGTGTTTTATTTATTATGTTTATTGTTATATATTATAGCTTATATCACATGTCCAATAGTTAGCCAAAAGAAGTCTCTTCTCTTATCAGTGTTGAAAACAGTTGTGCTGCTTCATGATTGTGTTTTTCAGGATTCTTTGATGAAGAGAAAGTTCAAAAGAACAGCATTTATTTAATTTATAAATTGTTTGTAACATTATAAATGTCTTTACTGTCACTTTTGATCAATTGAATGTGTCCTTGCTGAATATAAGTAATATTACTTTTTTTTACCCTAAACATTTGAATGATGGTGTATCATGGTTTCCACAAAAATATTGAGCTGCACAACTGTTTTCAACATCAATAATAATCATTAATGTTGTAGTAATGATGCTGAAAATTCAGCTTTGATCATTTGAATAAATTACATTTTAACATATTCACATAGAAAACAGTTATTTTATATTGTAATAATATTTAATGTTTCAAATAAATGCAGGCTTAGTGAGCATAAGAGGCTTCTCCTTTCAAAAACATTTCATGTTTGTTCCAAATCATGTTTGCGCCAAACTTCTGACCAATATAATATAATACAGTGCAATATAATATAATATAAATTTTTCATCTGTATATTGCATTGTCAAATAAAAGGTAAAGAATAGTAATAAAGAAAAGTTTTTTAAAGAGATCTTTTAACAAAAATATATATTAAAAAACGTCAAATCCTACTATTGTCCAGCAGATGGCAGCGTCACACCATCACATGTCCTCACAGACATGTGAGGCTGGTGTGAAACATACTAGTGATGTTTGCTTTGGGTTACACATACTCATCTCCTGTGCCCGATCACTAATAAATCTGTTGCTGAAATGACTCTGTCGGGGAATTCTGCTGTTTCATTCTTGTTACAGTGGATGTGCAATGATTTTTTAAAATGTATAAGACTAGCATTTACTTTTAATTCCTTTTAATTCCTTTTTAAATATGTAAATAAATTCTACTAACATTACTTTTAAATGTAATTTCCATGCATTTGTTTAATTAATAGTGTCTCTTATTTCTCTCAGATAATGATGAGTACAGACCTCCTGTGTGGAAATCCTATTGTAAGTATATACTTTTTAATACAGCGACATATGAAAGTGCAAAACTGTAACAATTTCTTAGAAGTAACATTTCACAAGTGAACCTTCTAGTAGAGAATTAAATCAGCCTGTTTTAGCGGGAGAGTACAGCTAATGAAACGTTATTTCAACTGCATCTTGCAAGAATTAGAAGCCATATAATATAAAAATATGCATTTAGATAGACATTATTTTCAAAGTACTTGCATTCAATAATTCATATATGTTTATTTACAGGTGCATCTCAATAAATTAGAATGTTTTGGAAAAGTTTTTCTCAAATTGTGAAACTGGTGTATTAAATAAATTCAATGCTGAAGTAGTTTAAGTCTTTGGTTATTTTAATTGTGATGATTTTAGTTCACATTTAACAAAAACCCATCAATTCACTATCTCAACAAATTAGAATATGGTGACATACCAATCAGCTAATCAACTCAAAATACCTGCAAAGTTTTTCCCTAGCCTTCAAAATGGTCTCTCTGTTTGGTTCACTAGACTACACAATCATGGGTAACACTGCTGATCTGACAGTTGTCCAGAAGACAATCATTGACACCCTTCACAAGGAGGGTAAGCCACAAACATTCATTGCCAAAGAAGCTGGCTGTTCACAGAGTGCTTTATCCAATCATGTTAACAGAAAGTTGTGTGGAAGAAAAAGATGCACAACCAACGGAGAGAACCGCAGCCTTATGAGGATTGTCAAGCAAAATCGATTCAAGAATTTGGGTGAACTTCACAAGGAATGGACTAAGGCTGGGGTCAAGGCATCAAGAGCCACCACACACAGACGTGTGTCAAGGAATTTGGTTGCAGTTGTATTCCTCTTGTTAAGCCACTCCTGAACCACAGACAGCGTCAGAGGCGTCTTACCTGGACTAAGGAGAAGAAGAACTGTACTGTTGCCCAGTGGTCCAAAGTCCTTTTTTCAGATGAGAGCAAGTTTTGTATTTCATCTGGAAACCAAGGTCCTAGAGTCTGGAGGAAGGGTGGAGAAGCTCATAACCCAAGTTGCTTGAAGTCCAGTGTTAAGTTTCCACAGTCTGTGATAATTTGGGGTCCAATATCATCTGCTGATGGAACATTGTGTTTTTTGAAAACCAAAGTCACTGCACCCGTTTACCAAGAAATTTAGGAGCGCTTCATGCTTCCTTCTGCTGACCAGCTTTTTGAAGAAGCTGATTTCATTCTCCTGCAAGATTTGCCACCTGCCCACACTAGGGGTGTGCTATATATGTCGTGTGCGATAATATCTTAATTGATGTTTTAACGATATGTTATATTAACAAGTATTTCTATCATTGTTAGACACCAATCAAAACAGAGCAAAATAAAGAAAGTTCCTTACGACAGAAAAAGCAACAGATGGAAAGATATAACAAATGCTGTCACCAATTACATTTCCAGAGCTAGTACAATAAACATTTTTGAATGATGCAAAATATTGTCTGATTGTCGTTATTGGAAAAATCCTAGAAAGTATCGAGCTATCATTTTTTCTTTTGTCAATATCACACACCCCTAACCCACACTGCCAAAAGCACCAAAACATTTAACAAAATTGGTTAAATGACTATGGTGTTGGTGTACTTGACTGGCCAGCAAACTCACCAGACCTGAACCCCATAGAGAATCTATGAGGTATTGTCAAGAGGAAAATGAGAAACAAGATACCAAAAAATGCAGATGAGCTGAAGGCCACTGTCAAAGAAACCTGGGCTTCCATACCACCTCAGCAGTGCCACAAACTGATCACCTCCATGCCACACCGAATTGAGGGAGTAATTAAAGCAAAAGGAGCCCCTACCAAGTATTGAGTATATGTACAGTAAATGAACATACTTTCCAGAAGGCCAACAATTCACTAAAAGTGTTTTTTTTTTTCATTGGTCTTCTGAAGTATTTTAATTTGTTGAGATAGTGAATTGATGGGTTTTTGTTAAATGTGAGCCGAAATCATCACAATTAAAAGAACCAAAGACTTGAACTACTTCAGTCTGTGTGCACTGAATTTATTTAATACCCAAGTTTCACAATTTGAATTGAATTACTGATATAAATGAACTTTTCCACAACATTCTAATTTATTGAGATGCACCTGTATATATATTTCCCTTCTGAAATGCTTGTCCTGTTTGTTTGTAATAGTGTACCAGCTCCAGCAGGAGGCGCCGCATCCTCGCAGAGTCACATGCACATCTGAGGTGAGTTGATATCAATGAATAAGAACTGCATAGGCTCTCTAAAACAAATGGGTTTTAATGAGTAAATAAATGTAAGACTTTTAAGCAGACAAAAACTTAAGAATTTGAATTCGGATTTGTGAGCCTCCAAGCGCTCCCTGGAGGAAGACACAATCATGACTTCTACAAAATAAGCTACCCGAGTATTTCAGGATTGGCTACTCTAATCAGTATGATTCTGTTGACCCATGTCCTATGCTTTTGTTCAGTAACAACCCTCAGTTCATATAGTTTGTTTATTTCTGTGCATGGTAAATGTTTTGAGAAAATCCGGAATATTATTTAGGTCACCCATCTTCATTGAATAACAAATGCATGTCTTAATTGCACAATGGTCTAGACTTCTAGTAACCTCCAGAGGCGAGATGCAATATAAACACGGAAGAGAAGCAGTGCTGCTCCATTAGTCAGGCAGATATTAGTGGCAGTAATTAAGGAGTGAGATGCTGCTGTTGAATTATTCATCTGTATCATGATAATCTTGTGTTTGCCTCCTGTCCAGTGCTGCGTTTAGAGATGGGGCGAAACATTTAAACTCAATTGCCCTGCCCCATCACAGTCTGCAGGGTTCTACAAACAGCTTCCTGACACATGAACATTAATTATGAAATCTGATGGTCTCTATTAGCTGCTGTTTGGAAGATTCTTTAATGATAGTATTAGAAATTTATAATATGTTGGGAATCATATTGGTATTCATAATATTAGGGATTTTTTAATTATCTGTTTTTACTTAAGAATTAAGTTTAATTAGGCCTATACTGGAAACAGAGAATAGTCTAATCCATTCTATCCTTGTGAATGTAACACTGAAAAATATGAAGTTTTTCACCCTAAAATGACAAACAAGAAGTAATTTGAAAATGATGAAAATGAAGCCTATTTTTGGACTTTTTAAAAATTTTTTACTCTGCATTGTGCCATTATTTTCACAGAAAATTAAACATTTATACCCCAGTAACAATTACTGTGGTATAAATATTTTTTTCTTTAATCATTTAAATCAGAAAAAAATTATAAGCAGCACAACAAATACCGTGATGGTTTAAATATGTACAGTTTAAATTTTTATATATTTATTTATGTATTCATTAATTCGAAATTAAGTTAAAAAACAATTCATTCATGTGGAATTTATTTATTTATTTATTTTTGCATTTTGAGATTTTCAAATTAAACAAATTTACCCAAAGTAAAAATTACTGTAGTACTATGATTTTATTTTATTTTTAAATTATCATAAATTATGGGCAACATAACAAATACCAGGAAGGTTTAAAATTGTTTTTTTCTTATTTATTTATTTATTGCATTGATGAAAAATTGTAAAAAAAAACAAAAAAACAAAAAACAAAACAAACACACATAAAATTGGCTTAATAGGCAAAATTTCATTATTTTGTGATGAAATATGACCTGGATATTTCTTCACAGGTTTTATCCACCGTTATATTTCTGCTCTTCTACTGACTTGACTTTTTTTTTTTTCTTAATCCTTAGTCTGAGCTTTTCTGTGTTTGCTTTAAAAACAGGCAAATCTTTAGAATCGATCCTTCATGGGTGCTGTAACGTTGGTATTATATGAACTTTTAGTGTGGCTGTGTTTAATATATTTTGATGTTCTCATTGATCATTAAGAACATGCTCCTGCCAGAAAGCCATATGCTGTAGTGACTCTTAAAGCCGCAGACACGCGCGTGTTTGGAAGGAGTTTTAATAAGATGTTGATCTGCTGACGGTGGGACGGTGTCTCCTGCTGTTAGCACAATTCAGCAGGTATTTTACACCCATCCCCCCTCGGCCCGCCTCAGCTGACTGGACGTCTTCTTAATTAATGGTGGATTAACATTAAACAGATGCACACTGCTCTTCATGTTTATCTCGAGGGCTTCTTAAGGATTCGTTCTGGACCGGTCCTTGCTCTGGGCTGCTGGCCATTATCTGCTCCTGTAAAGCGCATCAGTCCTGTGCAGGGCAGAGGGTTATTGTGGCAAGAGATTTAACCCTGTTTAATCCTCTTCAAACGGCCCCTCAATTTTTTTTTTTGCATTCAGAACATGCAAATCAGTGAGCAGAGTCTTCACACACACACACAACACTGTCCAAAGCACAGCACAGAACTCAATGGACACTTCAAAAGCATTCAGCTTTGCTTTTATCAAGAGTCTTGATGACAGACTTTTGCTTCAGGACTCTTATTTTACATTAGACGTAAGTGGCGACGTTAGTGGCCGACCTAATTTTAAACCCATAACTTGTACTCATTGTAATCTAGGTCATAATATCTTTTACCTTGCCCACTCTTGTTTGTAGTTTTTCCATATTAAGTGTTCAGCCAACACAAAATGGTGAAATTATCAAAGTTTTCTCCTAAAATTATAGGAACAAGATATTTATTTGTGACCCAGGAGTTCATAGTTACCAGGATTTTTAAAATTTTAAAAAACTTTATTCATAATATATTTTACTCTGAAACAGTTCTTCTAATTTTCTAGTTTGCTAATTTTCAAAATTTGTTTGATTTAAAGGGTTATTTCACCCAAAAATGAAAATTATCCCATGATTTACTCACCCTCAAGCCATAGATGTATATGACTATCTTCTTTCAGACAAACACAATCAGAGAAATATTTAAAAATATCGTTAGGCTCCAATCACACAGAATACATTTTGTGCAGTGAGAGGCACCTTTTTTGGAATTGTTTTCTATGGTAGTGAGCGCTCGGAGCGCCTGAAAAAACCAACTCTGAGCGGAAAAGCGCCTGACGTCATTCGTGGTTTTTTTCCCAATGGCCAATCGAATGAATGGAGAGATGGCTTTCCGTCGCGCTGACGAATGTTTAAAGTTCTTTGGACACTGCAAAGATGGAGCCCTTTGCTTGTAACGTACTTTTTTTTTTGTTTAAAGTTTCTGCTAATATGAAAGTTTAACAGCAAACTAAAGAGTGCTCGCACTACACTGACAGGACAGCTGATGCAGTGGTTGCCTAGCAACATAAATAACCACAGCGCACTGCTGTTTTTTTATAAAATCAACAAAAAAGGTTTTCAGACCTGAAAAACGCGTTCTGTGTGATCGGGCCTTAGTTCTTCAAGCTTTATATTGGTTGTGAATGTTTTTTTTTTTTGTTTTTTTTAAAATGCATCCATCTATAATCAAAGTAATCCATACGGCTCCACAGGGTTAATAAAGGCCTTTTGAAGCAAAGCGATGTGTTTTTGTTAGAAAAATATCCATATTTGAAACTTTAAAAAATTGAAATAACTAGGTTCTGGCAGACGACAAGCAAAAACTCTGAGGAATAGTTCCAGGACCTTGTTGAATCAGTGCCATTAAAATATAAGTCAGTTCTGAAGACAAAAGGGGGTCCCCCAGAAAGGTGTACCTACAAAAAAAAAACAAAAGTGGCCACTGAGCGCATGTAAAAAGTAAAATAAATCCCCAAAAAGGAACCAGTTTTGCTCTTAGTTTTATCTCTGGCAGTATTAGTGAAGAAAATGTTTACATTATCTTTATGCGAATCAACTACAGACTACCCTCCATGTAACAAGTTAAGGGTTTGATCTCACCACATTATCTCATTTCATTAGCACCGCAGAGTGTGTTTGTCCTTTCTTGCAGTAATTGAATTATGTATTGCTGCAAGCTTTGGCTCAATCCTCATTGAGGCTTCATAAATTTATCATGATTAACGGTGACCTAACAGTGACCTTATTGTTACTAATATTGTTACTAATATTAGTATTTTTTTTCTTTTAATTAATCCACTGGCTTAATTGCTTGAATAAACAAGTTGTCTATTTCATACAGTAATTGGTATGATAGATATGAGATGTTGTAAAGGGTTAGTTCATCCAAAAATGAAAATTCTGTCATTTATTCCTCACCCTCATGTTGTTCCACACCCATAAGAATTTCACTCATCTTCTGAACACAAATTAAGATATTTTTGATGAAATCCGATGGCTCAGTGAGCCTCTATTGATAGCAAGATAATTAACACTTTCAGATGCCCAGAAAACTACTAAAACATATATTTAAAACAGTTAATGTGAGTACAGTGGTTCAACCCTAATATTACAAAGCGCAGAGAATACTTTTGGCCTCAAATCAGCCATCGGATTTCATCAAAAATATCTTAATTTGTTCCGAAGAACAAAAAAGGTCTTACGGGTGTCGAATGACATGAGGGTGAGGAATTAATGATAGAATTTGGGTGAACTAACCCTTTAAGCCTCAATTTTCCTAGAGGTTAAGGAATTCTGAAAATAATTTTTACTGTAAAATATTTTGCAACCTTGAATCTATATGGAGCATCAGTCACGTTTTATTTATTTATTTTTTTCTTCTTGCAACATACCCCATTAATTGAAAGCATTTAGTGAGGAAACTGTTTTAGCTCTGATGTAGAGATTGGGAAAGGTGAGGCGTCTGGCTGTGTGAGGATGACCTCAGCTGTGTGAAGCTCTGTAAATGAATTGTGTTGTGCTTCAGAAGCTCAGTGTGTTGTCTCAGTGCTGATCTGTGTCTCTGCAGAGATTTCGGTTCATTATGACTGAAGACACGACCTGTCTGTCCTACAGACCAACGACCTGCTCGTCTCGCAGAGCACACCAGATATCAAAGCAGTTAGATCTGATATGAGGGGTTTTCTTTGGAGTTATCAAAAATGTGTATTCATGTGTGACTGAAGAACCCAGCCTTCATTCCCTGTGAGAGAGTATTGCATAATTCTCTCTTAATGATTCATCACAATTTGTCTAAACTTACATATACAGTCAAGGCATTTGTGGTGGATGATTTTAGACCTTTTCTAATTTTTGCACAAAAAATACTTGCATGCTTAAAGGGTTAGTTCACCCTAAAAGGAAAATTATTTCATTAATTACTCACCCTCATATCGTTCTACACCCGTGAGATCTTCGATCATCTTCAGAACCCAAATTAGGGTATTTTTGATGAAATCCGATGGCTCAGTGAGTCTCTATTGCCAGCAAGATAACACTTTCAGATGCCCAGAAGGGTACTAAAATATATTTAAAACGGTTCATGTGAGTACAGTGGTTCAATCTTAATAATATAAAGTGACGAGAAAATGTATGTACTTATTTTCAAAAAAGGATTATCTATGAATGGATAAATTGTGCACATTAAGAGCGGGAACATTTCTTCAGTGTAAATGGGGCCAATTTTGATGTCCCGATTTCTAAAATGGGAAAGACACAAATGTAATGAAATTAACATTATAAATGAGGTGAGAAATGGGGTGTAAATGTGTGAAACAATTGGCTCATTTTTCCAATGTCTCCTGGTCATTGCTGATATTAGCATTTAAGGATGCTGATAGAGAAACCAAGACTGAAATCGGATGCTCTCATTCTTCATGCAGAAAATACTGCACACTCAGCACACACACACATACACACAAGCCCTTTGACAGTTAAACTCTGGCTTTCAGTGATTGATTAGCTCTATAGTGTTGCTGATTCCCATCATTAGCTGGTTTTATTACCCTGTCGGTCATCTCACCTACAACCCGCTTCACACAAACACACAACCTTGCTTTACAAAACACTTTTCTGCCTTTATTCTCATCAGGAAACAATGTTATTCCATCACACATACCATTTACCCAGAAACATTCAGTCATTCACTGATTGACACTTCTCATTGTCTGTGCGTTGTGTTTCATTACATTTTAAAGCTGAATTGGTTGGTTTATTACTCTTGGATATATTCCAGGGGAGTTATGTTTCTTGTATTCTTACTTTAGCATTGTGTTGGACCTTTTTGTTTTTCTCATATCATTGTTAAATGTTTACATATATATTTTACTCAGACAGGAGGTGAACCTTGTGAACCTCCTCACACACAACACTGTTCTTCTGTTTGTGATTCCTGTAAGAGAGAAACAGAGAGAGACTGGGGGAAGGGACGATGTGGATACTGTGTGAATTCGATTCTCTCTGTCTCTGGAAGCTCAAGGTTAATCAGTAGGGAGGGTGTAAGGGTAATTTATTTGTGTTTTGGCTTCACTCTGCTGATTTTGGATGCTGTTGTTGGATCAAGGGTTAAATGTCACGAACGGACATTTGTGGAAAACACATGACACTAAAATACTGTAATAAACATTAGTTTAACAACATATGGTGTAACACAAAACCCTGATGTACATGATAATAAAAAAGAGGAAATAAGAAATCAATGAAAAATCATCAAATGTGAAGTGTCACTCAGAATTCAGGCAGTGTCAATTTACAGTTTTTCACTGCAAATAAGATGACTTCTTTTGTACTTCCAAAAACTAAACATTCAATTTTACTGCAAAATGACATGAAATATCCCGTTAACCAATTACCCTAGCATTTTTACAGTTTTTACCATTTTACGATCATGAGTAAAGTGCATTTCACAGTATTGAACAAAAATGCATATGTATTTGTTTGAAAGAGCATATATTAATTTAAAAATAAATAAATCTTAATTGCATATTTCTTTATTACTAAATTAATCTGAATCAAATCCAAATTAGTAGCATTTATTTCAGGGCTGTCTGGAATAATTGATTTTAATTGGCCAGTCGTGGCTTTGTCAAATATTTTCGTATTTTTTTTTATGTTGATGGATATTTAAAAAATTTTATGTCTGTTTGTTAATGAGGGATTCGTGTTTCACAGTAATTTGGAGACCTTTGGAGTAAGGTGTTTTCATTCATTTAATTCATTGTTACTTGAGTTACGCACAAATTTCAAAAGATCTTATAATTAACCCATGGGCCATCTGAGCAGAATTCGTACTCTGTTGCTATTATGATGTCCCATTAAATACAAATAAAGGCCTATATACAATTCATACAATAGAATTGTCTTTATTTGATTTGCCTGTGAATTATTCAATTAAATTGTCACAATGCATAAATTTACATATAATGTTGTATTTTGTATTTTGCATTCATGGCACCTTTTCCATAGACATAAATTATTAAAAATCATATAATCTGTATTTTACATATTCTGTGAAACCGGCTGGGATAAGTTTACCCTAGAGGGCTTTTGCCCCAGGAAGGGGGTCAACTTACCCCAGTAGTAGAGCAAGATAAACCTTTTTTTTATGCACACTGTTCCTAATAGGGAATCATCCCTATCTCTCTTCTCTTTATTCCTTTTATGACCTTCTAAGTCATGGGGCTGGAGCCTATCCCAGTTTCCTCGGCCAGAGGCATGGGAATCAACCTGCACAGATGGCCAGTCCATCACAGATCTTCCCTATATACCACTATATTTCAAATAATGGAAATCTCTTTATCAAGTCTCTTAAAACACTGAAAGCTGCAATGTTCTCCAAGTCTATGTGTGTTTCTGAGTAATAATGAAGTATTTTGATACAACTTTTAATGATCATACCTCTCTTATGTCTTTGCAGGTGGAGAATCGGCCCAAGTACTATGGAAGAGAGTGAGTTTCATTACACGCATTACTGAACCAGTTCTGATTCTTCTCTACATGAATCCACAGTTGCATACTTGAATGTACAGGTGCTGGTCATATAATTAGAATATCATCAAAAAGTTGATTTATTTCACTAATTCCATTCAAAAAGTGAAACTTGTATATTATATTCATTCATTACACACAGACTGATATATTTCAAATGTTTATTTCTTTTAATTTTGATGATTATAACTGACAACTAAGGAAAATCCCAAATTCAGTATCTCAGAAAATTAGAAAAAAAAGCTTTAGGACTCGCATTAATATCAGAAAAGCTTTCTTGCGCTGGGAAGAGGTTAGAGAGCAGGACACAGGTTGTGTTGTTTCTGCTGAACACGTGAGTTACTTTGGTTTTCCTGTTTCACAGAACCAAGATATGCTGTTGTTGTAATATTAGCTATAGTAACAGGACAGTTTTGAGTGTTATTGTTTGTCTGGAGCTGGTGTACTCTTGCTTGAATATACTTTTGTATACTGTATGTTCATTTTTTGTTCTTCCTTCTCATTTTTCATCTAAGACATCCACTCTTGTGTATGTGAGTGAAGAAAGAGGTGTGCTTGTTTGAGTTGATTTCAAATATCAACAGGGTTTCTCAGAAATCTCTTACTTACAGTTGCGCGTATGTGTTTTTTTTTTTTTTTTTTGATAAGGCCATAGCCCTTTGCTCTGTGAAAGAGGATTAGACTTAAAGTATGCCAGTGCTTACACTACTGTTCAAAAGTTTGGGTTTGGGGTTTTAATGTTTTTGAAAGAAGTCACTTGCTCACCAAAGGTGTTTGATTAAAAATATAGTAAAAATAGTAATATTGTGATGAATGGAAAGTTCAATAGAGCATTTATTTGAAATCTAAATCTTTGTAGCATAAATGTATTTAATGTCACTTATGATCAATTCAATGCATCCTTGCTGAATAAAATATTAATTTATTTTAAAAAATGTACCTACCCCAAACTTTTAAACAGAAGTGTATTTATCTTATTTAAAAGCAAATTTGATTTAAGCTCTAATGCCCTGTTTTATTAATGTTCTCTGACTGATTGGTTTGCTCTGAAGGTATCATGGGATGATCTCCAGAGAGGAAGCCGACCAACTGCTCAGTGTGGCCGAAGGAAGTTATCTGATCCGAGAGAGCCAGAGACAGCCGGGCACATACACTTTAGCTCTACGGTACGTCAACCTTCAACTTTTACCTTTGACCTGTCCGTCTCTAACCCAGATCTTCACTCTAGCTCCTGTGTCTTGACCTAGTCTTGGCCTATGGGTGTTTGTCTTGTTTTAGCTCTGGCTGGTGTGTGATCAGTGTAGTTGAATCATCAGTCTTGATGTGTAATAGCAGAACACACACACACGATTATTTGTTTGTTTGGATGTAGAGCGGCCCAGCGGACATTTCTGAAGCGAATATGGGTTTAAGAAGGTTTCTGTTCTACTCCATTCAGTCTGAATTGTGCTACATGTTTCTCACAGATATGTTCATCATTATTTTGCTCATGGAAGGAAGTCTGTCCTTGAAGAGACTAATGTTTCTTAATCGGATTAGCATGATGTGTGTTTACTTTGGTTGGTGTTTGCCATTCAGTCATCACTAGGGGTTTGAAAGGGATATTACTTTACACTTTTATTTAATACTAGTCAAGGTTTATTACACCAAATCAGGTATAATTTAGTTTTTTTTCTTCAGTGTAACGATATCCTCACGATTCGATACATATCACAATACTGAACTCAAGATACGATATCATTGCTATACTCCAAGACATTTGGTAGAAGGATAACAAAAAATTATTAAAATGCTTAATTTGGTATTTCATTGTATAACATGAATATGCTTGTGGGTTTGGAAAAACGCCTGGGTGAGTAAATAATGACAGAATTTTCATTTTTGGGTGAACTAAACCTTTAAGACCAAACTGCCTGTTTATGTGAATACTTTCCAAGACAGAAAAACTGTAATTCTGTGTGTATCGGACCGTTCAAGCACAATACACCGCTAAAGAGAACTGAATTCAGGATAGCATGCTCTGTGAGAGAGGCGTCTTTCTGTGCGCGAACTTCGGGTGTGTGTCAGTGAGCGCAAGTAAATACTGCATATGCGTTGATGTGTAAATGTCATGTGACACTGGAGTAATGATGCTGATTCAGCTTTGATCACAAGAATAAATTACGTTTTATATATTCACATAGAAAATGGCTGTTTTAAATTTTAATAATACTTCACAATATTACTGTTTTCACTGTATTTGTACTCAAATAAATGTAGCTTTGATGAGTAGAAGAGACTTCAGTCAAAACATTAAACAATCAAATTTTTGATTGGTATAGGTTATGTAAATGTTAGTGGAAGTTTTACCGTAAAAATCATGTTAGAGGACTTGTATTAAGGTTAGAGTGGGTGTGGGTGGGTGTGTGTGTGTGGTGTGTACAGGTTTTGCTTGTGAGGGCCAAATGTTCTCACTTATAAAATGAAATATGACAACTCCAACTAGTGAGGACCTATTACTGGACCTCATTAGTTAAAAAGGCTCATAAATCATGTTTTTTTTATTATATTTTTTTTATCTTGTGTTTTGCACGTTTCTGAAATGGATAGGTTAGGGGTAGGTGTTGGGTTAGGCAATAGAAAATATCATTAACCTGATATAAAATCAGTGGAAGTCTATGCAGTTCCCACTAATATAGTGAAACAAAGTGTGTGTGTGTGTGTGTGTGTGTGTGTGCGCGTTTTTGTGATTTATGAGGACACAAATTTGTATTACGACATAAACATGAAATATGAGGACATTTCACAAGTCCCCATATTTAAAATAGCTTTAAAACATACTAAGCAATGTTTTATTAAAAATGTAAAAATGCAGAATGTTTTCTGTGGTGGTAGGTTTAGGATTAGGGTTAGTGTAGGGGGAGAGAATGGACAGTTTTTATAGTATAAAAACCAGTATGCCAATGGAATCTCCTCACTAAGATAGCAAAACAAACGTGTGTGTGCGTGTGTGCGCACCCTAGACACAAAAAGTCTAGAGATAATCCCTTTAATCTGCTCACTTGAGCAGACGGACACACACTGCTACACGCTGCACGCGGCTGCTTTCTAGTCCAAACTCTCTCTCTCTCTCCCTCTCCCCCGCTCTCTGTTTCTCAGTCTCTCTCATGTGCTCTTCCTCAGGCATGTGATTCCTCAGAGAAAGCATCTGTTGTGTTCTGTACGCAAAAGCTTTACCATCAAAGAGCTCTATTGCCATCAGGCTTTAATGACATTAGCCTTTGTGCATATGTTTGTGTGTGTGGTGCGTCTGTTTCCATGTGTGAGTCAAGCCATACAAATCTCTAAGTGTGTGTGTGTTGTTTCAGATATGAACTCCTTGTTGTACGTATCTGTGTTTTCAGATCTGTGTGCATCTGATTTTGGGTGTGTGTGTCTCTCTGTGGGAACTCAAACAGGAAGCACAGGCATTATAAAACCTCAGCTGTCCTGTCCAGTGGCTAATAACTGCATTACCATCTCTGATGTTACAATAGATTGTCAAACTGCAGTGTTCTAATACTGTTTGATACAAATATTTAAATGTATGAAAATATAAATATTAATTTTCTAAGACAATGCTGTTTTTGTTGTTTTATTATCATACAGTATGTATCAATGAATGACATTTTTGGCTGTTATGGTGTGTGCATGAATGTATTTGAGACGTGTGTGCGTGTCACTGGGCTGTTTTGCGCTTGAATTGGCGTATTCTTATACTGTGGACATTAAAAATGATGCATGGGTTTTTCAGAGGGTTTAACTCATATGTTAATTCCTTGATTGCCATTTTAAATAAACAGTCGTTCTGCAATGCTGAAAAACACTATCGTGACACGCACGTGTTAATGAACTCAGAGCTTCACTCTGAAATGGCAGGGTATATGTTTATTTAATTAAATGGTGCGACTATACTAACCAGCCAAACTTTACCCCTGTGGTTCATCTAAAAGGCCTCAATATACCTCAAGCTAAATCGAAGATCATACTGATGTGAAGTCTTTTAGAAGAAAATCAGGCCAAAAAAAATATTGTTTTGGGAGTTCAAAACAGTGAACTTCCCAGAAAAGTTTGCTCCAGCTGTTAAACAACTTCGAACTACCATTGGTCCATGGCGATGATGTAATAGGTGGGCGTGGCTCTAAGGCATCGCTTTCTATGCGTAAATCTTCTCCTGTTCATTTCTTATGTTCAGTCCGTTGTGGTCAGACATTCATGTGTTCAAACATGAACACACTGGAGAGTCGCTTTGTACTAGAAAATTAAGTTGTAATTAAAAGAGACACTGACACCGTTTTTCATGTTGATTGCATAAAGTGCTATATAAATAATCTTGATGTGACTGGATATGCAAGCATATCCACATCACTATGATTGATGCTTTAACTGGGATGTTCGCTAACAACATACCGCTGATCAGGTATTTCAGACTAATCCTTTGGTTAACAATAAAACTTTGTTGTGATATTATTGCGGCCTTTATGCTTGACAGCAAACTAGTATTCAAAGATTAGCCAATAAAACAGAGGTCATGTACAAATTCTCACCATCAGCTTGTTCTGTTTCACAGGTCACATGGCTCCAGACTGCGAGTAAATGGTCACATTTTGTGACCTTTTTTCTTCCAGTTCGACTAAATTTTGTTAGAGGTCACACTGGTGCTACCACCACATTGCACAGCTGATAAGAGCTGCCATTTTTGTTTCATATGAGAAAATTAAACGGCAAATGAAACAAAACAGCGGTACTCATTTGAGCTGTGTAGAGCTCGATCACGTGACGCTGTTTACTACACAGTACACACCGCTGGCAGATCCAGTGAGAATCAGTTTGAATGCCACGAACAAGTGCCAGTCCACAAATCACCAGTCCACAAATCACCATGGATTTAATGTAGTTACGCTTACTGAAACTATGGTGTTGTGACAGAAATGCTCGAATGTTTTTACATTATTAATTTCAGGGTTCCTTTCAAACTTTGAGAGTGAAATTCATGCACTTTTCAAGGACTTTTTAAAAGTGCTTCACACTTTTTCCAGCGCTTAAAACCTCTAAATATTATCCACTTTTAATGTTATTTTTAATGTGATGATTTGTGAAACTAAAAGTTTAAAGATGAAGCAAAACTAACACTTCAAAAACTTCTTCAAATTGTGACTGAATTACACAGAAAGCTAGAGCGCTCTTTCAATAATCACTGAAGCTGTCGTTCAGTTCAGTACATTTAATAAGAGTAGAGTATTTACACTTTTCCCTATAAAAATGTTTTTGCATGTTACTGTTATTAACTTAATTTTATCTGCATCTCAGTTCAAGCTCAGTGCATTAGTCAAATTTCCAATGAATAAACATGTATTAGTAACTGCACTTATTAATAATAATGATTAAATTACTTTTATGATTTAAAAAAAAAAAACGAACCACCTTCTGTAGAAATTAGTGGCAAATATCAGTCCGGAACAAGAAGATGAAGGTGCAATAAATGTAGATGATTGGATATAGACCCTTTTTGGGCCAACGTCTCAAATGTTGTTGGGTGTCAGAATTGACAGAGTACAGGGTCCAATATGACATTTTATCACATACCTGCTGTCATTGCCAGACAAAAAAACGACAACAGCTGTGTTTGAATGCAATAAAATAAACAGACTGGACAGAAATGATAATAAAAATGGACACACTTCACATCAGTTAAGGTTAAATAAACTGTCGTCTTGTTGGTATGGATTATGGTTTGGTTACATGTCTCAAGATTTCTCATGCATGCCCACCTAATTAGAAATTGGGGAACAAAGTGATTTCTCATGTAACGTTAACTTTTTAACACACATGTTGGCTAATTTTGGAAGCTGTACAACTAGCAGTTGTCTAACGACCAGAGACTAAACATAAGGAAATGGTTTGTGTTGTCTCTGCCATAAGTGTAATTGTAGAAAGGGAGAGGGACAAGTGAGAAGGCCCTTGTTATGTGTCAGGTGTAACGTTTGCCACTGTTAGTACATAGTTATAGGCATCTAAAGATTTATACGCCCTCAGTTTCCTTTTAATTGGTTTCTATTTTTGATAGGTATAGATGTTAGGCCTCTCCTATCAGATCGTCCATCCATTGAGTGAATGTGTACGTGTCGGCCAGTCTGGTTCCTTACATTAAAAATTATGTTTTTCAAAAAACGATTGTGGTCCCGGACAGTGAGTGACCGTACATATTCAAATAATATCGGATTTTTTCCAGTAAATGTTAAAAGACAAGCTAACAAAACACAATGTTTACTAACTGAAAGGGATCTATAGAATTATCATTGTTTGTTGTAAATGCCTATAGATAAACTTTAGGTTAAAAATACAATGATAAACATGTAAAACAGAGATTTAAATATGCGTGTCGGTGTAAAGTTAACTGGGTTATATGACCTCTGTGTGTGTGTGTTTGTGAGGAATATCCGGTCTTCATATTGATCGACATATGAGCTCTTCGCCCTACAATCCTAAGTACAGGAAGATGATACAACCAGAGATGTTCAGTATGTGTATGTGTGTCCATGTTCATTCATCATTTCTCTCTGGATCTTCTCACAGCTGTGTTACAGCGTTCGAGTGAGTCCAACACACACTCATTTCCTCTTTCTCTCTTTCAGCTTTGGGAATCAGACCCGAAACTTCCGTCTCTTTTACGATGGGAAGCATTTTGTGGGGGAGAAACGCTTTGAGTCGATCCACGACCTCGTGACGGACGGTCTGATCACGCTGTACATTGAGACCAAAGCAGCTGAATATATATCTAAGATGACCATCAACCCCATCTACGAGCACGTGGGCTACACCACCCTGAACCGCGAGCCGGCGCTGAAGAAAGCGCTGCCTGTCTGCAGAGACCTGCCCGACGGTAAAGAGACACCCAGTGAAGAGACTGGCCTGGAGGAGAGGGTGAGATACTGGAATGCAATTACCCAGCATGCCTCTTTTTTGTCTGTGTTTGTCTGCTCTTCTTCAGATCACAGTCTGTAATGAGAGTCAACCGTAATGAGTTTTCATGAGTTTTGCCCTCGGATGACCTCTGTCTCAACCATTTGTGCCACTAGGGTGAAGAGTTCAGTTACAGAATTTAGGAATATGAAGTTTACTGTGGATTATGATCCCTCATTGCCATCATGGTCTTGTGCACCACACTGCCTCTGAATGTAATTCTTGGTTAACTTGTATTTGTTGTTTTCAGAATGTTTAATTTTTGTTTTTTGCCAGAGTTAACTATAAAGGTAATTTGCATATGCAGTCTCTGGGCAGGCTCTGGGCATTATGCTAAATGACAGCAGCAATATTTGCTATAGCCCAACTATAGTCAAGCTAAGCTCCCCATTTTAAATAATAGTCATCTTCCCTACAGGTCTCTAATAAATAGTAGTTAACTACATTTAAGCTTAGTGGGCAATATTATATTTTATATTTAATATATACTTAAGGCCTGGTTAAAGCTGCAATATGTAAGATTTTTGCAGTAAAATATCCAAAAACCACTGGGCCAGTATTATATATTTTGTTCAGTTGAGTCCTTACAATATCCCAAATGTTTCCAACTATTTGCAAATCGTGAGAAAATTGCTATTTTTAACCATGGATTCGGGACATGTGAGTGAGTCCCCTGTTAATGGCGTCATATCCGCATTACCCTTGGTTTCCCGTTTTATTTTGTAGAAACCATGGAAACACCAAAGACGCTTGAATATAATTCCATGTTTTATTAGACAAGGGAACATCTGTTTTGATGCATTTATAGACAGAAAACTAATCATTGTTATATAGTTCAACACGTTTAGTCTTACTGTTTAAATCTAATCTACAGAATTTTCTCCATCATACAATATTTTTTAAAATTAATTGTATGCCATTTATCAACACAAGCCATCCAACATTTAAGTTAATATGATATTCTAAAATCGATCTAGCTTACTGCAGTCTCACAGCAGTTGGCGAGCGAATGCACAGAGTAACGTTATAACATCATTGTCAACACACTCAAATGTATCTAATATGATAAACAGAGCCGCGTTTCCTCATACTCATGCCCGGAAAAGCAGAAGCGGTGCCAGTGACTGTGTCATAATAAAAGTCCTGTCACTCGTGAGGAGTGTGTCGCGTTCGTCTCATTAACAATCGCTCCAGCGTCTCGTTCAGCTCCACAACACTCGGCTCTGCTCTGCTTCATACCACAGTAACCTTAATAATCACATCCATGAACATGATTTCTGCCCGAGTCACATCCCAATTCTTTTCCACCTGCTGTGAGGTGAAGACCACGTGTCCCAAGATTCCTCGCTCAAACTCTGTTTCATCAAGCTATGCCTTTGTTTTGAATAGGCGACCTCTAGTGGACGAAAAACAAGATATTGCTCCTTTAAAATTTTAGTTGAAAAGTTTGAGGTCAGTGTCTTTTTTTTTCTTTTCTTCCTTTTTTTCTTGAAAGAAATTAATATTTTTATTTAGCAGGGACGCATTAAATTGATCAATCAAAAGTGACAGTAAGCACATTTATTATGTTACAAAAGATTTCTATTTCAAATAAATGCTGTTCTTTTGAACTTTGAAGAAATAGATTACATTTAAAAAAAATCATATAGAAAATAGTTATTTTAAATAATATTTTACAATATTACTGTTTTTACTGATTTTTGATCAAATACATGCCACCTTGGTGAGCAGAAGAGACTTCTTTCAAAAATGTTAAAAGACCACAGTCTTTTGAAAAGTAGTGTACAATTTAAAGTATACCACAAATATAGTATACAAAATGTGATTATTTATTAACTCCTTTCCCCACCAGTGTCCTGTCCATATGACTGGCCAAAAATTTTTGTTTGAAAAGAATTTTCAGAAATGTTACCCTGCAGCTTTAAACAGGTGTGTTGGTGATTTGTCCTGCTGTACAGATGTGATTGATGTTGAATTAATGAGCAGCTGACAGATGCACACGGTGAATTTATCTCCACATTAATTCATGCATGTAATCAGATAATCAGTGATGATTTAAACGTGCAGTAATTACTCACATCGGCTCCTCGCTGGTCTCCTCTGCCAGAGTCCTTGCTGATGCTCAATCTGTTCACAAACAATGGGTGGAAAAGGCATTTTCAAGGGTATAAATGTTATGATGACTGTATTCGTATATTGATCTGATACGTGATGTTCTGTTGATCTCAGGTCCGTGTTGGGCAGATATGAATTTCCCTGCGCAGTCTGTTTGGTGGGACTGTCTGTTCAGTGTAGCCATATCTAATATCAGTAGTGTGTTGCAGTGACACACAGTGAGATACTGTTGTGGTCAAAGCAGGTCAGCAGTAGATCAGCAACATGCTGTCTTTGCAATTCAAGAACAGACATTGGAAAATCAAAATCCTCTGCTAACATTCCGGTGTCCAGTTCTGGTTTTTGAACCTTGACCTTTAATATCAGTCCTCAAGATAAGTTTGATTAGCTAACTGACTTTAGGACAAATACAGCTAATCCACATCAGCCAGAATTGAAATATTATGGATCTCTTCTAATTATGGGTTAAATGGATCGTCTCGAATAGACTCATCTTTCGCATCTCCTTGTGCTTGAACGGTAACAAACACAAAATTGCTCTTGAACGGAGACATACACACTTGGCAAGTATTCTCATAAACAGTTGGTTTTGTCTTAAAGGGTTAGTTCACCAAAAAATGAAAATTCTGTCATTAATTACTCACCCTCATGTCATTCCACAGCTTCGTTCAAGATCTTCGTTCATCTTCAGAACACAAATTAGGATATTTTTAATAAAATCCGATGGTTTAGTGAGGCCTCCATTGCCAGCCAGTTGATTTAACACTTAGAGATGCCCAGAAAGCTACTAAAAACATATTTAAAACAGTTCATGGGAGTACAGTGGTTCAATCTTAATATTATAAAGCAACGAGAATACTTTTTGTGTGCCTAAATAACGACTTTATTCAACAAATCTAGTGATGGGCGATTTCAAAACCCTGCTTCATGAAGCTTCGAAGCTTCAAGAATCTTTTGTTTTGAATCAGTGGTGTATCAAACTGCCAAAGTCACATGAACCATTGAAATTTTAAAACACTTATGACATAACAAAGCCTTGTTTACTGAAATCATGTGACTTTGGCAGTTGATACGTGCTCCAAACCACTTATTCGAAACAAAAGATTCATAAAGCTTGAAAATTCATGAAGCAGTGTTTTGAAATTGCCAATCACTAGATTGTGTTGAATAAAGTTATTGTTTTTTCTGGCACACAATAAGTATTCTCATCACTTCATAACATTAAGGTTGAACCACTGTACTTACCTGAACTGTTTTAAATATATCTTTAATATTTTTCTGGGCTTTTGAAAGTGTAAATTAACTTGCTGGCAATGCCTGAGCCATCAGATTTCATCAAAAATATAAATAACATAAACATTGTGTTCCTAAGATGAATGAAGGTCTTAGGGCTGTGGAACGACATGAGGGTGAGTAATTAATTACAGAATTTTCTTTTTCGGGTGAACTAACCCTTTAAGTAAACGTAAAAAGTTTATAAAAAAAATCAGATGTTTATCATTATATTGGATCAAACAACAAAACAAAGATGAATCTAGATTTATATAGCGAATAACACAATAGTGTTATTTTACATGTAGGCCATTTCTGTAGCCTACCTGAATATTTCTCTAATTTTTTTATTGACTGTTCACTTGTATTTAATAAAGTTTGAACTTTATTAGTTAGGCTAGTAGTTTTTGTTGTGGTATTAAAATACTTAAAGCGTTCTTTAAGTAATAAATGGAAAGCAACTACTTCAATTATTTATTTTCTTGCTGATCCAAAAAATTATCCTTATCCATGACTCAAAAACCATATTATGTAGATGATTAAAAGATGAATTTTGTGGTCCGTTGAACTAGTATTTCAAATCATTTACACAATTTTCAGTCCGAAGTTCAAACGTCAGCTCAGTTCATCTATTTCAGTCTTTACTGAATCTTATTTTTACCCACAACTCTTAAGAATCATCACAGGCTGAAACAGTTATCAAAGTATTTCTATATCAGCTGATGTTTGTAGTGAGTGTTGTGTAACTTGGCTTGGTTTCTCATGGTTACCTACGGCAGTAAAGAGAGATACTGTGTCTTTGGTTGCTGTAGGACATTATGAGCTTGTTTCATGGACACTTATGTAAGATGCGGTTATTCTGTTGGATGCACTTACTAAGCAATGTTTCTATTCAGTGCTGTCTCTGCAAGTCTGCAAGTTTTCAGTTTTAGTAGAGGTTTAGGCTGAATTTTAAACACGATGTTAGAAGCAGTCATAGCATACATGTTTTACGCCCTTTTTCACACTCTATCTAACCCTTAAGCACAAAGTAAGCCCAAAGATTTTATGCGAATGTTATGCGCACAGTGCGTGTGGCATAAATTTTATCATCGGCATAGTGCGTTTATACAGTATACACAAGCAGACAAATTTTTCGTACTGCACTTACACTGTACGCTCAGCTCATATATGCATCTTGAACTTTTATGTAGTATTTAGTTTGTCCACAAAATGGCTCTTGGCCGGAACGTTGTTTCAAAAAAGAAATAGAAGAAAATAAGACGTGAAATAAGAAGGGTTGCAATGTTGCAGTTTCTTCTTGGTTCGGTTCGCTTTCACAAGGCAATGTTTGCAAGTCACATGTCAGTGAAACCATCCTCGTTTTTGCAATGCCCCTGTTTTGGTGAAGAGCAATTAGGCAACATTAAAAGGGGATCTGTGGTTTTCAGCTGTGTTAACTGTTATGCTTATCCATCAGAAATGCTGCAATTTCATAGTGCATTATGACATGGCCTGGTTCATTGGTCCGTTGGGTTGGATTGTTTTCTCACTACAAGCGAACCATTCCAGAATTTGTTTTCAAGCAGGCTGAGTCCACGTCGTTCAGCGTGATCTCAGATCTCAGAAAATGTGTCAGATCTCTGAAACAAACAGTCTAAATAAACCAGGTGTGAAAAAGCCCTTATTCTCCTGACATTGTAAAGTCACATTTTTTTTTTTTTCCAGTTTAGTTTCAATAGTCATTTAAGACCGGGGAGAAAGTTAGTTAGCTACTTTTTGATTTCAAAATATGAAAATGGGAAATGGCTTCTTTTAATGATTCTTGATGCAGTCAGTGAGATCTGCCACATCATAGTGTTCCTCACTACAGCATTTACATGTGTTGTTTTGAGTTCTTGTTACACATTTACTCAGGCCAGGGCAGACAAAGCCATTGCAGTTCATTCTGATTGATTGAGAATGTTTGGACTAACCAATCAGCTGCTTTGTTTTTGTTTGGCAGTTGAATGGTCACAGATTGGCTGAGAATGTTTAGGTTAACCAATCAGCTGCTTTGTTTTTGTTTGGCAATTGAATGGTCACAGATTGGCTGAGAATGTTTGGGTTAACCAATCAGCTGCCTTGTTTTTTTTTGGCAGTGGAACGGTCACAGTGAATAGAGAGAGACTGCCTCTGTTTAACGGACAGTATGATTCTGATAATAAGACAGAGGCAGACCACTGGAGAGGAATCTCCATTGAGAGCTGATTGGTTATTTGATGGCTACTTGCGGTTGTGTATCTTGGCAGTATGGAGCAGTCGCCCTCTATTCAACCCCATTAGGCCTGTTAAAAGATTATCACATGGTTAAAAAAAGAAACAACACACCTCTGTGTCCCTGTTCATCAACATCGGCCTCAAAAGTTACAGTAGTCGTCATTATTTGTTTTTTATGGCCCTACAAGTTCAATTAAACCATCAAAAAATGAGGAAAATATTTTATATATATTTTTAAATATTTTAAATATGAAGGAAAAATAAAACATAAAAAAGATGGCATGCATTTGCTTCAAACAAAGGTATAAAGCTATTCAAATTATCATTCAATGTAATGGTAGTAATCGTAATTAATAATTGCAATCACAATTTCAAGGGAATAATCGACAATTATGATTTTTGTCAAAATCGTGCTAACTAGCAGTATGACATGCAGTATTATGTAAAATTATTTGGTGGTCTGAGATTCTGTGTGCGAAATGAGGTAAGTGAGTGCGTGTGTGAGTGTCAGTATTCTTCATGATGATTATTTTTGAGATCCCTCTGCCGTAACTGCTGCAGCGAGTGCCGCTGGGCTCATTAGATCAAATAAAACAAGCCTGACATTTGTGGAACACACTGGACTGATGTTATCTCCGCTGCGTCTGTTGGTGTGTGTCAATGGAAAATCCCCACTGCGACAGACAATCAACTGTGTATGTCATAGCCATGCACCTTACTTACTGCTGAGATGTTTAGTGAATTATTGTGTTGGTGATGTCACATCTCACACGTCACACTTTCAGCGAAATTCCCTCTAATCGTATGAATATCACCAGCCCGTCATAATATTTATCATACATTTGTATTATTCTGTTTGATTAATATTCTTTACTCCTCATCACCCTCATTGCGCACATGAGTAAACATTACTTCCGACGGTCTACAGTTTTCCATTGTGCGTTTATGACTCATGAAGGAGGCTCTAAATATAAAACTTGTTTGTTTAGATATCCTCTGTAACATAGATAAACACTCTGCGTCAGTCAAGAGGGCTCTGATGTAGGAGTTGTGCATGTCTTCGGTTCGATGAATCATTTCAGCAGCTTGAATGATTCAGGCAGTAAAGGTGTTTTAGGAGCACTACACTTTCCAGAAATCACTGCGGACGTTCAGCAGTCTGGGAAAGCAATGCTCATCCATGCAGGAAACATGCACACGCCACACTTGACGTGTTCCGTATAGCTGGAACCTTGGATACAAAAATAGCATGTGATAGTGATTCATCTGTTGGGCCCGTTTGAGATTATTAACAGCACTTGCACTTGCACCATGGCGGATTCGCTATTTACATGGCAGAATATAGACACCCTAAAGCTGTCGAGACAATTTAAATACTTATGTGTATTGCTACGATTGGTCAAAATTAGCTAGTAACTGTGTCAAAATCTACAGGTGACCTTAACAGTGAACGGTGTTTTAGAAGACTCTTTCCGCCAATTTTGAGGTAACATCTCGCAATGCTGCCTTTTTTTTTCTCTGAATTGCAAGTTTGTAAGACATTTTTGATTTGAACATTTTGGGGCCTATTTTAACGATATAAGCGCATGGTCTGAAGCACATGACGCAGTTGCACTTAGGGCGAGTCCAAATCCCCTTTTGCTATTTTAACGATGGAAAAAATGGCTGGCCTCACCAGGCTCATGGTCCAAGAGTCATGGGTGTATTTTGGGCGTAACATGCAATAAACCAATCAGTGTCATCTCCCAATGCCTCTAAAAGTCAGTTGTGCTTGTACCATGAATTGCTATTTACTTGGCAGAATATAGACAACCTCAACCTGACGAGT
Source organism: Zacco platypus (assembly GCA_038088235.1). NCBI lineage: Eukaryota > Metazoa > Chordata > Actinopteri > Cypriniformes > Xenocyprididae > Zacco > Zacco platypus. Next base: position 20,824,971 of record CM076081.1, on the reverse strand, counting down.
CAGTTTAAGTACATGTGTGTATTGCCACGATTGGTCAAATAATAGGTAATTCTGATACACGCAATGACTGTCCATTATGACATGCAAGCATTTTATCTTTATGTACACAATAATAATCTTTTACATTGTAATCCTTTTATTTTTAATATTTGGGATGTTTGTGCACTCCTGTGTGTAACAAGTGTATGCGTGTTGTGCACCGCCTATAGGCGCATATTATTAATTCACGCTTTAAATAACAATAAACAAGTATTGTGACTTTAGACCAGGTTTTTGTTGGTCAATGGCACAGTCGTTTTCAGCTGCCTCAAAATAGCAACACGCCAACAATGCACCTGAACACACCTTGTTTTCAGACCAGCATGGGCGAACAGTTGGGCCTGAGTGCATTTGCTATTTAAACAACGGGGCGCTGGACGTTAAAAAAACTGTTGCGTTGAAACTAGCAAAACACACTCGCATTGCACCAGGTGTGTGATAGGACCCAATGCCGTTTAAACTGCAAGATGTTATCTTAAAAATTGTTATATCACAATTCAGTAAATACTGACTCAAAATTCATGGAGATGTATTGGGAAAAAACTAAATGTGCATTGTTCTGGAAGCCAGTTTCTGCCATGGAATAAAAAAGTAATAATTGCCACTTTCTATATCACAATTCTAAGACTTTATCAGTCACAATTCTAAGTTCATCAAGTTTAACAAAACTTAAAAAAAAAAAAACTCAAAATTGTGAGATATAAACTCAGAATTGTAAGAAATAAACTCAGAATTGTAAGAAATAAACTCAGAATTGTGATAATAGTTGTAATTATCTTAATTTGGTTTGGAAACAGACTTACAAAATAATGCATAATTTCTGTTTTCTGATTTTGAGTCATTATTTAGTAAATATTTGTTTCAGAAACTTTGAGCATATTTTATTTGCTAATATGAAGTTGTTCTTGAGTTAGATGAGCTCTCCTAGTATTCCTAGTAGTATCTTCAGATGGGTGAGATTGTACTGTGGAGCACTAGTTAACTAGAAAAGCTTTAGTGCTTCGACTTAAGATACATAGTTACATTAAACCATTTTTGCTACATTTAATAAAGTGTTTTTAAGTAAAACTTTCTGAATCAAGAACTGATTTCATTCATTCTATCAATGGCATTCACAGGTTTCACAGTAATTACTATAGTAATTGTCATTAACCTACATTAGCAGCTACATATATTATCTGATTGTTGAAACTAAATCTCAACACCTATTTAGCACATCGCTAAACTCATCAGGACATCTTTATACGGATTAGATTTTGCCTTGTGTTTGTACACTGATAGGCTTTAATCTCAGTACAGATCTGTTTCAAAAATTGGTTGTTTGGACCACTTTAAATCACACAAAAAAAATGTTTTTGAGGTTTTAAAGATTGTCTCTGTTGGACTGAATTTAGTCCCAGTGCCAGACTATAAAGCACACCTGCAGCAAATGTTTCGGATGTTTTATATGCATTGTATATATTGAGGTATGGGTTAAAAACATTTGACTAGTCCATGCGGCACTGTCTCTGGTCTAAGTGTGTGTGTCTGTCCTTGCTCTGCTGTCATGCGGGGGAGACAGGAATGTAGCTGAGTTGCGTAACACAATCGATCAGCAGTACACTGTGTGACAGTCAGAGGAAGTGAAGAAGAAAGTTAGTATAGAGAGAGATGGAGATAAAGAAGCAGGGCTCATGTCTCAGTTCTGCACTTCTTTGCTGTTCATCCCATTCTTCACCGCTCAGCATGAACAACAACAGCACTTTAAAGGAACGCTGCCCTGCAAAGGCTAAACACTGGAACTGAGAAAAACCACTGTTGTTTAAATTTTGTTTGTTGTCATTATTTTTTTCTGAATTTTAGCATAGTTGAGCTGAATCCAATGGTGTTATGAATATATTTAGAGTGTTGCATTGTGGTGGTTATATTGCTAGCTGATTCCTATAGGCGGCTGATGAAGTCGAAACCGACCACCCTAATACTGATATATTTTGGTTCTTCCAAAAGTTTGGGGTCACTTCTGCTCAACAAGCCTGCGCTTATTTAGTAAAAAATACAGTAACAACAGTAATATTGTCTTTGTCTACAGTCCTCAGTCACATGATTCTCCAGGAATCATTCTAATGTGCTGATTTGCTGCTCAAGTAACAGCATCTTATCTTATCAATGTTGAAAGTAGTTGTGAGGATTAAAGGGGTCATGACATAAGAAATAAAATTATTAGAGGTCTTTGTATCATTAAAATGCTTTGATGCATCCTGTTGAAACAGAGTTTTTGAGTCTCTGCAGCATCAGAAACAAGTGGTTGGTTTATTTTTAATGCTTTTAATGCAATCCTGGATTGCGTTAGAGATTATGTTTGTTCTGAGCATTTTACTGCAGATTATTTTGTAAATGAGGCACAATGTAATGGAGAGTTTGCTAAGAAACTTTTGTTGAAAGATGAAGCAGGTATCTTTCTTGAATATGACAAACCTTCAATTGTAAACTGTAAGTAAACGGTTTCATGTTTTATCTGTAAATGACGATTTTATACGGATAATATTTTCAAAACACTTACTTGTGTGCAGTAGTTAGAGGGCTTTGATACTGTTTCCTATGCAGTGACGATAGCCAATAATAACAGTGCCCATTTACTGACAAGCCTTAAATGATCCGCCCCTTAAAAAGTCTTTACTGTCACTCTTAACTGTCATCCTTGATATATTGAATAAAATCATTGAATGCTTGAATAAAAGCATTAATTCATTTCCAAATATTTTTCCAAAAGTCAATGGAATTTTGTTACTTAGCAAAGTAATATCACAAATATTCCAAGGATAAGTAAGAATCTTATACTATGCTACGTTTCAGTACAAGTTATGCTTAATCAGTAGCTTTTGTAGCATGATGATGATTACTACAAAAATGTATTTGCACTTATCCTTCTTTAAAAAAAAAAATCTATTAGTTACAATGTAAATGAATGGTGCCAATTTGTAAAATATTGCAATACTCACTTTCTTAATAGTATAACTACATGCATATTAACATGATTTTAGTGTGAAAAAAGTGCTTACTAACCTTTACTGTGTAAAGTTATATCCAGTTTTGTTGCGATGAAAACACAAGGCCATAAACACTTAAACCATAAACCAACTGTAAAAACAATTATTTCACTTTACATCTTATAATACATCTGGACGTACTTTCATATGGAATAACTCCAAGTAGTTTAGCTGTTTTAGAGTTTTTTTTTACCTTTCTTGTTTTCCCACTATGACACATTTTCTTTTGCGTTTGGTAATTTGTTTTTGTAATGTGTTTAAGTATGGTTGCATCATGGTTTCACATGTCCTTTTTATGTATGCATCTTACTAAATTATAATTTCACATTTCTACTTTTAAAATCTCCAAAATTGGCCATATTCACTTTCATTAGAAATGCTTCACTGTAACCTAGATTTAGCTTTCTCTTTTAAGAAAACAAGGGATGACTCGATTATTTTTGTAGTCATGCCACAAATGCTGGTGACTGAGCTTAACTTGTATTGAAACCAAAATATTCTTTTAATACATCAAGTTAGAGGTTATGATTATCGTATATGAACGTCTGGTGTGTGATGCAAGTGCTGCTATAGTAACACGGTTCGTTCTGATTGAGGGTGACGATGATGTGCGTGGTAAGACTTGCCTCCCAGTTCCGGTCCGTGTGATCATTCATCATATATGGTGCTTTGAGTGTTTGCCGCACTGTTTGATCGCCTGCACTGTGATTATGCATCACTCTGTCCTTATGTAACGTTATATAACATAACCACCCACGTCACTGCGGTGCTGAGAGTTGAGACTTTATCAAACTTAACTCTGTGTTTCAGGGCACTGATGGAATGAAGCCATTTCAATGATTGGAAGCCTGTGAAATCATGATGTTGATGTTACTGACATTTGTCTGTTGCTTGGATAAAGCAGAGAGTGAGTGGTGGGGAAGAAGTTAGAGGGATGAACAGGAAATGAGGTCAGGTAGCTGATGGTTATTATGCAAACGCAAAAGCGCATTTAGCATTTTACATAACCAGAACATTTTCATTCCAGTTTTTGCGTGGTTTGCTAAAATGAGGCTTGTGTTTATAGGAAGTGGGTGATGTGAAAGAAGACATTTCATGGCGATGTAAATTTTTCCTGCTCTTTTGAGATTGTAGAGTTCATTGTACCATGAATCATGCTCAAAATTTCAGAACTCAAAACGTTGTTTCCAATCCAAAAAGAGCATTTTTCTTTAAAACTTAGAAATGACTTTCAGAATATTAATCTTATAAAAAAAAAAATACACATCAATGAACCCTATTCAGTGCCTAGCTATGGTGAAGTAATGCCTTAATTCTTAAACACAATAGCTATAAGAGTAACATGTGGTCAAATTTGTTTAACTCCATGCAATATCTGATCATGTGTAGCACCTCTGCAGATTCTTTTGAAGATTTATTTTTTTTTTTTTTTTTAACAATATCTGATCATTTTTGTAAAGTATCCACTGTAGACTAGTTTGAATGAGAACCCAAGAGCAGCTTTATTGTCCATCAATCAAACATAAATCCAACTTGGAACATGAAACATGGTCTTTACATGGCTTGGCAAAAAACAAAACATGAACAACATGAACTCACCACAGTGGTTACAGGGACAAACAAAATCCACAAACATCGACAGGGAACAAGGCAAACATGAGGGTTTGAATACACAGACTAATTACAGACAGTAAACACCTGTGAACCATGATTAACCCGTGAACCAATCAAGACAAGACATGAAATGGGAATCACATGACAATGAAGTACATGGCAGGATCACATGACCTACAGGGGAAAAACATGACATGACAGAAGGACATGGCAAAACAAACATGAAATATGACCATGACAGCACAATAAAAGCCATGACACCTGAACATGAACACTTAACCATTACAATTTTAGTCAGATATTGACAGATTGAGCGTCGATTTCAGTGGTGAATTTTTTTTTTTCTATGAAAAGGTGTGGGTAGGACAGTAAAGTTACTATATAAACTTTTCAACCTATTAACACTTTATAAAGGTTTTCGGAGCTTGTGCATCCAATTGAACTTAAATTCTACTTTTTTTTATTTTTATTTAATGCATGTGTAATTTGGTAGAAGGATCTAAATTAATCACATACCAACATGCAGGTTTTGTGCCCATGCAGTTTATGGTAATATTACTACATTTCAAAGTTTGATTTAATACACATTTTTGTGACAATAAAGTAATTTAGTAATGCGTAGGGTCATCAGTTGATGTCAATATATTGTCCTGAAACAAAACCACTAATGATTTAGATTGTTTTACGTTTCACTGAATAATTCATGTAAGTGTTCTAACAAAGATGTGTGCTGCTTTTAAATCCTTGAATGTCTTGGCCAAAGTGGGATATTGTAAATGTGATTTGATTTTTAGTTTTTTACAAACTCAGGGATGAGTCAGAATTATGTAGTATAATTAACAGCATGTCCGGATGTTGGAGTTGCATTTAACCAGAGATATTGCTTTAAATATTTTGTTTGAAAGTAATCTTGAGTTTAAATGTGTAATTTCTGCAGTATTAACGGCATCAAACAGAACTGCAAAACAAACTCAAAATAGATATAAACAGGTTTGTTTACCAAACTCTCCCACCATCTACCCATTGGTCAGTTAAACTGACTCATAATCTGCTGGTTGACACAACATTGAAGTAAAACTGAGGAGGGTGGAATTATGTGAAAAGTATTTTAAAAGGGTCGTATTTTGCTCATATACAGGTTCATGATTTGGTTATGGGCTCTACTAGAATACGGTAACATCATTTCATGTCCAAAAAAATTATTTTTCTCATAATTTGCATTCTTGCAGCACCTGTTTTCACCCTCTATCTGAACGTTTCTTTAAAGCCTGCCTTTCAAAAAGCACAGTCAGCTCTGATTGGTCAGCCGGCCGTAGCTTGTTGTGATTGGTCTACCGCTTACAGCATGTGTCAGAAATGTAACGCCTTTTACCATAACCTGTGAGTTTTAGTTGCGGAAGCTTCCTGAGGCGCTGTAAACACTACTGTAATTATGGTGTCAGTTTTGCCATTATTAATTCGAGCTCGAGTCTGATATTGAGTCAAGAAGAATCTGATCAACTCGAATCCCCTTCACAAGCACAACTTGTACAGGACATTTCACAGTGGGAACATATAACATCTGATCTTCATCAAACTGCAATGTTCAGAAAGCAGTTGTTAGGAAAATGGTGAGAACACAAAAGGTTATGATTAGGGTGAACACTTGGCTACTGATCTGTTGCAGGACAGTAGATGTGAGTTTGTGGGACATATCTGAGACAGTTACATTTACTACTATTGTGCTATGTAAATATTGATTTATATTTGTTGGCAAACTTGACGTATGCGCCCATTAATGTTTCTGCCGGTGGGTGCCCACACTATAATGTTGTGCTTCTGGCAACAAGTTCACAAGTGCACAAGTGCACATACAGGAGGACAGAGTTTGAGCACGCACGTGATCAAGAAAAAAACGCACGTCCAGTTTTGTGCGAGAAGGGAATCCGTCTGTGAGCGAAGAGATTCCTGCTCGCTCATTTGGTGCGTTACAATAATGCGCTCTCGACATTTGTCATTATAATAACTCCATAGAAACCGCCTTAAATGAACTATTAACGTGAAAGTCATGTCTGAATGTTGCAATCAATTTTTTATTGGTTAAAATGAATGGAGAATATCTTGTGTTTTTACGGAGGTTTTCGACCATTTCCATGGGTGCATCCACGGGATCGGTGCTTGTTCTTTGGAAAAATTTGCCATCAGGATGAATGATTACATGCTTTAAATCATCAATTTGGACAGCTTTCAGCAGCTCTTGAGGTTCTTATCCAGTATGTGAGGTGAAATCCTTGCTGTTTTGTCTGTGTTTATCAACTTTGAGGCCCGCACTAATTCCTTCACGTTGTCCATTCAGTTGTCATCAGCGGTAAAAACCTCTCTCCTGGATATTGCATTGGTTGGTTATTTTCACAGCAAGAACTTGAGGGCTGCACAAATAGATTTTTACATGCCAGTCACAGTACTGTAGTGTCATAATTTCATTGATGAAAAAATAATAATTATATAGACATAATTGAAATGTGGGATGTGGGACAAAGCTCCCAATTTTGGGACTGTCCCGCAAAATGCGGGACGGGTGGTCACCCTAGTTGTGATTGTACTGCTGAAGAATAGTGTTAAAAATAGATTTTAACCACTGATTCCTAAGTCTGTCCACCTTAGGAACTGTGTTCCTTAGGAACAGCAACATTTAACACTAAATAATGTTAAACATGCAAAAAAGCAAAATAGGAGCCCTTTAACAAAATAATTACATCACCTTTAACTGTGATAATGCTGCAACATCAGATCAGCAGATGTGTTGTGTCAAATTGTGTTAGTCTGTGCATGTGTTTCTCTCTCTCTCTCTGGGATAATCTGGCTCAGGGAATGTCCAACCCATCAGGTGTTGTGTGTCAGACTGAATGAGTGATTGCGCAGACAGATGGATTTTCACTTGTCGTTTTGGGAGAAGAAAGGAAATGGCCTTGAATTAGCCATTTTTCGCCTCCGCCCATTTATGACCACCGTTTTGCTCCAGACACATTTGAGAAAGCAGAAAGATCAATCTTGTCAATTAGAGATCGGACAGAAAGGCCACTTCCTGCCAGACAGACTGGCCAGTACGCAGCATGTTGTTACGTACTGGAACTGCAGTCCTCAACGGTGTGAACGTATGAAATGATCCAGCCATGTGAACCCACCTGACACAGGTAACAGTCATGGTGTGAAGGCTCCTTCAGGGCTACTGAAAGACTGTCACTGCTGGAGACTTTAACGCTGAGCGTTTCATCTTGGCTCCAGCGGTTTCATATTCTCTGCCTCCGTTTGGCTTATTGATCTGGAAGCCAGCAGGCGGGAGGTCTCTCATCCAGCCCTACATTTGGGCACTTTGCTCACTGGTGCTGGAGAGAATCGAGTCCTCTGATATTGATCAAAGGGAAACGCATGGTGTGTGTGTGTGTGTGTGTGTTGGCATGTCTGGATCCAACATGCTGCTTTCAGAAGAGAATCCAGCTGAGAGGAAGATAGAGGAAGAGTATATTCATTATAATTAAAATTCAGTTCAAACTATACATTAAAAGTACAGATCTGAAGTGATTCATATGTTAATTAATTAAAAAAATAGATTTTTACATTTTATTAAAATGGGAGTGATGCTTTTACTATAATAAAACACAATATTACTGTATTTTTAATCAATTAAATGCAGTCTTGGTGAGCATAAGATACTTCTTTCAAAGATATTAAAAAAATCTTACAGACCATAAAATTTAACTGTATGATATAATTTAATTAAATTAGATGTATATACAATTGCTAAAATGAATTGAGCTTATTTCACACAACATTTCCTTAAAATGAATCTCAAAATATTTGGGTGATATCACCTCAAAATGTCATCTGTGTGCACTTTAGCTATGTTTCCATCCAGTGTTGTGAATATAACTTATGCACAAAATTTGAATATCGCATAAAATATTTGCGAATTAAGCACTTTTCCATCCAGCAAGTTGAAGAGAAAATAATTGTCTCTTCCTGATAAACTGCTGCTAAATATCACTAAGAAAAATGTTTCCATAGTAGTTTATGTGCATGTTTTCTTATCGGATAAAAAGTTTATCTGACTCAATTGAACTGAACTGACTCAATTTTTTGTGTATTTTTAGAATTCATGAACGTTTTCATCCTGTGCTTTTTTTAAGGTGATATCCCAAAATGTGCATAAAAATAGGTGGATGGAAACATAGCTATTGACAGCTGGAGGTGGATTTTTTTGGACAGACAGAAGTGAAGATGGGTATGACAAGCACGGTTGTTGAACGATGGCTTTCAAAATATCAGGCAGTTATCAGCCAATTAATCATCCTGGCCAATATATCAGTGTATCACTAATATACAGAATAATAATGGCACATGAGCAGAGAGACTGTTTAGACATAATCTCTGTCTGATCTTTTTGGGAATGATCCAGAGTCGTTTGGCTGATGCTGTCATTGTGATTTATGAAGGCAGATTGGTGTATCTGATATGTTCGTGTGTGATGGAGAGGAAAGACTCGTGCTCGTTTATAAAGCAGGAAGTTGATTTAATTACACACAGTGAACAGGTTCGGGCCTGGCGAATCCCAATGTCCAATAAGGAAATTTGCGCCACTTTTTTTTTTTTTTTTTTTTTTTTTTTTTTTAAATAATTGGGCTTAAATATTATACTAATGTTTAATTAATGTTTTATGATAAATCCATTTAATTGAACAGTAAATATGACATGAAGTATTGATTTGAAATCTCTGACATGATATGAGATATGAAACTAGGTCTGTGTCCTTTTGCGTCCATTCCTTTTTCCTTTTTTAAATCAGAAATGAATATGGAAAATAGGGTTTCTTCCTATTTTAACACTGATGAAAAAAATTAGCACATACAAGCTAATTTTTTAATTAGCGTACAATGCTAATTTTATTCATGCAAGATTATTATTATATTAAAAATAATCTAAATGCTATACAACTTGTTTTTCTAATATGTAAAAATGCTAAATTTAATTTCTACTGTTTTTTTTTTTTACATCATATAGACGCTAAAAGCGCCCTCAAGTGCCTTTTCCTCTGGTGTAAATACAATGACTGGAAATTCATTCTAATTCGTTAATTTTTATTTATTTTTTTACCTTTAAATTGATATAAAAAAAATCAAGCTAAACATGACCATTTCTGAACCTTATAGCTCGTTTAGTGCTCCACACATTATCGAATTCCTGCTTGTATCATCTCGATTCCATCCCTTTGCTTTTCACTCTATTTTATAAAGGCCTAAACAACTCCTAAATTACTGTGACTTTTTTGCCTGGCTGTTATGTGTTTTATATTGTTATAGATCGAGAAATGGTTTAGGATTAGGATTTTCTTTATAGGCTATAGCCTATTATAACTGAATTTGCTCCTCCAATATCACAATATCACTTAATGTACAATATCACTGTACATTAAGCCACATTAAAGGTGCAATATGTAGTTTTTTGTCCGCTAGAGGTTGATGACGCTGAGTTTGAGTGAGGAATCTTGGGACATGTGGTCTTTACCTCACAGCCGGTGGAAAAGAATCAGGATGGGATTATAACGTTACTCTGTGTGTTCGCTCGGCGGCTGCTGTGAGACACTTGTTGAACGCTGCAGTAAGATAGATCAATATTAGAATATCATATTAAATGCTGGATGGCTTGTGTTGATAAATGGCATGCAGTTCATTTTAATGCAAGCAATTTTACAAAAGAAAACTTGTAAATTGACATTTCTTCGACTTTAATCTGTCCATTTTTAAATTTGTTTTATAAAGATGCAAAATGTAATAAACAAAAATCTGTAAATAACTCAAGATTTATTTTGTACTGGTGAAATTTGTGTATTTGGTTTTAATTTAAATTTTGTATTTTAAAATACAACAACCTGTTTTTCTCGACGTGGTTAAAAAACGAACGAGGAATGAAGGAAGGAATGGACGCAAAAGTACACCGACCAATCACATCTAAGATGTAGTTAGGAATTTGGTTGGTCATTAACAAAAGAGAAACTTTAAGTTTCAAAATAAAAGTTTTTATTATTTTTAAATAATTTGTATAATATATAAATATAGTAAATATTTTTTTTCTCTCTCTTGTTTATGTTGGTTTGGTTTTAATTGGTTGACTGAATGATAGACATCTATAAATATTGGTATTGTGATTTTAGTTGTAAACTAACAATAATATTTTTTATTATGTTATTTTTTTGTGTTTTACAGTGAAATATTACAATAGTTTATACTATACAATATTTTACAATATTTGTTTGTATCTTTTAATAATAATAATAATAATAATAATTATTATTATTATTAGGCATATTGATATATAATCACAACATTTTGTAGCCCTACAAAAAGGCAAACCTGGATTTTTTTTATTATTATTGATAACTATTTACTTATTTTCAATCCCTAAAACAGTGTGGGTTGTGTTTATGGTGTTCGTGTGCTGGCTTTGTGCTTTTTTTGGAGGAGTATGAGCTCAGAGCTCATCCATGACTCATTCACCTCTCATTACAGTCCCACTCCTTATCTCCCCCTACTCTCTCTCTCTCTCTTTTTCTCTCTCTCTCTCTCTCTCTCTCTCTCTCTGCCCACTCATGCAGTGGATTGGGGGGTTGGTTTCTATAGGGCGGGGTGAGCTCTGCTGGGATTGGCTGATTTGAGCTGTGTAATTCAGTGTGACTGTCGTTGGGTCCTCCCTCACTTGCCCCCCTTCCTCTCGCTCGCTCTCTCTTTGAGGCAGCGTTCCAGAGAGGATATCTGCTGCTCGCAGGCAGGACAGGATTAACTCAGCAACTCATCTCATCTGCATATAGATGCCCAGGGAGAACCACACGGGTCTTCACACACTGTCTCTGACACACACTCAGGGCTTCATTCAGTCGTTGAAGAAACTCTATTTGGACTATTTGGATGGTCATATTGGTGATTTCTCTCTGAATAGTTTTTTTGGCTTCAAATCTCTGGCAAAAGATGTAGAAGAGTCTGTTTGGAGATCTCAGAGTTGTGCAAAGTTTATTTAATCTGTGTCTTTGGTGTGGAATCGCTCCTTAAGAGTGCGAAATGCCGTCCCGTGAGTCCTACGTTCTCCGTAAGGAGGAAAAGTCCCTGGTGCACAAGGCCAAGGCAGAGGGCAAGGAACAGGGGATAGTGGCCGCTGCTCTGGGGATGAAGATGAGTCCTCAGAAACCTCCGGCCACTCTCTGGCAACCTCTCAAACTGTTTGCTTATTCACAGCTCACGTCGCTGGTCCGTCGAGCCACGCTGAAGGAGAGCGAACGGGCGCCCAAGTACGAGAAAGTCCACAACTTCAAGGTAAGGACCTGCAAAGGCTCACTGCCTGGTTTAATGGAATTATTTTGCTAGAACTTATTATGATGGCATGAAGACATTATTAAAGTGTTGAAAAAACAGATTTTGACAGATTTTTCAGAAAAAAAAACAAAACAGGAATTTAAAGTTTATTTTTGTTACTTGATTGCATTCATTGAGTTTAATTTGTGCTTAACACAAAAACAAAACCTATTTGCTAATGGAATGATGTTTGGTAATGTTTTTTTTTTGGCATATTACCAATAAATAATATTGGTAATATTATTATTTGTAAAAAAAATTCTGGAGTTCATTGAAGTGTTTTATACATTTTGATGTTGTTGTGACATTGTAAAAGTCTTAAAAAAGGAATATTTTCAATTTTTTTTTTTTAAGATTTTAAAGTTTATTTTTGTTACTGGATTGGAAATTTTTCTTGTTTTTGAATTCAAATCCAAATAATTGAATTTGATTTGTGCTTGAAACAAGAGCAAAAGCTATTTGCTAATGCAATAAGAAAATAAACTTGGTAATATTATTTGGAGTGCATCATTATTTTTTTGCATTCTGTCAAAATGGTCTCAATTCTGTCTCAATTCTGTCTCAGTTTTACAATGATTCATTGAAATATTTTAGCAATCTTAATTTGTTGTTTTGAGCAAATATGTCATAGAATGTTATGCAAATTCTCCCCAAATGTGATTTAAATATGTCCCGAGGGATGTGTTGTTGCCGTGGCAGCGGGTGCAGGTTTCAGGAGATGTTGGAAGAGTTCACATGTTATAAGCCGTGAATCTGTTTAAGACATGGTTATTTAGAGGCAGTTCTGCCAGAGGTTCAGAAAAACAAATCGAATAAATACATCTTCTGTTTGTATTAGAGAGGAAGGGAGAGCAAGGGAGGTTGTTTGGGGTGACAGATGGAGAGATTAGGAAATGATAGAGGGTTGGTAAACATAGCAGCGTTTCCTCATTTGGCTTCTATCATCAGCAGGTACTGACGCCCCAGCCCCC